>JAKFHU010000117.1:7500000-8750000 GCA_023783475.1 Daubentonia madagascariensis
CTGATTTTAATCACCAAGAAGGACAGCTGCCCTGCAGCCTTGCTTGCCCTGGGCGCAGGCTCTGGCAGATGGTGAGAGGCTCTGTGTTTGGTGACCATGGTAGTGGCTGAGACAACTAAGGACCATTTCTTGCTTAGGTAACCTGTCCATTGTGGGTCAGTAGGGAAGGTTCCACTCATTACAGTCACTCAGGGTGACCAGGTCACTCAGGGACCCTGGGTAACATGTGTGCCAGAGGGCAATGTGAGTTCTGGAGGGTCTCACACCAGCAATCAAGTGTTGGATCTGGGAGTAACCAGTAACACTCCTGCTCACAATTCACTGCCCAGCACCAGTCCTGTGAACCTACCCAGCCAGAGGGCCAGATGCAATCCTGCCATGTGCCTGGAGGGGCCAACACTGGAAATATTTTGAGAGCAGCACCAGTGACTACCAAGGCACCAAGAGGTATAAAAGGAGAAGACTCAGCCCCAGCCTCCCCTGCCCGTCCCCTCCCCCACATCTGGCCCTACTCCCAGTTGCTCACAATTTTAGTGAAGGGAGCAAGTTTATGCCCTTTACCCCATGCAATCCCAGCAGGCTGGGAAGGTAGAATTATCCTAAGAGCCCAAGGTTCAGAGCAACTGAATGACTTGCCCAAAATCTCAGAGCTTGGAAGTGTTAGGATGAAAACATACATCTGTTTGGCTCTAAAGCTGATTGGTCCTCCTCTCCCTGAACCATGGTGACCTTCAAAAATATCAGAAAATCCATGAGGCCAGAATGAGACGCTGTGGGGCAGACAGTCAGTGCCACAGATCACTTCAATCCAGGGAACTGGGGAGGGTCTTGGGAAGGGCTCACCCTGACAGTGGACAGACTACGGGGGCTGGAGGGAGGGAAGGGCTGGCAGGTGCCAGGCTGAGTGAGAAGCACCCCGGGATGGAGGAGCCCTGAGAAGGTGGCCTGGCCTGGAAGTGGAAGGAGCAGGAGAGGAGGGGCCGTGACATGGCAGCGAGAGCAGATCTAGCCAGATGTGGATGCGGCTCTGCGGGTCCGGATGGGAACCTGGGAAGCTTGTTAAACTCCAGCTTCTGACCTCTTAGGTCTGGGGTGGGGAGGAGTCTGCATTGCTGACAAGTCCCCCGATGATGTCCTGGCCTGAGGATCACACTTAGAGGGGCAAGAAGGGAGAGTGGAGGTACAGACAGACTGAGCTTGAAACCCAGACCCACCACCCCCTCATCCGTTTGGCAATTTGCTCAAGCTTGCTGGGCCTCCAACCCCTCATCTGTGACACGGAAGTCACACCCCGAGAGGTGGTTTTGAGGAGTGAGATGAGGTAGGGGAGGCACATGGCTCAGGGCTGGGCACGCAGTGGCGCTCAGTGCGGATGGTCCCACAGTGACAGCAGCAGCCTCTGGGTAGTGAGTGTCTCCTTTGTGCCAGGCCCTCTGCCAGTCACTTGCATCAGTCAAATCACCAGATCCTCAGCGTGACCCTCTGGTGAGGTTCCACTGTCCCACTCTCTTTGCAGGTGAGTAATATGGGGCCAGAGATGTTGGCACCCAAGGCCACTCAGCTCGTCAGTGGCTGGGCATGTACACTTTGCATTTCCTTAGGGGCTTGTGCCTTAAACACGAAGTTCCAGGTCACCCATGAATGTTCAGACCACTAAGCTTGATCATTGTTTACCCTACTACATCCCCCTTCACTCTGCTGAATCCCAGCCCGCCCTCAAATAGCTCCATTCCCCAGAGAGGAGCCACTTCATTGCAAAAGGTCCCTGTCCTCAAAGGCAGAACATAGGGATCAATTAAAGTCGTTGGGTTTCAGCGTCACTTTGGAAATCAATGTGCTGTGATTGTGAATCCAGCCTCTGTCGGCAGCTCCCTGATTTTAGATGGATCTTTGCAGGCTTCTCACCAGGCTCTTCCGCCCCCGTGGACAGGCAGATAGGTTCCGAGAAGCATCACTGATCTTTTGACTAAAGTGCCTTCATGAAATACAAATCTGCTGTTTCTCAGCCATCTGTCATGGCAGCACAGAAGAAATGCCACTGGGACAGTGATACCCATAATTTCATGTAAAACCTCCCTCGTGAACTGTGCCCCACCCCATCCCACCCCTGCCTTGACCTTGGCCTCCCAGCTCAGTCCTGGGAAATTGATGCCTTTTACTGTTTGGGGGGCACGATCGGGGGAAGCCGTCCATAGGGTGTTAAAGACATTTCCAGTCATGGGCAAGTTCCCTGTTAGGGGGGCCCTTGGCCTTTTGAAGGAGTTAGCACCTATTTACCTGCAGGAGGGGATCCCGTGCTCCTGTCCTTGGATGCTCCGCCCATGTAAGTGGCTAAGGCGGCAGCAGGGGAGGGCTCAGGGTCCCCCAAGAATGAAGACGCTGTCCTTAAATAGCAGCTGGATACTGGGCCCACTTGTGGGAACTGTGCTTCTGGTCAGTGGTGGCTGCACCCCACACAAAGCCTCATCCAGGTGATACAGTCGGGTCTGTGTCCCGGTTGAACCTGCTTTGTCCCAGCCTGGTCCTGGGTTCTGAAAGGGATGCAGGGATGTTTAAACATCGTCTGTTCCTTGTCCCTAAAAATAGTACAATCCAGTGGGCGGTGGGATTCCAGTCAGCAGTCCATCGGTCCTCCTTGTCTCGGCCCCGCCTCCCGACCCCAGGGCTCTCCAAATGGGGACATATCTCTGTGTCCGGGAGATTGGATGAAGGACACTGGAGTCTCTAGCCTGCATCCTACATGCCACTTGAGCCAGGAGTGGGGAGCCTGCGGCTTTAAGACCACTTGTGGCCCTCTAGGTCCCTAAGTGCGGCCTTTTGACTAAATCCAAATTTTACAGAACAAATCCTTTTATTAAAAGGAGTGCAGCAGAGAAAGATGAAGCTTTTCTTGCTTCCTTTGGTGCTTAAAAAAGAACAATCTTGAAACCAGAAGGCCACAGGTTGCCTACGCCGGCCGGGAACTCTTGCCGGAAGGGAACTTAGGTGTGATTTACTAACTTGTTTTGTATACATTTGTATATTTTGATTAAGGGTTATTCCCCTTCTTCTCCAATGGGACCTGACATGGATCCCCCAAATCCAAAGCTAATAGCGGCAGAGCTTCTCAGGGTGAAGTGGGGAGGGCCTGAGCCCTGTGGACTTTCACCTGATCCCTACACAGCTTTGTATTCAGCCACAGATGCAAGGGGACATTTACGCAGGTTTCTGAAGTTCTTTGTCCACGTAGCTATGTCTTCTCTGCTATTCCTCCCTGCAGATCCTAGCCACCTCTGTCTCCTCAAACTCAGACCTGCTTCTTCAACTCAGTGAAACTTCCATGTTTCACCTCTGCTACCCTTTCCCGTGCTGTGGTCTGGAAACTGCCTCCAGGTTGGAAGCTGGTGTGCTCAATGGACTCGCCTCTCTGTGTCCCTTCTGTCAGCAGTCCCAGTTCCTCGTGGCCTGCGGTCCAGTGTCGGAAATAGCTGCTTCATGTGTCTCGACCATTTCACTTTTTTGTGGGGTAGTGATGGGGCCCATCCAGTACTGGTTACTCTATTATGATCAAAGCAAAAGTCAAAAGTGTGGGCTTTAGAGTCTAACACACTTGAGTTTAGATTCTGACTCTGCCATTTACTTGCTGTGTGACCTTGGGCATGTCACTCAACTTATCCGAACCTCTTTTTCTCATATATAAAATGGTTGTCATCGTCTGCCTGTCAGAGTTATTTTGGAGATGTAAAGTTCATCACATAGTGCCTGACACATAGTATTAGGTGTTCAATAAATGAAGAGTAGTCATATGAATAATGACATGGTCCCCAGGCTTCTGCAAGATGCTACAATGGCTAAAATCTCAGTAACAAAGATTCCGGAAGACTGGCATCTCTCTGCAGCCTTAACTGACCTTTCAAGTGATGGATTGTGCTTTTAAATACGTCAGCAGCCTTGGCTGCTCTGGATTGAAAGTTAACAATTTCTACTGAGCACCTGTCAGCTGATTTTAACATCCTGCTGCTGACTCATTCAAAGCCTGGTGTCTTCTCCGGCGTCCCCAGGGAGCCTGTGGGTGATTTCTAAGGTGTTGCCACAGGGAAGCTGACGCTGGAATCTTATTCCAAGGCATGTGGAGCCTCCACTCGCTCTGGGTCGGGTTGATCAGGGTTGATGATTTCTGGAAGGCAGGCCCTGGTGGGTGCAGGCATCCCCCAGTGTCTGAGCTCCCAGGGCTGCCTCTAGGAGGGGAAGGGGGAGGGGGTGACGGGCTCCACATGGGCCTGGTTACTCCCATACGTTCTAGGTGACCTTCAGATGGAACAAAGTCCTCTTTATCTCAGCTCAGTGCTTCTAGAAAGACCTATATAACATAAGGTTGTAGGAAAAGGGGAGAAAATACAAATAGGAGAGGAACATAATATTCAGTGAAAACTGTAGGAGGGGGAAATGTCAAGGAACTCACTTTAGGAGCCCCGTTAATGTCTCAAAAAATGAAACCAGGTGAGAGGAGAAGCCACGACCAGCACCTGACCCTCAGGCTGGGAAATGTTTCCATGCACCTTGGCAGGCACCGCAGGAGCCTGGCCCTGCATCCTCCTCCCGCCTGGCACCCCCCATTAGGTGCCGAGGCCACCGCATCTCCTTACGAGCCTTTTTGCCATTTCAGCCCTGCGGGCTCATCCCTTTGTCATCCATCGCCTGCCTGCAGAATGGATCCTCTCAGGCTGAAGCAATGTGCCTCCCCCCACTACCCTTTCTCGGAGCTCTGAGTATCTGCAGCTCAGTTTTCAACCAACAGTGAGAGACGTGTTATGAATGAGTGATGCAGGGTGCGGTCAGCCTGGAGTTGAGCAAGGTGCTCTTTATCCGCCACAAACTGCTCGCTAGCGGACAGGACGTCACATCACTCTGAGGCTGAGGACAGGGAACTGATTGTTCCGGATCCAGGACAGGGGTCCTGACCCTGGGAGAGACAGATTCTCAAAGTCTTGAAATGCTCTATCTCAAAGCAAGAGGCACGCCATGTCCAGGAGCAGATAAAATGCCTGATCCGTGTCAAAAGAATAGGTCTGTCTTCTTAGACTGCAGTCCCCAATCCCCAGGCCACGGCCCAGTACTGGTCCGTGGCCTGTTAGGAACTGGGCCAGCCATCACAGCCTGAGCTCCTCCTCCCCCCCACCCCGCCCCACCCGTGGAAAAATTGTCTGCCATGAAACCAGTCCCTGGTGCCAATAAGGTTGGGGACCGCTGTTCTTACAAACACAGTGTCATTTATTTTAAATGTGTTGTCACCGGCATGATTATCCTTTTCTTAGGCAAATTTCCTGGAAGTGGATCTATCCAACCTAATGCTTTTGATGCACATTGCCAGACTGCCTGGGTCCAAATCTTGATTTTACTATGTATAAACTATGTGACTTCACCTCTCTGGACCTCAGTTTCCTTATCTGTAAAATGAGAATAATAATATTACCCACTTCCTAGCATTGCTGTGAGAATTTAAAGCATTTACCATACTCTAGTAGCAGCTACTATTACTGTTTTTTAAATTGTTATTATTATTGTAGTTAGAATGTTTTCAGGAAAAGTTGTGCCAATTTGTGTGCCCACAAACAGATTATAAGTGCATCTCCTCACTACTTCAGAAATAAATATGAAAGAACCAGGAGAGTTGGTTTCTTGTCTCAGATCTGTTTGTGACTGCTATGGTTTGAATGTGTGTCCCCTCCAAAACTTATGTTGAAACTTAATGCCCAATGTGGCAATATTAAGAGGTGGGGCCTTTAGGAGGTGATAAATTAATCCATTCGTGGATTAATGATTTAATGGATTAATGGGTGATTATGGGAGTGGGCCTGGTGGCTTTATAGGAAGAGGAAGAGAGACCTGAGCTAGCATGCTCAGCCCCTCACCGCGTGATGCCCTGTGCCACCTCAGGGCTCTGCAGAGAGTTCCCACCAGCAAGAAGGCCCTCACCAGATGTGGCCTCTTGACTGTGGACTTTACAGCCTTCATAACTGTAAGAAATAGATTAATTTTATTTATAAAGTACCCAGTTTCAGATATCCTGTTATAAATAACAGAAAATGGACTAAGTGGCTCACTGTATGACTTTGAACAAGTCTTT
Organism: Daubentonia madagascariensis; assembly: GCA_023783475.1. NCBI lineage: Eukaryota > Metazoa > Chordata > Mammalia > Primates > Daubentoniidae > Daubentonia > Daubentonia madagascariensis. The sequence goes on from JAKFHU010000117.1 coordinate 7,506,107, forward strand.
TCCCCTCATTCTGAGTCTCAATTTTCTCACCTGTTGAAGGAGGCCATGGTCTTACACGACCACTGAAGCCACTCCCAGGCTAGTGGATTTATGAATAAAAATGGCCAGAAAACAATGTGCTCCCTTAAACAGGACAAACGTTCTCTTAATCGTCTTACTGACTCTTTCAAATAGTTCAGCAAGACTTGTTTCATAGACAAATCAAAGATTAACTTCCTACCTGATGTGGGATACCTTCTGAGGTAGTTGTACTTCCCACATCCCCTTGTTCGTTTAAGAAGCATTTACTGGAAACCATGTGCAGGTGCTATGCTAGGATTGGGTCTATAGGAGTTCATGCATTTACTCTTTTATTCATATATTCATCCAACCAATGGATATCTTGTACTTGGTCTGTGTCGAGCACTGTCCTGGGCTGTAAAAATACAGCCATGGAAAATACTGGCAAGGTCTGGCCCTGTTGGGGCATTCAGAAGGGGAGGAAGCTAATAAGTGAGTTGACAATAGCAGGTTGATTTCAGACAGTCAGGATGTTTCTAAAGGAAATAAACAACAACCACGTGTAAGAAGGGGACCTAGGGCTGTGGGTGGGTAGGTGGGGTGGGGGTGAGGGGACAGCAAAGTGTGATGGAATGTGATGACATTTGAGAAGGGGCCTGGATGGTGGGAAGGAGGCAGAGAGCTCCAGGTAGGGGACAGTGAACCCACAGTCCTGGAGGTGGGTTTTAAAAGAAAGCCTTAAAAGGTATTATAATCGTACGTAGGAGAATCAGTTGTTAGGGAGGTCGCACAGGAGAGTAATTAAAAGAGAGAGCTGTGGCCCCCAACTCTCTGGGATTGAAGCCCAGCTTAGTGCTGTGTGACCTTGGGAAGGTTATCCAACTTCTCTGTGCTTCAGTCTCCTAATCTGTGAAATGAGGCTGATAATAGAGTCGTAGTCTAAAAAGAGTTAGATATAAATAGGGCTAGAGATATAATCTCTGTACAGTGCCTAGTCCAGTGTCTAGAAGACAGAAGGTGCTGCATAAATGTTAGCTATTATTATGTACCTGAGAGCTCACTTGGGTACACATAACATGGGGCAAGTCCAGAGGGTAGAGACTAGTTAGATGATCACCAAGGTCCCTTCCAGGCTGGCGAATTTCTGAAAACGATTTGCTCCCTTGAGTAGGCACTCACTTTCTGTCTTGTTTACATTATTAAGAGGTTTAGTGCAATATTTTTTCTAGGTAATGTAAATGTGTCCAGAATTATGACTAATTTGAATTAATGAGGTTTTATTATGATTTAAAGACAAATCTCCTAATATTCCCCATGAAAATATAAAAAATAATTGTAATATTTAGAAAGTCTACTTGAGTTTTAGAAGGATCTTACTACATTATAATATGAGGGGGAATTGTGAATTAAGCAAAATTCCTATTCTATACGCCCAGAATCTTCTTACACCCCCATCTCACGATCCCCAGCAAACAAGTCTTCCAGGGCTCCCCTGACTGCCCAGCGTCCCCCATGTTGGCCTAAGGCTCAGACTTTCCCGTCACTTGAGTAAGAGAACTAATGTGAAAAATCATGTAGTCCAGCACCCCCTTTTATAAATGGGAAAACAGCTCAGAGAGGGGAAGGAAAACAGCTCTAGGAATCGTATTAAGAACCTATTTTGGGGGCAAGGGCATCTCCCTGCTGTCCCTAAAACCACAGCATATGGGAAGCAGTTCCCCTTCCAAAGAAAACAAAAGACCACTTCTGCCAATAACTACAGTTCATTTATTATTTCCTTCCTTCTACAAACATTTATCAGTGCCTACCGTATTCCAGGTAATGTGCAAGCCCTGGGAATATAGAGGAGAATGTGACAGCATATAGATGGTTCTTGCTTTTTAAAATTCACCCTGACAATCTCTGGCTTTTAACTGGGGGTGTTTAGACAACTTACATTTAATGTAACTGTTGATATAGCTGGGCTTAAAGATACCATCTAACTATTCACTTTCTAGTTGTCTGTTCTTTGTTCCTTGTGTCCTCTGCCTTCGTTTGGACTAGTTGGATATTTTTAATGATTCTATTTTATCTCATTTTTGGCTTATAAATTGTGCCTTTTTAAAAGTGGTTGTCTTAGAGTTTATATTATACAACTTCATCTACTTACGGGCAATATTAATCACTTCCCGTATTGTGAAAGAATCTTGAAGGAGTATACTTCCATTTTCCTTCTCCTAAACTTTTTGTTATGTGTTTCACTTTTGTACATATTATGAACCTCAAAATATATGGTTATTTTTTCTTTAAACATTTGATTATCTTTTCAAGTTATTTTGAAAAATGAGAAAAATGTTTTCTATATTTATCTACATATTTTCCATTTCTGGTGTTCTTCGGTGCTTGGCATAGATGCAGATTTCCATTTGATATCATTTTCCTTCTTCCTGAAGGGTTTTCTCTAACATTTTATGTAGTATAGAGCTTCTGGTGATGAATTCTTTCAGCTGGTCAAGGGCAGACCAGTGTCTGAGCTGATGAACATCATAGGTGGCATCTTTCCAAGGCCTTAGTGCTCTGGGCTGCCTGGCTGTTGGGTGGCTATGGCCATGTTTCCCATGGTTTGTCTCCTTTTCTTTTTTAGCCTAGCTGCCTATGCAACAGAATGAATTATCTGAAGCATTTTCACTGATTTATGCCCCCCAGCTCTGCAGCTGCATGGTTGTCTAAGATGAAGACATACCATTAGTAAAGTTGTCAAGACATCTCATTACTCACACCACATAGGCACTGATTCTCAGTTGTCCCCATCTATAAAATGGGAATTGTGGTCCTTTACAAATCTGTTTATGTTTCATAACCTTCTTGTTTATTTTTTTTGTATCTCTGCCTCTCCAGCTCTTTCCCTCAGTTAAAATTTCCTGTGTGCATCTGAGTGGCAGACGCAGCCAAGAGGAAGATACTCCAGCCTGGGGCATGGTAAAATGCCATTTATTTTGGGCACCTGGGTGCAGGTGGGTGGAGGCCGAAAAAGGCATCCACCCCGAGGAGGGAAGAGTGGTAAGTTTTATAGAAGGTTTGAATGAAGGTTTGGGCAGGGGGAGTTCTTTCTGGAACCACTGCCAGTTTCTGCTGGCTCCATCCCAGCCTTTGTAGTTCAGAGTTATCTTACAACCTCCAGAGTCTCCAGGGGCCCTTATCTGACTTCTTCATCTATCCCATTTCCCTCTATACATTTTCCGAGTTCCCACCCTGAGCAAGCCCAACACTTGGCCCCAGTGAGTCTCTAAACACGTTCCTCTCCCCACCTGCCCTGCACAAGAGGTTCGTGGAGGAATTTGAGCCCAGGCTAGGGCTAATTTGCCAAGTGACCTTGGTCAGTTGTTTCTTTCTGGGATTCCATTTTCTCATCTGTGAAAGGGTCATAGCTAAAAGGTGGTTATTCTTTAGAATAAAGAATAACTGACATGGTCATTGGTTCTGATCCTAGAGTTGAAGGCAGCTGAGCCCTGCTTAGTCTGAAGGGGCTTGTCTCTGCCCTTGGGGACCTATCTGTGAGTCTGGCCTCTAGCTATTCTCTGTGCCTCTAGTCCCAATCCTGCCTGGGCCAAGGGGTTCTTCAGGGCAGAGCTAAACCTGCCTTCAGTGCTACTCTCACCACCAAGGCTGCTCGCCCTTTACACATGTGGGCTCCTACTGTGACAACTGTTCAGTCCCACCTAATGGCATCTTTCAGGACACACAAGGTTACCCATGATGGGACCAAGTATTTCTTGCCAACTGCTCCCTGACATGCTCCCCATTCTTAGTGTTTTTACCCATGTGACTTGTCTCAGTAGGCAAGTCCTGTGTTCCGCCTTCCCCCTGTGAAAGTTGTCAGAATCAAAATGAAGTCACTAGTGTAAAAAAAAACAAAAAACCCTGACAGACAGAGCCAGGGAAGGCTATGACACGAGGGTTTCACACTGGTGTGCCTGGTAACAAAACTATCACAAAAGACCCTGCACAAACCAGAACCTTGCACAAAGGCCATTGCAACCTTACACAAAAAATACTTCTGCAGGGACGTCTGCCCAGTAAATGCCTGTCTAACCTCAAACTGGCAGCCCCCTAATATTGATCCTTGTGGCCAAGGATAATCATTTTTAAACAATTATGTATGGAATCCTCCTCCTCATTTTTCCGTGGAAAACCTTTTGTCTTCCTTTACCTCCCTGAATATGCACAAAGTTTACTATGGCACAAATATCCCCATGCCCTACTCCTGAATCAATACTGTTCTCTTTTAGAGAGCCTCTCTCTGTTTGCTATTTAGGTTGACACCCCCAGTGGAAGTCTCATTTCAGAGGACCAATTGTCTTTCCTATCCCTGGGCCTCAGTTAGATTGACCTGGACCTTCCTGATAAGTTTTAAGAGCTCTGAACCTCAGAGGACAGAAAGTGATCTGCTTGTTTGTCCCCTCCCAGAAGGCCCTGGGCTACTTAGGCAAATTACTCACTTCAAACCCCACTGTCCTTCAAGGCCATGTCTGTGGTTGTTTTATGCATGTGTTTCTTGTATATACTAAGCATTTTCTTCTACTCTCTTCTTCTGCCCATTTTTATTTCAAATATAAGTTGTGCGAGGTTAACTTTACAACTTAATTTTTAGGTCACAGAATATTCAATAGAAACCATCACTAAATTTCAGCAGCTATTAATATAGCCAGTGACAGAAAACAAAAAGAAAAACAGAAATCAAAACAAAAACAAAAGCAATAAAAACCAAGTCAAGTTCCAACCCACTGGATACCCTGCAACATTAAAAAAAAAAAAAAAGGTTTTCTAGTTCAATATAGGAATTGCGGGTATTTGCTAAGTGACATCCATGAAGCTTTTGCTATATACAGATTATACCATTCATTCCTTACTATAGCACTATAAAGGAGGTACCTGTATCATTATGGGTCCAATGAGGAGACAAATCACACAGTAATTTAAGCAGCAGAAGTTTAATACAAAATTATTTACTCTAATAGGAAAGTAATTATAAAGTCAAAACAAGAACTCTAAAGAATACCCTTGGACTAAGGAAGAGTATCCAAGGAAGGAGACACTTGGAAGGGGCCCTCTTCTCAAAGCTGGGCTTCAGACCACATTGGAGAATGTATACTTGCACCCTCCTGGATGGCAGAGAAATTCACTAGATTGCTTACTACAGTTGCCAGGCAAGCAGAAAAACCCTCTGGGGTTCAGGTAAATTGAGGCTGGTGGCCAGGAACATAGAGGTTGTTATTATGCTACTGTGGGCATGATGCATGGATCACATGGCATCAGTGTCAGGGAGGGGTGACCACTCAGCTGCCACATGATCCTACATACATTTGATCACCTGTTCTACAACAAACTACTCTACTCTAGGTCTACCTGACTACCTTCTTGGAAGTGAAGTAATTCTCTCCCTTCCCAACGCTGGGAAAATGTATGGTCCCCACAGTCATTGTATTCATCCCTGGCTACATTAATTGCTGCTGAAATTTAGTGATGGTTTCCATTGAATATTCTGTGACCTAAAAATTAAGTTGTAAAGTTAACCTCCCACAACTTATATTTGAAATAAAAATGGGGTGAAGAGAGTAGAAGAAAATCCTTAGTATATACAAAGAAACACATGCATAAAACAAACAAGGAGAAAGTATGCAAAGCTGTCCTTGATTTTATACTTGGTCTTGAGGTCACAGTTGACAGCCATGGCTTCCTTCTTCAACTAGTTATTCCATATTACCATTGTTCTTAGTCAGACTCTCAGGTAGTCAGTGTGTCCTAAACCTTCATTTCTGAAGGGCCCGAGTCCTCATTTATCCTGCCTTGTTTGGTCATTGTAGTTTTTCATTAACCTTTACTGTAGGGCATGAAAATATTAAGGGGTGTGCCGGAGAATTCTCCTGGGTTCCAGACATAGTCCTCCTTGCTTCTGTTATGTAGCAGCAGACCAAATTCCCCTCAGTATTGGGAGAAATCATTCTAGATATCAGAGTAAGCTTTTTTTGGCCTGTTGTTTTGGTGGCACAGGGAGCCCATAATGGCCAGGTGCAGTGTCATCTTCTAATTCAGTAGAACTTTTATTGACTTCTTTGCTTGTTTCCCACTTGAGGACTAAACTCAGAAAACTAAACCAGAAGAGCTCAAAGCTAGCAGGATGGGGAGCAAGGACCCTGTGAGTGGGTTAATGGGGTAATAGGAGCTGCACCCCTTCCACCCCTTGTCTCCTGAGCTGGTGATCCGGCTGTGGGGAGGCAGCACCATATCCAGCAATCTCTGGTTCAAAACACACTCTGCATCCTGCAAGAGAGAGCATCATCTCTTCAGGGTGTTGTCTCCCAATCGGCACTGCCACTGAGTTTTCAGAAAGCCGTTCCACCTCTCAGTTAGGCCAGCACTTCTGGGTATGTGGTAGACCAGTTAGTCCCTCGGGGACACGCTCCGTTGGCTGCACCTCCTTTGCTGTGACACGAGTTCCTTGATCAGGAGCAGAGCTGTGAGGGATGCCGTGAAGGCGGGAAGGCATTCTGGGCGTTCACGGAAGATGCCGCTGGAAGAGGAATTATGGGCAGGGAAAGCAAATCCACATCAAGAACCTGTGTTAATTACTGTGGGGATGAATCTCCACCCCTCCCTGATGACAGGTCCAGTGTAATCAACTTGCCCCAGGTGGCAGGCAGGGCCCTGCAAGGAGTGGTGTCATGTAGGGGATTCAGTGTTTGTCTCTGCTATCGGCAAGTGAGGCTCTCAGCAGTGGCATTAGCGACATCAGCTTTGCTAAGGGGAGGTCCTTGGTGTTGGGCCCATCATAGCCTCCGTCCCGGTCACCATGGGCACTTTGCTCATGTTTCCATTGCTGCTTTAAGCCAATTCATTATGGGGTAGTTTGTTATGCAGCAAAAGCTAACTGATACATGTTGGAAGGTGCCTGATGACCAAAATTTTTTAAACTGGCCTGGGAAATATGGACACTATAACAGTCCTTGATTGCAGGTCCGAAGCCAGATGCCCAGGGTTCAAATCTCAGTTCTGCCACTTACCAACTGTAGGACATTGAACAAGTCACTTAACCCTTCTTACCTCAGTTTCCTCCTCTGCTAATTGTGGACAATAATAGAATCTGTGGTCCTGGGACAGAGGGAGAATTAAATGAATGCATGAATATAAAAATCTCAGAATGGTGGCTGGCCCATAGTAAGTGCTCAGGGAACGCTGGCCACTAATCGTCAACCTTGTAGTGTGGGTTCCCACTTGCTCTCTCTGCAGACCTCTGGGGCTCTGGCCTGTATCAGCTGACTCAGACCCCCAGGGCTGGTTGAGGAGTTTGTCCATGACTCTAATGCTGGGGTGAATGTTCCTGCCAGGCCATGCTCTGGGCCTAATGGGATCTCTGACTCTGGCCCTGGCCCGTCTAAGCCTACCGTGCTGTGCCATTGTGGCAGGGTCTCCTCCCCCTCACACAGCTGAGACCCCTTGGTTTTGAGATAAACATCTGCAATGTGTGTGGGTCTCCAGGGTAGCACAGAATTCCACCTGCACACGAGGCAGTGACCATATTGCTGGTCATTTCTGTAAACACCTGGAGCCTTTGGGTAATGACTGCCCTTAAAATGATGTCAAAGAAATTAGAGATGAAATTAGCAGTGACCGGCACAGGCTGTTTGGCTTTATGAGAAGTTAACAAAGCATCAAGCCAACTGCTCTAGCAGGGCCCCCTAGTTTGCTCTGAGATGGGCGTCGAGTCCCCTTGTTTTTCTCCCTCATCCTCGGGGCTCCCTGTCACGGTGGGCCTGAGGGTGGCCTCCCTGGGGGGCTTAAGAAAGGGGGACATGAGAGGAGTCAGGGTCTCTACGTGGGGCCGAGGTGAATGATGTAGGAATCGGAATGTGATTACCTTTTAATGAAGCTATAAGGAAAGTCGTGGTATTCTCCCTGTTTTATAGAAGAGGAAAGTGCAGCTCAGAGAAGCGAGACAACCTGCCCAAGGTCACAGGGGTCAGCCGTTCTGACCAGGGTCACCCCTGCTCCGGGCACTTTCCCCTGCGATCTCATTTAACCCTCACCCAATCCTAGACCAGCTCTGTTGCTGTTCGTGCTGTACAGATGCCTGAACGGAGGCTCAGGGAGGGCCAGAATTGTGACCCTGCCTCTCTAACCCCAATGTCCCTATCACTGACGCCCCTTCCCACATGTGTCTGTGTGGACTGATCGTGCCTGTCATGAAGTCTCACTTCTGGAAGGCCCCAGGGAGCCTCTGGCCAAGGGGGCTCAGAGCAGGCTGTGGGGCCCCCCTCTGGTCCCGACTAAAGTGTGGAAGGGGCCTGGGGGACTCACACCTGACCCAGGTCTTCAGACAAGGGCTGGACAGGGACGGAGGGGAGGTCTAGGGACTCCTGCATGGAGGTACCTCCCTGGAGCTCCCTGTGTGTGCAGATGTCCTGAGGAATCAAGTCTCCTTAAGGTTCTGATGATGACAACCACCCCCACGCCCCAATAGCCATTTTGGTCCCATGCTTAAGCAAGAGGACTCCCAGCACAGAGCAGAACTGCACATCCCTAACCTTTTCCCATCCTCAGGGCCCATCTGGAAAGTGATAGCATTTAAGGGCATGCTGCTGCCTGTGTGGGGACTTCCAGGCCAGGGCCCTGGCTCCCCAGCCCGGCCCCAGCCCCACAGACAGCTCTGGGGCCTGATCTTTACATGACCATTCATGTCAGCACAGGCCGGAGGCTCTGGGTGGACGTAGAGGGGGCGGGTGATGGGCAGTCTGGCTGGGCGTGGCCCCTTGGCTGCCCCCTGGGCCTGGGGTGCATGCTCTGGGGACCGTGTTCACCCTTGGGCCACCTCTGCAGCCCAGACCTGGTCAAGAGGGACAGGCAGGCTCCTCCTGCAGGTGGCTCAGGGCCATTTGGGCAGAGAGCTCTGGGGTCCCAGAGTGAGGTCTAAAGGGGCCACATTCCAGCTTTGTCCTTCCCTTTGGCCTTGCAGAAGCCTCACCCATGGGCATAGCACAGTGAAAGAGCCCGGTGGGGGGTTTCTGTAAAGCACAGGGGCCTCTGGTGGCCTGTTTAAGGGCCAATATGCCATAAATATACGTCACCTCCCTTCCCCAACTCCTGCCATAGCTCGGAGACCCAAACAAGTCCACCCAGTGGGTGCCCCCTTGCTGGAGCTGCCCACCCGCCACCCCCTCCTTCCGCTCGCCCCCTCGCCTCCTCTTTAGTCTGCTGGGCTCTGCTCAAGGGGGAGTGTGGCTGATGGAACTTAATGGAATCCTCTGAAAATGAGTTTCCCCGCATGTCAACTCCGCATCCCACACTGCCGGCTCCCTGAGCATTTTATAGCAGGGGAGACGGGAAAGAAAATAGCCCAGACTTTCATTTATTGAGATAAATATTGAGAGTCTGAGAGGCCAAAATGTTAAAAATGCATCTGCTGCTGTTGACACTGTGCACGCCGGCCGACAAGTTGAGTTTCCATATCTCCCTGGAAGTGTCTCTGCAGAGAGAGGGTCTCCATTCCCCACCTCCTCCAGACCCTGGTGTTCAGGCTGCAGGACAGCCTCCGACCCTAGTTCACTGAGGTTGCACTTGTGCCACCTGCAGGTTCTGCAGCTGGGCGCAATTCACTCAAGCCAGAGTTGATTGCTTTTTGTTCTCACGTTTGGAGAAGGTTGTGAGAGCCCGCTGAGAGCCTCGTGTGGTCAGGGCCCTTACCTGGCCTCTCTCTGGGCATCACTGCAGCTACCCCGTGAGGGAGGAGACGGAGTGGGGTAGGGGACTGGGGGGGTCCCGCACTCTTTCTGGGGTCTGCTAACTCTCATGGGGCATCCCTATGCCCTGGACACTGTACGAGGCACAGGAAATGCAACAGCCACACAGATGCAGTCAGAACCTGCCCTTAGAGGCTGAGGGGGAGATGTGGATGACAGCAGGGAAATGCAGGGGACTGGGACCAAACCCAGGCTGGGGGATTGCAGGGGAGGTTTCCCGAGGGAATGCACAGTTGAGATGAGGATGCATAGGCAGTGGCCAGGTGAAGGTGGAAAGGGTGTTCCAGACAGAGGGAACAGTATTGCAAAAGGGTGAAGGCAAGAGAGAATTTAAAAAGCTCAGGGTACAGAAAACAGGTCAGAGGGTACCTTTGCCAAGGTCACAAGGCTAGAAAGGGCAAATCCAGGATCCTAACTCAGGCTGAGCTGCTGCAGGTGCAGGGCTGTCCACCACCATGATGAATGAGTCAGTCTTTGCAGAAAACTCTGAGAAGAGAGGGGATCCCCTGAAGTGCAGGGTCCTGGGGGTGCTCTGGAAGCCAGTCATAAGGGAGGTGGCCAAGGACAGGGTCAGCCTGGCAGCAGCCTCAGACTCACTGCTTCCTGAGCACCAGCCCAGAGACCCAGAACCTCCTTGCGGAGGGTGGGAAGGGGGTTGAACTGAGCCGGGCTCTGCACAACAGCCCCTCCCCAGAGGCTGCTCCCCGGAAGCCCGTATCCAACCCTGATGTCAGGGTGCCTGTGATTGTGAGCAGAGATTGTGGCAATCACATCTGCCAAAGAAGGGGGCTCGGCTTCCAAGGTTGTACTGCATGCAAGGGAGAAATAATGCTTTTGTGGTTTTTAAAAGCTCCCCAAATATCAAACAGTTACTATGTGCCAGGTGCTCTGCTAAGAACTGGACAAGGATCACTTCACTGCATCCTCATGGCAGCTCCACGAGGGACACATTAGCAGTTCCTTGTTACAAATGAGAAATCTGGGATACAGGACAGAAGTGACTTGCCCAGGGTCACACACCTTAAGTCTGACTCTGCTGCCCCTGCTTCTAACTCGGTCACTCTTATGTCTCCCATAATGGGGTATAGACCGTCTGGGGTCTCCAGAGGCAGTTTCTGAACGTGACTATTACTACCCAAAGAAGAAGGGCTTCCACAGAAAGGTCAAAACTGGAAATGGGACAAAGAGACAAGAAAGGCATTCATATCTACTCATGCCACAGAGGTTTTTGAGTACCTGCCATGTGCCCAGGCCCTGTGCTGGGCCCTGGGGACATGGGTGTAGACAAGATGCAGCCCTGCCCTTGACAGGCTCGTGTCCATCTGCCATGCCCAAGGAAGAAGAGGCTGACCCAGGAGATGTGGTCAGTTTGGCCGCTAAAGAGGATTCTTTGCTCCATTCAACACACCTTCATTGAGCACCTACTACATGCCAGGCTCTGTGCGAGGCCCCGGGGATACAGCAGCAGACAAGATAGATGCAGTCTCTGCTCTTGGGAAGACAGTCATCAAACCATTACAGAAAACAATCAAGGCAAGTTCAGATGGTGACAAGTGTCATGAAGACTACAAAACAGGGGGATGGGTGGGGAGGGCTGGCTGGGTGGGAGGAGGTGCTCCCTTGGGCCCCACGGGAGCTTAGGGGAGGAAGCTCTTGCCTCCTCCAAGGCACGTGGAGGGGAGATGGCAGACTGGGTGGAATTGGGAGTTTCTGTTCTGGCGGGCTAGGGTCCTGGGTGTCCTCTCTCACATCCTCAAAGCTCACCCTGCAATGTGCAGATGGGAACACTGGAGGTCAGAGGGGTCATTTAGGGTTCCTAGGACCCCACATCGAGTCAGCCACAGCACTGTGGGTCCCATCGCTCCACTTCCATCTCTGCAGGGAGCGACCCAGAGACTCAAAGCCTCTTCCCCCAGCCCCTGCCCGAGCAGGGATCTCCCCGGGTGCCCGTGCGCTCAGCTGCTTGAAGCCTCATCATTTTCCTGGACTTCAAGACCCCTCCATCAAGTACGTCCCTGCCAGCCCACCCAAGCCTTGATGTTCCCTCTGAGAAGTCCGTGTCATCGTCTCTGTAGGCATTCTGACCCCCCCACACTCCCCATTCCACCCCCGGGGCAGGCAGGACGTGGGTCTCTCCTTCGCTCCCTTTTTACTTTCACATTCCCCTTATTTTATGTAAAATGTAGATTTCCTGGGCCTCAAGCGGCTCCTGTGCCTGGTGCCCTGAGGTGCCCCCTCCCCGCAGCCCACTGGTCCTTCAAGGCGCTAGTCCTGCCTGGGTGCTGTCCACTCCTGAGTGCCTGAGGCCTCAGAGGCACAGGGGATGCAAGGTCAGGTTTACACTAAAGGGATTTTTTTTCTTAAGGTTCAGATTTGCCTTTTTCTGGTGTGTTTTTGGGATACTTAATGTCCTGCCTGTTCCCAGAAGGCAACCTTTGACAGACTTGGGTTTGAATCCTGGCTCTGCAATGAACCAGACACGTGACACTGGGCCAGCTACTTAATATTTTATGCCTCAGTATACCCATCTGTAAAAGGGGATAATAAGCATACTTTCCCACAGGGCCGTTGGGAATATTTGATGGGACAATCCATTTAAAGCTCTTAGGACAGCACCTGGCACAAGCGCTCCATCCCTTGGTCTCATGTTCCCACTGCCTCCCCACCCCCAGCCCTCACCACTGCTCATTCATTTGCTCCACGTCCACTCAGCAAATTCTTACTGACGCCTGCTGTGAGCCAGGCCCTGGGAACAAGGTGACTCAGCCCGAGCAGCCCCCAGTCTGTGGGGGAGGTCGGCATTCACAGAGATGCCACCCCCAGGCCACCGACCCTCCTTTGCCCACTCCACTCGAGCCCCAATCTTAGCCTGCTTGCTGAGGGCTTAGTGCCTGCAGCCTGGAACTCGGCTTCTCCATCATTCCCCAGAAGCTCATTGGTTTGTTTATTCATTCACTCATTTCTTGATTCATTCGTCAAATACCTATTGAGCCTGTCCTTGTGCCAGGCACTGTTCTAGGCACAGGGACACAGCAGTGAACAAGACAGTCAAGGTCCCTGCCCTCGAGGAGCTCACAGCGGGTGAGGCAGATGATAAAAAGTGGACAAATGCCTACATAACAGGTCAGACAGAGATGAGGGTGTTAGGCACCAGGAACCCTACGGCTGGCTGTCCTTGGCTCACATCCCCTCCGTGGTGCAGGGGAAGTGGCTGCCCAGCCAGGGATGACAATGCCCAGCCCCCTCTGGCATCTAGGTGGGGCCACAGGACTGTTCTGGCCAGTGGAATGTGGGTGGAAATGATGTGGACCCCTCTGGCCAAGGCGGTTAATCATCTGGGCCACCTGCCCCTCGCTCACGTCCCCTTCCCTGGTGCCCCTGGAGGCCGAGAGTGCCCATGACATCATCCCGGATGAAGGCACCTGGATTCCGCATGCCGCTTGGGGGAGGCACCCCTGGGGGAGATGCCCAGACCAGCAGCAGCCACCTGGGCTTTGCCCGGGAGAGATGGGCTCTTCCCGGGTGACGCACTGGGATGTGGAGCTGTTGGTCACGCACCTCCCCCTCCTGACTGCCGCAGCCCAGCCCCCCTCCTCAGCCCTCCCTGCAGCAGGACTTTATCGGGCTCCTCTGCGTGCCAGGCTCTGTGCTGAGCTCGGGGACACAGCCGGGAACGAGACCCACAGGTCCCTGCCGTCACGGGGCTCTTGGACGCAGTTGGGGAAATGGCCAAGCAAAATGAGTAAATGAACAACAGAGTAACTACGTCATGTGAAAAGGGCTATGAAGGACAAAAGACAGCGATAAGGAACCAGTGCCTATGTGGGGAGGGCGTGGGGGGAGGGGAGGGCACCAGGGAGGGAGGCTGGGAAGTACCCAGGGAAGGAGGGAGCCGCAGGGCGGAGGAGCTTCCTGTGTAGAGGACAGAGGGCAGCTTCACGCAAATTACTTCCCTCCATCCTTACAACAACTGGGGGCGGGTGTTATGTTCCCATTTTACAGGGGAGGGAACTATGGCCCTAGAGAGTTGGGGCAAAGGGGCCAAGTCACACATCCAGGAAGTGGCCCTGCCATGTTCAATTCTGCCCTCATGGAGCAGGTAGGGGTCAGGGTCGGGAGTAGAAGAGCTTGGTGGCCTGGCTGGGCCAAGTGCCAAGGTCCTGTGGGATGGCCTGGGAGGCCCCTCCAGTCCCCAGAGACATGACCCCAAGGGCTGCAGAAGGTGCTCTGGGACCAGAAACTCAGCCCAGGGGCATGGGGTGGGCACAGGGCCAGGATCTGACCTGTGACCTCCTGGGCTAGCTGTGTGCCCTTGGGCAATGCACTTAACCTCTCTGGGACTCCGCTTCTTCATCTCTAAAGTGAGGAGCAGCACCAATCCTCAGGGCTGGGGCGGGAGTCCGGGGAGGAGGTGAGTCGGTGCCTCCAGCCTCAGAGCCCAGGGCCCCACTCTCTGCTGTTGTCCTTCATCCAGGGGGGGTCTACTGAGCTCTGACACACAGGCTCCATGTCCCAGTGTCTGCGTCCATCCCCCCATCACCACAAACCTGGGACACAGGACAATTGTGCACTAGACAGAACACCAAGGAAGCAGGGCCCCTATCTGTCTCCACCACTCTGTCCCCAGCACCTAGGACAATGCCTGGCAGACTCCAGGTATCTAATACATATTTGTTGAATGAATGAAATATTCCCGTTTTATAGACTAGGAAGCTGAGTCCTGGGGAGTTCAAGGAATGTCTCAAGGTCAGTCAAGGTCAATGTTTCCCTCTCTGCCTTGGAGATGTGTCTGTGAGTGTCAGCACCCCTGGAAAAGCCTTCTGTGCGTGGGTCACCCAAAAAACTAGTTAAGGTGCAGATTTGGAATATGGTCTGGGGTGGGACCTGGCATTCTGCATTTCCCACAAACTTTCAGGTTGCCCACAGGCCAGGGACCAGCCCCTGAGACAGGAGGGACCAGAACACAGGACCCACCCGCCTACTTCACACTGGGCACTCGGCCTGCCCACTGGGCACTGGGTGGGGCAGTCCAGTGGCTTCCTGGAGGAGGAATCTTGTTGGGGGGAGAGAGAGCGAGTTTCCAGGCAGAGAGGTTGAGTGTTCCTCCTTCCCATGGCTGGTGAGGAGGGGACGATGCTCACACCAGCCTCACTCGGAGCCTCTGCTCTCCCCCAGCTGAGATGCTGGGATTCTTCCCTGCCTTCCGCTCTCTGGGATGTGTTCAGCTCAGCATGAAATAGCCGTGTAAGGAATGCTCTGCACCAGAAAGCGCTCAGATCTACTCAGGGTGCAGAGTAATTTGTTCCTGATTAAGCAAAATGTCAGAGGTCATAGTGTGGCCATTTTTAAATATTGAATCTTCTTTGATTTCCTCACTGCCACAACCTACTAATTTCCAATTTTCTTCCCTGCCTCCAGTTCCACTTTGTGCCACTGAAGCAAGGCTTACCCCCACCCCCTTCTTCCTTCCACCTGGTGTCTGTAGCCTCCGCTATGAGGTCTGCTGTGTTCTAGGCCCAGGGAAGCATCCTAGGGCTTCCTGTCTAAGGTGGAGATGAAGACATGACCCCTGTCTGCTCTTGACTGTCTGGCTCCTTCGAGGGACCCTGGGGGTAGGGGATGGTGAGGGGACAGCACAGGCACTAACAATCCAAGGACACTCCTAGGGGCCTGTGAATGCAAAATGAAAACTCTGAGGATCAGGGAGGGCTTCCTGGAGGAGAAGACCTCTGAGCTTAGTCTTAACAGACAAATGCCAGGGCAGGGGACTCGTTTCCAAGGGCAAATTTATTGAATGGATGGGTGAATGAACGAATCTAATCCAGACCCTCCATTTGGCAGTAGAACTGGGCCTAGGGCCCACTAGGGAAATAAATGTCTGCTCCCCCTGCGCCACTAGAGTATAGTTCTCCACGAGGACAGTGACTCAGCCATTCTTATTCTTCATTATATGCCTGGAACCCAGCACAAGGCCTGGTGCATAGTGAATGTTCTCCATCCTGAGAGCCCAAGGTCCTGGTTTCTCTGTCCATGGTTTGCTCACAGCTTTTCAGAGGCAGCAGAGTTGTGGAGAAGGGCATAGACCTGGGCTCAAACTTCACCACTGCCCCTTAGTAGCTGTGTGACCTTGAGCATGCCACTGTACCTCTCTGAGCCGCGGTGGGATGTTACATTAATACCTCCCCTGTGGTAGGTTGGTTCTAAAGGACCCTGAGTCTCCATCCCTCCCTATGTCCACACCCCTTTCAATATAGTCTTTAGTTCTTCCCATCAAGAAGTGGAATCTTTGTCCCCAACCCCTGAACCTGGCCTGGCCTTGTGACTTGTTTTGGCCAATAGAATATGGTGCAAGTGACAAGGGAGCCCAGGCCTCCAGGGACTTGAACACTTTTGCCGACTCTCTTGGATCCCTGTGGCCTCCAGGTGAGCAGCCTGCTGGGGGACGAGAGACCCTGTGGAGTCGAGCTGACTCAGCCTAGTTGTGTAAGCCAAGGCCAGCATGGCTGACACCCAGCTGACCCCACTGACCATGGTTGCATGAGCAAGCCTGGCTGAACTCAGAATCAGACTGACCAGCTGACCCACCGACGGGGGCTCAGCAAGCACTGAGTTTCATAGTTGTTACCTAGCAATACTTTGGCTGATACATCTTTATGGGGTTCTTGTGAGGGGGAATTAAGCTACAGGAACACAGTGCCAGACACACAGTGAGCCCCCGTGGATGCTCACTCTAGTTATTGCCACTGGGCTGCCCTGCCCTTGGGTGGTGCTTGCCTTTGTCATCAGACAAAGGTGTGGATGGGTAACACCCTCCGCTCACCCTCCCTCACGTCATCGCCAGCCTGGCAGCTGGGCACTGAGGTGCTGCCGCTCAGTAGCTGTGTGACCTTGGGCAAGTGCCTTCATCTCTCTGAGCTTCAGCGATGAAGACATCAGCTTTGCAGAGCTGGGAGCCTCCTTCTACAGCTGCAACCACCCAAGCTGAGCCCACTCAGGTTCCTGTTGGAGTGTGAAGTGGGACCCATGATAAGGGGCTGTGGGAGCCTAGCCAGAAAGACACTCAGCACAGCAAAGGTGCCAGCAAAGACCATGAGGCCCCTTGAGGATGGGGGCACATGAGCCTGATGACCCTCCAGGTCCTTAAGGCCTGGTTCTGCCTCTGACACACAAACTGTCATTTATGTCCTTTCCCCGACCCCTTTGACTTATGCTGGCATGATGGGGCTTTGCTGCTTACGTGGAACTGTTCCTGGTTGGAACATGAGGCCCACCTTTTCTTTCTCCAGACAAGAGACCTCTGGTTGTCACAGCTTCCTGGGTGCTCCTTGCAGGGTGGCCCTCCCTGAGACGTTAGGGAAATGTCTGCTGCCCTGCCCCACTAGAATAGAGCTCCCCTCGAGGACAGGGCCTTGGTCGTTCTTATCCTTAGGGAACCCTTCCTGGGTCTCCCTTGAACCTCCCCATTACCTGCCATCCTGGCACTGAGAACTTCTTTCTGCACTTGTAAGCTCACACTTCTTTGTGTGATTTATTGACTAATGTCTGTCTCTCCCTCTAGACTGAGAGCTCCATGGGGCAGAAACCATGTTTGCTTAATTCCCCTAACATAATGGCTGTCACATAGTAGGTGCTCAACAAAAGTGTGAAATAAATAAGTGAATGTTGTCACTTCAGAGTCTCCCTCAATTAGCGTATTTCTCTCCCCCCAAGGGCTGGAATCTGTCTCAGCCTCCCATATTTTGGTGCCCACCCCAGGGTCTGCACCTAGTAGGTGTCAGTAACTATCTGTGGGAGGTAAGGAGGGAGGGAGGGCAGGAGGGAAGGGGGATTTGAGATGTAAGAGAATCACTGACTCAGCTTCCTGGGCTGCATCTGGAGAGCTGATCTGGGCAGAGAATCAATGTGTCTCCTACCCATACAAGCATCTGGCTCCCAAAATAACCCCAGCTTTGAAGGCCCCACTGCACATACAGAATACCCCTCAGCAGGTGAGCTGATGCGTATTTTCATGTCTTCGTGATGTTGTTTTGCTTCTGCAGGCTCATTACAGGGAAATGGGCTTCAGAGACAGAGCAAAGAAGAGAAACAGACTAATTTCCCCAATTGTGGACACGATGAGGAGATTCTTACCTTCTTGGGCTGCTGCCCACATGGCGAATTTGCAATGGAAATCACGGGGCCCTTTGGCTGTGTGGTTCTCGCCTGATGAGCCACTTTGCAGGGGTTGTCTGTGTGGCTGGTGGGCCCATTGGCTGATGGAGTGGGGTCTAATGGCCTTGTCAGAGCCGCTTGTGAGACTATTGTCCCCCTCACAGCAGATGGGCAAGGATACTGCTCCCTTAAGGCACACCTGGGCCTGAAACCAAGAGAACAGGGTTCACAGATATTAAAGGTATAATTAAGAGAATATTATGAACAACTTGAGACTATTAAATTTGATGACATAGATGAAATAGATGAATTCCCTGAAAGATACAAACTCCTAAAGCTCACTCAAGAAGAAATAGGTAACCTGAACAGCCCTATGTCTTTAAAAAATTTAAATTGTGGCTAAAAACCTCTCACAAAGAAAACTCCAGGTCCAGATGGCTTCACTGCTGAATTCTATCAAGTATTTAAGAAAGAAATAATGCTAATTTAAAAAAATTCTTCCAGTACATGGAAGAGGAGGGAACACTTCCTAACTCATTCTATGAGGCCAGCATTACTCTGACCCCAAAACGAGCAAAAGATTCTACTGATAAAGTAAGCTACAGGCCAATATCTATCATGAACACCGATGCAACATTTCTAAACAAAATTTTAGAAAATTGAATCAAAAAGTATATAAAAACGATATAGTATCATCATGCGCAAGTAGAGTTTATACAAGGAATGCATGGTGGGTTTAATGTTTGAAAATGAATCAATTTTCAATGCTATCACCATATTAACAAACTGAAAAAGAAAAACCGTATAACAGATTTAGAAAAGGCATTTGACAAAATCCAACATCCACTTTCTGATAAAAACTCTAAGCAGAGCAAGACAGAAAGGTATTTTCTCACCTGATAAAGGACTTCCACAAATAATCTATAACTAATATCACATTTAATCATGAAAGACTTAATGCCTTCCCTCTAAGATCAGGACACAGCACAAATACCTGCTCTCACAACCTCTATTCAACATTGTACTGGAGATTCTGGCCACTCCAATGGGGCAATAAAAAGAAATAAAAGTATTTAGATTGGAAAAGAAGAGGTAAACTCTCTTTATTTATAGACAAAATGATCATTTATGTAGAAAATCTGATGAAATCTGGAAAAAAGCTATGGTAACTAATTAGTGAGTTCAACAAGGTTGCAGGATATAAAATCATCATATAAAATCAAATGTATTTCCATATACTATCAGTGAACAATTAGAAATTGAAATAAAAAATACCATTTTCAATAATATAAAAATGTAAGATATTTAGGGATAAATCTGACAAAAGGTGGGAAAGACTTGTGCACTTAAACGACAAAATATTGTTGAGGGAAATTGAAGAAGACCTAAATAAATGAATAAAAATACCATGGTCGTGGTCAGAAGACTCCAGATTGCTAAGATGTGAATTCTCCCCACATTAAGCTATAGATTCAATAAAATCCTGTTTTATGTAGGCACCTAGCTTCCCATGCTGGATGCTGGGCAGAATCCCCCCCAACCCCACCCCAGACTCTATAGGTATTCGGACAAATGGTACACAGGTGCTAATGGATGTGAAATAAAGTTTATTGGTGACACAGTAAATAGCAAAAGGATTCCCCAAGGAGGTCTGGTCTGGAGTGAAACAGGAGCGGAGGTGGTAGTGGTGGCTTTGAGTTTTCACTGTTGTTAGACAGTGGAGCTGGGGGAGGGGGAGTGGTTGATGCCCACGCACGGACGGGGGCTTGAGTGATTTGAAACTTCTACAGGTGCCAAGGGATGGAGGACGCATGCAGCTTTCTTTTCAGGTCGCCCAGATGTGGGGCAGAGGGGAAGTGGGGGGGACTCAGCTGTCAGCGGTCAAAATCAAATATGGAGTCTTTCTGTTTTTTGCAAACCCTAATCAAAATCCCTTCAGGCTTAAAAAAATTTTTTTTGGGTAGAAATTGACAAGCATATTCTAAATTCATATGGAAATACAAAGGATCTATAAATGCCAAAGCAACTTTGTGAAAGAAGTACTGATTCAATGGACTAATAGTACCCGATTTCAACTTATTATAAAGTTACAGTATTCAAGACAGTGAGGTATTGGCATCAAGATAAACAGATCAGTGGAACAGAATAGAGGGTCCAGAAATAGATCCACACAAATATGGACATCTGATTTTTGACGAAAGTGGGAAGGCAATTCAGTAGAGTAAGGATAGTCACTACAACAAATTGTAGAACAATTGAATAGCCATAAAACAAAACAAAAAAGAAACTTTGATCCATACCCTGCACCATATACAAAATTTTACTCAGAATGGATCATAGATCCATTAGATCTAAATGTAAAACTTAAAACTACAAAACAACTCAAAGAAAACATAGAAAAAAACCTTTGTAGCCCTGGTTTAGGTAGAGATTTCTTCAATACGACAGCAAAAGCATGATCTGTAAAAGAACAAAATGATAAATTGAACTTCAACAAAATAAAAACTTTTGCTGTTTAAAATACTCTATTAGGAGAATGAAAAGACAAGCCATAGGCTGGGGGAAAATATTTGCAAAACATATATTTAGTAAAAGACTTTAATCCAGAATATGCAAAGAATTCTTAAATCTCAACAAGAAAATAAACAATCCAATAAAAATGGCAAAAGATCTGAGCAGACACTTCATCAAAGAAGTTATATAGATAACAAACAAATGAACAGATACACCACCTCCTTAGTCATTACGGATGTAGAAATTAAAACCAGAGTGAGACACCACTGCCACATATCTATTAGAACGGCTACAATTATGAAAACTAAACATACCACGTGTTGGCAAGGATTGGAGGAATGGAGCTCTCTCACACTGCTGGTGAGAATGTAAAATGGTATAACCATTTTGGAGAACAGTTTGGCAGTTTCTTAAAAAGTTAAAAATATACTTAGATGGTATAGCAATTCCATACCTAGGAATTTACCCAAGACAAAGGAAAGCGTATGTCCATACAAAGACTTTTACATGAATGTTCATGGCTGCTTTATTTGTAAAAGCTCCACATTGGACACAATCCAAATGTTCATCAAGAGGTGAATGGATAAAAATAGTTGTGGTATATTCACACCCTGGGATACTGCTCATCTATAAAAAGGCACGGGCTGCTGAAATGTGCTGCGTCATGAATGAGTCTCAAAATAATTCTCATGAGTGAAAGAAGCTAGACATACTGAAAGATTCCATTTATATAAAACTCTAGAAAATATAAACTAATTTCTAGTGACAGCAGATCAGTGACTGGGGATGGGGACAGGAAGCAGGAGAGAAAGATTGCTAAGGGATGGGAGGGAACTTCTGGAAGTGAGGGATATAATCCATATCAAGATATGTTCATTATCTTGATGGTGGTGATGGTTTCATGGATGTACACATATGTCAAAGGTATGCAATTTTACACTTTAAATATGCATCATTTAGTGTAGGTAAGTTATACATCTATAAACGTGTTAAAAATAAATTACTTTCCAACAAGAAAGGTTGTTGTGAGAGCTAATGACAACACCTGTGAGTCTCCTGGCCTTGTGCCCGGCACACAGTAGGCACTAAACAAGTAGTTGTATACAGCAGTTGCTCATGGAATGGCAGCCATTGATGTGACTTCTAGTTTGGCACTTTGTGGGTGGGCCTGTCTCCCCCATCTGACCATGACCTCCTCAAGCACAGGAACATGACTGATCTTTCTTTCTGTGCCAGTGCCCTGCACCTGGCCTGGCACTCCATGGCAATATCTGCTGAATCACTGGAAACTGACTTCCCTGGGGATGGAAGGATAAGAGGGCACTTTGTGGTCATTGGCCAACAGCTGCCAGACCTTGAACCTCTCTGGAGTGTCTGTTCACAGCACACACGTCTCAGCAGGACACCCATTTCTTGGCAGCAGGGGAATAATTTAAAGTCCCCATTAAAACAGCTGGACCTTGATGGAACAGAGCAGTTGTCACGCTGGGGTCCGAGAGGTGCCTGAGAAGGACAGGGACACGCGGGCAGGATTTATTCTGGGCTTTTCAGAGACGCCGCACCATGGCCACATTCAGGATGTGAAGGCGCTGTCTGCCCTTGGCGGTGTGAAGGGGCCGCCTGGCGCTCACCGTGGGCAGGCGTTTGTCAGCGCTGCTGTGACTGGGGCGTGGGCTCCTCACCCCTTTCTCCTCTAATCTCGTCCTTAGAAGTTCGCTGGGAGCTGGGCTGCAAGCGGCAGGTATGAGAGGAGGTGCCCTTTCGGCAGCTTCAGAAATAGACCTCACGGGTGGCAAAGCTGTCCAGCATTGAGCACCTTGAGACCTCAGAGTCCTGGGCTCCAGCCCAACTGCCACGGTGGGCCCTGAGAGAGTGGCATGTCCCTTACTCTCACTGTGCCTTGCTTTCCTCACCTGTAAACCCTGTACTGCAATGCTGACCTCAGAAAGTTGTTGCTTATGGAGAAATGTTGTCACAAATGGCTGATGGAGACCACCCGCACCGTTGGGTTTGAGGGATCCTGGCCAGATCTCTGCAACCCTAAACTCTCTGGGAAAATTCCAGCTACCCCCCTCGCCCCACCAGTGGCCTGCCCAGCCAGAGGTGGGAGCCCACCAGTTCAGGCTCCCTATTTAGAAGTCCCCATCAGCTCTGTGCCTTTCAGCTTGGATGATTTTGTGTGGCATCAGGGACAGCTGCCCCTTGACGAGCATGAAGGCAGTGGGTGGAGGGTGAACAGGAGTGATGTGCCCATGGTTTCATGTCCACTAACAGCCCTCGCTGAATGATCACCATCAGCCAGACATTGCTTTAAGCACTTTACATATTTTATCTTATTGAACCTTGTGTGGACATATGAAATAGATACTATCATTTTTATTACAGAGTTATTTGCAAGAAGGCTGAGGCACAGAGAGGTTAAGTGATTTGCTCGAGGTCACATAGCTAGCAGGTGGTAGATACAGAACTGGAACCCGGGGACCCGCCTGGTTTGCTTCTCCATCCCTGTGCTTTCTGGTCTCTAGCCCTCTCTCTCCAGCTCCCCTGTGACCACCTGCCTACCACTCCTGCCCTCCTACCCCTGGGTTCCACCATATCCTCCAGGCTGTCACAGAATCTCTCTCCCTTCTAAGCTGCAGAAGATGGGGTTTGAGGACAAGTCCTTGCTGCAGATGCCTGTGGGCCAGATTCCAGTTGAGGGGCCTTGGGCGGGATCACCCTTAATGCTGGACACTCAGAGGACCAAGCGCTACAGCCAGAGTGTGGGGGTGTGAGATCCCTTCCTGTCCCTGCCTCCACCCAAGGGCAGGAGGCTGAATGGGTCCTTCTCTCTTTGCACCAGCCGGGGGTTTCCTCTGACCCAGATGACCAGGGATGACTCACAAAGCAAAGGACTGGCCATGGCTGGAACACCAGGACATAAATTTATTGGCAGCAGAGGGTTATTTAAAATCCCTGTTAAAAGAGCTGGACCTGTGGAAACAGAGCAGTTGTCACTGCTGGGGCCTCAGATATCCTGAGATGGGCAGGGCCATGTGGCTGGGCTCTGGCGGGTCTCCAGTCATGTTTGGGACCAGTGGGCACACTTGAATCTGATGTCACAATGGCCACTTCTCACTCACTCCCCTCTTGGCTCCTGCCCGGCCTGGCACTGGTGCCTGAGGATCCTGACCTGTGCCCACTTAAGATCCATTTGCCTACACCTCACGCACCTCACTGCCCCGCCAGGCCCTGTGCTACGCATGGAAGCTGGGTGGGGACTCACAGATGCTCAGAATTCCCCTCCCCCTCTCTGGCCATCCCAGTGTGACCGCCTTGCCCCTCCCTAGGAACCCCTCCTCCCACCTCCCAGGGGGACCTTGCGTCTGTAATGGGGCTGGTGGCCAGGGCTGAGAAAGAGCTTTGGGACTTGCCGTTTCTCCAACACAAGCCTGTTCCCAGGTTCCCGGGTCCTCCTGCTCCCGAGGGTGAGCCTTTGACTTGGAACGGGAGGGGGAGGGAGGCTACTGGCCCTGTGGACTCGGTGGGGCCCGCTGCCTCCCTGGGCCTCAACTTCCTCCTGATGACTGTGTCACACGGATCAAAGGGTTGTGGGGCCAAATGAGATTTCACAGCGAAAGCACTTTGTAAGCCGCCACGCACGGCACACGACAGAGAATTTCCTCCCTGTCCTGTTCTTCCTCCTCCTCCTCCTTCTTCATCATCAGAACTTGGGGCTCAGTGGGAAGGTGAGGGGCTAACTTCTTTGTTCTGTTTTTCCTCTGGGCGACCTTTCTGGATGGCTTCTGAAGCTCTCTGTGTAAGTGGCCCCCATTCCTGGTGCCTCTCGGACCAGGCCTGGGGGTCTTGGGCAGAGCAGCGTTTGCACCGGGTTGGCCTGAAACAGTCAGGGGAACTGGGGGAAGGGACTCTGAGCTTCTGCCCTCTCGCGTGCATCCCACGGTCTTTCCTAGGCACTGTCCTGGTTTTCCACTGGGGGAACCGACTGACTTCCACGGTGGAAACTCTTGGAGGGGCCGACACTGGAGGTGGCCCCACTTGTCCACAGCTGGGGATGGGCCCCTGGTCTTGGTCAGAAGCTCTCCACTGCCTTGGAGGGGGACGGCAGGCGGGAGTGGGGACCGCTCCTCCAGCCCAGACCCCAAGGATGCCAGATGTGGTTCCTCCTTCTGGATCCGGGAGCCGCCCTGTCGCTGTCCCTCCTGGCTCTGAACTGCTCCCCTTTTCTTCAGTTCTGCGGCCCCCACTCATCCGATACCTTCTGCCTTTAGAATCTTTTCCATAGGTCATCTGGAGTCCAACCCTGTTGCCGCAAGCCCGCCCGGGACAAAGAAAAGCAGTTGAATGAATCCAGCCATGGGGCATTGTGCTCATCACCAGGGAAAGAAAGTGGAGCTCCCGGCAGCCTGCCTGGGGGAGGAGAGTAATGGCACCAACAGACCTCGTGATCCGGGCTGTGGCTGTATGCGCCAGGTGGCACAGGTGAGCCGGGTGACAGGTGGGATACCAATGACCCCTCCTGGACCCCAACTCCCACAGCTGCTTGGCCCTGTCCTTGGTTGTTTGGCCAAAAGGGAACAGTGAGGGCCACGCCAGGTGACAGTGCAGTGTCAGCATAAGCAGAACAAGCCCTTGACTGGGGCTCAGCCCTGTCGTGGTCTATTTATAGTCACTTACAAGCTTGGTGGCTTTGGGCAAGTGATGCGACCTCTTGAAGCCTTGTTTGCCTCACCTATGGCAGTGGCCCTGCATTCCTCATGGGGCTGTTGTGAGGGTCAGGTGAGCCACTCCACACACAGTCTCAGGACAGAGGCTGTGCCTAGTGAGTCTGAGCGAGCGTCAGCTGCCATAACTACAATGACAACAGATGATGTGCCGGCCCCCCATTCCCACACCCCTTCCCCTGTCATCAGATGTCAGACCCTCCTCGCTGGTCCCCCTCCCCCAAGGCTCTGCCATCGAGAAGGGGCTTCATCCCTCCTCTCCTACTCAGCTGGTCCTAAAACCTACACATCAGAGGAGGGGGCACAATTTTACTGTCTCGGGGCTTCAGCTTACCCAGAGAGGAGGAGTTTAGTGACACTGAGAACTAAAACATCCCGGCAGTCAGGCCTGCAGAGACCAGCATGAGAGTGTGTCATTTGCTTTCTGATCATATTAATTATGTGTCATAGCCAAGCTGATATTTTTTTTCCTTTCTCACCACCCAAAGAGAGATGACCACCAGTAGGAATGGTGCCAATTTAATCCGAATAGCTGAGTGAGGTCTGCCGACAGAGCAGGGAGGTGCTAGGAGAGCATATGATCCAACTTGCTCACGGGGAAGGGAATTCCAGGCAGAAGGAACAGCAGGTGCAGTGGGGAAACTGAGGCACAGAGTGGGGAATGCAAGGGCCCAAAGTCATGCAGTGAGTTGGTGACAGAACAGAGACCAGGATTGGACTCCTGACCCCTGACTGATGTTATGTGGGGGCCAGGGGAGGAGTGAAATGCACTCCATGGAGCGAAGGCCTCACGCTGGGGCTCCCTGGGCTCGGAGGGGCCCGTGCATGAGGGTTTCCCGACGGGGGCTGATGGACAGATTTGAACCTAAGGTCACGATAGCTGGTGACGAAATTGTCACAGGCGCTTGGTGAAATGAGGACAATCAGGCCTATGTCATCTGTTGGTGGCAACTGGTGACGCCTCCCAAATGAATGTCGCCTGATCCCAGTTTTGGAAATGCCGTGTTCAGACATTTAAAAGTCAGTGTGATTTAATAACGATGAACTTTCACAGACTCAGCTGGGCTCTCCTGCGCGTCTGAGCGCTGAGTTGGGAGGTGCGAGCCTATGTGTGCTCTGTTCCACGGACGTGATGAAATTCATCCCTGTCTCAGATGGAGCTTCCGTGCTGGTGCGGGGACAGAGATAGGACTTAAGCAATAATTCTGGGGAGTGGGAAGTTCTATGGGGGAATCGAACAGGGTGCGGAGATGGCTGCAAGGAGGGGCAGTGTGTCAGCTGGGACCCAGCAGGGCACAGAGGAAATGGTGGCAAATCCACATCGGGTAGTATGAGGAGAGTTTTAAAAGAGACAGGAAGAGGGAGGTGCAGGCAAGGAGTAAGGAGAGCCCAGACATGGTGTGGCTTCCTGGCATCCAGCGACAGAGGGGCCCCATGACCACCCTTGGGCTTGCAAGGGCGAGAGAGGAGTGATGCCTGGAGCCTGGGAGGCAGAGGAAGCTGGGCGGAGGGGCCCTGCAGGGGGCTGTGTGATGAAGGAGTGGCCCTCCATAGTCTGGGGACAGAGCTAGCCTCAGCTCCTGCAGGGCAGGACCTGGGGGATAAACACCTGCCTTCCTCTCCTCCTTCCCTGATCTCCCATGGGGACTCCGTGTTGACCAAACCTACCCAGAGGCCAGAGGGGTGCAGGAGCCCCTGGATGTGGCACATAAGGTCAGTCCCCTGGTAGCACAGAGCAGAGAGGACAATCATGGAGCAAGCACCTGGAGGGACACACCAGGGGTCCCAGTGCAGGGGGAGGCATTACCTGGGTGCAGTGTTCAGGGGAGGTGACTCAGAGGAGGGGACATTGGAACTGACATGTGAGACTGCAAAGGAACCGCCTGAGAAGAGCCAGGGGAGGGGGCTCCTGGCAGAGGGGACTGCAGGGCCAGGGAGGGGAAGGCAGGCAGGTCCACAGCCACCAGCCCAGCATGACTCAAAACGGGCAGGGTGGAGGTGGGGGTGGGCAGGGAGGCCATAGCAAAGGGCAGGTCTGGACCCGGTCATGGCAGGAGAGGAAGGACGTGGCCCAAGTGGGATGTATTTTGGGGGAGAACCTCAGAACTGGGGACCAAGGGGACTCCAGGGTTTGGGCATGAGTCAGTGAGGGGAGCGGGGGCCGCACCCTGAGCTGGGGGAGCAGGGGGAGGGGCTGGTTAAAGGAGGAGGTGAGAGCTCTGTTTTGGATGATAAAGCTGCAGGTGGCTCTTAGGCCTCCAGGGAAATGCAGAGCAAGCAGTTATAGATCTGGGTTGTCCATGTAGACAATAAGGGGTTGTCTTTGAAGGACGAGTCCTTTCTTGCTATTACTATTAACTTCATTTTAGTGGAAGGACTTGTTTATTCTTAATAATTCTTAAACACACGTACATGGGTGGGTTGGGGAGATGCTGGTCAAAGGACATAATGTTTCAGTTAGGTGGGAGGAATAAGTTCAAGGCATGTATTGTATGACATGGTGACTAGGGTTAATGGATTAATAAGAAACATATGTATTTACTGAGCACCCTGCTGCTCTGGGCACGGTCCTAGGAGCAGGATCTCTGCTGGCTGCAGGTCAGAGGAGGCCCCAGGAGCCTGGGCTCAGGCAGAGAGAACCTGGAGCCCCCCTTCAGGCACTCAGTGTCCATCGGCGGCTGGAGCTGGGTGTGGAGTTGGAGGGGCTGATTCCTTGTCTCATCTCCAAGGCTTGGTGCTGAGTGAGCAGGGCTGGTGTCTGAACCCCTCTGGGCTCAGCCTGGGGTCAGGGTCCACCCAGCCCCCTCCTGCCTCAGCACCTATGAGCCAGGGGGAGTCTCCAGGGAGCCACTTTTTGGCTTCCCCAGTTGTTGCCCAACCCTACAAGGGCCCAGACCCTGTTGCAGTTCTGGCCAGGCCCAGACATCAAACTGCCCTTGTGGGAAGGTACCAAGAGAGCCTCTGGGGTCAAGAGTGATCCATCCGGGCCCGCAGTTGGGATGATAAATCCCACAAACGAGAATGACTCTGGCATGAAAGGCATTGGAGGGCAAGGGACAGATGGGCCTGGGCAGCCAGCCGGCCAGACTGCACAGCGGAAGGTCCGTTTCGGGAAAACCGATGGTGAGCTTTCTGCTTTCTGCCCAGCTACACGTAGGGGCGGAGGGCTCAGGGGCTGGGGGCTCTCGATGCGTCAGGACAATCCCTAGCCCGGGATGAGTGAGACATGCGGCCTCCGGACCTCTGCTGCCTTCGTGGTTGGGATCGTGTGACCTTCCAGGACGCTTGACGCTTCTGTGCCTCAGTTTCCTCATATGGAAGATGAGATTAAGAAAACTTCTCTTGCATAGGTTATTGTGCGGTGAGAGAGGGTGTGGGAGGCACCCAATGCAGCACCAAGCAGCGGATGTATGCTCCGCCACCACTTGGCGCCATCCTCCCCTCCATCATCATCCCCTGCATCATCATCCTGTCCATCAGCATCGTCATCGTAGTACTGCTGCAGTACTAATACTATTAGCAACAGCAACATTATTATTATTCTCTATTCCTGCCTCAGGGACACAGAATTTCAAGGACCTGAGAGATCTGGTTAAAAGCCCTTCACTCACTGGTGAAGATGCTGAGGCCCAGAGAGGAAGGGGCTTGCCCTGGGCCTGTGATGGGCCTGGGACATGTTCATGCCACAGCCCTTTTAATGCCACTCTGGTGCCTTTGCTTGTGGAGTCCAGACCTGCCCTCGCCTGGCATCATGCAGTTTGCAGGCGATGCACAGACCACGTTGATCTGGGTGCTGGAGGATTATATGGGGGAACAGGGAGGGAAAAGGGGCAAATTTTAGGCCTGAGAGGTCCCAACTGACTTCCATGGCTGACTCGAGTCTCTGAATAACTCGCAATGCCTGTGTAGACAGGCCTGTGTCTCTGTGGTCTCAGGTGTACCTGGTCCTGAAATTGGGACATAATTAGAACCAGGAGACAGACACCATCCAGGCTCCACCTGTCCTGGGGCAGCAGAAAGGGCACCAGGCTTGAAGCCAAGAAACGACCCCAACTCCCGAACTCTGGTTCTTTAGCAACTCGCTTAACTGATACGGTGGTTCCAGGCCCCCGGCGCCTCTCCCTTGGGCCTGCTGGAGAGTTCCAGGGACTAGCAGCTCTGCAAATAGGCCAGGTGTTTGCTTGGAGTGTGCCCAGCCCAGACCAGGCTGCTACAAGGCGGGTGCGTGGAGGAAGATGGGGATGGGGAGAAGCCGGGTGCATCACGAAGAGGCTCGAATGCCGGGCTAAGGCCCCTGGGGAGACAGGGGCCCATGGCATGTTTCTAGTCAGATTTGCCACTGGCGGTGGTGGGTTAGAGCCATCTCTCCATTTGCTGGGATGGAGACCCGCGAGAGTTGTTCAGGAGTCCCTGCCTCCCCAGGGTGTCCGTGTGGCGGGTGCTGCCTTAACAGTTTTCCTCATTCCAGTCTCGCCCCAGCCGAGCCCCAGAACCTTGGCCTGGGTCAGACTCACCCTCACTGTGGCCAATTAATTTCAACTTGTCATAAATTTTTCACAGATTGCTAATCGATAAGAACTGGACAGCCACTAGTGAGCCTCAGAGTCAAGGGGCAAAAAGAATCTAAACGATGTCTGCCAGGTTATTGTACTAACACAGCTCCACACTTACTGCCTGTTGTTTTGAGTTAATTACCTGGTGCCAAAGTGCATCACTCTTAAATCTCAAGTTCTGCTCTTACAATCAATTCATATTTATTAACACGACTGCTGATTAAATGGCAACGGTGTGGAATTTGACACGGAGGAGGGATGTTTCCTGCGCTCACAGCTACAGGAAGGAGGGACTGACACGGATGGGGGAGCGGCACCTTCACAGCCTCCAGGCCCCCCATAAACTCCCCAAGGTGACCTTGGCAGCCTGGGCAGGCTCAGAGTTCCTGGGTTGCTGGGATCAGAGTTTCCAGACTGCTCCCTTCTAACAGGGCCTGTGGCCTCAGGAAATTACAAAACCTACCTGAGTGGGAGATTTTCTATAATGGGGGTAATGATACTAATACCATGGGGTTGGTCTTCCCTCCTGGAATATGAGTCTTAGGGTGGGAGCCAAACTCGGTGAATGTGGTGGAAGGAAGGCGCGAGTGAACAGAGAGGGCCAGTGGGACCTGAGACGGAGTCCTGGCCCCCTCCCCTGCCTGCCCCACCTGCTAAGTGCGGTCTTGGAGGTTGTGCTGGGTGCAGAGACCGGGGTGGGTGGGGGCTGTCCATGCAGAACATGATGCCTGGCCTGGGTCTTGAAGGGTGAGTAGGAGTTTCCTGGATGGACCAGGCAGGGGGAGGGTGCTCCAGGGAGAGGGCAAAGGCCTGCAGCATAAACCGCATCTCACTGTCGCCTGATGTAACCAGAGCATCAGAGATGAATGAGAAGGAGGGCCAGGTCGGTCGTGCAGGCACTGAATGTGGCCAACACCTGGGCACCCCCTGTACGGGTACCCCCCGGGGGGTTGTTGGAAAAATGTAAATGTAATGTTTAAAGTTCCCAGATTTTGGTCATCTGCTTGATTGCAAATCCTGCCTCCACCATTTTTTACCTATGCGATGTTGGGTGAGTTACTTAAACTCCCTGTGCCTCGGAGTTAGTGTCTTTATCTGTGAAATGGGGATAGTGGCAGCACCCCCCCCACCCCCGGGGTGGGGTGAGGATTAAGCCCACGTAAAGAGCTTAAGTAGCCTGGTGTTTTCCTCTAATCCTCAGAACCACATGTGGGTGGGGTGGGTAGGATCATCAGTCGCATTGAAGAAACTGAGTCCCAGGGAGGTGAAGTGGCTTCTCCAAGGTCATGTGCTGAGCTGCTGAGTGGCAGGGCCAAGATCTGGCCCAGTCTGCTGACATTAGAGCCCATCCAGTGCCTGGCGCAGTGTGTGACCCGTGCTGGGGTTGCTCTGCCACCTTCCACCCTGCTGGGGGGGCTCCTGCAGAACCAGAGATTCCTGCAGAGACCCCATAGCTGCTCACACACCTGCTGACGGTGCTCTCCCTGCATTCCCTCTGACTCAGCCCCTCTGCTCTGCATACAAGGGCCCTTCTCACTCCCTTCAGCAAGAGACAGGGGCTTCTCCTTTCTCTTCTGGGCTCAGAGGCCCAATCACCAGCCCCACCTTGTAGCGAGGGCAGGAATAATGTCCTGTGTTAATACCCAATCCGGATGCATCCCTACTGGTGGAGTTAGTTTTTGTGCACACAGAAAATCTCCAAAGATTCGTCTCCCAATGTTTATTCTGGAAACCGGAGCATGTGGATGAGTGTGTGACACTGAACATGCAGAATAAATTTACATCCTCTAAGCCACAAAGAACCACATTCACACAGCATTGGGGGAGGTGAGCAAGAAGAGGGAAAACCTACTCTCAGCTAAGGAAGCTTCTGACAGTTCTTTTCCCAGCAGCAAAAACTTACATGTGAGCATCTCAGCACCTGAGAACTCACTGGTCCTAAAGTCCTGGAGTCTTGGATCTCCAAATCTTAGAATTGTCACTTCATGGAATCTTAACACCATAAAATTTCAAGTCACAGAATTTTAGTATTTCAGGGAGCTTAATGATCATCTTGCCCAGACCTTTGACAAGCACCCAAGTCCCTTCCTTCCATCCTGTTCCAATAAGTGGATGCACCAAGGCCACCTCCTTGGGGATGCCCTCCTTGGCTCCCCATACTAGGTCGGACCTCCATCATCATGGACTCTCTTAACAAGAGCTTTGAGCAGGGACCTGAACAAATTAAGGAGCAAGCCATTAAAAATAAAAGGTTTCCAGACCGGGGGAACAGCAAGTGCAAAGGCCCTGAGGCAGGAATGTGCTTGGTGTGTTTGAGGAAGAGCAAGACTTGGTTTGACCTCCCTGGGCTGGGAAGACACTGAGACTTTGGGGCATGTCAGGAATAAGGGAGAGGATGCTCCCCCAGGGGTAGGCAACTTGGGAGCAGGTGCTGGGCACACAGTGGGTGCCTAATAACAGCCTAAGTGTGTTTACTCCACATGGCAGGAGGGACCCTGATACTGGGAGAGAGGGCTGGGATGTGAGGGGCTGACTTGCCCTTTAGCCAGGGGCAGCTAAAGGTCCTGGGTATTTCCCTTGGAGGAGAGAAGGGGGCTTCCAGGGGCTGTCAGGGCGAGGGCGGGGCTGTGCGTGGAGGCCCCAGCTGTGGCCCGGGCCCAGTGTGGGCACCGCTGGGCAGTTGCTGTAGCTGAGCGGGTGGGAGGGCTGCGGAGTAGGACAAATGAGTGAGACTCCGGGGTGTTACATAAGGCGTAAAAACAGGGTGTTAAAAAAAGTTCCCATTTATTTGAGGAAACTATTTCCGCTCTCTTGTTGATTTCAGCAACTTTTTCCTTAACCACACATATGGGGTTGGAAGAACATGCTGCCCAGAAGCTGGGGGACACTGAGGCTGTAAGCCTGTATGGACTTGGTTAGGTCACTGCTCTTCTGTGACCCTCGGTTTCTTCTTCTGTAAAACTGGAACATGATGCCCCTCTGGAAGGCCGCTGAGACAGCTGAACACAGCGATGTAGACTGAGGGTCAAGCGTGGTGCCAGCACAGAGTGGGCAGTGAGATATGCCAGGCCGCTCCCTCTGGTGAAAGGAGTTCAGTTCTTTCTTTTAACTTAGACTTTCTTTTGGCTTCTCAACGTGCAGTGGCGCAGGAAGAGCAGTGAGCCCAGAAGCTGTGGGAATCCATGATTTGACTCTCTCCTTTGTCCCAGCCTCACTGTGCACCTTGGGGACGCCACTGCACCTCCTCCTTGACCCTGCAGGATGCTTTAGGACAGAGGAAGTTGCACCTCTGCTCCTAGACCCAGGGGGTGGGACCTGATGAAGCCCGGAGGTCCTTCCAAGACCAAGAATGCATGAAATGCCCCAAACTCCCTGAAAAGGAAGGCAGGATGGGGAGGAAGTTGCTGTCTTTGCCAAGCTGCGTGGAGCTGCACAGCAGCCCAGATGGATATGCCGCGAAGGCGCCCCACTTGGAAGCACACACAGGCTCCCTTTAAGGATTCAGGAAGGATCTGAACAGTTCATTCCTGAACACATTTATGTCAACTTAATTGTATCACCTGTTCTCTGCATCTTTTAATTGCAAAATCAAAGAATTTTTAAATGCTCAGCTTATGGCCGAAGGAAGGAAAGGCAGAGCCAGGCTGGCTTTGCAGACTATGTTTTGTGGTGGCCGCAGTGAGGGGCTGCTCTGGCCCAACATGCTGTGTGAATCAGATGAGTCACTGGCCCTCTCCGGACATGTTTCACAGTGGCGCAATGACGGGGTTGGACTTAGATGTCCTCTCTCTTAGTTGGGCTTTCCCTAAACAGTCCCTGAAGCAGGGTTTTGAGTTGCTGGTGGTTTATTTGGGAGGTGACCTCAGGAAGCAAACATAGGGAGTACAGCGAGAGCCGGGGAAAGAGAAAGGTCAGGAAGGCTGCATTCAGGAGTGAATACCGCCATGGGCAACTGGCTGCTCCTGCTGGGACCCTGAGCCGCCTCCTGCCCCTCAGGGTCAAGGGCTACCTCTGCAGGCATGAAATCCCGCACCTCCAGGCGGCCCTGCTCACGGCTGAGCAAGCTCCTGTGGGGCCGGAGGCGCTGGGAGGCTCCTCGGGAACTGCCCACTGCAGCTGCAGGGAGCCCAAGCATGGCCCGAGGGGCAGTGGGTGGCCTGTCAGGAGCACTGCTGTGTCTCCCAAGCCCCTTGCTGCTCTGACCTTCTCAGATTCTTAGAGCTCTTCAGGCAGCTCAGCTCCAGGCTCTATCCCCAGAGCTGTGCAGATCCTCAGGACGGGGCTTTGTGTCCTGTCTGACTTGCTTATTGCTGCGCTCCCTGCATCTAGGACAGGCCTATCAATAATCATTTGGTGGAATAAACGGGCCGCACTGTGAGCACCTTTCCTGAGCCAGGCACTGGGGCTGGGTGTTGAATCGGGCGCCCCTGCCCTTAGCGGCTCGCAGCATGGGAGGGAGGTGGATGTATCATCACGGTCACTTCGGCAGCAATGTGCTCAGTACCATTTACTGAGTCTGTACTGTGCACACAGTGCTTTGCATTTGTCACCTCATTTCAGCCTCCAGTGGCCACATAGGGTCCTCATGGTCATGTCTGCTTCGCTGGTGAGGAACTCAAAGCCTCAGAGTGGTGAAATGACTTGCCCAAGCTCTCCCAGCGGGTGCGGAGAGGAGGCGAGACTTGAACTCAGGGCTTTTGGCCCCAAGTACACTGGCTGTGCCTCACCCGAACAGCAGCTCAAACACGAAAGGCCACGCAGGTCTAGGTCAGAGATGCCTCCAGCCACAGGACTCACAAGGGCTGTGAGATCAGAGGAGGTGAGTTTGGGAAGGTCTCCCAGAGGACATTGAACTAGGGAGGGTGTGGGTGTCTGGAGACACAAGGACCAGCTCTCGCGGCAGAGGTCACGTTAAAGCAAGGCCAACCAGCAGGCAGGGCGGAGTGCAGGGTGGTGAAGCGGAGAAGTGGGCAGCACAGTGTCAGCAGGGCCCTGCAGGAGCCAGGGCTCCCTCCCGTAGGGCTGTAGGGGCGTAGGGGCGTGTGCTAAGACACTGCTGACGAGGGATGTGGTATCCCAGTGCTGACAGCAGCGGGGAGTCCTTGTGGTGTCAAGGCCTGAAGGAGGGACAGGGAGATAAATACCTGCCCCCCATCTCCTGCCAGTGCCCCAGTGGCCAAGCCCAGCCCAAAGCAGGAGGGCCTGGGAGCCCATTGGTGGCTCCACGGGGTCAGCCTCCAGGGCCACAGAGCAGGACGACAGGGTGGAGGCCCTGAGCAGGGAGTCGTCAAGGGCAGGCCGAGACGGTCACTTGATCATTCAAAAAACATTTACTGACCCT
Source organism: Daubentonia madagascariensis (assembly GCA_023783475.1). Lineage (NCBI taxonomy): Eukaryota > Metazoa > Chordata > Mammalia > Primates > Daubentoniidae > Daubentonia > Daubentonia madagascariensis. The sequence continues at coordinate 7,541,163 of JAKFHU010000117.1, forward strand.
GGATCGGGCTCTGTGTGGCCCTGAAGAGTCAGAGACAGAAATAAGAGCAAATGCTAACTAAGCGCCATCTGCACGCCAGCTCCGTTGGAACACCCTGCAGGTCTGCACTCCTTGCATCCACACAAACCTTATAAGGCAGATGTCAGTGTGACGCCCCCCACTTGAAACATGAGGAAACTGAGACCCAGAAGGATAAAGTCATCTGCCTATGTCAACCTGTTAGCGAGTAGTGACGCTGGAGCTAGACTCCGGAGCTTTCAACACTCAGGGCCCGTGCTCTGACCCCCAGAGTAGGCCAGGTCTTGGCGGCATAAGACATGGTACCTACCCCATAGTGTTCACATTCTAGTGGAGGAGCAGACAGATAGACAACAACAATGCCCAGTGCTGGGGACCCTTCCTGAGGAGCGCATGAGGTGCCAACTCCACTTCAGGGCAAGAAGGGAGGCTTCCTAGAGAGATGACATTTCAGCCGGGACGCTGAAGGATGCAGAGGAGTTTGCCAGACAGTCAATGCAAGGTAGGGGAGAGGGCATTTCAGGCAGAGGACACAGCATGGACAAAGGCATGGAGGGAAGAGACAGTATCAGGAGTGTAGGAAACCAGACCCAAGCTAGTGTTGCTGGGCACAAAGTGCAAGGCAGGAAGTGGAGGCATGGGAAGCAGCTCCTGTGCTCCTCCCCTCCCCTGGCTCACGATTGAACCCACTGAGTTACCTTTGTTCTGGTCTGTGTGATCCCCAAGGGCATGGCCACGGTCTTCTGTTCAGGGCCATGGATGAAGTCCAAAGTCTTTGTATGGATCACAAGACCCTTGGTACCCTGGCTTTGCTGAGCCTCAGCTTTACATACCTTGCTTTGGTTTCCCCAGCTTGGCAAATAGAGTGAGTGATAGTGATAATGCAAAGGTTTTGGAGTTTGCCAGACCTGGGTTCAAATCCTGACTCAGCCTTTTAGCTTTGTGACATTGCACATATCACTTAACCTCTCTGTGCCTCTCTTTCCTCATCTGCAAAATGGAGATAATAGTATCTCTACATGGGGTTGTTATGAATGTTAAATTAGCTAATACATGCAAAGCACTTAGCACAGTGCCAGGCATATAGCAAGTGCTCAATAAACACTAGCCTCTATTATTTTTGTTGTTATGATCATCACCCTCTAATCTTTTACTAAGCATATATTGAATTTTATGTAATTGGGATCATACTTTTATTCCGTTTTTTTATGTCACTATTATGTCAGCAACATTTTTTCCATAATTAGAAATTCCTCAAAAATATTATATTAATAACTTTATAATAGACCAACATTTAGATGCATCCAAATTTGTATCACTATCCTTTAGGATCAATATTAGGGGGTTACAGTGTTTCATTCTTATACAACATCAGACTGTGATGAACATCTTGGGGCATTATCTTTGCCTGAATCCCTGATTCCTTCTTCAGGACAGATTCCTAAAAGTGGAATTACTGTATCAAGGATGTAAATACATTTAAAACTCATGATCTTTATTACTTAATCACTTTCCTGAAAGATTTGCCTGATTGACATTCCCTCCAGCAGCACTGCATGAGAATGCCTATTTCACCACACATTCACCAGCATTAAGTATTACTGTTTTATTTGTTTTTTAAACTGATTTGATTGGACCCAAATGATATTTCACTGTGTCATTGGCAAAGGATCCTTGACATGTGGCTCCTGTTTCCCAGCAACTTGATAATAAAATCAAATTCTGGGGTTTCCAGGAAGCTGCTTGACAAGGACAAGAACCAGCTGGGGTAAAGCAACCCCAGTAGGGTGTTGGAGAAGCTGGTCTCATCCCTGTTCTTACTTGCTGTGTGCTGCACACATGTCTCTTCTCCACCTTTGGGTCTCTTTTTACTCACCTGTTGCAATAACCCCCTAGCAGGTCCCCCTCCCTCCAGCCCATCTGATGTCTAGAACACTCACTGACATACAGTGGGTGTTCAATGAATATTTGTGCTCTTTAAAAAAGACAAGTTGGCCATGTAATTCCCCTGCTTACATCTTTTCCTAGAGCTCTCCATAACTTACATTTATTTGCTTTCTCTCTCTTCATTGTGCTTCATGTAGGTGCAGTGGGTCAAGGTGGTTAAAGACCCAGATTCTGAAGCCAGGCAGCTTGGGCATGAATCTTGGCTCTAGGACATAGTAGCTCTGTGAACTTGGGCATCTTTACCTCCCTGTTTCTCAATTTCTCACTCTCTAAAATGGCAATCATAATGATTGCTTCATAGGGTCACAGTGAGGAGTAAATAAGTGGATGTGTATGTAGAGTATTTACAGTCCCAGAGACAGACATCCACTGTACAATGCTTGCTATGGTGGTGGTTATTATTATTCCAAAGCGGATTTGAGGTGCCCCTGCCTGTGTCCAGGCTCATGGACTCAGATGCTGTAAGCACGTGGCAGAGACTTTCAGAACTTACCCATATGTGGATCTCCTCTGCTTCTGGGCATGTGAGGATGACACTTCCTCTCTTCTTTGAAATTATTTGGGGTCATGTGATTATTTCTTGCCAATGGGTTGTGAACATAGGGACCACACGTCACTTTTGTTCTTAAGTGTTTGGTTGCTAGTGTGAGACCACCCAGTTCTCTCTTTCCCTGCCCTGGGGATCATGGAAGAGGCCTTTTTTTTTGAGATAGTGGAGCCTGAAGGAGCTTAGAAAATTTCACCTCAAAATATGACTCCTTGGTAAAAAGAGTATTTTGAGTTAAAGACCCTTAGAGATCAACAGGCCCTTGGAAGGGGCTTTGCCTCTATCTGCATAACCAGACAGACCCATCAAAAGAACAATCGACTTCCCTTCCCTGTTATCTCACTATATTGCAGCTATGTTACAGGAGAGAAAATCAAGACCACCTGGCCCAAATCATTTTAAATATAATACCTGTCTCTCAAGGTTAATTTAATTTGCAAAGACAATCATTTACAAGTAAATCTGTTTCCCTCATTCATCCATCCTCTCTAGCAACCATTTATTGCCCCTAAACAGAATTACCTATATTCCTCATCTCCGCCTCCCCTCTAAAAGGAGGGTATATAAATATCTGGACCCCACTGGGATAGCGGGTGACCACTCCGTGACCCCCCTGCCCACAGTAGACAAGTCTCTTTTGTTTTATTAATTTGCCTCAATTGTGAGTTGATCTTTCAGCAAACTTTATGGGGAAAGGGGAAGTTTTCCCTTTACCCCCACAAACCACAGATTAAAGTAGGCTGGATCCCTGAGTCTCCACATGGAAGAGCCACCTGGACCTAAAGGGAACTTTATGTAAACATCATTCCTGCCCTTTCCACGTGCTCTGGAAATGGGCAGATGCTGGCTCTCATTTTCTAGCTGGGTCCTCTTGGGCAGTTTCTTGACCTTTCTGATCCTCAGTCTTGTATCTGTCAAATATTGTTATTCCATAGTATTTGTAAGCTGACTGTGACTCTTTCAGGCATAAGAGACAGGAACTCAACTCAAACCTTGTGAATAACAAAAGGACTGGCTTCAGGCATGGATGGATCAGGCTAGGGGCTCTCTTCTTCTCTCTGTGGTGGCTTGAACCTAAGGTCCCCAAGCTACAGACTGACCCTCTCACCATTACAACTTCACAAGCAAGAAAGATATTCTCATTTCTAGCAGTTCTAAAAAAGTTCTGGAATTGGATCTCATGGGATAAGTGTGATTCTGTAGAAACTTCTGAACTCAGTAGCTCCTGTTTTAGCAAGAGCCCCTGAGAGCCCCTCACCTCTCACCCTACACCCCTGTGAGCTGGAGACCAGCTGGTCCCAGACAGGCTGCGAGACGGTGGCAGCCCCGCCCTGCCCCGGCTGATGGATTCTCCCTTCCCTCCACTGTCCTTGAAGCAATTTCCTCAGCACATCCTGAGCTGGTGCACAGCCCATTTGTTCCCTAATGGGCACCTCTGACAAGGCTGGTCTCGGAGGACACAGTATTCCATCGTCTCTGACACTCGCCTCTTCAGACTTGCTCTAAAAGGGACAGTCTCCATTTCATGCCATCCTTAGAACATGGGCAGATTTTACATTTTATAGATGAAGGAGTCTCAGCTGGAAAATCTGGAGATTTCAGGTAACACCGGAGCTAAGGACCCAAATTGGGGACAGGCAAGTGATGGCTCCTTTCTGAGTCTCGGTCTCTTCATGGGACCTTCCTCATGAGACTGTCATGGGGATTCCAGGAGACAAGGAATGTGGAGCTGGCACAGTGCCTGGCACATAGGAGACTGGTTATCATCATTGCCGTTGGCGGCCGCCGCATTATCAGATGCCCACAGGCTGTTGGATTCTCACCTGTTCCCCTGTGTTTGGTTTTCCCCAAATCACCTGCCTGTCCACACCCAGCACCAGAGGCAGAATCAGGGCTAACATCAGAGAGAAAATGAAGCCCACGCTCTTTCCACTGTATCTGCTGCCCTCCCTAGCTTTGGGGGGACACCAGAGGTCCCAGAATATGCTCCTGTGCTCTCACCACCATCTAGGCACACAATCCTGGTCCAGGGAGGCCCTGGGTGTCCAGGGACCAGGGGGACAGTAGGCAGAGGCCCACCTGCATGAGGGGCCATGATGGATTCTCTTCCCACCTCCACATCTTGAGGACCCTCTGCGCCCTCCTTCCTCAGTGCAGCCCACGGTCCCCTCTCTTCCCCCCAAGCCAGTCTTTGAGGGGCTGTGGTGTCACCTCATAGGATAGGACGTTTGCTCCTCAGACGTCTGGGTCCAAGTCCTTGTGGGCTCACAAAGTGAAACTCCTTCCGCTTGCTGGGCCTCCTCAGCAAGGCGCAGTGTGGGGGCTTTCTCTGACCCCCCCAGTGCTCAGGCCCTGTGAGGGGCAGTGAGGATACCCGTTCTCATGAGGACACTGTGCTCACAGAGGTCCGGGGAGATGCCTGAGGCCTCTGGGAGGAAATGCAGCGCAAAGCCCCCCGTGTACAAGTGTGAGACGCCTTGTCTCCACCACTGCACTGTCCAGCCACCCGGCCTTCCCCCTTCACTGGGGGTCTGCTAAGGAACCTGACAATTCACCTTGTCTTTAGGGGAAAAAAGGCAACAAAGTGGTGTGTATGTGCATGCGCGCCAGCACAAGCATTTTGTTTACTGGTTGAGAAAATACAGTGCCAGGCCTGGAGACGGACCATAGAGGAAGCCAGCTTGTCATTCCTGCTGCACCACCCCTGTCTCGGAGCCCCCACCCCTCCCAGGCACCCCCTTCTTCCTTCCATTATCACTCACTGAGCCACTGCTGCAGACCCTGGGCTAGGGCAGCTGGAGCAGGGTGGTGGACGTGACATCAGCGGCTGGAGATGGTGGAGATCCATCACAGCCCCTCAAAGCCTGGCTTGGGGGAGGAGTGAGGGGGGTGGGCTGCACCGAGGAAGGAGGGGCCACAAGAGGCCTTGAGATGCAGAGGTAAAGATGGAATCCATCACGGGCCCTCCTTCTGGGCGGCTGCAGATGTGCACGATGGACAGTTCTGTCTCCTCATCCCTCTGCTGCGATCGGCTCCACAAACACTCACCTTGAGAAGTCACCAGAGAGTGGGGTGCAGGTTCTAGACCCTCCAGCCTGAACTGCAGCCCTGCGCAAGTGGGTTAGGAGGGCGTCATGGGATAGGGCAGGGCTTAAACAAGTCTACATCCAGAGGCGGGGCCCAGGCCTGAGCATCGCTGAGAAGCCTCCAGGAGATTCTGATGCAGAATCAGGCTTGGGAACCACTGAGCTACATCAACCAGCTCACTGCACAGATGGGGAAGGTCCCTCCAGCCGAGAATCTGTGAGAAACTGTGTGACACCCTGGCTGAGAGCCAGGGCTCAATAGCCCTGGGCTCTGATCCCCAGTTAGCCCCTCACCAGCTGTGTGACCTTGGGCAAACACCTGCACCTCTCTGTGCTTCACCTCTGGGGACGGAGGGTGGTCACGGTATTGTATTGGGCCGGTGACTCCACAGTGCTCACCCAGAGCTGGGCACATGGTGGGGCCCGCTCACTGTCAGCGACTGTCATCGTGTCCCCGGTCACGTGGACTCAGCTGTGCCTGAGGGTCCCATCCTGGGAGGCCGTGCTCTGTGGGACCACAGGGGCTCTCCCTGCCCCCCACCACGTGCTGTTCCCACTTTTTCTCCTCTCCCCTGGGGGGAAGCAGCGGCTCCATCTGCCCCACCCCCTCCCCTCCCTGTTCTTCTCCCACTTAACAAACAGCTTCACTTAAAAAGCCATCTGGGAGGATGGATGGCACACGGCGCATTTTGCAGAATAAGTTTCCAGGGAGAAAAGCCAAGGAATTAAAGGCAAAGCACTTACGATTCCAATCTCATTAGGCCCCATAACTCTGACGGTTGGAGAATTGTACTTCTGAATTATAAATTCACCCCTCAGCCCCACCGCCCAGTGTTCTGGCTTTGTGCTCATTTGTCTCTGCTTTCTATCCATACAGGGGTCCTGGGTGAAGTTTGCCTCCGTGGGGTCTCCCAAGGCAGATTTAGGGCCAAAGAGTGGATGCCCTGAGAAGGAGAGAGGTGTCCAAAGTTGGGATGGATGGGTGGCCCTGGGGAGGGGTAATGAGCTCCCCATCACTGGAGGTGTGCAAGAGGATGGGTGAGCATCAGCAGAGAGGCCTCGCAGGAGGCAAACTAGCAACAAGGCTGAGAACATGAGCTTCAGAGGTCGCACTGATTACAAGGGTGTCTGGCCTTCAGCAACTGACTTGTTTAGTTCGTTTTGTGCTGTTGTAAGAGAAAACCACAGACTAAGTAATTTACAAAGAAAAGAAATTCATTTCCTCACAGTTTTGGAGGCTGGGAAGTCCAGAATCAGGGCTCTAGCGTCCAGGGAGGGCCTTCGTGCTGCGTCCTCCCATGGTAGGCACGGGCGAGCAATAGGAGACCCGCTCCCTCTGTCAAGCCCCGTTATGAGGGCGCTAATCCCATTCACAAGGGAGGGACCCTTGTGGCCTGATCACCTCTTAAAGGCCCACCTCTTAATAATATTACCTTGTTACTATTACTAACACCTGAACTCTGGAGCCCATTCAAACCATAGCATTCCATCCCTGGCCTCCCCAAAATTCATGTCCTTCTCATGTAACAAATATGTCCCTTTCATCCCAATAGTCCACAAAGGTCTTAACACATTCTAGCATCAATTTTCTCATTACCAACATTACTATCATTACTGTTACATTACCATCACCACCATCATCACCATCACCACCATCACCACCATCATCACCACCATCACCATCACCACCATCACCATCACCACCACCATCACCATCACCATCACCACCATCATCACCATCACCATCACCACCACCTCCTCCACCACCATCACCACCACTACGACCACCACTATCACCATCACCACCATCACCATCATCACCGTCACCACCAACTTAGCTGGTTCTCTGTTCCAGCCACTTTACCCACACAATTGCACATCTTGACGTAAAGCCTGCAAGGAGGCTTGAGGGGCTGATGTGGGTGTGGAAATGCATGGTCCGGCCCCCACAGGCCCTCAGTTTGTATCCACATCATTCTATGGGACAGAAATTATCAGCATGAGCTTGGAGGACCTGACCCTTTTCTCAGCAGTGACTTCAAAGGGCAGAGGGCCTTCCCTGCACACTCCAGCCCCCTTAGTGACCCAGGACTGCCTGAGGACCTTCCCTGGGGCTTTCTGACATCACCCACACTGACCCTCAGTCCCATAGATTTCTCTCCTCAGTGTCAATGCTTGCCTCGCTCCCAAACTCTCTTGGGCTTTCCCCAACTCCAAATTCTGGGATTTGAGGGAAAAAAAATCTGTGCTCTCCGTTTTCATGCTTTATAATTTTTAAATATTTATATCCCCTGTAGCTCTCAGCCTAGAGTTTTCACTAAATAAATATTGATGCTACAGTGATGGAGACTAAGCTCCAGCCAATACACCCTGGGGCAGGGCAGGCTGGAGAGATGGACCATGAGAGCATCTCTGGCAAAAACAGGGCAGAGAGCTGAGAAGAGCCTGCCAGGGGCCCAGCTTCACTCCTGCTTTAGTCTGCTTGGGCTACAGGAACAAAATGCCACAGATTGGGAGGCTCAAACAGTGGATATTTATTTTCTTACAGCTCTGGAGGCTGGAAGGTCAAGACCAAAGTGTCAGCAGGTTTGGTTTCTCTTGAGGCCTCCCTCCTTGACTTGTGGGTGGCTGTCTGCTTCTGTGTCCTCGCATGGCCTTTCCTCTGTGTGTGCACCCCTAGTATCTCTTCCTCTTCTAGTAAGGACAAGAATGCTATTGAATTAGGGTCCCACCCTTACGAACTCGTGTAACTTTAATTACCTCTTTAAAAGCCCTATCACCAAATATAGCCACCTTGAGGGTTTAGGCTTCAACAAATAAATTTTGGGGAGATACAGTTCAGTCCATCCATCATCATCATCATCATCACCACCACCAACACCCAACGCATATTAAGGATTTGCTTTGTCAGCACAATTCACAATTGCAAAGATGTGGAAACAACCCAGGTGCCCATCAATACACAAGTGGATTAATAAAATGTGGTATATGTATACGATGGAGTATTGCTCAGCAATAAAAAACAACGGTGAATTAACACATCTGGTATTATCCTGGATGGAGCTAGAGCCCATTCTTCAAAGCGAAATATCACAAGAATGGAAAAACAAGTACCACTGGTACTCACCATCAAAGTGGTTCTAACTGATCAATACTTATGTCACACATGGAAATAATATTCATCAGGGGGAGGGCAGGTGGGAGGGGGTGGAGGGGATGGGAAGACTCACCTAATGGGTGTGGGGCGCACAGTTTGGGGGATGTCCACGATTGTAGCTCTGACTTGGGCAATGCATGGGCAATATATATATATATATATAAAACCAAAGTGTTGTACCCCCATAATAGTCTGAAATAAAAGGAAAAAAAAGGACTTGCTTAGTGATAAAGCACAGTGCTTTACATGCTCATCTCTCATTTAACCCTCTTGACAACTGGTGGGGCAGATACACCCGTTGTCCCATTTTATGTGTGAGAAAACTGAGGCACAGAGAGGTTAAGACACTTTCCCAGGGTCCCATGGTGAGTACGAGGGGACCTGGGCTTCACACTCACCCTCTTAACCACTGTACTCTTGGTCTCTGTCATGGTGAGAAAGTTCTTCTCTGTGTCTAACTTTTCACTCTCCTGCTGCAGCCAGAGTCAGGTTCCTCTTTCTGACCTCCGAGGGTCCCTGGGCAGAAGCAAAGTGGGGGTTCCAGGGCTCCCCGGGGCGCTGCTTTCCCTCCCTCTCGTCTCCGCCCACACACCCTCCCTGGGGGCGTCCCTGACTCCTGACATTTCAGTTACCACCTCCCTGTTGGCAATTCCCAAAGCGCTCACACCCCAGGAGCTGCGCAACAGGGATCACGTGAGCACGGGCTCTGAGCTGGGGGCTTTGCTGGGTCATCATGGGGGCGCCCAGCAGCCTGCAAGGGGGGCTGACTCCCACCTACTGATGGGAACTGGGGCCCAGAGAGGGGTCTGGCACGCCAGGGTCACACAAGGGCAGAGCCAGGGGCCGGGCCACTCCCATCTGGTCTCAGAGCCTGCGCCCTCCCTGCGCCCGACCCCCGGGCTGTGCCCCCTGGATGGGGCTCTCACGTGCCCTAGCACAGGTGCTCCGTGGGCCAACTCAGTCGGTCCTCCCAGCACCCCTGAGGGAGGGGCTGTCAGGATCCACAAATGAGGAAATGGAGGCACAGAGAGGCGTCACCCAGTGCTGACCTCCAGGGTCAGACCTCAGCCCGCCTCACTCTGAAGCCCCCGCTGGATGCTTCAGTAATGACCTGCTACTTCCTCTGCCTGGAGGCCTCCATCCCACCCTGCTCCTGTGTCCATCTGGAAAAAAAACACTCTTGGTTCAAGGGCCAAATCAAGGGCTACCTCCCCTGGGAAGGTTTCCCTGATCTCCCCTCCAAAGCACCCCCATGCCTGGGCAGAGTTCCCCTGTGAAAGCTTTGATCTCTCACATCCCTAGGACACGTTCATGTGTCCTTCTCCCTCTCTAGATGATGGGGCAACTGAGACGGGCAGGGCGGCCACACTCTGGCAGGGACAGTGGGCGCGGGGAGAGGGGTGGGTTTGAGAGACGGAGGGGCCACAGCTCAGAGGGAGGAAGGGGTCTGGGGCGTCACGTGATACGCAGGAACTATGCGGAGGCTCAACACCGCCAGACGCTGTGCCGAGCATCGAGCATCGCTGTCCCGCTCTTCCCAAGAGCCCCAGGAGGCAGGTACCCCCAGCACGCCCACTTCACAGATGAGGAAACTGAGGCTCAGGGAGGCAAACAAACATGATCAAGTTCACACCACTGATGGGCAGCCAAGCCAGGCTGGGCTGATTCTGGACCTGGGTGTGTAAGCTGCTGGTTCACCCGTCTGCCCCAGGGAACTGGGGAGTGAAAGGAGCATCTCCGTGCCCTGCCAGTTGGCCACGGGGAGTTCGGGCTGCAGCGGCAATGATGGCGGGGCGTCCCCTGAGCTCATACCTGCTTCCATCTTTCTGCCTCCTATCTGTGTCCATCTGGACAACAGCCACTGTCCTGACCCTTAATCTCTGATCAGACAGCTGGAGGGGGCAGGTGCTAAGAGGGAACAGCCAATGGGACCCAGGAGGAGGCCCCGAGTAGGATCCCCAGGACCCAGGCCCAGGTCCAGGCCTCGAGTCTACAGAGCCCTTCACACTGTGACCCCCTTTGTTCCTCACCCGTGAGGGCAGCCATAGCCCATCACAGGCAAGGGGATGGGGCCAGCCAGGTCCTGCCAGGGACCACGGTCAGCTGTTCCACGTGAGCCCTTGGGGCATGTGAACCCCACGTGTGGGTGTGACTTGGTCACCAGCCAGTGAGCCCTGGGCCCAGCACGCAGACTCAGGGGCCTCAGTGATGCCTCAAATACCCACACTCCACCCTCATCCTATGTTGCAGCCAAGCCAGTCTCTGTCCCTGTGGAGGCAGGTGAAGTGCCCGATTATCAGCTTGTCCATCATCCCTTCATTTTCCCAAGCAGGCGGGGCCCTTCTGTCCTGGGCAGGGCAGGGGAAGGATGCAGCAGGTTGGAGATCTGAGGGGTGGGGAAGTGGGAACGGTGCCTGGAGCAATGACAGTGAAGTGGAGGAAAACAAGCCGTGTTTTTAATCATGTGTTTATTTATTTGAACTCAGATGGATTTCCAAGTCTGCCGAGACTTCTGGTGTCAGGGGTGGGGGGCGAGTAGAGTGAAGTCAGGAGCTGGGGGGTGTCGGCAGGGCTGCAGGGAGGAGACGGGAAGAGCCGCAGTCCATGCTCACCCCACGCCAGCCCCCACGGACCAGCAGGGAGGGCTTGGGGTTCTGCAGGGAACAGGCATTTATTGAGCATCTGCTGTGTGCCAAGCCCTGCAGATGCAGCAGAAATCAAGGGAGGCTGCCTTGTCCTCATGGAGTGCACGTGACTGGACATTCTCTGCCCCCCTCCCCACTACCCACCAAGCCGACCCCACCCTGGCCTCCCTCTTCCCCCACCCCCACCTGGAGTGTTGCTTTTGGGGCAGTGTCACGTCCTGGAGAGAGCTGAGTTCCAGTCCCTGCTCTGCAGTTCCTGTGCTGTGTGACCTCGGGCAAGTATCTTTACCTCTCTGGATCTGGGAGGCAATAGATTGAGGGATGCCTGCCTGCCTCCCTGAGCCTGTGCCCCTCAAGCCTCCTTTGCTAACTGACTTCACCCCCTTCTGCAGGAGGGGGCCTGGCAACGTGCGACCCTGTCTCCTCTCGCGTTAACTTACAGCCATCAGTTACAACGGATGAGACCAACACTCACGTCACTCTGGCGTCCAGCAGAGGAAGAGCCCCCCTGTTCCCTGCAGCTGCAGCTGTGGCGTCACTGCTGTCCACGCTGCAGGCCGGGGGAGCACGGGCAGCCCCTGCAGACACTGAGGACCCCACCGATGAGCGTCATCGACCCTGGCAAAGAGCCACTTCGCGCCTCCCCTGGAGATCAAGTGCAGAGGGCGTGGTGGGGGCGCTCAGCTGCAAGCCCACCCTGGAGAGGTCAGGAGAGGAGCGGAGCGAGCCCTGGAGGGAGGGCGGAGGGGAACTGGCTCCCAGCCTGTCGCCCAGAAGATTGGAGGTGGCAGAGTGTGCCGCTCTCTGAGGGGCTCCTGGAGGGCACCAGTGAACACCCATGCTGGGCATCCCTGGAGGGAGCCTCCTGCGCCTTGACGTCCATCAAGCCCCTCATGCTCACACTCCATTACTGCGCAGTGCAGAAAACAGGGGAAATTGTGCCTCGTCCTCGGTGAAGGTCACTGTCACCACGAAGCAAATGGCCACAGCTGCTCGGGTACGTGAGCTGCCACCGACCCAGGGCAGGCTGGGGTTTGGAAGGCTCAACCCTGAGAAGGAGGCTCCTGAGTCCTGGGGGCTTCCAAGCCCTCTTGGGGTCCTCTGAGACCAGGAAGGGGGAGGACAGTGCAGGGGCAGCAGGAGGACAGCAGCCTGTGGACCTCCCGGGATCGGGGGACATGGAGGGCCTGGTTCCTGCTTCTCTGCCTCCTGCCAAGTCACTGGACAGATGCTTATTGTGCATCTGTGCTGTGCCAGGTACTGAGTGTGAAGTAGGTTTACTATGCACTGGTTACTAACTTGTTTGATCTGGTGAGGCAGAACATGCCCCCACACAAGAAATCACCTGAAGTGGGCTCATTACTTATAGATAGGCAGCAAGGGACAACAGAAGCCTAGGATTCATTGTGAGCTGGCCCCCCAAGGCTCAGCACATCTGCCCAGCATGGGTGGAGTTTCGCCTGCATGTGCCCCACTTGCACCACAGCTGAGAGACCCTGGAAAGCAGCCCAGCCTGGGTTTTGTACCCTGGGGTTGCAGGACTTGCTGGGCTAAAGCATTGAAAAACATCCTGTTCTGGGGGGCAAGAGCAGAGCCTGGACTGTTCTGGCCATTTCCCTGTGTATTTCAGGGTGTTGTGTTCCCAGCACGTTCTGCAGTTATTCTTGAGAACTACAAGTGAGAAGGCAGGGGATACTGTGTTGGTCCAAGGCCACCTGGAGAACTGCCTTGCACTGCGCCTGTTGCCGAGGACAGAGCTGTGACTGAAGCAGACCCAGCCCCTGCAGCTGTGACATGATGGTCCAGTGAGGGTCAAACACGATCCCAGCACAAGACTGCAGCTGGGAGCTGAAGGAGGGGCCGTGGCGTTATGGGGATGGATGACTAGGGGCGAGGATCAGGTGTCACTTGTGACTTTCTGCCTGCATCTTCTTCTTCCTCAGTTGTCATCATCACCGTCGTGATGGTTAATTTAATGCATCAACCTGGCCGGGCCATAGAGCCCAGTTATTTGGTCAAATACCCATCTGGATGTTGCTGTGAAGGTATTTACCGGATGAGCTTAACATTTAAAACAGCGGACTATGAGCAAAGCGGATTACCCTCCATAACGGGGGTGGGCCTCATTGCTGATCGCTGTAGGAGAAAAAAGACTGATTTCCCCCAAATAACAGGGAATTCTGCATCAGATGCTCTGCAGACGCAAGCTGCGACGCCCACTCCTCCTGGGCCTCCAGGCTGCTGACTTGCCCTGGGGACTCTGGGCTCTTCAACCTCCAGGATCACATGGAGGTGCAAGCCGGTGCCTTCGAATCTCTCTCTCTGCGAGTATCTCTTAAAACGGTTCTGTTTCTCTGGCGAACCCTGGCTAAGGCATCACACAATTACTGTCACCATGACCAGCACCACGGCCACTACCACTGTCATCATCACCATCTGCATCCCTACTGTGGTCACCATCAGGATTCTCTCCACCATTGTCATCATCACCTCCAACACCATCGCCATCATCACCCCCGTTGGAGTCCCTGCGGGTGCCAGGCATCGTGCAGTGATGTGCTTTGTGACAAGACCTCGCTACCTGCCGTCCCCCCAACAACTCCCCGTCACAGAAGAGGAAGCCCAGCACGGGGAGGTGAAGGACTTGCCCAGGTCCCTGTTTGATAAATGGTGGCCCCGAGGGCATCTGCATACCCCAACACAGTGCTCCTTCCACCATGACACGGCCTCCCAGGCCGCCCTCTGTGGGTTCCACAAAGGTTGGCCACAACGATGGCCCCTCTCAGGAGGAGTGTGGCGTGATGGTTGGGGACGGGGACTCAGGCTTGGGGTTCACCTCCCAGCTCCACCTTCCCTGCCTGCGTGAGCCCCTGGGCACGTGTTCTGTCGCTGCTCTGGCCGCTCTTCCTCAGGGGGTGTGCGTGGGGGGGTGAGATGACGCCCAGGGAGTCCCCAGCCCACGGGAGCTCTCAGCTGAGTCTCTCTGCCCCCGTCGGGGCCTGGCCTCTGGCTTCACCTGTTCCCTTCCTGTGACCACCATCCTGTGTGTCCACCGCCCAGCCTCCCCACCCTGGCCTACCCTCGGCCTCCACCTCACATACCTGCAGGACCATCTGAGGCCCTCCTGTCACCCCAGAGGACATTACCGTCCTGGACTCAGACCCAGGACCCTCACCACGGGGCTTCCAGGGCCCAGCTCACCCCGCCCCTGCTGCAGGAGGTCAACGAGCCTCCCCTCCAGCACCCCGTCTCAGGCTCCCCCAGCCCAGCAATGCAGCTGCAGTGATGGTGGGTCCCCTCGCCTGCCCCCGTCGGAAGGCTGTAGCCCCATTAGTATGGATCCCTGTTTGTAGTCATGGAATTTTAAACTCTACTTCTCTCACTGAATGGCTTCTACTAGTTTGATCAGAAAAAAAGGGACATGGCTGAGATCAGAGAAAATCAATAAGTAATAAAAGTTAACATGAGAGCAAATGGATTGTCTCAATCACAGGAGGCAGGAAGGTGTCAAGGGTGAGAGGCCCCAGGAGCCCAGGGACAGATCGGCTGCGGGGCGTGGGCTGGGGAGGGGCAGAGGAGGGAGAGGTTGAGGAGGGGAGGAGGGAGGGAGGGGCTGAGGAGGGGTGGAGTTGAGGGTGGGCTGGGGGAGGTGGAGCCTGGCTGGGCCAGTGAGGAAGCCAGTGTGTGTGATGATTCCTAGGACTGAGGGGGGGCAGCCAGGATGAAGGGAGGGTCCCGGTACCAGCCTGGTCATCGTTTGGATATGGGTGGGGATGTGGTGCAGCTCTTAGGCCTGGGCACCTGGGTGGGCGCTCAGTGTCATGAAGGGACAGGAGTGTCATTTAGAGGCTGACTTTTCCTAATGCTGCTTACTCTCAAGTGACCCAGGTGGTGTCCTAACAGGTCTGACACTAGAGGGGGGCTGGGCCTTCCATTCTGGGGGATGCAGCCCAGAGCAAAGTCACCCCTCGATCCCCTGACAGCCTGTCTGCAGCTCTGACCATGGGTGTTCCCATCCCACGCTGTCCCCACTGTCCCACCCCTTCCCCAAGTCCTCTAGCTCGGGTCTGATGACCTTTTACAATGGCCGAGGACCAGCTGCTTCTGGGAGCATAAAACTAGCTGACACCTACAAGAACCTCAACTAGTCAGGACCTGGACAAAGCACGTCACAGAGCCCTGTGAGGTAGGCTCTGTTACTGTCCCCAGTGTACGGTCAAGGGAACTGAGGTGCAAAGAGGTTACGTACCCAAGGTCACTTGGCTCATAAGTCGTGGACCAACCTCCCCACACCCCACAACTCCCTCCCCACAGCTGGTGAAAAGGCCCTCCATGATGATGATCTAGTCCTTATTATGCAGAAGAGGAAAGTGAGGCCCAGAGAGGGCAAGCGACTTGTCTAAGGTCACACAGCACGTTAGTGTCCAAGCCAGACCTGTGGATTCCTGCCCACGCCTCCACCTGCAGGCCTTTCTGGGAGATGACCCAGAGGCTGGAGGAAGCCAGACACAAGGAAGCCCAGGCAGCTCTGCAGGGTGCCATGAAGATGGGCAGTGGCCATAGTGGCCAGCACACTGGGGTCCTTCCTTCCCACCCACACAGAAGTTCCTCCTTTGAAAAGGGAAGTTGGCTTGAAGTAAACAGGTGAGTAATGGTTATTGCCAGCACTTTATTAAGTATCCTAAATACATCTAAACCTGGGCTTTTAATTTAGATTTATAGGGATAATTTAGATTTATAAGACTAGTTGTTATGCATTAAGTACAGAAAATACCAGTTTTTTTTAATAAACAACATTAATTAAAGTGTAAAAAAGATAACTTTGGAACATTTAATTACCTTGATTTAGTCTGAGAGCGCAAGGGAAGTTTGGGAGGGTGGGTCCTTCTCATCTCACAAAACATGAGCTTCTCTTGGGTGTCGTAATTTCATTCTCCCCCTCACAGTTATATAATAGAACGCAGACATCCTACCACGGAGGAGGCGCCCACTTAGAGATGGCGCCGCCTGGGCTGTGTCTGTGGCAGCATGAGGGCTGCTGTGCACGTGGGGCCAGAGTGTCGCAGTGGAAGCCCCTTGGGATGCGGGTCCTGCATCCAGGGCCAGCTCCTGGAATCCAAGAAGGAAGGCTCTTTCCAGTACCTTGGACGGCCACTGTGCCTGAATAGCTGGCAGGCCAGAGTGCCAGGGAAGTAACAACTGCTGGGAGCAGCTCCTGAGCAGTGACCCCCCGGAACTGGGGCATGGACACCCCAACCCCCTCGCCCTTCAGGTGGGATGATTCACAGGCTTGTGTTGTTCTGTTTCCCAGGGGTCCCTGGTGGATTAACGCCAGCTACCCACCGTGGAAGGGGCTGACCTGTGCCTCCTGCCCTTGCCTCCCTCACTCCCTCACTCCCCGACCACAGCTGCCCGCACCCCCCGCATAACATCACCCCTGCGTCTTTCTCTCAAGTCCTGCTTCTGGAGAACCCAAACCGAGACAGGGAAAACATTATGAACGTATAATGATTATTATTGATTATTGCTTATTGATGAGGGCTATGAAGAAGGAAAACGCAGGGTAACTGGAGGGAGGGCATGGGCTTTAGGTCTCATTGAGGAACGGCCTTTCGGAGGATGTGCTATTTGACCAGAGACCTGAATGAAGAGAGAAACTGAGGCACGTGGAGGTGTGGAGGTGGGAAGTGGAAGGAAGGGGGGAAGGGAGGGGCAGTGGGATGGGTGTGGTGTATCTGGAACAGCCAAGAGACCAGTAACCAGAGCAGTGTGGGGAACAGCAAGGGTGACAGGCCATGAGCAATACTGTGCTCCTAATCTAGGTTTGTGGAATGTAAGCGACTTAGTGGCTTGTCCAGAGGGTGGCACGCATGGAGGAGAAAAGTCCAATCCTTGCAGTTCTATCTCTGCCCCTGCCCCTTGGTTGCTGTCTGACCTCAGGCACTCTCTGAGCCTTAGTTTTCTCTTCTGTAAAATGGAGCCAATGCTGTGAGGGTGAAGGAAAGCCCCTAGCTCACCATCAGTATTCAGTAAGTGCCGATTCCTCCATGGCCCACTGCATATGAACTGAGAGGTGACAGAGGGGTCGTTCACCAGGTGTCCATGTAAAGGTCATGTCCACAACCTGGGAAGCAGCTGCACCTCATTTCCCATATTTGCCACAGGGGTTAAGACACAGGATCCGGAGTCGGATGGGAATGAGCACAAATCTCACCTGCACCTTGGCAGGTCACTTACCCTCCCTGAGCCTCAATTTCTCATCTGTAACATGGCATCACAGCAGCTCCTTCTCGCATGTGAAGATTAAGTGAGATTATGCATGAAAATCTAGGTACAGCTATTATTTGATATTTACCATATGGAGCTCCCAGAACATGAGGACTAGGTCAATTGTCACCAGAATATCAGCTCCAGGAGGGTGGGGACGGGGTCAATGTGATAACTGCTGTATTGTCCCTCCTAGAGCATTGCCAGGCCAAATCAATGTGTCCTGTGTTCTCAGCTGCGCCTGGTGGGTCCCTCAGGGCAGGGCTGAGTGGTGTTTGAGTACATCTGTACTTCCCCAAATTTCTAATTCTGTTCTTTCCATATACCTGATCGTGTGTTCAATCTGTTAGAGGCTGCCTGTGAATCAATGCAGATCTTCCCCTCTGGCCATCTGTCTGCCCAAGAAGAGTGGCCAAACACACGGGCTGCTCCAAGTCTGCTCACTGGGAGGATTTCCCTTCCTTGCAGTTTTTTAGTGATACTCTCAAGTAGGGCTGAAATGCTGCAGAAGTCCACTTCCGGATGGTGCCAGAATATCTATAAACCGGGACTTAGTTTCTCTCCCTCATTTGACTGGTCATGGGGAGCCTCACATGAGGCGCTTGGTGTGAGAGAGAAGAAGAGCAGCAATTAAGGAGTAGGTGCTCAGACAGTATGAGCCACCTGCATGGGCACCCTACATGTGCCTTCGAGGTCTGCTGGAGTAGAAGCTCGTATATATCATTTCCACCTGGTGACAAATTACTGCTGCACACACCAACTTTATGGCTCAGTGGATCAGATAACACCTGACTTATGATGGGCAGCAAATGTCATTGATGCCCATGGAGAACAGTTATCTTCAGAACAGTGTAAAGGCTTATTGCAGTACCCCAAGGGCCTGTGCTGTTGGGACGCACGACAGGTTCTACAGCAACCCTATCTGTCATGGTCACTTTGAGGACCATTAGATGCTTGAGCATGAAGCGCCAGTGGCAGAGCAGCTAGCACAGTAGCCTAGACTTTCTGCAGAGCCTTTCTTGCCTGGGGTCCTACTCAAAATCAGCAGCTTTACAGATTAATCAGTGAAAGTGTTTGGAGCAGCACACACTAAGGTGGAGGAGAGGGAGGTATGTTTCTTCCAAAATCCAGAGAATCCCATGTTAAATATTGTGCCTCGTTCTTCTTTGTAGAAGGCAGTGCAAGTTGTCTGTCACCATCGACGTGATATCCAATGGTGCCCCAGAATACTGGACCCCAGAAACTTCATCTAGGTGTTAGCCCCTTGGTCTTCAGTGGGGTTTGCTCACACCATCTGCTATGTATATGTCTTTTAAAATTTTTTTTATTTTTTCATTTCAAAATATTAAGGGGGTACAAATGTTTTTGGTTACGTGGATCGCTTTTGTAATGCTTGAGTCATGGCTATAAGTGTGCCAATCACCCAGATAGTGTTCATTGTACCCGTTAGGTAAGTTTTCGCCCCTCTCCTTCTCCCATTTAGCTTGCCTGTGTGTCCTGTGCAGAAGGCAGATCGATCTTGGAGAGTGACCATGAATTATTGCCGACTTGCTGAGGTGGTGGCTCCCAATGTGCCTGCTGTTCCTGATGTAGTTTTTTTTCCTGGAGGAGAAAATCAGCACATCCTCCCCTCTGCTGGATTTCCACTGAGTTTTACTTCCCTCTGTGCACATGTGTGCTCATCGGTTAGTTCCAATTTGATAGCGAGTACATGTGGTATTTGTTTTTCCATTCTTTAGATACTTCACTTAGGCTAATGGTCTCCAGTTCCATCCAAATTGTTGCAAAAGGCATTAATTCATCCTTTTTTATGGCTGAGTAGTACTCCATGGTATACATATACCACATTTTGTTAATCCACTCATGAACTGATGGGCACTTGGGTTGATTCCACATCTTTGCAATTGTGAATTGTGCTGCAATAAAAATTTGAGTACAGGTGCCCTTTTGATAAATGATTTCATTTCCTTTGGGTAAATGCCCAGTAGTGGCATTGCCGGATCGAATGGTAGGTCTACTTTATGTATATGTCTTGTTACAGCTTCTCTGGTACTGTCTGCTCCCTGCCCAGCAGGTCCAATCTGCATAATGTCATCAGGCTGGCAAACCGGCGTGATGCCGTGTGAGATGCTAAGTCACCAAGTCCCTCCAGTCTAAATTATGTCCTAGCAAGAGAATTGACACAGTCTTGAGGCACAGCCAGTGTCTGGCTGTCCCTGCTGTGAGTTAAAGTGAACTCCTTTCCAGAATAACAGCTGCATACAGTTCCAGGAGCTGTGCTGATTTTCTCCTCCAGGAAAGAAACCACATCTGGAACAGCAGGTGCTTTGGGGGCCACCACCTCAGCAAGTTGACAATAATTCGTGGTCACTCTCCAAGACCAATCTGCCTTCTGCACAGGACACACAGGCAAGCTAAATGGGAAACATAAAAGTTGTGATAGGAATCACCACCACCTTTTAGTATTACAGCATCTTCAAGCAAGGGAAGGTTAGTTTCTCCAAACAGGGAGAAGACACTTCCAGAGATGGCAAAGGAGGCTTGGGGAGATTCGGGGGCTCGAGTATTCCTCTCTTTCTCCACCAATGCCTCCTTGATTTCAAGGGGGGATCTGGCAAGGGTGTGAGTTCAACTCATGTTGTAATCCCGCCATCCACAGGACTGGATCGCAATGTGCCGTGGGTTGATTTGGGGTCTGGCTTTCAGCTCTGTCTTCTCTGTGGCTAAAAAAGGCAAGACATTTCTTTAGGGCCCTCAAAAGTCTCTGGTTCTCTGGGGATACTTTGACCTGAGAGTGTAAAGCCTGGAGCTTGTCACTTTCTTTTGGTAAACTCCCCAGCACAGTCAGAAATTGTCATGGCACCCCGCATTCCTTATCATAGGCGTGAATTCTAATGGTCAAGTGCAGGCCGCCTGGTCTACTAACGTCTTGCCTTCAATTAACATTTCATCCCAGGCAAATGTAGGTGGTAATGTAGGTAATTTTGATGCCCCTGCATGCCATGGACCACCAGTATCTCGTTTCCTGTGACAGCGAGGTCCCTGCTGCTGCCGGAGCCACAGGCCACTGCAGCCCATTGTCCAAAGCTGAGTGGAAACGGTAGTTCAGGGAGTCTGGGACATGCAGCTTGCAGGGCTCCAGCATCGCACAGAACAGGGTTATCCGGGGAGAGCAAAGAGACAACTGGACAAATGACCAGCACAGTGGTCAGGGCTTGGCTTTGTACCACACAAATCGGCTGCATGCCAGCTCTGTTGCTCCCTGGCTGTGCGATCCTCGTGAATTTTTTCCTCATGAATAAAATGGGAGTCACGACTGACTGAGGATTCTATTCAGTAAGGTATGTAAAGTGCCTGTCATAGTGCCTGTCACCTAATATGCTTTCCCTCAGCGGTTCTTGCTTCACCCCTGACTTACTCTGACCTTGGACAAGTGCCTGGGGCTCTCAAGGCTGTTCACTGATCAGTAAAATGATGGAGTGTGGACTAAGGGTCAGTTGTGATGCACTGTGCAATGTCTCTTAAATGCAATGGGCCGACTGGGGCTGGAAGCAAGGCCTGGGGAGGCTCTGGTCATGTCTGAGTGCTCTGAGCTGTGTGCTTCACAGAGAACGTGCTCACATGTCAAACAGCTCACAGGGCAGCCGCCTAAATGGTCCTTGCACCTCCAGGCTGCTGTCGCCCCTGGCAGCACTGACCTGGTCTCTGCTGTCTTTGATGTGCTCATGCTTGGCAAGGCTCAGTCGACAAGAAATTGCCATGGGCAGTGTGCTCTGCACACTGTGGTCTGGGAAAAAAAGGAAGATCAAATTAAATCCATCATGAAGATTGGGTTTGTAAGCTCTGGGGCCTTCCAGGGGCTTGAGTGCCTGAGCTTTGAGAATTGTCCTGTTTGGGCTGGAATTAAGAGTTTAAACCTGTTGGAACCTAGGCTCGGGGGTGCTGGAGGCGCCTGCATCCCTGGGAAGTGCTGCAGCTCAGTGGCTGACAGCAGGGCAGGGGGGTGGGGGGATGTTGGGGGTTCCCCTTCTGTTGCATGCTGACCTGCAGGCATTATAGGTTCCCAGAGACTTGGTTTTCTCCAATGGATCCAGTCATTGTAAAGTATGTTTAGTAATATCTACTGTAATCGGCACAGGCTGTTTTTGTCCCTAGTCATCCCTTCCTCCCCTGTGTATAGCAACCCCACTTTCCTCTAGGAAACTGAGCCCCCTGCACTCCCCAGGCCAGGAGATTCAGACAGGGTTTCTGAGCACAGCCCTCCCTTCCCTCACCTCCTTAGAGGCAGTTAAAGGCCCGGCTGGACCAATCATAGTATCTGACCTCTGGCCCAAGGAACGGCCTGCGACCCAAATCAGGCCAATCAGAAGCCTTGCCTGGGATCTGATATGGAGCTACTGGGAGATCACAGATCTTTCTTCCCTATGGAGTTCCACTTGGGATGATGCAAGCTCAGGCTGCTGATGCTTACCACTCCTGCTTCGCCGCTATTGCCTGTCCCATGATGCAGTAAAAGGAGAGAAAGATCCACCCCCAATTCCCCCTCACTTACAGAGGGCAGCACAATAAAGAGATGTTAAGAAAATAGTAGATCCAATGATCTAATTTGAGCTCCTGGATCTAGTCATGCCTGAAGCAGGAATTTCCCTGTCCTTCTCAGTTTTTGGAGACACAAAACTCCCTCTTTAGTTTGACCACTTTGGATTTTAGTCTCTGACAAAAGAGTCCTAACTAGTGCACCTACTCCTCTGGGGGGCTGGTTAGAGTAAATGAGGTTATTAGAGTAAAGGTCTTAGAAGGCTGTGCTCTGTGAACACTGGCTTTTCTTACTGCCCTTGTCACAGTCATTGTGTGTGTGCCTCATCTGTCCACCACCTGTGAGTTCCTTAAACGCATCTACTCACCTCTGTCCAGGAGAGAGGACCGACATGAGCAAAGGGGTGGCCATGGGCAAGCAGAGGTAGACTTATAGGCACTTGGAGCTACTGTCCCTCTGTACCCTCCCCCGAGGGACTGGTCAGATTCCCCACATCCTGAGCAAGCCCAGCTTCTTCTGAAGGAGACAGGAATGACCTGTTTGTTCTGGCAGGTGGAGAGGTGGGTATGAAAACTGTCCTGACAATTTGCCAGCCTGGCCTCCCTGGAGGACCTGCTGCTCCTGGCCTGCACCCTCATCTGAGCTCGCACACCTGTTCCATCTTGGTGCAGGCGGATGTCCACTCTCAGGTCCTGGATGCAGCCCAGGTGATGGCTTCATCTGTACAGGGCCCAGTGGGTCTCTCGGCTCCTCTTCCTTCCCCTGGAAAAGCTCAGTACGGGCGAGTTGCCATGACCCTCCAGGATCATTTGTTTTACAGAGGGGGAAACTGAGGCCTGGAGAGGGCCAGGGGCTTGTCCAAGGCCATGCGGTAATACAAGGGCATTAATATTTAAGGCTTTAGCTTTTCTGTGCTCCCTTCTCCTGCCTCGTCAGAATTTATCAACCCCATCATTCACTCATTCACTAACTAAATTATAACCAGAATGATTAAACCCCACCTTCTACTGAAGTGGTGAAAAGGGCAGAAAGGGCCCCACCTCCTGGGACTCCTGCCCGGTCCTCCAGGCCTGGTGCCTTCTGTGCTTGTCAGATGGTGTGTCGCTGTCTGACGTGGGCAGGCTTGTCTCCCCACCTGACACCACCCACGCCATCCATTTCTGTGTTCCCAGGCCCAGCCCAGGACTCAGCTGCCAACAAGTGGTGGCGGTCGAGAACCCAAATGGGAGCAAGGTTTGGAGTGGGGCCAGGGAGTTTGGCATTAGGAGCCTGAGCCTCAGTTTCCCCACCTGCCAGAAAGAAACAAAAACCCCTCCTTGTGGAATCATTAAGTGAATTAACATTTACAAACCACCTGGGACCCAGGGGGAGGCATGGCATGTCCAGTGTGAGCTTATCACCCCCTCCCAGGAGTCTCGGGTTCCTCTGTCTCCCTCACTTGGCTGCCAGCTTCTTGGGCAGAGCAAGGTCTGATGCATGGTGGGCACTCGGGCAGCATCCGATGGACAGAGGCGAGCAAGAGGGAGAATGGGTGGGTGTTCATCTGAGCCCCCCACCCTTGCTCCACCTGCCCACCCTGATCCCTGTCCTCCTGCTGCCTCCTGCATCCTGGTGTGACCCCCATGACCCAGCTTAGTGTGTGCCACCCTCTCTCCCACTTGTGCCCCCCACAGGACTGGGAGGCCTTCACATTCATTCATCAGCTACATTACAAATGTTCACCAGGCTCTGGCCAGGCCACTGTAGAAGATGAAGGCAGCAAAAGTGCCCCAGTTCCTGTGCTGCCTGGTGGCCCTTGCAGTCTACAGGGCATATGGACAAGACCCAAAGAAAGAGACTAGCCCATGTCACTGACGCACAAGGCATGCTGAGAACACAATGCAGGAGAAGGGAGGAGGGTGGCAGGTGAAGGAGACCCCTCTCTGTCATTGCCTCCCCTACAGTGACCCCCTGCCCTTGCACAAGCTGTACTGGGAGGTCTGGCAGAGCCCCTGGGAAGTTAACCCACTGGGACAGGAGGTCACAGGCTCCTCAAGGCTGGGCAGGTGCCATGGGCGGTGGTGACAAGTGGGCCGTGAGCCCAGAGACCACGTGCAGGTTCTGCCTCAGCCTCTGACCTGCTGTGTGATCTCAAACAGGTCCCTCCCTCCTGGGCCTCAGTTTCCCCATCCTGTGCAGGGGGACTCACCCAGGGGAGATCTCTTCTTCTGGCAATGATGGGCCAGGAGCCCCCTGAGAAGTAAGGAGGCATCAGTGCTGTCAGGAGGTGGCATTTTCTGGTTATCAGAGACAGATAACTCCAAACTCTTTCATCTGAAGGAAAATAATAGATAAAAATGTCCCCTGGAAAGTGCTCTGGAAGATTCCAGGATAATTAAACCCCAGTGATGAGCACTTATAATTAAAGTCTGCCAGGGCATGTGAGAAAGCCGAGAGCCAGGTGCCACTGCAGGGGCAAAAGTGGGGCCACGAGGTGGGGGCTGGCAGCTGGAGCAGGCAGAGACAAGGGTGGGCTGGGGCAGGACCCTGATTCTGCCCTCACTTGGATGTGTGACTCTGGACAAACCCCTGTGCCTCTCTGGGCCTCAGTTTCCCCAGTTCTGAAATGAAGGGGCTGGGCAGACAATCCCTGTGTTTCTGTGCGGCTGTGTCCACATCGACTGGGGAATCTGGCAGAGGGTGAGATTGGGGGCGGGGTTTCCATCGTCATCACCATCATCGTCACCATCTTCACCATCATCATCACCATCGTAACTAGGGAGAGCCACCTATTGAGAGCTGTCTATGTACTAGGCACAGCATGAAGAGCTTTGCTTGTGTCTGCTCACTGCATCTTCACTGTCATCACACATAATTTATAGCTGACGAAACTGAGGCTCAGACAAATCAAGTGACTTGCTCAAGATCATGAAGTTACTAAGGAGCCAAACTGACAGGGAGAAAGAGCCCAGGGTTCAAAGTTTAACCATCACATGACACCTGCCTCTATTTGTGTGACTTGAGTCAGATCTCAGGAGACTCTCGGACCCACCAACATTAGTGACCATCTTCTCCAATCCCATTATGATCCATATGGGGAAGCTGAGGCCAGAGAGGGGAAAGGACTTGCCTAAGAACATGTTTTAAACTTGAGGCAGATGATGCCCCAAGGACTTTACCGCCCAGAGGTGACTACTCACAAGGCTTATTAACCCAGACTCCAGTCCTGTTGTGGAATGAACTTCCACAGAGAAACATCCAGTGAGTGGCAGGGAGGTCAGGAAACCATGAGGTACTCAGACTCAAGGGCCCAGGCCCAAGCGTCAGGGCCTGGTCAGAAGCAGATGGCAGATTAAAGGCATGGCCACCCCCTGAAACCCAAAACAGACCCAGGACTGATAAACTCAGGGAATGAATCCCAGACCTGGAAGTTTTAGCTTTGGAAGTGAACTCGTCACTCAAAATCCAGGTCAGTTCATCCAGGGTGCAAGGGGGCTCCAGCACTGAGCATACCCCCAAATATCCAGGAAGTTGGAGCAGGTCCAAGACCAGAACCAGGTCCCTGGCAGCCCTTGAGGTCCTGACGCTAAGCATAGGAGGGGAGTCGCCCTCTACCATGGTCCCCACCTCCCTCTGGGTAAGCAGCCGAGCTCACATCCCTGCAGCTGGGGCTCCCAGCAGCTGACCTGAGAGTCCAGGTGTGCCCCATGGATGCACCAGGCTGTTCAGCTAGGATTTGGGCTTTACTCCCCATTGGGCTTTAACCCCACATTAAAGTCCCATCATCTCCTGCCACTAAGAAACGTGCCCCAGGCCCCACAGTTAATCTCAAACCTGACAATCAGTTTCCCCATTTGCCAAACTGGATTTCAAGGCACCTGCCTCCCAGGCTGCCGTGAGGACGAGACAAGAAGACATCATCCCCTCCATCACCAGAGTCATCGTTTCTGGACTGTGGTGCTGATGATCCTGAACCTTTTCTCTGAATCCCCCAAACAAGGTGGACGCTGTCATCGTCTCCCTTTGCCGATGAGGAAATGGAGGTTCCACCAGGTAAGTAGCACACCCAGGTCCCCAGCTACACTTGGTGAGGCCAAGACACACAGCCAAGCTCCTGCGGCCCTGTGCATCCCTCCTCCGCCTGTGTGCCTCCCCTCAGACCGGTCCTTCTGCAAAGATGTCGTGGAGGGAGCTGGTTTTGGCAGTGTGAAGGCAGAGCTTTTGGACGAGTGTTGAACCAGGCCAGGGCTGGTCACATGCAGCTCTTATGACGCTCTTGCTCAGTACAGAGACCAGAGGGCCATCTGGTTACATGTGTTGAAATATTGCTTGATGGTCCCTGTGCAAGGGGACAGATTGTCCTGACATATTGGGCCAGGGGGAGGGAGAGACAGAGAGAGACAGAGAGAGGGAGAGAATATGCACAGACTCACATGCCAGGACATGATAAACATTGAGACAAGTTTTCTTTTTAGATTAGAATGTCCCAGAGCATTTTAGAAACAAGATCCCTCCCCCCAGCACAGACAGGAGGGTACGTGCAGGTGTGGGGCCCACAGAGCACAGGGGCTGCTGCAGAGTATGTGGGCAGGGAGACCCCATGGGGGCCAGATCTACACTGACCAGCGATGCAGGAAAATCGACACTGACCAGTGATGCAGGTAAATCAGCACTGACCAGTGATGCAGGTAAATCAGCACTGTCCTTTGACACAGCTAAATCAGCACTGACCAGTGATGCAGGTCAATCAGCACTGACCTGTGGCCAGGTAAATCAGCCATGTGCAGAGACAGGAGTTGGTCTGAGGATGAGATGGTGGCTCCTTCCTCCTCTCCCATGTCAGGGACTTTGAGATTTTCTTCCCTGTGCGAGGGGACAGATTCTGTTAGCTGGCCAATGGGTGGCTCCTGTGCCTGCCTATGGGAGTGGGGGATGGGACGGGGTCTGAGGGCGCCTCTGCCTGTCCTCTGCCTGGAAGAATCTCTCTGACCCTTTTCTTGGTTAGGATCCCCCCGTTCTGGGCCATCCCAGTGTGAGGGCTCTTCTGGGAGTCTGGTCTCTGACAGTGGTCTTCCCCATCTCAGCAGGGGGCACCTTGACCCCCAGAATCGAGGCCTCCTGAAGCCCCTCCCCTCCCATTTTATCCTCCAACATGCCCTGGGGAGCCCTGCACACGCCTGAGTCATCACGTCCCCGTCTCCATGGGCACCTCCCATGACCACTCATCCCCCCCTCTCCCTGCAGTGGCTGCCTAACCGGCCCCTGTCCACTCTCCAGGAATCGACCTGCGAATGGCTCTGAAAATGTAAATTGGACCCCATCTGTCTTTTTAAAACCTGCTGTGCCTTCCTGTTGTTCTTTTAGCCCAACCCCTAATCTGCACCATGGCCCTGAGGCCCCGATTTAATGTGCTGCTCCCCAACCCCTAGCAGCACCCACTCTGCCCTCCAGCCCCGGGGCCCTGCGCTGCTCCTCACACGGGCCCCGCCCCTTCCTACCCCAGGGCCTTTGCACTTTGCTGATCCCTCTGCACAGAGGCTGTTCCCGTGCCCTTTGCGTGGCTGGTTACTTCTTATCCTTCAGATTTTAGCTTGAATGCCACCTCCTGACGTCTCCGGTCTTCTACCTCCGTGGGTCCTGTGGCCCTCGTCATCTGTCCTCCTCTTCTGTCATAGACATAGCGGCTGCAGCGCACACCTTGCAGAATAGAGAGAGCGCTTCTTAGCCTTCCCTGTTAGATGGCTGGGGGTGGTCACGTACCTGTGACTAACCGACGGGGTGTGGGGACGAGACCAGAGGTGTACACTAACAGGCACTGCAGTCATCCCCGGGGCGGACGACGGGGCTTGGACTGAGCTGTACGCAATGACATGATGAGAGGCGGCAGGCTCTGGGCGCATTCTGAAGGCAGACTCAGCACGGTCTTGGACAGGGGTGTGAAAGAAGGAGGGGGGTAAAGGTGGCCCCAGGGTGTGGCCTGAGCAGCCAGAGAAAGGGTTGACCTGAGCCGAGCTGGGGAGAGTCTGGGCAAGGGGTCTGGGGAGCAGGGTGTGGGGCTCACGCTGGGCCGTGGTGGCCCTGTGATGTTAGTCATCCAACTGGGGACGGGAGCAGGTGAATAAAGATTGACCCTCAATGTAGAGAGGTTAGAGACTGAGAAGGGACAGTCAAGGAGGTTTCCTAGAGGCCAAGTGAAGGGGACATGTTTTGGGAGAGGGCATGGCCAAGAAAGCCAAAGGAACTAACGCGCCAAGCTGACGAGGACTGAGGATTGATGCTGCATTCAGCAACGTGGAGTCCACAGGTCAGTGGTCCCCAAACTTTTTGGCACCAGGGACCAGTTTCATGGAAGACAATTTTTCCATGGACAGGTTGCGGGGTCTGGTGGAGTTCTGCGGCACCACCGGGGGTTGGGAACCACAGCCATAGGTGACGTGGAGGTCATAGGTGATGTGGAGGTCCTGGGTGATACAGAGGTCACAGGTGACATGGAGGCCATAGGTGACGTGTGGGTCATAGGTGGGCTGGAGGTCATAGGTGACATGGAAGTCACAGTGGAGTGGGAGGGAGTGTGAGCACCTGGGGCGGGAGGAGCTGGGGCCCCGGAGAACAGACGGCTCCGTGGAGGCGTCTTCCTGTTTTCCTGGGGAAGGTGTTACTGAATATGGCGGAAGGAGCGTGGAGTGTCAGGACGAGAGCCGCCACATGCTCCGGGCAGCGTGCCAGCAGCTCTGCTCCTCGCCACGTTGGATGTTGAGCTACTCAGGGCAGGAAGCTCATCTGTTTTATGTCTGTGTGTCCATCAACCTATGCTCAGGCAACGCTAGCGAGAGGAGACTGGAAGGAGGGAGCGTGGGGCCGCCTGTCGCCTGCCACCTGCCGCCTGACCTCACGTGGCCTTTAGAGGAGCTGGGGCGTAGGCTGCGTGCTAGCACGAGCTCTGGCTCCAGGACCAACAGGCCAGGGTCCTGCCCCCAGCTCCACACCCCCCCGGCGGGGTGACCTTGCACAGCCCCTAACCACCCTAACAGTACCCACTCGCAGGATTGGTTGTGAGGTCTGCAGGTGAAATGTTTAAAAAGAGCCAGCGCAGTCCCTGGTGACACAACTGGCCCTCAGTAAAGGACATCCCATACCATACCACTGAAGCCCCTGGATAATAAAAATGGTGATCGTCCCCTTTGTTTAGTACCTATTACTGCGTCACGTGCCCTACACCCTTATCTCTTACTTAATCTACCCAGCGACTCTTTAAAGTGGGGGTCACGCCCCTTCATTTTAGAGATGAGGAGATGGAGGCTCCGGGAGGTGAGTTCACTCACCCAGGGTCACTTGGCCACTACACGGCAGAGCCGGGACTTGAACCTGCGCCCAGGCTGACCCCAGTGCCTGAGTCTTTCACTGCTCTGCTCTGTGGCCTGTCTGGGTGGGGTCAAGGCCCGAGGATGCCCTCGATGCAACACCAAATGGGTAACATGTGGCCTGGGCACTGATTTTCGAATGCTGTGCGATGTGTAGAGGTGGTGGCCTCTCGAACAAGGTGGCCTGGAGCACAGGAAGATGAATGGCCCAGCGGGCTCTGCCTGGGCCATTGGGCCGAGCAGGTGTGGGTAGAAGCCTCCACCCACCCCGGCCCCAGAAACTAGGATTTCTACAAGTGCAGACGGGCCAGCTGCCTATTATTGCCAGGAGCTAAATTGTTTCTTTACGCCATAATAAATCTGGCCGTAGGAGCCAGCCAAAGCAATTATTACTTCTCACGACCTCTGTGCCGGCCCCGATTGTGACATGTTATATATCCCAGGCACCCAGGAGATGGAGCTGTGACTTTGATGGATACTAAAGCCACTTGCAAGGCCCTCGCCGAGAGGGGGGCCTGGCCACTCTCTGTCCCTGGGCTCCACTGACCACCCCTCCGCTGACCTCTGATGGGCAGGAGCTTAATGAGCTTTGGCCTGGACACCCCGTGGCTGAGGGCAGAAGTCACAGCATCATGGCACAGGCAGAACCAACAGGTTCAAGCGAGGCCATGACCTGGTGGGGGACAAGGGCTCTGGGCGTGGGGACGTGAGAAAGCAAAGCTTCACTTGGCACTTAAATGTGCGGGCCACACCACCAGGTGTCTCTGTGGATTGTCACACGTCAGCCTCCAATGACACCTACGGGGTAGGCACGCCAATCATTGCCACTTTACAGATGAGGAGACTGAGGCCCAGAGAGCTTAAGCAACTCACCCAAGGCCAGAGAGCCACCAAGTGTCATATGAACAGTAGCAACCAGAGTGATGCTCTGAAAAACACAGGCTAGACCCCCATTGCCTCCTGTTGCCCTGGGCGTGAGAGCCACGCTCCTGGCTGTGCCCTCCGAGGCCTCCCTGGCCTGGCTGTGCCCTCTCTGACCGTGTCCCTCCTGCAGCCTCCTTCACACACTCTTGGCCTCGGCTCTTCTCCCACCACTCTGAGCTCTTTGCCTGGATGCCCTTTGCCAGTCTGGCACGGCTGGCTCCTTCCTGGTGTCCAGGTCCCAGCTGAGGCTCCCGCAGAGCCCCTCCCTGAGTACCCCAAAGGGGCCCTGCTGTCCCCACTGTCCCCATCGCTCCCAGGGCTGCCCTGTCTGTCCCTCAGTGCTGTCCCACAGTGGATGTCAGCTTGTTCATTCATTGGGTGTTTGTCTGCTGCCTCCCCACCAGACTGTGGGCAGTGAGGGGCCAGGGCCATGTGGATCTTCTCCCTCTGAGTCCCCTGCACTGAGCACAGTGCCCGGCACATGCCAGGAACCCAATGAGTATTTGTTGAATGAATGAAAGTTGGAGAGCTGGGACTCAAACTCAGGTCTGTCCGGCTCCAAAACCCACACTCTTAAGCACATCATTTTTAGTCCTCAGATGATTGGATGGCTCGATGCCATTAGGCCAGGTTCCAATGCCGGCTCTGCTACCACCACGCTGTGTGGCCCCGAGCAAACATCTGCCCTCTCTGGGGCTCAGTCTCCTGGTCTGTCCAGTGAGGAGGTGGGACTAGGTGCTTTCTAGGAGCCCATTCTAACCAGGACAGCATCAGGCTCAACACCCCTCTGTAACAATGGGGGATGTTGCTTAGGGGTGCCCAGGCCACTGGCCTAAGCATCTGCTTCCTGAGGCTGGGGACTTGGGGTTGACATTAGTCTGAGGGGCCTGGGCACCCTCCCTGGCTGGTCCTGGTGGTCACAGCAGTGGCTGCCGTGCACTGTCCCCTAATTCAGACATTGTCCCTAATCTCCATAGCACCCTGAGAGGTGGGTATTACCAGCCCATTGACAGGTGAGAAAGCTGAGGCTCAGAGAGCTGCAGGCAGAGTTTGTGACGTCACAGAGCTAGGACAGAATCAGTCTTGGTAGTACCTGTGTCAGTCCGACTCCAAAGCCAGTGTGCAGGTAAACTCAGTAGCAGCAGCCGGTCTGGGTTGGGACCACATCAGCTGCTCAGAGCTGTTCTTGACCCTGACCCAGCTGCCCTCCCAGACCCTGCTCCGGCAGAGCTCAGACCCCACCGGCCAAGCCCCGCCCCCACCAGCCTCTCCAGGCTCAGAGCCGGCAGGCAGTGGGCCTGCATGAAACACTGCTGGGTCATCCTTGCTTGCTGGACTCTCACCGGGGGAGGGGGGCCTGAGTCAGCAGGAGCCAGAAGCTGAGAAATCCTCTTTGAGAAAAGGAAATTCAGCTAAGCTCACCTCCTACTCTCTCCCTGGGGTGAGAAGAGGGAGCCTGTCTAGAAATGTCACTTTTTTTGCTTATTTCAAAGTGGATAATGTGGCTCCCTCAAGCTGTGTTTATTTCCTTAATGCATTCTCTGTTTGGGGAGAGCTGGGGGCAGAGTCCCCTCCCTGGGCCTCTGGCCCTGCCCTGGGGTCTCCTCCTTCACTGAGCCCTGGGTCCCCTTCTCCTCCCTGGCCCTCCCCCTGGCCTCTATCCACTCTGGGCACCTCTTCTCCATCAGGGTCCTTCAAAGGTCCAGGTCCCCACTTGCTCCTGTCACCCTAGCCTCTCTCCTCACCTCTGCCTCTTTTGGACTCATCTGGAGAACTGTCCAGCTCCTGGCCTCCTTGTGCAGGGACAAGGATGACATTGAGTGTTGAGGAACCACAGTGCTTTTGATTTAGCCACATCCTCCAAGAGAGCCTTGCAAAATGGTGAAATGTCACAAGGTTGGTGGCACAGAAAGAGCTGCGGTCTTTCCTGAGCCTTGGGATCAGGTTGACTGTGGCCTGAGCTCAGCTCAGCCTGCAACCCACACATTTTACAGACAGGAAAACTGAGCAGGAGAATTTATGATACACAGGTGCTCACCTCTGCGCTGTTCCAACCAGCCTCCGAGGGACTCTTCATCCACAAAGACCTTGATTATTTTATGTGACTCTCATGGGAACCCCTGTGAGACTGGCTGGACAGGTCTTGTCATTGTCCTGACGAATAGATGTGGAAACTGAGGCCCAGACGGGGGAAGTGACTTGCCCAAGGTCATGTAGCAAGTGAGCCGCAGAACTGGTTCAAGAACCAGCCCTCTAATTCTCAGTGGGATCTTCCCTCTGCCACCCTCCACTTCTCCTGGGACCAAAGGCAGGAGGGAAGATAGGAGCCAGCCAGGTCCTGCCCTAGGACCATGGCATGTGCCATTGGCCGGTGTTCTCTTTGTGCCACCCATGTCCTGACAAGCCCAGCAAAGGGCCAAAGTGGCCATTTGCTTTGACCACTGTAGTCCTGAGATGTGGGGGGCTTCCCATAACGACCATAGTGCTGTCAAGTTGTGTGCTGAGGCTGGCCCCAGGATGTCTGTCACTCCTCTGACCTTCCTGCAGCCCACACCCACTGCCCTAAGTCTCCAGTGCTGCTTCAGGCCTGGGCCCTCCTCAAGGCCCCTACCCAGGCACCAGCCCGTGTGCTCCCAGCAAATGGCCTGATTTCCTCCCTGTCTGGGAAAATAGAGGCCAGAAGGCACACACCCTTTCTCTATTGGTGAGTGCGTCTCCACCTTCTCGGCAGTTCCAGGAGTGGAGTCCACCTTCCCCAGTAGAAGGTCAACACCTTCCCACCCCCAGATCCATCCCCTCTGCCTCTGCAGGCTGGTCCATGTCCACAACTCCCCTCTCTCTCCCATTGTGTCAGCTCACCCGACTCCACCACCCGGGGCTTCTCTGAATGCAACCCGAATTCCCCCACACAATCCTAGGTAATCCCTTCCCTTCAAACCCCTGGCCCCTGGGACCACGTCCTTCCCTCCCCTCCATCCACACTCTGCTCCTGGAAGCACAGGGGCAGGAGGAGTTGATGCCTCGAGGGGCGGTGGGTCAGTGCCCACACATCCTCTGGGAGGGGGGCTCTGAGGCGTTCTCCACATGACTCTGAGGTCCTCAGAGGGTCCCCAGCAGGACTAAGTCCCTGAAGGCACCGTCACTGTGCCCCAGTCCTTAATACGCACCTCAAGGGCTTCACCCTGCCTGCCGCCGTCGCTCCCCTTCCTCACTTGTGCTCCCCGGAGCCCCCTCTCAGGTAAACTACCCGCACCAGAGCCCTGTCTCAGGGTCTGCTTTTGGGGCAGCCACCCTGGGCACGCGCCTGCCCACCTGCCCCCCGAGGGAGTTAAATGCCACCTCCTCCTCCTCCCTGACATCTGTCATTGCACTTCCTGATGCAGTTTCTGTCTCTTGCACCCGACTGTGAGCCCCAAGGGTAAAGGCAAACTCTTCCCAGCTCTGTGTCCCCTAACTGGGCACGTCACCCTGCCACATCAATGGCCAAGAAATGTCTGTTGAGGGAGTGAGAAAGTGAATGGATGAAGGAGGACATGAGTCCCCAGGGCCACCTACACTGGGTGACAGGCCCTGTGAAATGAGTTGTCCCATGGCACAACCCCCCTTCCCAACCCTCCTTCTCCTCTCTCGTCAGGGTCCTATCCCTGCCTACCCCTGCCTGGCCCAGAGCCCCTCACTCTGCTGTCAACCCCGTTCCACCCCCCATAGCGCAGTCTGCTTGGTGCAGCCAGGACACTCCTGGCAGGAAAAGTCCCCAGCCAGGCAAGTGGGCCCCTTGGTGGGAGATTCTGACTCTGGCTAAATAAAGGTTGTAGGAATGGAGCAAAGCGCTATTATAAGGTGACATAATTCAATGCCGCCTTCCAGTAGATGTCGCTTTGGAGGGATGGATTTGTCCCTGCTGGACTCCGGGGCTCATTCTGAAACCCTCAGAAGAACCACCTGCTGCTTCTGATCAGGAAACAGAGATTTCTACAAATCAGCTTATTCAGCCCAAACGCATGGACCCAGTTTCCAGCAGGAGGAATTAGAATCATTGCTGGGGAAGTGAAGCAGCTGCTGCCCGGCTGAGCAGTTGTGTAGCCACGTCCGGCTTTGGAACCCCTGGGAGGACGAGACGCCTGAGCACAGCCACATTACCAGGAGTCAAGCTCAATCCCCCGGTCCTGTGAAAGATTGTTTTACAGATAAGGAAACCGAGGCCCACACAAGCAAAGGAGAGGTTGCCCAAGGTCACACACTGAGTCAGTGGCAGACCTGGGGCTCTGAGCCTGAATCTGGGCAGCTCTGTCCCCACCTGCCCAGGTGGGGACACCTGCACAGGTGGGCCTGTCATTTTGTTACACACACTGGCCTGAGAATTAGGGATCCTGGGAGCTGATGCTTGTTCTGCCCCTCACTGCCTGTGGGACCTCAGCTTCCCCATTCAAGGAACATAATGTTCCACTTCTCGGGATTCTGTAAGAATCGCGTGAGGTCCAGAAGCGCCTCCTTGGCACATTGTGTGAAAGTAAACCTGGGAATAGCATCACCATTGCTCACGCATCTGCAGTGACATGATGCTGAGGACAGGGACAGTCCCACATCTGAGCTGCTAGAAGGAGCGAAGGAGAAACCAATGTGTCATTGTGGCTCTGGAGCCAGGGGAGGGGCCTTGGGGTGGGTTTTGAGTCTGGAGGCCTCAGACTTCCTCCCCATAATGTGGGGGCATCTCTGAAGCCATGTTCCCCTTGCTGTCCCACCAAGTGACATGGAATCTCAGATCTTGGGCTGCCTGTCCAATGGGCCTTGATGGTGCTGGGCTGTGAGCAAAGAGCTGGGGAGGAGGATGAAGAAAGCGCAGGAAGAAGAAAGGGAGGGGAGGGCGGAGGGGTTCTGCCTCCATATGTTGGTGAAAAATGTGGGCTCTAGAATGAAAGTCCTGGGGTCAAAGGCTGGCTCATCACTCATCACTGGCACGACTTTGGTCAAATCCCTCAATGGTTCTAACCCCAGTTTTCATATCTGTAAAATGGGGATGAGAACGGGATCTTTCACCTGAGGGTAATGCTGGCAGGGCGCTTAGCACCACACTAGGCCCAGTGTAAGTTCTCAAAACTTGGCAGCCAGCAGCACAGGACATGTCCCTGGGTAGCCTTCATGACCCAGCTTGTCCCCCTTTTCTTGCTTGTTGTTCTCAGAATAACTGTAGAATGTGCAGGAATATGATACACTCTGAGATAAGGAGGGACGGGCTGGAATAGCCCAGCCTCTGGTCCTGTCCCTCTTAGAATAGGAAGTCCCATGTGCTGTGGCCCAGTAAGCCATATGTCCCCCAGGGTATAAAACCCAGAGCAGACTGCTTTTGGGATCCCTTGGCTGTGGTGCAGGTGGGGTACGTGCAGACAAGACTGCATCCCCCCAGATAGCTTTCCCGAGCCTTGGGGGACTGGCTCGCCATGGATCACGGGCTTCTGCTGTCCTTTGCTGCCTCTCTATGAGTAATGAATTTTCTTCACTTAACTTGCGTGAGTGTTGTGTCTCACCAGACCCATGCAAATGGATTGATATGGGTGCACGGTGTTGGCCCCCCTCTGGGGTTGACATGGCTGCGTGGTGAATCTGCTTCACAAGCAGTGCAGCTGCAAATCCACAGTGATGTGTTCTCCAGGGAGAGGCTGCAGACTCCACCTGCTGACTGTGGTGACTGGGGGATGCATGGGCTTGTCCATGGAGAGGGGCAGGAGGGCTGGGCCAAGCTGACAAGGACCTGCAGGACAGGTTCCCAGCCACACAGGCAACAGCTTGCATTTACCTGCTTTTTGTCATGTTAATGAGAGAAGGAATTATTTGTATCTGCCTAACAGCAATTATATTAGTGGAGATTACAGTCATGAGTTCATTAACTAGTGGTGATTATAATAATTATCATAATAAGTGGCTGATGGCAAAAGTTCATGCCAGTAGATCAGTCAAGAAGAAGCGTGAATGGAGAACTGTGAGCAAGTGATCATTGTGTGTATAAACAATGAGCGTGACTGTTAGGGAGACAAAGAGGGGCATCCGCAGTGAGGGAGCACTGACTATGTGGCAGCCACCCTGGGGCACTCACTGGGGTGGGCATTGAGTATCAAGTGTGCTGGAGCAGTTGACACAACATTCCTCAAATCCCACAGCAGGCAAGTAATGAGGCCTGGACTCCAACCCAGCTCTGCCTGAAGCCAAGGTTCACTCATCAGAGTTGGCCAACACCCTGTCTGCAGGCTGGGCCTTCCCAGGTCCCCAAAGCTCAGCAAGATTGGGAGACAGAGCAGCCCAGGACTGAGGGGTATGGACACTTGGGGTGAGGGGATCTTTTTTTCAGTGCTGGTGGGCTGCACAGAAGTATAGCCGGGGACCACGTCTGCAAGGCCAGGAGGCTGGCTGCACTGAGCCGTGGGCCTTTCCAGCTCTTTAGGGTGCGAACTCCCTGGAGGAGTCCCATCATCCCCCACCAAGGCAGGGCCCCTCACCCCCAGCTGCCAGAGCTTTTCTGTCTTGTCTTTGCTTACCCCTCTTTAACATAGCTAAGGCCACAGGGCTGTGGGAAGACATGGACTCAGGGATGCAAACATTTTTAAATTGTACTGGGATAAAATGCCAGTTGAACATTCGTCCTAGACTTTCCCTCCTGAGTTACTGAGCTATGAGACGGTGGCTGTTTTATACGAGAGATGTATCATCATATACAACAGCTTATTATGTTCATAGTCAGCTACTCACATGCACAAGGATGTAGACACATACAGACACACACATACACACACACACACACACACAGAGGAAGAGGACACAAAAGAACTCTTAAAGGCCCTTCAGGGACATAAAAGTTCCAAACTCATGAAAAGTCCTTTACCTGGCACTCTGAGTCTCACTCAGGAATAACTGTTCCAGTCTTGTTCCTCTGGCTGTCCCCTCTACTCCAGCCAGGCTTGCCCTGTGGATTCTGTCCGCTGAACAGAAGGGAAGTTTTCATTCCTCCTGGCTATATACCAAGAAGTGAAATTGTTGGGTTGTATAGTAACTTTATGTTTAACTTTTTAAGGAGCCACCGAACTGTTTTCCACAGTGGCTGCACCATGTTATATTCAATCTCTCCACATCCTCACCAACAACTGCTACTGTCTACCTTTTTGCTTACAGCCATGTTAGTGGGTATGAAGTAGTGTCTTACTGTGGTTTTGATATGCGTTTCTCTAATAATTAATGACACTGAGCATCTTTTCATGTGATTATTAGTCATTTGTATATCTTCTTTGGAGAAATGTCCATTCAAATCCTTTGCCCATTTTTAAGTTGGGTTGTTTGTCTTTTTATTGCCAACTTGTAAGATTTGTTTATATATTCTACATATAAGTTCCCTATCAGATATATGATTTGTGCAAATTTTCTCCCACTCTGTGGATTATATTTTAACTTTCTTGAATGATGTCCTTTGAAGCACAAACGTTTTTAATTTTGATGAAGCCCAATTTATCTACTTTTTCTTTTTTCACTATGCTTTTAGTGTCATATCTGAGAAACCATTGCCTAATCCAAGGTCATGACGATTTGTGCCTATGTTTACTTGTAGAAGTATTATAGCTTTAGCCTAAGATCTACTTTGGGTTGATTTTTTGTATATGGTGTGAAATAGGGGTTCTACTTCATTCTTTTGCATATGGATATCCAATTGTTCCTGCACTATTCTTTCCCCCATTAAATTGCCTTCGTAGCTTTGTTGAAAATCCATTGACCATAAAGGTAATGGTTTATTTCTAGACCTTCAGTTCTACACCACTGATATAAATCTTTATCTTTGTACCAATACCACACTATTTTGATTACTGTAACTTTCTAGTAAGTTTGAAATCAGGAAGTATGCGTTATGCAACTTTGTTTTTCTTTTTTGAGATTGTTTTGCCTATTCTGAATCCCTTGTATTTCCATATGAATTTTTGGATAAGCTTGTCAATTTCTGCAAAAAAAGGTAGCTGGATTTTGATAAAGATTGCATCAAATCTGTGGATCAATTTGGAGAGTATTGTCATTTTAGCAATATTAAGTTTCCTGATTCATGAACTTCCACTTATTTAGATCTTTTAAAATTTATTTCAAAATGTTTTGTAGGTTTCAGAGTATAGGTTTTATGCTTCTTTTGTTAAATTCATTCCTAAGTATTTTATTCTGTTCGATGCTATTGCAAATGGAATTGTTTTCTTAATTTCATTTCAGATTGTTCATTGTTAGTGTATAGAAAGACACTTGATTGTTGTATATTGATCTTGTATCCTTCAACCTGCTGAACATGAGTATTAGATATAATAATTTTTGTGGCTTCTTTAAGGTTTTCCATGTATAAATTATGCCATCTGCAAATAGAGTTTTACTTTTTCCTTTCCCATTTAAATGCCTTTTATTTCTTTTTCTTGCCTAATTGCCCTACCTGGAACCTCCAGTACAATGTTGAATAAAAGTTGCAAGAGCTGACATCTTAGTTTTGTTCCTGATCCCAGGGAAAAACAGTTTGTCTTTCCCCATTACATATGATGTTAACTGTGAGATTTTTGTAGATGTCCTTTGTCAGATTGAGAAAATTCCTTTCTATTCTTTGTTGAGTGTTTCTATCATGAAAGGGTGTTGGATTTTGTCAAATTCTTTTTGTGTATCTATTGAGATGATCATGCGGTTTTAGTCCCTTATTCTATTAATATGGCATATCACATTGATGTTATGGTTTTTAAACAATGTTGTCTGTCAATTTTATTTTATTTTTTTGTTTTAAAAATTTTAATATGTTGTATTGTTGGAACAGTTTTAGATTTACAGAAGAAAATTGCAAAGATAGTACAGAGAGTTGCTGTAAACCCTGTACACAGTTTCTCCTATTATTAACATCTTAGAATTGTAAGGTGCATTTCCTACATTTGATGAACCATTACTAATACATTATTATTAACCGATTGATACTTTATTCAGATATTCTTAGTTTTTACCTAATATCCTTTATCTCTTCCTGAATCCCATCCAGGACAACATATTACAATTAGTGGTCATCTCTACTTAGGTGCCACTTGGCTTTTTCTTAAATACACATATTTTTACTTGATGTAATAGTTGTACATATTTTGGGGGTACCTGTGGTATTTTAGTGCAGGTATACAATGTGTAATGATTAAACCAAGGCAATTGGGACATCCTTCACCCCAAACATTCACTCCTTCTTCATGTTAGGAACATTCCACTTACCCTGCTCTAGCAATATTGAACTACACAACAAATTATTAATAATATTTGCCATACTGTACTATCAAGCACTAGATCTCATTCTTTATATCTAACTGTATTTTTGTGCCCATTAACCAACCTCTCTTCTCCTTCTCCCCCCATCCTCCCCAGCCTCTGGTAACCACCAGTCAACTCTCTACCTCCATGAGATCCAATTTTTTAGCTCCCACATATGAGTGAGAACATGTGGTATTTGTCTTTTTGTGCCTGGCTTATTTCACTTAACATAATGTCCTCCAGTTCCATCCTTGTTTCTGCCAATCATAGGATTTCATTCTTTTTTATGGCTGAATAATATTCCATTGTATAAATGTGCCACATTTTCTTTATCCATTCATACACTGATGGACACTTAGGTTGATTATGTATCTTGGCCATTGTGTATAGTGCTGCAATAAACATGGAAGTGTATGTTCTTGGCACCTTTGTCAAAAATGAGTTGGCTATAAATGCATGGATTTATTTCTAGTTCTCTACTCTGTTCCATTGGTCTATGTGTCTGTTTTTATGTTAGCGCCACACTGTTTTGGTTACTATGGGTTTATAGTATATTTTGAAGTCAGGCAGTGTGATGCTTCCAGCTTTGTTCTTTTGCTCAGTATTGCTTTGGCTATTTGGGGTCTTTTGTGGTTTCATATGAATTTTAGGATTGTTTTTTCTATTTCTGTGAAGAATATCATTGATATTTTGAAAAGAGTTGCATTGAATCTGTAGGTCACTTTAGCTAGTATTCACATTTTAGCAATATTAATTCTTCCAATAAATGAGCATAGGATATCTTTCCATTTTTTGTGTTCTCTTCAATTTATTTAATCAGAGTTTTATAGTTTTCCTTTTAGAGATATTTCACTTTGGTTAAATTTATTCCTAGGTATTTTATATTTTTTTGTAACTATTGTAGATGGGATTGCTTTCTTGATTTCTTTTTCAGATTGTTTGCTGTTGGCATATATAAATGCTACTAATTTTTGTATGTTGATTTTGTATCCTGCAACTTTACTGAATTTGTTTATCAGTTTGAACAGTTTTTCAGTGGAGGCTTCAGGTTTTTAAAAAATATATCATGTCATCTGTGAACAAGGATAACTTGACTTCTTCCATTCCAATTTGAATGCCTTTTATTTCTTCATCTTGCCTAATTGTTCTGGCCAGGACTTCCAGTACTATGCTGAATTAAAGTGGGGAAAGTGGGCATCCTTGTCTTGTTCCAGATTTTAGTGGAAAGACTTTCAATTTTTCCCCGTTCACTGTGATGTTAGCTGTGAGTTTGTCATATTATGGCTTTTATTGTTTCAAGGTATGCTCCTTCTACACCTAGTTTGTTGAGAGTTTTTATCATAAAGGCATGTTGAATTTTGCTGAATGCTTATTGAGCATCTATTGAAATGATTACTTGGTTTTTGTCCTTGATTTTGTTAATGTGATGTATCACATTTATTGATTTGCATATATTGAACCATCTTTGCATCCTTGGGGTAAATCCCACTTGATCATGGAGAATGATATTTTTAATGTGTTGTTGAATTTGGTTTACTATTATAGTATTTATTGAGGATTTTTGCTACCATGTTTGTTAGGGATATTGGCCTATAGTTTTCTTTTTTGTTGTATCCTTGTCTGGTTTTGGTATCAGGGTAATGTTGGTCTCAAAGAATGAGTTTGGAAGTATTTCCTCCTCTTGAATTTTTTTAGACTAGCTTGAGTAGAACTGGTATTAGTTCTTTAAATGTTTGGTAGAAGTCATCAGTGAAGCCATCAGGGCCTGGACTTTTCATTGATGGGAGACTTTTTATTACTGCTTTGATCATGTTACTTGTTAACATAATCTCTTCCTGAACATTGGTCTGTTCAAGTTTTCTATTTTTTAATGGTTCAATATTTATGGGTTATATGTGTCCATAAATTTATCCATTTCTTCTAGGTTTTCCAATTTGTTGGCTATAGTTGTTCATAATAGTCTGTAATGATCCTTTGTATTTCTGTGGTATCAGTCGTTATGTCTCCTTTTTTGTTTCTGATTTTATTTATTTGGGTCTTCTCTCTTTTTCTTATTCTAGGCAAAGGGTTGTCAATTTTGTTTATCTTTTCAAAAAACCAACTTTTTGTTGTGTTGATCTTTTGTATTATTCCTTGTCTCAATTTTGTTTTTTTCTGCTCTGATTTTTATTATATCTTTCCTTCTACCAATTTGGGGTTTGGCTTGTTCTTGCTTTTCTGGTTCCTTGAGGTGCATCATTAGGTTGTTTATTTGACATCTCCTACTTTTTTCATGTAGGCATTCATCGCCATAAATTTCCCTCTTAGTACTGCTTTTGTTGTATTACATAGATGATGGTATGTTATGTTTCCATTTCCACTGGTTTCAATAAAGTTTTAAATTTCCCTTTGTAATTTCTTCATTGACCCATGGATTGTTCAGGAGCATGTTGTTTAATTCTTATGAGTTTGTATAGTTTCCAAAGTTCCTCTTGTTGCTGATTTTTAGTTTTATTCCATTGTAGTCAGAAAAGATACTTGACATTATTTCAACATTTTTTGACTTCGTTGAGACTTGTTTTATGACCTAACCTATGGTTTATCCTGGAGAGTGTTCCATGTGCTGATAAGAATGTGTATTCTGCAGCAGGTGGATGAAATGTTCTGTAAATGTCAGTTAGGTACATTTGGTCTAGAGTGTGGTTTAACTCTGATGTTTCTGTATTGATTTCTATTTGGATGATGTGTCCATCACTAACAGTAGGGTGTTGAAGTCACCTACTGCTATTGTGTTGCAGTCTGTCTCTCCCTTTAGATCCATTACTGTTTGCTTTATGTGTCTGAGTGCTCTAGTGTTGGGTGCATATGTATTTACAATCGTTAGATCCTCTTGCTGAATCGACCCCTTTATCATTGTACAGTAACTTTGTCCCTTTTTACAATATTTGACTTGAAGTCTATTTTATTTAAGTATAGCTACTCCTGTTCATTTTTGGTTTCACTTCACTTTCAGCCCATGTGTAATTATAGGTGAAGTGAGTTTCTTGTAGGCAGCACATAGTTGGGTCTTATTTTTTTATCCATTCAGCCACTTTGTCTTTTAATCAGATATTTTAGTCCATTTACATTCAGTGTTATTATTGATAGGTAAGGACTTCCTTTTGCCATTTCGTTACTTCTTTTTTGGTTGTTTTGTAATGCCTCTTTTTTTTTTTTTTCCTTTCTTACTATCTTCCTTTGTGGTTAAGTGATTTTTTTCTGGTACTATGTTTTAATTTGTTGCTTTTTATTTTTAGTGCATCTATTGTAGGTTTTTGCTTTGCAGTTACCATGAGGCTTACAAAAAACATCTTATAGACATAACAAATGATTTTAAACTGAACGTTGATCACAAAGAAAAGAAAAAAAAATAAAGGAAAAACTTTTAAAAAAAACCCCAAAACTCTACATTTTAACTCTATCCCTCTCACATTTTGACTTCCTATTGCTTCAGCTTATATCTTTTTACTGCCTGTCTCTCAATGGGTTGCTATGGTTATTATTTTTGATAGATTTGTCTTTTAGTCTTCAAACGAGAGATATGTGTGGATTACACACA
The DNA here is from genome assembly GCA_023783475.1 of Daubentonia madagascariensis. Taxonomy (NCBI): domain Eukaryota; kingdom Metazoa; phylum Chordata; class Mammalia; order Primates; family Daubentoniidae; genus Daubentonia; species Daubentonia madagascariensis. The sequence goes on from JAKFHU010000117.1 coordinate 7,584,490, forward strand.
ACAATTACAATATTAGATTATTATGATTTAGTCTGTGTGTTTACTTTTACCAGCGAATTTTATACCTTCAGATGCTTTCCTTTTGCACATTAGCATCCTTTCCTTTCAGGCTGAAGAACTCCATTTGGCTTTTCTTGTAAGACAGGTCTAGTGGCGATAAATTCCCTCTGCTTTTGTTTGTCTGGAAAAGACTTCCTCTCTCCTCTTTTTGTTCTTGACTTTTGAGAGTTTGATTATTATATGCCTAGGGGTAGTCTTATTTGGATTAAATCTCTTTGGTGATCTTTGACCCTTCCTGTGCCTGGACGTTTATATCTTTTCTAGGTTTGGAAAGTTTTCTTTTATCATTTCTTTGAAAAAGTTTTCTATCCATTGCTCTTCTTTAACTCCCCCTTGAATGCCAATTACTCTCAAATTTGCTCTTTTGAGGTTGTTCTCTATATTCTGCAGGCATTCTTCATTTCTTTTCATTCTTTTTTCTTTTTTATCCTCTGTGTATTTTCAAATAATCTGCCTTTGAGCTCACTGGTTCTTTCTTCTGTTTGATCCATTCTGCTGTTTGAGAGCATCTAATGTATTTTTCAGTTTAGCAAATGTGTTTCTCAGTTCCAGGATTTCTGTTTGATTTTTTTTTATTATTTCAATCTCTTTGTTAAATTTCTCTGATAAATTTCTGAATTACTTTTGTATGTTATCTTGAAGTTCACTGAGTTTCCTTAGAACTGCTATTTTGAATTCTTGATCTGAAAGCTCACACATTGTTGTCTTGTTAGGGTCAGTCACTGGGTCTTTGCTTTGTCTATTGGGAGAGGCCCTGGTTCCCTGCTTGCCGTTGTTTCTTGTGGACTATGTCTATGGCTTTCTATTGAAGGTTTAGTTATTTATTCCAGTCTTTGCTGTCTGGCTTGTTTTGGTCTTTCTAGGATATGTTTGCTTAGATGTTCTTTGCAGTTGCCTGTTAAGGCCCCTTAATTCTCGATTTCTGCCTCCTTTTTAGCACTAAATGGTGCCTTAAGCCCAGGTCTGTCTCAGCTCTCTTGAACATTCAGAGCACTGCCTGTCCTGAACGGGGGGTTCTCCAAAGAGGATACCCCAGCTGTATGGGAAGGCTGGCTAAGGATTCATGCCCGGGAGACCTGTGGAGCATGCTTCCTGCAGCATGATGCTGCTGAACAGCCACTCTGATTTGGCATCTCCTTTGACTGAAATAAAGAGCAGCATTTCATAGCCTGGGGTTGCTAGCCCTGCATCCCCCCTTTGTCTCTGGTACCCTCATGGGTTTTTATCCTTACAGGCACTGTGGGTTGTGGCAGGAACAGTTTTCCTGCAAAGGAACCCAAGATGGTGGGGAAGCTGGCTGTCCCCCTTGATCTCACTTTTTCCAGTGTAGAAACTATGAGTCCAGGGGGATTTTCCATGCATGGTACCTGAAGGACTTGGGGAGGGGTGTCACAGATACAAAAGTGCAATTCTCTTACTGTCTGTTTGGAGTTTTTCACTTCTCTGTGGCCCCAGGGATTGTCTCAGCCTGAAATTTGAGTCCTGGGATGTTGCTGGTGATAATCTTGGTGCTAGATATTTGTTTTGGGTTTTCTATGGGAGAGGGTGAAGCCAGATTGCTTCTACTCTGCTATTTTGGTGATGCCACTCTGGTTCTCATATATTAAGCCAACTTTGCATTCTCAGGATAAATTCCACTTTTTCAGGGTGTATAAACCTATTTACATTCAGTTTGTTAGTATTTTCTTGAGGACTTTTGCATCTGTATTCATAAAGGACACTATTCTGTGGTTTTCTCTACTAATGATATCTTTGTCTAGTTTTCGTGTCAGGATAATACTGGCCTCACAGAATGTTCCCCCCTTCCTCCATTTCATCAGTGCAATTGTTCTAGTTAAATAAAGGATTGCTGGCTTACAACAACTGGGGCCTTGCCCCTTCCCATCCTCCCCCTTATGCAGAATGGACACTTGCCCCTCTTCCTATGATTCTGGGACTACTCAGGGGAGCAACCAGAGCTAAACCTCCAGTCAGAATGGACCCCTCCCTCCTTAACCCTCACATTCCTCCACCCTCAAGCCCAAGAGCCGTTTCCAGCATATCTTTCAAGTCTCCTCTTCTCTCTTCCCTTCGCCCTGTCCTGCTCCAAGGCTCTGCTCACCCCTCACTTGCATTATTGCAAATCTTCCTTCCAAGCCTCTAGTTTCCCCCACCTTTAGTCCTGCAGAGACAGTTTTCTAGAACCACATTGAGAGCAAGTCACGGCTCTGCTCTGTCTCTTTCACTGATGCTCCATTTCTTGAAATGCAAGGATTCCGAATTGACTCCACTGGGCACCCCTCCTATCAAGGGAGGGCTTGGAGGCAGAGGCTGAAGCAACCAGCCAGTAGCATACTTCTCTTTGGAGCTTTCTAATTTTAAATTTAAAAATCTATGCACTTTTTACCCTCTATGATTTATCCATGGTGTTTTGAATATTAAATAACGGGCATTTCTCTGATCTTGGAGTAAAGATGACACCCTGGGAAGATGCTCCGTGCCTCTTCCATGGCTCACTGCTACATATTCCCCAAGGAGACAAGGAGTTAAAGTGTAGGATGGGACGTCTTCTTGGATGTCAACTTTATTCCAAGTTCAGAAAAAAAATACTGCTTACTTCACATTAAAACCATCGTGAATATGCTATGCTGAGAATTCCCCAGGGGTTTCACGGCCCCCAGTCTTCTCTAAGCAGACCCCTGACTAACTTCCCTGTGTCATCATCTACTACTTCACGCCTTCCTCCAAGCTTCACCCTCAGATCTCAAACACAGCATATGCATACATAACATACACACGGCATGCACACACCCACACCACACGTAGCGCATGCTGGGGCTCAGAACGTGACACTCTAAAGTGCGGTGCTTTTGCACGCTGAGCACTTTGAACTAAAGGAGGTTGGGAGGTCTCGAAGCAGGGCTTTCTGACCTTCTCCTGCCCTCCTGTCTCTTGTTCCTCTTTCTCCTATGAAGGGAATCCCACAAACCTGGATTTCTCTTCCCCAAGGCAGGTCACCAAAACTAGAGCTCCTCTCCCCCAAAGCAAGCCATAAAACCTAGAAAGGACTCTCTCTGCCTTCTCCCATGGAGGCCTTCATTCCAGACAGGCCCTGCCCCATACCCAGGGGCTGGGGGAAGGAAAGCTACACAGAGAAGCCAAGAGGAACATGAACAGATAGGCCTTGCTGGGTGCCCCTCAGTCTATCACATTTCTACATGGCTGCCCACTCTCCATCGAAACTAAACATAAAAATAGACCATTGTCCCTGGGTTTGGGGGTCTTCATTTCTGAAGGTTCCTGTGTTATATAAGACTTTGATTTAGTAAATGTTATGCTTTTCGCTTGTTAACCTGTCTTTTGTTATAGGGGTGTATATGCATCACACCTTTCCCCCGTCCCCACACACACTTACACTCACATACCACACACCATTGACAAACACCCCCACACCAGTCACCATTCCACGGACAGGGCATAAATACCTATCCAGATCCCTCAAGCTGGCAGAAAGGGACTAACATTTATTGAGCGCCTACTATCTGCCAGACACCACACTGAGCCCTTTATATGTGCTATTTCCCTTTATCTTCCTACCAACCCTTTGAAGTTTATTTTACAGAGAAGGAAAGTGAAGTCCAGAGAGACAGCATGCTTCAGGTCACTCACCACACAATCTGTGGGGTGCTGGGATGGGTGGCTCCACATTCTACGGCCTGTCCCTTGCCCCACCCCCATTTCCCTGAAGAGGATAAATTATCAAAGGATGAGAACCTTCTAACCATTAGTTTGGACTAGAGGAGTGAGCTGCCTGGGGGTAGTGGTGATCTCGCCACTTGAGCTGTGTGACGTGGAGGGGGTCTGGGCCCAGCTGGGTGGGGACGGAAGGCCTGGACAACTTCTAAGGCCCCTGGGCCCACAGGACACCTGTCCAGCATCCCCTGTGAGCATGTCTTTCTTCAGCCCAAGTTGTTGGTGTTTATCTGGGGCCCAGCATGACTTCTTATAAATCTTTCCTGCTGCCTCTGCTGTGCGCATACTAACCTTGAAGAGAAACTCTTTTTCCTATAAAAAATCTTCTCTTCTAGGCTATTAGGTCTTTTTGAAACTTAAATTCCCACTTGGGAATGGCAGAAAAGAGGAGGCAGAGGCTTCTTCCTGAGTCTCTTCAGGAGTGATTCTCTAGGCGGAACTCCCACAGGAGCCCCCCAGCCCCATCCCCTCCCTCCCTCTCTGCCTCCAGGGCCTGCTGCAGAGAGGGAGAGAGGGAGGGGAGACCCAGGCTTAGTGTGAGTCCAGCAGCCCCGCTCACCAGCTGGGCGGTCCTCTCTGAGTCTCAGTTTCCTCATCTGTGAAATGGGATGGTAAGAGTGCCCCTCATCTGTGGCACTGCAAGGATTAAGGAATGAAGGTGCACAGAAGGACAGGCTAGACGCTGGGATGAGGCGTGTTGCTGTTATTGTCATCACTACTACCTTTAGTGTCTAAGACCTTACACTCTCCAACTTGGACTTTGGACACTGGTTCCCAGATGACAGTTGGGGTCCGATTGCTGCTTCAGAACCACCTGCGGCGCTTTCTAAAATACAGATTCCTGAGCCCCACACCACGGGAATATGATTCCTTGCCCTGGGATGAGTCTTGGAATCCATATTTTAACAAGACCCTGGGAGGATTCTGAGGCTCAGCCAAGGCTGCCACCGGGACTGCAGCCCAGGTGTCTGTGTAATCTCTTACTCTCAGCAGGCGCAGGCTTGGTCCCTGTGCTGGGGTGTCTGAGGACCAGCTCTGGTGCAGGTCTCCTCTCTGGGTCTCCCCTGCCGCACACCCTTCTGTGAAGTTTGATGGGGCTTGGAGAAGATGCCAACCCCCATCTGTCCAGCCCTGGCCAGTGCCCGGGCCTGGATCTCTCTCCTCAGTCCATGGCGTTTGGTGGTGGAGAGGCTGTGAGCTCTGGAGTCAGGCTGACCCAGATTTGGGTCCTGCTCGGTCATTTACCAGCTTATGAGGCAGCCGCAGCCCAGGAGTTAGAGCACGGGCTCTGGCGGTGGATGACCTGGGGTTGATTCCCGGCTCTGGCAAGCTCTGTGACCATGGGAAGTCAATTAACCTCTCTGTGCTTGTGTTTCCTCATCTGTAAAGTGGGGATCACGATCGTCCCTCCCTCATTAGGTGGTTGTAAGGACTGAGTTAACACACACAAATCACACTTGGATGAGAGGCTGCCCGAGGTAGGCGCCCGATGAGTCTTAGATGGTCGTTACCAGTTGTACAGCCTCAGGTATGACACCCAACAGTCATGAACCTCAGTGTCCTCATCTGCAGGATGGGGAGAACAATGTCCACCTTTGGAGACATGTGAGGACCGATGAGATGACGTCTGTAGAGTACCTGACTCCTGGCACGCTCCCATCGAGCCATGTGGTGGGTTGTGAGCGTCGTCTCCAGGGCCCCCTCCATGCCAGAGACTCCTCGTCCCCCTCCCAGCCACATTCAGCCTCCGAACGTCCAGTTGTGTCCACTTCCACCTGAGGGTGACACAGTCTTCCTGGAGGGTTACTAGGGAATCGCACGAGCAAATGCTCGTACAACGCCTAGTGCGGGGCGGGGTGCCCAGAAAGCCTCGGGAATGGGAGCTCATCACCGTCCGCCGGGGCGTGGGTCCACCCTCAGGAAAACGCAGCGGCCGGGGAGGAAACCCAGCTGCTGGGGCCGGCTCTGCCCACTGCGGGGGTCGGTTGGGTAAGCCCTTCCCCCTCCAGAGCCTCAGTGTCCTCAGTTGTCAGGTGAGCTGGGATGGAGGCCTGTCCAGCTCCGGCAGTGTGAACAAGCCCCAGCCAGTCACCCCCAGTCCGCCCCTGCCTTGACTTGTCCTCATCCTGTCTCCCCAGCCCTGCCGCAGGCCACACTGGAGAGGAGTTTAAGCTCTTTGGCCCTCACCGAGAGCGAGCCTATCACCTCCCCAGGAGCATCCTTTAGGGTTCCCAGGACCACCAGTTAAATGCTCATCACCAGTGTCCGGTTAGTATTATTTCAGCCTAGATTCAGCCCATTGCTTTGACTAACCTGGATGGGGGCTTCTAGAATGTTACAATGGAGGGGCAGAGATGGGAAAAATCACACTCCATGGGTTCTAGTGAGGGTAAAGAGGGAAGGAAATCCACATGTGTCGTGCATAGGCTCTGAATGTTAATTTGCCTTAGTCTATTTCACATATGAGGAAATAGAGGCTCAGAGAGGTTGAGTCATTCACCTGAGATCACACAGCCAGTAAAAGATAGAGGCAGGATACACACACCCACAGGTTCTTTTCCTTGAAAGCCATTCTTGGATTTGGCTGTGGGAGGCTCATAACCTGTTCCCTGGGGAGTGGAGTCCCTGGGGAGGGGGTCCCTGAGCAGCAAGATTTCCTACAGCCAGAAAGTAGAGCCCACCCCGCCATGTCTACCTCCTCCTGAAACTTTGGGGCTGCTGAGCTGGCAAGACCCCTCTAAAAGTGAAATCCAGCCCTACCTGGCCCCATGCAGAACAGCATGTCTAGACTGAGCTAGGTCGTTTCCCTAGGTCTGGTCCTGCTGGGAGGCTGTGCCGACTGGCTCCACTGCAGCCTCGTCTGCTCCCGGGAGGAGCTCCCACTCTGGGGACAGATCTCGCTTGTCTAGGATCCCAACACCACCACTTACGAGCTGTGTGCGCCTGGGCCAGTTGCTGACCTTCTCTGTGCCTCCACTCCCTCTTACAGCGCCTGCCTTGCCGGGCTGTTGTGAGGACTGATGTGCACATACAATGAATGTCAACTACACACTCACTGTCTGACATCTTTTAATCATCTGTAATCAGCCTCCCTTCGAGGCCCTTGTTACAATCAGGCCACTAGACATTTTTTGTGACTTTCTGTTTATTGTTGACCTTCCCCACTAACAACCGTAAGCCCCCTTGTGTGACACCAGGGAGTGAACATGTGAAGGAGTGAGTGACAGACTGTCTCCTCCTAACCTTATAACACACCCCTTAGGCCCCCCCACCCCCGGGCTCTTTCCCTCTGCGTGCTACCTGCCTTCAGGAGAGGGACCTGAGTCCCAGCAGGGTGGGGCAGGCCTGGGACCACCAGCCCAGCCCTCGGGGCCCCGGCCCCTCCAGTGCTCTGTGGGCTGCACCCTCTCCCCAGGGGAGAAGGCGGGTCTCCCACCCTTGCTTTCTCTGCTCCCATCTGTGAATACACACACATGTCCCTGCCCCCTGAGCACCCTGAGCTGCAGCCCACGTCACCCAGCAGGACAGAGTAGTGGATCTGCTGTTTTAAGGAATAAATCTGGGCTGACCCCACTGGTTTATTTCACCCTTTGAGCCTTGTGCCCGTGCACGGTGGCATCATCATTACCCACAATGAGCAGACAGACGGAGAAGGGAGTCCCTGACCTTGACTGCCCAGGTCAGCTGCAGCTGGAGAGTAAAGGGTTGAGCTTTTGGGTGATTTTCCTCACCCCACAGTCTAATTGTGACTTAGTGAGCCTTCAACAGAGATAGCGGTTGTGTCCGAGCTGAGGCCTCCGCCGTACAGCCTGCATGTGAAACCTCTTCCTTCGAGATTTCGTGCTGCTCTAGTACGGCGTTGGGGTCTCCAGGGGAATCTTGGGGTGGACAGATGGAACTGCAGCTGTCCCTGTCAGCATCACACAGGGCCCTGACTCTGAGGTTAGAGTGGGAAGGTGCAGCTCCCACACTGATTGGTCAACAGCCTGGTTGACACCTGCTCTGTGCCAGGCCTTTACTGGGCTCTGCGGCCACACGGATGGGCTGGACGTTGCCCCTTCCCTTGGGGAGCTCACCACTTAGGGGCTGGTGGATGAATCACAGATCTAGGTCCACAGAGCGGGTGTAACTCAGCTCAGGCCCCACAGCCAGGCAGCGGGGGATAGGGACAAAACCCAGGGCTCCTGATACACGGGCTGCATGACCAGGACTTGTTATGCGGCTTCCAGACAGCATTAGGGGTCTGGGGAAAGATCTCGACTCGTGATAAGAACTGTGAATGGACATAGAATCAGAAGAAAAGGGACTTGACCACCTGCCCCAGGTTCCAGGCACCTGCTGGCTGTTCCTCTTCCAGCTTTGTCAAATTTTGTCCCTGTAAATGCCCAGGACCAGTTAGGAACTTTTCAGGTGAAAGTGACAACAAATTGGCCTAAACAAAAGTAGGAATTTGCTGGCTCAGCTAACCCAGAACTGCCAAGAGAGGTCTGCCCAGGTGTCCTTTGACCTAGGGTTCCAGCTCCGGCCCGGGCCATACTGAGCAGCATGGAGCCCCTACACCCCGTTCACTCACTCTTGCCTAGGATGCTCACCCCACCCTGCCCCCACTCATCCTCCAGATTCCAGCTCAAACTTTGCTTTCTGCAACTCTGAAATGTGTCACCTCTGCTGCGGGGCCCACATTTGGTCAGATTTCCTTATTACAACTCCCACTCCCCAACACACAGGGCTTGCTGCTTCCTTGAAGGTTTGGCTCTGGACAAGTCTTAGTTAATTCCTCTGTTCCCAGGCTCTGGGTACTGCCTGGCTTAGGGCAAGTGCTCAATAAATATTTGCTGAATTAATGAAAATCAGTTTGTGTTGAAGACATGACTTCTGTGAAGTTGTTTGCATTTTAACAAATGATGACGCCCCAAGCCCAGGAATGGAGCTCCAGTGGTAGGATTTCAGGCACCAGGAAGCTGGGGACAGAAGCTTCCCCTATCCTTTAGTGCCTGGGGGAGGAGGTGGCTGTCTCAGGCGGAATTTTCCATTCATGACTTTCCAGTGCAAAAACAGTCACTTTGTCTCCTGAAAAACACTCATGTGTCATGGAAACAAATGTGTTCCACTTTGGCTCTCTGGTGGGAGGAAACTTCTCTAGCCCTGTTGGATTTCCCTGTGCTGATTCCAGTTGACAGAATGTTCCTTCCTCACATCCCTGTGCAATGCCCTGGCTGGCCTGTCCTCCGTCCCAGCTCTCTGACCCCAGCCCCCAGGGCCACCTGCGAGCCCACCTCTGACTGGCTGGGGAGACGCCAGTGTTAGTCACTAATTTGAAGCAGCCTCGCTCCCAAACTCAGACCTTTCCAAGTCAAGTCCGCTGGCCTGGGTGCGTCTTCCCAGCTGACCTGGGGCCTGTTCTGACCACCCCTGCCCTCCCTGGAACTCCGTCTGGGCCCCCCACCTACCCATGCCCCATCCCCACACACTGCTGGCCTGCCCTGAGGCCAGAATGGGCTTAGCTTGTTTGAGAAAGGGCCGGAAGTCATTATGGCTGGAGCTCAGTGACAGGAGAGGGAGGGGACAGTCTCGGGACAGATGGGGAAGGGGCTGTGGGCTGTGCTGGCGGATTTGGATTTTCCTTTGCGTGAGACCAGAAGCTGTGGAGGGCTAGTCGTTGAGGGGATGTGATGTGCTTTACCTGTCTGAAGAGTTCCTCTGGCGTCCGGGAGGGCTGTGGCCGGGAGGGCAGGACCAAGTGGAAGCTGGAGGCTGCTTGGCAACCTGGACTTAACCAGTTTCTGCCCGTGGGCCCCGGACCTCACCTCCTCAGGGTCTGGGGACCTGCCTAGTCCTGTCGACTCCCTCCCAGGATTCCGCCCTTGCTCTTGAGCCCCCCTGTGGCCAGGCTCCCCCTCTCCCCCAACCACAAGCCCACTCTCCTGAGCCCTGGTGTCCTCTGTCACCTCACTGCCCAGGCCTGAGCTCTCCCTTCCTGGCCACAGGTCACAAGGCACCTGAGGCCACCCCGACACCTGGCTTTCTGGAGCCTCTTATTTGCCTGTTGACCTGAGAACCCCCATAACCAGAAGGCAGATCTATCCCCCAGCCTCTGCCCCAGCCATGTGGGGGTACCAACCCCCAAAGCAAGGGATTGTCCCCTCCTCTGAGGGAAGGGGAGAATCCTGGTCTCCCACTTGCTGTGTGGCCTCAGTCAAGTGCCTAAACCTCTCTGGGCAGCAGTTCCCTTGCCTGTGAAATGGACGTGATGTTTCCTACTGCAGGGGACGTCCTGGGGCTCTAACCTCACATGTGGGACACCTGGCAGCTCCTGGCCCCGGCAGACCTCACACTCGTTTCGGGTCCTCTTCCTCTTCTCCTACCTCCTTCCTTAAAGATGAGAAGGTGAGGCTCCTTCCCTAGGGTGACACGGGAGGCCAAGCAGGATCTGTCACTGTCTCCTAGAGCAGCGTTCTGGCCATCACATACCACTCTGTGCCTCAGTTTCCTCATCCATAAAGTGGGGATAATAGCAGTGCCTACCTCAAGCTGGTGGTGTGGGGACCAACGTGGAGTGCTCAGGACAGCACCTGGCACGTTGTAACCACTCAACAGCTGTGACTCGTGGCTCCAGTGTGGCCTCTGCCCCTCCCCCCTCCTTCCCCCACAGTCCCCAAATATATCATGGAACTTCTCTGCTCAATGTGATGGACACATCCCCCTCCTCCAAGTGCCAAGTTCAACAGCCATGTTTTGCACATGGGGAAACTGAGGCCCAGGGCAGGGAAGGACCAGCCCAAGGACACTTGTGGAGTAGGCGGCAAAGGTGGGGCTGGACGTCCTGCCCACAGGCCCTTCTGTTGCCTACTTTGGGGCAGCTGGTGCAGGCAAGTCTCTGCTGGGAGGAAGGGTTGGAGAATCAGGATTATCATGAGCAGCTGTCATGAGGGCAGCTGCTCCCCAGACAGTGGAGAGTGGTTCTTCCCCAGGCAGTGCCCGCACCGCCTCAGCCCGGTGCTCTTCCTTTTTGCCAGCTTATTAAGCAGTTTCCACCCAGTCCCAGGCAGCAGGCACGGGGGCAGCCTTGGTCACTCTGAACCCTCTATAGGCTGGGGAAGTGCCGGGTCCCGCCACCCCAATTACCATTGAGTGAGCACCAGGATGATGGTGCCAGGAATGACGCAGCCCCTCACGAGCACCATCTTGTCCCGTCCTTTCACCCCACAGGGCAGGAGGCATGATGCCTGTTTGACAGATAGGCCACCTGGCCCAGCCCTGTGAAGTAGGGCATCTCCTGAGGAGCGAGCTGAGGGTCAGGGAGGTTCAGGGGCTCACCCGAGGCCACCCAGCTGGGATGGATGGAACCCGGACCCTAATGCCCAACCCATCTGACCCCAGAGCTGCGGTTTCTAATGCCGGCCCCTGCCCTCACCTGTCCAGTAGGGGCTGAGCCTCCTCCCGTCCTGGTCCCACCCTGATCTCCCCCTCAGGGCTGGCTGTGAACAAGCCTGAGTTTACAGAGGGTATTTTGTAATTATAAATCAGACCACCCCTGGCTAAGGGTCTTTGGTGGCTGTTAAGGGGACTCCAGCCTTCCATGCTGAGGTAGTCTTGTGACCTCCCCCAACTACACACACACCAGTGCCTGGGCAGCTGCAGCCCAGTGTAACCCCCAGGGCCCCAGGAAACAGGCTGGTTTGGCCTGCACAGGGGCTGCGCCACCTCCCCTGCGAGCAGGTGGATATGCTACTCTTCCCCCACCCCTGCCCAGGTCCCCCAAAGCCGCAGTGCCTCTCCCTCCTCTGCTTTGGGAGTGGAGAGAGCGTGGAGGTGAAGCCAGGCAGGTGGGGTTTGCACCTGCCCCACACTGCCAGGCAGTGTGGTCCAGGCCATGCTCTTCCCCTCTCTGAGTCTGCTCTTTGTCTGTGGGATGGGGGTGGTGGCACCCATGGACCCCAGGGTTGCCCGACTCTTGGCAAGACACTCAAGACACTCAATAAATGCAAATTTGATTATCCCCCTTTGGACAGTGTCTTATTCATTACTTGGGTGCCCAAAACATTCTGGAACAAAATGAATTCCTAAGAGGTGAGCGCTGCTCTTTGTCCGAGTTTCTTCATTAATTCTGTGTGTATTTATCATGTGCTCCCACTGTGCACAGTCATGGGTGAGCCCCAACCTGGCCCTTCTGAAGCCCGCAGGACAGGGCAACCTGACTACAACGGGGGCCCCGGGAGGCCCAGTCTCAGCAAGGGGAAAAATTTGAAGTAACAATCCAGCAGCCAAAAATAATCTTACAAGCAATTTCAAGTTTTATTTTCATCTCTCAAGGAAAATGAAGGTGGATTCGATGAACAGCCCCTGTAGCACTTTCTGAAGTCCCCACTTCCCACAGTGGAGAACCGCAGAGCCTGTCACGAGGCCAGACCTCCAAACTGTCCCCGACAGACAAGGATTGTGCCTGGCTCTCTCCTCCACCCCTCCCCAACGTCCCCTCCCCACCCCCACCTCATCATACAGATTAATTTATCATTCTAGGTCCCCTCCACTTTTGTTGCCCCTGATTCTGCAGGCCCCATGGTTTTGGAACGGATTCACAAAGATAATGTTCCTCTTTGAGGGCAGGAGAAGGGAAGAAGCCAGGTGGGCAGAGATAACATCCTCTTGGGGGCAGCGTGCAGGGATGGTGTGGACACGTGCATGCTAACAAACCCGGCCCTGCCACGGCAGGTTCACAGTCAGTGCTGAGATAAAGGTCCCTCTGGCCCCAGATGCTGTGATCTCATGAATTTTGAAATGAAGCACTTGACACTTATCAAACCCCAAGGGGCCAGGTTTTGGAGCCTAAGCCTCTGTCAGGGTTGGAAGCCGTGAGGGGGCCAAGGCCCTTCACCACGTGCACACTTGTGCTGGACACTAGATATCCAGGTGGAGCTGGGGTGACTAGGACCTCACCCCACTTGCCCAGCCCCCACCAACCCCTGCCTCTGACCCTGCACTTGGCATAGGCTCTGACGTATGCTGAGCTCAGGAGGGCCCTGGACTGGGAGCCGGAGATAGGGTGCATATGCTGGCTGGGTGACCCAGGGCAGGTGTCTGCACTGCTCTGAGCCTCAGTGTCATCGCCTGACCCTGGTTGTGAGGAACAGATGAGACAGTGCAGGAAGAGGACGAAGCCCCACAGCCACAAGAGGCTCTGCCACCTTCTCCAGCCACAGCCCCTTACAGGGCCCTGCTCTCTGCAGAGCACTCACTGAATGCCAGAACCACGGTTGGTCTACAGACAGGGCACGGTGGCGTCTGGGGTAAAGACTTTGCATGCCCCTCCTTATGGGCCTTGGCTCACTGGTGACAATGTCAGGAGCCCCAAGGAACAGGGTGACCAATTCATCCCGGTTGCCTGGGACTTTCAGAACTTCCAGCACTAGATGTGCCTTATACCAGGGACACGCTTGGTCTAAGTGACTAGAAATGGTTGATCACCCTTCCGAGGACAGAGTTGGCAAGAGAAGGGGTCTGGGCTCAAGCAGATGGGGAATTGGGGGGAGCATCCAGAACTGAGGCCTCCCCCAGCCTCCCACCTGTCCAGGTGAGAGGGCACAGGTAGGCATTTACCTGACTGCTGTGCAGGGCCAAGGAGGGGCTGACAGTATCACAGCTTGGAACAGGAGCAGGAACAGGCACTTAGAGACAGAGCTACAATTCAGTTCAAAGCAAAACAATTCCACCACACTGTAACGACCAGTGGTTTATACCTTCACTTGGTGGATTTCATGCCGCAAATGAATTCTTTTTAAAGAGCTATATCTTTTCAGGAGTTCATGACTTTTCTTGATTTATCTCCCTTAACAGATCTTCCACAAGACTGAACAAGAGATACTCTCATTTAAAAGAAAAGAAAGAGAAAAGGGTTATCAGCTGGCAGAGAGGAAATTCTGCTTTTAACATAATGTGACTGAAAAGGAAGTGCCGCCTTTTGTCAAATGAGCCTCTTATCACTTATTTGCTCATAAAGGCAGAAGGAAAGAATGCTGGCCTGTGGGTCCCGTCATTAACCAGATGGAAGAGAAGAACGTTTTCAGTGGGAATCTCAAGGTAAATGGACAATTTTCATGCATATGCAGAATCTATTTCTGCAGACTGAGTCTAAGCCAGACCTTCTCTGTCAAGACATGGGATGGCAGGGGGAAGGGGAGGGACAGCCGTAGACCTTCTGTGTTTGAGTGTGTCACCCAAAGCTCATGAGCTGGAAACTTAATCCCCAATGCAACAGTATTGAAAAGTGGGACCTTTTAGAGGTGACTAATGGATTAATGTCGTTATCTCGGGAGTGGGTTTGTTATAAAAACAAGTTCAGCCGCCTCTTGCCCTCTCTCCCGCGTTCTCCCATCACGTGTAGCACAGCAAGAAGGCCCTCACCAGATGTAGCCCCTTGATCTTGGACTTCCCAGCCTCCAGAACCATGAGCCAAATAAACCTCTATTGCTTATAAGTTACCCAGTGTGCAGTATTTTGTTCTAGCAACAGAAAACAAACTCCTATGTGGGATTCTGGCAGGCATACCAGACTGAAGGAGGGTTGTGGGAGAGATAACCACCCTTCCCATGGGTCCTTCACCATCTAAAAGGCCCCCCTAGCCCCCGAGCTCAGGGCGATGCCCACTGCCTTTGATCAAGTGAGTCCTCTGTGCCAGACACTTTCAGAGGATTATCTCCTGAGTCCTCACTGCAACTCAGAGGGAAGTGCTATTATGATCCCTATTTGCAGAAGAGGAAACTGAGGCTCAGGGAAGGTGAGGGACTTGCCTACAGTTGCACAGGCAGGAGGCAGTGGCACCGGATACAAGTCCCAGATGAGTGAGTGTGGATCCCCCCACTCCTGACTGCTGGGGTGTCCTTGTGGGGGTGGTCAGGGAGGAGGCTGTCTGTCTGGTGCTGGGCTGGGCACGTCAGTATTTCAGGTCATCTTACTCCCCACTGCCATCCTGGGAGGGGGTGTTCTTATCCCCATCCCGGCTCACAACAGCAAGTTCACTGGCCTGGGGCCATAGAGCTGTGTGCATGTGGCAGGGTCCAGTTCCCTCTGCTCACTCCACACCCAGGAGCCCTTCACTGCAGAGAATGGGCTCGGTGTCCCCCAGTCACTCTGCCCCTCTCCTTCCCGTGCCCCAGCCCACAGGCTCCTGTCCTTCCCTGGGGCTGTTGCCCAGCCCCCTCCTGGGCTTTCTGTGCCCCCCACCCCGAGTCTGCAGAGCTCTTCCACTGTCACTGTCACCGCAGTATCTCTGCCTTGTCCGAGGGGAGTCCTTGCCTCTGGGCTGGTGGGAGCAGGGGGCCACACTTCTCCAGGCAGCATGAGCTTTAACAAGTGCCTCCCAGGAGATGGTGTGCCCAGCTGCAGTGTCCAAACACAGGCTCTTAGGAGGTGGACCTTGGCTACAATGTTGTCCAGAGGCGTGATGCCCTGACCAGGGGACAGAGGTGGTGGGAGAGAAAGGGTCCTTTATTCTCTGTGGGCTGCCTGGGATTGAGTCCACAGCTGCATCCCTGCCTTGCGGTGTGAGCTTGGACAGGGCACACCCACCCCCGACTGCCCACCCCACCTCCCCAACCCAGACCTCAGCATCTCTGACTCTGAGGTTACAGGGCTGGGTTATTTCCAGCCTTCCTAGCCCTAATACTCTTCAAGTCCCTGAGCCCTTGAGGAGAGGTGTCATTACCTTCCCACAATCCAGGCTGGCCTTGACACCCGGGAGGTCAGGGAGCCCACGAGAGTCCACGCGAGGCCTGAGGTCCAGGTTCCTGTGCCTTAGAGTGACTGGCTCCCCCCCCACCTTCCCCCACAGCCCTCCTGTCATTGACTGTGACTCAGCTCTGCCCTCTCCACTCCATTCTAGAGCCCTAGAGGCTTCCCACCAACCCTCACCCCAGCCCCAAGCATGAGGCCCCACAGGAAGATCCAAATGTTCCCACCTTGGACTACAAAACAAAGGAAATGAAAACCCAGCATCCATCCTGGAAGGCCCAGCCCACCAGTCTCGCACCCGTAGGGGACTTGGTTCCCCTTCCTCATCAGCCGGGCAAGGCCCCTGCGTCGTGGATCCTTCATTCCACGTGCATGGAAACCCGGGTCCCTGGCAGACATGTTCCCACTTTGGCGGCATTTAAATTGCTCTTCTCCGGGCCTGTTTCATCCCTTCTTCTCCCAGCCTCCCGCCTCCCGCCTGGCCCTCCCTCTCTCGTGCATCCTTTGTGTTGCTGCAAATTGCTTTCAGTTCCAGCAAAGCAGGTCTCTGGCTTTGCATAAAGTCCAAATTCTCGGCCCTGCAGGCACGGCAGGCTTTCCACCTTCACTCCCTCCCTCCCAGACAGGCGCCACGTCCTCATTGTCTGAGCCACAAAGGAAGATGGAACAGGACCTGGAATGCGACAGGAAGGTCTCTCCCTGTGGCCGTAAATGCAACTCTCCATGAGGTACGATGAACCAGCCCAGTGGGCCCCCTCCCCACGTGAACCCAGGCAGGAGAAGCCACGTGGTTGTCATGATAATAACATTGATCATAACTCATGATCACGGGGCCCTTCCTGGGGCCGGGTGCTCTATCTCTAGGTGGGTACTGTAACTGTTCCCACTGCACAGATGAAGTCACTGAGGCTTTAGAAGTGAGGAACTCCCCCCAGCTCACACAGCTGGTAAACAGTGAAGTAGTCACACCCCTGCATATGTTGATGCACCAGCCCCCATGTGCATCTAGGTGTCCCCACAACAGCAAGCCCGGCCCACAGGCATCAAGGATGCACTTCTGTTTCACTGATAACACAAATCCCTGTGTGCACTGATGCATGTGCCCCTGTGGTCACAGTTAATCCCTGTCCCCAGGTGCTCCTGATTCAGCCCGGTAGGATGGCCTTTGGATTTAGTGATGGACCCCCAAACACCCTCCACCTATGCCCCACTCCACGCCCAGGGGGCTGTTTGGTGAAAAGATCATTAATGAACACGTTCTCTGAGTGCTCCCTCCTACCCCCACTGTCCAGCCAGGGAAGCCAGCCTTCCTCAGTGACAGAGGAAGACAATAAACAGAGACCTTTCTGGCTTAATCAGCTCCAGCCTGGACTATTGCGTGTGTGAATTTTGTGTTCTCAGCACTTCATCACCCTTTGTTACTGTCGTATCTTTATTCATGCTGGAAAATTAAATTAGCACTGTCTTTCCAATCTTGTTCTCCAGGGCCACAAGGCAGCAAAGAGAGAACCGGCCATAACAGGGATGTTTGATGTACTTTGGCCTCTGCCCCCCACCTCCAATAGGCCCACTGTCTTGTAAAATGCCAGGGAGGCAGACCTCCTGGTGACAAGGTTTGGGGTCCACCCCTCGGGATTGGGCATTTGCTGCTGCTGCTTTTTCTTTAATCCCAGAAGAGAAGTCAGCATTCTCCCCCGACCCTGCATACCCAGGGCAGGAACACGATGATCTCATTTCACATATGTGGATGGAGGTGACTCATCGCAGATACACCGCCAGTAAGGGACATTTGAACTCAGGCCTGCCTGCCTCCCACGTGGGGGCTCCCTGGTGGGCACCCCGAGGATGCCTGTGCAGGGGCTGTGGGTTGTGCCTGCCTCCAGCCCCAGCAGCCAGAAGTCAGCAGGTAGAACCAAGCAGCTTCAGGCCTGGGCTTGGCGAGTGGTTCAGAGCTCAGAGGGAGGAGGAGAAACCCGTGCCAAGTGCAGCGGATCCCTACATGCCTCTGTGTCGCTGAGGGCACGTGGGTGGAATGCAGAGCGCGCCAGGGCGCCTGGACTCGGGGGAACGAACTTCTCCATGGGGCTCACAGTCCAGGCTGCTGCGAGTCGGCGGGGGGAGCGAAGGGGAGGGGAGGGGCGGGCAGGGGAGGTCGGGCGTCTCCAGCTTCCTCCACCACCTCTCCCCACGGCTGTCTGTGTGCACGTTCATCTCTCCCTGTCCTTTTTCTGTCTCGCTGTCTGTCCCTCTCCTCTTAGGCCTGCACTCCACTTTCTTTCCCTTGGTGACACAGTTCTTTGCAGGGCACCTGCACGCCCCTTCCCCGGCCACCTGTGTGACTGTGCCTGTCTCTCTCCATCTCTGTCTGGGGTGGGGTGTGTATTCGTCACTCCCTCACAGCCTCTGTCATGCCCTTATTTTTAGACCCTTTTCCGAAGGTTCTCTTTCTCATCTGTGTGTGTGTTTGTGTGCACACACGTGTGTTTTGTGTCTTTGTCTTTTTATGTATTTTGCTGCCTGTATCTTCTTCTAGGGTCTCCTTTTCTTTGGCTTTTATTTCCCCCTCTCTGCGTGGGTCTCTTGCCTTTTTCCCTCCCCACTTTCCTCTCCATGCGGTGCCTCCTCCCCGCCTTGCGCCTGCTCCCTCTCTCCATGGTGGGCTTCTCGCCACCCCCGCCATGGGCTGCTGATAGCAACAGAGGAGCCCGGAACCTCTGATTGGAGGGCCTCGGGTCCAAGGGAGAACCAGTCATGGTTTGGGGCAAGCAGGGAGCTCCCAGCAGATGTTTAGGAAAGGAACACCTTGCTGACCCAAGGGGGGCCCGGGGTCACCTTGTCCAGTGTGGTGAGAAGAACACTGCACTCAGAGCCAGAAAACCAAAGCGCAAGTCCTGTCCTTCCCACTTCCTGTGCTACCTTGGGCAAGTCACTTAACCTCTCTGAACAATTGATAAAATGGGGCTGTGGTAAAAATTAGATGAGATGATAGGTATAAAATAGGAAGCCCAGTGCAGTGTGGGGGTGCAATAAATCAAGGGGTGAGTTGAAACTCAAAGGCTGCTCCAGCATGACCAAAGGCCCGTTGGCTCCAGGAGATGGAGGTGGAGGAAAGTGCTCTGACTGTCAAAGGACAGGTGGACTCAGTGCTCCCTGGGTGTCAGGAGTACCAGCTGCTACTGTGTGTCCTTGGCCAGGTCACTCAACCACTCTGAGCTTTTGTTTCCTTATGTAGAAAGTAGAAATAACAGCAGCCGTCCTCCCCAATCCACAGGGTCATTCTGGGAACAAAGTCTTATCTGTGAATGGGATAACGGGCTACCCATCATTCATTCACTCGTACGTTCACCAAATCTTCGTTGTGCACTGAGGACTGAACTCTGATCATTTTCTTTTGCCCAAATTCCTTTCCAAGGGGCCTGGTGAGTCATGCCTACAAATGATAAAATCTCACTAAACAGGTTTTGTTAACCCAATATAATTTTATTTACTTCCCAACCTGATTCCAGCATAGCATCACCTGAAAGATAGAAGACCCCCTTATCGTAACTCAAGCATCCCATAACTTGAGAGATCCTCCCATCTGCACCTCCCAGAGTGCTCAGACCTTTCATCTTAACTTAAGCATTTCCTTTCCGATCTTTTAGACAAAGCCTAACTCTTTCAGCCAATTGTCAGCTAAAGAATCCTCAAACCCATCTTTGATTTGTAAGCACCAGGTTGGAGATGTCCGGCCTTTTTGAGCCAAACCAATGTACGCCTTCCATATATTGATTTATGGCTTTACGTGTAATTCCTGTCTGCCTGAAATGTATAACACCAAACTGTAACCCAACCACAGTGAGTCCACTTGCTCAAGGCTTCTTGGGTGTGGCTCTGGGCCATGGTCCTCAAATTTAGTTCATAATAAACCCCTTTAAATTATTTTACAGTTTGGATTTTCCGTCCGCAGCACCTATGATGTGCTTTGAGAAGTCTGAACTGTTACCCCCTCTGTCCACTGCATGTGTTTGTATATTGAGGTGACTGCACTGTGCCTCCCTGTGCAGTGGGTCCCTGCAGCTCAGGACTGTCCCTGCCCCTCTGTGACCTATGGGATTGGGATGGGACCCCGCTCTGAGGGCAGACACGGCCTCCTGGGAGCAGTGTCCTGGGAACTGTCAGGTACCACAGGCCCGGCTCTCATTGAGTTCCTCACCCCAGTCTCTGCTTCACATATTTCATGAATGAAACATCACAGTGTTTACCAAGAAACGAACAACTGGAGGTGGGGGAGGCACCTGGTGGCCCCTGGAGTCCCATGACCCACTGATCCCCCTCCCTGAGCTTGGGAAATAGGGCAGGGATCACCCCACATACTAAGGAAGAGTCACAGGTTCAGGCAATGGCCCAGGGCCCCAGCGAGCAGGCAGCTCGGAGCCCACCGCAGGCTACAGTTTCCAGGTGGACAGGGCGGGAAGGCAACACTGCCCTTCAGGGCTGGGCCTGGAGCAGGCCCTTGACACTCCTTATCTGTCACCCCCCATCTCCCTGTGAGGTGGCATCAGCCTGTTCCCCAACAGAGGAGGAAACCGGGAGGAAACTGGGTCTGTGAAGGTGCCCAAGGGGGCGAGGATGGGGACAGGCAGAATGGCAGACAGGCCAGGCCAACCTCTGAGGTCCCTTCTTGGGGCAGGGCCAGCTCAGGGCCACCACACCTGACCCCCAGAGGGAGGGTGAGGATGGGCAGAAGGGGGTCTGGAGCAGAGGGCCCTAGATGCCTGCGGGGGGGCAGAGATTCACACAAAACAAGTGCACTCACCTCCCACAGGCACGCACACGTGCACGCCGGGCACACCTACAGTGGTGCACACTCTCAAAGCACACTCCCTAGGTGCTGGCGCACGCCGGGCACACCCACATCCACGGCCGGGCTGCAGAGCCCTCCTGCCAGCCAGCCTCACTGCCCAGCCCCGGCTTCCTCCTCCCTCTGGCTGGGGTTCCCACTGGCCCAGCGCCTGTCACCCCCTCCCTGCCCCACCCCCCGCCCCTCCCCCCTAAGAGGGCCCTCCCCGGCCTCCCTCTCTCTTTCCCCTCCCTGCGCTTTCTCTCCCTCCCTGTCTCTCACTTCCACTCCACTCTTCCCGCTGTCATGTCACCTCTGCTTCTCTGTGCTGCTTCTGCTCTGATCTGTTCTCTCTTTGTCCTTACTGTTGATTCACTTCTGCTCCCTCAGAGTCTGTCTTGGAATCTGTTTCTCTGATCTGTGTGTGTCTGTCTCTCTCTGTCTCACACACATGCGCACACACACACAGTTTCCCCTCTGGCGCTGGCCTCGGACCCCCTCTGTCCTGCTGCCTCCAAGACCCCAAGACCCATCCAGCTGTGGCAGCAGCTCCTCAGTGGGCCGGGTGGGCCCCGGGACAGAGGAGAAGCAGCTGGGGCCCCTGCATGAGGGGAGGGGGTTGCCGCCCTGGACCTGGGAGGGAAGGTTTGATTTTCAAAGCACAGGCTTGTGGGCATTTAATCTCGAATGTTCTCTGGCTCCTTCCACAGCCTGGCCTGTCCCTCCTTGCCCTCTCCCTCCTCCAGGGCTGTGCCCGGCCCCACCAGCTAGTGCCTGGGCCAGAGCCTGACCCTGCAGGCAGGGGTTGGGCCCCAGGAGGGGTGGGCCTGGCAGCCCAGCCCTGGCAGGCAGGGGGATTCTGAGCCAGGCCCTTCCCTCTTTGCCGCCCTCCCTGTCTGCTCTCCAGAGAGGAACCCCAGGCCCTCTGAGTCTCAACTCCTCACTATTAAAGTGAGCGCAGTAGTGGTCCCCACTGCACAGGCAGGAAAGATGAAGAGATGGCACCACAGGGCACCGAGCGCCAGCCAGAGCTCATAGGCACACAGAGACTGGGTGTGAAGGAAGGAGCAGGACCCAGCTCGGTGCCTGGCATGCAGTGCTGCGCAACAGGAAGGGTGGTGAACAACCAGACGTGTCAACGGACGCATCTCTATCAAGCCCTCCTCTCTGATGTCCTCTGGGCAATTGAAAACACTATCATACCTCTAAAATAACCCATGCTTCAGTGCCATCCAATATCAGCTGTGTCGGCCGTGTCTGATCACAGCACATGCACACCCTGCGCTGACAGAGGGCCGAGGAGATGGGGGCGCAAGGAAGGAGGGATCAAATCAGCTTCATCCAGGGCCCCAGATGCTGCCAGATGCCAGGAGGGAGGTTCAGCCTCTGCCAGTGGCCACAGAGTCCCCTGAAACGATTGAGCCTCTCTTGGGCCAGCCCTGTGGTGCTCCTTCCCCGGGCCCCCAGCCCCAGGACAGAGGCTGACCCTTAGTGGGGCTTTGCAGCCCTGCCAGCCCTCTCTGTGTACCACCCCACCCCCTGCACCTTGTCCCTCCCCACCCCTGCACCTGGCCAGTCCCTGCCTGTGCCCAGGCGTGGTTGCTGTTAGCGGCGCCCTGGCTGTGTGTCTCTGCTCCTCCTTGCTCCCGCATCTCGAGTCCTTCTCTCTGGTCTTGCCGTTAAGGTTCGCCGTGATCCCCCACTTCCTTCACCAAGCTCCCCGTTCACCACCCCCCAACGCGGGCTCTCACAGTCGAAGGCAAGGGTGGAGGCCAGTCCTGGGGGTGTCGGGCCTCGCAGACCAGGGTCAAGTCCAGGCTGGCCCCGGCCCAGCCTTGTGCCCTGCCATTGAGCCCTCTCATGGCTGGGCTTGTTCTTCTGTCAGCAAGGCAGGGATGACGTGGCCCTCCCTGGGCTGCTGGAAAGGCTTAGTGAGATCTGACGACGAATCCACAGCACACAGTAGGCTTCAGTCTGCGCTTGTCCACCCTCCCCTACTCCCAACCTAGTCTGGAAAAGAAAACAGAAGTCCAGACAGAGAGGAACTTTCCATGAAAGGAAAGAACCTGTCCTCTGCTGTTCTCTAGTTAGGACCCTTCTCAGATACTCTCCAGCCTCCAAAGCAAGCTGGGCCTACTGTGAGCATGGCCTTGGGAAAGCCTTACTCTTATTTTGGGGCACACAGTAGGATCTCAACAAAAGCCCATTGTTATCCCTACATTAGAATAATAACACATACCAACCATTTATTGAGTACTGGGCTAAACATTTCACTGGTTGCAGAGTTACTTACCCTCTCTGAGCCTCAGTTTCTCCATGTGTGCCTTGGGTCATGACACCTGCCTCATGGGGCTGCTTTGAGCAGCAGATGAGATCATGGTCTGCACAGGACAAGTGCTGAACCCACATTGGGCCATGCTGGCATCTTCGTTGATTCCCTGGCTGTGGCTGGCCATGGCCTGTAAGGCTCAAGGCAGGGCTCCCCCTGCCCGCCTGGCTCTTGGAGAAGCCTCTGTTCCTCTCTTGGCTGGTCAGAACCCTGCCTGCCCTCCTTCAAGTCCTGGCTCAGACTCAGCCTCCTGCATAAAGCCTGCCTGGACCCCAGCCAGGCAAGCCCTCACCTGGCTCCATCAGCCTGAATCTGCCTCCTGGGATGACTGTGACCACAAAACTCAAAACCATAAGTAAAACAGCAGGAGACCTGTGCAGAGCAGTCACTTGCCAGGCATCATGGTGGCGAGTGCCCACCTGCCTCATCTCGCTCGGTCCTCACCATACACAACTGTCCCTGTTTCAGAGCTGTTGAGACACAGGCTCAGAGAGGTTGTCGCTGCCCAAGGTCACATAGCAGGGAGGTGGCCGAGCAGGGCCTGGGGAGCCCTCAGCCATGAGCTCCTAGAGAACAGAGCCCATAACTGCCCACCTCTGGCCAGCATCACTGAGGCCACCAAGGCCCAGGGCTCGGCCAGGGAGATGGGGGAGGGCAGCCTCCATGCACTGGACTCCATGGAGGAAAGATTCCTGCACTGGCCACGAGGAGACCTGACTCTGACCTGGATTCAGCTACCACTTCTCTGGGTGACTTTGGGCAGGCCACCTTTCCTATCTGGGCCTCCGTTTCCCCATTTGTAAAGTGGAGGTGTGTCTTAGTCTGTTTTGTGCTGCTATGACAGAATCCATTTCTCACAGTTCTGGAGGCTGGAAAGTCCAACAACAAGGTGCCGGCATCTGTTGAGGGCCTTTGCACTACATCACCCCACAGGGGAAGGAAGAGAGCAAGAGACAGCATGAGAGCAAGAGGGGGGCAAACTCGCTTTTCTAACAAGCCCACTCTCACCACAAGTCAGGCACTCCCAGGGTAATGACATTAATCCATTCATGACAGCACAGCCCTCATGACCTGATCGTCTCTTGTTAGGCCACACCTTCCAACACTGTTGCATTGGAGATTAAGTTTCCAGCACATGAGCTTTAAGGGACACATTCAAACCACAGCATGGTGTCAGAGTCCAGGCTAATTTCCTGGTCTCTGGCTCTTGTACTGGCAGGTGACACCCCAGACACTCCCCCTTGTCCCAAAGCGTAATTCTCCTGAGCCTCTAACAGCAGGTCAGTTGGCCCCACTCCCTGCCCTCCCAACCCACAGATGGTATGTCGTGTACCTCTGGGACCCTCAACCTGGGGTCAGCTTCCCCCTGGGGATCTGCACTGTGCCAGAGGGTACATGGAGCTACAGAATAAGCAGCAGTTTTTTGTTTTTTTCTTTTGGTCGCAGGTGGCAAGGGATATAAAACATGTTTTTGGATTAAAATCAAGACAGAGATATCATGGAGTGGGTTGCAAATGTCACATGAATTTTAGAGGTAAACACAAGTCTTTAGGGGTTCTTCCCCAGGAAATGTTAGAAAGCATTGGTAGGAAAAGATCTTTGGAAGCATCAGGACAGGGGCTCACCCTCTTCTCTACCCCTTAGCAGCTGTGCAAACTCAGGCAACTTGTGTCACTTCCCTGAGCCTCAGTTTCTTCACCTATAAAATAGGCAGAGGCATTTTGAATGAATAGGAACTAGGACCCAGTTTTGTGTGGCACGTAGTATAAGGCGTCATTCTTACCATTAGTATCTATTTGCATTAGTTAAATACAATGGGCTAAAGGAGAAGAGAGGAATTCATTTTAGGGGTCAGATCTGGGAATACAGACACAAGTGATGATGAGGAAGGGGATGCACCATGCTCTCTCTATCCCCCACCTCAGGGTGTGGTTTCTGGTTCCAAGGGGAGAAGGGTGAAGGCCAGAAGCGTAGCCATACTCGTGAGGCCCTGTGTGGGGCTCAGCACCCAAGCATGCTGCTTAGGGGCCCAGGTAGCACCCAGAGCAGGCCACCGACCCAGGACAGCCTGGGCCTCCTAGAGTTTTAGGATGGACACAGCACAGAAATTCTAGGCCCAGCCAAGCAGGGGGAGAGACTCCAGCCTCAGCAGAGGTGCAGGACCTGGGACAGCGGCCCTACTGGCAGAGCCGGGAGGCCCCACTGATGGCCTGAAGGTGTGGGCAGTCCATAAGGAGGGCAGAGAGGACAGCTGAGGGTGGACAGAGTCCCGAACATTCACCCTGCCTATTGTGGGTGCTCAAAGAGAACCACGTCGAGCAGGAGACAGGGTTCTGCGGCCATCCAGGTGGGTGGAGGGCTGTTGCCTAATGTTAATGTGGCCCCTTTGCTTCTTGCAGGCTGGGAAGGCAGAGGCATTCTGGTCTGAGGAGAATAATCGACCCTGCCCAGAGCAGCAGTTTCCGAGGGAGGCTGTGTTCTGAGAAAAGCTAACAGGTGCTTCCAGAAAAAGGACTCCATCATGAAATCTGCTTGGGTGACTCTAGTAGACTCTTGTCTTCTTTTTGATTATTCTTCACAACAACCCGGACATCTTATGGGCTTTTAGCCGCACACATTTCTCTTTCTTACTCATGGGTCACAGACCCTAGACCTGGGGTGGGGGGCTCTGCCTCAGCCCTGTCCTGAGCCAGCGGCTCCATGTCCTTCTCATGGCCTGTCCTGGCCAAAATGCAAGAGAGGCACGTGGGAGAGAGGGGGGTGCCTCTTCAGGCCTCAGCTCAGAGGTGGCGGCTGTTGTGGCCTCCCATGGCCCATTGACCAGCATGAGACACAGTCACATCAGCATCAGAGGGACAGGGAAATGTGCTTTGCCTACCTGGTCACTCCACAAGGTCACATGGCAGGGGGAGGGAGGGAGGCATTGGGAACAAAGTCCCACCTGCCGTGTTAATGCTGCAGCCCCCTCTTGTAGAACCATGGAGCACACCCCCCCCTCCAGTGTCTCCAGCAGTGGGGAGGGGTCCCCAAGACATCGGATGCCTTACCTTTCACATCATGTGAAAGGCCCTGGCTTGGGCCCCTGCCCTGTGTGCTGTCCTCTTTCCTGTCTGTTCTCCCTCCACACCAAGCTCAGGACCAGCTAACCCCAGACCCTCCCCCCTGCTGGCCGAACAAAGGGCCGTCTACTTTGAGTTTCTATTCTTTAGCATCACAAAACACTGCTGAAAGTTTGGTATTATTATTATTGCTGTTGTTGTTATTTCATCTCAAACATGATAAACTTCTTTTCCACACCTGCCTGGTAGGCCAGCTAAAGAGGGCAGTATAAAGATTCACCCCCTGCCAGCAGCCCCCAAGCACTTCAAGAGCATTTTCCTCTATCCTTTGCGCATATTAACACCTGAAAGGTGTGCTTGGCCAAGGAAATGACCTTACTTTGAACATCTATTATCTGTCCTCTGACCATGGATGGTGCTGGAAGAAGCATCTAGGATTTACGGTGGGTGTGTAAGGCTTAGATGAGGCAAGCTGTGTCAAGGCCCCTGGACAGTGTCAGTTCACCTTTCCTTTAAAGAATATCCCCACCTTAAGGTGACCCTGTAATTATTGTCCAAACCAGGACATTTGAGGGTGCAAGGGGACACTGCTATTAACTACACTCAGTAACAGGCAGAAACTGGGACAGTCCCAGGCCAAGTGGGACTTCAGGTTGCCCTATCGCACCCTGTCCCACAGGGACAGCCTGTGCAGAGGAGTCTCACCAGATGACCTGAAACAATGGAGCCTACTCTACCTGTCTCTCCTCTTCCCACCTCCACAGCTGGTATCACACATTCAGATCATTGCCAAGTGTCACCCCGGAACTGTCCCAACCATTGCAGAGGATGCCTGTTGCTCTGTCTGCCCAGCCTGCCCTTTGGGGCAACGTGAACCCCTCCCTGGCCTCCCAAACTCTATCCATGTGACTCTAGCTGGAGCTGCCGTTCACACGCCAGCACTGGCCGGTCAGTCCTTCCCTGGGAGTTTCCACACCGGAACCCGCAGAAAGCTCCCTCCTTTCTGGTGTGACACCAGGAAGGGGGAGCTTGAGCTTGGAGCTCGAGCTGTGGAAGGGGCTCCACAGTTGGCACAAAGGATGCAGTTTGCTTCCAAAGAAGGAAGCCGCTTGAGGGAGGGGGAGAGAACTTGGGGACTTGGAGTGTTCTGGTGCCTGGTTCCAGTCTCCCTGAGACCCAGCAACGTTCCAGCCCTTCCCAGGACTGGTGACAGAAGATAATGGATTTCTCGATTTGCTTACATCATGATTCTGTCACTTGTGGTCTAAATCCTGGCTATCACACCGGTGCACATGACTCTTGAGTAAATCATAAGCTCTCTGAGGTCAGAGACCAGGTGCTGCTTGGCGTGGAGGGAGAACAGGTAGTCTGTGGTGAGAAGACCTGGATTCCTGTCCTGACTCTGTCCATCCGCAGTGGTGTGTCTTGGGCGTGTGGTCATCAAGGCAGTTCAGGGTCGAGAGAAGCCTCAGAGAACATCAGATCGAACCAGTTCACCTGTGGCTACTCCAAGATTGGACTGTGAAAGAGCAACAAATTCTCAGTAAACTCAGTTTTCCCAACTGTAAAATGAGGCTGATTTCTGAGGGCCTCTAAGATCAAATATATGTATATATAGATATAAAGCGTAATAAAGCCCCGACAATGTGCCAGTACAGCACTAGGCCACAGGGACCCGACGGTGAATTAGATTTGACCCCTGCCCTCAGCTCTGTGCAGAGGGAGAGACATCTGCTTCACCTTGACCTTTAACCCCCAATCCATGAACACAGACTGGTTGGAAGGGCTTTTGGTGGTGGCTCCTGGGCTGTAACAGAAAGAGGCCCCCACAGCACCCGAGGCCTCGCCACACCCGCACTGCTGCGAACAACTTCCAGGCTGGAGTCCTAGAGAGTTGGCGGAGACCAAGCCGCTTCTTCTCCAGCCAGGAGCGCTAATCCCGACTTGCCGGCTGCTCTGGGGAATGATTACCTGCCAGGGTCCATCTGAGCTGCCGGCCTCCTGGACACCCCCCACTCCTCCAGACAGCCCAGGCGGCGGCTGAGGAGCTGCTCCCCAGGACGTGAGAGGAGAGAAATTACTTCTCCCCCCACTTCCTTGATTGATCTAGCACTTGGGCGCAGCAACGTTGCAGTCCTGCCAGGCCTGATAAAGGAACTGTCACGGTCAGATTGGCCCTGGGAGGTAAGCAGTGAGGATTCCAGGAAATTGCGGAGATTGTCTGCAACACGGGCCACCTCAAATTAGATTGCCTCAGTGAGCGATTTCAGACTCTGCAAATTGCATCTTGAGCTCTTCTTCCCCTGACCCTCGGCAGGTCCCGTCACTTTGCCTCTGTCAGCCTCCACCTGCCAAAGCTCTCCCCAAGACCATCACCATTAGAGACAGCCGGATCTGGGCTTGATTCCCTGGGCAGTAGTGGGCCAGCATACAACTGCAGCTAAGTTACTTCACGACTGTGTGGAAACGTGGGGATAATCATTGTTTTAATTAGGTCCATTTCTGTGACAAGGGACAGAAATTCAAGTTGGCTTGAGCCAGAAAAGGGAATTTATAGGCTCACATAACTGAGCAGCTCTAGGGAATTCAGGTATGGCTGGATCCAGGTGCTCAGATGATGACGTCACGTACACATCACACCCCGTCTCTCGGCTCTACTTTCCTCCGGGTGGCCTTCACTTCCAGGCAACCCCTCTCCTTCTGGAGGCCCCCAGCAGCTACAGCAGAAACGAGCATTTTACTTGCCCAATAATTCCAGCAAAGTCCCAGAATAAAGTCTCATTGGCCAGGCCAGTTCATGTGCCCACACCTGAAATCCGAAGGTGGGACCAGCTGTGCCAAAACAAAATGGACCTACAAGAGGATGGTAGTGGGTCCCCCACAAACATGGGAGGAGCTGTGACCAGTGGAAGGGGAGCAGGTGAAGCCAACATTTACATGATAATCATCGTGCACCAGGAGCAGTGTGAATCCCCTTGGTTTATTTAATCCATCTAATCCTCCAACACGCTAGCAGGTCAGCAGTCTTGTTGTCTCCATTTTATAGCTCAGGAGAATAAGAGGCATGGAAAAGTTTGATAACTTTCTCAAGCTTGTCAGTGGCTGGGCTGAGATTTGAACTTAGGACATCGGACTCGAGAGTGTGTGCTCCGACAAGAGAGACAATGAAGGCATGGAATGCAAGTGGCTGCCACAGGGACAGCGCTCAGTAAAAGAGATCTCTGTTATGATTAACTCTTGGTGCAGTGAGCCCTCACGGAGCACCTGCTGTAGGCAGGGGCTGGGTTTAATTCAGAAATGAGCACACAGAATCCCTTCCTCCTCGGGAGGACGTGCTGTAGTGGGAGTGATGAGATCCCTGGACACATCCACTAGTCAACGCGAGCATCGTGGGAAAGGCTCAGGGTGCTGGGGGCAGAGGGCTGGAGAAGCCCACCGGGTGGAAGGTCAGGATGGGCTCCCCGGGAAGGCAGCGCATCAGACAGGCCTGGAGAAATGGGGCGGCCATGGCAGTCAGTGAAGTTCCCTTTGTGCCAGGCTAACTTACCCCAGAGGGGCATTCAGGACCCAGGTTGGCCTTGCCAAATCCAAGCGCAGGATTGTGGCTGGACCCTAGAAGAGGGGGCCGTGGAGCAGGCAGCTCTGGGGCCCTCTCACCGCATGATTCTCTCTCTGCCTCTTCTGCCCCATCCCCTGTCCCCCTCTGCAGACCCAATTCCTCCTTATGGCCAGGCACGAGACAGAGCTCCACCAGAGACACCTCGAGTTTAAATGTTCCAGGTCTGTCCAAGTGCAGAAATTAACTCACAGGTCTAATTCCAAATTCTGAGTGCCCAGTGGGTCAGGTGGCCACTCCTGGCCCATCCCCTGTGACTGGGGAGATGGGTGATGCTTAAAATGGCTGTGGGGGCCCACGGCTAGAGAAGGGGGCAGGGAGGGGAAGGCAGACCCAAAGGAGGCCCTCCTGGGGAGAAAGTCACCGCCTGTGACAACACAGGAAGGGCATTGAGGGCAGGAGGTGGAAGACGTGGTCAGGACAGCTAATAAACACCTTGGGTGTGACTGTGAGACACGTGCAATGGGGTCTTGAGAGGGACCCCCAAGTACAGAAGTCCTGTACTACCCCCCCACCCCTGCAGGTCACCCCTCTAGGTCCCCTCAGCCCCCCTCACCCCCCCAGGGCCCCTCACTCCTCCCTGGTGCATGGAGTGCTCAGGAAATGTTTTGTGAAGGAGGGACTGCTTAGTGGCCAGGTGGGGGCTCTGACACCTGTTCAGCAGGCAGGGGAGAGGGGCCTGAATGGGGCAGTAGGGGGGGCTCTGGGGACTGACAGGAGACACATTGAGCGGGACATGTGTGGCCCAGGTGAGGACAGGGGCGGTGTCCCCACCTCCCTCAGCCTTGAGCTCTCCCTCACACAACTGCCGTCCACTCTTGAGAAGCCAGTGAGGTGTCAGCCTCAAAAGTGGCCTGAAATCCCTCTTTGCACTGGGGATGGGAAACAGACCCATTCTTCGCGGGGAAGAGAGCTCTGACAAGGACAGGTCCCCTCCTGGGCCTTGGGGTGCCCAGAGTTCTTCTGAGCAGCTCCGAGAGGGAGGGAGGCTAGAGCCCTGGTTCCTCAGCCCTCTCCTCCCCCCAGGGCTGCATGAGCTTGAGCCAGACATTTCCCTCTCTGCGGCTCAGTTTACCTTTCTGACAACTGGGGACAACAACCCCCTGTGTTAGTTTCCTAGGGCTGAGGCAACAATGTACCACAAACTGGGTGGCTTAAAACAACAGAACTGTACTGTCCCACAGTTCTGGAGGCTGGAAGTCCAAAGTCAAGGTGTCAGCAGGGCCATGCTCCCCTAGCGGAGGCTTCTTTCCTGCCTCTTCTGGCTTCTGGCTGCCCCGGGTGCTCCTGGGCTTGTAGGAGCATCACTCCGTCTCTGCCTCCACCTTCACGTGCCGTCTCCGTGTGCGTGTCTTTGTCCCAATTTCCCTCTTATAGAGACACTGGTCCTATTGGATCAGGGCCCACCTTAGTGACCTCATCTAGACTTGATCACATCTGCAAAGACCCTATTTCCAAATAAGGTTGCACTCACAGGTCCCAGGGAGGAGGGCTTCAGCATGTCTTTTTGGGGGTGTCTTAGTTAAGTAGCGGAAGAGTGAGCCTTGGTGTTGGCAGGAGAGGTCCCTCCCACTTTCTTCTACTTTGTCCAGATGAGTTTAACTCTCCCATGTTTTTCAGTTCGACCCGTTACACCCCCAGCTGGGTTTCTGGGGTAATTTGGTAATGAGTGTGAGAGCTCCGCAGGAGCACAGGCCACTGTTAAATGGAGGGGGCTGCTCTGGGGACACTTCTAGGCTCATGAGTCTGTGCCCTTTCATTTGCTGCTTCCAGAAGCCTCCTGAGAAGGTGGCCCTGGTCACCCAGAGACACTAACACCCCTCAAGTGAGGAGACGTGATGAATTAGCTGTGTCTCCTGGTTTGCTTTGCTGTCACATTTAATGCAGGCTCCGAGCCTGGCCACTCTGTCACTGCCACCAAACACGTCACTCAGAGCTAACACCTGCCTCCTTCCCACTAATGAGGCTCCGCTCCGGGAGACTCCAGCCCTCACCCCCGTCTTGTTTTCCTTTTCCCTTCCTGTCACATCCAGGAGAAAGGAACTATTCAAGTTATCTGTCACCCAGAGGAAAAGTTAAGCCTTGTTGAGAAGTTCTCTAAGGAGTTGTTTTTCTGGTTTGACCCTTTCTGAGGGAATCTTGATGGTGACTATCCTGCGGTGACTTGCCCATCCACATGGCCGTGTGTGGTGTTACCTGCAGCAACTTCTTGGCTCGTAGACTTATGAGATGGACTGAAGAATTTTTTGAGAAAGATGAAGTCGAAGTATGAGAAGAAAGCTGCAGGCAATTTACCATATGGGTAATTCCGTGCAACAAACTTCAAATAGTACTCAATGGAGCTTGTGCCCGAGACAGTAGACACCGAATATCCCTACAATCCCAGCATCCCCTGCAGGTAAGTTGTCCCTGCGTGGCTAGTTATGGCCCATGAACTGTGCGCAGAAGCAACATGACTCATTTCAACGTGCAGCTGAGCAGCAAGCCTTGATGTCAGGTGGAGCGAGTCCTCCCACTTTCTTCTTCTTTGTCAAGATGGATTTAACTATTCTGGGACCTCTGCTTTTCCATATAGATTTATGAATAAGCTTGCCTGTGTTTGTAAAAAACCGTGCTGGGATTTTGACAGAAATTGCGTTAAACCAGGATATAAATTTGGTGAGAACCGACATCTTTACTAAGTTGAGTATTCAAATCTATGAACACAGTCTTTTGTTATTGCTTTTATCAATATTTTATATTTTTCAGTATGTAGATTCCATACACGTTTTGTTCAGTGTATAGCTAAGTATATAATTTTCTTTATACCACTGTAAGTGGTATTATGTTTTTAATTTTGATTTCTGCATGTTTGGTTAGCTTATAAAAATATGATTGATTTACATGTGTTGATTTTATAATCTGAGTACTTATTGAACACATTTATTAGTTCTGGGAGATATTTTGTAGATTTCTTGGGATTTTCTTTGTAGACAAGTATGTCATCTGCAAATAGAGATAGTTTTATTTCTTCTTTTACAAACCATATACCTTTCATTTCTTTTTCTTGCTTTATTGCAGTGGCTATAAATTCCAGTACAATGTTGAATAAGAGAAATGAGAACATTCTTGCTTTACTCCTAATCTTTTACAGAAAGCATTCAGTATTTCACCACTAAATAATTTGTTAGTTGTAGGTTTTGTGTAAATGTTATTTATTTTCTTGAAGAGATTGCATACAATTGGTGTTAATTCTTCTTCAAAAATTTGGCGAAATTCTCCAGTGAAACCACCTGGGCTGCTGGAAGATTCCTTTTTTTGTGAATTTAAAAAATTATGAATTTAATTTTTTGATGGCTATAGGTTATTCAGATTATCTATTTAATCTTGATTAGCTTTGGTAGTTCATGGTTTTCAAAGATTTGGTCCAGTTCTTCTACTTTATGAGCATAAGGTTGTTCACACTAATCCCTTATTATCCTTTTTAATGGCTGCATGATCTGTAGTGATATCCCCTATTTCATCCCCCATATTAGTGATTTGTCTCTTCTCTATTTTTCTTTTTATTTGCTAAAGGTTTATTAATCTTATTGTTTTTTTTAAACAGCCAGCTTATTGCTTCACTGATTTCATTTATTTCATTGTTTTTTGCTTTTATATTTTATTATTTCCTTAATTTTAAAAATTTGTTTTAAGAGAATTTGTAAGTGATTGTGGAAACATTTTATGATGTCTGCTTTAAAATCCTTGTCACACAGTTCCAGGATCTGGTTCATCTCGGTGTTTGGCATCAGTTGATTATCTTTGCTCATTTAAATTGTGATTGTCTTGGTTGCTGATGTGACAGGTGATGTGCAATTCTATCCCAGTCGTTTTGCTACACCAACAACCAAGAGAGTCTTAGGCCCATGGGGACAAAGAGGGTTGGCATGAGGCTTTTACTCGTCAAGATGCCGGGAACCTCATAGCTCTGATGTGAGAGAGGCTGCCACAATGATGCTCTGTTGTTAGTGTCGATCTATCCGTCACCCTTCTCTGGGTGACTAGCATTCACTTCTGAATGGCTGTCTGAGCCCAACTCTTCTGACCTCAGATCAGCTTCCCACAGTGGCCCCAGAGCACTCTTTCTGAAATGCAACCTGACTCTTGTGTTATTCCTGCTGAAGAGCAGTGTAGCAACCAACAGAACCTGCATGCCTGGGTTCAGGCAAGAACCCAGTTCTAGCTCATAATGGCTGTGTGGCCTTTGGTAATTTACCTCATCTGCCTCTGCCTCAGTTTCCACATCTGCTAGTGGAGAGGATACTGACCTGTACCTTCTAGGCTTCATGTTAGGTTTGAATGAGTTAATGCAGGTAAGGGGCTGAAGACAGCACCTGGTGCATAGTAGACATTCCTTAAATGTTAGGGGAGAAATAACGCTCCGGTGGCCTCAGGGATATGTCAAATTGTGGCCTGGCTTTTAAGGTTCCTTACCATCTGACTCCTACTGACTGCTCAACCTCATCTCCTGTCATTTCCTGAATTACCCCTGACCCTGCAGCTGCCCCTAGTTCCTGACACACCTGGTCTCACTTCATCTCTGACTTGACTGGTTTCTCCCTGCCTCCCCTTGAAGCTTCAGCTCAGGAACCAACTTCCAAGGAAGCCCTCCTCAACTCTCCCCCTCCCCCATACGAGTTACGTGCCCCCATTCTGTGCTCCCAGAGTCTTTATTCATATCCCTGTCATGGTGGTAAAATTAACTAGTTCAGCAACATTTACTGAACATCTACTATTTACTCTGGCACTGTGCTGGGGGCTGGAGAGACAGTGGTGAAGATGCATCTTGTGATTCCTGCTATAGTGGAGAGGACATTCTAGAAATAGAAAACTGATGTCGCCTGTGTTATCAGTGGGCGTCCCGGCTCACAGACCTTGTGATAATGATGCTGGGGCTTTAGGAGGCCTGATAAAAGCACCTGCTGCCCTGATTCTAAACCAACCGGCAGGATGCAGGATGTGGCTGATGGAGATAAAGCTGAAGCTGAAGGATGCGGCTCACCACTGAGGGTGTGTGGACCCCCCTGCAGCCCCAGAACCAGAGAGGGAGGAATCCATCGTCAGAGCTGTGCTGACCCCCCAGGGTCCCCCATGGTCGGGGTGTAGGGGCTGTTGCTATAAACCTTCTGGCGGTGGACAAGCAGGTCGGACACAAGCTCCCCAGGCAACCAGGCTCCCGAGAGAGTGAGAAAGAGGCGGGGTCCAGGGAGCTTGTCCTGTTCCGCCTCAAATGCCTCTGGGGGCGGGAGGCAGGAGTATCTGGGGGAAATCCCTCCCCAGGGAAACTGGGAGTGGGGGAAGCCTCCCCCGCCTCTAAATAATGAAATAACAGCGTGACCCCTTTTAGAGGAGCATCGGTGGGTGCTGGCAGGGCTGTCACCATCTTACCTGGGGGGGAGCGAGGCTTACAAACGCAAACTCACTTGCCTGAAGCCCCAGGAAGTGGGGAATCGGGGAGTGAACCCAGGTTTGACCCAAAGTCCTTGCTCTCCCCACACCCACAGTGACCGCACCAGTCCTGGGCCCTGCCAGCCTTGCCCCTACCTCCTGGGACGGCTCATTTGGTGCTGACCAGCTCTGACCATCAGAAAATGCTGCTTCTCTTTGAATTCCAAGCTGCCTCCTGCTGGATTCTGCCAGCGAGTCCCTGTTTTGCCCTCTGGTGCTGCGCAGTAAATTTCATCTCTTCGGGAACTGCAAAATTTTAAATCTAATAAACCTACTAAAGTGTGTAATCTCATAGACAGGATGCAGAATTTCTGTGCTTTAGACTTTTTTTCCTATAATTACTAGTGCCATGGAAATTGCAGGATTAGAAACTTGACTGGAAACGAGGACAGATTGTGTCGCCAAGAGAGTTCAAATGAACCGAAACTCCCTCACAATAAGGCAGTCTGGGATTTGCATTAAATTAGGAGGCAAGTCTGGGCCCATTAACTCCATGGGGACAGTGACCTTCTAGGGTTTGCTTAGGAAACTGGGAAGGGTGGGAGGGAGTAGGGGGTGTCAGGTGTTAGGTGTTGGTGCCAGACTGTCTTTGAAAAATTACTTTGTTAAATGTCTGTAGTGAAAGGAATGTTTGAGATCAAGGCAGATTCCTCTACCACGACCGCTCCCTCCCACGCTCAGGGAGCAGATTTGCCCCAGAACACACAGCTGGCCATGGGAGACCTAGGACCAGAACACAGTGACCTCACCACCACGCCCTGGATCCTGATTCCCCTCAGCTTTACTGATAAAAGTGGCCACCAGATAGTCATCAGATCAGGAAACATCTGTGTTGGCAAAAGAAAAGGGTTTTCTTCAGTCTAAACCTATCACTTAACTTCCTTTCTGTGTCACGAGCTGGGACTTTCTCATGGAGTCCCCCCAGTGGCCCTACTCGATACCAATCATCCCCATTTTACAGATGGGAAAACTGACACTGAGAATGACAAAATGTTTATCCGAGTCTGCCCTGCTAGTCATTCACAGAGCTGGAATTGAACCCAGGACTTCTGGCTCCACCACCACCATTTGGCGGAGCTGGAGGGTCTCTAATGCTGTCTGGCCGGCAGGTTCCAAGTTCACAAGCTAATGTCAGTTGGTTGGTTGTGTCTTCTTGATTGACATGTTGCTTTGACAAGGGGTTTGGGGCTGGGTTCAGGATCAGGAAGAAAGAGTGCTGTGATCGATTGGTGATGTCTGCCACAGGAATACATAGGTAGAACACGAGTGCCATATGTATACCATTTGTACTGAAGTCTTGTACATGCCAAAACCCAGTGTATGGAAGGGTGCTGGGTCCCTCGTCAGGATTTGTCCCTGCGGTGGGGCAGGGTACCTGTGAGCACTGCCTGCTCTTACCTACGATGGATGGCTGTGCTGTCCTGTTCTACTCTCAGGTGCTGGGCCCTCCATGTCTCTGTTCTGCTCCCAGGGGATGCCACCTTGCCCCTTCCCTGGGCTGGCATTAGGATTGAAAGAGGTAACAGAAGACAAGGCCCTTGTCCTGGTGAAAAGGATGAAGGAAAGTCATTTAAACACAAAACCAACTGAGGACAACACATGATGACAATAGGGAGAGGACGTGTGTTTGTTTTCATGGTTATTTAAACCAGAAATTGGCTACGGCTTCATCCATAAACTCTGGAGCATTTCTGCCAGGAACTGTGAAATCTAGACCAGAACAAATGGGGAAACTGAGACCCATACAAACTTCCTTGAGCCTTGAATTACAGCCAGTTTCTTTAAAATTCAATTTTCCAGGTGTGAATGCCTTATCCAAACATCCTGGGCTTTGAAGACCCCTAGGGGAGTGGTGGTCACCTCCACGGAGACCCTCAGAGCTATCCCACCTGTGGGGCCGGGGAGTGGGGACATGTATCCTGCAACTTCTCATCCATGGTGGGCTGAAGGCTTGCAGGCCCAGGAAAGCCCTGGAGTGGACAGCGCCTGTGCCCGCAGTGGGGCCCATCAGTGTGTCCCGTGGTGGCGAATGCCTAGGGACATGGATGGGGCACCAGTGACCTCTGCCAAAAATGTCCAGACCCACCTCTGCCCACCACTGCCCTGCCCAGCCCACCCCACAATGGAGGAGACATTGCAAATCAGGTCACCGGGGCCTGTGTCACCTGGAGGGCCACGGTGACTAGGGATCGGGGCATGCACCCCTCCCCGTAGGCTTTCTCTTTCCCTTCCTTTCACTACCAAGTGGTGGCCCGGCCCTGCCACATCCTCAGCATTGCTGTCTCCTCCAACCAACCAGCTGGGGAGTAAGGCTAGAGGCTGCCATGCAAACCTGGCCCTTCCTCTGTGGTCAGCCACGGGGGACAATACAGGAGCAAGGAAGCACCAAGGCTGTGTCACATGCCGACATCATGAATG
The DNA here is from genome assembly GCA_023783475.1 of Daubentonia madagascariensis. Lineage (NCBI taxonomy): Eukaryota > Metazoa > Chordata > Mammalia > Primates > Daubentoniidae > Daubentonia > Daubentonia madagascariensis. Next base: position 7,621,722 of record JAKFHU010000117.1, read on the forward strand.
GGGGAGGGGCACAGGCAGGAAAGGAGAGGTGCCCACAGATCAAGACAGAGCAGAGGGCAACATGCTAATGAGAAATTGGCGTTTTTACAGGATGTGGCAAAACACTGTGGCACCGTCAACAAGACGTCGTCACCGCAATGGCCTTGTCATGGGGAAGATTTGGTGTTCTTTGAATCTTTGCATACATTCCAGTGTGCTCTGAGTCTTCAGTATGCTGCTGAACCCCAGCATAGCGAGAAGCACCCTGCGGGCTGCAAGCCGCCAGGGTGGAGGTGGCCAGGAGTCCGCAAGGGTGCAGCGACTCTGTGTGTGCCTGTGCGGGGCCCTCTCGGATGCTGGCCCAGCCTCTCCCTGCCTCATCCCTGCTCCAGGTCACAGGTCAGGGCTCTGGGCGCCGTGGGGGGTGATGGACACCTGGAGGGGCGAGCAGGAGGGGAAACTGTGGCTCAGTTTCTCTGTGTCTTCTCCTCTCTGCTGCCTCGGCCACTCGTCCTTGTCCACGGGTCAGGCCACGGCTCGGGGCTCATAATTTCAAAGTCCTTTTAGCTTTTCTAGGTCAGAATTTTATTGCTTTTGGCCAACGGCTGCTTCAAAATTTAGAAAAGAGTAGGTACAGCAGGATCTTTAGAGTAAGTTACAGGGTTCACGACAGGACGCGGGGGCTGATTCGGTGGCTCCGTCTGAAACGACCTTCACCTGAGCTTTCACAGAGCCAGGATCAATGCCACAGACATTGTCCAGTGTTTGCTCTTGGTCAGCCCGGGCCGTGACCCCCGCCAAGGAGCCCCGAGGTGGCTGCAGAGCCCGGCAGAGCAGGAGGTGCCCAAGGACAGCGCCGCAGGGTGGGAGGCTCAGAGCCCACCGCCTGCCTGTGGGCCGAGAGCCAAACCTCTCCGTGCCTCAGTTTCCTCATCCACACATGAGAGTAACAAACCCCGTGTGGCTGTTGTGAGGGTTAAGCGGGGCGATGCAGATGCAGTGTGTGCCTGGCACAAAGTCAGCTTTCAATAAATGTGGTTGTTATTCAGGGACCTTGAACTCAGGGGTTCCAGAACTTTCCATTGGACCTCAGTTTCCTGATAATGGAAAGTTATGAGGCCAATGTTGGTGTTAATTTTCTCTCATTGAATCATCTGGAGCCCTGAGGTGAGGTCCAGGCAACTGTAATGGAAGAAAATAGAGTCACCTGTCAGGCCCTGACTGACGGGGTCTCCCGCAGCTCAGCTGGGGACGTGGGTCCTGTGGCGGATCGAGGCCTGGTGAGGATGAAGCGAGGGGCTGTGGATGGGTGGTGAATCCCTGCTGGGGTCAGCTGACTTACAGACACTGGGAGGGCTTCCAATTTCTTCCTGTCGCTGCCAAACCCTGAAGCCACAGGCCCGAGATTGGGGGCTGCAGGCCAGCCCCTCAGTCCCTCCTGGGTAGCCGATGTGACCCCTCCAGAGGGCACCCACCTGTGCCCTTGGGGCCCTGGGTTGGGGTCCAGGGGAGGGGCAGGGAGAGATGGGCAGGAGCCCAGGGCAGAACCTGGACACGCCCCTCCTGCTGGGGGCCTCACTTGACTCCCCCATAGGCTGGTGGTGGCCACAGTGTGAGGATCGCAGAGCAGCGAGGGGCTTGAGGTCAGCCCTGGCCTGGCACAGACAGGGGGTGTGGGGGAGGATCTGCGGGAGGTGGGGAAGGAGGGAATGAACAGCGGTGCCAGATGTTGGGGGGTCAGAGTCACCCCAGTGGTGGTAAATACAGATTCCCAGGCCCCCTGCAGAGGTTCTTGTTCCAGGGTCTGGGAAGGTCCCAGGAATCTTCATGTTAACAAGCTCTCATTCTGGGGCAGGTGGCTGCCGACCCCACTTTGGGGACTCAGCAGGTGGAGGCAGCACAGGGGACCAATGGGGGCTGGAGCTGGAGGACACGGCTAGGCTGACGTGAAGGTGTGGAGGGGACGTGGAGCTCATGGAGCCAGGAGAACAGGGCTTTACCGACAAGACAGAGTCGGGTAGGATGGAGGCCAAGACCCTGGGGTGTGGGGGACCCGCCTCTGGGTAACGTCTGTCAAACAGAATTCACATGGACTCCAGGGGGCATGGTCTGTGTGACTTGTTCCCTCCAACCTGGAGGGGGTATGGTCTGTGGCTGCTTTGACCAACAGAATGTGGCAGAAGTGATGCCCTGCCAGTTTCTGGGCTCAGCCTTAAGAACTGGCAGCCCTTTCCTGTCCCTTGAAACACTCCCTCTGGGGAGGCCAGCCCCAGGGCCAGGTGTCCAAGCGTCCAGCTGTGAGGAGTCCAAGCAGCCAAGGGACGGACTGCATGGGGAGAGAGCTGCCCCCCCAACCCCAGATGTGCAGCCATGTGCCCCGTGTCAGTGAACAAGGTGTCTTGGGCTCCGCAGGGCGATGGGAGGAGAGCCGAGTAGTCAGTGCCGTCCAGAACTGAAGCCCAGACACACGCCCCGCTGAGCTGTCACAGCCATCGACATCCCTGCAAGCTGCCCGGCCGGGCCCATCACTGGAAAGGATGGATGGGTGGTTAGATGGGCGAATGGGTGGATAGTGGGTGGGTGAGCTGATGGGTGGGTGCATGGCTGGGTGAGTGGGTGAATGAATCAATGAAAAGTGATATTCGTTCACTTTTCCTTTCTAAGGGCTTTGTGCTTTGCGAGGTGACAGCTTGCCTTGGAATCTTCTGAGTCCTCAGTCATTTTGTAGGCCTGAGGGCTGAGGGGAGCTGGGCCTGGGGCAAGCTGCACAGTCTGAGTGAGTCCCCTGATGTGTCAGTAATGCTCTGCCGAGAACTTGGTTGTCTGTACATTCCACAAAATGATACACTAGTCCACTGTGTTGATGACATGCTGATTGGATCTGAGGAGCAGGATTTAGCAAGTACTTTAGACACCTTAGTGAGACAGATGCAAACTAGAGTGTGGGAAATAAACCCCACAATAATTCAGGGGCCCCCCACCTCAGTGATGAGACCACCAGTTTTGGGTGGAACCAGATCAGAAGAAGGCTCTGCAGCAAGTTAAGACTGCAGTACCAGATGCTCTGGGACTTACGACCCAGCAACTCTCATGGTACTCAGAGTGTCTGTGGCAGACAAGGTGCTGTATGGAGCCTCTGGCCAGCACCAACAGGGGAATCCCAGTGCAGGCCTCTAGGATTGTGGAGCGAGTCTGTGCCCTCTTTTGCAGATAACTGCATCCACTTTGAAAAATGGCTCCTGGTTTGCTACGGGGCCTTGATAGAGACTGAACGTCTAACCCTGGGACATCACGTGACCATGCAGCCTGAGCGTCCCATCCTGAACCTGGTATTGTCTAGCCATAAGGTTGGGTGTGCACATCTCTCAGGCAGAAAAGGTACGTAAGAGAAGAGCTCAGGAAGGTCTGGAAGGTACAAGCAAGTTGCACGGGCAGGCGGCTCAGCCCAACTCAAAGCCAGCTCCTCTGTCTCCCAGGCCCTGCAGTCGGCTCCTGGGGTATCCTTAAGACCAGCTGACTAAGGAAGAGAGAACGGAGCCTGGTTGGCAGATGAGTCTGTACAGTTTGCTGGTTATTTAGTGGATAGCTGCCCCACTATGCTCCCACACAGGGGTGACCGTGAAGGACCATGTGAGTGGAAATCTCCCCAGGACTTTGAATAGTGCACTTGCTTGTCACTGTGTCTAGAGCAAGAAAGGCCAGAGCACAGGATCTATAAGAACTCATGTGCACTTGCCAAAGCTTTGGATGGATGGTCAGGGACTTAGAAGGAACAGGATTGGAGCCTGGTGATGAGGAAGTTTGGAGAAGGGGTACATGGCTGGACCTCAGAACGGGCACAGGCAGTGAAGATACTTGTGTCTCATGTGAATGCTCACTAAAGGGTGACCACTGCAGATGGGATCCCTGATACTCAGGTGGACAAAGGACACTTTCCACACATGGCCTCCATGGGCCCATGGACAAGTGGCCATGGTGGCAGAGACAGAGGCTGTGCACAGGCTCATCAGCATGGGCTGCTGCTAAATGCCTGATCCACCAGCAGCAGAGACCAACACCGAGGTCCTGATATGGCACCACTCCCTGCAGACTGTTGCCTGCCACCTGGGGCACGTTGATTACACTGGACCTGTCATCAGGGAGGGGTGGAGATTCATCCTCACAGTAATTAACAGGGGTTCTTGATGTGGATTTGCTTTCCCTGCCCATAATTCCTCTTCCGGCGGCACCTTCCATGAACGCCCAGAATGCCTTCCTGCCATCACAGCATCCCTCACAGCTCTGCTCCTGATCAAGGAACTTGTGTCACAGCAAATGAGGTGCAGCCATCGACTCGTGTCCAAGGGACTAACTGGTCTACCACATACCCAGAAGTGCTGGCCTAACTGAGACATGGAATGGCTTCCTGAAGACTCGGCGGTGGTGCCGATTGGGAGACAACACCCTGAAGAGATGGTGCTCTCTCTTGCAGGATGCAGAATGCGTTTTGAACCAGAAATCGCTGGGTCCGGTGCTGCCTCCCCACAGCTGGAGCCCTGGGCTCAGGAGACAAGGGGTGGAAGGGGCATGGCTCCTATTACCCCAATAACCCACTCACCGGGTCTTTGCTCTTCATTGAATCATGGTGACTATGTACTCTGCTGGCTTGGAGGGCTTAGTTCCCAGGGGACACAACAATGGCTCCACTGAATTGGAAGATGAGATGGCCATCTGGCCATTTTGGACTTATGCCACTGAACCAAAAGGCAAGAAAGAGATTAATTTGCTATCTGGAATGATTGGCCCCAATACCAAGGGCAAAGGGGGCTGCTGCACAGGGGCAGGAAGGGGACTATGTCTGGAACTCAGGGGACTCTCTGGGGGACCTCTCCGTGCTGCCACGCCCCACAGTGAAGGTTAACAAAAAACCACAGCAATCCGTTCCTCACCCAAGTAAGGCGGGATGACTGACCCTCCGGTAATGAAGGTTTGGGTGGCTCCACCGGGTAAAGAATCCTGACCATCTGCGCTTTGGGCTGAGGGAGGGCAGGGCGGGGTGTGTGTGTGTGTGTGTGTGCGCGTGCAGGTATGGGACGAGCAGTGAAAGAAGGTGGTCATGCATACCAGTTATGGCCTCGTGACCGAGTAGAAAAATTTGCATATTTTCAATTTGCTTACTGTATATCCATGTTTACTGACATATGCTAGCCACTTTCTTATTCGCTCCCATTTTCCCATTTTTATTTTATGTACGAGTGGTTGAAAGTTAACTCAACAATTTAGTCTTCAGCAATAGAATAGTCAGTGGACTGTGTCTGACATTGAGGGGTAATTTACAGCCGACAGTGGGTACAACTGTCTTGGGAGGAAGATCTTGTTCCCTTGTAAGACAGATAGCTGCCTCTTGTTAGATGGACATATGGAGTTCTGTTGCTGTTGGATGGGATTTCGAACATGTGCAAAATGTGTATGTGGAAGGTGAGTGGGTGTGGACGTGCCAGTTACAAATTTATTGCCTTTCAGCTCCAATTCACGCTTCAACACCTGATCTGTGAAGGTGGAGATGGGTACCAGTAGAGATATTTTTCATTTTCCAGTTGGCATGATGTAAACGCAGTCCGTAGAGGGCAGTGGAGAGATGTTGCAGGAGGAGGGAGCTTTCCTCCTGAGCTCTGGTGAGTTCCCTTGCCCAGCAGGCTATATGGCAGCAGGACTGGCTTCCCCAGTGCCCGGGCCCTATAGCACTGGTGGCTTCCCCAGCGCCCAGTCCCTGTGGCACCTGTTATTTGATGGGCTCTATACTGGGGCTGGGTTATCCTGGGCAGGGAAACAGTCATGTGCCCTCACCACCTGGAGTCCAGAGTCCCCCAGGAAGGGCAGATATTAATAACATAATCTTCCAAAATATGTAAATACCCACTGAGTAAAGTGCTAAGAGGGGGAATTAGAGGGACAGCGATGGGAGTGGACCCGGAATGAGCCCCTTCTCTCTCTGCACCTCCGTTTACTCATCTGTAAAATGGGGCCAGGTGTGGCATTCAGCCCATCGGGGGATTGTAAGGGTGAAATGAAATCTCACCTGTAAAGTGCTCAGCACGTGCCTGGCACACAGTGCGTACCCAAGTGCTGTTATTATTATGATTACTATTTTAAGTTTCTTCATCAGAAGCTCAAGCGTCATCAGTTTGCTGTGTGTCCTCGGGCAAGCTGCTTTCTTCAATGTCCCCATCAGCACACAGAGGGATCGGGGCTCTCCGTGCAGACACAGGGTCAGGCTCTGAGTCACTGTCAGGGCCCAGGGCTCCTCCCTCAGCCTAGGCTCCCAGAGGAGGGCAGGGTCACCTCAGCCACTGACCAAGAGACTGCAGGGCTGAGCAGGAAGTGGTGGGGATGGGGAACACGTCTTCTCCGGAAGCTGTCATTGCAGCCCCTGCCCAAGGGGTGAAACCTGCCCAGGAACCACCTGTCCCTTCCTGCCCCTGCCACGCCCCCTCTTTTCCCCACCCCACTTCCCAGGCGCCCCCCCCCCAAGGCCTGGCCGTCCTGGCCACACCCTCAGCCTGGCCTCAGGCAGTAATTCTGGATTAAAAGGCTCGGGCTGGCTGGAGAGGCCTTGAGGTCATCCAGCTGCCCCCATCTCACAGGTGGAGACCGAGGCCTGGGGTCTGGCTGTGCTCATGGTGTTCTCAGCCTCGTGTAGAGCACGGTGGCCTGGGTCGGTGCATTACTGAGTGACTTGGGGACCTGACCCAGCTGCCCAGCAACAGAGCTGGGCCTGGAACCGGGTCTCTCAACTCCCCATCGCCAGTGACACCCTGTCACGGGCACAGCACGGGACAATTTGCCAATCCCTGGTGTCCATTGTGTCATTGTTCTTTTTCTCAACCCTCAGAACAAGCGTCGCTAAGCCCGTTTTACAGAAGAGGGAAGAGAGGCTCAGAGAGGGACGGGACTAACACACTCAGTGACTCAGGGGGCCGAGGTGGGCTGGGAAGGAAGATCTTCGAGGGGCAAACGCAGCTTGGGGTGACATCCAAGCTGGCCCCACCAACCCCAGGTGGGAGGAGGGCAGGGGTGACTTCCCACAGAAGCCCACGGCCTTCCTGGCTGCCACACGAACGCTCACTCCCTACTCCCCTCCCCAACATGCCTCCTCACTGTCCAGGCTGCCTGCACCAGCCTGGGGTGTGGGCGTGTCTGTGCGTGTCTGTGCGTGTGTGCGCGTGCGCGCGTTTGTATGTGAGTGCACGTGAGTGTGTGTGTGCATGCGTGTGTGTGTGTGTGTAGATACAGCAGCAGGCATCTGGCCCTGTGAGTGGCAGTTCTGGGAGATGTGTGTATTGGGGGGTGCTCCAGGGACCCATTTGAAGGGGTCAGACACATTCCTTGGAACAGGGTTGTGTCCCTCAGGCCTCTGGGCAGAGGGACTGAGGTGGGCAAATGGCCAGAGCAGGACATAGGAGAGAAGGAGAGTAAAGAAGGAGAAAGGCACGTACGTGCACACACACACACACACACGCAGACACACACACACAGCCACAGGAGTGAGAGGCAGGGAGTTCTGACTTGCCGCTTCCTCCAGGAAGCCTCTCCTGGCCTGGCCCTGGCCTGGAGCCCTTATTCTGCCTGTCCCTTAGCACACCTTTGCTCTGCCTGGTGTCCCCGCTGGCTGTCCTGCCTGGGTATCTTCTGCACTGGAGGGGGAGGGCACAGTGGCATGTCCACCCCTGTCATTGGTGGGTGGGGCCTTGGTTGAGCGCCGTGATGGGGTCCTCTTCACAGAGCAGGAGGCAGAGGCTCAGGGAGTCTCAGTGACCTGCCCATGTACCAAGAGTGGAATCAGGATTCAAACCCAGGCTGGGCTGACCTGAGGCCTGGGCTCTGCCTATTTATAGTAACACCCACCGATCTGAATCACTAAATTAATCACTTTCAAAAGGGCCAGGGCTTCCTGTCAGTGTGACTGGGTAGGGGCCATCCGGAGGCAGGTGGTGCCTCTCAGAAGCTGGGCATATCACACCCATCTTCAATGCTGGGCAAACTCCTACTCATCCCGCAGAGCCCAGCTAGCTGAGGCCGTGTGCATGTCATGACTCCAGCTCTAGGCCCAGCCTCAGCCTGGCAGCTGTTCCTTCACTCACTCACCTACTTGCTCACGCGCTCATTTAGTGGGTCTGCATGGAGCACCCACCACATTCTGGGCTGGGTTGCAGGGGCTGCAGCGCTGAACGAGTCAGATAAAGTCCCTGCCCCGAAGACTCTATTAAAAAAACCACAAATTAGTGTGTAATTATAGCTCCTGTTAAGTGCTCTGGAGGAAAGGAAATGGATTTGAGAGAGAACCTTAGGAGGAGAACCTGATTTAGATGGCGGGGGGGGTGGTCAGAGAAGGTTCTGTGAGGAGGGGATGTTTAAACAGAAAAACTTGGACGTTCAGGAGGAATCAACCCAGCCAGCCCGGTCATCTGGTCCTTGTGGCCAGGAAGGGCAGGACCTGATCTGAGAGCAGAGGGGGCCCTGACAGGTTTGAGCAGGAAATGACAGGGCAATATTTTCACTTTGACTACCGCTGGCTGGGGATTGGATGGGGGCAGGAGTGGACGTGGGGAGGCCAGTAAGGGGCCGTGGGGGTCACACAGGAGGGGGCTGGGCCATGGTTGGGGTTGGGGAGATGGGGATGTGGGGAGACTGCAGGTCAGATTCTGTTGGATTGATAAGTGAATGGCCTGGGCAGATAGGGGCGATGGCGTTGGTGGGGACGTGGGGGTGGGAAGTTGCCCCCTGGGTCCCTCCAGGACCCCTGTCAGCCCAGGCTTCGTGATCGTTGGGTGCCCCCACCCTCGTGCCTGCAGGAGCCGGTCCCATAGGTGGCCTGGACAATGCCAAGCCCTGGATGCTCCCCCGTCACGTCCTGGGATGTGAGCACCCTGCCCTGATGGGGTCAGAGGAGCCAGGCTGGGCACGAGGGGCTGGTGTCCCCAACTCTGTTCTGATGGGGGAGTGACCTTGGGCAAGACCCCCCCTCAGACCCCACAGGAGAAGGCTTTGAAAGGGCAAGGGGTCTGGGGGTAGGTGACCCCCAAGAGGTTCCAAGTGGCGTCTTCCAGGGCGGCCGGGAGCCTCCTGTGGGGTGAGGACGGAAGGGTTAACGCCTGTGGCGCTGGGCCCAGCTGCCGGAGCCTGCTCACCACCCCCGTCCCCTCACTGTGATTAATTCAGTTTGGCAAAGCGGTATTTATGCTGGAAATTTAATCGTTATTCTGATGGCAGAGGAATTGAAAAATAAATTGGAAGTGTCAGACGAGGCGTTAGGGTGGGTGATGGAGCAGAAGCGGGGCCGCCCACCTGGCCTCCCCATTGGGCGATTTATGGGCCCAAGAAATTAGCAGAGTTTCTGTTTCCACAATTGCAGGATCCATTGTGAGGTGAGGCCAGGGAAGGGCTGGGGAGGCTAGGAGAGGAGAGATAGCGTGGAGGCCGAGGCTGCCCACTCACGGGATGGGCCACCCTGCATGTTTGTTGGGACAATGTGAGCACAGGTCTCTGAGTTTGCAGGGACCAGCATCTCCTCGGCAGTGTCTGGTCTTTTCCAAGTGCTCCCGACCCTAGAGAGGATGAGGACTCCCCCATCAGACTGCACTACTGTGTGCCAGCAGCTGGACCCTCTGGACCTGAGTCCTCCTTACTCACGGGATGCTCCATCACCTGTGTGGTCACCACACTCTCCCCCCACCCTGCCACCTGGGTGGACAAGTACTAATAGTTAGGCCTCTCTGAGGGCCCCCTGTGCTGGTGCTGAGTGCACAGGTGCTGCATGAAATGCTCACGACTCTCAGTCCTGCTTGGGAGAAACAGTCACTAGGCTGCAAGAGGACAGGAAAAGGGGAAGAAACAACCAGAAGTGGAGACCTGCAGCTTCCAGGGCTCCAGCTCTTACCCCTGGAGATAGACTTGCACCAGCACCCCATCACCCGCACCTGGGTATCCTCAACGCCGTCATCTGTCACCAACCCCACCTCCCTGCCTGCCTCTGGCAAGCTGCCACCTGCCCCTGTCCCCCCTCTCCCCAGGCATTGCTCATGCACCTACACACACTCATGCACACACGGGCACACATGCACACACAGGCCTCTCACCCTCAGACGTGTGTCCATACCCATATTCACCCCGAGACTCCTTCCTGCAAGAATGTCCCTCGTAGGAACTCTTGTTTCCAGGAGTGCTATGAAACTCACCACCAGATTTAAAGTGAGGGGAAAGAAAGCCAAGGAGGAACCAAACCTCATTTTAATTATCAGTGGCAGGACCCAATTTTTCAGAGGATAATTACAATAATTAAAAATTCTGTTATCAGCGATGGTGGGAAGGCACCGTGCACAGCCAGCTCCGGGACGGTGAGCAGGCAGTGTTCCGACAGCCAGGTGCACCTCCCTCCTCCTGCTCCAATCCTGTCCTGACTGGACTAAAGGTGGAGGGCAATGAGCTCAGAAAGAGGCAGCTGAGGCCTTTTCTTCCAGGGGGGCACACGTGGCCAGGTGACCATCACTTACATGGCCCAAGAGCCCTTGGCTAGCCTGAGAAGATGAGAAAACAGGAGGTCTCAGCCACCACGGTGGGCTGGGGTTGGGAGTGGGTGCCTGACATCCCTGCAGGAGAGGGGTGACCTTGATGGGCTGGGGGTCTAGGATCTGCATGGTAGGTCCCCTCACAGGCCGCGTCCCAGGTCTGCTCTGGGGCAGTCTGGCCTGGGTTCTGTGCTGGCCCACCATGCGACTCTGGGTGTGTCACCCATCTACTCTGCACGGGTGTGGCTCTTGGCCACTCACAAAGGATTTCCCAGCCGGCTCCTGGCTGCATCCTCCTGACAACCTGCCACCATGGAAGTGTCAGAGTAGGAGACTAGGAGACAGGGCAAGACCAGACGCGGGGGCTTGAAGATCCGGTGCAGGTGTTAAAGGCAACAACCTTAAAAAAAGGGGCGGATAACTACAGGGAAGAGCCAGCTTCAACTGGCTTGTCAGCTGTCTCTGCCGTCTTATACAAACTTTGGCTAATTACAATATCATTTACATTGTGGTTTTAAAATGTCTCCGCCCTGGAGATGCCCATGATAGTTCCAAAACAACCACACAACGTATGAAAGTGAAAGGGAACCCAATTCCAGTAATTACTACCTAAATTCTTAGTAAAAGCCAACCCCCTCGGCCTTGACGTTTCCTCCCCTCAGTTGGTGAGGCTACGATAGATCCAAAGCCACTTCCCATCAGGGCAGCTGCCCTCCTTCAAGCCTGCCTCTCTCTTCCCTGGGAGTGTCCTTTCACGTCCCATAAAAGCTGTTGCTGGCTTGGCTTACATGGTACGTCCTGAAATTCTTTTCCTGATGATCACCAAGAACTTTGGAAAACCTCCACTCGGAGGCTGGTAACAAAAGCTCTGAGCGAGCAGGGCCTCGTCTCCACTGACCACCTCCACACGTGCCTCAGTGCCCAGAACAGGGCCTGGCACACAGGAGGCTCCCAAGAAATAGTATATGCTTGTCTGAGGATTACAAAAATGTGTAAATAAATGGGACAAATCTCTGAGGTAGGCATTCTTACCATCACTTAACAGAGGAGGTAACTAAGGCCCAGAGAGGCCACATGACTCACCCAAGGTCACACAGCAAGTCAGCAGCAGACCCAGAACTAACCCAGGCCCTGACTCCCAGCCCCGGGTGCTGAGTCCTGCACTTTTGGCTTTTTCCTGGCTGCCCTGGCCCAGGGTCCCTACTGGGCAACCCATCCTGTCCTGTCCTCTGCTACCACCAGCCCCCTCTGTCCCACCAAATGTCCCACCCACGGCCTAGCTCAGAGCTGCTGGAGACTCCAAGCCCCCTCTTCAGCCTCCCTCCCTGACCCCAGACCCTTTGCTCAGCTGCCCCAGACACTGGGTGAAGGAGACACAGGATGTTGGGGCTGGCAGGGGCCTCAGGAAGCCTCTGGCCCCATCCCCTGGGGTGGCAGGTGGGGCAATGGTCCCTCAGTGGCCACACTGTGCCCCTCACCTCCATCCCAGAAGCCCCAAGGCCCCGCTTGGGCTGCTGCTCTTCTCCGTGCACATGCCCCCTGCTTCCTGCCTTACTTTTGCCCCCACAGAGTCTGTGAATCCGGATCTAAGGTTTGATTTACACACTTCCGGGGAAGGAGGGCGGCCGTCTACACCTGCTATGACTAAGGCCGAGGTGATTCACTCTGCTAGGAAATGTTTTCTTCTCATCAGGGACCCCCCAGGCCTCCTCCTGGAAGGCTGGGGTCTTCCGAGGCTTCCCTTTCCCACCTGCCTGGAGGCTTCATGGGGAGTTGTGAGGAGGTGGCAACAGGGGTGGAGGGAGCCCGAGACCCCCAGGAAGTGAAGAGCGAATCTAGACAGTGGGGTTGGGAGGAAGAGGATGGACTTAGGGCTCACCGGGGGCCTGGGTTTGAATCCCTGTCCTGTCATAGGCAAGCTGTGTGACCTTGGGCAGGTCACTTTACCTCTCTGGGCCTCCATTTCCTCATCTGCATAATCATACAATGGGATTAGTGACACCTGCCTCCCAAGGTGATGAGGCCTGGATGAGGGGTGTATGTAAATGGCTGGCACATAGTAGGGACTCAGGAAAGCTGAGTTCTCCCCTCCAGCCCATTTGAGGTCTCCCTTTCCCTGCCCAGACCGCCTCCTCCAGGTCTCCCCCCAGCTCTCCTCCACGTGCCCTCCTGCACATCTCTCTGCCCTTGGGGAGAGCAGACCCTGTCAGTATCCCAGGACCTGCCTCCACTGTGGTTCAGGAAGGAGAACATGGAAGTCCCATCAGCAGGACTGGCCTGGCCACCGCGTGCCAGGATGCCAGGCACAGGGGGTTCTTATGTCCAGGGACCGTAAGAAGTGTGGCTGCTTCCCTGTTGATGAGTTAATAAATCTCACTGTTGGAAAGTGCCCTTGGCAGAGTAAGGGGCTTCTAGGGTCCAAAGTTCTGCTATGATCTAAGGGGTCAACAGAATTCTTTAATGCACCTGATTTCTGATACCCAAAGGAGGGTGCTGGCCTCATTAGTGCAGATGTCTAGGTGGGGCTGGGGCCTGACCACCGGTGGAGGGGGAGCGAGAGGTATTGACTGGTCAGCTCCATTCTCTCCTGAAGGCATCTCCAGCATCCCCAACTCTGATCTACGTGTGATCACAAATCAATCAGAAACTAAAAAAAACCCTAAGTCCATTTTCAAAGCACAATGCAAGGAGAAGAGTGGGCTCTGGTGTTAGACCTGTTAGACCCCAGAGGACCACCAGAGACCAGGAGCTGGCCCTGGGCAAATCCTTGCAGTCCCCCTGTCTCCTGAGCCTCAGTCCTCTCACCTGTAAAGTGGGAGTGGTGGTCCCTCCCTCACGCCGTTGTTGTGCGGGTTGGGTGAGGTGATGTGAGTAAAGCCCCTGCACGGTGCCTGAACAAAGCAGGTTCTCCACAAAGGATGCTGTTATCACACGTGGTGGGCAGAAAAATGGCTCCAAAGAAATCTACTTCCTAATCCCTGGAATCTGTAAATATGTTATTAATATTTCACATGGCAAAGGAAAATAAGGTTGCCAATAGAATTAAGGCTGCTAATTAGCAGACCTTAAAATAGGAGGATTATTTTGGATTATCCAGGTGGGCCCAGTGTAATCACAAAGGTCTTTAATGTGGAAGGAGGCAGAAGAGGAGGTCAGAGTGATACGGTGTGAGAAGGACTTGAGCTTGCCGCTGCTGCCTTTGAGCTGGAGGAAGAGACCACGAGTCAAGGAGCGCAGGTGGCCTCTAGGAGCTGGAAGAGGCAGGAAACGGATTGTCCCACAGCACCTCCAGAAGCGAATGCAACGTTGCAGACACTGATTTTAGCCCAGTGAGAGCATTTTAGACTTCTGACCTCCAGAACTGTGAGATAATCAATTTGTATTGTTTAAACCACTTTTTGTTACAGCAGCAATAGGAAACTCACACATATGTGGAACCATACCCCTGCTCCATGAGGGATAGAGCTGGCTAAGGTGTGGACTTGGGAGCTTGGTTGCTGGACTCAAGTCCTGCCTAGTCAATTCAATACCAACACTGTGACTCGAGGAAGCAACCAAACCTTTCTGTGTTGGTTTCCTCATCTGTAAAATGGGTAATAATAGTACTTCCCTCATAGAGTCTTTGTGAGGATTAAACGACATAATATTTGAAAATTTCTAGAATAGGGCTGGGCATACAGAAAGCCCTTAATTAAAGTCAGAATATTTGGATTATGAAAACAGGTTTTTTATTTAACATTAATAGAAGTGTTGGGACCCCCATATGAGCTGTCCTTTTAAATTGGGGGTAGGGGAGAACAGTGGTGAGGGCTTTGGTGTTGGCTTTGGTGTTGGGTAGACTCTGGCTGTGTGTCTCTGGACGCGGCACTTAAATCTCTGAGCCTCAATTTCCTCATCCATAGTATGGGGCTAATAATAGTACCTACCACCAAGGGGTGTTGTGAGGATTAAACGAGATAACTCAGATAAGTCACTAAGCCCAGTGCCCCAGCACACAGTAGGTGCTCAAGAAATGATGGCTGCTATAATTTTATCACTGCCCAATACCTACCCTAGATCCCAACAACAGAGGAAACACACAATGGACAAAGGGTACCAGGAATGCAGAAATGCTCTCAGTACATTTCTCTGTCATTATCATCGCAGTGGCACACGCAGATAGTAAAATGGTGCTCGGTTACGTGCCAGGCCAATTCTTCCATATACAAACAGCACGTGGCACACAGGTTAATTCAGGGGCCCCTTGCAGTAAGCACCTCAGGTGTTCCGGGCCCCCAGGTTGGGACTTTGGCCATGGCTCTAGTCAAAGCCAGTGGGGCTTTCTGAGGTTCACAGTTTGGGTGGCAGTAACAGGGGCCACCTGCCCAGCCTGGCCTCCTCCGTCCTGCCCCAGCCAGAGCACACTGCCCGGGACAGCCTAGGACTCTCCCCAGGTGGGGTCCTCCTCCCACCCCTCCCCTCCGCAACCCCAGCACTCAGGTTTGCGGTTCTCTTTGTTTCCAATGAAGATGTAATCTTCTCACAGGACAGGCCAAGACGGCGGCTGTAATAAAGCCGGCTCATTACATCCCTCTACACAGAGCTATCTAGTGAGCACACACTGGTGCTCCGTGGCCCTTTTGAGCCAAATGCAAATGGATACATTCCGTGGTACCATTTAATTAGCTCAGGAAGGCGCAGTGGGATGTGGGAGGGAGGAGAGAGAACGGGACAGAGAGAGAGTGAGGGGGGAGGGCGTGAGCAAGGAAGGAGGAAGAGGGGAGATGGGCGTTTTTGTCAGTTCTCCAAAGCCCCCTTGAAGGGAGGGCAGGGTTAGGCAAAACTCATTATTCCCACTGGAAGAGCGAGGACACCAAGTCCTACTCTGTGCATCGTGATAGGTGCTGGGGACACAACGGGCGAGAGAGACAGGGTCCTGTCTCCATGGGTTTACAGTAGAATGCAGAGGGCAGGCATTGGGCAACTAATCATTGCAACTTGTGCATGTGAGTTTGTGTGTGTGCACATAGGTGACTTTGCATATGTGTGTGTCTGTGCATATGTGTGTGTGCAAGAGCGTGTGTATGAGAATGTGAGCGTTTGTATGAACGCATGTACGCATGTATGTGTGGGTGAATATTGCATAAAGAATGTGTGAGTGTATGAGAATATTTATGTGAATGCATGCACATGTGTTTGTGTGTGAATGCACGTATGAGGGTTTATGAATGTGTATTTTATGCATGTGTATCTGAATGTTTATTTGAGTGCACATGTGTGCTGGTGTGTGAGTGAACACATGTATAAGTGCATGTGAATGTTTTTGTGAGTGTATGCAAATGTGTATTTGAGTGTGTGTGCATGTGTACATATACATGCAAAAGTATGTGACAGTGTGAGGGTATGTATAAATGCACATTCATACATGTGTGAGATATGAGTGTTTATGTGAATGCGTGTGTGTGGTTGTATGTATGAGTGGTACTGGGTATGTGAGAGTATCTATGTGAGTGTATGTGTGTGTGTGAACAAATTCACGTATGAGTATGTGTGAGCATGTGAAAATGTTTTTGTGAGTGTATGCATATTTGTGTTTGTGTGTGCACGTAAGAATGTTTTGTGTGTCAATGCATATGTCAGCATGTGTTTCAAGAGTGTTTATGTGAAAATGGATGTGCATGTGAATGTGCATATGAGCATGTGTGTGTTTATGTGAGTATGCATGTATGTTTTTGTGTGAATGTGTGCATATATGTGAAAACTCACGATTACTCATGTGATTGTTTAGAAAGAGTAATCTAGTGGTTTAGGGGACAGTGTGGGCTGAAAGGTGACCACCTGGGCTGGAATACCAGCTGTGCCACACTCTTGCTGTGTGCCCTTGGGCAAGTTAATCAACCTCTCTGGACTTTAGTTTCCTCATCTCTAAAATTGGGATTAAAAATAGCTGATAGGGATGTTAGAAGAATTACATTCATTAACACAGCTCCAGCACTTAGAACAGTGCCTGCATATGCTCAGCACTCAGTGCATTTTAGCTGTGAGAAAAATAAGAGTTAAAAAGCAAAGGAAAAGGATCGGTGGGACCTGACTTAGATCACTCTGAAGAAGTGCCACTCGCGGTGGGTCCTCAACCATGAGTCCACATGAATGTGTAGTGGGCTTCTGTTTATTTGTTTATCTGCCCCTCACCCATTTCTCTTCTTCCTGTAGGGCCACCTCCAATTTCCCTTTGAAAATAACTCCCTGCCCATTCTCAGTTCATCAGATGTCGCTGACTCACCCTCTGGCTCCTGCCCCCAGGCCTGGCCACTCAGTTAACTTCACCTGCTGGCTACAGTGACTGTTTCAGGAGTTGGCAGATGACTCAATCCAGGCCAATGGAAATCATACCAGAGACTGATAAAAACATCAGGAGAGAGGGGGCATGAAGCCAGGAGATAATGTGACCGTGAAAGACGCCAATACAGAAGAGATGGGAAGACCAGGTTCTGAAAGGATATCATTTGAATCCCTGGATCCAGCCATGCCTGAAGCTTTCAACTCCTGCATTTTTCAGGGGAATGAACCAAATAATTTTCCCTTTTTATTTCTTTTGTTTAAACTGGTTTCAGTTGGTTTTTGTCACTTCAGTTGTAAGACTCTGACTGATGTTGCACATTCCTGGCAAAGGACACGGCATGGGGGAAGCCCCTGAGGAGAGAGGGATCGTGGTCTAGTCAAGGAGCTGAAACCAAGCCAGCGTGGTGGAAGCCTGGGGACCGGGTGGGGAGTGCCTGGGTACCGGGGCTCCGAGGGGCCCAAAGTCTAAGCATAGCAAGTTGGGCAAGTGAGGTGGGAGTGGGGGAGGTAAGGTAAGAGCTGAAAAGCTTGGCATGCTCGGTGCATTCTTTTGGACCATTCTGCAGTGCTGAGTCCTCTCCCAGCCCGCCCCCAAGTCCACACTTCTCATCCCGCCCCCATGCCGCACTCTGTCCATCCCTAAGTCCTGAATCCGAAACCTAGAACAGAAAGGGCTTACCGGGAAGATAAATGCAATTTAGTCCAACATATTTTTAAATTTTATTTTTATTTCATTACATCATTTTGTTTTATTTTATTATTTTATTGTTTTATTTATTACACCAAGTGATACATGAACACATTCTCTTGGTAAAAAAAGAAAATCTCATAACGTGGGAAAAACAAATAGTATCATTTTACAGAATGGGGATGGTGTCCGGGCAGGTTATATAGTTCACCTAAGGTCATACAACAAGTTTTCCAGGAAGCCTTCTGAACACTTTCCATCTTGTAATAAAGCTCGAGGGGATAAGAACATCGACAGTAATAACAGCTAACATTAGCATTTACCAGGTACCAGCCACTATGTTAAGCTCTTTGCTTTCCTTAATTTGAATTAGTCCTCACCACAATCCTATGATGTAGCTACCATTATTTTTCTCATTTGACAGATAAGGCAGCCCACGGCACAGAGGTTAAGTAACTCCTTGCAAAGTCACACAGCTTGTGTGGTGCAACCAAGACTTGAACCCAGGCATCCTGGTTCCAGAGCCCATGCCTTCGCTTCTGGCAACAATTTAGAGTTTGCAAGAGTAAATTTCCTTTAACAACCAGATAATTTTATCTGGAAGACAGAGGGAAATGAGCAGTCCTAGGACTCTGAAGAGGAAAGTGCTCTGTCCTCAGAGCTGTCAGTGGTGCCGAGGCACAACTGCACATTGTACTAGCTGATCCGCAACTTCACACTTCTCCAGTTCAGTTCTCAGCCTAATTTCTCCAGCCCAGCTCCTCACAACACAGTCCACTGATAGTCGCATATGCTCACTCCATCCCACCTGAGAGACACCTGACTGAGGCAGCAAGCTGCGAAGCTACTAAATTCCCCATGTGCGCACACACACGTCTGTAGCAACTCTGTATCTGCAGAATCCTGGCTCCCTTTAGAAAGAAGTTAGTTGTAATAGGATAGAAGGAAGCCTAAAGACATAATGAGGCCAAAAGTGCCTTTTGTAGTCATCGGACCCAACCTCTGTATTTTTTGGGTCCATTGTATTAAGATATAACTTGCATGTGGTAAAATGCACAAATCTTAAGTGTGCATGTGGTGGGTTGTAAAAATAACCACAAATATTTTCCCTCCCTGATCCATGCTTTTGGGATGTGGCATTTCAGAGCCTTCTATCAAAGATGAAAGTCTGTTTCTTCACCTCCTCAATCCGGGTTGGCCCACGATCTTGCTTTGGCCAATGAAAACACTAACAAATATTAGATAAATAGAGGCTTTAAAAGTGCCTGTAGGGGCTTTCTCTGTCTTGCTGAACTTGGAGACACGGGAATGAACTTGAGCTAGCCCGCTGAAGGGTGGGAGGCCATATGGAAAAGAATGAGGTGCCCCAGCAGGTAGCTTGCCAACTACCAGATGTGTGAGTGAAGGCATCCTAGATCACCCCGCCATAATCCACAATACCGCAAACACAGATCCATAAGAAGTAAGCTGAGCTAGCCTTGGTCTGATTAATTGCACAGACAACCATTAGAATTTTGACCTAAATAAGTGGTTATTTACCACCAAGTGTTGCACAGCAAAAGCTGATAAAGATAGCTTTCTATGAGTTTTTACAAATGTGTCTACCCACGTAACCAGCACCCAGATCAAGATATGGAACATTTCTAGCACCCCAGAAAGTTTCTTTGTTCTCTTTTCCAATCAGTCCCCCAACCCTGAGAGATATCCATTAATCCAGTTACTATAAATTCATTTATATTAATAGAACTATAAAGTATGTGTCTTTTGGGACCATGTCAGTGATATTCATACATGTTTTATGTTTATTAGTAGTTTGCTCATTTTTGAAAATGCTGTGTAGTTCCATTTTGTCAGTTTCCACAATGTATTTATCCATTTTCTCATAGATGGACATTCGGGTTGTTTTGTTTTTTGACCGTTATAAATAAAGTTTTTAAGAACACTTACATGTAAGTGATTTGTGCACATACGTACTCAATTCTCTTGAGTATACACCGTTATGGGCTGGATTGCATTACTCCCCCAAATTCATATGTTGAAGTCCTAACCTGCAGTACCTCAGAATGTGACTATATTTGGAAGTAGGGCCTTTTAAGAGGTGGTTAAGTTAAAATGAGGTAACATGGGTGGGCCCTGATCCAGTGTGAAGACACAGAGAGAAGATGGCCATCTACAAGCCAAGGGAAGAAACCTCAGAAGAAACTCATGCTGCCAATACCTTGATCTCAGACTTCTAGCCTCTAGAAATGTGAGATGATAGATTTCTATCATTTACGCCACCCAGTCTGATATTTTGTTACATCAGCCTGAGCTGGCTGATAGGGCTCTAACTGTATGTCAAAAACCAACTGAATGCTAGGTGCCAGGCTAAGGGCTTTACACATCTTATTGTGCCCTCAAAATACCAGTGAGGAAGATGCCATTAGGGTCTCCACTTTACAGATGAGGAAACAGAGGCTCCAAGAGGTTTAACAAGCTGCCAGGACTGTATAGTTAGTAGTATTAGACTTCCTCATGATTAACTTACATAGCTCAACACTAACTACACAATCACTTGTGTGATGAATTGTTTAAAGTTGACCTCTTCCTTTATACGGTGGGCTCCGTGAGCAAGGGGACCGGGTCCATCTCCTGACTGTGCGAGCCAGTGCCTATCACAGCCAGCACAAACCTGGACAGCCGACTCAAAGTCCTGGGGTCTCGACCCCTCCCTCCTCCAGCCCTCTCTGGTGACCCCAAGGCTCTGTGATGGAGGGTAGGATGGGGGCTACCATGCGGGCCGCTCGCTTCTCTGCAGACAATTTAGGGAAGATGGTTTCCAGAAAGAGCAGCCGTGATTAACTCAAATGAACTGTAAAATTGTTTTTGGTTTAAAGGCTTTGCTTACTGAGGTGTCGAGTGGTGGGAGGGAAGGGCGTGGGAGGGAGGGGCACAGCAGCCAGCAGGGCTACTGCCCCCCTCCTCAGTCAGCAGACCCTGAGCCAGCATCCACCCCATGCCAGGTCCCATGCTGGGCTCTGGGGCTCAGAGACAGGTGAGACCAGGTGGCTCTGAGGAGCTCACAGCCCAGGTCTGACTGGGAAACTGCCAATTTCAGAACAATCAGGCAAGTGCTTGTGTAGGGGAAACACGGTGTGAAGGAGGGGCCCCTGACCCGGGGAGGGGGTGGTGAGACGCAGAGAGGTGGCATTGTGCAAATGACCTGGGTTCAAATCTCAGTTCCTTCATGTCTCTGAACCTCAGTTTCCTCTTCTGTACAATGGGGATAACAGTTATTCCCCCAGGGTTGCTGTAAGCATTAAATGAGATAATAGCATAGAGCCCAGAGCACAGTGCCTGGCGCATAGTAAACGCTCAGTACACACCAGCTGTCACTGACCATCGAGTGAAGCTGTGAAGAAAGCTGGTGTGAGGTGGGGGCAGCCGGGGGGGAGGGCGTTCTGGGAAGACGGACCAGCACGTGCAAAGGCCTGCGAGCAGCTGGGCCTATGCGGTCAGAGTGTGAGATGTGGGTGGGCAAGATGGGGCTGGAGAGACCCATGTGGCCAGTTCAAGGGCCTTGTAGTCCATGCTGAGTTGTTGGGGTTTAGTCCTCAGAGCAGGGGGGAGCCATGGGAGGGCTTTGAGAGGGGGCATGGCGTGTTCGTGTCAGCTGTAGCCTTGAACTGAGGGGGGACCTGGGTCCAGGAGACCTGGCAGCTGTACAGTCTCTGGGGAGAGAAGATGGTGCCCAGGACTAGGTGAGGACAGTGTGGGCAGGGGACAGAGGTGGGGGACAGCAGGGCGGACAGAGACATTGGGGAGGCAGGGCTGGGCCCCTGGAGGGGGCTGCAGGGGGCCGCTGAAGATGGGCCCAGGGTTCAGAAGGGAAGGTGGGCTGAGCTGGGCAGGAGGAGGGGCCTGGGGCCAGGGGTTCTCTGTCACGGGCCCCTGCTGGAGGGAAGGGCCAGCCTGGGCCCTGGGGGAGGGACAGGGACTGCAGACCCTTCAGGTGCCCTCAGGCTGAGGGAGGGGCTGCCCAGAGCCCCTTCCTCCAGCCAGACCCTCCCTGAGCCCCGTAGCTGGTCGGGCCCGCCTGGCCCTGCAGGCCCTTCCATGGGCACTCGGGCTGTGTCCAGCCCACGTGACCCCTCAGCTCAAGCCCCTGCTGCTGTGGAAGGTGACCTTGAGCCCTTCACGCTGCGCCTCTTTCCTCCTCTCCACATGGAGAGCATCACCTGTCCTTACTGCAGGAGAGAAGGGGCGCAGGTGACCATCCCTGCTCAGGCAGGACTCACAGAGCCCAGACCAGGAGAGAGCTGGGAACAGGGAGAGACAGAGGCAGACACTGACGGGGACTCGGTGACAGGAACAGTGAAGCAGAGACAGGGGAGGCCCCAACACGGCCCCCCACATGCCTCCTCCCCTACCCCCGGCCCTGGGGGCTTGTTTGGGGGGTGGGGAGTCATCGGGCCTCAAAGGGTCCCCTTCTCTCCGGCTGATCTTCGCAGAGAAAAGGAACCACTGTCATCCAGTCAATCTAATCAGACACAACCAAGTTGTGGGGGTCTGTGCAGCAGGGTGAGTGATTAGGAAAAATTGCCTCCCTGCAAAGAGGTTAAATTTAATTTTTGTTCCATAGTCTAAAAACCAAATAGAGAAGAAGAGGCTTTCTGCCCCCTCCCCCTCCCTCCCCACAGCCCACCAGCTGAGGATCTGTGAGTCCCCTGAGAAGGAGGCACCGGCTCAGAGGGTCAAACTACAACCTGAACAGTGACTGTCACGACAACTTAGGACAGCCACGCACCCCCCTAACACACACACACACATGCTTGCACACACACATGTACACACATGTACACACATGCACACACATGCACACACACATACATGCACACATGCACATACACGCACACACGCACATACATACATGCACCCACACGCACACACACACACAGCCATCTCACAGGGACACAACTGTCCGCAGGCCTGAGTGCTGGTCCTGGCTCTGTGGCTAATTGGCTGTGTGAACCCTTGCCAGTTGATCTGGGGGAGCCTGCCTGGTTGTCGCAACTTGGAATTTTATTTTCTCTCTGTCAGCCGCTCCTTCTTTCAAACTGAGGCTGACTCAGAGAAAATAGAGTCTGGATGGTGGTGGCCCAGCAGAGTTCATCAGGTGGCACTCATTACCACATAGGCCTCCCCTCGGCCAGCAAACCTGGAACTGCCCCAGGCCTGCCCCAGAGCCCGAGTCCAGGGCCGGGAGGGCAGAGAGGACTTTGCTGCCCCACGTGCACACGCACACCCACACCACCCCGAACCACATCACCACCTGCTCCAAGGGACGGGCTTTATCAACCAGCACCGGTCCCAGGGCCAGGACTGCACCCTCCCATGGCCCGGGACCAGCCACCACTGCCTGGTCCTTTCATATTTCTCTGAGGACTGAGCAGGCGGGGGACAGCTGGGAAGGCAGGAGGAAGAACATCTGGAGCCAGAAGCTGGAGATGGATTAATGTGTGTCCTGTGACTTCTCCAGTGAGAGCTGGGCCCTGGGGACAGTCTGGGGAGCGGGTTGTCAGAGGGCTGGTAAGGGGCCCTGAGCCCCCAGGTAGAGGCAGAGCCTGCAGGCCGGGCTGAGAGTGAACAGAGGTGGTGAGCATGTCACTGAGGGGTGGCCTGAGGCTGCTGCTTCGTGTTTCGCCCCGTCCCTGCAGGGCCGTGGCAGCTGAGCCCCACCTGTGTGACCAGACGGCTCCAGGCTAAAGGGCCAATCCTGCCCCCAGCAGAGGGGTTTAAAGAGTTCGGGGGCAGGTAATGTGGGGAGGGGTGTGGATTGTGGAAACTAGTCCGGGTTTGAATCCCAGCCACTGGCTCATGGTGTGACCCTGAGCAACTTCCTCCCCCTCTCTGGGCCTCAGTTTCCTCATCTGCCAAACAGGGCAAGGAGCCTACCTGGGACCACAAGTGGGTGCTTCTGGGCATGGGAAGGGCATCGGCAGGGCTCAGTGGATGTTTGCTCCTGTCCCCTCTGAAGCCCCCATGGTGCCTGGCTCTAATCAGTGCCCAGCAAATATGGCTTAGCCTGGTGAGATAATGAAACGAGTTCATGTCTGTGTCTGGGCCTCACAGCAGCAAAATTTAAAACCGTGTCAAACAACTAGAAGCCTGGCTGGGTGGCATCCTTGGGGTTTGGGTGTCAGACATCAGGGAGGACTTCCTGGAGGTGGCCGGCTTGGGCTGGGTAGGATGTGGATAGAGGAGGGGAAGGCAGGTGAGGAGGGGACACTGCACGTGCACAAGCAGGGAGGTGGGGGCAAGGTGAGCCACACCCTCTCTCGTGCTCTCTGCCTGTGGTCGACAGGGAAGAGTTTGGGGTTTGGAATCAGGCAGCTCTGGATTCAACCTGGACAAGTCCCTCTGTCACTTGGAGCCCCAGTGTTGTCAGCTGTGGAGAGGGGGGAACGGCACCCCCCTCACAGGGTGATGGTGAGGCTGGCACAGGTATTCCGAGTGTGTGGAGCCCCAGCACAGAGCTGGCACCCGGGGGATACGTGGTACCAGGGGCTCCCTCCCCTCTGTTAGCTCATCCAGGTGACTGGCCCCATCTGCCCCACAGGTGGCCTCCCCACCTGGTCACATGTGGTCTGAGCAGGGAGCAGACTTTGGTGTAGGGACCTGTGGGGAGGGGGGATATGCTTCATCTCTCTGGGAAGACCACCAGGCTCCACTTGGATGGATGGAGTCCATCCAGCCCCCACCCTGTAGGACACAGAGAGGTTAAGGGAGTGGCCCAAAGTCACCCAGCCCCCATCCCAAGCCTCTAAGTGCTCTGCTCTCTAACCGGCCCTGAGTGGGGGATCCATCTGCAAACACCTGGACCAAGAGCCTCAGGGATTCTTCTCGGCCTTCCATCGTCCCTCTGCTCTCACAGTCACTTGCTCTCCAGGCTGAGAAGGGCCTGGAAACAGGACCTGGGGCTCCCTGGGAGTCCAGGCCAGTGACCTGCAGAGCCTCTGGCTGAGGCCTTGGCCTGTGCTGGGAAGGGGAGGGTTAAGGCTTGAGCAGTTCTTCCTGGTTAGTGTTTAACTTGCAGTTTCTGAAGGCCATCAGGAGCCCCATGGAGCAAACATTTTCTCTCCTAATGACACTGCAGCAGATTAAGGCGGGTCCCATCTCCCAGACAGCATTAAAGAGAGAACATATGTTACCGGGATGGCCTGGCCTGGCAGCTGGAATAACTTTCTTAAAGACGTGCTCGGGTGAGGAAGAGGTTCCCTCAGACCTATTGTCAACAAATCTGGCCTGGTTACTTTGGCCAGGGCTCTGGGGGGTGAGGATGGATGCCTGGATGCCAAGCTGGGAGGACACTGACACAGGCTGGGATTCGACTTCACATGAGAAAGATGCAGTCCCCGTGGGCCACAGCTGACAGCCACTCACCTCTATGGGCTCTATTACTTTTAAGGTTGGCTCATATGTGGGCCCCTTTTCTCTTTGGTTTCACAGCAGAGCAGGCCTCTGGGGACTGAGCAATGATCATCCCATGTGGAGACTAATGAAAATCTTTCCTTCTCAGTTTTGCAATGTGGTTCAAAGGCAGGTGGTGCCAAGAATGTACACTTGACTTTGTGGTTAGGAAATGTGGGTTCAGTTCTGCCTCTGTGACCTTGGCAAGTGACTTTCCTAACAAGGACCACAAATAGCATTGCTTGAGCAACTGCTATGTGCCCAGCTTCTACTGGACGCTTTCAGTTTGCCCTCTCATTGCGCCCTCTCCTGTGAGGCAGGCGTCTCCCTCCCTATTCCATACACAAGAGGACAAGGCTTAGGAGGTCAAGCTCACCTAGCAGCAGAGCAGGGATTCAAATCCAGGTGTGTCTGCTCATGTTCCTTTACTGTACTACACACGCCCTCTGAGCCTTAGCTGCTTCACTTGAAAAATGGGTGACAGTACACACCCTTTACAGCTCACAGGGTTTTGGATAGTACTAATGAAATCTGGATGGGAAATGTGCTGTGCAGGGGGACATGTACCTGTGGGCACGTGTACACACACACACACACACACAAGCATGCACGCATGCACACACGGTTGTCCACCAGTCAGTTACTACCCAGGAGATGAGATCTTACATAGCGGCTTTTCTATAAAGAGCTTTATTTCTTTATCCACCAAGCTCTGCTTAATTTAGCATCTAAAATGTCCTGATACCTGGCTTTTGTGTGTATAAATTTCACTGTATGTATAAAAAGTCTTAGAATGCCCATACTTTTGACCTAGCCATTCTACCTTTAGGAAACATAATCAGGGCTGAGTCTCCAGGACCACGTACAAGGATGTCCCTACAGTGCTATTGATAACAGCCGACATTTGGAAACAAAATGTCCAGTAGGGGAATATTTTATGTCCACATGATGGAATATTATGTAGCCAATCAAAGCCATGGTTGTGAAGCACATTTAATGACCCAGGAATGGAAGAGCAGAACCAACACCTGCCCTACCATGGGCTCCCCACGAGGCATCTCTGCAGGTAAGATGACAGGTGGTTTCTATTTCTTCTGCTTATTTTTCTGCATTGAATCAATGTATTTAAAAATGAATGATAAGAGGCAGCTTGTGTTCCCGTGTCTGGAATGGGGACTGTGGAGCATAATTTAAGGTTTGCTCCATGTCCCGAGCCTCACTCTCACCCCTACATGCTCTGGCCTGGGGCCTCGCAATGTCACTGCACTCAGGGCCGAGCCTGCAGCCCGCCCTCCCCTGGGGTGCTCTCATCTGCTTTCCAGTCTCCAGGGCCCCAGATGTCTCTTCTCCTGGTGTCAGTGTCCTTTCTCCTAGCAGGCCCCGCCCCTCCTAATGCACTGCCTCTGACCACCCTGGGTGGGCAACCGGCTTACCGGGTGTGTGAGACCCCTGTCTGGAACAGGAGCCCCTGGTCTCTGAGTGAGGGAGCACCTCTGTTTACAAAACCAAAAAGCTCGTGCTTGTACACATGGCCCATGTGACTTGCATTTTGGTAACTCCAGGGCCTTTTGAGTTTTCTTGTTCCATTCCACATAGCCAAAGCTGCCAGATGCCTAACTCCTGGGTAAGTGAGGATGGCTTAATATGAATGTGCAGCTGTAGCATATTCTTACAAATTCACTTATTCAATCAACTAACATTTACTGGGAGCCCTATTCTATGCCAGGAAGAGATCCTGGTTATACAGCAGTGGAAAAGATAGACCAGGGTCCCTGTGGAGGCACACCATAAATGAGTAAACTAACTGATAAGACAGGTAGTGAAGGCTATACAGGAACTAAGAGCAACGGAGCAGAGAAAGACCGGCACGGGCCGGGGGCAGTCCAGCTCCAGAAAGCCGGTTCTGTTGCATAGGCATTGGCCTGCTCTGTGGCAGGCTCCGTGCTGGGGCCGGCAGGTAGGTGCAGGCACAGCTGGGTCCACACCCTGTCAGTTCAGCCACCCCAGTGGAAAGAGGACCTCCTGTTCCCAGGTGTTCCAGCAAAACTCCCAGAGCTGATGCTCATTAGCTCCGAGTGGTGCAGCTTGGGCCACTGGCCTGGGACTGCAGTGCTCTCCTTGGTCAGGCCTGGGGCCATCTGAACTGGAGGTGGGGGAGGGGTAGCTCCCCAACAGAAAATTGGTGTGCTGTGAGCAGAGGAGGCAAGGACATATGGCCTACTCGGAAATACAGCTCCTCTCCCTTCTGCATCCTCAAAACATTTCCCTTTAATTCAATCACTCCCATCAGCACACAAACAGGGTGCAAGTATTTCTCGCATTTAAAAGGGAAATAAACCTCTCTTGACTTTCCATTTTCTTCCGGGTGCTGCCCCATTTCACTGTTCCCCACCTGCGCAAACCCCTGAAAGGGCTGCCTAAGCTCACTCATTCCAACCAGCATCTCTTCCTCTTTCTCTCTTGAATTCATCCTTTTGAGTTTGTGTCCCCATCTGTTCACCAAAATGGCTCTTGCTGTGGTCACAGGTGACCTCCTCATGGCTTAATCCAATGGCCGAGTCTCGGTTCTCACCTTGCACACACGTGATCGCTCTTCGCCCCTTGCCTTCCTGAACAGCACGCCCTTTCTGTGTTCCTCCTACCTCACTGGCCTCTGTTTCTGTCACATCTGCTGGTGCCTCCTCTTCTCTCCAGTCTTTAAGTGTGGGGTGGGCCAAGGCGGGGAGGGAGTTCAAAATGACTCTCAAAAATCTGCCACACTGTCCTCTCGCTGTCCCTGGCACAGGCCAGGCATGTTCCTACCATAGGGTCTTGGCGTATGCTGTTCCCTCTGACCAGAATAGTCTTCCTCCAAATACCTGCATGGTTCACTCGCCCACTCACCCTGTTTCGGCCTCTGTCCACAATGTCACTTTTCCCGAACTCACTATTTAAAACTACAGTCTCCTAATTTTTGTGCTTTGTCTTCCCCTTTGGCTATTTTCATTGTTAATTGCTCTTATTACCATATTTGCATACTGTGTTTGACCTATTGGTATATCATCCACCCCTTCCACCACATGTGCCAATAAGAGCAGAGACTTTGTCCCTCTCATTCAGTGTTGACCCCAGCACTTAGGACAGTGCCAGAGCATAGCAGGTGCTCAATAGTACTAGAGGAATTAATGACTACTCATTATAGTTATCTTCCTTTTCAAGGAGCCAGAAATACAGAGCAGAGGAAGACAAGGCCCCTACCTTTGCAGAACTCACAATCTTGTCAATGCACCTACAAGCAAGCCTGATCCACAGAGGGGTGGCCTGGGGATTGGGTGGGCCAGAAGTTGGTGAGAGCCAGACATTGCTGGAAGAGGCGGCCAGAGAGAGATGGGGGCAGCACTGCCTTTGTGCTGTGAGGCTTGGTGTGCAGGCCGTGGCACCTGCTAGCTCTCTGGAGGGGGAAGGGAAGGGAGTCACATTTGGTGAGCACCTGCTGCATGCCAGGTTCCCCAGCCTTCGCCACAAGTTGACAAGGTGGGAATTATTAGCCTTGTTACAGAAAATGGAGGCCCAGAGACAAAGAGCAATGGTTCAGGCAACCTCCTGGCTTGTATCATCACGCTGATTTGATTTTTACCTTGTCTTGATTCAGATAGGTTTTAGGTGGTTATAATAAAAAATATATATTAAGTTTATGAATATTGACACTGGCAGAGTAGTTTGTATTGGACCAACCATAAACCCTAGACAAAATATTTCTTTTAAATTCAGAAGACTATTGTTTGAAGGAAATGGGGAGCAACCAAAACTCAGCAGAAATGTAGGGGATATGACTTAAAAGAAGAGAACCATGCTGGGTGAGATGCATGTCAGATTTTTTCCCCTGAGGGCACGCCACTATCCATGAAAGAAAGTTGCATTCTGAGTGATTTCAGGAGTCAGAGGACAGAATTTGGGGCTGCTAAGCAGCTAGGAATTAAGGAAAATCCTAGAAAGGAGGGGCCACAGAGGGGATCCCCAAATTCTGTATATAAACTCCCTTCAAATCTTGGGTAACTCTCAAACTGGCATGTGCAGGCAAGACTTCAAAGAACCCAAAGGGAAAACAACAGCTGAAAAGATGGAATTGCCAAGTGGAGATTTCAGAATCCACCCAATGCAGGGAAAACCGAATTTGGAGTCAGAGTCCTGCCAAGTGTGAGGGCATGCCAATAAATCCCCTGCATGGCTACACATTAGGAATGAAGATGACATCTTATGATAGAGGGATTCATGCTTAGATCAGGAACAAAACTGAAATAGACCTGCCCAAACAAAGGAGAAAACCAAGAATCCAAAAGTTAAAGATTATCTAACAATAACTTAACTGTTGGCCAAAACAACTGTTATTACTCTTCAGGAAGATGATAAAACCAAATCTCTAGAAAGTATCATCACAATGTTCAGTATATAATAAAAAGTGAATAGACATGTGAAGAAACAGGAAAATGTGACCTACAGTCAAGAGAAAAACCAGCCAATGAAAAAGATACACAGATGACTAAGATGTTGAAATTAACAGACAAGGACTTTGGAACAACTATAACGAATATGTTATAGTTGAAACTATACAGTGAAAGATGGCCAAGCTTGAACAATTTGAGCAACTAAATAAAGTCATATTGGATTATAACCCCAAATATAAAATGAATATCCATGAGTCTATACTGGTATAAATAAACAATTGAATAAATTAATAAATTGTGGAGAAGAGGGAAATCTTTGCAAAGAAGAATCACAAGTAATTTATGTAGATTCTCTCCTCCTCAAGGGTGGAACATAACTCCCCACTCCTCAAGTGTGGACCACTTATAGTGACTTCCTTCCAAAGAGTACAGTATGGAAAGAGGGAGAAGAAAGAGTAACTTTACTGTGTAGAAAACTGGCAAACACTGAGAAAACCCCAGCCACAGGATGAAGGTCAACATTAATAGTCATAGGTCATAGTGATAGTATGTGCCCTTGATATGATGTGAGTGGCACTTTTCATCTGTGATCTTTCCCCAAACCCCTCAGTCTAATAATGAGAAAAACATCATACAAACGCCAAAGACGGCCATCTAAATATGTTCTTGACCAGCACTCCTCCAAACTGTCAAGGTGAACAAAACCAAAGAAAGTCTGAGGAATTGTTACAATCCAGGGAAGCCTAAGGAGACAGGACAGCTAAATGTTATGTGGTATTCTGAATGGGATTAGAACAGAAAAAGAACATCAGGTAAAAACTAAGGAAAGCTGAATATGCTATGGACTGTAGTTAATAATTATGCGTCAATACAAGTTCATTAATTGTAATAAATGTACCATAGTAATGTAAGATACTAACAATAGGGAAAGCTATGTGTGTGATGGTGGATGATATGGAAACTCTCTGTACTGTGTTCAATTTTTCTGCATATCTAAAACTGTTCTAAAAAATAAAGTATATTAATAAAAAAAGTAAAGATAAACTTATCAGATGGGACTAGCAATAGATTGGACAAAACACAAGAAAGGATCAGTGAGCTTGAATACGGGTCATTAGATATCGTCC
The DNA here is from genome assembly GCA_023783475.1 of Daubentonia madagascariensis. Lineage (NCBI taxonomy): Eukaryota > Metazoa > Chordata > Mammalia > Primates > Daubentoniidae > Daubentonia > Daubentonia madagascariensis. The sequence goes on from JAKFHU010000117.1 coordinate 7,652,254, forward strand.
AGATCAAAGCACACAGAGAAAAAAATATAAAAACCAACACTAACAAAGGGAGTCTCAGTGGCCCGTGAAAGGACAGAAAGAATGAGCGAAAAAAGCAAACATTTGAGGAAATATTGGAAAAATAAAAAATCGATAAAAGATCTGCAGATTCAGGAAGCTCAGTGAATCCCAAGCAGGATAATTACAAAGAAAATCAGATCTAGACATGTCGTGGTCAAACTGCTGCAATCCGAAGATTAAGAAAAGATCAAAGGCAGTCAGAGGGGAGGAAAGGGAACATATTAATACACAGGGACAAGGATAACAATGGAAGATGATTTTGTATCATGGAAATAGAGGCCTCAAGACAATGTGACATCTTTAAGGTTCTGGAAGGAAAAAGCAAACCAAAGACTTTTAACCTAGAGTTTTCTTGATCCAGCAAAAAATTTTTAAATTAAGGTGAATTAAGAACATTTTCAGATAAGTGAAAGGTGAGGAAATTTGTTGTCAGTAGACCTACGCTACAAAATACTCTAAAGGAAATTCTTTAGTTTAAAAGCAAATAATATCAGATGGATTTTCAGATCTACAGAAAATAAGGAGAAACATGGGAAATGGTAACTATAAAAACTGTTTCTTTTCAATTCTAGAAAAGTTAAATAATGACTTAGAGAATAGATAACAGCAGTGTATTACAGAGTTTGCAACACAGGCAGAAGTAAAATACATGACAATATGAACACGAGTGAATGTAAGCGGAATTGCACTGCTATAAAGTTCTCATGTAAATAAAGTAGTATAATATTAATTTAAGTTAGACTAGATAAGCTAAGGATACATGTTGACCACAGAGCTGGCACATGCAAGCAAGACTTCAATGAGCTCAATGAGAAAACAACATATTGTAAGCATTAGAGCAAATACTAAGAATAACACAAAGAAATATAACTAGAACACGAGTAAAGGAACCAGATTGGAACCCTAAAATATATTCAGTTAACCCAAAAAGAGGACAGGAAAGGAGGAACAAAGAAACCAAAAACAAATGGGGCAAGTAGCAAACAAATGAAAAGATGATACAGTAAACATAGACACAATACTTGAAATAAGTGAGAGATTCTTAGATTAGTTAAAAGAAAAAGACAACAACATAGTTAAAAGAAACATCAACTATGGGATGTTTACAAAACATACACTTTAAAGACACAGACAGGCTGACAGCAGCAAAGATGGAAAAAGATATAATAAGCAAAAGAAAGCTGACATGGCTATAATAGTATCAGAGAAAGGAGACTTCAAGACAAAGAGCATGTAAGAGACCAAAGAGGAACATACTAAAAGGGTCACTTTATTGAGAAGACGTGTGCTAGGGACTCAATTTATATGTTGAAGCACCAACCCCCAGTATGACTGCATTTGGACATAGGGTCTATAAAGAGGTAATTAAATTAAATGAGGTCATAAGGGTGGATCCCTGATTTGGTAGGATTAATATCTTTATAAGAAGAGCCGTCAGAGAACTTGTCTGTGCGCTTGCTCTTGCTCTCTCACATGCAGGCTCCCTCTCTCTCTCTCCACCAAGTGAGGACACAGCTATAAGGTGACCATCTTCACATCAGAAGAGGGCCTTCACTAGGAACCAAATTGGCTGGCACCTTGATCTTGGACTTCCCAGTCTCCAGAACTTTGAGAAATGAATTTCTGTTGTCTATATGCCATCCAGTCTATGGTATTTTGTTATGGCAGCCTAAACTGACTAAGACAACATGACAAAAATGAAAGAAAACATAAATCATCAATATCAGGAAGGGTAAAGGAGACATCACTACAGATTGTACTGACATTAAAATGATGATAAGGAAATATTATGAACAACTTTTTCAATTCAATAACTCAGACAAATGTGAGAAATTTCTTATATAATGTGCCAAAACTAACAAAAGAAGAAATAGAAATTCTAAATAGCCTTATATCTAATATTTAAATTGAATTCATAATTAAAAAACTTTTTCTGCAAAAGAAAGCTCCAGGCCCAGGTGGTGAATTCTATCCAACATTTATGAAATAAATAATACTAATCTATAAATTCTTTCTGATAATAGAAGAGGAGGGGACATGTCAAAATTCATTCTGAGGTCAGCATAACTCTAACATCAAACCCTGATGAGACTATTAGAGGAAACAAAATTAACTCAAGAACATGGATACAAAAACCACCAGAAAATATTAGCATATATAATCCAGAAATACACAAAAAAGATAAATACATCATGATGAAGTAGAAATGATCAGGAATGCAAAGTTAGTTCAACACTGATTTTAACATGAACATCAAAGTAATTTGCCATATTAGCATAACAAAGGAGAAAAGCCATATTATCATCTCAATAGATGTCAAGGAAGCATCTAAAAAAATTCAACAGCCATTCATGACAAAAAACTCTTAGCAAACTAGAAACAAAGAGGAATTTCTTCAATCCTATAAAGGACCTCTATGCACGACCTATAGCTAACATTAGCTATAGACTGAATGTATTCCCTCTATCAGGAACAAGTCAAGATGTATATTATCTCCACTTCTATTCAGCATTGTGCTGGAGGCTCTAATTAGTTCAATAAGGCAAGGAAAATAAATAAAAGGCTTGAAGTTTTGAAAGGATGAATTAAAACTCTTATTATTCACAGATATCACAAGTGATTATGGAAAATCCTAAGGAATCTACAAAAAAACTACTATTAAATTTAACAAATTTCAGCATGCAACTATAAGCAAAACTGTAAAACTGTAAGCAAATTTAACAAGTTACCTGTATGAGTCAAAGTATAAAAAGCAATTGATTTCTCTGTGCTAGATATTGGTGAACTTGTGAGCCATATCTGGCCTGCCACCTTTTTGTATGACCTGTGAGCTAAGAATGCTTTTTAAAACTGTCAAATGATTGAAAACAATCCAAAAAATAATAATATTTTGTAACATGTAAAATTGTGCAAAAGTCAAAGTTTAGTGTTTGTAAATAAACTTCTACTGGAACACAGCCAAAGCTCATTTGTTTACATACTGTCTATGGCCACTTCCATGCTACAATGGCAGAGGTAAGTAGCTGTGACAGAGAGCATATGGTCTGCAAAGTCTAAAATATCTACTCTTTGGCCCTTTACGGAAAAGGTTTGCTAACTCCTGCTCTATGCTAACAACAAACTCTTGTTTAAAAATATCTTTTAAGATACCATTTTCAATAGCATCAAAAACATAATATTTAAGGATTTTTAATATTTAAGGGCTGTATTTTGAAGACCACAAATTATTTCACAGGAAAATTAAGGAACATTTAAATAAATATAAAGACATATCATGTTCACAGATTAGAAGATTCTATATTCTTAACATGCCAATCCTACTCAAATAAATTGTCCCATAGATTTGACACATATGCACACAAAAACCGAAGCAGGTGTTGTTATGTTTTTGTTTGTTTGTTTGTTTATGGAAATCAAGGAGCTGGTTTTAAAATTACACACAAATGTAATAAAACTACACTAGCCACAATAACTTTAAAAATAACTTAGAACCTGATTTCAAGACTATGAAGGTATAATAATCAAGACAAAGTAAGAAGAGACAAATGGATTGATGGAATAGAATAGAGACTTACAATAAACCCACACATACACGTTGTCTAAAACTAAGATCTTTCAATGGGAGAAAGGACTGCCTTTTCAACAGACAGTGCTATGACAGCTGAATATTCATTCGGAAAAATTATGAATTTAGATCCTGACCTCACAGCTTATACAGAAATGAATTTGAGAGGCAATGTAAACATAAACACAAAAACTATAAGAAAAATAAGAGAAAAATCTTAGGTGAATAGCGTCATAATTTGAAAGCATACCAAGATTTCTTAAGACACTCACACAAAAGCACTCACCATAGTAGCCATGAAAGAAAAGACAATACTCAACTGGACTTCCTCAACATAAAAACCTTCTGTTCTTCAAATGATATCATTAAAGAATAAGCAAGTGCACATCATTGATTGGGAAAAATAATGACCATACATATATCTGACAAAGGACTCGTACCTAGATGCATAAAGAACCACAATCAATTATGAAAAGAAAAAATCAATAAAAACGGGCAAAAGACTTCAACATACACTTCACATTAGAAGGGACATGAAATATGTGGGAAAAAGTGCTCAACATTCTTATTAATCATTATCAGGGATCTGCGTCTGGGGTAAAATTGAAAAGACTGACAATGCCAAATATTGGTGGGAGTCTTAGTCTGTCTGTGTTGCTATAAAGGAATACCTGAGGCTGGGTAATTTATTAAAAAAAGAGGTTTATGGGCTCACAGTTCCATACAAGAAGCATGGCGCCAACATCTGCCTCTGGTGAGGACCTCAGGAAGCTTCCACTCATGGCGGAAGGGGAAGGGGAAGGATGTGCAGAGGTTACACGGTGACTGAGCAGACCTAGAGAGAGGGGAGGGACGTGCCAGGCTCTTTTTAACAATCAGTTCTCTGCAGGAACTAAGAGTGAGAACTCACTCACTCTCCCGAGAATGGCACCAAGCCATCAAGAGGGTTCACCTCCATGACCCAAACCCAAACACCTCCCACCGTGCCCCATCTCCAACATTGGACATCAAATTTCAACTGAGACTTGGTCAGGCCGAACCAAACATATCCAAACCATAGCAGTGAGGAATGTGGAGCAAACAGAAATCCTATATATTTCTGGAGAGATTGTAAAATAATACAGTCACTTTAGAAAATAACTTGGCAGTTTGTTATAATGTAAACTATACACCCACACCATGACATAGAAATTCCACTTTTAAGTACCCAGAAGTAATAAAAACTTTGGTCTATAAATAGACTATACAAGTACTTTAATAGCAACTTCATTCATAATAGCTCCAAACTGCTTTTAACTCAATTGTCCATCAACAGGTTAATGGATACACAAATTTTGGTATAGCCATATAAAGGGCTAACACTGAGCAATAAGCAAGAATAAACTACTGATAAACACAAACATGGATAAATCTCAAAACATGATATTGAGCAAAAGGCCCTAGATACTTACCATGGGATTCCATTTATATGAAATTCTGCAACATGAAAACTAACCCACAACGGAAGAAAGGAGCTAGGAGTGGAAGGATCGCTTGAAATTGAGCGTAAGAGACATTTCTGGGGTAATGGAAACGAGGCACAGTGAGGGCGGCGAGGGAGGGAAGCCGGCAAGGCTGAGTGAAAGAGTGGGCAGCTGTGCGGGCTCAGGCCACCGGGGCCCATCTAAGCACCGTGGAGGGCATGGTTCAGCCTCGCCCCTCGGAGGGGAGCTGGGCAGTTCTCTGTGTGCCCCAAACCTCACAGGTGAGAGGCGCGCTTGGCTGTGGACCCCCGGGCTCTCCCGGCTGCCCGGACCCCAGGGTGGTCGCGCCCCCAGGACCCTGGAGAGCGCCCCCAGGCGGAGCACAGGGAAGCAGGCCCCAGGGGAGCGCTCAGCGCAGGTGCACGCAAAGGGGCCCAGGGGACATCAGGTGTGGTGTCCACGGCACTGGGCGCCCCACCTGGGAAGAAGCCCTTCCCCTGGAAGGACCTGATGCTGCTTCATCAGCCTGGGCTGTTATCGCCAGCACCAGTTATGAACAGCCAAACCCTATCTCTGCCTGATCCAGCAAAGCACCCCCAACTTCACGCTAAATGCATAATTTGCTGCAAATTAAACTTAATGGGCCTAGAGTAATTATGTTGACTTTTTAAAGTACTTAGAGATAAATACATGATTAGATATTTCAGAATGTAAACTTTTTCATTGTTTTTCCCAAGGGAGCCGGGGGAGGAGGCTGAGGCCTGAGTCAGAGACAATCCTGAAGAAGCGGGAGGGAGGCTCAGAGACCGACTGAAGGTGCTCTTAGACCGGTGTGGGCGGTGGAACCTAGGCCAGCTGTCTGGAAGAGCGACTGTGCAAAATATATCCCAGGCCTTAAACATGCCGGTACCTGATGGCCTGATGAGACCACAAATCTACCATAGGGAATAATCAGAGAAGGTGATAAAGATGTATGTGCAGTGTCGATCCCAGCATAATTTATAATGGTCAAATTTAGATGGGAACTATCTACATGCCTAACAATGGGAGATTTATATGTAAATTATGGAACAATTGCATCATGGACTGTTGGCCATTAAACATGAACATTCAAAAATTAATTGATGTTGAGAAATATAAATAATATAATATAATAAAGACAAGAAATAAAAGCAGCATATAAAACTGACATAAAGTATTAAATAAATTCCTAAATTTTCATAGAAAAAAATAAAATCCAGAAGGATTTATGCAAAAATACCAACAGATGTTACTCCTGCTTGGGGGATTATAAAAGACTTTAATAATCTTTATTTTTTATGTTTAAATTTTGCTGCAGTGAGCATCTATGGCTATAATATTCTTTTAAATTTGTTTTAAAATGGAGGTAGGTGTGAAAGGATCTCTCCACCCTTTTCCCACAAGGAGTCTTCCCAGAGTCAGCTCTGCGACCAGAACTCTAATTTCAGTATCTCTAGGTCCTTATTTAAGTTTCCTAGGTGCTGGTTGGGACCCAGGCTGCAGGCTGTCATGCAGAATCCTATCTTCTCTTCTTTAGTAGCAGAACAACAATGCTTTTGGGGTGGACAGGTGCCCTGCTTAAAAGCTACATTTATCAGCCTCCCTCCCTTGCACACGGGGTGGTCACTGGAATGTGAAAGGAAGTCTTAAGTGCGCTTATGGGAAAACGCTTTGATGCGAGCTTAGCAGCTGGCACAACCCTCTTGGCCCCTTTGTCCTCTTCCTTTTTTCTTCCCCTCTGGAATGTGACAGTAATCTCTGGAGCTCCAGCAGCCATCATATGACCAATGGGCAGTCTTTAGGATGAGGTCACACACTGTGGGTGGTAAAGCAAAAACAAAGGGGAAGCCTGGGACATTGATCAAATTTGTGGAGCTAATAGCATATGCAGGCTTTCTATGTGTCCAAAATTCTTTGTTCTTAATTTTTGTGGAGGCAGGTTCTCCCTCTGTTGCCCAGGCTGGTCTTGAACTCCTGGGCTCAAGTGATCCTCCTGCCTCAGCCTCCCAAAGTGCTGGGATTATAGGCATGAGCCACCGTACCCGGCCTATGTCCAAAATTCTTTAAATGAGAGCAAAAATAATAATCCTTAATTTGCTGAAGCCACTAATTTTTAGATCCCTGTTACTAGCAGCAGATTGCAATTCCTAAAAAATACACTGGAGGACAGTCAAGGATGGCAGAGAAGATAAACTTCTAGCTAATGCACAGAAATCTCAATGAAATTGATCAGAAACTAGGAACTTCTATTGGAGCATGAGACAGCGGGGCTGGGTCAAGATGAACCGAGTGCAGAAGTCTCTAAATAGAAATAATATTATAAAATGATACTTAGTGAAACAAAGATGGTCCAGGTTACTGGGCTATATGCCTGTAAATGTGGATCAGCTTCATGTGGCAGGAAGAGGTTTTATTGTCAGGATGCTGGGGCCAAGAGGGCTGATGCTGTTTACTTTCTACAACATAGGATCAATAGATACATTATGGTGAAGTGGAGAGTTAAACTGGAAACCAGGAAATGTGGACTTTGCTTGTGACTTTAAGAAAATTTTTCTCTGATTCTGGGCTGTTTCTCACCTATTCATGGGAAGGAGTGGTGACAAAGATTCTTTGCTTGAACAAAATTTAGTCAGGCTTTTAAACCTTCTCTTAGACCCATCTGTGCACTTCCTTGTAAAATCCAGTTTCAGCAAAGAACCCTGCTAAGTCAGTTTAGCAAGAACTCCTCACCCTTGATATCTGATCGGGCTCCTCATCCTCCACCATCCCCCAGCTGATTCAGCAAGAATCCTGTTAGATCACTTTAGCTAGAATCCCCCTCACCCCTGACATTTCCTCTTAGTAATTTTCCATCCACTGACCTCCCACCCTGATCCTTGGCTATAAATTCCCACTTGCCTATGCTGTATTTGGAGTTGAGCCCAGACTGTCTCCCCCACTGCAAAATCCCATTGCTGTGGTCCCTGTACCTACTGCAATGGTCCCAAATAAAGTCTGCCTTACTGTGTTTTAACAAGTATAATTGAATAATTTTCTTCTGTGACAGTGATGGTGCTGTGACTCAGATGGGATCAGACTCGTCGTTGAATCCCCAGGCCTCTCACCCAGGACTCTAAGTGTACACCTATGAAGTCTTTGTCTTCACTCCTGACTGATTAGTCAGGGATTCATTAGTGAGTCAGACTTTTGAACCACTGCTCCAGACAAATAAATGTTCATGGAAGCTGATAAAGATAGACATTGATTCTTAAGATTTGGATTATACTCTCTGAGAGTTCTAGGCTTCTTGTGGTTGGACCAGAGAATCTAAGGTGTTTCATGACTCCAAGGATGTCTGACCACAACATGGGCTGGATGATTATAGCACATGAGAGACGGGGAAATGTCAATAGTGGTGAGAGCCTTTGCCCCTCCCCAGACACGACCCCACCCTACTTGCCCTTGGCCTCCTCTCTGATGCCCAGAGCTGCCCAGAGTGTGGGAGGCATGGGGTTGAGCACAGTTTGAGTCAGGGCACCATGCTGAGGCCCATGTGCTTCTGCTGTTCCTTCTGGGCCAGCGAACCCCCAGGGAGGAATTCAGTGAAGGGAATGATGTTGTCAATAGACAGAGCCTTGCTTGGCAGTGATGAACCACCCTACAGAACATTTTCTCATCAGATTTTAGAATTGAAGATTTTTGAGTTGTCTTCTAGTCCACCTCCTACCCCGATGCATGAATTTCCTCTTCAACAGGCACCACCAACCTACACAGTGACAGCATCATCACTATCCCTGTGATCACCATCACTATCTCACCATCATCAATATCATTACCATCACTGTCATCACCATGACCACCATCACCCTCACCACCATCACCATCTCACCATCATCATCACCAACATCACCATCACCATCACCACCGTCACCATCACCATCACCATCACTGTCACCATCAACATCACCACCATCACCACCATCACCATCACCATAATCACCATCACCATCACCATCACCATCACCATCACTAACATTTATTGAGCACCTCTTTTGTGCCAGGCACAGTGCTGGGTGCTTTATGTACGTAGTTGCACTACATTTCATAACAATCCCATTAGGTAGAAATTTGGGGATGAGGAAACCAAGGCTCTGAAAAGTGAGTGGCCCAAGGCAGTGCAGACAATAAGCAGAGAAGGGAGGATTTGGGTACAGGCCTATCTGAGTGAAAAGGCCAATCTCTGTCCACTGCATCTTGCAGCTCTGAGAGTTGACCCGTGCTTGTGCACCTCCACTGGTGGGGACAAGGTTCAGCCTGTCCATGACCTTCTAGGTTTGTTTCTCAGAATTGCACATAAATCTGAGCCTCTCGGTTGAACAGGACTCTCACCTCCCTTTTTCTAGATTCCTTACCTCTATTCACATGGTCTAAAAGGAACAGCAAGATGTGCACAGAAGAGTGTTGGCTTTACAGTCAGATAGGCTAAAGATCAAATCTCAGCTCTGCCACTTACTAGCTCTGTATTATTTAATTTCTGTATTAGTTAATTTTTCTGAGCCTCAGTTTTCTCTTTTGTAAAATGGTGCTAATACTACCAACCTTGCAAGCTACATTGAAGATAGAGATTATGTGAGTACATAATTCAGAGTAGGTAGTCAATAAACATTCAGGTGACACGAGGGACACACCTCCACGGGTTCTCATTGAGCTCTCCGTCAGCTCCCATGTCAAAGCCTGGCTCCGTCCTCTATACCTGAGCTGTTGATTTATTTTCCTCATCTCAGCTCAGAGCTCTGCACCACATGCCAAATTCACATTCACATTTGGAATCCCATCCTGTGAGTCTGGCTCCAGCTCTGGCCTGTGGGAATTTTCTTTCCAACCTTGGTCTGGCATCCAAAGGGCTCACTCCTCTACCAAGAAGCTGTCATCTGGGATCCAAAGTCCCCCCTTGCTCCCAAGCGGAGTTACCGCTAATAATGCCATGGGCCTCTTTCCTCCTGGGGGACTGAAGTTTCCTGGGCAGCGGGAATTGTAGCTGACCCTTCAGCCCACACCCTCCCAGGGCTAAGCAGACCCCTGCCCAGAGGAGTGAGGCAAAATCATTCCCACAGGTAGGGGGAAGTGCTGGTGTTGATGGAAGGAGCTGCAATGTCAACAGAGCAGGGGTTCCATGTCCCCAACCGACAGGTGGCAGCTCTGGGCTCCTGCAGGAGCTGATGAGCAGACAGGCATCCCCCTGCTCTAATCCCAGACATTAAACTCTGCAGTGGCAGGACAGAGATGTCTTCCTGGAGCAGGAAGGACAACTGAGTTCGTTGACTCGGTGGAACAGGTGCTGTGTCAGCGAGGCTCCCACCCTGTTCCCACCTCTATTCAGTTCTCCTGAGCCATGGAAGGTCTTGGTAGAGGCCATGGCTTCCATCTCACTGCCCGTGGGGAGGACTGTAGCCCCACTACATCCAGGACTTGGCCAGGACTCACCCCAGCATCTTCAGGAAGACCTGTGCATTCAGCAGTCCCCACAGGAGAACATCTGCGCCACCCCACACGGCAGCCAGGCCTGTGTCTGCATCACAAGTTCTTGAGCCTTCAGGGGAGGCTAAAAAGTTGGCCAGACAGGGGAGGGGTCAGTTGTGGCCTGGCCAGTGGGTTCACAGTGTTGAATAAATTCTTAATTCATGCTAAGTGATGTACGCTCGTGAGATGGTTTAGAACAGGTCACATCCTCTGGCCCATGGAGAAACTGAGGCACAGAGAGTCAGCCAGTGTGCAAGTAGAATGAGTACATCATAGAGCTAGTTTCACAAGAAGAAACTGACACTCAGATGCAGGAATTGTCTTGTCCAAGGTCATGCAGCAAGTTTGTGACAGAGTTGGAGTGACTCAGGTCCCTGGCAGCCAGCCCGCTCCTCCTTCCACTCCACCCCAGGAGGGAGCCGGGGCTGGGAATGGGCTGGGCTCAGGCAGCTGGATGGTCATCCCCAGCGGGGGTCTTCTCCTCCTTCTCTGTCTCTGCCGTGTATTTGTAAACTGAGCCCTTTCAGCACACCTGGCACCACGTAAGGCACTTAATCACTTTCTCATCTGATCCATCAAGACTGTCCCCATGTTACAGAAGATATACTGAGGGCGAGAGGGCAGCTGACTCGCCCTAGGTCTCACAGCTGGCAGGGCCCATCTGCCTGACACCAAAGCCTGAGCCTCCCACGCTGCCCCAGAGAGCGCTGAACCATGATCCAGGCCCCGCTGGGATGAGAGGCAGTTCTGTGGCCATCAGGGGCATTGAGCTGAAGCCCACTGCCCGAGGAAGTGCATCTGGGAGGGCCTGGGGACTCTGCTGGTGGTGGTGGGGTCTTCTCCATCCTTCCTGGGACCAGGCCTGTGGGCCAATCTGCCCCTCAGTGGCATCAGAGCCAGTGTCCCCCTCAGGTATTACTCTCGGCCTGAGTGGGGGTCTGGGTGGTAGAGTTCAGGCAGGGCTGTCTCCTGGGTCAGGCCCAGCAGAGCCTGGGGTAGGAGGAGTGATTCAGGGGGCTTTGGCTGGGGAGGCCTTGAGGGTTTGGGGTCGGGACTTGAGACCTGATGTCTGGAGCCAGGGGAGCATGTCCTGAGGAGACTGGGCTGGAGCCTGCTCTAGGACCTGGCCTGCGAGGGGGACCTGCCTCCTGGCCCCATCCTGGCTGTGGTCTGAGGGCTCAGGAGGTGTTTAGAATCTCTTCGCCTGCTCCCAGCTCAGGGGGCTCTGCCCCCTCTGCTGGGTGTTGTGAGCAGAGCAGGAGGTGGGTTGGCCTGGCTGCTGGTCAAAAGCCCTTTGGGGGGACTGGTGGCAGAACCACGATGGTCCCCAAAGAGAAAGAACTCCACCTGCCGTCTCCAAGGGGCTTCCTGTGTGCGGTGGAGGTAGAGAGAGGGAGGAGTAGTCCCAGCCACTGAACAGAAAGGAGGGAGGAGAGAGGTAAAGTGGAGAGATGGGAGGGGCCCATCAGTACCTGTCACTCAGCCTGGTAGGGGGTGTGACAGTATGCACATGAGTGCGTGTGCGTGCGCCTATATACTCGCCTGGGGGCATCTGGCTTGCCGAGGGGTCAGGGGTCCGGGAGAGGTGGCATGGGGTACTGGGAAGACTATTGAACTAAACTTAGGAACCTGTGACCTCCCTCTTAGCCCCCTCCGTGGCCTTGCTGTGCCCATCTGCACACTGGGGGGGCTGGAGACTCTCTGAGTCAGGGCTCCCTGGACCTGGCGGGAATGGGCCCCTCAGGTGGAGAAGCTCTGGGACAGCCCTGCCCCTCCTGGGGTCCTCGGTGCCTCTGACGCCTGACCTCAGCCACGTGGGTCCTGGTGGTTCTCACATGGCCCTGAACACGCCAGTGAGGGACCAGCTGGGTCTGTTTGGGGTGGTCAAGTCTGCAGGGAGCCCCGTGGATTGCCCAGGAAGGGGAGCAGATTCTGCCACTGCCACTGGCCAGGAGGCAGGTCTGGGGTCTCCGACACTCCATCTAGGAGTTGGAAGGGACTCGAGAGATTCATTCACTTACTCAAAGATATTGATTGGGTTGTTTCTAGGTTTTTGTTATTACAAATGAAGCTGCTGTGAACATTCTTGTACAAGTCTCCTGACGCACATGTACAGGAGATTCTCTGGGGTATATTCGAGAGGTGGAGCTGCTGAAGTAGAAGGTATGTTCGTGTTCGACTTTATAAGACAGTGCCAAATGGGTTTTCAAAGAGCCTGTATCCTTTCCACTCCATGCAGCGGTGTGGGAGAGCTTCTTTTGTTCCTCTGCCTAGACCGTAACTTCATTTTTGCCCAACTAGCGGGTATAAGGTGGGAATTCTCGGTGTTCTATAATTTGCATTTCTCTGATTGCTAATGAGGCTGTACATACTTTCAAATGATCATTAGCCATTCAGGTTTTTTCTAGAGATGCCTATTCATGTCCATTATCTAATTTTCTATTGAATTTTTTTTATTGGTTTCTTAGTCTTTTTAGGAAGTTTTTATAAATTTAGGATAGAACCATTTATTGCTTATGTGTTGTAATATCTGCTCCCACGTGGCTTATCTTTCCAGTTTGTTTATTTATAGTGACATTGGATGAACAGAAACTCTTTGTCTAAATTGAATCAAATTTATCAATCCTTTCTTTTACGCTTGGCAGTTTTTATATTTTGGTAAATACCTCCTTTCCAATCCAAAGTCATAAAAATAGTCTGTATTTTCTTCCAAAAGCATAGAAATGCAAAACACAAAATGCAGGACAGTGGTTACCTCTAGCAAGGTGTGAGGGATGCACCTGGTGAGGGGGCCTGGGGGGCTTCTGTTACCTCTTGGTAACATTCTAAATCTCAAACTGCAGTTCACTGGTGTTTGTGGTGCGCTGATGAAAGTTTATGCTGTATAGATAGATGGATAGGTAGATGGATAGATAGATGTGTAATATAGATTTCTGTTGTACATATGGAAAATTACATCGTAAAAAGAAGAGATTTAATGAAGTAACAAATGAAAAGCTCCCTGCACAGGGCCCAGCAATACAAATAATGCCAGCTAAGATTGCCCAAACTCTTTCTGGCATTATTTTCTGGTCAGGCACTGCACCAAGTGATTTATTATACCCGGGCTATTCAGTCTTCACAGTAGCCCTATGATATTTACCCCATTTCACTGATGAGGAAGCAGACACCCAGAGAGGGTAAGCGACTTGCCCCAGGTCACACAGCTGAATAGTGGATTTGAGAGGCAAGCCCAGATGTGTGTGACTCCAGATCTGTCCCTCTCAGCCACTGGTCCCCCCTCCCCCGCCTCTCTCACAGCAGGTGCTCAATAAATGGTGAAGCCACCCTGGGCATCACACTCACTGTGAGGATGAAAGACCCTTTCGGGGGCAGGAGAGGAGAAGGCTCTGTGGCTGTGAGCATGACCACCTTGAGGGGAGAAGAGACTTAGGAGGCCACAGGGAAGGAGGAGGGAGCAGAGAGAGAAAGGGACAGTAACAAAGAGAGAGAGGAAGATGGGGAAGGGGACAGAGAGGGAGGGAAGGACAGGCCAGACACAGCAAACCACAGGGAAGACAGACAGGGCCGGGACAGATGGCAGCCGGCCAGGCTGGCCGAACATGGAGCCCAAAGAGGACCCCTCAGTGAGCGGATACTGGCCTAGAGCGCAGTCTCCAGTGGTGTGCCACAAGGCTGTGTTCCTGCCCAGGACTCCTGGCCTACTTGGAAGAAGAACCACGAAAACAAACCAACCGGATCCCCAGAAGACAGAACCCCGGAGGGACACCTAGCACTCTGCTGGCATCCGGCTGATCTCCACACGAGATTAAGCAGATGGAATTTAACACAGACACTTCGAAAAGTTCTCCATTTAGTTTCAAAAATTAACCGCACAAGCACCAGGGAGGGAAAAGTGCCTCGTCAGCGATTCCTGTAAATGCCGAGTTGGAGGCTCAGCGAGAGTTGATGGTGTTTGGTTGCTGGAAAAGCTCATGTTGGGAAACAACAGTGTGAGTGGCAGATCCGGGGGGAGGAGGTGAGAGAACCACTGTCCTCCAGGCTGGCCAGGTGCCATCTGGGCCTGCTCTACAAAGGAGGGGAAACAAGCACAAGTATAGGAGGAATGTTCTGGAAGGCCTGCAGAGCAGAAGACAGAGACAGAAGACAGAGGAGCATCAACAGTCAGCTGGGGGTCTGGGCTATAACCCCAGGAGAGCTCTGACAAGTCCCTCAACCTCCCTGAACCTCAGTTTCCCCATCAGAAAAGTGGGAGTGATAATATCCTGCTTCTCAGGGCTGTTAGAGGATTCTGTGTCAAGAACTGAGCACAGGGCTTGGCCAGAGGAAATGCCCAGGAAGTGCTGGGTCTGTAGAGCTCGTGGGGACCTGAGAGGCATCTGTGCTATGGGTGGAGCTGCCAGTGTGGCCCGCCCGTGTACACACATGGGCACACGTGCACCCGGGCATGGACTCCAGAGGGGACCTAGGTGAGCACGGTCCTGGACATGGATTTGGTCTGAAGTCAGGCCGTCCTTCTGACAATCAGGAACAATTCAAGGACATAAGGGGCTGCCCCAGTGTTGGAGAGGACACTAAGGCTCAGGAAAGTGACATGGCCTGCCCAGAGAGGCTCCGCAGAACCAGCTCTGAACCTGTGACTCTTGCTACAGAGCCGGAGCTCGTGACCACAACTCAAGGAGGAAGCCACCATGCACATGGGTAGGGTGACAGAGCATCTGGATGGCCTCCATGCTGGCTCTTGGTCGTTTCTGATAATTCCCCTCTGGTTCCTTCCTTCCTCCAATATGGGCTCAAAATGGGGGGGGAGCCTCCTTCTCTCAGCAACTTCACTTGTCAGTACACTCTGGTATGTTCACTTTATTCACAAAGTGCACCTGGGTAGTCACAGCCAGCCTGCAAGATAGGCAGGGTGATCCCATGATGCAGATAAGGAAACTGAGGCTCAGGGAGATGAAGGGAAAGGGGTGAGGGAGTCGTAGACCCTCAAGTCACCAGGGCAATGTGCTTCCTTTGTGGGAGGCTGCCTGGGACCCTTGGGCTTCCTCCCTCTACCTACCACATAAGGACTGTCCCCTCTCACATGTGCCTGCACCACTGTGGAAAAGTGGACCCCACAGAGGATCTCGGCTCCAGCAGGTACTAGCCATGTGCCCATGGACAAGTCCCTTCCCTGGGCCTCAGTTTCCTGATGCAGAAGATAAGGATGGTTATACCCACCCCCGGAGCCTGCTGCCAGGATGAGATGCCTCCATGCATGTAAAGTCCGGACACAATGCTACATCCCAGGGTGACTTGACAAATGACCTTGCCATTAACCTAGAGGGGTGGTGAGACTCTAATGTCACCTGGATCATGGCGTGGGCATGCCCAGACTTGTATACATGCACAATGTCTTGCACTCCTCCCCGCTAAACACAACTTGTCCTGAGAGACATACCACTTCCTAGCTGGTGTGCTCAGACTACTCAACCTGTCTGAGCCTTGGTTTCCTCATCTGTGAAGTGGGGGTGATAATAATTCCTCACCTCAGGAGCAGGTGAAAACACTCGATGGGGGCAAGGTGTCCTCGGTGCCCTGGGATACATCAGGTGTTCAATAAGTTCCCTATTCACCTCCTTTCTGTTGGGGCGGAGGCTGCAGAAGCACTGTGCAGACAGGGAGGAAGAACTCCAGTGGGGCGCTGCACAACGGAGTGCCCTCTCCTGGGCAGGACAGGGGAGGAGGGGGAGACATGCGCCTGCCTCCTCCCTACCATGAGTACATCGTGCATGAGTGCATGGCTTGGAGGGCAGCTACGCAGTCCCTGAGTTCTAGAAGCCTTGGAATGGGGGCCCAGAGAGGAGAAGACGTTTTCCCAGCTGGCACAGCACATGAGTGGCAGATCCAGGACTAGACTCAGCCCGGCTGGGTCTTGATCTCATCAGCCTGCCTGCTCCTTGTGGTCAGGAATCTGTCTCCTCAGCCGCATCAACTCTGCCCTCGGCCCCACACTGACCCCTGGGCTCTTGGCATGAGGTGAGGGGAGAACAACTTCACGGGGCCCAAGGACACATTCCTATGAAGCGTAGGCCTTTCCCAGAGGACCCCAAGGCCATCTCATTGTGAAAAGAGTGGGGTCTGAGGGTAAGAAGGATGTAGCTGTGTGACTTTGGGTAAGTACCTTGACCTCTCTGTGCCTTAGTTTCTTTGTCGTCAAATGGGATAATAAGGATCCCTCCCTCATAGGGGTGTTGTGAGGTATAAGTGCCTTGTCCTGCTGGTAATGATTCTGGCACACAGTAGGAGCTTAAACCAGGTTTGCATATGGGCTCTGCCATCTCCCAGCCGTCTGACCTTAAGGAAGTCATTTTTCCTCTCTGCACCCATATCCACAGCCTAAAATGGGGACAATTCTAATGACAGCACAGTGCCAGGGTTGTTGTCAAGATCAAATGGGAACGTGAGTGATTAAAAAAAAAAAAGCCCAGTAGAGTATATCTGTATAAACTGTAAAGTACGGTGCAGTTATTTACTATTATTCAGATTGTGCTCCTCCCCCACTCCCCCCACCACCCTGTCCAGTCTCTCCTGAGTGTTTCCCACCAGCCCCCTCCAGCCTGCTAATGAACCGGAGGCTTCGGTAATGAGGCTGCTTCATCCAGTAATGTTCTGGAACAGTCTCAGAGGGAGAGGGGACAGGGTGGGGGGAAGGAGAGGAGTGGGGGGTGCCAGAGTCTGCCAGCAGGGTCCCTGCAGTCTGTAGTGCTCTACAGTCAGACGAAGGGCTCCCCTGCTGCCCCTGCAGCTCTGTTGGAAAGCCCCAGCAGGGTGGTGGCCAGTGAGGTAGGAATCCCCTTCCGAGTGTGAATGGCTCACCTGCAGAATCAACCAGCCCTGAAAGGTGGAGGGGTCATGATTCCTGGGTTGATGGCATGCCCAGGCCTTTGGGGTTAATGAGCTGAGTGGGCTTCATTCCTGGGATACTGAATGTCCAGCCCTGGGCACCAGTGGTGGCCTCTCCCTTCACCCACCCTCTTCCAGGCAGTCAGCAGGCTCACAGGTGGGCAAAAGGTGGTCCTGGCCATGGGGCAGTGTCCAGCTTGGAGCTGGGCCAGGCCAGTCCTGAGGACAGAGGGACAAGATTGGATGCTATAGGAAAGAGCTGGTGGGGGCCAGGTGGGGACTGAGGGCTCTGTCAAGCAGGCTGGGGTCTGGGGAGGGCTCTGGGGGTGAAAGGCACTGGGGACCAGACAGAGGAACATGGTCAGAGCCCAGTGACAGGAGGGTTCCCGAGGCAAAGGCTGGGGAAGGCTACAACTCAGAGACTTAGAACTGGTAGACCTGAGGCTGCTGTTGTGTCCCCTGACCTGTCAGACCTGGCTTGGTTCCTAGGCTGGCTTGAACTGTGGAAAGCTGGGGGTCTGAGGGCCTCTGGGGCCCAGTCTAAGGATTTCCCATGAAAGCACCAAATGGGGGGGCCTGGGCATGCCAGGACTCAGTCATCTGTGGGGGTGGGGGGGCAAAGGGGGTTCACAAAGGAGAGTGCAAGATGCAGCTGGTGGGAGAAGCAGCCCAGGAGATGGACCACGGGCATTGAGGGTGACAATGCAGGTGCCTTGGGGCCCTGTGTTGCACAAGACAAAAGCTCCACACCAACCAGCTTCAGCATAAGGGAGTTGATGGGATCCCTTGACTGAAGGTCCTGGGGTATGTGCTGGGCTCAGCGACATGGGCAGACCATGCCTGGCTTTGGCCCACCACGATGGGCCTCTGGCCCTGCCAGCCCAAGTTTTGGCCATCCCCACTGTTTAGTCCCTTTGCCTCTGATTGGCTCTTCCCTAAGCCAATCCCTGCATCCAGGAGGATGAGAGATTCTGATTGGCCAGGCCTGGGGCTCAGCCCAGCCCTGGATCTGGGGTGGGGGCATTTCTGTAGGGCCCCCAAGGCCTGGCAGGGCTGAGCACTGGTTTCCCCGGGAAAATGGGGAGGGGTGTTGCTGAGGCCGAGCCCGGATGCTGGGAGAGCAGGTGTCGGTGATGGAGTCAGAGAGGGAAGTGGTGGAATTTGGGGCTGCCCAGATCCCTTCACCCGGTCAGTGCACCCATCTTCCAGCTGTGGAGAGTGTCAGTGGCCAACAGCTCACAGCTGGACCATTTTCTGGAGAACTGTCCTCAGCTGAGGGAGCTGACTGCCACTGGGGGCAAGCTGCAAACATCCCTGACACCGGGTACAACAGACCTCTCTTTGCCCAGGTGGGATAGCCATGCGGTGCCACACAGGACGATTCAGAGGTCCTCATGGGCTCAGGCGGGGGCTAGACTCGAGCTGAGCCACCCACTGGCCACGCTTCTGGCCTGTCCTCCGCTGCCTTCCCCGCCCCCTCTCCTGAGTGTGTGTCCTCTGCAGTCCCACCTGTCCCTGCGAGTCATCTCAGACTGTGCACCCAGGAAGCCCGACCTACACCAAATCCCCATCTGAAACAACCTCCCTCACACGCCTGCCCTCCTGTGGATCACATTTCCTCTGCGAGGGGCTGATTCTGAAAGTAACCTGAGCCAGGCTCCGAGGAAGGCAGGGCCAGCATCTTGGAGTCTTTCAACCCCAAGCTCCCACCTCTAACCCATCCCAATTCTTCCCGTGTCTGCCCCAGGTCCTCGTGAAATCCACGCTCTCCATGTAATCCCCACATCTCTCTCTGCCCTGGGTTTGATTAATGGAAGTTTATAAACAAATCTCAGAAAGAAGGAAAACCGTGTCTCCCTGGGGTAGTCACAGTCTATTGATAGCTGGCAAATTGTTTTGCATCCAATATTTTTAGTTTTGTATAGATAAACAAGACTAAACTAATCAGTATTTTCTCTCTCTTTTCTCAGGTCTTGGACTACAATGGGAGTCCCTTGGCCCCACAGTGAACTGGTTACCAGCTTTCAACCAGGGATTTGTCTTCACAATTGCAGTTCACTAATTGATTGACAGGGAAGGGAAGATGGGGGGATCGTTTTACACTTCTCCTCTGTTAATTACGTGGTTATCTCCTGGACCAATACTCTGTGAAAATAGGGAAAGACAGACTTGGTTGCGCCGTCTGTTCCGAATGTGG
Organism: Daubentonia madagascariensis; assembly: GCA_023783475.1. Taxonomy (NCBI): domain Eukaryota; kingdom Metazoa; phylum Chordata; class Mammalia; order Primates; family Daubentoniidae; genus Daubentonia; species Daubentonia madagascariensis. Next base: position 7,671,944 of record JAKFHU010000117.1, read on the forward strand.
ATGTGATTAGTGTGGGAGGAGACAGGCGAGGGGAAGGGGCTTCTGTGTCAGGAGGTCGCACTTGCCTCCCCAGCAGAGCTGCCCTGTGGCTGGGGGGCTCGGCCACCGGAGTGCCGTTGGCATGAGGTGTGTTGGCTTGGGGAGGGGCTGCTCTGCTCACAGGTGTGAAATATCTGGGGATTTGGGTCAGGAAAGGTTTGGTCCTTTATTGAGCTACCGTTTTGGGGGCACCTCCTATGTGCTAGGTGCTTTGCATGGATTTCCTAATTTAAACTTCACAGTGATGCATTTTGCAGACTCACTCTACAGACAGAGGGACCAAGGCAGATAGAGGTGTGCAGGGCACTGGGCTAGGTATAGGGAGTGGGTAGTGGGGGATGAACATGTTACTGATGTTAAATGGAGACTCAGCCATGCAAGAGTGGCCAAGACACGAGCTGGGGCTGGAATTAGAAGAAAAGCCTGTTGTCTCAAAAGTTTCTGCTATTTCCACTCCCTCTTTCACTGCCATCTGGTGAACCTTTCTGGGCCGTAGTTTCCCCATCTGTAAAATGGGCCCTGCAGACCACAGAAGATGAGCTTGAAGGCCCTCCTAGGCTTTGGTGTGCTGTGTTCTGAAGAAGGGGGGGCTGGAATGGCAGGCATGGTGGGCTTCATGATCCAGGAATAAGGGGCCTCTAGGCCATGGTAGGGTGCAGGTGTGACCAGACAGAGCTGGTTTCATCCCTGTCCCTTGAAGCACATGGGTGGGCAGAATCAATCCCTCTAAACTCCCCCCACCAAAATCTCTGGAGTGGGCGGTGACTCCTTCCCCCCGTTGGACCACCCTCCTGATCAATCCCTCACTCTGGAATGTCTGTGAAGGTCCCCGGGTGCTGTCTTTGGGCTCCCTGGTGTCCAGCTGTCCAGAGCTTTGCACACCAGGGTGGCAGCTCAGACCTGACTGTGGGGGGTTGGCTGGGGGCTGAGCAGGAGCACCCCAAGGAAGTCTCTTCTATTCCCCACTCTCTCTAGTTTCTGTTTTAAATGGCCATGCTTTTGTCCCCAGATTAGGTTATAAATGTCTCCAAGCCAAATTATAGGGAAGAACTCCAACCTTAAGGGGATGGCAAGGAATAACCAACTCCAAAGGAGAGATGACCACACAAGCCAGCAAGGTGACTTGGCACAACTCCATAGGAGCTAAAAGGGGAGACTCAATGGGTCAGAGCAGCAGAGTTTGTCCCCCACAGCACAGCAAACGGCAGGGGCATCGGCAGAGTAGGGCCGGGCCTCTGCCTCCAAGTCCCACCAGCAGAAGCACTGAGTCCAGATGGTGACTGCACACGTGGTAGGTTACACTGCAGCCCAGAAACTCAGGCCAAGGGCTCAGTGCCTCTGGTGGCAAGCTCCAAGGAAGGCAGGGCCCTCCCTTGACCAGTGTGCAGGCACCCAGCAGTCTCACTATGGTCCCCTTAACTTGCTTAGTGGCCTGTGTGACTAGACAAAGAAACTGCTCAGTATGAGGGGACAGTTGGGCCTTGCAGCTGGGCATCACAAATATAGCCATGGCCTGGGTGCAGTGGTGGTGTTGGGAAGCCCAAGTAGAGGTGACCGAGGGGCCCTAAATAGTCCCTCAGCCTCCATGGAGAGACCATGGACTCTGTGATCTGAATCCCTGGTGTGGGCGCTTCTGTCCCTGTGTGCTGCGTGGCTGTGGGCATGTGGCTACAGCTCTGGGCTCAGTTTACTCACCTGGGAAGTGGGGAGAATAGCTCCCCCTTGCTGGGGTGGAGACTATGAAATGAGGTGACAGGTGTCAAGTGCAGAGTACGGGCCAGGTACCCTCGGTGTTCAAGATGAAACTACACCTTCATGGCTGTGGCAGTGCCTGGTCTGGGCCCAGTGGCTGAGGCTCAGGTCACAGGTTCCCACCAGGGCTTCATGGAGGAGGCAGTGTCTCCTCCAAATGAAGAGCTGTCCTGTCCTCCCTTGTGGAAAACCTACAACATGTGGAATGCCTCCCTTCCTGTTGCCCCTCCAGGGTTTGGTACCTCTAGGGGCACCTCAAGTTCCCTGGAGAACTTTAAAGTGCAGATTCTCAGGCCCCAGCCTAGAAAGCCTTTCTTCAAATGGGTGGGGCGCCCTGGAACTGGCATTTCAGGAGGCACTGGGGGGATTCCAAGCAGCTGCCCTGCCTCTGCCCAGGCCTGGGTGTGAGGCTCACTCGAGCACCACCACAGGGAGGCACCGGGTGAGTCCCCCCTTCTCTGTTCCTTCTTGTCCCCTCTGTGGGTGGGGTCGATGCCTCCCAGGCTCCCACGGAAGGCTCAGCAAGGTGCCGTGATGGGACATGCCTCGGCCTATGCCCAGCACACAGTACATGCTTTATCAGAGTGGATGTCCCCGAGACTCCAGCACCAGCAAAGCCGGCCCTGTCCAAGGTGCCCCACTGGGAGGGTGTGAGTGCAGGTAAACTATTGCCCAGTGTGGACCCAACTCTGCCTCCCTGATGGTCCCTGCTCTGCCCTGTCTCCACACCTACCACCCGGCACGGTGTCAGACTCAGTAAATGCACTTGTTGAATAAATGAATTAATGAATAAATCTGGGGCCACACACAACACACGTGCACCCTCTGCTCCTCACAGCCTGTAAACACGTTCAATAACACAAGGCTAACAGCTGACACGTGTTGAGGGCATCCCATGCTGAGCGTCACATCCTTGCAACTTCGGGGGAGAGGGCTGTTGTGTCCCATTTTGTAGAAGGGAAAAGAGAGTCTTGTGGTGGGGGAGGGAGAGCTGGGCCTGTTTGCCTCAGGTGGCCCTTAAGCTTTTTCTCCTTTTGGTGGAAAAACAGTGTCCCAAGAGCTGGCTCTGTCACCCCACCTGTGCCGTTACTATAGCAGCACCTCAGCTCCCAGCGAGGGGAGCGGAAAATAGGTCAGATCAGTAATGAGGCTGCACAGTTTTGATCTGTCCCCTGATGGGATCTGGCTTCACAAGGCACCATCTCCACATCAGAAGCGGCCTGTGTCTAGGCCCTGGATCAAAGGCCAGCTGCCTCTAATCCCAGACACTGGGCCTGGAAAGCCTGTCTGTGGCTCAGGCCTCAGAAAGTTCCTCCTTGATCCTCCCACAGTGAGTCATGCTGTTGCTGGCACCAGCTCCCGCCTGGTTTCATTCAATGCCTGGATTTGGCAGTAAGCTGAGGTTCCTGAGAAGGACCACCACCCGGCTGCCCGAGACCCCACCTTGGGACTGGCCATGATGAACAAGGGGCTTTCCATTCCGGAAAACCCAGGTTTGAATCCTGGCTCTGTCCCTCCATGCCGTGAATCCCTGGTCATGTGGCTCCCTTTCCTCATTGTTCACGTGGGGATTATAACTTTTTGGTCACAGTGCTGGTGCAGAGACCCACCGAGGTAATGCCCGTGGGGGCTTAGAATGTGGCAGAGTGGGGGGACCCTTCTCTCCAGGGTGGGGTGGGCAGAAGTCTGACCTCCACCTCACGCTGTGTGTCCTTAGGCTCGTGTTCAACTTCTCCGAGCCTCTGATTCCTCATGTATAGATAGAGATGCTGTGATGATCAAACGAGAGGACAAGTCTTTGCTCAAACCTTGTTTTCGCAGTGGGGCTTCCCCGGCTGGCACGTGTAACTCTGCACCTGCCCCAACCCCGTGCCCCACACGCCCCCCAGCACTGCGTGTGCTGTATTTACGCATGATGCTTACTGCTTGTGATCTGATGCCCCACTGGATAGTCAGCTCCGGGAGGGCAGGGATCTTTGTTTTGTTTTCTGATGTGTCCCAAGTACTAGGACCGTGTCTGGTGTCTGGCACGCACAACCGCTCTGAGTGAATCCCTACACTCCCCAGCAGGGAGCCCGGCCCCCACCGTGGCTCAGCTGTGGCCACGGCCTTCTCTCTGGTGTCCCCTCCCCTCCTGTGGCCACACACCTGGGCCTGCCTTTCCACCCGCAGAAGCAGTGGGTGGGGCTGATGCTCCGCAGACCTCCTGCCCAGCCCTCCGCAGGCAGGGCGGGGCTGCCCAGCTCCCACACAGGTGCACGTCCAGGTGCCAGGATCACGCTTGTCCTTCCCCCGTTACCTGCATTTATTTCCCCAGTGCTTCTTGAGCTCCTGCCACATTTATCACATGGTCCCAGGCTGGGCACCATGGAGGGAGGAGGTTGAAGAGAGTCCATTTACACTGGCAGGTGTTAAGGGAGCCCCAGGAGGTGGGTCCTTCATGGCCTCAGGGGGAGGGGCACAAACAGGCAGGTGAGAGCAGCTTGGGGGAGAGGACCTGATGGGGCACAGGTGTGTATGTGTGCATGTGCGTGTGCATGTGCATGTGCATGTGTGTGTGCAGGGCCGGGCAGGTGGGTAGGTAACAGAATCCCCCAAGGCTTTTCCCCCACCTCCCATCCACACTGTGTCAGGCCACTGTGGAGGGAAGGGGGTCTGGGGAGAGGGACTGTCATTACACAGAGGGTGGGAACAGCCCCTGTGGGTCCTGCTGGAGAAACTGGAAGTGTCTGAGCCGAGCGCCTGGGTCTGCACAGCCTGTGGGAGCCCCTGCCCCTCCTCCCCGAGTGAGGTCAGAGCCCCCCCCACCCCCTGACAGCTCACAGGGCCCAGCCAGGCCAGTTCGGGGCTGTTTCAGGGGAGGCTCCTGAGGCCCAAGAGGGGAGCAGCTTGTCCCCCACCACGGCCAAGTCTGCCTGGCTCTGGGCTCTGGTTCCCTCTTTGCACAGGTGCCCTGGGACCCCAACCTTCCTGCTCAGGAGCGGCTGAGGTTGGGGGTAGGGAGGGGCCACCCTGGGTGTCCTGGAAGACCCGGTATGGTCCGGCCTCCCCCAGGTTTCCAGCCCCTCTCTGCCTGTTCTCCCCTTTCCCTCCTGCCAGGGAATCAAATTCCTTCCCAGAGAAACCCGAACTGGCCCTGGCAGGACAGCGCTGCTCAAAGCCACCGAGAACACGGCAGATTCAACGATGAGATGAGACCTCCAGGGGGAGCAGGGAGAGTCCATCAGAAGAGCAAACAGAGGCAACATGACGGTGGCTCCTGGTCCCCAAGCTGCTGATTTGGAAGGAGACGCCCCAGAAAACTCCACTCAGCGAAGGTCGAGTCCCTGTCTCACTCCTCATAATTAACACAGTGGGAAATGACAACAGCAGCAGAGTGTTCAGCTTGACACATCTGCCGGGCTGGGCTCCTGGGCTCTGTCTGGGGCTTCAGCGCCCATTTCGCCCTCTCAGCCTGTGGGGTCACAGTGGGGAGGGACGGGTGAGTGGGGAGCGGGGAGCTGGAGCCAGCGACCAGGACCCCACATTTTCACACTGACGGGAGCTTGGAAATCATCGCCCAGTGTCCTCCTTCTGCAGATGCTGAAGTGGGAGGGGAGGGTCTGGGCACCTTCCTCCCCTCACGCGGCAGAAGAGTTTCAGATCTCGCAGGCCCTTCCATGACATCTGCGATGCAGAGAACCTTGGAATCAGAGCTTCTTTCATAGACTCAAAGACACTTTCATAAAATGTCTTTGAATCACAGAATCTGAGCATCTGGTCCTGCTCACAGAATCCTAGAACTCTAGGATCACAGAATCCTTTGTGGACGCACAGACCCAGAGTCTCAGAATGAAGGGATCTCTGGAGCAGACTTGGAACCTCACCCACAGCTTGTTGCACCCCTGGAATCACACAATCAAGCCAGAGAAACGATTGACTTGGACACCCTGGAATCAGAATCTGGGCACAGAGAGTGACCTTATTCCAAGTCCCCCGGTAATGCAGGGAGCCTCTCTTTACCGTCCCTTGAGAAAGAGCTTGAACTTTCCTAGGGCTGGGCAGGTCACCACCTGACAGGGGAGTCCCACTGTAGGACAGATCTGCTGATGCTGAACCTAAATGTGCCCCCACGTGACCCCCCCACCCCTCCCACCCCACGAGGAACTAAATGTGGAAACTAATGAACCTGACAGCACTGAGGAAGCTGAGTTTCTCCTGGGCAAACACAGGGGTCAGCTTGACCTTTGGGCTGGAGGGTCTGTCTTCTTCATGGGGACACGGCAGATGACTCAGCCCACCTCAAACCACCTCAGCTCACCAAGGCAGGAGCAGACGACTCAGGCTGAATCCTGGAGACCCAGAGAGGGGCTCCTCCCCTGAGTGACCAGTGACAGAGAGTGGGGGATGGAGACAACCGAGATGAAAGGAGGGACGGGGAGGCCCCATGTGCCCAGGAGGGCATGAAGGAAGGAGCGATGCCCCTTCTCGGGGTCGAGAGGATGCCCAGAGCCAGGGGTGGGCGGACAAGGCTGGTCTGTGGGCCGGATGGTCAGTTACCCCAGCCCTGCCACTGACCACTGGGTGACTTTGGGCAGGTTACTCTTGCAGTCCCCAATCTCTGGGGCCATAGCCTGGTACCAGTCTATGGCCTGTTAGGAACCAGGCAGCGTATCACCGCGTGAGCTCCACCCGCCCCCCCACATCCGTGGAAAAATTGTCTTCCACGGAACTTAGGAACCAGGCTGCACAGCAGGAGGTGAGCAGCAGGCGAGTGACCAAGCTTCAGCCACTCCCCATTGCTCACATCACCACCTGACCTCCGCCTCCCCCCCGCCTCCCTCCCACCTCCCCCCCGACCGCCCCCCTCCACCCAAATTTTCATGGAAAATTTGTCTTCCATGAAACTGGCCCCTGGTGCCAAAAACATTGGGGACCACTATGTTACTCAACATCTCAGAGCCTCAGTTTCTCCATCTGTAAAATGGGTGAATGAAGCCCACTCTGTGATTGGTGCTGGGCTGCCTTGGGACTCACCGAGGGCACTCACCCTCCAGCATGGCCCTTGGCACAGGTCAGGGCAAAGCACATTCGCTCCCTCCCTGCCCTCCATCCTTGGGCCTTGGGGGATGAGCAGGATTTCTCGAGATGGAGAAGACACAGGAAGGGCATTCAGGTACAGAGAACAGCCAGTGCAAAGGCCTGGGAGCTGGGAGCACGTCAGCAGTACTTGGATTGTCAGGATGTGGGGGGTGAAGCTGCAGGCCTGGTCTAGGGGCCATGGGGCCCTGGCTGTCACCACCCAGGAAAGTGGGTTTCAGGCACTGGAAGCCACGGGAGGTGGAGGGGGCCTCCTTAGAGACCCCCCCACCCTCCTTTGGCACCTGGCCTCAGCCTGGGGACAGAGGGCAGTCTGCTGGCCTCCTGGGACCCCTTTGGCCAGGCAGGGGCAGAAAAGAGGAACAAACTAAACACATCAGAAGCAATCATCAGAGAACCGAGCTCCACTCCTAGCCAAATCCCAGCCCTAAGCACATGGAACGTTGGATCCTGAAACCCCCCACCGGAACAATAGAGCAACTTTCTTAAGGACCTGACAAGATTTTACTCTGACATAAAGAGTTGGATTTTATTAAATTCACTTCACATGTCAACTGAGGAATAAAGGAGACCAAGTCCCCTGATATGCCCAGGCCACGGCACCAGCCCACAGCAGATTTGGGGAAGCAGCCAGGGGCACGTTGTGGGGCCACGAGGGTCTGGGCTGGGATCTCAATTCTGCCCCTATGAGCTGAGTGACGTGGGGCCAGTTGTCTAACCTCTCTGTGCCTCATGTCCCTCCCCTGTGGGATGGGGTTGATGATCACAGCTCTCCTGCAGGGCAGCAGCACAGACTGAAGGAGACAGTGGTGAGACCTCAGTCAGGGGCTTCCTCTGTCCCCTGTCCCCCAGGTTCCTTCATTCTTCCCTCCCTCCCCCATCAGCACCTGTGCCCTCACTCAGGCAGGCAGGGCTGATTCCCCTGTGGTCCCCATGCCCCCTCCTCAGTGTGTTTTCTCACCCCCACATCCAGGCTGGCTCAGCCTGGCATCCAGCCCTCCCTCTGCATGTGGACAGACCCCTGCCTGGTGCTCCTGTGACCATGACTGTGGCCTCCTCTGTGAACAACTGTGATCCCTCCTGTGCTTGTGAAGGGGGGACAGTTTAAAAACCCTCACGACTTCATTTGGGCCTCAAGTCCCCTGGATCCCTGCCCACCTCCTCCTTCCAGGTCACTCAGGGACTGGGCACTAGTGGGTGGACCCCAGGGAGGCCAGAGCCACCTCTCAGTGATGTCTGCATGACCTGGGCCGGACCACCAGCCTCCTTTAAACAGCTAACTTTTGGGATGACACATTGACTATCTCAGAATTTCTATGGGTCAGGAATACAGTCATGGCTTACCCAGGTCCTCTGGCTCAGGGTCTCACACAAGGCTGCAATCAAAGTGTCATCCAGGGCTGTGGTCTCATTTGAAGGCTTGACTGGGGAAGGATCTGATTACAAGCTCACGTGGTTGTTGGCAGAACTTAATTTCCTGTGGACTGTTGGACTGGGGGCCTGAAGGCCTCACTTTCTTGCTGGCAGTTGGCCAGAGGTGCCCCTCAGTTCTTGGCCAAGTGAGCCTCTCTAATATGACAGTTTGCTTCATGAAAGCATAAAGGCTAAGAGGAATAATATAGAACGAATACCAGCAAGACAGGTGTCCAAGTCTTTTGTATCCTAATTTCAGAAGTGATACCACATTGCTTTTGCCATATTCTATTCCTTAGAAGCAAGTCACTGGGTCTGGCCCCCATTGGATTACAGTGTGGGGAAGGGACTATGTAAAGGCATGAATATAGGAGGCAGAGGTCATTGGGGCCAGGTTGGATGTTACCTACCACACAGACAATTAAAAAGTGGGGAGGTAGGTGCACCATTGTTTCTGGATGTGTGGCCTCAGGCAAGTTATGTCACCTCTCTGAGCCTCCCCATCTGTACAGTAGACAATAATGATCTCTGTCTCACAGGGTGGTGGTGAGGATTAAGTGGGATGACACATGCAATTATGGGATGACACATGCAATTAGCAAGGACAGAGCCTGGCACCTGTTATTTGCTCAGAACATGTTCTCTACTAGCTGCTCTGGGACAGAGTTGAGGGAGTGATTAGTTCTGCCTGGAAAAGGCCTCACCAATGAGATGAAGACTGGGCTTTGAAGGATGCATAGGAGTTCCTCAGAAGGGGGAGGGGAAAGGAGGGAGACTATGTGGCAGGAGCAAAGCCCAGGCAGGATGAGGGTGGGGTTAGGGTGCTGGAAGCACAGTGAAGACCCACTTGGCCTGGAGTTTCCTGCAGGGGAGGGATGGGAGAGGTGGCTGATGGTGAAGCTGCCAAGTAGGGAGAGGCACGATGGCTTGAGGCAGCCAACAGTGGGAGCCACAGCAAGTCCTTGAGCAGTGATGAATGTGGTGTGAGGACTGATGTTCTGCCTGGTGACTGCTGATCTCACCTGGGAAGGGGGAGAAGCAGGAGCAGGAGAACCAGTAATCCTGGGCATCCAGGGCTCTGGGGAGGTGGGTGTGCCAGGGCCCAGCATGCAGTAGGGCTCATCCAATGGGAGCTCCATTTCCCTGTCCAAGCCCCTCATTTTACATATGGGGAAACTGAGGCTCAAAGAGGACAAGTGATTTCCCCAGGGACACATGCCAGACCTTGCTGTGGGACCCCAGGGCTACCTTTGCCTTGGGGAGGGGCTGCAGATGAAGGAGGGGGAGGGGCTGCGGATGAAGGGGGGATAGGCGGGGTAGGGAGGGGATGGATTGGGGGTCTTTGGGACGTCCTTGTCAATGTGGCAGTTGAGTTTAAGGAGCTTCCTCTGCAGGGAGGGAAAAGAAAGCAGCTCAGTGGGGGGCTCTAGGGAGTCACCAGTGAGTTCTCTATCCTGTCACTCACAGCCCAGGCATGGTGGGGAGGTTAGGAGGGGCTGAGTCACCCCTGTGAGCCTGGGCTGCTGTCCCCATGAGAGACTGTGGCAAAGCTGCTGGGGTCCACTCACGGCAGGGTGAGTCCAGCGTGGCCAGAGTGCCCGGGGTGGGGCCAGGCAGGCCAGGCGGGCTCCCACTCAGACAGCCCTGCTGTCCCCCCCCAACCGCCGTGCCATCCTCGGCACCTACAGATATTGGCTCCTTCACCCTCACACCGCCCCAGGGGGAGTGGACGCTGTCATCACTCCCACTTAGTGTCGGGGAGATGCAGACCAGAGAGGACCAGTGACCTGCCCAGGGTCTCCCAGCTGGGAGTCCCTGCTCTTAACCCCTAGCTCTGCTCACCCCCTAGGGGGGCCTCCTGGGGGGCCACAGCCTTGTCCCCTGTCCCCTGCCCACCCCCCCACAAGTCCATCTCCCAGCAGGGGCCGCCTGGCCTGCAGCTCCCTGAACAAGCCTCACCCTCCTGCCCCCGGGCCTTGGACCTGGCGACTCCTGCGCTGCCCCTTCTCCTTCCCCCTCCTCCACGCCTCTCTCCTCTTCCTCTCTCTCTTTTTTTTTTTTTGAGACAGCGTCTCACTCTGTCACCCTGGGTAGAGTGCAGTGGCCTCATCATAGCTCACTGTGGCCTCAAACTCCTGGGCTCAAGCAATCCTCCTGCCTCAGCCTCCCGAGTAGCTGGGACTACAGGCGTGCGCCACCGTGTCTGGCTGATTTTTCTGTTTTTTGTAGAGATGGGGTCTCGCTCTTGCTCAGGCTGGTCTCCAACTCTGGAGCTCAACCATCCTCCCACCTGGGCCTCCCCAAGTGCTTCTCTTCTTTCTCCTTCTTTCCCTCACCTCTCTCCTTCCTCTTCTTCCTCTCCCTCCTCCTCCTCTGCCTCTTCTTTTTCTTCCTTCTCCTGCCCCTCCTGCAGGCAGGACCAACCCCAGCTCACGCCCAGTCCCCAGTGCAGACAGCACCTCCTCGGGGAGCGTCCTGAACCCCCAGGCTGGGCTAGGGCCCCTCTGGCTCCCACACCACCTATACCCCCATCAGATCCCACAGTGCTGTCCTCGTCTGTCCCCCACTGGACTAGGGGACTAGAGGGCAGTGTTGGAGTCTCTGTCCCCATAGTGGCCGCAGGGCTGGTGCAGGGCGAGCCTTCGTCAGTGCCCCTGAGGGACGGCCCTGCCCACACTGGCTGCGGGACCTTGGACCAGTCGCCTCACCACTCAGGCCCTGTCTCCTCATCTGTCAGGAGGAGGTGACAGTCCCCATCGTCCAGGCTTGCTGTGGTACGAAATGATCCTGGGCTACATAATTTGCAGGGCCCAGTGCAACATGAATATACGGGGCTGCTTGTTGAAATGCCACTAGGAATTTCAAGATGGTGGCTGCAGAGCATCAGACTCCAATCAGGCCCCTCTCAGAGCAGTGCTGGCGACTTCACTGGTGGAACACCCATCAAGCCTTCTGCGGGGCCTCCTGACTCTGCTGGGGCCTGCCCTTGGGGCCCCTCCCTGGGGCTGCCCACTCACTGTCCACTCCCAGCTCCTGCCACCTCGCCTCCTCCTGACCTTCATAGAAACATGAATGAAAACCTTCCTCCAGGCCTCGCTCTCGCTGGAGCTCTGCTCTGTATGAGGAGTTATGTAAGGTGAACGCAGCCTCCCATGCCCCGCACAGCGGGAAGACAGCTGGCTTCTTCCCGACAGTCTATCTTTGCATTTCTGCCTCCAGACTCCCTGTCTCCCCGAATCCGGTCTGTTGAACTGCAGCACTTACTTGGAATCCAGGGAGCAAATGGCTCCAAGCCATAGCGATTCAGAGACAGGGAACTGGGGCTCCGAGACACTAAACCCCCAGCTGAAGGTCACACAGCTATCAAATGTCAAAGCTAGAAATCAAACCCATTAACTAATTAGTTAGTGCATGACACACTTATTAATCAAGGTCCTGCTCTGTGCTGGATCCTCAAACTCCCCAAATTCAGTAAAATCATCATCAACTAAGGGCACAGAAGGGATCATACCACAGATGGCAGGGAGGCCAGACCATATTGCCTCGGTGTTGGGCCACTTCTGGCTTCCTTTGTCACAGTGATTTCATTGCAGCCCCAACAGTGTGGGAAGGGGACATGAACTCACTTGGCAGAGGAGGAAACTGCGGCCCAGAGACAGGAAGGAACTCCAAAGGCAACAGACTAGGGAAGGGCTCATGAGTCTAGCTCTGCACTGCTGGACTCCAAGTCTAGTCTTCTTCCAAGAGGCAGGGGAGGGGTGGGTTGGCCATTAGGACACAGGGTGAGTCACCTCGAGGTGGAACAGAAGGACCCTGGCCAGAATGTACAGGAGAAGAAGAGGGAGTCGAAAAATGCCAATATCTTCTCTCCTCCTCTGCTCCCAGCCCTCCCCACGTCTGGACAGTCACTGAGGGCTGTCATTTCTGCCTCGGAAATGTCCCTTGACCTATTCCAGGTTTGCACATGACACTGCCTCATGTCTCCCTGTCTGACAATCAGAGACACCCAAATCGATCACCCAAGGCGGCTGGGAAGGTCTGCTGAGCGGTGAGTGTGAGCACACCGTGGGTACTCAGTGGCTGTGAATCTTGAGTCAGTTTCCTCCTCTCTCCTGGTCCTGCTGCAGTCACCAGACCCCATGGATTCCACCTGCTGCCCTGTGACAGGACCTGTCTCCTCCTCTCCAGCCCTGGATGCCGGCCGGGTCCAGACCACCATCACCTCCCCCCTAACCACTATAACAGCCTGGGCTCCAGCGCCCCTGCCTGGGGCTGCCTCCAGTCCATATCGACTGCGCCGTCACCCGAAGCACACACCTACCACGTCCCACACTGCAAGAAACAAACACGCGGACGGAAGAACCCCCAGCCCTCCACGGTTCCTCCTGCCCTGGAGCGAAACCCACGCATGCCCCCGGGCCCAGCACTTGGCATTCTTCTGAGCTGATCTCAAGCCCTCCTCCACCCACATTCCCTGCTGCTCCCCCAAGGAACCCCTCTCACTCCAGCCTCATGGGATCCTCCCACCCCCACCCTATGGGATAGAAGAGGCCATCGAATGAGAGCAGGGTCGGGGAATGTGGGCAGGACCAGAAGACAGGAAAGCTACAAAACCAGGAAGGGGCTTCACACTGCAGAATGTTCCAGGTGCCTCCCTCCCTTCCTGGAGGCCCAGAGCATCCCGTTGTCCTGGAAGAGGGGTCCAGCCTGGCTCCAGCCCCTTTTGCGGGGTCTCCCTAATCCTGCCTCCAGCCTTACCCTCCCGTCTCTCAGCCTGGCAACCCTCCTTCCCTCTGAACTCTTGCTCTGCCTGGTGAGGCATCTGCGCATCCTTGGCTGGCCTAGCAGCCGCTCCCATGGTAAAGCTCCTTAAAAAGAAACCCACACCCTGGAGTAATTCCTGTTTTCCAGACAGCAGGGAAATGTTGATTACCACCGGTGCCTTCCTTGTCTTCTTTGGAAACCTCCATCTCTGAGCTCTGTGATAGGAATCAGGCCCTGACTGGAGGAAGACGGCACCGCTCTGAGATGGAGTTTCCCTGTCCTCAGAGACGATCAGCAGTGAGGGTAGAGAAGGAGAGAAAGGAAGTGTGTGTGTGTGGAAGGGGGCAGGGGAGACAGAGGAAAACAGGAAAAGAGGGAACACTGCTCTTCTGTGTTTGCGCTGGGGACAGGAGCACAGGACTTTGAGGACACACAGAGCCAGGCCTCAGGTGATCCCCAGGAAGGAAGAGCAAGTGACCATTGGTGAGACCAATAAAACCTGCACAGAAATCTCCACACTGCTCAGCAACAGTGGAAAGATGATTTGTTCCCAGAAAATAAAATGTGCCAGCGAGCTCTCCGTGTCCTGGGTACAGATCTGCCCTAAGGGAAGGTGGGCTGTGGCGGGTTTCTGTGCAAACAGCCCGGCACCCAGCTGCTGTGGTGCTCACTGCAGGCTCCGGTAGCTCCAGGGGCAGAGATGTGATTAGGGCCACTGGGGCAGAAGAGGCAGGGCCATTACTAACACCATGAGCCAGGCAGTCTTCCTAACTCTGCGTCAGGCAGCCTGCGGGGCAGCTGTGAGGATGTTGGGGGTGGGCAGCCCAGGCTGGCTGTGCGAGGTCTCTGAATGTCCTCGGTCTCACCAGTCTGTGGATGGAAATACAGGTGTGTGACAGGTAAACATGCACCTCAGCAGCTCTGAGTCCCTCCTGCACCCGAGGGAACTATAGTCGCTTGCAACCTCCCTCCCCTAACCGGAGTCCCTTGGGTGTCTCATGTGGACTCAAACACCAATTCACCAACAGCTACAGTCACCAGGCGCAGACGCTGTCTTCTCCTCACCCCACGCTCACATCACTGACTCTACTGGGGAAGCCTCTAGAGGCTTCCCCTTGGCTGCCCCGTTGCTGTGCCCCAATGGGGAGGCCAGTGTCTGTGTCAAGAGAGCTGGGTCTTCATGCTCCCAGAGCTGCCTGTCCTCTGTTTCCTGAGAGGGGCCTGTTGTGCACAGAAGCAGAGAAAACTCCCCCTTCCTAGATCTGTGATGCAGTTTGTCTCCCGAGTCCCTGCACAGCCCCTGCCGACAATACAGTTAGAGATGAAGAAGTTGGGGTTCTCGGCCTGTCCTTTAGGAGCACTGCATCTCATGGGAGCATGGGCTTAGAACCAGGGGTCTCAGGGATACAAGCTCAGCTGCTCCAGGGATGGGAACAACTCTGCCTGAGAGTGCATTAGTGGCTCAAGCCCCGGTCAGCTGACACGCTAAACTTTCCAACATTCTAATCCAGCTGTGTGGATGAGTAGACAATAAATAAGTCACAATTTAATTATATAGTTCAGAAGCAGTAAAGAAGAGAAGATGATTTACTCTACAGGGACTGGGAATAAGAAGGGAGGAGGCCTCTATTCTGGGTTTTGATGGATGAATAGGAGTTTGGCAAGTGACGAAAATACAGAGGGCATCATGAGAAGAACAGAATGAACAGCATGTGCCAAATGGTGGAGGCAGGGAATAGCATGGAGTGTCCAGGAAGCCCTGCACAGTCCAGGGTTGTGAGCGGATTGAGGGTGAGGCTGGGGCAGGTGGAGGAGGTCCTTGAATGCTGGGTTTGGGGGTCTCTGGTCCTACCCCCTCCCCACAATTGCCAGGGCCTCTTTTCATCCCTGCCTGGCTCCTGCTCTTTGACACCAGGCTGGGCCATCTGCCTGGCCCTATCAGCCCCATGGCACTCATTCTAGACCTTCCCTGCCCAAAGGTTTGGCCTAGGTTGTTCCTGCCCTGCCCCACTGCCCAGGCTCCCGGCCCTGGAGTGCTGAGGCAGAGCAGGCTGTGTGTAGAGCTCGGATGGGGCAGTCACACAGACCTGGGTTCAAGACCCACTTCTCCCACTGCCTCACTTCTCTGAGCCTAGTTTCCTCATCTCTAATTTTGGGATCATAATGTCAGCCTGTGAGTTGGTAGAAGGGATATCAGAGCCTGGGCCGGGGGGTGGAGGAGGGATGTAGGGCCAGTGGGGCTTGATTTCAGAGGCCCCCATTAGGGACCAAGCCAGAGCCAGGTAACAGAGATGGCCAAGCCCAGAATCTCAGATAATGGAAGGAGGGGTGCAGGCACCTGGGGGGGGGGCATGGGAACCTCCAAATACTTGTCTCCCCCCAGTGTTGGTTCCTGAGCCCACGGTAGGGGTGCAGTCTGAGGGTGGGGTCAGGTAGCCCCAGATCAGGGAAGAGGAGAGCCTCCCTTGAGGAAGCTGGGGAGCCAGGCAGCTGGGGCCCAGCCCAGGCTCGGTTGGCCTCCCCTGGGACCTCTTTTCTACGGGCCTTTCCAGGCTTTGCTGCTCTGAGCAGCAGAGCTCACCTGCTAGCAAGGCGAATGCTCCTTGCTTTTTAACAGCCTCCCTGTGGAGCCCAGAGTCCCCCTTAACACACTATTCCCCTTGGGCTCAGCACCACCTTCCCAGGGCCCCTGGGAGGGGCCACCCAGCACAGGCTATGAGCCCCTCTGCTGGTCCTGCCTGCCCACCTGGAGACACATCTGCCCAGAGAAACGCACCTGCCTGTTTGGGCTCAGCACCCTGTGACTCCCCCCACTCCAGCAGAAAGGGGGCCCCTCAGTTTTGGCTTTGTTGTGTCTCTTCTTGATGCAGGCAGGTGTGGAGTCAGAGAGGAGTTGAGAAGCAGGGAAGGGAGAGAGAGGGGAGGGAGAGGGGAGGGAGGCTGATGCAGGGCCCTGTGTTTTACAGAAATGCCAGGAGACATCACAGCCCTGACATTAGCACCTCGAGGGGGTGGAGCTGTGGGGCTGGAACAGCAGCAAGAGGAGGGAACCTACAACTCCCCAGCACCTACCCGGAACTGCCCTCGCTGGGAGGGCCACTGCACTGAGCTCTCCCAGCAGCTTCAGGGCTATAGTGTTATTAATGCTATAGTTCGTATTCCCTTCAAGGAGACAGTGCAGTACGGGAGTTAAGAGCAGTACTTGGAACAGAATCCTGGTTCCTCAACTGCCCAGCTGTGGGACCTCAGGGCAAGTCACTTAACCTCTCCAAGCCTCAGTTGCTTCATCTGTAAAATGGGGATAATAATAGCACCTGCCTCATCAGGTCGATCTGAGGATTAAGTGAGCTCATACCTGTAAAGTGCTCAGATTGGTGCCATGCCGTAGTGAACACCGTGCCAGTGTGTCTGCTGTTGCTTCCTGCTGCTCTTATGGGTGCAAATGAGACACAGAGATTAACTGGCTTGCTGAGGCCATACAGCTTCCAGTTGCCTTTTGGAAAAAGGCTCCTGATTTGTTGCGGATGAACCCTCTGCCCCTAGTGTCAGTCCTCCAGGACTGGATGCGGCTACCTGGGCCCACACCGATCAGAACTTCCCACTTGCCATGGCCACATGTTTGGTTCTGAGGCGATGTGACTCAATTCTGTGGGACTCGAACATGACCTCGGAGCAGGCGGAGAGAGAAGCCAGGTCCTGGGGACCCCCTGGATGCAGCCAGGTCAGAATCTGGAACTCCCCATGGACTTTTCAGTTACTGCTAACAACACACTCCGCTTTTGTTTAAACTAGTTTGGGGTGATCTATGTCATTTGCATGAAAAGATTCCAGAGGGTTCTCTGGGTTGCTCTGTCTTTGCAGGGGGAGCTGTGAGCAAGGGGCGATTGCTCATGCAGAGGATGTGGCTCTGGGTGTCCTCCCGCATTACTGCACCCCCGCCCCACGCCTCTTAGAGTGTATCTTCCCCATTTTACACACTGAGGGCCATGGGGATGGAATGATTTCCCCAGGTACCCAGCCTGTGACCTTTCAGTCACTTCCTCATTCCCATCTGAGTGCTCAGTCCCTTGGGTGATAGAGGGCAAAGCACAGGGCACCTCGGTCCAGCCATGGACACCTGTCCCGGTAGCCCCATCCTCACTCCAGATGCAGTCTAGGTGAGGCAGGGGGTGGTACGTGATGTGGGGGCCAAAATCTGAATCCTGGAAAAAGAGATTTAGACCCTGCAGATTTTAAAATAATAATAATAATTTTAAAAGAAATCTATCAAGTTGATGAGCTGGAGAAATATTAAAACACACAATAAATTAAAGGGCTAAATTCTCTCTGTACCTAAAAGACCATAATCCTCTTTCTCCACCCTCCTCACTCCCCGCCCCTTCTCATGACCTCCCCTCTCTCCTCCGCCTCCTCCTCCCTGCCCAGAGCCACGGCCTCTTCAGTCTCCTTTCCAGAGAATCAGGAGCTGGGTGGCAGTGAAGGCCCGGCTCAGCCCCTCACCCGCCTTCACTTCCCATCTCTACCGTGACACTCCCCCCCGGCAGATGCTGACAGGACAGGCCTGGAAGCAAAAACAGGAGGAGACCTGGGCCTCCTGGGGTGCTCCCGATGGGGCTGGGTGTCCCCTCTGTCCCCGTCCCTGCTCCTGGTAGCCAGGTGCTTGCTGGTGGGCAGCCAAGCCCTGGTCTCCAGTGGCTGTGCAGGTGCTGAGTCTCCCCACCCAGCAGTGGGGGATGGAGGGAGGACTCCAGGAACATGGCATTTTGGGATACTCAGAGAGAAGGATGCTGAGGTTAGATATGTGATTTCAAAAAGAAAACCAGCTGAGCCACAACCCTCACTGCAGCTGGCATTAACCGGGTGGCCCTGTGCACCGGGCACTTCCCACACCCCCTGCCCAGCCCCAGCCACTTCGCACGCTGCAGGTGAGGAGGTGGAGGCTTAGGGGGGCTGAAGGTCAGGCCTAGACCTCGGAGCCAGGAGGCAGCAGAGCCGGAATCAAACCCAGGTCTGTCCACCCCTGGGCCCCGGCTCTTCCACTGTGGGGCGCCCTCAGAGGTTTCGTCACTTGCTCGCTCACGCACTCATTCACTCATTCCTTCAGCAAATGTGACTGATGACCCACCAAGAGGCGGGCCTTGCGGGAGGAGCCCAGGCCTGGCAAGTGACAGAGAAGCCCCTGGGACAGTGGGGGCAGAGGCCTGTGGGGACGGGAAGCCTCTCCCTGAGCGTGGAATGGGGGTGGCAGGGGGAGGTGAATCAAGGGTCTTTGGTGGGGAGGGGCACAAACCCCCAGTGGGGGCAGAGGACAGAGGCCCCCAGGGGAGGGAGCAGCTGGGCCCCTCTTTGCTCCTCTCACCCCGGTGCCATCCCCGCTGCGCAGTGCGCGGCCCCCTCTCCTTCCGCACCTAGCCACCAGGGCCAGAGGCACTCTGGCCAACCTCAAATCTGATTGGTCTGCCTTGGGTCATGTGTCAACCCCTGGTCCAATCAGCCGCGGCCATGGGCGTGCCCAAAGAGGGGGCGGCTGGGACCGGGGCCCTGGACCGGCAGGCACAGGCGAGGGGCCCCCGGGAGCCCAGGGGTGAAGCGGGGCGAGGGCAGGCTGGGGCCCAGGCGGGGCGTTGCTGTGCCGGGACCCAAGCGGGCAGTGAGCTGGCCCCGGGGAGCTCGGCTGGATGCTGGGCAGTGCGCCGTTTTGTCCCCATTCTCACACGGAGTAGAAAGATCTTTCCGAGAAGATCATTGTTCTCTTCCACAGCATCCTATTTTGTTTTGTTTTGCTTTCCTTGTCAGGCCTGTGATGGTGTAGTTCATTGCTCGGGCCTTGATTTTCAGCGCTCTTCCCACGGGGGTATCGGTCCCAGGAGGGTGGTAGTCCTGGGCCAAGAGCACGCCTGGGCCGCAGACGGTGCCCACTGTGTGAAGGAAGGAAGGAAGGAAGGCGGGCAGCTAACAGAGAACGTAAGTCTCAAAATAGAAGGAAATAACAATCTCTGTTTTTACATTGTATTTAAGTAGTTGTTATAAATATCATCATTACCATCATAAATGAACATTTATGGCACACATAATATGTGCTGGGCACCGTTTCGTATTCCACCTGTTGCCTTAATTTGATCTGCACAACAGCCCTTCAAGGAAGTGATGATGCTGTGATTGTTTTACAGGAACTGAGGGAACCGAGAACATAGAAGCAAAGTCACCTGCCCCAGGCCACATTTAGAGCAAAGCCCAGCCCGCCTGACTCAAGGGCCAGGTGCAGAAGCATGCACCATGCTGCCCTACTGTGCCCTAGGCCTGGTCTGGGTGCTCCCTCGAGGGTCCCACGGACCTCGTGGTGAATCAGGAAGACAGATGCATAAACAGTTAAAACCAAAAGGGCGTGATTGGAAAGGTAAATGTATTTGATGGTTGCTTGGGAGGAGGGGGAAGAGGGCTGGGCATGGTACTAGGTTTGAACATTAGCGTTAAGAAATCCCTGAAAGCTTCAGACAGCCGATCAGGGTGTGTGTGTGTAAGGGATTTCCCTTCGGGTTCGTCCCGTATTCCCATGAGATCTTGGGCACAGGCTCTCTTCTAGAGTGTTCTGCAGTGGACGCTCAGACGCCACACCAGTGGGTCGGGGTGTAAACTCAGCACAGACAGACCTGCATTCAGGTCCTATCTCTGCCCTTCCACAGGTTGTGTCATGGTGGGCGACTTATCCTTTTTGAGCCTCAGTTTCTTTTTCTGTAAAATTGGGATGATAATAATCCTGCTTCATAGGGTGGTTGTGAGGGTCAAAAGAGAATGAGAGCACCTAGTGCAGTGCCAGGCACATAGTGAGATGAAGGACTGTTATTTACTATCATTATTATTATTATGGGGATGACTGTCCATGGGGACAGGGCCTCCCTTGTCTTGTTTGCTGGTGTCCCTGGGGCCTGCCCTGGCCTGGCACATGGTAGATACTCAGTGCCTGGGACTGGAGACCCCAGACTCCACTGCCAGCAGCCTGGGGTCCACTCTGCACAGCTGGATGGAGCCTCCCTGATGCCCCTTCTCCCAAAGAGACAGGAGCAGATCTACGTGACTCTCAAGAAAGCAACAATTTCATGGGATTCTCAACTCTTTTTTTCCTGATCCATCTTGTTATTGACTTCAGCAGCCTAGTGCGCCAGCTTGTCTCTGGCAGAGCTGGTGGCAAAATGACAGGGAGTCAAGGTCTCTGTGCCCTTTGCCCCAGCTTTTATCCATCCAATTTTATATGGCTGGAGCCCCGGCTGCCACTCGGCTAGGGAAATGTCAAAACTATATTAAATCACAGCACGCAGACAGGTGAGAGGAGAACGCTTATCACCAACCTCCTGTGTGTCCCGTGGCTCTCAAGCCCCCGGTGGGGAGGGACCATCTTTGCCTGTCTCACTGTGATCTGAGGGCCTGGCTCAGATCCCCAGCCCTCCTCCATAATCAATGTTGTGGCACTGGAAGTGATTTTCTCAAGATTAGAGTAGACGTGGCTGGGAACACTCACCATAAGCTGTAGCCAGTGGTGACTGGCACACTTGGTCCAGCAGCCTCCCACCAGGGCAGAGCTGGGATGTAGAGCCCATCAGAACAGACCACATGGCAGGCAGCTGCTGGGCCAAACTTATTTTTCCCCTTTTAATCTTTATTTTTTAAGAAGTATTTTTTTAAAAAATTTAAGAATGTCTTAGTCTGCTCAGGCTGCCGTAACAAAATACCGTAGACTGGGTGGCTTAACAGAGATTTATTTCTCACCGTTCTGGAGGTTGGAAGTCCACAATCTGGGTGCCAACGTGGTCTAGTTCCAGTGTGGCCTCTCATCCTGGCTTGCAGACAGCACCGGGGGTGGGGTGGGGGGCAGAGAAAGCTTGAGAGAGTGGTATCTCCTCTTACAAGGGCACTAATCCCAGCATGAAGCCCACCCTTGTGACCTCACCTAAACCTAATTATGTCCCAAAGGCCCCACCTCCAAAATGCCATAACATTGGGGGTTAGGGCTTCAACATATGAATTTTGAGGGGGACACAATTCAGTCCATAGCAGAGAATAACACAATCTCAATTTTAAATATTCAAAAAATGTAAAAGTGTCCTGTTCCCTTTCCTTAGTTCCAAACCCACTCCTCAGATTAAACCCTGGAAATAATAATAATTAATAACAATAATCTTGTTGTCTTGTGTCCTCTGTGATAAGCCTTTTGGCTCCCTGAGCTCAATTAACCCTCACACCAACCCCATGAGGTAAACACTTGTTTTTCCTATTTTAAGGATGGGTAAACTGAGGCTCAGAGCATGGAGTGACCCTCACAGTTCTCTGTTGGTAACTCTGAGAGACCTCAACCCAGGTCTGCATGACTCCAAAGCCCACACTCTTTCCACCATGGCTTATATTTTTCTATGCATGTTCTAAATTTTCTCTCTTTTACAAAATAGGAATATTTGATGCACACTAATTTGTAATTTGCTTTTTGTTTGGGGATATCTCTCCATGTAAATCTGTTCCATCTTTCAATGTTGCCTGGTATTCTGTTGCAAGAGACACCCTCATTTATTTTAGTCTGTTTCTTCTAGATGTATTTGTATTTAGTATTTAGGTGGCTTTTTTCCTATTACAAGCAACATTACCTGCCATTTTATTTTCCCTCATTCATTTTAAATTAATTTTAATTATACAAGTGCTATATGCACACACTCTTATTGTTATATACTCAAGCAAGAAAAATACCTCTGTGCTACCCTCCCCAAAACTTGTCTCCAAATTTCACCCCCCCCAGTAACCACTATTATCAGTGAAGTATGTTGCCCTTACAGACCTTTATCTATGCATTTATACACACACTTATATGTATTTTTATACACATTTATATGCATGCTTAGCTATATATGTCCTGCTCTGTGTGTTCTTAAATAGATAAAAGTTTTCATATGTATTTGTGCATCTGGCTTTTTAATCACTTAACAACATCCTAGCTATCTTTCAGTACATGCAGAGGGACCGCATTCATTTTAATGAAGCCATGTGTCACGTTCAGAGGCTTCGATGTTTCTCCTTCCTTTCTTCTCCCGCCCCTCTTTATTTCCCTTTTTCCCTCTCCTTCTCTCTCTCTCCCTCCCCTCCTTGCCTTCATCATTCCTCCTTTCCCTACTGATGGATATTTAAGTTGTTCATTTTGTTCTCTATATAAACTTTCTTGTACAACAACAAACATCCTTGTGCACACTCCATTGGGTGCATATGGGAGCTTTTTCCTAGTATCACTATCTAGATATGGAATTGCTGAGTTGAAGGGTTTGCCAGGCCAGGTCTTGTCTGAGGCCACAGCGGGGTGGGGAGGATCTGGGTGCCAGGTGGCTGTTTGTTGCAGCATGAGGCAAAATGGAAAGGATCTGTCTTTATCTAATAGTCCATTGTCTATGGCCAAGTTCTTGGATAGCTCCCGGTGACACAGTCAACTCCTGCAGCGTTGGTTTGCTCTTATTAAAGAGGTAAGATCTCCTGGCTATGTAGCTATTTGGACAGAATGCCCACAACAAGTCGTTTGGGTCCCGCCCTGGAATTTTCTCCTGGAGCTCCTGGGGGGAAGCTTCCTATTGCCTTTGGGATGATGGGGTTGGAAAGAGCTGCTTAGGGCTACCTCTCTGTTCTCATGGGGCATGCCCTGGGTGCAATGGGGGAAACTGAGGTCACTTCGCAGAAAGAGGCAGAGACAAGCAGAGGTGAAAGATGGGCATAGAGGAGAGTGCTAGGGCATGGAGACCCTGATTCTGGCAGTTCTCCTGTCCCAAGAGCTCCCGAGCCTCCTCCCCAGCCCTGGAGCCACTCTACTCCATTCTAAAGGCCTCAGCTGCTGGGCTGGGGTCTGTGGCTGCTGCCCAGAGTCCTGATGGAAACTGGGAGTGGGCTCATGAGGTCATGAAGGCTCCACATGGGCATAGAGTGAGTCCCCTGGGTACCCACAAGGGTCTCCTCTGACCCAACCCAGCTTGTTGACGTCAGCGTCTCATCCTGTGTCAGACCCTCCATAGGGTGTCTTCTGTCTTCTAAAGCATAGAGCTAGCTGTGCACACCCTTGCTTATCCTTGGGCAGCTGCTCCTTGCTCTCAGGAGCCTGGTGTAAGGGGCCCTGCAAGGGCTGGCTCCGGAGTGCCTTGTTTCTCACCCCTGACCCCTGCACACCCTGGCCCAACCAAACTTCTGTCTGTTCCATGGCAGGTCATTCTCTCTGTCCTCCAAGTCTTGGCACATGCTGACTCCTTGGCCTGGGTACCTTTCTGTGTCTTTTCTACCTCGCTCTCACTCCTGATTTCTTTACCTGGACAACTTATCCTTCAGTCTTGGAATTAAATGCCCCCTCCTTCAGGAAGCCCCTTTGCTCCCCTGCTCCAAGCTTGATACATAGTATCGTACGTAACATAGCATCATCCAGTCGTGTGGTGATCTGGATTCCCCAATAGACAGGAGCTCCCCAAAGGCACGCTTCATGTCCTCCATGCACGTCACTAACTATGCCCCTTGCTTTTGGCACAAGGCTCAAGGAAGACCCCTGCAGTTACTCAGTGAAGGAGCCCTGGTCAACAGGTGCAGGGCAGGTGCCTCAGAAACAAGACAGACCCGGGACCTGACTCCAAACTTACTGTATCCTGCACGCCACTTTCCTGCAATGTAAATGAGATTTTTATTATCCATTTCTCCGAGCTCTTGGGAAAAAGATAATGAGTGTGACAGTGTTTGGCAAATGCATTATGCAAATATTCCTCTTGAAAGTAGCACTAGGTCAACAAGACTGGAAAGGCAGAAATTATTCTGAAAAATCTGCTCGAATTTCTTTAGGATGAAAATGCAAACACCTCAAGTATGAAGCAGGGGAAAACAGGTACGCACATTGAATGAAATGTTACCATGTGCCAAGCTCGTATCACACGTACTAATTTTCTGCATAAAGAACTTCACAACTTTTGTTAGATTTATTATTTCTTTTAGGAACTTTGTAATTTTTTTCTAGTGTAAATGGCATCTTTATTTCCATGTATTGATTTTGAATCTAGCAAACATGCTAAACTCTCTTATTACCTGTAGACCCTTTTGGGTTCCAAAGAGGCAATCACAGCATATGCAAATAATGAGTTTTGTCTCTTCCTTTCCAATTCGTATACCTTTTATTTCTTTTTCTGGTCTAAGTGCTCTAGAAGGGACCTCCCGTGTTGAATAGTGATGGGTGGTGACAGCCATCCTTGCGTGGTGCCTGATCTCAAAAGGAAAGCTTTCAACATTTCACCATGAAACATGATATTTGCTGTAGGCTTTTTTTTTTGGTAGAGTATCTTTTATTCATTTCATTCCTAGTTTGCTAAGAGTTTTATCATGAATCGATGCCAACTTTTATCGAATGCTTTTTCTACATCTATTTGGGTGATCATATGCTTTAAATAGATCTCCTAATGTGATGAACTATGTTAATTAATACACTAACCCTAAACTAACATCATATTCCTAGGAGAAACCAAAAGTGGCCATAATATATTGTTTATTCATTGCTGGGATTTTCTTGCTAAATTTTTAAAAGACTTTTTGCTTTTACATTTTTGAGTGCATATGCTCTGTAATCTTCCGTTTTTGGTCTGACTTTGGATTCAAGGTTTTGTTAGTCTCATGAATGGTGACAAAACTCACTTATAAAAGCACCTGTGTGAAGTGTTTTATTTGTGGGAATATTTTTACTATTGATTCAGTTTCTTTCAGGGTTATAAAATTATGGAGAATTTTAAAACTCTTTTTGGATCAGTTTTCATAGTTATATTTTTCTAGGAATATATTCAATTAATTTAAAATTTCAGATTTATTGGCATAAAGTTGTTCAAACAATTTTCCTTTGTATTCTGTCTCTACAATTTCTGTACAATGTCTGTCCCCCTGCCTGTGTGGTTTATTTGTGCTCTGTAGCTCTTTTTCTTTTTGTTTAATCTTGCCAGTCTTCTCTGTTTTTAAATTTTTTTTCTGCGAGCACACTTCTGGCTCTGTTGATCCTATTACATGTTGACGCAGTTTTTTCCTGTGGCACTGAGAGATACAGTCCCCCAAGTAAACAGGCCTGGAGAATTTGGAAGGTCAGAGGTTGGATGGAGGTTGGCTGTGACTGTCCACCTGGGCAGGGAGGGATGAGAGGGCAGGGGAGGGCAGCTTGTGCTCCCAGGGCACGGCAAGCAGAGGGGGGAGGGATTTTTTGTGGATCATGTGGAAGTCATAGGATTTCTCTGAGCCTTGAGCAATCTTATTGGGACCCCCCTTCTTGACAGAAAAGGATCCTGACAGTGGGGTGGACTGACAAGGAGGATCCTTGAGGTTGGAGTAGGGCACAATAGGTCAGCCAGAGAGAGCGCCTCGTTTGTCAGGGAACTGTAGCTCCAATAAACACATCTGCTTGTGGCGCAGGAAAAAGCTGGCATGTGCATGCCCCCTGGGACCTAGGGCCTCCACTCCGAGAGGAGGACCACAAAGAGCACCAGCCAAATGAAAAACTCTTCTCCTTTTCCTTTAGGGCTTCCCTTTCTCTGCTGGGATGCTGGAGGGGAAGAAAGAGGGGATGAGTAGACCATACACTCCACCTCCCCACCCCTTAACCAGCTGGGGCCCCTGAACCCCGGTGAGACCTGAGCTGGGGAGAGGAGACAGGTGAGTGGCTAGACCTGACTGTGCCTCTTAATGCTGGCAGGTGGACAGGACTTTACACAAGGTGCTGTTATAGCTGAGGCAATTGCCTGTGGTGTCCTTGGGGGCTCAGAGGCGGCTGGATTGAAGGCAGGGCCGGATTAATGCCATTTCCTGTTTGTGCTTCATCAGATTCTGCCCAATCAGTGAATTGGTGACATATTTATTGTGTAATTTTGAGAAAAAATGAGGTTTGGGGACTCCCATATATCTCTCCCCAGAAGCTTTGGGCTCTAGGGTTACTTATAACAGCAAACATTTGAGAACAACCAGATCAACTCAACAGGAGGGATTCATTTAATTTAACTCAGACTCTTCACTTGGCAGAATGTTCCATTGTGAATAAAACAGCAATTACACTCATAACAACATGGCAACTGCTTAATGACTAAATGTTGAGTTAAAACTACAAAAACAAAAATAAAACAACACCAAGATACTTAGTTATACATACAGATCAATAATAACTATGTCCAAAAAGCCAAAAAGAAAGGGTGGTAGAAGCAATAAAGCTGAAATGTCAAAACCAGTTGTCTTTGTAGTGTTGAAAATATATATTTCTTCTTTAGTTTTAACTATTCATTTTTTTGAAAAAAAAATAGACTTTGTTATTTAGAACAGCTTTAGGTTTACCAAAAAATTAAGAGGATGGTACAGAGAGCCACCATATAGTCTGCACTAAATTTCCTCCATTATTAACATCTAACTTTATTAGGGTATATTTGTTACAATTACTGAAATAACATTTGCACGTTATTATCAACTAAAGTCCATACTTTATATTCAGATTTCCTTGGTTTTTACCTAATGTCCTTTTTCTGTTCCAGGATCCTATCCTGGATACTTCAGTATGTTTAGTCATTATATCTCCTTGGTTGTGACAATTTCTCAGACTTGACAGTTTTGAGGTGTACCGGTCAGGTATTTTATAGAATGACTCTTAATTTGGATTTGTCTGATGTTTGTCTCATGATTAGACTGGGGCTATAGGTTTTGGGAGGAAGACCACAGAGATAAAAGATTCTGGTCACATCAGACCAAGGGTGCCTGCTGTCAGCATGACTCATCACTGTTGATGTTGACCTCGGTCATCTGGCTAAGATACTGTTTTTCAGGTTTCTCCACTGTGTGATTACTCCCCCCACCCCCACTTCCATACTGTACCCTTTGGAAGGAAGTCATGGTGGCAGCCTACACTTAAGGAGTGGGGACTAATGCTCCCCATCTGTTAGAGTGGAGTAGCTACACACATGACTTGGAATTTTTCTTCGTGGGAGATTTGTCTCTTCTCCCCAATTTATTATTTTATTCAAGCATTTATTTGTATTCATACAGACTCATGAGTGTTTATTTTCTACCTTGGGTTATAATACAATACGACTTTAGTCATTTTGTTACTCCAGCTTTGGCCATTGGGAGCTCTTTCAGTTGGCTCCTGTGTCCCTCTGTCTCACTTCCATCAGTGTGGGTTTTATTTTTGGTTGTTGCTGGTTTGGTGTTTTTCTCACTTCCTTATTTTCTCGCACTGCAGTATGATCCAGGCTCATCTTGTGTACTTCCCACCCCAGTCCTAGAATCAGCCATGTCTACAGGAGGCCCTGATTCCTTTTATTGGAGAATGATACAGAAGCCGAGATCTGGGAACTAGATATATTTCTTGCTACTGAAGTATCATTTCCTTTAGGCCCTCTCAGATGACAGAGTAAGGATATATATGTGTGTATACTAACCAATGCATATACACACAGCCATAATATTTCTTTATATCACTACCAGTATCCATATTAAATATCCATAGTAAGCGAAATACGAGTTCATGCTGATGTCTCCAAATCTGATTAATTACCATGTGGCTCATTCCAGCTTCTTCTCCTTGCTTATATATAGAATCCTGCTCCAGCAGTAAGAAACCTGGCTCCCACAATCTGCCACCCGTTTACTTAGTTGTTTAATTCCA
This sequence comes from Daubentonia madagascariensis, assembly GCA_023783475.1. Classification (NCBI taxonomy): domain Eukaryota; kingdom Metazoa; phylum Chordata; class Mammalia; order Primates; family Daubentoniidae; genus Daubentonia; species Daubentonia madagascariensis. The sequence goes on from JAKFHU010000117.1 coordinate 7,699,662, forward strand.
GTGTATACATGTATAATAGTATCAGAATTGTTGACCGGGACTCTGCTGGGAAACAGCTTTGTCAACTAGAGTGCAGTGATCATATAGTTTCTTTTGCCTTTAGTCTTACACATTCTGCTCCTTTCCAAACTGACTTAGGGTAGTACCTCCCCCTGCCCTTTCCTTGTTTCAGACATTCGATGCAGTTAGATTTTCTTGTCATAGTATTCATTCCTTCCTGGGGTCCTCTGATTGCCTAAATGATTTTTTAAACATTTGTAGACATTTTGATTCAGTCTTTGTGCTATAATATTCTATGGGTTTTGACAAATGCATAATGTCATGTGGTCACCATCGCGATATCATCCAGAATAGTTTCGCTGCCCTGACAATCTCGTCCTTCACCTCTTCAGCCTGTGGCAAACACTGATCTTTTTACCTTTTCTAGAATGTCACATAATTGGACAATAGTTTGCCTTTTCAATAGTCTGCCTTTTTCAGAATGTCATAAAATTGGACTTATACATTATGTAGCCTTTTCAGACTGGCTTCTCTCACTTAGCAACATGCATTTAAGGTTTATCAATGTCTTGTTGTGGCTTGATAGAACTTTTCTTTTTATCACTGGATTATAATTTAGTCATATGGATGTATCACAGCTTGTTTATTCATTCACCTATTAAGGACATTGTTTGCTTCCAGTTTTGGTGATTATGAATAAAACTTCTATAAATATTCACATACAGATTCTTGTGTAGATAGAAGTTTTCAAATTATTTGGGTAAATACCTAGAAGCATGATTGCTAGGTCATATGGTAAGACTATAGTAAGCTCTGTAAGAAGCTGCCAAACTGTCTTTCAAAGTGGCTGTACCATTTTGCACCCCACCAGCAACGAGTGAGGGAGAGTTCCTGTTCCTCTGCATTCTCTGGCGCTTGGTATTGTTAGTTTTTTTTTTTTTTCCAAATAAATTTTGTCCATTCTAATAGGTATGTAGTGGTATCTCATTGTTTTAATTTCCAAATCCTTAATGACAAATGATGATCTTTTCATATGCTTATTTGCCATCTGTTTATCTTCTTTGTTGAGGTGACTGTTCAGCTCTTTTGCCCATGTTCTAATTGGAAATTTTTTTTATTGCTGAATTTTATGAGTTATTTATATATTTTGGATACAAGCCCTTGATAAGGTATGTGTTTTGCAAATGTATTCTCCCAGGCTGTGGCTTGTCTTTTGATTCTCTTACCTATCTTTTGGAGAGAAGAAATCTTTAATTTTAATAAAGTCTAACTTAATAATTTTTTTCTGTCATCAATCAGAATTTTAGTATTGTACCTAAAAACACATCTATATTTTCTTCTAGAAGTTTTGTAACTTTAGGTTTTATATTTAGATCTGTGATCCATTTTGAGTTAATTTTTGTGAAAGATGTAAGGTTGGTGTATAGGTTCATTTAAAAATTATATGAATGTCCAATTGTTCAAGCACCATTTCTTGTCCGTTGAACTGCTTTGCTCCTTTGTCAAAGATCTATCATTAATTTTGGAAAATTCTTGGCCATTACTACTTGAAATGTTTCTCCTACCCTTTTCTCTCTTTTCCTTCTGATATTCCAGTTATACATACACCACACATTTTGAAATATTAATATCTACCAATTCTTGTATATTTTGTTCTTCTTTGATCATTTTTTCCCTTTTTTCATTTCAGTTTGGAAGGTTTCTGTTAGCTTATCTTCAAATTCACTGATCCCTTCCTTGGCTGTGTGCAGTCTACTGAAGAATCTATCAAGATATACAACTATTATGTACCCATGATAATTAAAAATTAAAAAAATTAAAAAAAAATTTGTTATAAAAGAAGTTGTTCTTGGAACAGTTCTGTGTCTTGATTGTGGTGGTGGTTGCATGAATCTAGACATCTGATTAAAAAGCCATCGAATGATGCACACACATCGCACCAGTGCCAAGTTTCTGGTGTTGATCATGTACCATAGTTAGAGAAGATGTAACCATTGGGGGAAAGGGAGGCAAAGACTCATGGGAGGGCTCTGATTATCTTTGCAACTTCTTGTGTATCAATAATTACCTAAAAATTTTTTAAAAGTTTAAAAAAGAGTGTATCAAAACCATTCTTAATTTTTTTACAATCTTTTTAATGTTCAGCATTTTCTTTTGATTCTTTGGAGTTTTTATCTCTCAGATTACAATACCCATTTGTTCTGGCATGTTGTCTATTTTTCCATTAGAGTCCTTAACATATTACTCATAGTTGCTTTAAATTCTATGTATGCTGATGATTCCATAATATCTATGTCATATCTGAGTCTGCTTCTGATGCTTGTTTTGTCTCTTCAGATTCATGTTTTATTGTTTTTTGCCTTTTAGCGTGCCTTGTAATTTTTGTTGAAAGCCAGACATGATGTAATAGGAACTGAGGTTAAAAACAATTCTTCAGAGTGAAATTTTACAGTCGACCCCCCTTATTTGCAATTTTGCTTTCCACGGTTTCAGTTACCCATGGTCAGCCAGGGACCGAAAATAGGTGAGTACGGTCAATAAGATATTTTGAGAGAGAGCAGCCACATTCACATAACTTTCATTATAGTATATTGTTATAATTGTTTCATTTTATCATTATTGTTGTTAATCTTTTACTGTGCCTACTTTATGACTTAAACTTTATCATAGGAATGTATTAATAGGAAAAAACATAGTTTATGTGGGGTCTAGTACCATCTGCAGTTTCAGGCATCCACTGGGGGTCTTGAAACGCGTCCGCCACAGATAAGGGGGATGACTATATTTTAATCTGGTTAGATTTAATGTTTAATGTGTTTAATGTCTGATGCAGCTATAGATGCTAGAGGCCTCCAGTTCCTCTACTGTCCTCATTTGTGTCTCCTTTGTTGTCTTTAAGATTCCATAAGAACTCCTCCTGAGAGAGAGCTATGTTTTGTGGCACGTTGGCTATAATCTACTGTTGTTGTACTGGAGCTCTGCTGATAGGGCAGTAGGGTGCGGGGTGGGAAATGTTATGGTTAAATCTCAGTCTTTCAGTGGGACTGTGTTCCTGGGCTGTGACTTTCACAAGTGTGTCTTCATTTTTTTTTTTTTTCCTGTGTTAGGTGAAACAGCAAGGCTAGAGAGGGCTGGAATTGGGTAAATCCCTTTCCCCCTGGATGTGATGAGGTCTTTTCCCCTGCAGAGGAGGCCTTTATTACGGGGAACAGCCTGGGCTCACTTTCTCCCTCCCCTGCTAGAACAAAGGAGGATTTTTCTTGGTTCCTGTGGCTTCCAGGAGTTTCTCACTCTCAAACTGGTCCACACTCAGCTTCCAGAAATTCATTCAAAATGACCACTGAAGGAGTCGTACCAATTTATGGCTTTAGCTGCTTCTGAGGAGAGCTTAATAAATAGACTGTTTGCAAAGATGAGGTCAGAGTGAAGGGACACCACAGGCACAGGGTGATCGACTGTCCATACCTGTGTGGGCATGGCTAAGCTCTACCTGTCACCGACCACTACAAGCTCCACCTTTGACTGGTAGCCTACAGTGGCATTTGGAGTCCCCAGAAATTAGTGTTAATTCAAATCCAGTGTCTAGTAATTTCCAAAATGAATTGCCTTTCCCAGTGCACATTCACTCAAATAAATGGCCCTGGGTCTCTCTGGGGAAGGGTTGGAGGAAGACGGATGCTGTGCTCTTGCAAAGGCAGTACAGAGGCTTTCCCTAGAGGTGACGAGCCTCCCTTCCATCAGGGGCATCTGTGTCTGTGCATCCACAGAGGCTATGGCTACCAGACCTCAGGGTTTTTGTTTGTTTTCAGGTAGACCAGTAATACTCCAGGAGGCTGCTTTCCTGTTTTCTTCCCAGGGATACCATGATCAATGAGTCACTACCAAAGATCCCTGTAGGACAAGGCATTCTAATTGCCTGTCCCTCCCTGCCATCCTTTTATGCAGATGCTCCCACCTTGCTTTTGGCAGCCAGGTGTTCCTCTGTTCCTCTGTCCCATCATCCCCGTTGAAGGTGGTGAGCCCCCCTCCTTAGCAGCTTCCACCCGAGGCCATGTTTAGCCTAAAATGGAACAATCACAGAGCTTTGCAAGGCTCCCTTCACTGTGAGTTTCCTCAGTCTCTTCTGGGTGTTCTCACAGAACATAGTGTGGGTGGGTATGCAGGTTGCACATGAAGAAACACGTCCAACGTCCCTATCTCCCTAAGCCATTGGATTCGCTCTCTGTATCATCGCAGGAAGCTCTAGCATTTCAAATGTAGCCACTATTAAATACAACTTTCAGTCAACCAACCAAGTAAGCTGCTGGAGCCACCTCCACTTGCACAAGCTGACACATTAAGTCCAAAATCCCTGATAAGTGCACACATATCCATGAACCTGTCTCAGTCTTGTGTTAAATTTCCTCCTTGGTCTAATACCGACAGAAACCACCCCTCCTCCGTGTTTTCCAGGTTTCTTTCAACATATACTAGCAAAGTCTTGCTTTTGTTGTGTAAGCGATTTCCTCCTGGGTCATAGTTTGTACCTGTCCCTTTGGAGCCTGCTGAGATTTTATCACAGCTGTGGGTCTAGTGGCAGCAGGGGTGGTTGTGGGGGATCCAGTTAAAGGCATCTGCCCCCAGTGAGGTTATCGCAGCAGAGGAAAGCCACTTCTACTGTCAAGGGATGCTCCGAGTGACTTGAACATTCAAGATTTGGGCATCATATGGGTCCTATCGGGTGCTCCCATTCTATGTTTCAGGTCCCCATTCTTGCCCATGAGAAAGAATTTCCCAAGGACGTGACTTTCACATGAGAAACTTGGCAAAACCGTGAACTCAACAGACGTTGAAATTCAGCAACCTGCACGATTAATTTTGTATTTGATTTTTGGGCACATCCTGTGACTGCAAGAAATGAGAGATTTATTTAGGGCTGTCATAGCTGAGAGTTAAAGGACTGAGCTTAGAATTTTTATTCCAAATGCTCCCGCGCACTCAGGAGAACCCACTGTGGTCCCTGCGGTCATCATTGCTGCCGCAGCAGTCAAGAGCCGCAGCCAAGAGCCGCAGCCACTCGGGCTCCCAGGGCACTTGCTTCGGTTGACACTTCGTCACAATCAACCACAGGTGATAGTTGGATTAGCTGTGCTGCCCCTGATGCTATGAATTACTGACCCCCCATTTCCCACTGGCAAAGAGCTGAGTCAGCACTGTGCTCAAACCCAAGGCCATGACCAACACACTTCCAAGAGTCCCATCTTTGTGGGTCTATCTCCTGGGATTTAACCAATTTTTCATCATCCAGGATCCAAACAAGAGACAGAAACCACATTGAGTTTGAACAGGGGAAGTTCGATATAAATAAATAATGATTAACTGTGACTAAGGATTGCCTACCAGAGGGTAAAAGAACGCTAAAGAATGCAGGGCTAGCAGGTGTGAACAGCAGCCGCTGCATCTAGGGTTCCATCTAAGGGACAAATTGGGAGGAGCCTCTCCTTCATTTCCATCCCCAACAGGGCCGAGGTTCTGGCCTGGTTGGAGAGTGTGGTGCCCCCTGGCAGGGGCAGGGACTTGCTGGGGAGCAGGTGGAGCAGTCTGTGGGGATGCACCACCCCAGGAACTTGTCAGTCGCTGCTCATGGGGGTGGGAGCACTACTGGGTGTCCCAATGTCAGCCACTGCACGTCACAGGAACAAGCAGAGAACACAACTGCAACTGGGGAGAAAAGCCCCTTTCTCCTCCTGGGTCCCTCCAACCCCTGTTACTGACAAAACTTAACCTCATACCAGTTGGCAAGGGAGAATGTTCCAGTACTACAAGCAGGTAGTGGAGGATTTGGAGCTGAGAGGTGAATACATTGACAGACAACATTCTTGGGTACCGTCCGCCACTGTGTGACCTTGGGCAAGTCACTTCCCTCCTCTGAGCCTTGGTCTCCTCATCCGTAAAGGAGGACAGTCACCACTTCCCTGCCAAGTTGCTGTGAGGCTTAACTGAGATAACCATGTCCAGTCAGTGCAATAAAAAGAGGGGAACGTGAGTTGGCAATTGGCCCCGCTCCACATTTGGGGTTCTGGTCTCTGGACCTCTCAGCCAGCGGGGACTTCCCTCCTCCAGTCAGGGCCCAGCCTGGGCTCTGGAGTCCTGACCCAGAGGGTCAGAGAGGAAGGCAGAGGAGCAGAATTAAGAGGTGTCAACCTGGGCCCAACTCCTCCTTCCTCTTCTGAACTTGCTGTGAATCCTTGGGTAAATTACCTACTTTCTCTGAGCCTCAGTTTCCTCCTTCATCACCTTCCAGATTCCTCCCCATAAGCCCCAAGACCTTGACCTTGTGCTTAGTCGGATGTGCTGGGAACAGCTCTGACCTGCCTCCCAGGAGAGCTGGATCCAGCTCACCCCTGTCACTCTCTTGCTGTGTGTCCTTGGGCAGGTGTCTCCCTCTCAGAGCCTTGGTTTCCCCCTGTCCAATGAGGGAATCGTACTCAGTGGTCTCTCAAGAACCCCCCCGCCCCTCCCTAGCTCTTTGAGTCTCTCATTGTCAACTGCTCATTTCAGCAGACAGATGCCACCCAATGGTACCAGCTCACTGCAGGGGAGGCCACTGCAGGGGAGGCAGCATTGACAGGCTCTGCACATCCCAGCGGTTAGTGATTAATTACTCTGGCTTCTGTTTATCGCTTCCCTAATTCCCCAAGCAAACATCTCTATTACTGGGAGAAATTTACTGGCACCAGCGTCTGCTGTGAGGGATGCAAGCTTGGACACATGCCTCCGCCCCAGCCTCCACACTGTGAAGGCACTGAGGTATGCCCCAGGACTTGGGGCTCTCAGGCCTGGCCCTGCCTACCTGAAGCACACCCCAGCCTCTGGGAACCTACAGACTGTAGGTGAGTGGTTAGAGCACTAAGTCAGGAGCCCAGTGGACTGGGCTCTATCCCTGTGTGGTCTCAGACAGGGCATGCATGGGCCCTGTGCAGAGTGAGTGCCAGTGATCTTCAACCTCCCTTGTCTGGCCCCTGCACCACCTTCCAAAAGCCCCAGGGAGAGGGGCCCTGGGGGTGAGCTCTACCTCCTACTGCTTCCCCACTTGCAGGAGCCTCTGCTTTTGCAAAGCGATGAACTTGGAGCCAAATTCTTGGACAGCTTCAGAACTGGGGCTTTCTCTGGAGCACATGCTTGGCAAGTGCTAATGACTGAGTGAGACCTGCCTGAGTGAAGTCCTGGGCCCCGGTGGCTTCTCTGCTCTCCTGATGCCCCCCTCTCTCTGCAGGTTCGCCTGGAATTTTCCTGGGCCTGGTTGGCAGGAGCATCCACTACAGGGTCAACTGGTGAGACAGGCACTTGCCTGGTTTGGGTTTTCCCTGCTGTTCACTCTGGGCCTAGCCCCGGTAGGTTCCTGCTGCTCCCTTGACCCCAGCTGGAATCTGGGATCAAGTCGGCATTTCCAGGGTGCCTCAGCCAGCCCAGAACGACCCAGAAGAGCCTTTTGTTTTATGAACCACTGGATTGAGGGTGGATTTAGCAACTGGGTTTCCAGTGGATTTCCGGGGGAGGGGGATGGATTTACAGCTGAACCAGGTCTGCAGCCGGGACCTGCAGGAGGAGGCTGTGGGCAGGAAGTTATCGACTTGACCTCCGATCCTGGGAGGGAAAGATAATGAGGTTGAGAAAAATCCATCTTTGTGGGGTTTGTCCTGAGGCCCTTGAAGAGGTAACGTCTACTTTTGGTGCAGTGACACAGCTCCGCAAATGCCAAAGGACCCAGAGAAATGAGATTCTCCTCCTGCCTCCCCTCCCGGCCTCTGGGAGGACTGGAGTCTGTGCAAGTTCCTGGAAACTCCAGAGATCAGAGCTGCCCAGTCTGCCCTCCCTGCAGGCCCCAGCTGGCCCCCTGTCCCTGCAGTGCCCGCCCCACAGTGGGGCCGCCGGTCCCCTGCAGGCTTAGAGACCAAGAAATGGAGGAGGGAAGCACCTTCGCTGTGGGTTTGGGGACAGGTCTGGGTTTGAATTCTATGGGATTCTTCCACTGGCTTGCTGTGGGACCCTGGGCCTCAGTTTCCTCTCCCGTGAAATGGGAGGGGAGGAGATTTCCCTCCAAGGACTGCTGTGTGATTAAATGGGGTGGGTGTGTGGAGGGAGCCCACAGCACTTGGCACGTGGTGGGGGGCGGGGACGTGGGGCCTGGACACAGACAGGTCTGGGTTAAAGAGTGGATTCTGACAGCCATTATGTGTGTGGTCCTGGACACGTGTCTCAGCCTCCTCAGCCTCAGTCTGCCCCTCTGTGAGGTGGGAATAAAGTTGTTGTCCTGATTAAAGGGGACAAGAAAGGTCAAGTACTTAGCACTGTGGGCATGTGTTCAGTCCTCATTGGACCTTTTGCCAACCTCCTTCTTCTGAGTGGCTGGTATTGCCTAGGCAGGGTCTGTGGGCGTGGCCCTGAGCCAGTGTGGACAAGGGTGAGGATTCCAGATCCTGCCCACGTCCTGCTGACGAAGCTGGAAGATAAAGCAACTTCAGGAACTGGCGCTGTGCGGCGCTGGTGAAAACACTGGAGCTGAATCCTGGCCCAGCAACGTCACCAGCTTCAAGGTCTCCAGGAGGTCACTTTCCCCCTCTGAGCCTCGGTTTTCTCATCTATAAAATGGGGAGGATGATGAAGATCTCGGGCATGACTGAGGGATTTTGACCTGCCAGGCACTATGCGACCTGCTTTCCATGTAAAACCCCACAACAGTGCTACAGGGCAGGTATCACGGTTAGTCCTGTTTCACAGGTGGGAAAACAAAAACTTAAACAGGGGCAATTCCTTACTCAAGGTCAACTAGGAAATGTGGGGGAGACAGGATTTGAACCCAGGGATTCTGGCCCCAGCGGACACGTTCTTGCCTCCCTGGGGTTGCCCTGAGCATCCCTAAGATGAAGGTGTGGATGGGCTCTGCAAACTTCAAAGTGCTGTAGAGATGCCAGACGTGGTCCCCTTCTGCGGGAGACAGAATTTGAGCCTCACAGGTGCGGCTGGGCTCTTAGACTGTGAAGTGCGGTGACAACCATGACCGACCAACACTTCTCGAGCACCACCTGAATGCCAGGCATCGTGACGACACTTTACATCCAGCATTTCATCGAATCTGCTGTGAGGTGGGAATTGTGACTCCACCTCGCAGGTGAGGAGACTGAGGCTCAGACAGTGAATCCTCCTGGCCAACGCCATGCAGCAAACTGGAGTGTGGACACAGTCTCCCTGACTCCAGGGTCCAAATTCCTACCTGTGAGAACATGCCCCTGCCCACATCATTACTAAATGTCAGCACGTGGCTCAGGGTATTCTGTGACCACCTGCTGCTTAGGGGGAAATGGGCTGAGGTTGGAGTCAGGTGACTGTGGGGCCTGGAGTAATCAGGGTAGACTTCCTGGAGGGGGTGGATGCATTGAGGGTGGAGAGGTGGGCAGGACTCTCTGGGCCAGAGAAGGTGTCAGGAGAGTGAGCTCTGAGTCTGTGCGTACTTCAGGACACGGGTGAGGTGCTCCTGCATCACTCACGTGGCTAGAAAGTGCCCAGGCCAGTCCGCAGGCTCTGATGTTCCCCCAGTATTGTTCATTGTCACATTAGCTGGTTTCTGTCTCTTTTGTTAAGAAGTTGCATGTTTTCTCATATTTCAATGTCATGGTTTTATCAATTTGGTGCCTCAGACCCTATAATCAGGGGGTGAGTTGTGGCTTCCTCCTCTGCCATTTACTCAGTTCTATCGACTTGTCCTTCCTCATTATGCAGCAAGTAGTTCTTTCCATGAGCTTCCATTGATTTCCAGATTGAAATATTGCTTGATGCACTTTTTAATGAGAATCCTGTTTCAAGTTAACTAGCATCAGGTTAGAGCATTTCACATTGAGCCTGTTTCATTGTACAAACAGCATCAGTTCCTCACTGGGGACGCCTGTGCACCCTCCTCCTGGTCCTCTCTGAGGGTGTCTGTGTACCATCCTGTGGATGCTTGCTGTATCTGTTCAGGCTGTATGTTTTACCTTTTAGCATGTCTTGTAATTTTTCACTGATAGTCTCACATGATGTGTTATGTCAAAGTAACTGAGGGTAGATAGGCCTTTAGTTTTGTGTTTATCTGGCTAGGAGTTAGTATGTGTTTACTGTTTGCTGTAGCTGTGGTTCAGAAGCTGAAATTTCCTCTAGGGTCCCTGTTTTTGTCTCCCCTGTTGTCTTTGGGTTTTACTAGAAATTTCTTTGAATAGGGTCTGAGGCTTGCAGTTCTTTCGCCTGTAACCCCTGTGATTACACAGTAGCCTCATTGACGTGGTGGTAAGGCTGGGGTTGGGGAAGCATCCTAGAGCTGAGCCTGAGTTGTGTCCAGGCCATGTTAAGGAGAACAGAATGCTATGGGCATATTTAAAAATGGTTATTTTCCCCTCCCTCTGCCACAAGCAGGAGGAGATTTTTGTTCTGTCTTCACACTGAGAACCTGGTGGGACTCCTGGAGGTAAAACTCGTAAAAGTGTGGGGGCCCCTCTTGGCAACCTCGGAGTGTTTTAACTTTCAAGCTAGTCTACACTGAGCCTCCAGCAATATATCACTCACAGTTTCAAGTGTCCCTAGAGACACTGTCTCCAACTGTGGGCTTCTGTTCCTGGTAAGCAGTGATTGTCAGTTTCTGTTTTTCTCTCCAGTTTCAGGGGCACCAATTTGCCCTGGGACCTCAATGCTCTGACAGGTCTAAGAAGAGCCGTTGATTTTCAGTTTGTTCAGTTTTTTTTCTTCTTGTGAGAACAGGAGTGATGACTTCATGTTGGACCAGAAACCAGAAGTAAGATTCCCAGTGGCTGTTTTTAGTGTTAAATTCTGAAGGTTCTTCATATATTTTAGATAATACTCCTTTCTTGTATGTGCAATTTGCAAATATTTTATCCCAGTTGGTAGCTTGTCTTTCATCCTCTTCACAATGAGTTTTTATAGAGCAAAAGTTTTTAATTTTGATGAGGACAGTCTATCAATTTTTCCTTTTATGGATCATGCTTTTGGTGTCAAATCTAAGAACAATTTTCCTAGTCGTTGGTTCCAAAGATTTTCTCCTATGATTTTTTAATAGAAGGTTTACAGTTTTACGTTTTATATTTAAGGCCATGATCCATTTTGCATTATTTTTTTAAGAAGATATGAGGTTTAGGTTGAAGTTCATTTTTTGCCCATGGATGTCCATTTGCATCAGAACCATTTGTTGACAAGGCTATCCTTGCTCCATTGAATTATTTTTGCAACTTTGTCAAAAATAAGTTGAGCATATATGTGTGGGTCAATTTCTTTTCCCTTGATCTATATGTTTGTCCTTCCTTCAATACTGCACTATCTTGATTAATGTACATTTATTGTAAGCCGTAATATTGGGTAGAGTAATTCCTCTCACTTTATTCTTTTTTGTCAAGATTGTTTTAGCTATTTCAGGGCCTGTGCCTTTCTATATACATTTTAGAATAAGCTTGTTTATGTCTACAAAATACCTTCCTGAGATTTTGAAAAGAAAGAATTGTGTTATAACTGCATATCAATTTGGGGAGAATGTAAGTTTTTGCTTCATGCATTTTGAGGTTCTATTGTTTGGTACATATGCATTTTAGATCGTTATGCTTTCTTGGTGGGTTAACCTTTTTTATCTATCCCCTTACTTTCAAGCTTCCTGTCATTGAATTTGAAGTGAGTTTCTTGTAAGCAGCATGTAGTTGGGTCATGTTTCTAATCTGCCAATTTCTGTCTTTTGATTGGCGTATTTAGACCATTTACATTTGAAGTAATTATTGTTCTATTAGCACTTAAGTCTGTCATTTTATTATATATTTTCTGTTTATTTCTTCTAGTTCTTATTCCTCTTTTCTTGTTTATTTCTTCTAGTTGTTATTCCTCTCTTCCTGTGGATTACTTGAACATTTTCTTTTTAGTATTCCACCTTGATTTATTTATTGTGTTTTCAAGTCCATCTTTTTAGTTTTCATAGTTGTTACTCTTTTTATAAATCACAATATTATATATGTGTTATAATAGTCTATAGGTATTAAAAGTTTACCATTTCAATAAGTATCAAAACCTCACTTCCATTTAGGTCCTTTTACCTTCCTTACTTTTAAACATCATTGTCTTGAGTATGAAATGATCTTATAATTTGTGTTTCCATCATCAAATATGATTTACAAAACTTATGAGGAAAAAATAGTCTATTGCATGCATCCATATTTCTGCTCTTTGCATTGTTAATTCTTCCTGTGGCAAGGATTTTTTATTTTATTTTTAAAATTTTCTTTCTGCTTGATGAACTTTCCTTAGCTGATCTTTAAGAGTAGATCTGCTAATAACAAATTCTTTATTTTTCGTTGTCTGAGAATGTCTTTATTTTCCCTTCATTCCTGAAAAATAGTTTCATGAGATATTGAATTTGTGGTCAACAGTTTTTTCTATGTGCAGTTGAAAAATATCATGTGATGTCCTTTTGACCTCCACGGTTTCAGATGCGAAAGCTGCCATCATTTGAATATGCATTCCCCAGTAGGTAATTGTGTCATTTCTTTCTGGCTGTTTTGCTTTCTGCCTTTAATTTTTAAAAGTTTAATTATCATATGTCTTGCTGTGGATTTTTTGCATTTGTCTTCTTTGGGGCCGCTCAGCTTCTTGGTTCTGTAGGTTTGTGTCTTTTGGCAAATTTGGCAGGTTGTCAGTCATTATTTCGTCAGATGCAGACTGTCCTTGACTTACGATGTTTCAACTTACAATTTTTTGACTTTATGATGGTGCAGAAGTGATATACTTTCAGGAAGCTCCTCGACGTACAGCGGAACTGTGTGCAGATAACCCGTTGTAAGTTTCAGCATAGCCCCATGGTAAGTCAAGGAGCACCTGTACTCTTTCAGCCCCTCTTTCTATTTATTCTCCTTCTAAAACTGCTGATATGAATGTCAGATATTTTCATTGTCCCACAAGTGTCTGAGGCTCTGTTTAATCTCTGTTTAATTTTTTAATTCTGTTTTCTCTCTGTTGTCCAGATTGGGTAGATTCTGTTGTTCTGTCTTTAAGTTCACTGATTCTATTCCATCATCTTCACTCTACTATTCAGCCCTTCCAGACATGTTTTATTTGTTAGTGTATTTCTCAGTTCTGTAATATCATTTTGTTTCTTTTTCATAATTTCTTTTTCTTTGCTGAGATTTTCTATTTTTTTCATTTGTTTCAAGATAATTTGTAATTGGTTGTTGAAGCATTTTATGATGGCTGTTTTAAAATCCTCGTCAAATAATTCCAGGATCTGATTCTTCTTGGTGTTTGGTATCAGTTGATTGTCTTTGTTTGTTCCAGTTGTGATTTCTTGGTTCTTGATATGATGGATAATTTTTTATTGTATCCTGGACATTTTGTCTACTATATTAGGAAAGTCTGGGCCCTATTTAAACCTTTTATTCTAACAGTCACTCTGTTTGGGTTTAGCACATAGGTTCTTGGCCTACTGCTATGGGCTCTGGTCACAATGGCAGTTTAATTGTCAAAGCCATTATTTTGATCTGCTTGGTTTATCTGATGCTGCCCTGGTTCTCACTGGTCCCTTCTATGGCTACCTAAATGGGTATAAGGGGCTTCCCTAGGCCTGCTGGGTGTCTCTCAATGGGAAAGGCTGTTGTGGGACCCCCCTCCTCGTGCTGTCCAGCTGCCCTGGTGTCTCTGGCAGGGGAGTAGTCTTGGGCTCATGGGTACAAAGCTTCCTGGACTGGGACACTTGTAGTGACTAGTTCACTTTTTCTGATTCTGTCCACCCACCCCAACCCTGGGAATATTTGACATGGCTTAAAAAAAATTTACATTTTCACCTATTTCAAGCAACTCAGCCATGTTTGTGACAGGCACTCTTGTTCCATTCTGAGAATGTGCTGATCTCCATGGCTCATGTAGGGGCAGAGAGCAAGGTGCCAAAGGACGTATTTCTTGGCAATAAGAAATGAGGACTGTGCTTATCGACACTAGGCTGTGTCTAATTGGCTACCTTAGACGTCTGGCATTAGCAATGTCCATAGGGTGGGATCAATTACTTCAGTTACTTAACCTCTCTAGACCTTACTTAAGAGCTTTGGATCCTAAACTCAGATGTAATCCCTGCCCAGCCACTTGCTAGGTGCTGGGATGCTCAAATAACTTAGTTCCTCTGGGCCTCAGTTTCCTCATGGGTGTGATGAAAGTCCCACCCCCAGGTTTGCTAACATGATGCTGATGTAAAATGCTGAGCACAGCAAGGGGTGCCCAGTGGACCCTGCTCGGTGTCCAGCAGTGATTGTCATCGTGACCTTGGGAGGCTGTCCAGCCCTGATAGCCAGATGATTATCTAAGCTGCAGAAGGATCTAGCAGCTTTGGGATAATGAGAGTCTGCCTTAGGAGTGATAATGAAATAATAATGATGCATCTCTTACTACTGATAATGTTGTGTTTAAAAAACAGGACTTGACCTGACCAGCCTGGATATGAATCCCGACTCCAGCACTTACTGGGTGGGACACAAGGCAAGCTGTACATTTCAACTCTGTAAGCCTTAACTTCCTCATCTGTAATTGGGGACAGTGATAATACCTAATTCAGAAATGAGTCAGGCAAGTGCTTAGCATGGTGCTTGGGATGCAGTGAGTGCTCAACAAATGTTGGCTACAGTTTTCCAAGAAGGCAGAGGGCTTTGTGGTTTATTCATGGCTGTATCCCTGCCTTTCCAGTGCTTAGAACAGAGCCTGACACACAGTGGGTGCTTTGTCTAATATGGTGGGTCCTCAGCCAGGCTGCGAGCCTTTCCTGCCCAGGGCTGTGGGCGGCTCACAGCTGTGTCTCCAGATCCCGCCTGGAGCCTCCCTCCTCTTGGCAGCTGAGGAAGCTTCGCTGATGTTGCCAGGGTCTAACACGTGTGTCTGGGCTGCAGCCTGCCGTGCACTGCCACTGAAGCACTGGTCTCTCTCTCTCTCTCACACACACATACACACACACACACACACACACACACACACACACACACAGCAGCTGGGTCCCTCCCAAGCTCCTCTGTCTAGTGGGTCCTCCATGGTTTTCTGGCCTTGAGGGTAGACAGAATCAGTGGCCAGGAAACTGGAGGCTCCCCTTCCACCAAGATCCCCTCTGTCTTGGATTCCTGAGATTCTTAGTACCCATTTGATGCCCATTTCTCAGAAAATGGAAGATGCTGCTCCAGGGGGACCAAGCATCTGCCCCTTCCCCCTCCTCAGCCAATCATGCTGCAATGAGAGGGGATTTTTAGGGCCTTCCCTGAGCTCAGTTGTGATGGGGTAAGGACAGAGAGTCTGGGGTCTGGGGTCCTAGGGGAGATCTAAGGTACTGGAAGGGAGGGGAGAGGTGCTAAGACCCACCTCTGCCCACCTGCACACAGCATGCTTGTCCCGATTCTTTGGGAACCTTTTGGATCAGATTTGCCAACAGGCCCTATTAGGGGTGTGTTAGTCTGCTCAGGTTGCCATAAAAAGCTCCTTAAACAACAGAAACTTATTATCTCGCAGTTCTGGGCCTGGGAAGTCTGAGATCAATTTGCAGACGATCACCTTCTCACTGTGTCCTCATGTGGCCTTTTCTTGTGCGCACATCTATGGGGTCTCTTCTCTTCTTATAAGGGCACCAATCCTATTGGATTAGGACCCCAACCGTATGACCTCATTTAACCTTAATTACCTCCTTAAAGGCCCTATTTATAAATATAGTCATTTTGAGTGTTAGAACTTCAACATAGAATTTTGAGGGGCCACAATTCAAGCCATAACAAGGGGTCACAACCTCTAAGGGATGTCTATGGGGTTCCCTTAGCCTTTTAACAGGGTCCAGGGTGACTCTTTCTTGCTCTAACCTTCCCCCTTCCCCCATTACTTCTGAGAGCATTTGGTCCAGGCTTGTCATTTCACCCTTGGAGAATGAGGTTCAGAGGGGGGCAGTGACCTGCCCCAGGTCACACAGCAAGTAGGAAGCAGCTCTAGGAGGACAACCTGAGCCTCACTCTGGCCTGGGCCTTGCTCTGATGCTGGGCAAACAGGACAGACAGATGGGTGGCAGCTGGGCTGGGCCGCGTGGGTGCAGGCAACTGGCGTCAGTGCTGGGAGGGCCTCAGTGCCAAGCGCCTCTTTGTCTCAAGTCTGGGCTTTGTTTCTCTCTCTTTGGGATTCCAATTGCAGGAGCATTTTTTGTCTGTGTTTTTAAATCTCTCGTTTTTCATTGTGTTTTCTCTCTGGGTAATCTGAGGCTTGCAGGCAGCTAAATACGACGTGTACATTCAAATGAAACGCAATAAAGTATAATTGAACATATTTCTTTCACGTCTGGGCGATGGATTAATCTCCCTGGAATATCTCTATCTCCTCTTTGCGCCTTCTGCTTTTGGTCTGAGTTTTCTCCTCCCCTCCCCAGAATCGCTGGGATTTGAATGGCTCCCTGGCCCCCGCTCTTCAGAGATACACACACGATCCTGACGCTACAGCCTGTGTCCCTGTGTCCCTGTGTCCGCGTGACTGATTGTTCCCAGGACTGAGGCGAGGGAACTGCCAGTGTCCGCGTGGGCCTGGGGGTCTCCACGGATGACGGGAGGGTGGGGGCCGTGAGTGGGACGGGGAGGGTTTCCGTGGGTGCAGAGCCCCCTGGGAACACACTCTTGCTGGGTCCTTCTGTTGCTCTGGAGCCGAGGCTGCATGTCTGTGATCACGACGTTCAGCCCCAGCAGCCATCGTGGGTCCCCAGTGAGTGCAGGATCGGCAGGGACGCCCTGGACGTGGCTGTGAAGCGCGGGCTCAGCTCAGGAGGGGCGCGAGAGGCATCAGAGGGAGGTGAGCAGGGAGGGTGCTGCTGCCTCGGCTTACCCCCTGCGGGACCCTGGGCGAGTGACCCAACCTCCCGGAGCCTCAGTTTCCCCATCCATAATAGGGGCCTATGTCAGCACACCCACAGGGGGTTGTAGGGACGAGTAAATGAGACGATGCTTGAAATGCTCAGCTCGGTGCCTGGTACACAGTGGCCCTGAGTGGACGGAGGCTGGTCATAGTCATTCACTCACTCATTCATTCATTCACTCATTCATCCAAATGGCCCATTTTGAGTGCCTACTATGTGCCAGGCCATGCACCGGGCAGGGAGAGAAGAACACTATCTCCTGTCGCCTCGAGTAGCTCATGGTCTAGTGGTGAGGCTGAAACCAGCTCTGTGGGGACACAGCTACTGTGGGAAGAGGGACATAAGAGGGACATAGCTACCGTGGGAATGGAGGAGGGACAAGCCCGGTCAGCACCAAGGGAATCATAGAAGGCTTCATGGAGGAGGTGACACCTGAACTGAGCCTGGAAGGGGACTTTCGTTCCAGGAGGCAGCGGGTGGAGGAGAGGGGAGAGCAGAGCAGGGAAGCATGAAGAGAGTGCTGGGCTGGGGGCAGGGGTTGGTCTGGCTGGGCCTGAAGCCTGGGGACTATGGGACAAAGCAGGGGGAGGTGCAGGGAAGGTGGGGAAGGATCACAGTGAACTTGAGTTTGGAATTTTTCAGGCTGGTGCTGGGGAGCCATAGATGGTTGGAAGGCAGGGGAGGGACGTGGTTAGAGTGGCAGGTCCTTCCACTGATGGCAGCCTTGAGTGGGGACACTAGGGGACAGTAGGTGCTGAGCAAATGCTTACTCTTGGAGGCCAGCCCACTTCCTCCTCTGTTAGGATCAAGTGACACTCATGGTGAATCACTCTCTCTTCCCCTCTGAGGTGGAAACTAGTTCTTTCTACAAGTGGCCAGGTGCCTCAAGGCTCTTGGCAGAACCTCAGCTGTGGAAATGCAGCTGTAGCCAGGAGATCCCTGGGCCTCTGGGCTGCCAGGGGCAGGGACACTGTAGGGTAGACTGACTGTACAGTTGGGTGCAGGCCTCCTGAGGCTCCTGGGGACACTGCAGGGTCTCCTGAGGGCAGGCCTGTGAGCCCAGGGCCTCCTGCTGGGCTGGGCACCGTGTGGTGTCTTGGCTCCATTGACACAGAGGTGGGGGACATTATGGCATCCTCTGTCTCCCCGTGAGGTTCTCACTGAATGTACCCTATGGGGATAAGAAGAGGAAGATTTCAGAGCCATCAGAAACCAGGCGGTGGGTGTTTCTTGTTTCTTTCCCTTCAAAGGACTTGGTGTGGGGACAAAGCAAGTGCTACAGTCACAGGAAGACAGCGACATTGTCTCTGAGCCCCTGGGTCTACCTCAGAACCTGGGACCTGCCTCTCTCTAGCAAGGACACTGGGAGGGGCTGGAGGGAGGTAGGGCCCAGGCACGGCGCCTGGCAGAGTGTGGAGCAGCAGACGCGGGCCCCACAGGGAGCATTGCCACACGGACTCTGCCTTACCAAGCCTCGGTCTTCCCATCTGTACAGTGGGGGGGTTACAAACAGGGCTGGCCAGCAGGTGGAATGAGGCATGCCTGTGATGGGGACTGGCACATAGCAGATGTGCAGCACGGAGCCTGCCTTTCCCTCCCAAAATCCACCTGGTGCGTTGTGGGTGCTCAGCGACTCCAGCGTCCTTGTTGGCAGATGGCAGTGAGGAGGGAGCTCCGCAGCACCGGAACCGTCAGACCATCCATCCCTGCAGGAGCTGGTGATGAAGCTGCTCTTCCTGAGGACACAGCCCTGTGCGCCTCGAGGGCTGTTCAGGTTTCCGGAGGCCCCTGAGTGTCCCCAGGGCCCCAGACAGCCCCTGCTTGGAAGGAAAGGTCAGACCCGAGCTGCGCCTGCTGTGGCGTGGTGAAAAGCACACAGGTGTGGAGCACACAGATCTGGGTTCCAGTCCTGCTGCTGCCCCCAACTCGCTGCGTGGCTTGCATGTCACTTCTCTGCGCCTTCTCATTTGTAAAATGAGACTAATAAAAAACCTCACTATCTCGCTTCACTGGGTTGTAGGGAGGATTAAATGAAAGAATGTTTATGGAGAGCCGAGTGCAGGTCCTGGAAATGGTGCCCAGTAGGTGTTGGGGTTCATGTGACTGTGCACCCCCTCTGGGAGAAGGGGAGTTGGGATTGGGGGGCAGTCAGGGAGCCTGGGGGGCAGAAGGGGCTCCTCTCTGCTGGTCCTCCCTGGTGTGGGGAAGTGGGCCCTTTACACACGTTCTGTGCTTTAACCCTGCTAACTCTTTCAGGCGGGTACCGTCATCAGCCTAATGTTCAGATGAGGATGCTGAGGCCCAGCCAGGTTAAGCTCAAAGTCCCAGAGATAGCAACTGCCTGCAACCAGAATGGGGACCCAGGTCACCGAGCCCAAAGTCCCCTCCTTCTGATGGGCCACCATGGTCAGCCCCCGGTGGTCCTGGGTTCCTCCTGGAACCCGCTGGGCCCTCCTCCCCACTCCTGAGGTTGTTTATCCAGATACATCATCACACAGTGCGATACTTTGTGCCACAGTTAATTAGTCCTAATGAGGATCAGTAATTGACTAGGAGCAGAGTTTGTCTACAGCAGTGAGTTTCCTGCTCTTGGCTTTCCCCTGGGGACCCTGGCAGCGCCTGCAGCGGAAGGCGGAGCCAGGACCATTAGCAGCAGCCCTGGTCGGCTAAATGCCTTCCCACCCCCACGCCCCACCCTCCCCAAGGCCTGTTCTGGCCTCAGCTCTGCTCTGCTGAGCCCCTGTGGCCGTCATGGCTGGCTGAACGCCTGTCACCTTCCACCTCTTCCCCCGCTCCTCCCCACAGCCTCTGCCCTGTCTTGGGCTTGGTCATGTCCCCTTGGATGTCTGGGCAGCCCGGTGACCCCCTGCCTCCAGGCTCACCCGTCCGGTCCCCTCCACCCTCAGGGTCATCTTTTCAGAGTGGGGCTCCAGAGTCAGGCAGACCCGGGGCCTCTACTGGCCTCACCTCTTACCAGCCGGGTGAGCCACAGTGAGATTGCTTTTAAAATCCTTTTGAAACTTCAGGTAGCTCATCTCTCAGCTGGGGTTAGCATACCTACCCCACCGGGTTGTCTGTCAAGAGCTCTGCTGGTGCCTGGTGTATAGGACATGCTCCCCAAATGCTGGCTGCGTTTGGTCTCATTTCCCTTTCTGAGAAGATACTGATACCCCAGCATTTGACACTATTTAATAGCATCAAAAGGCCCAACTCTAGCCCAGCATTCCTGGCCTTTGGTGACCTGTCTCTAGCCGTCTGCACCTCCATCTTCTTTAGTCCCGCCTTCCTCCCACCTCTCTGTGCTGCGGGTGCTCCAGAACACCCACTGTTCAGATGCACCTCATACCTGCCCGACGCTGTGTGCTCTGTGCGGAGTTATCTTCCTCGCTGACACCCCTGCCCACCTCATCCCTGCCCCTGGGCTTAATTCCACCTTCCTTCTGGGCCCAGCGCCAACCACACCTCTTCCAGGAAGCCTTCCAGGATGCCCCAGCTGGGCAGACCTCCTCCCTCCTCTGAAGTCCTCTGCCCCCAGTTTAGGGACCTCCTGCCCCAGGAGGTGAACTTTTTCCTAATTTACCTCCACCTTCCCTCAAGCCGTGGCTCCATCCAGAAGGAGAGTGAAGTACCCACAGGCGCTGGATGCTAGCCAGGGCTGTGCTCCCAAGTCTGCCCTGCCCGTCTCTCACTACTGAGGTGGTAAACAAAGGCTGCCCATGGGGGAAGTTCAGGCAGCTCCCTTGTCCTGTGCTAGTGGCAAATCTAGAGGCCCCAACAGCAGGCCTGCAAGACTTACTAGGCCTGGAACGAGCTGTGGGTTCAGGGGCAGGTGCAGGGCTGGTGCCACCTCACCAAATCACAGGGGAGCCCAGCATTGTCCGGCCCCGCCAGGCCAAGTGGAGTCAGCTCATAACAGCTGCCAGCCTGGCTCCAGCCCTGCTCCCCCGATCCTGCGCGGAGCTCAGCACCCCAGAACACACAGCTCCACAGCGAGCCGTCCACTGACGCTCCTGCAGGACATAGGGAGCGGGGGTTACACTTTAGGGGGGCTGCCAGGAGAAACATGGTGGGGGGTGGGAAGAATCTGGGGGCCTCCAGCCAGGAGAGACTCCTTGCCTGGGGGTCAGTGTGGGACCAGATAGGCCACTGTGCTGAAGGCCAGGGCCAGGCGGGGAAAGAAGGGTGAGCACAGGTGGGGCAGGGTGTAGTGGGGGTGTCTACCCACCTGGCCCCTATAAAAGTAGCTTGTCCTCCCAGGCCACTCACCCTGGAGAACACAGACAAGACAGCTGCAGGCGGCCTGCCCCCACCCCCCACCCCCCAGGGTGACTCAGCACCACCCGCCACCCACCCACTAGCCCTGCCCTGACCATGACTTCAGATTGCTGTTTCCAGCTCTCCCCATCCCATTGGTGGCCACCTGCAGGGACCCCTCGGGTGACCCTGGGTCATCCATTCAACAAACCTCTGTGTGCCCACCGCGGGCCAGGCTCCAGGCTGGGTGCTGGGGCGTGACGGGCATGGCTTCTGCTCTGACCCTGCCAGTGAAGAGGGCAGTCACCCCTCTCCCTCTCTCCTCTCTCCTGACAAAGACTCTTGGCTTGACCGAACTTCGTTCAGCCTCCTGAACCTTCTCCTAGGCCCATCTGTGCACTTGCTTATAAATCCAGTTTTAGCAAAAGAACCTGCTTAGTCAGTTTAGCCAGAACACCTCGCCCTCGGTATCCAACCAACCTTGATATCCGACCAGGTTTCCCATCCTCCCCCATCCCCCAGGTGGTGTCTGGTCACCCTGGTCTGTCTTCAGCGAGACTCCTGTTAGGTCGCTTTAGCCAAAACTCCCCTTAACCTCTGGATTGTGTTCCTCTGCTGTGTTAATTCCATCCCTCCCTGACCCCGTCCCTAACTACCTGGTGGTCCTGAAAAGTCCTTTTTCCTACTGTGCTGTGTTACAAGTATCATGAATTTTGTCCTTTAATGCTCCTCCTCCTCTCCCTCCCTCTTCTTGTGGTCCCTTTCCTTCCATAGGGGAGGTACAACAGAACTTGCACAGTCCTTACCATTACTAGGCCCACTGTGGGTACATAACACTCTTGATGCACTGCACCAATGCCATCCTCTCAGAGCCGAGTCCCAGCTCTCCCTCCTTTTTTGCTTCCAATTGAATAAAGAATTTAACAGTCTCTCACAACGAGGAGTACAAAATATACACTTTACAAAGTACTTATCAACACATGTAGATGGGCCCTCACCTGGGAATCACGCAGGTGTTCTGTAAAGATCTAACTCCTTCTGCACTAACAATGCCGGACCGGGACACTGTGACTCGTCTGTTTACATGGCTCCCAGATCTCCACTGTCCATGTACACGGAGCCAAATGGGGAAAACCTCTTAAATACAAACACATTTGACTAAAAATGTGGTGATTCACTATGTGCACGAGTATAAAACGATCAACTCCTTCGTGCAACCCTTGGCAGGGAGGCAGGGGGTACACTGAGGAGTGTTGCTGAGGTGATTTCAGCATGTGCCCCTTGTACTGACTGTGGGAGAACCTCTTAGAGACAGTGCCAGAAGGCCACATTTGAGGCCTTGAAGAATGTGGGCCCTGCACACATATGTGCACACATATACACGCACACACACCTGCACGTGCACACCCCTCTTGGCAGGGAGGCAGGGGGTTACCTGACGTGAGTGTTGCTGAGGTGATATTTGCAGATGTGATGCTTTTAGAGATGAAGTTGTCATGTACATCATGTACGTTCTTATTCTTTCTGAAAATAAGATCTGACGGTGTCTGGGGGAAGCTGGCACTGGGGAATATCCCAGAGGCATTTCTGCAAATCCTGAATCATGGGTGGGTCCCACGTTCTGCCCCAGTGAACAGTGGGGTACGTCAGGTGAAGAGGAAATGGCTGCTTCTTGAGGTCCTACTGTGTACCAGGCACATGGGGTATCCTGTTCGCCCCTCACAATGCCCCCAAAGGTGGGTAGGATTCTTGCTCTGTCACAGCTGAGGAAGGAAGCCTTAGGGAGCCAGAGGGACTTGTCCTGGGCTACCTGTCGGGCAGTGGGATGGCTGGTCTGAGCCTGCTCTCCCTGAGGCCGGGGTTGAGTTCACGACCCCTCAGCTTGGGCAATGAGGGTCCTGTTCTGCCGGCCCCACTGCTGGACATGAGCCTGGGACGCCACCTGCTAAGGGCCACGGGCAGAGTGTGGAGGAAGGGCTGGGGGATCACAGGCAGGGGCAGGAGGACAAAGTGAGGGTGATAACACCTGTGCTTCGGGCACCGAGACAAAGCACAGTACTTGCCTGATCAGTGCCAGCCGCTGCCAGCATTACTGCCACTGTTGTCGTCACTTTGGGGGGAAGAATCTTCATCACCTCCTCCTCCTCCTCATTGCTGTTTTCACCCTCGCCATCACCATCATCATCATAGTCATCACTGTCCCGGTTTCCGTGGTCACCCTCATTGTGTCCTTACTGTCACTATCATTGTCACAGTCATCACCACTGCTGTTGTCACTGTCATCCTCATAGCCATCACCATCTTAACACCTTTAGTGGGTATCACCTGTGAGGCTGCTGTGATTGTCATCCCTGGTTACGGATGGGGAGGCTGAGGCACACAGCGAGGAGAGGACCAGCCCAGTGGCAAAGCCGGTCAGGGGTGGAGCCGGGATCCGAGCCTGGGCTGGCGGCTCAGAGGCAGTGTCTTCACCTGCTGCTGATGACAACCCGAGGGCGGCCGCCCATCAGATGCCTCCACGTGCCGTGGGTACGTCCGCCCAGATCGTCTGCAGAGCTCCTGCTCCTCTGTTGCTCCCCCATGGCCTCCTGGAGACCACCGCTGGATGAAGGCCTACTGTGTGCTGCAGCATCTGTGCACTCTTGCACGTGTGTGCTTTTGCACCTGTGGGCTCTCACCTGTGGGCTCCTAGAACCTATAGCTCCTCCAGGAGGTAAATCCTGTCGGGGCTGTCCTCTCCCCAGAGGAGGATCCTGAGGTTCAGAGTGGAGGACTGACGAAGGCCAACCCCACACTCTTCTAAGTGCTTGTGGGTTGTTGTGGGGATAAAATGAGATGACAGGAAATCTGCCTCTCCAGAAATGGTAGCTTTTACAGGAAAGGGCACCATCCCGCATGACAGAGGGGACACAAAAGCCCAAAGTGGAGGAGCAACTGGCCTTGAGCCTCAGGAAGACCAGGGAGGGCCCAGGAAGGGACTCTCCTGCCTCCACTTTAGCCCCTGCCTGCCCGCTGCCTCCACCACAGACCCTTTTCCAGGCGAAAGAAATGACTTCCTGGTTTTGCCAAGATCTCACCTCTGTTAAGTTAAGCAGTTAACACAGTTCTCATGGTGGAATGTGTTTTGTTTAATACCTTGATCTCTCTTGTCTGCTGGAAAAATGAATTCTGTCAAACCCCTTGAAGCCAACTGTCAAAGTAAAGCATTTTTGGGGAGACAGATCTCTTACTCTGATGGCAAAATGCATTTGAAATGATCCTTTAATCCAGTCTCCCTGTGAAACCTGGAGCTGAAATTTTGAAAGGTGTTTGCCCTAAACAGTTTCTTTCCGTTTCTCCCTCTGCCTTCTCCCCTGGTGTCCACCCCACCTCCACCTTTAAAAACTATACAACAATGAATTGCAGCTGGCATAATGACAACCATTTGGCTTCTCATACAGTTTTTTAGGGGGAAAGTGACAGAGCACTAAGCCTTGTCTTTTGGTGTCTGTTTGGGGAAGGAAGGGAGGTGCTCACTGTCAACTCTGGCAAGAGCAGGGGAAGGGGCTCCATGAGGCAGGTGGGATTTTGCAGACCTGACCCCTGTGCAAGCAGGAGGGACATCCGGGGGATGATTGCGTCCTCATCCCTGCTGAAAGATGTAGAGGGGTAGTAGGGAGCTGCCGCTTTTTCTCTGGTCCCTGCTCCCCACCCTGTACCTCCTTCCACCCCCTGTCTGTGTCCACCTGCCAGAGCCTGACCCTGCATCTGGGCCCAGTATTTCACAATGTGCAAACAAAGCACTTTCACATTCAACACAATCATCTATTAATTGTTCTTTCCTTCCTTCCTTCGTATTGTTAATGCCATGGTGATTGGGATTCACTGTGGGTTCCAGCCTGTGAGATGCTTGGGAATGACAAAGACCTATAAGACACCTCCCTATGCAGCACCTTTAGGAGTCTAGAAGCTAAAGGGGAGGATGGGGTGTGGACAAAGGGCTGAGACCCTACGCAGGGAAGGTTATAGTGGATGCGGGCTTGGCACATAGTAGGAACTTCCATTGGTTAGGATGTGTTGGGCTACATGTAACAGGAAACCAAACAACAGTGGCTCAAGTGACTAGAGCATGAAATGCTCTTGCCTAACTTGACGTCTGCAGGGAGGTGGTTCCAGCTTGGTCAGATGCTCAGGGATGTCAACAAAGACCTGGGCGCCTTCTCTTCCCTCTTTACCATCCTTGGCTGTGTTGGCTTTTTGTCCTTGGCTTGTTGCCTCATGGTTTGTAAGGTGGCTGCTGCAGCTCCAAACATCATGTCTCACACTACAGCATTCAAGTTGAGAGCAGGGTTGTGGGGTGAGGCAGAAAAGTATTTCCCAGAAGCACTCCCTCCACCAGCAGGTTTCCCCTTACACTTTAACGACCTGGTCTGGGTCACGTGCCCACCCCTAAACCAATCTCTGGAGAAGGGGGAGGGGTTCCCGGCTTGGCTTCACCCCAGGAGCTGGAGGGCCCCCAGGTCTGAGCCTGTCCCTGCAGAACAAACCCAGGGTTCTGTGAGTGAGGAAGGAGGGCTGGGCTGCTGGGGTACAGTCCCGAGTGTCCCCCACCTTCTAGTTAGAGTTTGCTGACAGGTGTCCCAGGCAGTGTGGGGTCCAGGATGGGGGCCAAGCCTGGCCCTGGGGGCAGAAAGCCCTGCTCTGCGCCCCCGCCCCTGTGGGCTATGTGATCCAGGAAGTTCTTGACCCACGGGGTACACCTCCTCCCCTGTGGAGCAGGGATCATAACAGCACTTGTCACATGGGGAGGTCACACAGGTGACATGGGATTATGTGTGTAGGTGCCTGGTGCTTGGGGGTGTTAACACCTGTCAGCTATTGCAACAATTAGGCCCATCTGTGAAATGGGCCCATGGTGTCTACCGTGTAGCAGCCCTGGGGGTGACAACAGCAGGAACGTCAGTTAGCAGGTGTGAGCACTTCCTGCGTGTGTGGCACCTTCACCCACACTCACTCACTCAGCCCTCACAGCCCCCCAGGAGGAGGGAGCTGTTTTCAGCCCATTTTATGTCAGAGGAAACTGAGGGTTAGGGAGGTGACCCCGGGTCGAGTGAGGGCAGGTGGGGCTCCAGGGGGTCACTGCAGGGCGCTGGGGTGGAGCTGGCATAAGCAGGTGCCCAGGTGACCCCTCCCTGCCCTGCTGACATCACCTGGGTCCAGGCCAGCAGCTGGGCTGACCTCCCTCCTCTCTCCTGTTTTCTGCCCCTCCTGGTGCTCCAGGGCCCCAGACCTGCCTGTGGCATGAGGAGATTTGACCACTGTCCTGGCTGCCCTCCTCCCCAGGATGGTGCATAGACACATTCCACGTCCATAGTGGTGGGGACACACAACAGCCAGTCTGTTGTCACTGCATCTTGGCCATGAATTTGCAACTCACATTCTTTGGGCAGCAGGACACACTTCTGCAGAATGTAAACATACTAATGATGGATAATTATACTCCATATTTATAGATCTATCAAAATATGCAAAACCTGCTTCCACAATCACACACCTATGGGCATATCACAGTTTAATAACTGCTCCTGAGGCTGCTGGTTGGTACCATAAGGGAAGCCTGGGCTCCAAATAGGACACGAAACGTGCAGCCCAGCCCTGCTGGGGAGGCCCTGGCTGTCGCTGCCAACGACCCCACACAGACCTACCCACAGCCGCCTTCCAGCCCTCCTGGCCTCCCAGCTCCCCAGAGAGGCAGACTTAGGTGGGGGGAAGAAGTGCATGTGGGAGAGACTTCAGAGTCAACTTACCCGTTTTACAAATGGGGAAACTGAGGCCCATTCAGCCAGTCAGTCACCATGGAGCCTACTATGTGCAGGCTCGGACGGAGGCGCTGGGCGCTCAGCTGCTGTTCTGGGGGGAGGCAGGCAATGAACAAACGTAGCCAGCAGTGCCGGGCGGCGAGCAGCGCTGTGAGGAGCCCTTCCGCAGGCAGAGGGAGAGCGTCTCTGACCTTGAAAGGCTGCAACGTTTTGGTTTTCAACTTTAGCATCCTCTGATTCCTGCATTTGGTGAGTGTAGCCTCTGTGACCCCCTCCGGCCTGAGTCCCCCCAGGCTTCAGGTTCCCTGGCTGCTTCCCCCGTGCATCCCGTCCAGACCATCCCAGGCCTCTCCCTTCTCCCGGGGCCCACTTCAGACTCTCTGAGCTGATGGCCCTCACGTAGTGTTCTTAGCCATGACAACGACACAGTGCAGGGAGACAGTGTTGCCCACTGGTTAGACCACAGGCTTTGGCCGACCCTGGTTTTCAGCCCTGGCTCTTCTACTTCCTCGCTGTGAGACCTCTGGAAAGTTACTTAACCTCTCTGAGCTCAGTCCCCTCAAGTGGAGTTGAAGATAGTAGTAGCATCTACCTCTGTGGTAGGGCCAGGATTAAATGTGGCCACACATGTAACAGGCTCAGTAAAGGATTCTCTTGTTATTACCATTCTGTTGTGTTGGGGCTGGTGGTTCTTGGCCCCAGGAGCATTCGGGCGAGCAGCAACTCCTGTACCTGGAGGGCAGTGGTCACTGTCCCCAGCCCAGGCCTCTCGCTGTTGGAGCAGTGAGAAGAAAATGGGCCCCTGACCCCACAGGCCCAAGTTCAGGTTCAGCCTCCAGCACTCACTCAATGTGTGACCCTGGGCAAGTGGTTCAACCTCCGTGAATCTTGTCAGTTTTTCCCTCTGTAAAATGGGCACAATAATACTGAACCCATAGGGTTGTTGTTAGGATTTCGTGAGGGCACATCAGCTGGAGGCAGATTCCTGGGCTCAAATGACACTTCCAGGGCATACTTGGCAGGCAGTGGGACTATGGAAAAAACACAGGGTCTCTCTGTGCCTCGGATCCTCATCATTAATGTGGAGACTGTGACAGTGTCTGCTGCATAAGATGCTGTGGGGACTCCAGGACCTGACATGTGTTAAATGCCTGGCCCACCGTGAGCCCTGATGCACACTGACTGGCACTGTTACTATCATTACTATTACTCTGCTTGCAGGCAAACACCCGTCCTGCCTTTGTGCATCAAGCCCCTGGCATAGGGTCTGGGCAGAGTAAAGGCCTGATGCTCACCAGAGCTGGAAGAGCAGGACCCGGGAGCAGACTGCCTGGCTCAAAGTCTGGCTCCACCACTTCTGAGCTGGGTAACCTTGGACAAGTTTCTAAACCTCTCTGAACTTCAGTATCTTCATCTGGAAAGTAGACAGGAGGGGTGGATAACAACAATGCCTCCTTCATAGGGTTGATGAAATAATTAAGTGAACTAATGCATGAAAAGTGCTTAGCACAGAGCCTGGCACATGGCAAGTGCCAAGCCAGTGCTAGCTTTGATTATTCCAGGCCCAGAAGGAGTGTTGGGGTTGAGGGGCCTCTAAAGATCTCCCTTTCTGCCGCCACCACACTTTGAGATGAAGAAACTGAGGCCAAGAGACACTAAATTAAACATTTGGCAACAAGACAGTATATGACTGTGCTAAATTATGCAGGGCGGACAATTAGAGAAAAAAATGATCTATAATAAAGGGCTAATTGGGTGGGACAGATGCTAAGTGTCCAGGAGCCCGAGATGAAGGAGAGAAAAACACAGCCTGGGACGAGGATGGCCTTGGCCAGGGCCCAGGTGTTCTTGTTCACAACACTGATCTTTCCTCCTTAACATAGCAACGCATCCTTACGGCGAAGCATTTGGCAAGTGCAGACATTTATATTAAAGAGCATAGAAATCATCTGATCGCTTGCCTCCCAAAGATAGTAGTTTTTACCTAGAAATGCCTTTCTTCATTCCTTTTTCTAGTCACATACAAGTATATATTTTCATAATTGCTTTCATACTGGTGTGACTGTCAGGGTAGGTTAGGATATGATGCAACAACAAACACATCCCTGAGAAACAACAAAGGTTAGAATAGCCTACTGTAAATATTAGGAGATGCTGAGGAAAATAGTATGAAGTTTTAAAAACTAATAATGCCTAATAGTTATGGAGTAAATAATTCTGAAGTCCCATTTGTTCAACCTTAATGTTAACCCAGATCCAATATCTTCTCACCCCCTCCAGTCTCCCACCCCGGCCCCACCGTCATCACGCTTGGACGGGTGCAGTAGCCACCTGATGGGTCCCTGCCTCTGCCCTGGCCCCATCCACTCTTCCTGCTGCAGCCAGTGTGACACCATGAGACTCAGGGAGGAGCCACCTGCTCTGCTTCCAGCTCCCCAAGCTCTTGCCTTCCTTGGGCACAGTGCAAGCTGACAGTGTCCCCGCCCCAGCCCAGCAGTCTCCAGCCCTGTCACCTCTTGGCCCATCTCACACCACTCCCCCTCGTTCACTCCCCTGGATTGTTCCTGCCCCAGGCTCTGCCCTTGCCCTTTCCTCTAGCTGGACCCTGTCCCCATGTCTGCCTGGCTCCTTTCCTCACCTCCTTCAGGTCCTTGCCCTCATGTCACCTGCTCTGAGAATCCCTTCCTGGCCCCCTATTTACAAGTGTGACCCCCCCAACCTCTCCCACTTCCTTTTCCTCTGAGGCTCTTATCGCCAACTTACACCCCCTGTGGTTCCCCATTTAACACTCTGTGTCTGTGTCCTTCTAGAATCTGAGCTCCTGACACGGGGGGCTTTGTCTGTCTGGTTCCGGGCTTTTCCCTACTGCCTAGGGCAGCACCTGCCCACCCTGGCACTCAGTGAATATTTGCCGAAGAGGCGAGTGACGTGAGCACTGGTGACGTTTTGCGTGTTAGACGCTGTCCCAAACCCGGTGTTGTCTCGCTACTTCTCACAACAGCCCTAGGAAGCAGGTTCTGTTGATGCCCCTATTTGTCACCTGGGCACACAGACCAGGCCTGGCTCACTCACTTGCCCGGCCGCGCACAGCTAAGGAGTGGAGGGGTCGGATTCCCCACCGGCTCCACCAGGGTCAGGGCTGGGCTCTGAGCGCTGCCTGACTTGGCCCTCGTGGAGGTGGAGGTGAGACGCTGCTCCAGAGTGTTCCAGAAAGGGCAAGTTAACGTCCGGTTGTGTGGGAGGGTGACCTTCCTGCCACACCCTTGCTGGGACCAAGAATCCTGCTAATTTTTTGGGGGAAATGGTTCTCCCTCTCTTGGACCCCGAGCTCCAAGCAGGGTCCATGCTGGAGATGCACAGTCACCCGGAGACCAGGAAGTGCTCTGCCAGCCCGGGGCCCCCTGGGCCTCCCCTCCCTGGTTGGCTCACCTGCCTCCACGGCCTCCTCATCACCATCAGGGACCCTCAGACTTCTGTCTCCATATCCCAGGACCCAGCCACTGCCACCGGGTAAAGCCAAAAACCTTCCTGCAGGTGCGCAGGGGCCCCGCGGACGCTGCTGTTGGCCTTTGTGTGAGCCGGGGATGGTGTCCTCTGGTGGTCCATTCGTGAGAAGGTGGTGTGGGGCCCGGGCTGAATTTTTTTTTTTGGTATTGAGTCTTTGATTTGGTTCTCAGTTTGACTGTTGTTGGCATATATGAATGCTACTGATTTGCGTACATTGATTTTGTAACCTGAGAGTTTGCTGAACTTGTTTATTAATTCCAGTGGTCTCTTGGCAGAATCTTTGGGGTTTTCTAGATACAAGGTCATATCATCAGCAAAGAGCGATAGTTTGACCTCTTCTGCCCCCATTTGGATTCACTTAATGTCCTTCTCTTGTCTGATTACGCTGGCTAGGGCTTCTAGCACTGTGTTGAATAGGAGTTGTGATAGAGGGCAACCTTATCTGGTTCCAGTTCTAAGCGGAAATGCTTTCAATTTTTCCCTGTTCAATATGATGTTGGCTGTGGGTTTGTCATATACGGCTTTTATCATTTTGAGGTAAGTCCCATCTATGCCTATTTTGTTAAGTATTCTTATCATAAAAGGGTGCTAAATTTTGTCAAATGCTTTTTCTGCATCTATTGAGAGCATCATGGTCTTTGTTTTTACTTCTGTTTATGTGGCAAATTACATTTATATATTTGTGTATGTTGAACCATCCCTGCATCTCTGGGATGAAGCCCACTCGGTTGTGATGGGTTAGTTTTTTGACGAGTAGCTGAATTTGATTTGTTAGGATTTTATGGAGAATTTTTGCATCTATGTTCATAAGGGATATTGTCCTGTAGTTTTCTTTTTTTGTTCAGTCCTTTCCTGGTTTTGGTATCAGGGTGCTGTTGGCTTCGTAAGATGTGTTGGGGAGGCTTCCTTCCTTCTTGATGTTGTGGAATAATTTCTGCAGAATAGGCACC
The DNA here is from genome assembly GCA_023783475.1 of Daubentonia madagascariensis. Lineage (NCBI taxonomy): Eukaryota > Metazoa > Chordata > Mammalia > Primates > Daubentoniidae > Daubentonia > Daubentonia madagascariensis. The sequence continues at coordinate 7,731,077 of JAKFHU010000117.1, forward strand.
AGTTCTTCTTTGTAGATCTGGTAGAATTTGGGTGTGAAACCATCTGGTCTGGGACTTTTTTTTTAGGGAGGTTTTTTATTGCTGCTTCAATTTCAGTACTTGATATTGGTCTGTTCAGCAGTTCTATTTTTTCCTGATTAAGCCTAGGGAGGCTGTGTGTTTCTAAGAATTTGTCCATTTCCTCCATGTTTTCAAGTTTATGTGCATAGAGATTTTTATAATATTCAGAGATGATATTTTGTATTTCTGTGGTATCAGTTGTAATTTCTCCTTTTTCATTCCTGATTGAGTTTATTAGAGTCCTTTCTTTTCTGCTTCTGGTTAAACTAGCGAGAGGCATGTCAATTTTGTTTATCTTTTCAAAGAACCAGCTTTTTGTCTCATTAGTTTTTCGTATAGTTCCTTTGTTATCAATTTCATTTAGTTCTTCTCTAATCTTGGTTATTTCTTTTCTTTTGTGGGGTTTGGGATCAGTTTGCTCTTTGTTTTCCAGTTCTTTGAGTTGATTTATTAGATTGTTGATTTGTGATCTTTCTATCTGTTGGATGTAGGCATTTTTAAGGCTATGAATTTTCCTCTCAGGACTGCTTTAGCTGTGTCCCACAGATTTTTGATAACTTGTGTCCCCTTTATCATTTAGTTCAAAGAATCTTTTGATTTCCATCTTACTTTCCTCCTTTACCCAATAATTGTTCAGCAGTAGGTTGTTTAGTTTCCATGACTTTGTGTAGAGATGAGTGTTTCTGTTGGAGTTGATTTCTAATTTTATTCCACTGTAGTCTGAGAAGATGCATGGTATAATTACTATTTTTTTAAAAATTTGCTGAGACATGTTTTTTGGCCTAGGATGTGGTCAATCTTAGAGAATGTCCCATAAGCTGATGAGAAGAATGCATATTCAGTAGTTTTTGGGTACAAAGTTCTGTAAATGTCTGTTAGGCCCATTTGTTCTAGAGTTCTGTTTAAGTCCATTGTTTCTTTGATTATTTTCTGTTTGGAAGATCTGTCCTGTGCTGTCAGTGAGGTGTTGAAGTCCCCAGCTATTACAGTGCTCTTGTTTATCATTTTGTTTAGATCATGTAGGATTTTCTTTATGAATCTTGGCGTACTTGTGTTGGGTGCATAGATACTTAGAATTGTTGTATCTTCTTGTTGAATTGTTCCCTTTACCATTATATAATGACCATATTTGTCTTTCATTACTTTTGTTGATTTGAAGACTAAATTATCTGATATGAGAACTGCTACCCCAGCTTTCTTTTGGTTTCCATTTGCATGGAATATTGTTTTCTACCCCTTCACCTTGAGTCTGAATGAGTCCTTGTGGGTTAGATGTGTTTCCTGAAGACAGCAGATACTTGATTTATGTATATTTATCCATTTGGCCAGCCTATGTCTCTTCAGTGGGCAGTTCAAGCCACTCATATTTATTGAAAGAATTGATAAGTGGGGTGGATTTCTGTTCATCCTGTTGAGTAGAACTTTGTTGGTTTGTTTTATGTATTCAGCCACTGTGGTATCTGGCCTTTGACCTTTAGCTTTTGGATGATTTTACGCTGGTGAGTATCTATTGTGCTGATCTGTGTGTAACGCAGTTCTGAGTACTTCCTGCAGGGCAGGTCTTGTTTTGACAAACTCCCTCAGTGTTTGCTTGTCTGAGAAAGACTTTATTACCCCCTCATATATGAAACTTAGTTTTGCAGGATACAAAATTCTAGGCTGGGCCAGGCTGAATATTTGAACATTTTGTCCAGACAGACTTCTTGTCCAGCTCTTCACTGGGCTGGACCATACAGCTGCCCCCCAATACCTCACCTTGCATGTCCCTCAGGTCTCCCACATCAATACACCCAAACCTGCATGGGCCACTTCCCTTCTCAGGTGTCTGCTCTCATGAGAGGCCCTGCCCCCACCTGGTGGCCCTGACTACAAACACCTTCCTCCTGGTGGCCACGCTCACTCCAAAGCACTCTCTACTTTCCCGCTTTCAGGCCCTGACCAGGCCCGGGGATTCCCAAGTTCCATGACACATTCCTGGACCTGGGACACTCTTCACACACTTACTTCTTTTTGTCTAAACTACTCTGAGTGCATTTCTATTACTTGCAAAGAGCTCTGACTCAGATACCAAGGAAACCTGTTTATTTAAAAAGCTGATTTTTTTAGAAGGCGCTCTTTCCAACAATGAGTGTATGTCTCTCTCAGACACATTCAGAAAGGCCTCATCAAAGGAGAGGAGCGAGGGTTTTGCAAATGTATGTGGAAATTAAACCCACAACCTGGGCACACACTTGTTTGACAAGTGATAATTAAGTGCTGACAATACAATTTTAGCTTGGGCACAACATGTTTTTCATTAAAAAGTAATCAAGGAGATCCCTGCATTGGGGAGTCCAGCCCTGTCTGCCCAGGTCAGCTCCTCTGCTGGCGAGGCTCTGTGCTGGCGTCGAGTGTCTGCTCCCTGCCAGCCTGGGCACAAGCCCCGGAAGCAACACCAGGACTGGTCCTGGCCTTGCTGTGCAGCACAGACTCCCAGGCTATGTCCAGAGGGTGGCTCAGCCAATCCCTCTGTCACTAAGGGACCATCCTTCTCCTCTGGGCATCCCCATCCACGAATGTGCCTGGAACCAGCAGAGGGACTTGTCCCTGACACCAGCTCCAGGGAAGGAGATGGGCATCTTCTCTCTTCTCCCTATCACCCCCCAGGTCCTTCAGGAGTCATGTCCCCTCCCTCCCAATTTACAGAGGAGGAAACAGAGGCTCAGAAAGGCAGAGTCACTTGTTTAAGGGCACACAGATTCTGAGGGGCTGAATTTGAACATGGGTTTGAACTCTGACCTGCCTAACTCCCAAGTCCCGTCCACCCCACCCCAGCCCCAGCCCCTTTCTCTAGTGAATGCATCTATTCTGTGCTTCAGTTTCCTCATCTGTGAAATGGGACTGATGCTAGTACTATCCTTATGAGGCCGTGTGAGGATGAAATAAATGGATCCTATATAAAGCACTTATAATAGTGCCTGGCACATAGTAAGCCCTCCTACTCACTTCTGTTAGCTACAATATCATTAATTACTATTACTATTAATGTCAACAGCATGCTGGTATTATTAGGCAAACTTCTTTCCTCCAACCCATGGGCCAGTGTCTCTTCTTCCTTTAATCATCTCTAGGAACCCTGGGCAGGATAAAATTGAAACCAGGAAAGGTAGAACACCAAGAAAAGAGGAGGTTTTCAAAAAGTAGCCAGAGAGAAGACAGATCACTTACCAAAGAATGGCAACCAGGCAGCAGGTTCTCCACAGCAGCATGAGGGACAGAAAGCCAGGGAATAACACTTTTAGTGTCAAATGAAATAAACGAAGCAGAATTCTAGACCCAGATAAATTATCATTCAAAGTTGAGTGAGGAAGAAGGACATCTTTAGGCAAAGACACACTTGGAGGCCCTTGTTTGAAAGAACTAATAAAAAAATCACTCAAGAAGGACATTGAGCACAGAAACAAGGAAGGGCTCACACCAGCGGCGGTGAGCGCGGAGATGGGTAAATGTGAGTCCAGCTGCAGGGAAGAAGCAGGGGCAGCGGCGATGGTGATCGGCACTGGTGCGGGGTGCAAGGGAAGTCTGGGGGTCCGGGCTGCACAGCAGCAAGACGGAAAGGGAGATCAGAGTTAATGCATTCTGCAGTCTGTGTGTGGCCCGAGGGAGGGCAGAGATATGGATTTACTTTAGTTTAGACTGTGTTAAGCCAAGTGTGCTTATTATGATTTTTGAGGCCGATCAATTAAAGAATAGAATGTGTGATTTCCAAACCAGTAGAGGGAAAAGAGAATAAACAAACCCTGATCAATACAAATGGGTGTCAGGACGAGAGCCAAACAGAAACACAGACACACACGGAGAATAAAAGCAAAAGAAAACAGAAAAATCCTTGTAATTCAAAGCACAGAATAAGAAGGTAGAGTCCTGACTATGCTTTTCACATCTGTGTGACACTTTGGGAAAATGACTTAATTAATGACATCACCTCTCTGACCTAGATTTCTTCACCTGTACACTGGGGATAATAGCACATTTTGTTACAGGGTTATGACAGCATGTTCCACATAAGAGCTGTCACGAGGACCGAACTCAGGAAGCACCAAATAAGAGCGAGCTGCTGTCACTATCACCATGTTATTCTGCGCCAGGCACAGTCCTAAGTGCAGCCCGCAACCACCTCACCTGACCTTCCCAACAGCCCGTGAGGCAGGAACCACTGTCACCTTCACTATATGGATGAGGAAACCAAGATCCCTGAGGGGAGAGACTTGCTGAGGTCACACAGCTGGGGACTGGCTGAGCCTGGACACAAACTGGAGTCTTCTGATCTGAAGCCACGTGTTGACCTTGTGACCTTGAACAACTGAGGTCACCTCTATGGGCCTCAGTTTCCCAATTGTGCCTTGTGGTGCACAGGGTGGTCATGAGGCTGGGCACAGATGAAGCGTGTGAGCCCTCGGCACTGTTCCCAGCAGAGCGCACAGGCAATAAACGGGGGCTCTTGCTACCATTGCGACCGATGCCAGTGTTTGCTGTCCTCACCTCCATGGCACAGACAAGGAACCCGAGGTTTAGAGAGGGCCAAGAGCTAGCGTCACCTTGCTGGTCTGTGCTGACCTGCAGGCTTCAGGCCCCCAGCTGGTGTGTGAGCTCTGGGAGGGGGCTTGTCTGTCTGGTTTCACTGACTCATACCCGGGGCTGGGCCTGGGGAATGAATGAATGAAGCGTCCTGGGATCCTGCTCTGCGCATCCACTGTTCCCACAGCATGTTCTTCACACCGAGGAGCTTTCCCAGCAGGGAGCAGCTCTGAGAAACTCTTAGCAAAGGACGTGGTCGGGAAGCTTTTCATTAGGACAGACGAGGCCACCCGATTTCCAGCCGTATTTGTCTCCTTAGCACTTCCTGCTGTCTGACACGTCTTACATCTTCACCCCTTATGATCCACGTCCCCCAGTACAGCGCCAGCTCCATGACAGCAAGGACTTTGTCTTGTTCACTGCTGGGTCCCACGTGGTAGGTGCTCAGTAAAAGTCTATCGTTGATGTGACGTCACTGCTGTGGGCCTCAGTTTCCTCCTCTGTACAATGGGAGGATGACACCCCCTTGCAGCTGTTGTGGGGATGTACTGAGAGGCTGCCCGGACAGTCCTCAGTGCAGGGGCACAGGCAGGGGCGAGTGGCTGCCTCCACCCCTTTGCTCCCAGGGTCTTGGGTAAGAAGTGGATTTTATGGACATTGCAGTGTGAGCATCTTCTTTTTCTTTTTCTTCTTTGGTGGTAAAGCTTTCTGCAGTCAAGCTTTATTTTATCAGAGAAGTAAGAGATTATCAAACTGGCTCAAGCAGCCCATCAAGGAAATTTCCAAAGGGACAGAGAGGCAAGAAGCGTCTTTCCCAAGACAAACCTGCTTTGTCTTCATCCTGCACTTAGTCCACGACAGCAGTCACCATGTTCCGGATGTTTGCAGCATCCCGGGGCGGTGCTGTTTACCCACATTCCTCCATTGATGCCTGTGAGAGCGGTATCACCTCCCACTTTAGAAATGAGGAAAGGGAGGTTTGGAAGGTGAAAAGAAACCTGCCCAGGGATGAGGCTGAGCTGAGACTCAAATCCCGGTCTGTCTGACCCTGAAGCCCTCGGTTCCTTCGCTCCTTGAACGCCCAGAAACCTCTAGTCCCTTCATTAGCAAACAATCTCCTCTAACAGGCATCAGTGCATTGTGAGAAAGGACATTTTTAATACCTGTGTTTAATTTTGTTGAAGGAAACTTGATCTGATTTCACAGGGGCCACCTATTTCTCTCTCTCTCTTTTTAAAACAACTTCTCTCTCTATCTCTAGGGGCAATTTGAGATGATCAAGGACAATTTGAAGAACATAGCAAACACAAGAAGGGCCCTGGTCACCTGTGGCTTCCTTACCTGGAGGTGGCCTGGAGGTGGCCTTGGCTGTCCATAAAGGTGAGCAGCAGAGATCCCCTGATCCAGTTCCTGGGGACCGTGCTGGGGCTGCCCCTGAGGCTGGGTTTGCTAAGGGAGAGAAGAAGGTGTGGAGGAGTCCAAGCCAGAATGGCCTTACTGGACAGAGCCCGTGTAGATGACAAGCCAGGGACAGTCACCAAATCTCTGTTCCCCATGCCATTGGCTGAGGTGGGGAGACATGTAAGCCCTGGAACCACTGGAGGGTCCTGCAGGTGACAGACCCCAAGGTAACTAGTGGTCACATGATTCCCTGGGCCCATCAGGGGTCACCTCCAGCCCTGCTAAATTTGGCACACATATCTGACTGTCATGGTCTGTCCTTGTTGCTTACGGGATGAAGTCCACGTTCCTTTCCGTGGCTCTCAGGCCCTTTGCGGTTGGCTCCTGCCTCCCTCTTAGACTGGCCTTCTGCCCCCTGCCCCCTGCCTGGGCCGATTCTACCAGGCCTAATTGGGGGAGGGGGTGACTGTCGCTCAAGCTGGAAGAAGTGGGTTCTGGACCGAGAAGTGAAGACTTGCGGGGGGCAGTGGACATAGACGAGGGACGATGAGCTGACCATCCCCACAGGGGGCACTGAGTTAAGTGAGGTTTCCAAAGCCTTAGAGAGAGAAGGCAGATGAATGAGGTGGACTGTTTTGGAAAACAGACTTCTGGAAGCAGGAAGACATCCCAGAATCACAGATGCAAACCCGATACACAGCATTCAGTCCCCACGAGGGACAGCAGGGATGGTATCAAGCTGTTGTCAAGGGACCTGGATTCTCCCCCAGTTCCTCCAGGTGCTTCATGGGGGACTCTGGTAGGTCTCTGCACCCTGTTGTCCTTGTGGGTCAGACCCACATGCTGACCTCTTGTCAATGTTGGCCCATGTCAGGGTCCATGTGGAGCCCTGAAGATGTGTTATCTCCTCGTGGACTTTCGCTCAGTGCAGAGCCCGGGCCCCTCACTCAGAGCCTGTGGACTCTTACTTTACGCACATTCGTACCTGCTCGTTTCCAAACTTGTCAGGCCCACCTGACACTAGAGGCAGCACAGAGCAAGCAGGAGAGGGTCGAGACAGGCAGATGCCCATGGAGTGAAGGGGACAAGTGACAGCCTGGAGGGGCATCAGAAGACAGGGCTCTGTGACAAGCGACTCCAGGACGTGGTGAGAGGCATCTGCTGAGCAAACCGCGGTTGTTCTGGAAGGGACTGGAGGCAGCTACTAAAACACGCACCGCACAACAGGACCATTTATCCTGCAGCCAGCGCTTACTGGGCACCTGCCACGTGCCAGGCTGGTGCTGGGGGCCGAGAATGCACCAAGGAGCAGGACTCGGCCCCCACCCTTGTCTGGGGGGGCACATGGTGAGAGAAGCCCCTGCTGTTACCCCGTGATGAGGGGTGTGGACATGGTTGGGGGGTGTGGGACTAGCGCTGACCCTGTTGTGGGCCTGGAATGAGATCTCCTGCTATCTTGGTGAGTTTGGGGATTTGTGAACATCCTAGTTTAATAGGGAGGTGACCATGACTGAGGCCCAGGTGGGAGGGACTTGTCTGATGTCCTGGACCCAGGTCCTCGGAGTCCCCAAACCCAAGCTCTGTCCACAGCATCAGCCGGCCTCGGGGCCTCACAGGCAGTCACAGCAACAGCTCCAACCCGTCCTCATTCCCAGACCACACAGCAAACCTCCCACAGGACATTAATTACACCTCCTGGAGGTTAATTTGTAAGGAGATGGTGAGAATGTGTTATTTAAACAGCGATTAGTAAAATCAAATCATGCCGGGGGTTTGCTGCATAGTAGGTAATTATCTTTGGCCTAATTGTGAAAACAATATAGTCAATTCTATTTAGCTGTTTCCACCAAACCCGGAGTTAATCCTGCCAGGCAGTTACTCTGCAGCTTCAGCTGATATTTGTTAAATAACATTCTCCTTCCCAAGCACCTTGGGAACTTCTGCACCACGTTGCCAAGGCCTCGGCCTGAATGCCTGGGACAGACACTTTCTTTGGCCTTTGGGGGACTTGCTGCCCTTCAGCTTACCTTCCCCCTGTCTGCCCGGGGCGCCTTTGTCCTTTACATGTGTGTCCAGGTGTCCACTCCCCTGTTACCTCACGTGCTTTATGTCCATTTGTTCATTCAGCTCTTCAAGTGGTTTTTGATTATTCCTGTATTGTTTCCTGCGTTCGGCTGTCGCACATACTTGTCCTAATTTATTCTGATTGTGTTGCATCCGTTCCCGCTTCCATCGTTTGTCCGTGCGCTCATTCTTCCTCCTGGCTGCCACGTGTGCACGCAGTTCCTCACTCAGTGTCGTCGGGGATTCGCCGGCCACCCTTTAGTTCACTGGGTGGTTCATTCGCTCACTGCTGACTGTGCTGCTCACTCACCTCCTCATTCCCGCGTTCATGGTCAGTTTCTGTTCATTTGCATATCTACAAGCTTACACACCTGCCCATTCATTCGTTCGTTCAACACTCACGCCTGATGTGTTAGTAAGAGGACGGATTCGCTGTGTCTGGTCCAGTGGGATTTCACACCTGTCCCTCCAGCACATTCTGGGTATTTAATAACAAAGGCCCTGGGGCCTTTTAAGTCAATTTTTATTATAGTATAACATAATATGTAAAAAGAAAAGCGCACAAATCACAATCGTAGAGCTGAAGGATTTTGCAGACAACCGTTCTAGTACCCCAGGAGCCCTCTGTGCCCTCTCCTCGGTCCCTGCCCCTCTGTGGGTGACCACCCCTGACTCTAACAGTGCAGACTGTCTGCACCTGTCCCAGAACTTTGAGCAAATGGACTCCCACTGTCTGTGCTCCTGCATGTGGGGTCCCTTTGAGCACCTCCACATTCCTGAGACTTACCCAAGTTGTTGCATTATGTCGTGTATTGTTGATTCTTACTGGTTAGTGTCCTCTTGTATGAAGACGCAACCATTTATCCGTTCGACTCTAGGTGGAATTTGGGTACCTTCCAGTTTTGGGCTATAATGGACAGAATTGTTATGCCCATTCTTTCGGTGACCAGATGGATGCATTCTTGTGGGGCACACACCTAGGAGTGGAGTTGCTGGGTGAAGCTTATGCGGAGTTCAGCTTTAGTAGAGACCGACAGTTTTCCCAAGAGATTTTTCTGTTGTGTGAGACCCACCTTTGCCCACAGACCTGCCCCTGGGCCACTCGCTTTCCCTGTGACCTTGCCTTACCCTTGGTCTGTCGCAGGTCCCCTTGCCCAGCCCCTCGTTTCTCCCTCCAAGACTTGCCCCTGCCTGGGGACTCAGTGCAGGCCTCCCTTCCCCCTGGTCCTGCCGTTGGCTCCCTGCAGCCTTAGTCCTGTCCTTCTGTCCTGGAGACACACCCTCAGGCCACTCTAGGTGATGTCTTCCAGGCCTGGTCTGGCCACCTTTCCCACCCTGTGGGTATATGGGGCTTACTTCTGCTGGGGAAGGTCTGGGACCCAGAACACACTCATCAGAGTAATCCCACCTGAAGGCCAAGGGAACCGGGGTGTTTCACCCCAGTTCTTACTGGCCACTGATTGAAGGCTGTTGCCAGGGGCGTTAATTCCCTGGCCCTTCTGACCTGCCCATAGGAGGTCAGAGTGGGATTAGAAGACCCAGGAAAGTCTTCAGGCAGTGGGATGAGGAGCTGGTCCTTAGAAGTGAGGCTGTGCTATAGGATAGGGCTGCGGGTGGGGCACTGATAGTGTCTGCCATGACTGCAAAGTGAGGGGAAGAAGGAGTATCTGGAAGTACAGTCAGGAGGTTAGCAGTCACATATGGCACCAAGTAAGTGACTTGTAAATGAAGCTGAAGTCTACGGTGATGAAGAACCATCAAGCCTGGTGACCCAGAAGGCTGTAGTATCAGTCTTGGTGACTAGGGACACAGGCAAAGGGCAGGCTGGAGCAGAAAGATGATGAGCCGAGTTCTGAGCAGGTTGGGTTTGAGTTGAGAACAGTGTGTCTAGGAGGAGATGACTCACAGTGAGAGATACAGAGAACAGACAGAAGGGCCTGGGGTGGGAGCAGAAGACCCGGGGAGAGTCTCACCCCTGCAAACCTCACCAGGGGCCTCAAAGCGTGGACCCCCTTTGCCTGCAGTTTCCATCTCTCGCTGCACCTTTCCACCCATTGCAGGGTCTAAACAAGAAACGATGACATCTGAAAGGAAATGGTCTGGTTATCAATTGTCGATGATGTGCTTTATTTTGAAATTGCTCCTAAAATAGCCAAGTTGAACTTCACTCCCTTGCAGAGCTGCATCAGCCCCCACTGAGCATCTGCTGTGTGGATGACACTGAGTGTGGGATGATGGGATCAGGGTCAGTGTGGGTGGGTCTGCCAGTGTGGGAGGAGACAAACACAAATGTCGCCCTGAGGTGTATGTGACCCCTGCTCCTCTCTGGCACGTGGGCCGGCGTCCATCTTCTACAGGCGGGTCTGCCCCTCTCTTGGGGCCCCAGCTCCCGGGGCTGGAGGGGCGTGGGCAGCGATTCCCTGGCAGCCAGCTGCCCAGGTGTCAGCCCTGAAAACCTCGTCTTCCCGGGAGTCCCTGCCTAGACCTAGAGGGAAGCGTGAGGTGCCTCGTTGTGGTCTCAGGCCCAAGCAGCAATCTGTGACTGGCCTCAGGAGAGAGATGGCAGCTCTCCACAAGCCCACACTGCAATCGCTCTCAGCCTGAGTATTTGGGGCCACCTCAGAAAGGGGTAGAGCAGCCTCAGGTCCCTTTTCTTCTGTTTCAAGGACTCAGAATTTAGGCATCTGGAGCAGGGAAAGAACATGTCATCTGGAGCCAGGAGACCTACAGTCCCAGTTCTGGCCGGTGACCTCTAGCAGGTCCTGCCCCGCTCTGAGTCGCAGGTGCTGTGTTTGTGAGTTGAGTGATAATATCTGCCTCCTAGGGTCACGGGGAGGATTAAATGAGACAACTGATAGGAGGACGTTTAACAAACTCTGACCTTTGTCTATATTGGAGTTAGTCACTGTCATTTCACCATAGAAAAGACAGGAAGGTGTTTCTCCTCACTTTTGTTCCTTAAATTAAATAATCCCAAACTCACCAGCGTTACACTCCCCTTCACTGTCCTTCACTTACTGCCCTCGAACTTTTGACTCATTTAAAGATCCAACCCCTTTGTTTTGTACATTGAGGAAACTGAGTCACAGAAGAGCGACAATGGGCTCACGGTGTCCCAGCCAGTTGTGGCAGAGCCCGACCCCCACCCAGGAGTTTTAGCCTGGTGTTGGTGTCCCTGCTGCACAACCTCTGCCTCTAGCATCCTGGGGTCTCCGACAGTCTTGCCCTAGATTCCTTGCCGTGACTCTCACCAAGATCAAAAGGCAGGAAACCTGGATTTCCACAGCCGGAGGCTAATTTGCCCTAAGGCTGCTTTTTTGTTTGTTTGTTTTCTTTTTAGAAGTACCCCCACTGCTTAAAAGCCATATTTTAAAAAAACTAAAGCGGCTGTCAGTTTCTCTCCAAAAGAAAACCGTGATGGGTCCTCCCTGCGGATGTGGGATTACATCTAGTTCAAAGTCCCGTCACATGACTGTGCTACAGGAAGAAAGGGTTTGATTTGAGAAAATTTAAGCTATCACATACCTAGTTTACTGCCTAACCTTTTTTATATATATTTTTAACCATGAAAAAGAAAATAGCTTTTAAAGGTTACCTTCTCCTTAAAAAATATCTGGATGTGTGTAATTTAAGCTTGTGTCGAACATGAAATGTTAGCATTTTATCACTTACATAATCCTACCCTTTCCCTCTCCTCTAGAGATGGACTCAGGGAAGGCCCCCGGCAGGAGATTCCAATTCAGCTTTCCCAGGACCGTCCATATGCCGATCAATCGTTGTAGTTACTATACCATCTCCTGAAGGCCTACTGTGGGCCATGCACTTTGTCAGGTGCTTTGTAAATGTATCATCTCTAACCCTCAGGCTCCCACCCTGACTCCACCCACCGTCACCCACTGCCTGGGTCCTTGCAGGAGCCGCCCAACCAGCTCCCTGATCCCATCTTGCCTGCTGTAGTCTCCTCTGCATTGACCAGCAGGAGAAGCCACCACTGCCTTCCTCTGCTCACACCCTCCATGACTCCCATCTTCCCCAGATTAAAGCCCGAGTCCTTCACTGGCCCCCAGGCCCTGTGGCCCCTGTGATCTCACCTCCCCAGCCCCCCTCGCTCTGCCCCAGCCCCTCAAGCCTCCCTGTTGAACCTCATCCCGCCTTCCAGGCCCCTGCGCCTGTGGCTCCCAGCGCCTGGGCTGTCCTCCCCAGATGTCCCCAAGCGAGTCCTGCTCAGGGAGGCCTTTCCCGACCGCCCGTAGAGAATTGCACCCCAACCCTCTGCCACTCCTCATCCCTCCTCGCTGCTGAGTGCGTCTCCTCCTCGCTCCCCTCTCGGGCACAGTCTGTGCATCTCCTTCACCTTGTTCACTGGCCGCCTCCTCAAGAGCGTGAGCTCAATGGGGGAGTAACCCCGGTCTTTGCATTCACTGCTGAATACCCGTCCCTGGAGCACTGACTACGACATAAATCCTCGCGGTATGAATAAGTAAAAGATTCACATTTGGTGTGGATGAGATCGAGACCATACGGATAAAAAACAATGAAGCGGATAAATAATATAATATCAAAGAGTGGCGGGTGCGGTGAAGAGGGGCAAGCAGGACTGTGCGGCCACTTCCTCTCTGGGGCCTGGGACAGCCTGTTCCAGGAGGCGGCGTTTGAGCCGAGACCTGGATTTCACAGAGCAGGTGACAGGCCCAGGGAGGGGATGGCCCACCCCAGGCCCGGCAGGAGGTCAGTCGTGGGCAGGTTTTGAGGCCACAGAGTGGGTGTGCCCAGGCTCCTGGGGAGCTCTCCAGAACACTCGAAATGGGCAGATGCCTGGGTCCCTGCTGGGCCCTGTTCTGACCTTGCCCGGGCCTTCTGCCCACCATGCAGTGGACATTACTCCGTGTGGCTCCCTTCCCCATGGGGCCCACGGGGTGTCACTTGGTGGAATCCTCACCCTCCTGTATCCCCAGGGCCAGTCACAGGGACTGGTGCCCAGCAGGGCTTTGGCAGAGTTCTGGGAATGAACCACGTGTGTTATTTCCAGGCAGGTGTGAGCATATCGCAGCCATAAGCACAGAGGAAGGTTCAGCTATGATTTAATTGAATAAATGGATTCAATTATCTTTAGGTCCTGGAAATAACTGACTTCATTTAAAACGAAACAAAACAAATCAAAACAAAATGAAACAAAACAAAGGAAGTGGAAGCCTAGGGTGGGCAGGGAGTTGCCCAATGTTGTAACAGAGGGAAGGGCCTGGGGGAAAAAAATATATATTTTCTGTCTGTTTAAAACTTCCCCCATTCTTTTTGGGAACTGCAGCCTGGCCTGCATCCCTGTGGCAGGTTAAGTCCTTTGTTAAAAGAGTGAACTCCCAGGTGTTGCCAGCTGGCGGAGGTGACAGGCCTTGTCCTTTGCAGAGATGGAGAATAGTTAACCACAATAGCCTAGAACTGGGGGGCCCTCCCTTTAAAAGCTCTGTATTTCTGCCTATGTTGGGGAAATTTGGATTTTGAGACCAGGTCTGCCATTTTTCCTCCTTTGCCGGCAAAGTCATCTCTTTCTTCCTCCCCAAAACACTTGTCCTTGTTCTTCTGATTCGGCCTCATGGACAAGTGCCGAGCTTTCGGTAACAAGGTCAGTGGTGAGTCAGGGCCAGAGCTGGACTTGAGCCCAGGCCTCCTGCTATCCGTCCTTCTCGTGGGGCCGCTCTGCTGTGGAGCTGGCCTAAGCCTGGGACCCCTGGCTCCTCTAAGGGGAATCCCGGTGACTCGAGGAGACAGGACTTCTGCAGATACTGGCTGAAAATGATATAAAAATGAGGCTCTGCACCACCTGAAGGTACACATTCCCTCAACCTGAAAAGACATGTGCCCACCCTTACATAAAAAACTAATTTTCAATTCATGATTTCTTTTTTTCTTTGAGCCCATCAAAGAGCTAAGGCCAAGGAACAAACACCTGGCCCCGAATCTGAGCAGAGACACCTGCAGGGAGAAAGGAGAGGGAAGCAGCCCCTTGCCTGGAGTAAATGAGTCAGACACTGGTAAGGAGAGTTCAGCTAGAATAGAGGAATTAAGAAGTTGGTGAAGGCCAAGTCCAGAATGGCTGGACAATGGGAAGCCGAAGACACCGGGGAGTCTGCACCAACTTGCAAGCTGTCTCTCTCTGGAACCCCAGGGGATGCTCACAGGAAAGGTCAAAAAGAGTCCTAAGTGTCCACTGTAGTCCAGACACCGAGGAGTTGCAAAAAAATTCTGCCCGGACCTTTCTCCCCTATGAAACAAAAGCCTTGATTTGGGTGATAAGGGGGGATGAGCGCCCCCAAGGCACCAGTGAAAGCCAGTGTCCGTTGGGGGAAAGGAAGAGGGGGCCCTTCCCCAGCTGGGGAGGGGAGAGGAACACCTGCAGGCCTAGAGCTGAGCAGCGGGAGGGACAGGGAATTGAGAAGGCCGCGCCCTGAGATGCGGGGGACAGGGCTTGACTGAGACAGACCGAACCAATCGGGACGACAGAAAATACACTCCCAGCGCCCCCCATCATCAAGCTAACACGCTTCACGTAACAAGCGAGTCCAGAGTGATGCAGGGGGAGGAAGAGAAGAGGAGCAGGAGCCAGAGTGTGTAAGGACGCCCTCTCCGAGGCCCTGTGCCAAGGGCAGCCCTAAAGCACAGCCGCAGACATTGCAGACATCGAGCTGGCAGCCCCGCCTCCGCCCTGAGCACCGTCTCACCGCAGGAATTCGCAGCCTGTGGTGCACCGAGGGGAACCCCAGCAAAAACAATCTCAAACCCAGCGCAGCTTCTGACTGGAGTAGTGCACAGCGATCATCAGAACCAGACGCAGGCATCACGCCAATGCTAGAACCCTCCGACAGGGAATTCACAATAACTATGACTAATATGTTAAAGGGCGACATGTGAGATCAGATGAAAAATGCCTCCGACAGGCTCCTCAGCAGATTCAGAACAGCTAAGGAAAGGGTCAGCCAGCAAACATGAAGGTGGATTGGTAGAAATTACCCAAACAGAAACACAATGAGACAAAAGAGTGAAGGAAAAGAAGCAAACAAACAAAAAATGACAGAGAACATCCAAGGGCAGTGGGACAACATCCAACAGCCTAACATACGTGCAACTGGAGCTGCAGAAGGAGATGAGACAGAATGAGGCAGAAATAGCATGTGAAAAATAATCACCAAGAACTTCCCCAAACGAATGATGCAAAAAAACCACATATCCAAGAAGCTCAAAGACCATGAGGCAAGAGAAACACCCATCCCCTGCCTACGCATGCAGACACACACACCGGGGCATGTCATACTTAAACCACTGGAGGAAAAAGGCAAAGATGACGTCTTGAAGGCAGCCAGAGAAAAGAAGGAACATTATACAGCGAGAAACAGAGAAGAATCTCAGTAGACGCCTCGTCAGAACCACGCAAGCCAGAAGACAGTGCAGCGATGTCTTCGAAGTGCTGAAAGCGAAACAAAAGACTGTCGACCCAGAATTCTATACCAGATGAAATAGGTTTCAAACACGAAGTAGAAATAAAAACTGTCTCAGGCAAACAAAAAGATGAAGAGATTCGTTGTCAGCAGAGCTCCTCTATAAGAAATGTTAAAAGGAGTCCTTCAAGCATGAGGAATATGATATTAAATAGAATCTTGGATCTACACAAGGAAATGAGGAGTGCCCTAAACATAGTAAGTACATTTTTTGCTTATTTTAATTGTCCTGAAAAGTAATTGTTTAAATCAAAGTTATATTTATAGAATATATAAAAATGTAGTGTATGACAACAGTAACACAAAGACTGGGGGGAGAAATTGGGATTATAATTCAAGTCCCTTATGCCACCCATGAAGAGGTATAATATTTGACGGTAAACTCTAATTAAGAATGTATATTGTAAACCCTACGGAAATTACTAAAAATACAAATAAGACTAGGTTCAATGGAATAACAATAAGTGATCGATTTACCCAAGAGGAAGCAGAAAAAGGAAAAAAACCAAAGAACAGATAGAACAAATATAAACCTCATTTGTAGACTGAAAAGAGACGGGTGGAGCAATTGTGAAAGCCTTTCCTGCTAAAACATCCTCTGCACCTGGGAGCGACGTCCTTGGCTTGGAAGACTTTTCAATGCTTCGTGAGGCCCTCAGTAAAGAAGCTCTTAATAAAATCCCTTTAATTAGTTTGGTGTCCATCGACCCAGCCACACCTGGGTTAGTCTTTGGTCAAAGTGCTGCCACGTAGGAGAACAGAAGGGTAAGTGCTTGGAAGCATGAATATAATTGGAGGTCGTCAGACTCACAGCCTGTTTGGTCCTCCCCCTATACAGGCTCACATTTTGGGCTGTGTTGCTCATACATATGGCATCTTTCCTCTCAAACCAGGCATCCTAGAATCGTAGGATTTAGAGCTGTGACCCAGAGAAGGGAAGTGATTCAAGGTCATGCAGCAGATTCACCTCTAGTCACTTCTCACTGTGACTCTCTGGGGATTTCTCCACCCGTAAGAGGGGTGGAACTGAGAAGCAAGGCACCCCCGAGTGAGTCCACTAGCCCTTGCATCGTAAGAGCAGGACACACAAACTGGGTGCAGAACCAAAGGCTCTCTGGTCACTGGCCACGGTGCTGAAGAGACCCAGGTACCTGCCCTACCCCAGGGCGTTTAGGGCCTAGGGGAAGAGGATACACTTGGCTTCTGGAAATCTCTCCCTCCCTGCTACAGTCAGTCTTCCTGCCACTCCCATCATGGCCCCCCTCTCTGCTGCTCCCCCCGAGTCTTGGAAACCACAGATGGCAGGCACCTTAGGAGACAGGACAGTAGCACAAAGGTCTACAGGATTCTGCAAGTGGCGGTTGGGTGGCCTGATAGAGTTGGTCCTTCCTGCTGAGGGCCCGAGGCCATGTCCATCCCAGGTGGAGGTGGTGCAGCATCAAAGATGAGCCCTGCCGTCTCCATCCGAGGAGTTGGGGGGCAACCAAGCTGGCTTTCTGGGGTGCTGGGGAGGTCAGCATTTACCCAGGTGCTGGGTAAATGAGGTAAGGGGAGCATCCAGGAGCTACGGAGAAGTTATTACCCAAGATCCCAGAGGGCTGACTGTAAGGACCCCAAAGGAGCAGATTCAGCAAGCAGGGTGAACCACTAGGAATGTGGGTGGTCTGGGAAAGGAAGTGCTGTGGTTTACATGGGTCCCCTCCAAAATTCACGTTGAAACGCAATCTCTATTGTGGTGCTATTAAGAGGTGGGGCCTGTGGGGAAGTGATTAAGTTGTGAGGGCTCTGCCTTCATGAATGGATTAGTGCCTCAAAAAGGGGCTGGAGGGAACTATCTGAGACCCCTTCTGCCCTCTGCCTTCCACCATGTAAGGAAGCAGCAACAAGGTGCCATCCTGGAAACAGTGACCAGGGCCCTCACCAGACATCAAACCTGCTGGTGCCTTGATCTTGGACTTCCAGCCTCCAAAGCCATGAAAAATAAATTTCTATCATTTATAAATTACACAGTCTCAGATTTTTTTTTTTAATATAGCAGCTCAAATGGACTAAGACAGGAAGGCAGGAGAATTCCAGAGTTTAGATCTGGGAGTTTGGAATCAGATAGAATCAGAGAACACATGAGCAGCAATTAGAAACTAGAGAGTAGAAAGTTAAATTCCAGACAGTTCTAGTGACGTCGCCTCCTTCATCTTTCGATTTAACATGGTCTTCGTGAGTGCCTTCTGTGTTGTGCTACCCATTTATATATGCAATTCCATTTAATTATTTTACAAACCCTGAATAAAGCAATGTTATCACCACTTACGACTAAGGGTATGGAGCCTCAGAGGCAGGGACTTGCCCCTGGCCTCTTGGTTGGTGTGGTGGGCAGGATTCTAAGGTAACCTCTATTGGCCCATGGCCTTGCATAATCCCTTCTCCTTTGGTGTGGACAGGGTGTGTAATTTGCTTTATTAGTAGAGTATGGTCAAGGTAAAGGGATTTTGCAGATGTAATTAAAATTCTTAATGGATTGACATTAAATCAATCAAAGGGGAGGTTATATTGGGTGGGCCAGCTCTAATCAGGTGAGCCCTTTTAAAGAAAGTCTATAGGCCAGACAAGGGAAGCTGTAGACTCTCTCTCTTCACTGTTGGTTTTGAAGAAGCTGCCATACATTTTACAACCACATGGAAATTAAATCTGACAACAACTTGAAGAAACTTGGAAGCAGATCCTTCCCTAGTTGAGCCTACAAATGAGAACAGAGCCTGGAGGACATCTTGACTTCAGCCTTGTGAAATCCCAGGCAGAGAACCCAGCTAAGCTGTGCCCCAAATTCTCACCTACAGAAGCTGTGAGGTACTAAGTAGGTGTGGTTTTAAGCTGTGAAATTTGGAGTGATTTGTGATGCAGCAAAAGACAACTAATACAGTTGGCAAGGGGCAGGACTGAGATGTGAAACTTCCCTGTTTTCTGTAAAGCCCATGCTTTTTCCTCTGTAGGTCACCTCCCCCCACCAACCACACACATTCCATTGTTTCCGTTTGGGGCTGGACTTGCCCTCAGAGGGAATTGTGATTACTGGGCAGGCAGGGTGAGGACAGAAAGGGTGACAACTCCATCTATTTTCTCTGCATTTGGGGCAGAGGCAGGCACTGAATTGGCGTGGCCTGGCAGCCCACTCCCAGGAGGAAGGCAGGTGCACACTGGCTGGCATCGCTCATGGCTGGTGGTGGCTCTAAGTGCCCATGGAGAGAGTGATGTGGGAGTAGATATTGCTTAAGTCACCAAATAAAATTGGTCTTTGGGTCATCTTTGGCTCTTGGGCCAGGAGTCAATGAACACTGGCTCACCCACCAGATGTGTCTGGAACATTGGCATCTTTTCCCTCTTGACATCATGTAGTTCCGTGACTAACAGTAAGAGCTACCATGGGCTGAACACCTATTTCACACATTCAGCAAATACCTACTGAGTACTCACTAGGTGCTGGGCACGGGCGCCACAGCAGTGAACCCTGCAGAGCTGTCAAATGACAGAGACGGGCCAGCTGGACTCCCAGCTGTGTCAAAACAGTGCTGTGGCCTCTGCTGCTACGTGAGGGCTTCTGCTTCATGTTCTGGACTCTCTGGCAACCACATTCTTTTCTCCCCTCACTGCTTGCTGGTCCTTGGCATTTTCATATCCTCAGATCTTGGGGTGTGGGTATGGGTGGGGGGAGGGAAACAAACAGGCTCGTGGAGGACAAATCCCAGAGCCAAGTGAGGATTTTCTTCCCGCTTCTCTCCCTAAGACATGAGCAGTTTAACACAAAGTAATTTAAGTACAGCCGGTATCTGATGGAGAAGCCGGTTAGATTCATTTTCTTCATCAACTATTTCAAGCCCCGTATTAATCTATTCATCAGCTCAGCTCATCAGGAGCAAACATGCTTCTTTGGGAGTTTTCTAATTGAAAATAAAATGCCTCATTAAGTGAAACATATTAACCTGAGGAAATATTGATGTCAGATGGACTAATGAACGACATTATAGGGAATGCACAATAGTCCTAAGAGGGCCCCACCGCCCCCAGGAGCTCTCTGCAGAGTCGCTCAGCTATTGTACCACGTGTGTCATCACAGGGGTCGGGGGGGGGGGGGAAAGGAGGCAAAGGGAAAAGGGCCTATCCTGGCGCCAGGCCTGTCACTGTGAACATTACTCCTGATTAACTCTGGTAGCTTTGAAGCTTGGGAAAGGGCATGTGGCCACCCTTACGTGACGTGATTCATTGTTGGTTCCAAGAGGAGAAGCTAGTTTTGCCTCTCAAACTTGAGGAGAGGTCAGGCTTAGGCATCAGGAAACGTGGACTCTAGTTCCTGCTCTGCCCCACAGAGGGACTGGGAATAACTCCTAGGTTTTCTCCAGGTATCAGTGGTCTAGACCCAGTTTCTTCCCATCTTTATTGAGTCAAACACTGTACTAGGCACTTTCTCTTACGTTATTTTATGGGACCCCCCCACCGAAACCCAGTTAGACATTTTTACCCCAGAATTATAGAGGAGGAAAACCCAGGCTCTGAGAAATTATCTTGCTTCTTTTGCTAGATCCTTGGGACAGGCAGAGGCAGGAAATGGGCCCCTGCCCGGGGAAGGTCACCCATGGAGAACCACATCCACTTTTGCAAGAAAATGCAAAAGAGAGAGAGAAAACTTAAGCTTGGTCAGAAGAGCATGGCCAACTCGGGGAAGCGGCTGGGTGATGCCAAATGCTGCAGGGAGCAGGGCTGTGGAACCTGCAGGAGGGAAAACCCTGGCTAGACAAAAGAGACACTTATAAATACAGAAAGGACTGCCACGTGGAAGAGGCAGTACGTGCCACTAACGTGGGCTGAAGGAAGACACTTGCAACAGTCAAAGCTGTCCCGAGATGGAACGGGCTACCTCGAGGGGCGATGAGTTCCTTATGGGCGTGCAGGTGATAATTAGATAACTGTTGTTGGGGGCATGATCTCAGGACAAACTGGACTGGAATGACAGCTGTTGCATTTCCTCAGGACAAACTCTTTCATCCCTCTGAGCTACAGTTTCTCATTTGTAAAAGGGGGATTAGAAAGCTATCTGCCTCTGTGGGTTATCGTGAGCATTAAATGAGACAGTATATGTGACACACTGCGTACGATGCCTGGCCGGGAGCTGATGTTGTTTTTATGATCAATGTTTTATTTTCATGGAGAGGATTCTGGCATCAGATGAGGCCTTGGACTTTTGCCCATTTCCGAGGGTGTCTTTAGAAAAGACCCTTATATAATGCTCTGAGAATTAGGGGACTGTGCCCACTATCAATTCACTGCCTCTTAGCTCAGACTTCATTCTTCTTGCCATGCTTTGTGATGCTGAAGCTGGACCCTGTAAACATTTCTCCTATGCCAGACGGCACAACATTAGACCTTATCAGTAGGGGCTCCTGGGGACACACTGTTCTATGTAAAGTGTGGGACTTCTTGTCTGGGTTCTGGTTTTCTTTTCTTCTTGCTCCTATGGCATGACTACCAGTGGCATTAGAGTGACCCAATGACTCTCACCTTCTGGTGAGTTTTGTTATCACTGAGTGGGTAGCTTTCGCCTTACCAGTTTTGGCCCACTGACTATGGGCCATTTCTAGCCCATGACACGCCAGGGAACTTCTTTATCCACTGGGCCACAGTCATCATATCATTTCCAACAATGTCTGAATCTTGGCCTTGGACAGTTTCACCCTCTTTCGACATTGTTCCTTTCCTGAGGACTCTTCCTTAGCCCTAGGAGTAGTAGCTACTCCCCGCATTTTATATTTCTATATTCCTTAGCCCTCTATTTAATTTCTTTTAGTAGTTAATCATATTTTACTAGTTAATAATTCTTTATATTAAATTTTCCATGTTCAAATTACTTTTGTGATTTCTGTCTTCTTGTTGGGCCCTAATATGTGATATTTGCTAATTTCTATGGTGTAATACACCCACATGGTCAATTTCAAATTACCAATGCTATGTCACTAATGTGGAATTTGGAAGAGACAGAGAGTAACACACCATTATATAATATTTCTACCATACAGATACAATATGAGTAAATAATCTCAAAAACCTACACAGTAGTAAAATATTATAAAGTAATTAGGAATTGATGAGTTTTTAGTGTTTATTGCCTTTGCTTTTAACATCATTTATTTCATTATAAGTTAATATAATTTAATTTTTAATATTGTCTGTGTTGAACCAGCTGAAGAATTCCTGAACATTTACCCATCAGCTCTGTGAGCTGCTCTGAGCCGGCTCCAGAACACCACTGCCCCTACTCCTGTGGCCCCGTCACCTTGGTTCTTGATCCTACAATTATGGAAACAGAAAATTGCCTAATTTCTCAGACCTGTGAAACCACCCAACGCACAGGCCAGGCGCTCAGCGCCCCCCCACTTGCTCACTCCTCCTAGTACAGTATTTGATACTTTCAATTTATTTTTCAATTCCTTTGTTATCGTAGATGATTATATTTCCAGTTTGCTTTGCTAAACTGAATTAATCACAGGGTGGGTAGGCAGCGAGAGTTTCAGGGACTTTGAGCGTCTCAGTTAACCCTTCAGTACACCCCAGGGAAGACGTCAGGCTTCAGGGGCCTCTCTGGAAGACCATGTTTGGAACTTCATTTGTCACCTAAGTCCTTTGTCCTCTTATAGGCTCGCTCTTGCCATGGCATACAGGGAGTCACTCTCCCTCCCCTCCCTATCCACCCTCCTGACCTCTGACCTGCCTCCAGAAAGGTCTCCACTGGATCAGAGTATCCGGCCCTGAATGGCCCGTGGAAGAGAACAGTGCTGAGGTGGTATGTTGGTTTCTTCCTTCCCTACTGCCCAAACAGGTGTGGAATAACTGATGTTCGCGCTGAAAGGGGACAGGGAAACACAAAGGCTGTTCACTAACCTACTCATGGCCTGTGGGGAGCTATACATACAGCTGAGTTCTTAGCGTCTCCTCCGTCCACTGCACAGGGCTGATTGGCTGTCCTCGTGAGCTCTCGATTACCTTCTTGGGACTCCAAAGTGCACTTTAATTTCAGTATTGGAGACTTCTAAACCCTGGGTGTGAATTCCGCTCCAGGGCTCCTCGCACGCAGAACAGCCAAGTCAGAGTTCCCACCTTCTCCGGTCTGAGTCTCAAACCCTCTCCTCTAACTACTGGCCGCTTAGCACTTGTTAATGGATCGCAGAATTTCTTGGAATTGATTTTCTCATATAGAATATACCTGGGAGAAATAAAATAACCATCAAAGAACCTTGAATGAATTACAGTCTTGTCAAGAGAAGAAAAGCAATCCACTTGAAGCATGAACTACAAGGGAAATAAAGATCTGTTGTGCAGTGAGGCGGGGGAGGCGTAGAGGGAGACCTCCTGTACGGCTGAGTTCATTGCATCTCGGGTCAGTTTCTCTGCTCTGTGATGCGGCATGTCCCTGCTCCATTCCCCACTCCAGCTCTGCCCCCATGGGGGGGTGGGGGGGAGGGATGTCTGAATCAGTCTCCTCACTTCTCTGAGGGGTGATGGTTTTGCCTTGGAGAGGGGAGGTGGGGAGGGTCTCTGCTCTTGCCCCAACACCCTCTGCCTCCGCCTTCTTTCTCATAGGCCCCACCGATTGACGAATGAGCCCCAAGACACTGGGCAAGACAGGAAGGGGCCTTCCCGCAGGGAAGGGGATGGCCAGAGGGGGCAGACGGAAAAGGGGGCAGGCAGTTCTGAAAGGGCTGCGGTGCCAACATGGATGTGCAGGCTGCCCAGTGAGGAGCGGGTCCGGAGAAGGGTGATGTGTTCAGCTGGCCGCCAGGGTCCAGGGCACCCCCTGACAGATGCGTTCCCAGCCGGGCTGCAAAGTGAATTCCAGAGGGGATTCCTGTGGCACGAGCTGCTCATACACGTTCTGGCCCGGGTGGAGTTAACACAGCAGCCTGAGCCGGGGCCAGAGAAAGAAGGAGATGGAACTCTGTTTATGCAGCTTCTCCTAACACTTGGTGCACTGGATCTATGATCCAACTTAAACAGTCTCGCTCCAGGGAAAATATTTCAGAGGAGGCAGCTTAGGCAGGCAACCTGCAGAATAAAAAGTCCAAGAGGCGCTGGGGAGGGAGGCTGAGACTCCAGGCCTCTGGGATGTGCAGGCGCATGCCTTGGGGTCTCCTGCTGGTGCCCTAATGATCCAGGAGGGCTGGGCGCTGAGGCTGGCAGAGATACCTTGTCCATGCACATATTTAACACACATCTGTTGAGGTCCTACTATAAGCTGAGCACTAGGGAAAAGTGGCAAAAGACAGACACGGCCCCTGACCCTGCCAGGCTTAGAAGTAAATGAACATGTAAATGCTTTTTGTAGTTTATCAAGGGGAAAACTGGGTTCCAAAGACGGTAAGTATTATTTCTTGTTTACAGGTGAGGAAACCAGGATTCAGAGAGGTTGGGTAGCCTGACTTAAGCCTCACATTTAGTAAGTGGCAGAGTGGGAAGCAAGGCAAGGTGGCCTGTCTCCTAAGCCTGTCCCCCTCCCTCTGGGCTCTGCTGCCACGAGGGCACCTGCACACCCCACTGTCCACGTAGCCACTCTTCTAAGGGGAGCGTGTAGGTGAAAGGAGGTTGTCCCTGTCCTTCTTCTCTGTCCTTTTCCCTGGGGGTGGGGTGAGACAGACTAGGCTGGGCCCAGTTCTGGGGCTGGCCTTAGGGGTGGGGCCCAGGAAGCCAGGGCCAGAGGACAATTTCCATCCAGAGAGGCAGAGTAGGGCGTGGAGCTCAGGCTGGAGGATTGTTCCGCAGTCAGTCCAGGAGGAAACTTGGGCCCAAGCACTGGGGAGACCAGATCCCTTGATCAAGGCAGAGGGGCTGGGGATGGACCAGCCAAGGGAAGGAGAACCCAGGCTGGGCTTGGCAGCTCCAGATGGCCTCAGGGAAGGGCTTCCTAAGAGGTGCCCCGACACCCAGCAATGTCCCCTACTGCCCACCTTTGTGGGCCTGGTGGCGCCCAGATTGGGCCGGGCCTGGCTGCATCACAAGGGCTAAAGAGGGTGACCACACCCTCATCTCCCAGTATCCTAGTGCTGTTGACACCCCAAGCACTGCTGGCACCAGCCCACAGAAGGCCAGTTGGCCCCAGAGACCTGCATTGGCCTCTTTACTCTAAATGAGGCTGGAACCCCTGCCTGACCCCAGCTGCGGGACAGGGAGATGCACTGCATCTGGGGCTGTTCAGCCCTGGGGGAGGCTGTGGTGTGTTACTGCAGGGGCTGCAGCGGGGCCTCCATCTGCATCTGAGGGGGGCAGGATGATGCCTTCAGCTATCAGCAGCAGGTCTTCCCTGTTCACCTCCTAGATGGAGTCTCCCCTTGAAGGTTGTAATTAAAGCAGGCACATTAAGGAAGTAACAGCCCTAGGGCTCAGAGGGACAGAGACCGGGGTGTAGTGTAGACCTAGAAGGAGGGGCCTGGCCACCAGGCAGATACTAAGGAAGGAAGGCCTCTCTGTGAGCCTGAGGGCCTCCCCCCCAACAGGGAGAAAGGGCCCCAGTCTGCACTATTCTCTGAGGAATGTTGAGGGGAGGGTGCTGGGGAGCAGGGGAGGGAGGGAGCCCTGGAGGAAGAGTCAGGCCTTCCCAGCCCTGCTCCACTACTTTCCTGCTGTGTGACTTTAGGCAAGTCCCCTCTCTAGGCCTTTTCCTCATCTGTAGGTGGGGGATGGATTCGGCCAGCCCCTCCTTCCCTGGGTGGTTGTGGAGATGCCCTACAGGTGGCACAAGTGGCCACCAGGAAGGGAGGGGCTGGGGCCGTGAGTGCAGTGGTTAGGGCAGGGCACTGCAGTCAGGCACAGGTCTGGGATTTATATCCCAGCTGTGAGCTCTGTGAGCTCCGCAAATTCCTCAACTTCTTAAGTCTCAGCTCCCTCAGCTGAAAAATGGGTTCAAAATAATCCTTCCCTTGGAGGGCAGTTGTGAGAGTTCCTGAGGTGGTGCATGTGCACACACACACACACACACACACACACAGCCTGACACACAGTGAGCCCCAGCCAGTGGCTGCTGCTACCCTCATTATTATAATGGATGTGAATATAAGAAGTAGAGGCACAGTCGTGCTCCTGGTCCCCAACAACCCTGACTCCATCTGTCCGTGTAGCCCGGGCCCGCTCTGCTCTGCCCACTCTGCCTTGGGTCTCCCCCAAAGACACTTCCTTTCTTGGGAGTGGCCCAGGGAAGGGAGAATGTGTTGCTTGTGCCTGGAGTTTAGAATACATTTTCTGAAGCAAACATTGTTATTCACCGTTATGATTAGTAGAAGCCATTTGGTGCTTTTTGACTAACCATAGCCTACAGCAGAGTTTTATGAGACAATATATTCTGAGTTCAGAACACTTTTGGAATACAACATTTCTGAATTTTGGCAACTGGAAAGTAATACCCCTCATGCACCCCTATGAGCCAGGCCTTGGCAGAGAATGAGGTACCTGTTACTTCACTTGATTTTCACAATAACGTAGTGGGGTGGATGGTGTTGGCCCCAATTTACTCAGGAAGAAACTCAGGTTCAGAGAGGCAGGATATTGGCCCAAGTTTGCACAGCTAATAAATGGTTTGGCAGACAGGTCCCCAGGCAGCCCCCACATTACCCTGGATTTCACCCCCTGTGTCAGGCCCTCTCCTGGAGTGTGGGCAGAACTTGGAATGTGCCTGTGGCCAACACCAACAGAATATGGCAAAGACGAAGGGGTTTTAGCAGATGTAATGAAGGTCCCAAATCAGTCGATTCTGACATAACTGAATGGGAGATGATCCCGTGTACACCCACGTTCACAGCAGAACTATTTACAATCGCCAAAGAGACAGAAACAGCCCAAGTGTGCATCAGCAGATGGCTGGGTAAACAAATACAAGGGGAAACAAGGGAATGTTGTTCAGCTTTAGAAAGGAAGGGAATTCTGGTACACGCCATGACGTGGATGAACCCAGAAAGCATTATGCCACGTGAAATAAGGAACGGGGCTTCTGGGAAAGAGCTCCTGCAATTCTTTGACACTGAGCTTGAACCCGGGGGTGTGTAGTCTAGAGTTGTTGCCAACGTGTCACGTGTAGCCTAAGGATGAAGGCAGTATGTGGAGGGGAGATGGAGACTCTTGACGTCACTGGAGGCCCCACTAAGCCGTGACAAGCCAATCTTAACTCTGAACGTGTTCTTATATGAGTCCATGAATTCCTCTTTTGTGTAAAATAGTTTGTATTGAGTTTCTGACAGATGCAATAGAAAAGAATCACGACCATGACACAAATCCACGCAAAGAGACTCAGGGAGAGAGAAGGTTTAGGACAAGGAGGCACCACATTCCGTTGCTCATATTCTCCATTCTTTCTGCAGACTGACGGCTCTGCTCCCTTGTGACCCACCACAGTAGCCTCCTCTGAGCTACTGATATCTTCCAGGTTGTATTTTCAGTTCATTGATTTTGTCTCCTTATCCCAAACTGAGATTCCCAAAGCAGAGAATCCGATATGCCCAGCCTGGGTGAGGCACCCACCCCAGTCCTATTAATACGCTGTAGGGTCTGGGGGGAGGGTGGCACAGGGCTCGGTAGGCTAGTGGCTGAGCAAGGACACATATTTAGGGGAAAACAATTAGCATTTCCAAACAGATGTGAGTTCCAGATAAGGCAACTGATGCCCAGAGAAGTAAAGTGACTTGCCCAAGATCACACAGCTGGGGGAGCACATTCCCATCTTGCTCTGCTAACTCCAAACTCCGTGGTCTCTCCACACTTCCAGCCCCGTAAGTTATTTTTTGGCCTCCATTTCTTCCTCCCATCCACCCACGTCCTGCTGGCTGAGCAGGGCAGGAAACAGGAGGAAGGTAACACTCCCAGGGCTGGCGAGGAGGAAGACCACCTCCATACCCTCTGCACCTGGATATTTGCAGTTTTCCACCATAAGCAGGCACACTCCCTGCAGAGACAGGCCTGGGCCATTGGCAGCCTCCAATCCCACACTCAATTATTCAACACAAATAAGAATTTCATTAAAATTTCATGATCCTATCATTTTTTACCCAAATATCTATCTGATTGTGAATGTATTTGTCTGAAGTCCAGCAGTCCAATCACTAAAATCTTTATCCAAAACCTTTCAACCTCCATAAATCATTTTTAATAACAAGCCATTGTGTAATTGCTACCAAGGCCAAATTGGAGCAGGCCTCTCTGCAGACGCAATGCCCAGTGACTGTCTGTTGAACAAGTCCCCCTTGGGAGCAGGGCTGGGGTTTCACAGTGTCTCCTGGCCAGATGGTCGTGACCCCCGGTTCCAGGAGACGATCTCTGTCATTTGCTCGGTAGGACCGATGGGACGATTCCAGGTAAACAACAGCCAGGAGGGATTTATGAGGGGACTGCAGCGCAGGGCTGTACCTGGTGGTTACTGGAAACCACATCAGGGGCAGTGGGAGGGAGGGATGTATGTATGTCCCCTTCTCCTCTGACTCTTCAGGGTTCCTTAGGGTCAGGTGGGTGATCTTGGGGCAGTGACTTAACTCTCAGCTCCTCAGTTTCCCCACCTGGAAGGCAGAGCTGATGAACTCTCACGGACAGGGTGGTTGTGAGGGCCACAGGGCGGGTCTAAGGGAAGCTGTCAGCTCGACACAGCAAGCACTCAAATAAGCCAATGCCAGTGACCTGAGCTGGGTGCACAGACGACTGCTGAGCTAGGGTGGGTGTGATGTGGTGCCCTGGCATCCAGCCCTTGCCTGTCCCACTGCTGTCATCTGGGCCTCTGAGGAGGCCCTGGCCACCACTGGGCAGCAGGAGGGTGGGTCGACATCGAGGTGGCCCCGAGGTGAGACTAGGGGATGTGGCCAATGGACTTTCCTGCCCAAACAGACAAAATGGTTGTGGGGAAGCCCCAGCCACAGCTGAGAGGAAACAAGTCTCAGCAGTTAGAGACAGGGGCATGGGAGCGATGGCCAGAGGATCGGCCCAGGTGTTGCAGAACAAAACGGACAGAAAGCAGTGTGTTTTGCAGGCAGGCCAAGCTGCACCACCACGGGGGCTGAGGGCAGGTGAGGGGGAAGGATCCTGACTTGGGGTGAAGAAGGCCCCTCCCCTGAGATCTGAGAAAAGGTGCGGTGCCCAGGCTCGGAGCTCAGCTTAGAATGAGGCCCCAGGCTCTTTCAGGTCTTGTATTAGTCTGTTCTGCACTGCTATAAAGGAATACCTGAGGCTGGGCAATTTATAAAGAAAAGAGGTTTATTTGGCTCCCAGTTCTGCAGACTGTACAAGCATGGTGCTGGCACCTGCTTCTGGTGAGGGCTTTGGGGAGCTTCCAATCAAGGCAGAAGATGAAGGGGGAGCAGGTGTGTCACATAGCGAGAGAAGGAGCAAGAGAGAGAGGAGGGGGTGCCAGGCTCCTGCAAAGGACCAGCTCTCCCAGGAACTAATAAAGGAAGAACTCATTCATTATAGTGGGAGGCACCTTGCCATTCATGAGGGATCCACCATCATGACACAAACCCCTCCCCCCAGCCCCACCCCCAACGCTGGGGATCGAATTTCAACATGCAATTTGGAGGGGACAAGTATCCCGATATCAGGTCCCATGGCACTCACTGTTAAGGGCCTGCTGGGAGGGAAGAAGGAACAGGACTTGGGGAGTAGCTGCCATGCCCGGTGTGGTGCGGTCTCAGAGGCTGTGGGGGTGCTGTGGGGTGCTGCCCAGGACTAACTCTCCAGAGAATGTCAGGGAGGGATGAGGAGAGGGATGGGAGCGTCCGGGCAGGATGCAGACCTGGCCTTTCGGGGTCACCACTGTGAAGGAGAAGCGGGGAGGTTGGGTTCTGGGTCTGACTCTGCTTCTCAATCACTGTGTGACACAGGACAAGTCACTGGCCGCCTCTGGGCTGGGTCTGCACATCTGCAGAATAACAGATGTTACCTAGGGGATTGCTAAGATGCCTCTGAACTCAGAGTCAGGCTTTGACTATGTATGGTCCTGTGTGACACCCCCTCCTGGCCCCCACCCCCAGCCCCTGCCTTAAATCTGACCAGTGGCTCCCACCTCAAACTCCTTCCACCAGGAGAAGGCAAGTCAGTACCCGGAACCCACAGTGCTGGCTTGGCAGCCCTTCAGGTCACTGAGTGACGCCAGGTCTGGCAACAACAGGGAGACTTGGTTCATTAGAGACCATAGCTAATGTGCCCTCGCCCTTGGAGATGCCATAATGGGGTGGTTTCTTCAGCTTCCTCTGTGGGAAGGAAGAAAATGGGGAGAATGGGCAGCGACAGATGGACCCGACTCACACCCCAGAGGAGAGACTGAGACAGCAGTTTTGTGCTGGTCTCAGCTTAGAGACTTGGGCACAGCACAGGACAGCTATTGGGCTCTTCTATTTCCCATGGCAAGAACCTCAGAGTAACATGGCTTGCGTTCAGAAGGGATTTATTAGCATATACAAACAGAGAAGCTCAGAGACAGGGCAGCCTTGTGGAGCAGCTTGACTCAGGAGTTCAAATGATGCCAGCAGGACCTGCTCCTTCCTTCTTGGTATTTTAGCATTTCTCTGCCACACAAGGCCATCTCAAGTCCCCCTTCCTGGTGGCCAGATGGTTTCCATCCAGAGTGGTATCCAACAGAGAAGAGAGAACTTCTCTTCCTCATGGCTGATCAAAAGTTCTGGGCCACTGGCTCTGAGAACCACACCCCCACCTCTGCACCATCAGACAGGACAGAGGGCTGGAATGTGCTGACTGGCTTAAGACAATCAGGGTCCATCCCATGAGTGAGGTTATCCCTACCCAAGTCATGTGGGCTCAGAAAAGGGAGAAGGTACTGCTTTATCAGCAAAAGAATGAACGGGTACTAGGCCACAAAAACCCACAAATGCCCTCGACTGGGTTTGGGTGGGGGCAACAAAAAATATTAACAAAAACAAAAGAGAAGAGGGGAAAACACAAATCTCATGCATCATGGTTGATTTCATCTCATTTTCTCAAGAGTACAATGAGATTGGAACCGCTATTATCCTAGGCATAGAATCCTAGGTGTTTAGAGTTGGAAGTATCTTCAATACTCTCAGACCAACCCCACTTTCTTATTTACTTATGTAGTTAATTACTTTAATTGACAACTAAAAATTGTATATATTTATGGTGTACAGCATGATGTTTTGAAATACGTATACATTGTGGAATGGTGAAATTAAGCTGATTAACATATGCTTTACCTCATATATTTCTTTGTGGTGAGGATACTTAAAATCTACTCAGCCCCACTTTCATAGGCAGGGAAATAAAGACCCAGAAAGGTTAACTGACTATCTCAAGGTCACACAGCTCAGGGAAAGATGGTGGAGAAGGAAGCACAAGGAATCCATTTATCTTCCCACCTAGATAACAGTGGCACTGGCAAAATCTGTCTGATGTAGCTATGTTGGAACTCTAAAGTCTATTCAAAGGCTTGAAAATTCCAGGGAAGGGCTTGGACAGTAAATTGCAGTTAATTTCTATTCATTTCAGCTCTTAGTTGGGTAGCAGCTACCCATTTTCCACCCCTCAGCCATGTGACAGGTAGCTGTGCACATGTTCCTGAAGTAGCTTACGTGCAGCTTGTGGGAGCCCGGGTGGGCAATAAGGACCTTGTCCTCCAAACATTGGGGATCTGTGCTCTGATTGCTGATTGCTTCTGATTGTAGAGATGCAGACACAGAGGTGAACAGCCATTATTGTAATCTTTACTGCCATTGTTACAGCCCCTACCCTGCTGGCTGAAAAGACTTTCAGGTAACTTAAAGGACTGGCACATTTTTACCCTTTATTTTTCCCTTTTCTCTTTTTGGGAGTCAGACATTTAAGCACTAGGGTATTTGGAAGCAATTGCACATACAGGGGAATTTAGAAAGTCACTGCACATGCCCAGGGGAAGGTGCAGGCTCAGAAAAGATCTGAGAAGACCTTAAGTTTTTGCCTCAGACTGATCTCTGGCACAAAGACAGCCAACAGTAATAACAACAACAACAAAAAGCAAACCCTGAAGAAAGAGAGAATCCAATTTCCAGAGTTACTATAAGATTCAAATGTCTAGTTTTTTTGGTTGGGAAAAAAAAAAACCCACAGGGCATCCAAAGAAACAGGGAAGTACTGCCCATTCAATAGAAGAAAATAAGTCAACAGAAACTATCCCTAAGAAAGATCAGATGGTTGACTTACTAGACAAAGACTTTAAAACAACTGTCTTAAAGATGGTCAAAGAACTAAAGAGAAAGTCAAGACAATGACATATGAATAAAATGGAAATATCAATAAAGAGATAGAAAACATAAAAATAGTATAAAAATATTCTGGAGATAAAAAGTACAATAACTGAAATAAAAATCATTACAGAGATTCGAAAGCTGATACCATGGTCTAAATGTTTATGTTTCCACAAAATTCCACGGTGGAACCTAATTCCCAGTGTGAGAATATTTGGAAATGGAGCCTTTGAGAGGTAATTAGGTCATGAATGAAATTAGTGCCCTTATAAAAGAGGCCCCAGAGAGATCTCTCCCTCCTTCTGCCATGTGAAGACATAATGAGAAGAGGCCATCTATGAACCTATAAACTGGGAAGAGGGCCCTCACCAGACACTGAATCTGCTTCTGCCTGATCTTGGACTTCCCAGCCCTCAGAAGTATGAGAAATAAATTTCTGTTGTTTGTAAGCCACCCAATCTATGGTATTTTGTTATAGCAGACTAAATGGGCTTAGATAGCAGATTTGAGCAGGCAGAAGAAAGAATCAGCAAACTTGATACAAGACAATTGAAATAATCAAATCTGAGGGACAGAAAGAATAAAGATTGAAGACAAATGAACAGAACCTATGGGACCCCTGGGACACAATCAAGCAGACCAATATACGTATTGTGGGGGTCCCAGAGGGAGAACAGAAAGAGCAAGGAGCAGAGAGATTATCTGAAGAAATAACGGCCAAAAACTCCCCAAATTTGATGAAAGATATGAATATAAACATCCAAAAAGTTCAATGAACACCAGGTAAGATGAACTCAAAGAGACACACACCAATATACATAATTAAACTGTCAAAAGACAAAGATAGAATGTTGACAGCAGCAAGAGAGAAGTGATTCATGACATACAAGGGATCCTCAATAAGATTAACAGCAGATTTCTCATCAGAAAACCTGAGAGGCCAGAAGGCAGAGGCTGATATATCCAAAGTGCTGAAAGAAAACAAACTATTAACCAAGAATCCTGTATCTGGAAAATCTGTCCTCCAAAAGTGAGGGAGAAATTAAGACATTCTTAGATTAAACAAAGGCTCATGGAGTTTGTTACTACTAGCCCTGCTCTGCAAAAAATGTTAAAGAGAGTTGTTTAGATTGAAATTAAAGGACACTAGGCAGTAATTAAAATCTGTGTGAAGAAATAAAGATCTCAGTAAAGGCAATTATAAAAACTTGAATTATTGTAACTTTGGTTTTAAACTCTTCTTTTTGTTTCTACATTTTTTAAGAGACTAATGCATTTAGAAAAACAATTATTAGTCTAAAAGATAGCATTATTGTAACTTTGGTTTGTAACTCCACTTATTTTCTACATGATTTAAGAGACTAATGTATAAAAATTTATTAGTCTATATTTTTGGACAGATAAAGTATAAAGACATAACTTATGACATCAATAACTGAAAGGGGATGGGAAGGAGCAGAGTTTTTGTATGTTACTGAAGTTAAGCTGGTATAAATTTAAATTATAGTAGTATAACTTTAGAATGTTAAGTGTAGTCTCCATGGTCACCACAAAGAAAATAGCTATAGAATATACACAAAAGGAAATGAGAAGGGAATTAAAATGTTCCACTGCAAGGAAAAAAAAAAAAACACCCACAAAATCAATTAAACACAAAAGAAGACAGCAATGCAGGAAATGTGGGATAAAAAACTATAAGGCAAAAAAATTACAAAAAAAATGGCAAAATGACACAATTAAGTCCCTCCTTGTCAGTAATTTCTTCAAATGTAAATTGATTAAACTCTCCAGTCAGAAGACAGAGGTTGGCAGAAAAGAAAAAATAAAATCCCGTGATCCAACTACACGCTGTCTACAAGAGACTCACCACATATCCAAAGACACAACTAAGTTAAAAGGGAAAGTAAAGAAAAAGATATTCCGTGCGCATAGTAACCAAAGGAGAGCAGGGGTGGCTATACTAATGTCAAACAAAATAGACTTTAAATCAAGATCACACAGCTCATTAGTGGAATACCCAAGTCTTCCCAGAGAAAGCTCACGCCAGCAGGAATCCATCTGCTTAGAGTTGCTGCAGAATTACAGGGGCCTGTCTGCAAGAGGAGCTCCACTCCCACTCACCCCAGGTAGGGCAGCTGAGCGGACCAGAGCCCACACTGCACTGGGCTAGCAGGAATAGGGGTCCCTCATCACCTCCCAGGCCCCTTCCAGCCCATCTCTCCCATTTGGGCAGACTCTGCCTCAATAGGTGCAACCAGGCAGACCCAGCTAGAGACCTTTCTCCAAGGATCCTGTGGCTCTTTACACTCCACACTCTGGACTGCATAGCTGATCCCAACCTCTGCCACCCCTACTCCACCTCCCTGTGGGTCTGTGAAAGCAGAAAGTTAACTTCAAGAGTGTAAGAGATGCGGGTGTTCTTCACAGCTATCTAGTCAAAACCCTGCATTTTACAGGGGGGAGAATGTGGCCCAGGGGAAGGGGCATTCCGGGGCAGACAGAGGACTCCAGGTGGAAGGCGTCCTGGCTCCCAATCTGATGCTCTCCCACCACACCACTGGCCTTGCTGGCTGCACCAGCCCTGAGCTTATGGCCCCTGGCTGGGACTATCAACCATCCTGAAGCCTATTTATACACTCACCACCTCTCTCCCTTCAACAGTGTCATTCTTTGCAAGGTGTATCCACTCTCTTATTTAAACATGAGACAACCGAGGGCCAGAGAGTTGTTGGGGCTTGTCCAAGATCACGCTGGCTGACATGTCAGAGATCAGGACCACCCCCAGCCTCCTTGCATCCCAGAACAGAAGCTTTCAAAGAGTTTATGTCATTTTTTTCCTCCTTTGATCCCTGGTAGGCTGGCATCACTGGGACTGTTGCCCTAGTTATAGATGAGGGATGAGGCTCAGAGAGGCCACCTGGGCTCCTGACACACACTTCCTCTTCAATAGTGAAGAGGAAGTGGGCCAGGTTTCCTAGAGTCCAATCTGGTGCCCTGGCACCCCCATCCTCAACCTCCCACTAGCACTGGCACACTCAGAAATGGCATTCCCCCCTGACCAACACAGGCATAAACAAAGTAGGGGTGTCTTTTTCTCACCTCAAGAGGCATCTGGGGAAGGCCCAGCAGCTGCCTCCTCTGTTTCCCCTTGGTGGCCTCGGCATGTGTGGATGCCCTGAGGTCACAGCCTGGCTGCACCACCCCTGGACCTTGTGTGCCATGTCAGGACAAGCAGCGACCGTCCAGAGTCCAGCCTGCTCCAGCCCTGGCAGGGCGCTTTCCCGGGGTGCTCGCAACAGCGGGGTGCTGCGGGCAGCGTGGGTAATGTTTCCCCTCGCAT
Source organism: Daubentonia madagascariensis (assembly GCA_023783475.1). Classification (NCBI taxonomy): domain Eukaryota; kingdom Metazoa; phylum Chordata; class Mammalia; order Primates; family Daubentoniidae; genus Daubentonia; species Daubentonia madagascariensis. The sequence goes on from JAKFHU010000117.1 coordinate 7,766,248, forward strand.
GGGCGGGGGCTGTGCCACGTGACTAGGGGGAGATGGGTGAGAAATGTAATGTTTTTAAGGAAGCAAAATTGTCCCTGACGAGATAGGGTCTGTTAGTAGGAAAGCAGAGGAAGGTCGATGCCAGCGGGCAGCCCGCAGTCTCTGCGCCGACACTGGCGAGCTCATTTTCATGTCTGTTACCGCGGTGGCTGCGCGCGGGCGCCTTCGCTGTCGTGAACAGGCGGTGGGAGGCTGAGCGCCTGCCCGGCCCGCAGCGAGGTGTCGCCCAGCCAGGCCGGCCCCAGGGCACCCACAGCGCCCCCAGATCTGTGCTCCTGCCGCTCTGTCTGCCGCTCCCTTCCCCCTGTCCCAGTTCTCTGCCTGACGGTCCCAGTCAGCACATTCCTGCAGCCTGGAGAGGAGGGGGCCGGCGCGGTGGCTTATCAGTCATGTTGCTGACGCCACTTTCAACTTGAACCTCTTTAAACAAGTCTGCTATCCAAGTCCAAACGCAAACCAACCCCCTGCTCCCATCTCAGTGTTACAGTTCCTCTCTCGTATCCTGCTGATGGATGTTCGTGGGGGTAACCTTCGTGGAGGACATTTGTACAGCATCTATCAAAATCCAAATGCATGTGCCTTTTGATTCAGCAATTTATTAGAATTTCTGGTACTAGATCACTTCAACTCAGGGGTATGTATTTATGTATGCAAGGATGTTCACATCATTTGTAAAAATGTAATAGCTAAAATTTGAGATAATCTGATGTCTATTAATAGGAGATTAATTCCCTGAATGGTGGCACAGCTCTAGCAGTCATTAAAAGACAAGCATGGTCCCTGTGCACTGGCTCAGAGGGCTGTCCATCATGTTTTTTGAATAAAAAGGTTTGATGAAAAATATGAACAGCACACTGCTGCTTTGCGTAAAATTTCTGATCATTTTGTATGTGCACAGATAAATATCTTGATAGATGAACACTTGTACTAGGAGACTCTTGGGGAAATCCTTTATAAGTCTGACACTCTCTGGCAACATGAACTATCTGAGGTCGCTCGTGCCCAAGATGATCTTCCTTGTCGCTGCTCAAGGTCATTGCCCCAGCGTTCCTCCCCCTCTCCTGCATCATCAATTTTGCCTCCACAGGGTCATTACCGTCAGTGTCCCGATGCCACATTTCCCCAATCTCAAACAGAACAAAACAAAACCCCAGAATCCAAAGCAAAATTCACCTTCTCCTGTTCCCCTTGCTTTCCCTCACAGTAAAACACCACACTTGCCAGCTCTGGTTCTTCTCCTGCCAGTTTCTTTTCCTTTCTCTCTATCCGAATTTCCACCCCTCACGCTCCACCGCGAGTGCTCTTGTCCAGGTCACCGATGAACTCCTCATTGGTAAGCGCAATGGTCAACTTGCAATGACCCGTGTCCTTGGTCGTTTGGCATGGTGGCCTACTCCTCTCTGAGACCCTCTCCCCTTGGCCCCTGGGACGCCGTGCTCTCCTGGTTCTCCTCCATCTCCCAGGCTGCTCCTCCCGTTTCCTTTGCTGGTTCCTTCCTGGCTCCTTGACCGGTAAACCTCGAGCTGCCCCTGAGCTCTGCCCCTGGTCGTCTCCTCAGCCTCCCTCCTCCCTTGGGCCTCTACCTGCAGTTCACAGGCTAACGCTCCCCAGTTTCCTTCTCAGCACGAGCTCTCCCTGGGCCCAGAGGCTTGTGCATCCAATGGCCTACTCACCACCTCCCTCCCCTCCGTGAGGGCAGCTCAGTCCAGACACCTGCAGCTCTGCTGGACCCCTCTTCCTGTCACGCCCCATGTCACACCTATCAGCAAACCTGCTGGCTCTTCCGAAGCATTTCTAGAACTGACCACTTCTCATCACCTCCACTGCCACCTCCCTGGTCCCCACATGTTCCTCTCTCTCCTGGATTATTGCTGTCGCCTCCTAACTGCTCTTCCTGCTTCCTCCCTTTCCCCCTAAGAATCTATTCGTCACAGAGCAGTAGAGTGATCTCATGTGATCCTACTAGATTCGTCCAATCGTATCTCTTCTCTGCTCAGAAACTTTCAATGCTCTCATCAGTGAGAGAAAACTCCAGCATCCTCACAATGGACCACCTGGCCCTGTGTGAACTGTGGCCCCACCACAACCCCCCTGCTGACCTCACGCCTGCTGTTCTCCCCCTGCTCCAGCCACACTGGCCTCTCGCTTTTCCTGGAACATGCCAGGTCTGTCCTGCCCAAGGGCCTTTGCACTTGCTGCTCCTCTGCCTGCAGCCCTCCTCCCCAGACTTCCTCAGGGCTTACTCCGTAGTCCTTACTTGGTCTTTGCTCCAAAATCCTTCTCAAGGAAGCCAGCCCAACAATTTTATTTAAAATGGCACCTCCCTTGGCCCCTCTAAGTACTCCCTTTCTCTCTTCCTACCTAGCACCTCTGACGTACTATGTCATTAACTTATTTATTTTGTTTATTCTAAAGTTAATGATTTATAGATAATTCAGTAGTTCAGCCTGTTTTATTCTCTGATTTATGCAGAACACTCAGTTCCTGGAACAGAGCAGATGCCCAATTAATATTTGTTGAATGTCTGACTGAATGAAGGCAACTATTTTCCCTTCTCATAGGAAGAAGATGAGATGACTAAGCTGCGAACAACATGGGTTGTTCTTGTACAGATTTCTGCAGAACCCTGAGTTCCTGGAAGAAAGACCACATGCCTGAAGAGAGACAAAAGTAGATGGTTGGTGGTGGGTGCTTTCTAGAATTTACTTGCTCTAGAAACTATGTCTGCCTCTTTTTAATGTTTTCATTAAAAAATACACCAACACAAGCAAAAAAGAGAGAGAGATTCTCCAAGGATGATGAGTTTAGTTGGGAGTGAGCAACGCAATGGGGAGAACGTGTGCCGTAGTCAACTGCGGGCGTGCTGAAGAACGCAAAGGAAGACAAGGGCTTTGAAACGTAAAATGAGCTGTTTTGAAACAATTATCCTTGGCTACAAGGATCAGTAACAAGAGTGGCGTCAGACCAAGACTGGACAGGCATTGCTGAGCAGATGTCCTTGCAGAAGTATTTTTTTGTGTAAGGTTGTGGTTTTGGCAGAGTTTTTTGTGATAGTTCTTGTTCTCAGGCCATTGTGCGTGACAACCCTCCCTTCACATCCTTCCCTGGCTTCATTTTGTCAGTGTTTGACCCAAGGGACTCCTTTTTGATTCTGACAACTTCCACAAACGGAAAGTTTTAAATAGTATCTTGAATAAGTTAAGAAAGCTGTGACTGGATGTTAACCATGGCCACAAGTCCCTGCCCTGAAGATGTCAGGAGAAGGAACAGAACCCAGCCCTCGCAGAAGGATGCCCATCTTGCAGACTGAGGCTCAGCTGAAGGGGAGGCTTGAAGGGGAGCTCAGCCTCCCCCCCCCGCCCCCCGCAACCACAAGGCGCAGTGCTCTGTGTCAATTCTGGCGATCTGGACCAGGCAAAAAAATGATAGTCACCCCCACTTCAGGATGAAAGCGGGGCAGCAGGGGCAGCATTTCCCAAGGAATAGGGGGACAGAGAAACCCTTTGGGCACACTGTCGTCGTGTGTCCTGAAATTGCCTACTCGTTGTGATTTTTTTAAAAAAATTGTTCAAATCCTTTTGAGGCTGAGTGGGGGGACATTCCTAATCAAAGTAGTTCCTACAACACCCTCAAATTTTAATAGTGAGTGTCTTGCAGGAGTGGGAGTGGAGAGAGCCTCAGAGAAAGGCTGAAAATTTTACATTTTTTCTTCTGCTGCTGTTGGAGTTGTTTTTTTCCAAGAAGCATGTATTACCTTTGTACTGTGTGTGTGTGTATTATTTATATGTGTGTGTGCATATATGTGTGTATGTATTAACGTGTGTGTATGTGTCCCAGCTTCAGGAGTGAGGGTTATTTACAAGATAAAGGGATTCCACAGTTTACAAAAAGATTTGCTAAAGGCTTTTTGAAGTGTTGTGCTCTCTAGGGCCCAACGGAAAAGGCTTTTGATTTAGAAACCCTTTCCTTGTACACTCCAATGCAACCCTAAACACAGGGTCAATTTCTGTTTCAAGTTCTAATTTAACTAGCATTCTCCCAAGTTGCAGCTATGTGCGTGGCACTGTGGTTGGCACAGTGGAGAAACAAAGATGAAGAAGACCCGTATTCAAAGGGGGACTGGACTTTCTCACAGAGGAGGCTTTTAAAGAACTTCTCAGAAGCTGTTGCCTAGCACACTTGAGCAAGAATCCTCTGTATCGTCCATAAATCCAACCAGGAGTGCAGATATGATGAGGTGCCTCTGCTCTCCTAGGTGGATGGGGCTGCCAGAAGGGTCTGCTGGAATCAGAGTGGGCTTTGGGGGTGCTGGTGAAGGAGGAACAGATATTTTGCCTCCACTCTTACACCACTGCTGTACAGAACCCACAAAAGGAGCCCTGCAATGTAATGAGTGATAGTTTTTGAAACTATGACCAAAAGGTGTTACAGGCAACTTGGGAAAGCAAGTTCCAGTTACACTCAGAGAAGGCAAGGAAGGAACAAGGGGCCTTTCTGAGTTCTCTGTGCCCCCAAATAGCCCCATAGTTGACCTCACCTGCAGGTCCCCTTCTTACCCCTTGCTGTCATCAGCCTGCCTGTGTGGCTGATGTTGGGTGGGAGGGAGGCAATGTGAATTGCAGTTATATCTGAATTTTTATTTTAGTGTTCTGATCTGAAATGAGTTTCTCTATTGATAAAATCTTTTTAAACAAGGACATATTTCTTTTGAAATGAGAAAACAAGACAACAAAAACATTAAAAACAACGAAAGATAGCAGTATGCACTTCATCGGGTGGTTGTGAGGATAAAATGAGATGATGCAAGTCCCAGGGCACAAAGCCTGGCAGTGGGGTTGGGGAGCTGCCATAGCCTCATTGCTCCCGTGGCTGTGTGGTTGTGGTGGTTGCTGTTGGACATCAAAGGTCTTGGTAGTGCTGTTGCTGTGACACTTTGACAGGTAGTTTTATCTTTCCATGCCTTGGCCGATTCATTGATAAAATCAGAACACATTCTTCCCAGCCTGAAAGCAGGATGATGGACTGCAAGACCTGGTAGTGCCATTTCCAGTGTTGGAAATCTCTGTTTTTTTTGGCTATGCTGGGTCGGTGACTTTTGATATTAACACAACAGGAGGGCAGGGGGATGATATGAAGTACCACATCCATTTCTTCACAATTCGGTAACATGCATTCAGGAAACACTTAGGCAGCCCTCTCCTTATTCCCATTCTACGGATGAGGAGACTGAGGCTTGCAACCTTGCTATGTTATGCAGCCTTAATCCCTCTCTGTGTGGGCAGCGGGCTCTCTGCTTGTCTTGACTGTGATATCAAGAGCTCAAGGATCTGCTTGGGAAATCGGGACATGAGTAGTTTGAAACAATTGGCTCCCTTGAAGGGGTCATTTTTTCCTGGATCATTGCCCACAAGTCAATATTTGACTGTGCCACCTATGCAAGAAGTGCTGGTGCTCACAAGAAGTGGCAATGAAGATCAATAATCTTGACAAAATCTGAATAAAAGTGTCTAGGGGAAACTGGAGGGGAGGAGATGTGCAGGCGGCCCTTGAGGACTCCATAAATCTGAGGCTGATGAATCACCTGGGCACGTGCCTCTGCCACCCGCATCCCAGCTCAGGACAGGAGCGGCGTAATTACTTTTCTGGCAGTGATTATCTGGAGCAAGCCAGTCCATTTTTCTCTTTTATTACTGTTAAATTTCAGAAAAGTGTCTTCTGCAGGCCCCTCTTATCTAAATGTTGGATTTATCTGATGACTCCGCTAGGTCTGGTGATAAATGGTAGAGCGTGCTGTGCAGGAAGGAGGGCTCGGTTCCTGTGCCCGCCTGCCTGGGGGTTCTCTTGGTGGGGGTGATGAGTGGGCTGCTGGACAGCCAGCCATTCATAATCATCAGCCCCATCAGTGGTACCATTCATTTTCCTTCCTTCCCTGTTTCCCTGCTCTGGGGACTGGCTGTGCCCAACTCAAGGCAGCGGGAAGAGGCTGAGGCTGAGACTAACTCAGGACTCGGGGAAGGATTTCCCGGGTTAGACATGGAGGAAAAGGGACAGCTAGCCAGCAGGGCCATCTCCCTGTGTCCAGCTGTAACCTCCTCCTCACTCACAGCATGTTCTATTGTGGTCAGAGCCCCAACAGGAACTGGCATCAATCAGTGAAGCCACAGATTCCAAGGCGTCCTTTTCTAAGCAAATTGCCCCAGCTCCCCTGACACTCTAGGGCCCAAGTTGCATATGAAAATTAGATTGCTTTTCTTCCAGGCCCTTTGCCTAGGCTTCTTGGAGCATCATCAGCTTCCCTGAAAAACAGCGAAGTGCCTGGATCTAGATACTATCAAGAATCACATAGTAAGACTCCACACAACAGTGGCTTATACAAGACAATATTACATTACTGTCTCACATAGCAATTTTAGCATTGGCTATTGATGCCTCGTGAGGTGACTCTGCAGTGTTGGGGACCCCAGGCTGCTCCATCTTTTGTTTTTGCTCCTAATTTGTAGGCCCTATTAATTTTGTGCAGCATAACTCAATTCCATGTCCATATCCCATCCAGTAGGAAGGAAGAACAAGAGGACATGAAAAGCATAGCCCTTCTTTTTAAGGACACAACATGGAAGTTGTACACATGATTACTTGCGTACCATTGGTAGAAAATAGTCATGTGGCTGTACCTTGCTTGCCATGACTTCCGCTTCTTGTCTTGATGGATTAATAGGAACTGGATTTGCCCTTTTGCCTGAAACAACTAAAAAAAAACTGAACAAAATACATGGAACAACAATTTTCCAGACATTAGGCATCAGGCAAGGAAGACACAGTGATCCCTACAAGATGGCAAATGAAAGGCAAGTCTCATAATATTTCAGCTTTTACATCTAAAAAAGTTTTTATTTTTCTTTTGGTTTTGAAAGACACTCTTGTAGAGTTTAGAATTTTAGGCTCAGAGTTTTTTTATTTCTTTCAGCATTTTAAGATGTTTCTCCACTGTTTTCTCACTTGAATTATTTCTGAGAAGAAATCTGCTGTCATCCTTATATTTGCTCCTCTGTGCATAATACGTCTTTTTTCCCCTCTGGCTGCTTTTAAGACTTTATCACTAGCTTTGAGCACTTTGATCTGATCATGTTGTTTGTGCTTAGAATCTTTTGCACTTCTTGGACCTGTAGGTTCTTACTTTCTATTGAAATTGGAAAATATTTGGCTGTTGTCTTTTCAAATTTTGTTTCTGTCCTGAAAGAAATAACCAGCTCATATACACTGCAAGAAATGTTAAGTGGCATCTTTTAGGCAGAAGAAAAGTGATACCAGATGGAAACACAGATTTCACAAAGGAACGAAGGAAATAGTAATTACACAGGCTAATATAACATATTTTCTGTTATTATTTAAATCTCTTTAAAAGGTCATTAACCATTTGAAGACTAATAACAACAGCGTAGTGTTGGGTTTACAATATATGCAGAAGTAAAGTGAATGATGTCGATAGCATAAAGGCCTAGAGAGAAGACATAGAAGCATGCTATTACAGGGTTCTTACATGTGCAGTGGTATAATACTTCAAGGAACACAGTGATAAGCTCAGCATGTATAACATAAACCCGAAAGCAACCACTAAAATATGAAAACAAAGAGTTATAGACAAAGATCCAACAAAGAAGATAAAATGGAATCAGAAAAATACTCTATTATTCAAAAAGAAAGTAGAAAAAGAAAAAAAGTAAATAAAGAACAGATGTGAAAAAGAGAAAACAAAGAGCAGGCTATGTGTAAAACTAACCATATTAATAATCACATTAAGTGAAAAGGTCTAAACACCCTCAATTAAATGTGGAGACCATCAGGCTAGATAAAAGACCACGACTCAACTATATACTGCTCATAAGAAATCTACTTTAAATATTAAGGCATGAATAGGTTAAAAGTAAAAGGTTGGAAAATGATACATCATGCTAGCAATAATCAATCTAAAGCAGGAGTGGCTATATTAATATCAGAGTAGATTTCAGAGCAAAGAATACTATTACCAGGAATAAAGAGAGCCACTTAATCATGATGAAGATGCCAAATTATCAACAAACATAACAGTTCTAAATATATATATATACACACACACACACACATACATAGAAAAGCAGAATTTCAAAATAAGCAAAAATGGATAGATCTGCAAAGAGAAATAGACAGAACTATAATTATAGTGGGAGATTTCCATATTACTCTCACAATATCTGCTAGAATAAGTAGAGAGAGAGTAAATAAGGATATAATTTGAAAGACTTCTACAACGCTATCAGACAATATGTTCTAATGGACATTTATAAAACTCTCTACAACAGCAGAGTACATATTATATTCAAGGACACATGAAATATTTACCAAGATAGACCACATAAAGCAAGTCTCAATAATTTAAAAGGATTCTAGTAATACAAAGTATGTTATCTATCAATAATAAAAATAAATTAAAACTCAATAGCATAATGATATCTAGAAAATCCCAAAATATTTGGAAACTAGGTAATATACTTTTAAACAATTCAACTGAAAGAATAAATCAAAAGGAAAATTAAAAAGTATTTTTGAATTGAATGAAAATTAAAACTTAACATATCAAAATTTATGACACACCACTAAAGCAGTACTTAGGGGGGAATTTATAGCACTAAACATCTATGTTAGAAAATCAGAAAGGTCTGAAATCAATGGCATAAGCTTACACCTTAAGAATCTAGAAGAACAAATTAAACCCAAAACAGAAAGGAGATGATAAAGATCAGATCAGAAATTAATGAGATAGAAAACATGAATATGATAAAGAAAGTAAAATCTGGTTATCTGAGAAGATCAATAAAATAATAAATAAATATCCAGAGGGATTAGAAAAAAGAGGGAAGATACAAATCACCAATATCAGGAATGAGAGAGGAGACATCACTACCAACTCTACAGATATTAGAAGGAGTATAAGAGAATAATATGAGCAATTTTATGAAAATAAATGTGACAACTTCAGTAGACAAATTTAAAGACACAAACCACCAAAGATCACTCAAGAAGAAATTGATAGCCAGGATAGTCCCATGTTCATTAAAGAAATTGAATAATTAAACTTGCAGTTAAAAATCTCCCCTCAAGAAAACTCAAGGCATGCATGGCTTATCTACAGAATTCTACCACATGTTTAAGGATGAAGTAGTAACAAATTTGCACAAATTTGTGTTAGTTTGAATTTTTTTGTCCTCTCTGAATTTCATGTTAAAACTTAGTCCCTAATACAACAGTATTGAGAAGTAAGACCTTCTGGGAAGTGTTTAGGTCATGGGGGCTCTGTCCTAATGAATGGATTAATGCTTTTATAAAAGGATTGACAGAGGGAATTCACCCCTTTCGCCCTCCTGCCTTTTGCCATGTGAGGACACAGTGTTTCTCCCTTCTGGAGGATGCAAATTCAGGGTGCCATCATGGAAGCAAGACTGTGCCTTAACCTGTCAGTGCCTTCATCCTGGACTTGCCAGCCTCCAGAACTGTGAGAAATAAATTTCTGTTCTATATAAATTACTCAGTCTCTGGTAATTTTTTATATCAGCAGAAAACAGACTAAGGTACCTTGATATAAAAATTATGTAAAGACATTACCAGAAAAGAAAACTATGGTACAATATTCCTCATGAAAATAGGTTTAGGGATTTTGAACAAGATGTCAGCAAATCAAACCCAATAATACATAAAATGGAAAATGCATCATGGCCAAGTGGAGTTTTTCTTAGAATGCAAGGCTGGTTTAATCTTAAAAAGTCAATCAATACAATTAATAATATTGAAGAACCACATGATCATTGCTCTAGATGCAGTACAACCATTTCACAAATCTAAGATTGATTTCTGATAAAAGCTCTTAGCAAACTAGGAATAAAAATGAATTCCTTCAACTCGATAAAGGACATCCACAAAATATCAACCACTAACATCATACTTAATGAGGAAAGACTGAAGGCTTTCCCCCTTGAGATCAGAAACAAGGCAAGGACCCACTCTCACCACTCCTATTCAACAATGTAGTAGAGGTTCCAGCCAATGTGACAAAGCAAGAAAAAGAAATTAATTCATTCATTGGGAAGAAAGAAGTAAACCTGTCATTATTTACAAATGACATGATCATCTATGTAGAGTATTCTATGGAATCTACAAAGTAAAATACTTCAACTGAAAAATGAGTTTAGAAAGGTTTAAAGATATAAAATCAATACAGAAAAATCAATTGCATTTCTGAATATGGGCAATGAACAATTGGAAATTGAAATAAAAATCAATACCATTTACAGTAGCATAAGAAAACATTAAATATAAAATCATTAGGGATAAATCTGACAAAAAATGTGTAAGAGCTACACACTGAAAACTGTAAAGCATTTAAAATGACCTAGGTAGATAGAGAGATCCACTGTGTTCATGGGTTAGAAGATCTATTATTGTTAAGATTTCAATTCTCTATAAATTGACCTATAGATTCAATATATTTCCAATCTAATCCCAGAAGCATTTTGCAGAAATTGGCAAATTGATTCTAAAATTCACAAAATGCAAAGAATAGCCAAAACAGCTTTTAAAAAGATCAAAGTTGGAGAACTAACACTACCTGACTTCAAGACATAGTATAAAGCCGCAGTAATCAAGAGAGTGTGGTATTGGCATCAAGACAGACAAATAGATCAATGGAACAGAACACAGAGTGCAGAAGCAGATCCACACACTAAGAACAACTTATTTTGGACAAAAATGCAAAGGTTATTCAGTGGAGAAAGGACAGTCTTTTCAACAATGGTGCTAGAACGAGTGGAGATCCATATTTTTAAAAATGAACTTTGATCCATACCTCATCCCATACACAAAAATGAATGGCCTGGCAAGCAGCAGGCATCTAGCACATGCCAGCTGTCCTATGGTTGTCTGTGGTTGTGCTGCTGTTGCTGGAAGGCTGTTCAGTGGATGATTCCACTCCGTCTGTGCAGACTCTGGATGCAGAGCTGGGATCTCCAGGAGAAAACTCACGGGGGACAGATTTCAACTCTGGAGAAGTGAGACCTTCCTAGCCTGTGAGCTGCCCCTGCCCCACAGGTGTGGGAACCAAGGTCACGTGAGGCCTGGGTGGAGACTCCACGGCAGGGACTTATGTAGCTGCTAGGCTGAGCCTGAGACCATTTACCAGCTATGTGACCTTCAGTCTGGGCCTCAGTTTCCTCATCTGCAATGTGAGGATAATAATATTTCTATGTGCTTTGGCTATGAGATATAAATACTCTCCATATATGCCAGGCAGAGAGCATGGTATACAATTAGCCCCTCAGAAATATGAGTCTCCTGCTCCTGCCAACATTCCGTCATTCACCAGGGAACAAGCACCATGGACTCGCTCAGTTTGTCCTGCACATGGACCTGAGGCTCCTGAGAGGTGGGCAGGGGCCACCCTCGTCCTCGGAACCTGAGTCGCTGCATGGAGGAAAGCTGCCACCTGCTTGGCAGTGTCGGGGGTGAGCACTGGGTCCCCAGGTCTCACCCAGGTCTGGTCTCTCAGCGGGGACATAGCAAACTGTAACTAACACTTGGGGAAGGGGACCTCTGGCTGCCGCCCAGGCCCTTGCAAGGGCAATAAATCCTCCATGTCTCTTCTTCCCTGCACAGCCCTGGGCCTGCCCCCTGGCCTTTTCCCTTCTGGACCTGGGAAGGAGGCTCGGGGGCTTGTGGTTGCTGGAGGCAGGGGAGGGAAGGGAGGTGTGGGGTCCGCAAGGGACTTCCTCAGGGTCACTCAGCAGGTCAGTGGCCAGGGGCACTCCAGGTTTTCTGGGATGGGGAGGGGTCTTCCAGCCATGCCATCCTCCTGCTGCAGCAGGAAGGCCTGACCCTAGGTGCTTTACTCAGAGACTTCATGGTGCTCCTTTGGGCTGGTCCTCCCTTAGAAGCTGCCCCACGTGCCCCCTGGGTCCCATTTCACCTATTCCAGGTGCAGACCCCAAAAGTGGTCTCTCAAAGGGTCCCAACTCTGCTCACATCAGGGAGAGCCCTGGACCCTGCCCCTCCCAAAGACAACCTGGTTCTGCTTAGTGGTTCTGCTTAGAACCACCTAGTACAAACCTCCTTTCCCTGTCCCCACTGTCCCCAGCCTTGGGCCATTTCTCAGGTGAGAAACTAAAGACAGCCCAGCCATGCACTATTTTCTGGTTCATTCTGTCTCTGACTCCTGAGCAACAGGATAAAGAGGAAGGTTGGGGGAGCACTATCTTGTCTCAGGAAGCCCTGAGGAGATGACATTGAGCTGAGACAGTCATAGACTCTCAGGGTGGATAGGTAGGTCTTAGAGTTAGATCCTCTAGTCCAGGGATCACCTGGAATCTTCTAGAGGCCAGGGAGTGTTCCAGTGTAGGGGACAAAACAGGGCAAGCATTATGCCAAAGATACTGCGTTCAGCCCCCAAGTTGAGAGGTGGGCAGGAGTGGTGGGGACTGTGGCAAACTGAAGCATGCTCACCCTTCTACAGTGGGCAGAGCTCTAGCCCTGAGTGGCCAGCCTCCCGATGCTGCCAGAGAGACAGAGTTTGGGATTTCTTTTTTTTTTTTTAATTTTTTTTTTAGAGATGGGGTCTTGCTCTTGCTCAGGCTGGTCTTGAACTCCTGAGCTCAAGCGATCCTCCTGCCTCGGCCTCCCAGAGTGCTAGAATGACAGGCATGAGCCACCACGCCCAGCCAGAGTTTGGATTTCTATGCAAAATATCCCAATTGGTAGACATTGGAAGACCATCCTATTTTGAAAAAATACTTTATGCAGAAAAAAAAAAGATGTCTGCAGGTGGATACATTCTATAGACATCAGTTTGCCACCCCTGACTTATTTCAACATCTGTATTTTACGGATAAGGCCACTTCCTATGTGGGTGGGTGGGGGGACTTAGATGAAGGCTAGTCCAGAATGAAAGTGTCTCTCTCTGTCCCTGTCTCTCTCTGTCTCTCTGTCTCTCTCTCTCTGCCTCCCCCAGTCTTGGCACCTCCCCTCTGCCCCTTACCCCAGCCCTCCTTTCCCTCCCTCCTTCTCTCCTTCCCTTCAGCGCCTGTGTTTATTTCCAGAACCTCAGAAACCTTCCTGAGCCTCTGACATTTGCTCTTTGGAATTAGAATATTCTCTGTTTCTCTTTCCCAGAGCGAGGCTGCTGGGTGAGATTTCCCCAGGGCCGTGCCTGCCCTTCTGGAGCTGAAGCGTGGGGGCAAAGCCGGCCTATGTCAGCCCGGCACTGCCTGTGCCAACCAGCGATTATTAGGCACCCACAATGCACCAGGCCCTTCTCATGAATTGTCACACTCAACCCATTTAAGAACGCTGTGGGACTGGTGTCACCATCTGCACATGGCAGATGAGTGAACGAGGCTCAGGGAGGTTAAATAACAAGTCTGTGCTCTCTCAGCAAGTGAGGGGCAGAGCAGGGATGAAACCCACACCTCCCTGTCTCCCAAAGTCCATTTCTTCCCACTGTGCTCTGCCTTCAAGGTTCTTGGGTTGAAGGATGTGCAGCATTTGGGGAGACCGAGAGTTCAGGAGATGGGCATCCATCAGAGAGGACAGCAAGAGCGAAGACGCAGGGGTGGGGGCATGCTGGGTGTGTTCGAGGGGCCAGTCGGTGGGGCCGTGGTGGAGGGCTCAGATCTAGGAGCAGGACAGGATGAGGACAGGTCGGGGCAGGCTTGGCCTGCGTGGTTGCGAGTGCTTATCTGGTGGCTGGGCTTGAAAGGAAATGCATTGGCTCATCTGACAGGTCAGTCCCTGGGTTGGGTGTGCAGGGGTGGGAGGAAGCCTGATCCCAGAAGGCAAATGTGCGGGTCAGACCAACTCCCTCCAAATATTAACCTAACAGCCGACACGAGCGCACCATGGATCGGGTGCGGTTCTGAGCGTTTCACATACGCTAACTCATCTATCCCCGCAACTCTCTATGCAGTAGACTCTATGAGGGAAAACAATCCACACTTTACAGAAGAGGAAACTGAGGCTCAGAGAAGTTCAGTGACTAACCCAGCAGGTGGCAGAGCCCAGACTTGGACTGTGGCCAGTGGCCTGGCTCCAGAGTTTAGGAGGGTACAGGCCTGACCACGGGCATCCCAGCCTGCCAAGCTCAGTGGCTTCCTTCAGGAGGAAATGAGGAGCCATTGACTGTCCCAGGCAGGGAGCTAGCATGGTCAGAGCAGTGCCTGAGAAAAGCCAACTGGCAGCGGCGTGAGGGCCGGCCTGGGGATGGAGGAGAAGGCAGCGTCTGGCCAGAAGCAGGGGCCAGGGTGGAGGAGGAGAGGGCGGGGCACGTCGCTGAGGCCTGCTGATCCCCCCTCGCCTGCTGTTTTGTGCTGCTGAGGAGGTTGAAGAAGTGGAGGACGGGGACAAGGCTTGATGACGGTGACAGCCTGGCTCTGTGGGGGCACCTGGGTTGGCATTGCTCCCGCTCAAGTCTGCCCTCCCCCAAGAAGGAGGCAGACAGGGCTGTGCCCTTGTGCACTCTCCACATATTAGGTTTTTATGAGGAACAAAATACCCTAAAGCTTAGCAGCTTAAAACAACACCCATATTTTATCTGTTTCTGTGGTCAGGAATTCAGTTTCTTGTGCAACCTGGGAGGAGAAAATTCTCCTCCCTCCCAGCTGGGCCCCCCACCCTCCATAGCCAAGGCTGGCACTTGCCCCCCACCTGAGATCTGGGTCCTGGGTGGGGCGGGACCCAGCCCCCCAGTACTCCCGCCCTCAGCACCCCAGCCCCCATCACTCCAGTCCCACAGCACCCAGACCCCCAACCCCGCAGCCCTCAGACCCTCAGCACCCCAGAACCCCAGCCCTCAGACCCCCAGCACCCAAGCTCCCCCGCCCTCATGCCCCCAAGCCCCTAGTCCCCCAGCCCCTAGTCCCCCAGCACCTTAGCCCTTACCCCCTCAGCACCCCAGTACCCCAGCCCCCCAGCCCTCAGCCCCCAGCCTGGGCTTCTTGCCTCAGAGGCCTCAGGAAACATCTGGGTACTGGGCGCCAGAGGATGCCTGGCTGGGCTGTAAACCAGCGGGAGGCCCCAGCAGGATGGGGGGTGGGGTCGCACTGAGCTGGGAGGACCGACTGCCCCATCACCCACTCCACATTTCCATTACGTCCTGATGGTGTGGAGAGACACTCACAACTGGAACTCATTCTGTGACAACAGCCTTGGAGGGGCCAGGGGAGCAGAAGGGAGACCTGTTTATTGAACCTTGGTACATGCCAGGCACCACACCAGGGGCTTTGTGTGAAATGTTTCATTTATTTTTCACAATAACATTTGCTTGGTGGGTATTAAAACCCACCTTTAATATTTGGGGAAACTGACATTCAGAACAGTAAAGCAACCTGCGGGGTCACACAGCCAGTGTGTGGCTGAGTCAGGATTCAGCTCCGGGAGTGTCTCACTCAGAAGCCTGCGCTTAGCTCTGCCTCAGGCGGCAGGGGCGTGGGTGCTCATGGCCTTCACCGACAGGTGTTTGTATCCACTGTGCCAGGCGCTGCGTGGGGCTGACCAAGGCCTGGTCCCTGCCCTTGAGGCCTGGGGTGGTGTGGGGAGGGGAGAAGCAGGAAGGGAGGAAAGCAAAGAATTCTCCAGGGATCTCCAGGGATCAATAAAAGCTCCCCTATGTGGATCAGGACATTTTCTATGTAAGTAACCCAAATCCACCTTGAAAGGCCTCTGAGCACAGGTGCCCAGAATAGGTCACCATGGCCCTGTTTATAATGGTGAAAATCAGAAAGAAATGAAATATCCATGGAGAGGAGGGGGTTAAAGAGATTACAAGGCATTCATACACGCAGTGTGGGCAGCTACAAGAAAGGACGAGAAAGAGTTTTGTGTGTTGACCTAGGTGATGTCCCTGATGCATGGTCAGGTGCAAAAGGCAAGTTACAAAACTGGAAGTGCAGGGGAGCCAAGGCCAGCCTCAGCTCTTGCCCGGTCAATGGTGATAGTGGGTGGGCTCCCTACTCCCCCAAACCCCCACTGCCACCCTTGTGGACTGGACTGCTCTCCCCTCGGCAGCCAGATCCTTTGACAACCTAAGTCAGGGCGCATTCTGCCTCTGCTCAAAGCCCCCAAGGGCTCCTCCTGATGCTCAGAGTAAAAGCTGCCCTCCTCACAAGGCCCACCAGGCCCTGCCCACACTGTGGCCTCTTCTCTCCCGACCGCTCCTTCTGCACAGGCCTCCTGGGCATTTCTCTAGCCCCGTCACATTCCTGCCTTGGGCCTTTGAACCTGCTGCTCCCTCTGCCTGGAATGTTCTCCCCTTCCCCCATCTGCATGGCTCACTCTTCGTGTCATCTGGGTTTCTGCTTGGCCTCTGCCTTGCCAAGTAACAGCCCCTGGTCCCTCTATGTCCCTTTACACTGTTTCATTTTCCTTCATGGCCCTTATCAGCTGACACAGTTCCTATTTAATTATCGTATTCGTGCATCACTGTCACCTCCATATGCACCCAGAATGACTGGCTCCTGGCAGCTGGGGCTCCCTTAGCCTGTTCCCTACTGTGTCCCAGGGGTTTCTGGGGCAAGATTCAACCTGGGTGGAGGCAACTGGGATTTGGGAAAATCCGGTTCCCATGTGATCTACTTGAGGTATACCCCGGTTGGAACTCCCCGGTGCCTGCTGGTTACTCTAGACGTAAGTGCCACAGTCCTGGGTGAGGCCTGCAGCTCCTGTCCCACCCTGTCCACCCCTACCCAGCACTCCCTCTCACCTCTGGTCTGTGCCAAGCCCCTCTGGCTGTTTTCCAGGTCTCTGTCCTTGCCCTGCTGCCTCTTGCCCCAAGGCTTTTGCACGTGCTCCCTTGTGTTCAGCATGGTGCCTGGCACATAATAGGTGCTCAATAAATGAATGGACCTGAGAGTGAATGCATGAGTGAGGGAATAAATGAATTCCAATGCCGTAGGGGGGGCCAGGAGAAGGCTAGCACGTGTGGAACATCCATGTGGTAAAGCCCAGGACCCAGGGGAAAGGGTGGGGTGAGAGGAGGGTGGACCCAGCAGAGGACAGGGACAGGTGGTTGCCCCTCTCTCAGCCCAGCTAGGCAAACCCACACCCTTCTCTCAGGACAAAAGCTCCACTGAGTTTATGACATCCCCCTTCCCTCTCTCTAACCCCCAGCCCCGTCCCTGTGCTCCTTTTAACAGGTGCCTAGATTGCGTTGTATAAAATCTCCACGATTTCTTTAACCATCTCCTTCCCGTGGATATTTCATGTTTCTGATTTTCACCGTTATAAACGGGCTGCCATGATGGATCCTGGGCGTCTGTGCTCAGGGGCTTTTTGAGTTAGATTTTGGTAACTTGTCACAGAAACTGTCTTCATACATCTTCCACTACTGCCACCACCATTTAAGAGGCGATTGGAGAGAAGCATGAAGAACCCTGGGAGGGCAGACAGGGATGTGACCTCCTTCCTCATGCTGCCTCCTCCTCTTAGAAGCCTCCCTTGATCACCCCAACCTGCATGGACTTCATCCCCCTCCTCTGCATTGTGTATCCCCCTCCTTCCACACACTTCCCTGTCCTCCCATTTCATGGTCAACATCAAAACACAATTTATATTAGAGCCCCCACATATACCCCCTCTCCAGTAACTGGGAGGTCCTTCAGGGTAGAGGCTATGTCTGGTTCATTTCTGTATCTCCAGCCCTTGAAGATGGCTCGGCCCTCAAGTGTAATGGACAGTTTACTGTGGACAAGCCACTGCCCTTCCCCATGCCTCAGTTTCCCTGCTCTGTGAGATAGTCCCTAAGGTCCCTCCCACTCTATGATTATTTGCTCTAACAGATACGAGTCAATAACCTCTCGGAGGCTCAGTTTCTCCTCCTGTAACACAAGGTGGTAATAACACCTCACTGGGTGCTGTAAGAACACAGTGGGGATATGTGTGATGTGCTTAGCCCCGCCCCTGCTGTGATGGTGGCCCTGGTGCCGTGATGGGTGGGGCCGCTGTGATGGGCAGGGTCGCTGTGATGGGCGGGGCTGCAGGCATCTGTCCAGAGCCTCTGGTCCGCTTCTCACTCCACCCACCTCCACCCTGAAAACATTTGCTGCCATTTCCTGGAAGCTGCTCTGAGCCATCACTGGTCTAAACTTATCAGCAGCATTTTACTGTTTTGTCCCCACAACCCACACAAGGGCTGAGATAAAGGTCCTGAGTGATCTGTTTGAAATGCAAAACCCTCCTGTCCTCCTGCTGTTTAAAGCCCCTCAGAGGCTCCCCCTGCTCCTAAAGCAAAGACCCAAGCCTTGAGCTGCTTTCCAGGCCCTGCGAGGCCCAGCTCCTGCCCCACCCCTCCGGCCCCACCCACAGCCATCCAGGCTCCCAGAGACTCGCCCAAGTCCACTCTGTCTGGGGATGGCAGAGCCAGATTCAAACCCAGGCCTGTCGGGGCTCAGTCTCTGGGGTTTGACTGGCCAAAAGCAGACAGACTGTTTCTACCCCTATATCTAGGTTTGCTGGTCACACAACACTTGGAGGGGAGCAAATACTGCCCAGTCCAGGGCATTTATTGATCAGTATGGATGGACAGCCTTACCACGCAGGCCTCCTGATTGATTGGTTTCCATGCACTGGGCCCTCCCTGCAGCCTCAGCTCACCCTGATTTGTTTTCTTCCTGACAGCTACCCATCTATTGATTTAGAGAGAATCTGGCAAGAGGCACTGAGAGGCTCTGATCTGTTGTGTTTATGTTTGGTGAGAACTCAAGAGCCTTTGCAGGGGATTAGAAATTCATAATCGCTGTGATTTGGGTCCTAGGCCCACAGTGCAAGGGGATGCTCCCCCAGCTCCTCTTTAAAGAGATAATTGTATTATTCAACAGCACAGCTGTTCTGTCTTCCCTGCCCTTTGCTTGAGATATTTAGACACGGGCATGCAGGCCACTGTGCATCAGTGTGGGAGGACAGAGACCTCTCAGCAGATTTGCTGCGACAGACAGCAGCACAGAGCCCACCTCACCCTGTGGGGACCCCAGTCAATCCACTAGAAATGTGGACACTGAGCTCGGGGAGCTCTGTGCCTCTCTTGCTTTCTCCTACAGACCTTCATGTAGCAAATAGCTCTGGGTACCCGCTGAGCTCCATCAATTGACAAGTATTGATGAGCCTGGATTCTGGGCTGTATCTGCTTTCTCTTCTCCTTATTTATCATCGGTCTGGTAGGGTGTCCTTAGGCCCTGGGCTGGGGGGATATGGGGAAACAAATCAGGATGTCCACCCTCAAGAGCTCATGGTCATGGGGAGGGAGGTGCCTAAGCTTACAAGCACAGTGCAGACTGATAAGCGCCACAGCAGGGCTGATAGTGGCTTTCTATTTTAGGAGTACAGAAGTGAGGTGTTTAAGGCTCAGAGGCATGTAGGCTTGAGATGCATCTCTGCCACCGACTGGCCGTGGGACTGTGGGCCAGTCACTTACCTCACCAGGCCTCAGTTGTTTTATTCCTGTGATGGGGATCGTGTTGGGATTTGGGAGGATTGGATTAGTTAATACACTTAAGTGCTTGGCACACAGTAGGCACTTCGTAAACAGTTCTTATTTATGGATCTGGTAAGCAGGTGTTTAGCGAGCACCTGCTGTGTGCCAGGCTCTGCTCAGAGAACCAAGAATTCCGTGGTGAAGAAAAGCCAGATGCAGTCCTTGTCCTCAATGATCTTAGAGTCTGGTGGAAGAGCAAGAGGAAGGGGCCATTGATTAAATAATCACAGGGCTGAATGCCAATCACAAACTGAGATCAGCTCTGAAGGGGGAAGGTGAGGCCCCGGGGTGCCTGGACACAAAAGATCCTGGCCTAGCCCTGGGGTAGGAAGACTCCCCAAGGAGGTGGCAGGTCAGCTGAGATCTGTGCATTAATTAGACATTTACTACATGGAGGGATGAGAAGGAAATTTTTAGAAATTTTTAGAGTCTCTGTGGTAGAAGAGCCCCTGAGACCTGCCCCAAACTGGAAAGAACCCAAATGTCCATCAACTGGTGAACGGATAAATAGTGCAGTATAGTCACACAATAGAACACATCCCACCATCAAAAGGAACAAACCACGGTACTGATACGTGTTACGACATGAATGAATCTTCCAAATATTATACTAAGTGAAGAAGCCAGACACAAAAGACCATATATTGCACGGTTCCATTATATGAAATGTCAAAGGAAAGGCACATAGAGACAGAAAGATTAGTGCTTGCCTGGGGCTGGGAGGTGTAAACTACAAATGCGGCCAAGGTTTCTTATTGGGGTGCCGGAAGTATTCCAAAACTGGCTTGTGGTAAAGGCTGCACAGCTCTGTAAATTTACCAAAGTTCTTTTAACTTTACACTTAAAAACAAGCAAATACTATGATTCCATCTCAGTAAAGCTACTAAAAATGATGAGAGCTATTTGCAGAATCACTGGGAGGGTTAGCGAGCCAGGCTCGGGGCTGTGGCACAAGGACCGGTGCCCCAGATCAACCCCCGGTGAAGCATCTCGGCCTCTTCCACCAAGTCCTGCGCCCCGCAGCTTGCACCACCCTCCCACCACCATCTGCCCCCTCGTGCCCCATGGACACCTGGTGGGCGTGTTCCAGCCTCTGCTGCCGCTATCACCACCATCGCCAGAACAGGCCCCGCAGGGAGAACCACTTCCGCCTGGGCTTCTGGCCCCAAGTCGAGACTAGAGGTGGGGGAACCTGATTGGAGGAGCCTCGTCACATGACCTCACCCATGCCACAAAGGAGGCTGGGAAAGAACATCTCTGACGTTTTTAGGCTCTGCCTCCTAAAGGGGGAGAATTCCTCAATTATAAGGATTTCTGTTGCTGGGCAACCACCAAGATTAAATATTTATGTTTGTGTGCACGTATATGTATATGTGTATGTATTTATAGTGCATATATATAACAATGGGACTGCTATTGGCTCAGCCTGTGCTATTTCCTCTGTGGGTTCTGATGTCTGGGTTTGAGTGACAGTAGCTGAGGATGCTGCTCACAATGTTGCTAAAGGCATTTTCTGGGTAGCGTCAGGGACAAAGGTGGCAGCTCTCATTATCCCCTCCTCCCCTAATCAGCTGCCTGACACTGCCTAGGTGCTGGCAGCCAGCAGGCTGCTTCCCTGCTCCCCTGCAGCTCTATGAGGTATAAAAATAGATACCTCCACCTCCCTGTCTCTCCCGAGATGGGGGAAGCAAAGGCAGAACAATCACCCAGAAAATGCCCTCCAGGAGAGCCAGCGTGGATGAATTCAGCCCAAGGCAGCAGGTACGTCTATTCCGGGGTGTCACAAGACCTAAGCTCCCCACTCATTCATGACTTAATTTGGCTGATGGCTTTTGATGCCTGCTATGCTCCACACCCTCAGGATGTCTCTGCTCCTCATCCCCCCTCACCCCTGTATTTTGCCTTGATATTTGTCACCTGCAAAGATATTTCCATGAAACAACTACAACTGCAAACGTGACTGCTTTGGGACCCCACAGTACCACGCACTGCTATGCAGTGTTGGCTCCTCAGGGGCTCCAGGGCAGGGGTGGGGACAGAAGAGGCAGTTGTGGTGCCAGCAGGAGCTTGACAAATCTGCAGCACCCAGTAAAGGCAACGATCCCTGGCATAGGTGTGTGTGTGTGTGTGTGTGTGTGTGTGTTTCAGTAGTGCTGGGTAGGAAAACTGGAAGTAAATGGTGGAGTCTACTTGATGCCTCACTGGAAAGTTGACCAGTCCTGTCAGGAAGTATGTGGAATCATCTCCAGGGAGGCTGAGGATCCTTTACTGGAGACTTGGATTCTGTTAAGCATAAGTAGATGGGACAAGAGCCAAGGAAACATGATGGATGGATGGACAGAGGGTTGGATGTGATGGGTGGATGAATGGATGTGATGGGTGGATGGATAGATGGATGTAATGGGTGGATGGATGTGATGGGTGGATGGATGGATGGATGGATGGATGGATGTGATGGGTAGATGGATGGATGGATGTGATGGGTGGATGGTTAAATAAACAGTAAGAGGGATGGAGGAGAGAAAAATTGTGAAGATGCGTGAGGACAAAAATGGAAAGGGAATGGATGAATGGATGAGTAAGTGGTGGGGTGGGTGGATGCAGACTTAAGATGAATCATGAGTGATAGTTCTCTCCAGATAATGGAAATACAGGAATAAGGGGTTTGCAACATATTCTAATAGGCAGCATCATGGAGAACAGCAACCCTTGTTTTTTCATCATCGCTCTTTTCCTGCAGTCATTCCATGCAGTGTTGGCATCTGCCCTGTCCCAGCTTGTTCCACAAGCTGCAGTGACAAAGAAAAACTTGCCCTCTGGTGGGAAAAGCAGATAGACAGTGGATCCAGAGCCTTGTGCTCCATGCAGAGGCCGTGATAGCAGTGTGCTCAGAGGTCCCTGAGAAGTCTGGCGGGTGTGATGAATTGTGTGCCCACCCCTTCTCTGGGCACCGCTCCCACACGCCCTTTACTGAAGGTGTGACATTGTGTACTGGTTATGTGACGGCCCCCCTTTGGTCATACTGAGTGGCTCAGGGATATATTCCTGGTCATCTTCACAGCTGCATTTCATTTTATTCACACCAAAAGGCCATGTGCAGTTAGGACTGTGAATGCCATTTTCAACCACATGCACAATGACAAGTGAGTACAGAAAATCTATTGTGAGAAGCAGAGACAAGGGTCTATATGACCCCACAGGGAGAGGGGAAGAAGGAGAGAGATGCTGTCTTGATTCCTTTGGCTTCTCACACCTGGTATCCAGCAAGTCCAGTTGTGACTATTTCCGTGACAGGCAGCAACAAACATTATTAAATGTCTACCATGGGAGCTGCCTCTGGACACCGAAGAGCCTTGACTAAGATGGTAGCATGTGAAGGGGGAGACTAATCCCACCAGAAAAGGGGTGGTTAAATGGTCAGAGAAGGCTTCATGGGAGCTGTGACATTTGAGGGTGGGTTTTGAAGGATGACTAAGAGTTCTCTGAGAAGAATCAAGACATTTCAGCCAGAAAATGTACTAATGTGAGCACGTTCTTTTGGTTTGACTATAGTTCGCGTTGACAATTTGGGCGATGGGGAAGGAGAATAAAGAAGTAACATTCGCCGAGCACTTACTAGGTGCCACCAACTGTACAGGCAATTTTCTTATAGCAACTCTATTTGTCCCCACATCATTTGCCCCCTAAGTCAGGTAATATTTCCCCCATTTTACAGACAAGAAAAGTGAGGCTCAAAGAGCCTAATGAAGTAGAAGCATGATCTGAACCCATATCTGCAGACTCAAGCCTGTGTCCTCACCACAGAACTGCAGCACCATCTCCTACAGTGCAGGGCAGATGGGCTGGGGGTCAACAGCAAGGCTCAGTGTACCCACTCTGCCAACTGCCCTGTGACTCTAGGACCTGCCTCCTGCAGGAGAAGCTCAAGGCCTGTGGTCCGATGCCTGGCTCTTTCCTTCCTCAGCATCCGGCAGAAGACAGGATGTGGAGCTGAGAGTCACATAGCTGCTGGGGGACACCGCATTGCTTGACCGATGCACGCCCTTAGGTGGAGTTGTTCTGTTCAGAAACAAAGTGAGTGGCACAGGCTGGGTCAAAACAGCCAAAGGCAGTAGCTAATTAGAATGGAGAGAAGCACTTATCTCTGCTGGCAACAAACCCAAAGACAGAGGATTTTTAGCAAGGAGGCTTGGGTGCAGGCTAGAGAGGAGGGCGGTCCCTGTCCACCGGCAGGCGGAAGGACCCTGGAAGGAACAGAAAGGGGAAGGAGAGGGGAAAACGGGGTCAAGGAAGGAAAGGTGCATGTGAGGGGAGGGGAAGAAGGGAGAGCCAGAGGAGGAGGGTGAGAGCAGGGAGAGGAAGGGGTGGGGGGAAGGGAGGGATGGGAAGGGACTGAGAGAGGACCGGGAAGGAAAAGGAGGAGACAGGTGGCGGGGCCAGAAGCAGGAAGGAGGAAGAGAAGGGAGGAGGGCTGCAGAAACAAATTAACACAAACTGGGAGGCTTCAAACAGTGGAAATTTATCCTCTCAATTCTAGAGGCTGAAGTCTGAAGTCAAGGTGTCGGCCAGTTTGGTTCCTTCTGGATGCTCTGAGGGACAGTCTATTCCAGGCCTCTCTCCTGGCTCCTGGTGGCTGCCTGCAATCCCTGGCATCCCCTGGCTGGGAGATGCGTCGCCCCGATCTCTGCCCCCACCCTCACATCACCGTCTTCTCTGTGTGTGCCTTTTCCTTTTCTGTCTCTTACAAGCACACTTGTCACTAGGGCCCACTCTAAGCCAGGATAATCTCATCTTGAGACCCTCACCTTAATTACATCTGCAAAGACCCTTATTCCAAATAAGCTTACATATTTCTGGTTGGACAATTCTTCTGGGGGGCCACTGCCCAATCCAGGTCTCCTGGGTTCCAGTTCTGGCTGGGCCAGTACTTTGCTGCCTGGCCTTGGCCAAGCCACTTCTCCTCTTTGGGTCTCAATTTCTCTTAGGTCATCTCTGATGCTTATAGGTACAATGTTTCAGTGGAGTGAGGGGTCTCAGAAAATGGTTCAGGCCAAACTTCCTTCATTCAACAATTATGCTCCCCCACTCTGTGCCGGGCTCAGTGCTGTATCCCAGGGAGGTGGATGAGCCTCAGCTTTGTACCCCAAGCCACTAAGAACAAACTCTAGAGGGAAAGCAGACCCTAGCAGAGGTGATTACAACAGACCAGGATGGATGCTTT
Source organism: Daubentonia madagascariensis (assembly GCA_023783475.1). Lineage (NCBI taxonomy): Eukaryota > Metazoa > Chordata > Mammalia > Primates > Daubentoniidae > Daubentonia > Daubentonia madagascariensis. The sequence continues at coordinate 7,791,045 of JAKFHU010000117.1, forward strand.
GTGAGAGTCTTGCCGGGGTCTTGCTTCATTTATACCACAACAGATGTTAGCTGAAGAATGATGAGGTTCATACACTTGGAAAGGAGAGCTTTATTCCTCACAAAGGTTGCCACCTGCAGAGTGGCCATTCTGATAGGCTGGGAAGCATAGCCTCTGGCCAGAAGTGAGACGCAAGTATTTTGAGGGAAAGGCAATGGGAATAGGAATTTATGCTGAGCACAGTGGCCAAATATACATACTTAACAAGCTATAGGAAGAGTCATGAATATCCATGAAAGGAGAAACATGCACATGTGCAATTGAGCTTCATGGTACCTTACCGGGTCCATGTTCAGAAAATGGTAGCATTAGCATGATCCGAGGGTAGCGTTTTCAGCCCTCTGACATCAACAGGTGAAGCAGAGGATGCAAAAACCCTCTCTGTGCAGCCTCCATGTTCACTGGTCTCTTATCAGGAAGGGATGCTGGTCAGTTGTTGTGCCAAAACTGCAAAAAGGAAGGAGCAGCATTAAGTGGTTGGTTGAAATCAGCGGTGGAGCAAGTCTTTCCAAAGGGCTGGTTCTGTTCAACCCTTAGGGAAGAAAGCCCGATGGCAGTTAATGAGGGATGGGATACGATGAGGCATGTCTGACCTCCATTCTGTCATGGCCAGGAACTCAGTTTTAAGGTTTCTCCAGGGTCCCCTTGGCCAAGAGGGGTTCCATTCAGTCAGTTGGGGAGCTTAGGATTTTATTTTTGTTTCTCACAATCCTGGCACCAAGCACAGGTTGAATCATTTTTTAATTGAGATATTTTTGCAGCCACTAAGAGCTACGAGGGGGTGTGCACTGAGTGGTTGTTTCTGGAGCATAGAGGAAGGGCAACTGGCCCTGTCTTAGAGGGTCCAGATGGCTTCCTAGTAGAGATGGTGTCCAAGGTGACACCTGGGGGATGAGTGACTATGAGCTGGGGGAGGGAACAGGGGTGCTGCTCCAGGTGTGGGAGGAGCACATGCATGAAGCATAGGTGAGAAAGAGCTTGGTCCCCTCCAGGATGGACAAGTGGTTTACAATGGCAGTATAGAAGGTGACACAAGTTGGCTAAGGCCATACACCTCATAAGAGGTAGAGCTCAGACCTGACCTCAGGAAGTTAGACTCTAGAGCTGTTCTCGTGACTACTCTCTACTCTGCCATTTTATCACTATTATGTACTATTAGATCACAGTTACTAGAGTAGATATTATCACCTTCATTTGACAGATGAGGAAGATGAGGTATATTGGTTTCCTATTGCTGCTATAAAAAATTCCCACAAGTTTAGTGGCTCAAAACAAGACAAATTTATTATCTTACAATTTTGGAAGTCAGAAGTTTAAAATCAGTTTCACTAAGCAAAAGTCAAAATGTTGACAGGGCTGGTTCTTTATGGAGGCTGTAGGGGAGAATCTGTTTTGCTGTCTTTTCCAACCTCCAGAGATGGCCCCAATTCCATGGTTCCTGGCACCTTCCTCCATCCTCAAAGCCAGCAGCGTAGTGTCTTCAAACCTCTCTGCGGCCTTGAACTCTCTGCATACATCGTCCTATCTCCTTTTTGTGAAAGTTGTCAGAATCAAAATGGACTCACTTGTGTTTAAAAAAAACCCTGACAAATAGAGCTGGGGAAGGCTATGAAGAGAGGGTTCTCATGCATAAATGCCTGATACAAAAGCTATCACAAAATACTCTGCAGAAACCACAACCTTGCACAAAGACCATCACAGCCTTACGCCAAAAATTCTTCTGTGAGGATATCTGTTCTGTAACTGACTGTCCAACCTTGGACTGCCATTGTCCTTGTTATTGACCCCTGTAGCCAAGGATAATTATCTAAAAGTAATTATGTAATCCTTCTTACTTTTTTCTTGAAAAACCTTTGTCTTCCTTTACCTCACTAAATATGCTCGTGGTTTACTATAGCATTCATGTTTCCACTGCAATGTCCTACTTCCAAATAAATACTATTTTCTTTTAGAAAGTCTCTCTCTATTCTTTAGGTTGACATAAATGGTGTCAGAAGCGGGATTTGAAGAAGGGGTGGCTATTGGAAGGAATCAGCAATTCTTGGAACAGTGTGCAGCACTCACTTGAACCCTTTGAACTCTCCTCTTCCCTGCTCACTTTTTCTGCCCTGATGAGTTCTCTCTCTACAGAGACCTCAGTTCTCAAAGGTCTCTGTAAGACCTTTGGTGTGTATATGTGTTTAGGTGTGTTCACACACACATACATGTATTACGGTATATGTTGTATCCACATGGTATAATCTGGTGTAGTTGGCCAGCAACCCCTTAAGAAATTCTATTCAGTTTGACTTAGATAAATAAGCACTCATAAAATATATACTAATTAACCCAAATGCCTTTTAGTTCACTTAAGTAAATCTTTAATAAATAAGCTGCTTTTAAAATTTTTGGTAAAATAAAAATAGAAATGTCTTAAAAATTATCAGAACACAGTTTTGCCTGGGTTACTGGTCAGTTTTTTATTTTTCTCTGTCAGATGTTTTAAGGTGTCAGGGTTTGACACAAAGGTTATAAAACTATAGACCCAGCCTAAAACAGAAATATCTTTGTGCAATTCTTTGATAAATAAGACTAATTTAATATTGTTGGTTTAATAAAGATGGCTGTATCTTCGAAGTTATCAGCAAGATACCTATATATTTAACATCAAGGTTCTTACTTAGGTGAACATCTGATAGTCACAGGATATAAAAATGATTAACAGGGAAATAACTTGGAATGATGACTAGCTTTGTCTAATATCTCAGTTTTCATAAGTAATCTTTCATAAGTATAATTAGTAAAAATAAATAAACTAAATAATTCCAAATGGGATAAACACTTATAAATGAACTTTTTGTATGATTTAAAATCTTAAAGTTATGTCATGTTAAATTAAATAATAGATACCCATTAAATGTTTGGGTCATTTCCAAATAGCTTAAAGAACTGAAACAAATTGCTGGGCATAAATATAAATTTGCTCTTGGCTTCTTAAATTTCATAGAAAGGCTAACTATACTTGTGTCTATTACTACACATTAAAATTACATTATGGGGAAACATGTCTTTAAAATTATAAAATGTTTTTTATCTGTAAAATAATGATGTGTGACAGGCAGTTCAAAATTTCTTGCTTCCTAGATTTTCACTACAAATTAAGGTTACTAAGAGTTAAAACTCGAACTAATGCATATGATTCTGGATACAAAATGTACTGACAAATATGATGTGTTTAAGTGAAAAAATTATTAAACAGCATAAAAGCATGTTCTTTATTTTAAAAAATAATTTTGTCTAATTCAAAGGTCATTTGAAGTAGAAGAGATATGTGAATAAAGTAATAAACATGAAGATGTATTTTTGTTAAGGAAGGTTAAAAAGAAAAAAATAATTTTGTATAACAAAGAATCTGGTGGGGTAAATTTTTATCCTAAAGTAAAATGGCTGGTTATTTAAGAAAGAGGAATTATAGTACAAAGCAGAAAGTTTAAGCATGTTCTGAAATGTCTGAGTAAGACATGATAAGGTTTGTGAAGGATGAATTTATAAAAGGAATTTTGTGTATGATCAAGTTGGCTATAATTAGAAGGGAATTATTTATAGGTCTCTCTAAAGAATGAGTTCTGATATTAAAAATATATTAACACAAAACCAAAAATTTGGTCCCCTATACTAGAACAACAAGGTTTTCCCGAAGTACTGATCTGCTCTTAATAAAAATTACAAGAGGTTTTAATTTTTAATTCTGAAATCTGTTTCTTTAATGGTAAATTTCTCTAAACCACAGCTGGGTTTTTAAAATTTGTTTTAAAGTTTTCATTTAATTTCCCCAGTTTCAGGTCAGAAATGCTGTCTTTTTTTTTTTTTTTTCAAAATAGTAATTTCATTTCTCAACATAGAGTTTTCCTTTAAAGGCTACTCAGATTCATATCTCAGAAGTTGAACTTTTGCTATATCTTGCAGCCCACAATTGTCGGGTCATGCATATTTGCCTTCAGCCCTTTCTCCCCTTGAGAAGGTTTGGGATGATAACTTTCTCCTTCAGCTTTTTCATCAGCACCTGTAACTATTTTCTCTGGTTCTAACTCTGCTGTTACGACTTGGCACTGACATGTTCTGTCTTAAGGCATAGAAAAGCAATGTTTTCCTCCATTGTAACTTAATTCTGTACTCTTGGCTTTTCTTGGTATGTCTGAATTATTCTGTATAACCAGAAAATTTCACTTGCTTTTATTTTTACTAACAGCCATGTATTCCCTTGCTCAAGGTACTAGTTTTCTTGTTTACATTCCTCTGTAATAAGATGTACACTCATAACCTTGAACACACATTCTTCATGTGTCTGATTAAATTCAAGTATATTTTTATCAGATTCAACTTCCAGGATATCTAAATGGGCTTCCTATAAGGAGAAGCAATCACATCACAGGGGGTTTTCCTTTAAGTTTTTTGTAAGTTGCCTAAAATACCAAATAATTTATTTTTTATCAATATAATTTCCTGTGTTATCTTTATTAGGTTTTTGATTACTTAGGAAAACTGAGCTTTGAACATGTAAAGGCTTTTTAAATCCATGCAAATTTCTTTCTTTTTTTTTTTTTTTTTTTGAGACAGAGTCTTGCTTTGTCCACCTGAGTAGAGTGCAGTGGTGTCATCGTAGCTCACTGCAACCTCAAACTCCTGGACTCAAGCAATCGTCCTGCCTCAGCCTCCCAAGTAGCTGGGACTACAGGTGTGCACCATGATGCCTGGCTAATTTTTCTATTTTTAGTAGAAACAGTGTCTTGCTCTTGCTCAGGCTGGTCTTGAACTCCTGAGCTGAAGCATTACTCCCTCCTCAGCCTCCCAGAGTGCTAGGATTACAGGCGTGAGCCACCACACCTGGCCTAAATCCATGCAAATTTCTGTATAACTTTTGAAGTCATTTGATTATCAGTCTGGTTAAATGAATGACTATTATTTCCACAATGACCTATGATCCTATTTTGATTAAGTTTTTTGAACTTTTTGACACCTTTGGCAGGCTTCACCAGGATCAAAATTGTAAATTAAGTCTTTCTGACCAAGAATTAACTTTGAGATTTTTCTGCTGGACCTCAGAGAGCATCAAAGAATGTATCTCTCATCTTGTACAGATATTAAATGATTAGACTTATTTGGTCAATTGTATGGGAAACCTTGTCAAATGACAAGTGATGCTGGATCTTCTTTTGGTTACATTTATGGCTGTGTTATTAACATGAATATTCCAAAATTTTATAAAACTCTTAGAAATCTAATATGTCGTCAGTCTTAATTCTGGATACTATGTTGTGTGCCACAAAAATAACTAAATTTTCATTATAATCAATTACTGATTATAGCGAACTTTCATCAGATTTTAGTCACAGCTACCCTAAGTTTTTGTCATTCACAATTATGATTTTAATTTTTCTTTAAAAACATTTGAAATCAACTTTAGTCCAAAATTCCTTTTCACAAAAAATGACTCTAACAAGTACTACTAAATACAGGTTTCCAATAACTTTAAGGTTAACGGACTAAATAAGTTTTTTCAAAACTCTAATAAAGGAGCTGATGGGTTCACAAAAGTACTAATCAAGACCAAGCACAACAAAAATTAATTACATGAGATTAAGTAACTGATAAAGATAATGCTTTTATGACTTTTATTTAAAACATTGTTGGTTCTCTACTTAAATGTTTTGTTTTCCAATTTTAAGGAAAATTTCTCTCTTAAGCTATCTATAGTTTACAACAATTTGGTAAAGTATACTTTTGTAAACAAAGATGGAAACATTTTCTTTTTCTCCCTACTTTATTTTTTCAAAATTTGGAAAATATTTGTGAGTATATTCTTATTGTAATATAGTTATTTGAATAAGTCCAATAAAAAATCTGCTTTCTCTTTATAGCAGAAAACAATTGGAAACATTGGTTTTATAACCAAAGCTTGACTGGAATATCATATTTGAAAATGTGCATAGAATGCCTGACTTCAAGGGTTACCATCTTTACAGTAAGTGAACAAAAATTGTCACTTCTAGCAGGCTCTGGAACCTTAAGACTATAGATAAAATCTAAAACCTGTCTTGGTTTGGTTTCCTAGCCTCAGGAGGTTTTTAAATCTGAGATTCCTGTGTAATCATTGTAGAGAGAAAAAGTTATGTTTCTAAAAAAAAAAGGCTACAATACACCTATTATTAGCTTATAGCTCTATGCATTGTTTCCAAGTTCTTGTTATCTGCCTATAGAATAGACTTGACCCTGAATTCTTCTAGGTTCCTCCAATCCAACTTCCTTTCATGGAATTACTAAAAATGGGAACTGCTCTGTTCGTAAAGCCCTATAAGCTGAAATGGATAAATTTTAAGGACCAAGTCTTGTGCCTCATGTATGGGCCACACAAAAAGTTTACCAAACTGCTTGATGCCATAACCAGAGACATCCACACTGCAAACCAAAATGAGAAGTAGACATTTTCATGCTGTAGACAGCTTTTCCCAAGATGTCAGAACAAGGCTCCATATCATAATGAGACTCTTATCCCGTTTAATGTCTCCCTTTTTCACTTGACAGGAGAATAGTCATTTGATTTATTTAACTGGTTGCCTTTAAGCCTAGGTTCATGGCTCAAAACCATTACGTAAATGTGGATTATCATATTACTATTAATTTTACTTTGCATTTTCCCTTTTTAAACTTTGTGTCTGTTACTTGTTAAATTTTTGCACAAGTACAACTCCTAACAGAATAACACTGGCCCAGCATTTTGAGATGACAGCAATGTCTATAAAACAGACAAAATTGAACTTAATAACGGATGCCAGGTAGACTTAGCCTGAGAGCTCCTCCCTCCAAACCTTCCTTGTTGCTCACATGTGGTTAAAAGGGTTTTGACACTGACTCCTAGCCACCATTCACTCCCTCCAACGTGGGACCAGTTCAGCAACCTGGGACAGGTCCATGCCAGAGATGAGGGACTCAAAACCTAACTACAGGATGATTGATCAGTGGTTCTTTTGAAGAAAGATCTTGATCAAAAACAGGACATGTGAAGGCTGTCAGAATCAAAATGAAGTCACTTGTGTTAAATAAAAAACCCTGAAAAATAGAACCAGGGGAGGCTATGAGGAAAGAGTTCTCATGCATAAACGCCTGATAAAAACTATCACAAAAGGCTCTTGTTACTAATCTTTGCATCCAGGGATGATTATCTCAAAACAATTGCATAATCCTCTCCACTTTCCCTTTAAGAACCTTTGTCTTCCTTTACCTCCCTGAGTACACACATAGTTTACTATGACATGTGTATTCCCATTGCAATGTCCTATTCCCAAATAAACACTATTTTCTTTTACAGAGCCTCTCTCCGCATGTTACTGAGGTTGACACTTTCTCCCTCTACATCCATTGTCTTCTCTTACCCTCCACCTCCCTCTTACCAGGTACCTTGTGATTATATCAGGCCCACCCAGATAATCCAGAGTAACCTCCCCATCTCAAGAGCCTTAATTTAGTCAGAACTTCAAAGTTCCTTTTCCATGTAAGTTAACATACTCACAGGTTCTGAGGATTAGGTGGTGGACATCTTTGTGGGGGGCATTATTGAGTCTACCATCTGAGGCTCAGAGATGGTTGAGATATGTGTTCCATGATTTGTACCTATAATACAGAATGCTCAGTCCAAATCATTGACCCATACTTCTTCCTTCCTTGTCTACAGGGAAATCTGAACTTCCTGTTGAACCACAGCCTCATTTCAGGCTCTGAGGGCAGATCTGAGGGTCAGGGGGTCTCCCAGGGCACCTGGCCAATGGGGCAGAGCTGACAAATGTTGCAACAACTGGTATATTTGAAGCAAATGATCCTGCTAAGCTGGGCAGTTCCTGATTCAGAGAACTGGCTGATGAGGGGCCATTCCCACTGTGTGATAGATTGGAGAGGTGCCACACCACTGTGCCAGCAGATACTTCCCAGACAGCAGAAGCGCCAAAATGATTCTCCATGGATCTAGCCTCCATTGTGAGTGGCCTTAAGAGCAGGGAAGGAAAAGAATTCTAAGACTTTACCAGGCAAGGGCCAGAGTGGTGGAGGTACCTGCTGCACTTGACAGTTTACAAAGTGCTCAAATGCACATATACCTCGCCAGGTCCTTGAAATCAACCTGGGAAGCAGGTGAGGTGGGGATGCTATTCTCCCCTTGAAGATGTGGCTGTAGCAGAGATGTGTACTATTCCCAGCCTCCACAGGACTGGTTAGTGCCTCCTATGTACGTGGCAGGGCTTATTTTGTAACTTTGGAAGGGGGTAGGGCAGAAGCCTTGGGGAGACCTCTCTGAGCCAGCTCAGGAACACAGACCAAGGGAGAGAAAGGAGAAGAAACACCAGGAAGGTGTCACATGGTGTGTGCAGCTCACCAGCCTGGGTGCCATAGATATCCCTACCCAGCAGCCCATGGCAGGGCCTGGGCCTCCTTCCTGCCTGTGCATCCAGAGTCTGGCACAAGGCCTGGCACCAGGTGGGGCTTTATAATTGCCAATGAATGAATGAATGAGCAAAGGAGGGAGAAAACCTCTGTGGTTTGGAGAATAAGTTCTGCACCCAGGCCTGCGTTTGAATCTTGACTCTGCCAGTTATTAGGTGTGACTTTGAGTCAGTTACTTAGTTTCCTCCTCTGAACCTCAATTTTCTGACTGTAAAATGGGAATAACAATAATAGCACTTTTCTCATAGAGCTGTTATGAGAATTACAGGGAGCCATGCGTGAAAGTGCTTAGAACCAGACTGGCCCATCATGTGCACTCAGTAAGTGCTAGTTATCATTAGGACAAGAACTGTTTCTAGATTTCTGGAATCCTTAACTACTCTAGCAGTGGGTAAATTGTAGCAGAAAGGAAGTCCTTCCTGATGTCTAGCCTAAAGTTTTCATGCTGCAGCTCCATCGCTGTGCCTCTCCCTTATCAGCTACAAGTCTGATCTCAGACCTGCCAGGAGGGCAGTTTCAGAACCAATCGTGTATGCAGCACAGATCATGTTAAAAGCCCAATCAATCAATATGTCTGTAGCCCTGAAGTGACTCCTGTCTCAAATCAATGATGTTTACAAAGTTGGGTGGGAAGGCTGTGATTTATTTTCACTTCTCCCATGTCTTTTCTGGGATAACCAACCATCTCTCTTGCAAATAAATGTCTGCTCATGCCCCTCCCTGGGCCCTGTAAGGCTGATGGGCCGTCCTCCCAGGGTGGACCTTGGTGTGTTGTTGCCGGCTCCACACCTGGACTTCACTTGACGTCACCCCCTCCCTGCAGGAGCCCTGTGAGATGGGGGGATGAGTTTCAGGGGGGTTGAGTCACTTGCCCAGGAGGCCATGGCCAGGACGTGGCAGAGCCTCAGTTGGAGCCCAGAACTAACTGATTTAATCTTTCACTGATTTAAATGCCCATGTTCACTAATGGTGAGTGGTCATCCTCATTCTACAGATGACAAAATGGAGGCACAGAGAGGTAGAATAACTCACCCCAGTCACCTAGCTGGCAACGGAGTTGCATTCAAACTCAGGCCATCGGGCTCCTGAGCCCCTGTTGGAAGCAACCAGGCTTCCCCTGCCCGGCAAGTCCACGCTCTGCCTGTTAGTCCACGCTGCCTACCCGCCTTCATGGGATGCCAGAATTGCCTCGCAGGACCCTGTGTTGGCAGCTGTCCCCAGTAGCTGGTATGTAGCAGATGCTTCATAAGGAGCAACCAAGAATGACAAGAATGACACAGGCCTGGCAGCTAAGCTACAAGACAAGGATGGACACATAGTCCACATGTCCCTGACTCCTCATCTCTTCCCCCACTCTGCCAAAAATTAATCCTGCCTTTAAAGAGCTCCGTTTCCCCAGAGGAAGAGCCACTTTATCAGAGAAGGCCCTTCTCCACAAAGACAGAGCAAGCAGGCAATAAAACTCACAGGGTTCCAGTATCACTTTGGAGATCAGTGCACTGTGATTGCGAATCTGGCGTCTGTCGGCAGCTGCCTAATTTTAGCCGGCTCTTTGCAGACTTCTCAAGCCCTGTTCATCTGCCCCCATGGACAGACAGAGAGGTTCTGAGAAGCATCGTTGATCTTTTGACTAAAGTGTCCTAATGAAATACAAATCTGTTGTCACTTAAAGAGCCATCTGTCATGGAGGCACAGAAGAAATGCTACCAGGAGAACAATAACCATAATTTCATTTTAAGACCCAGCCTTCCTTCCCCTTTCCCTGCCAGAGAAAAATCGATATCTTTTACTGTTTCATTTTGTCACAGAGCAATAGGAGGAAAAGCCATCAATAGGGTGTTAAAGATATTTCCAATTATGTGCAAGTTCCCTGTTAAAGGACCCTTGGCTTCTTGCAGTGAGTTAACACTTATTTGCACGGGAGGGAGTTAGCAGGAGGGTGACTCAGAGCTCCTGTCCGGGGCATTCAGCACTGCTTACTCAACTGGCTAAGGGGGCAGTGGAGGTGGAGGGTTCCCAGAGGGCCGGGGTCCTAGGAAATGGAAGCACCCGCCTTAAATAACATCAAACCTTTCCTGGGTGGAGTGGCCAGAATAAGAAATGCCATAGCACAGGGTGTGGGGATTGCCAGGAAAGAGGGTGAAGAGAGCTCGGAGGGGGAGGGTGGGTGGCACATGTTCTCCAGGCAAGGCAGGGTCATCCAGTCTGAATGCGAGCAGCCTCTGAGGGTCCCACCACCCCATCTTTCAAGTGTGGCCTTTGAGACAGGGAAGAAAACTGACTTCAATGTCACCCAGCTAGTTGACAGCAAAAAAAATAAAGATAAAGAAAAAAAGAGAGAAAGAGTTTATGTTCCCTCTGGTCAGCTCCTTAATGGGAGCCATTTCTCTTGGCATAAAATATTGGAGAAATGAAACAGGTTTCCCTCAGGCTACGTTTTATACACCCCAAAGTCTGGACTTACGTTGAGAGGGACTTTAGGTGTATATTTTTAAAATCAGTTTTATTGATATAATGTGGATGTAATAAAATGTAGCAAATTTAAGTATACAATTTGATGAGTTTTGACATATGTATATATTAATAGGTTTTTAACCATCTCCACAATCACAATTGAACATTTCCATTAACCCCAAAGTATTCCCTCATGGGTCTCTGAGGTCAGTCCCTTCCCACAAGTCATAGCCTTTGTCACCTGATCTGCTGTCTATTACTACGGTTTTGCCTTTTCTAAAATTTCGTATAAATGAAATCATAGTCAGTCTTCTGTGTCTGTTTTTTTTAAAACTCAGTACAATGCCTTTAAGAGTCATCCGTGATGTTGTATGTATCAGTTGTTTGTATTTTTTTATTACTGAGTAGTATTTCCTTGTACGGATATACTATAGTTTGTTTATTCACCAGCTGATGGAGATTTTTTCCAGTTTTTGTCTATCATGAACAAAGGAGCTACAAATCTTCTCATATAAGTCTTTGTGTGGACGTGTGTATTCTTTTTTCCTGGTTAATACCTAGTAGTGGAATGAGTAGATCATACGGTAGATGCGTGTGTAACTCTTTAAGAAATTGCCAGCTGATTTCCAAAGATTCTGTACCCTTTTGCATTCCCACCACAATGTACGAGAGTTCCAGAGGTCAACATCCATGCGGGCCCGTTTACTCCCATTCACTCCAGGTTACCCTTAAATGTGAAAAAATTAGCCTCAAATCTCCTTTATCTCCATTCAGTGCTTCTAGGAAAGAGCTACTTGACATTTTAGGAGGAAAAAAATGTAAAAGTGAAAGGCACATGATATTCAGTAGAAACTGTAGGATGGAGAAATCTCAGTGACCTTACATTCCATGCCTCCTTCAGATATCAAAAATAAAACCATGTGAGGTGAGAAGGCAGGTCTGACACCAGTCCTCCTGTAGGATGTGCCGCAGGGTCCCCCTTATGGGGGCTGGGCCTCCGTGTCCTCCTCACACGCATCCCCCCAGATGGGCAGTGAGGCTCGCACCTCCCCTCCCCTATGGGCAGCGCCTTGACTGCTTTGCCTTCTCAGCCCCTGCAGCCTTCCCATCCCCTCGTCATCCTTGGGCTGCCTGCAGAACAGGTCCCTCAGCCTGCACAAATGTGCCTCCTCCCTCCCCTTCATTCCCTGCGGTGTTCCAGTCTTCAACAAGCAGAGAGGGGTGAGTTCTGGACAAGTGGTGCTGAGCCAGGGCCTCTGGAGTTGAGCAAGGTGCTTTGTACCTGTGCTGTAGGGCTGCTCGGCCGGGTCAGGGCAGAGACTGGCCCAACCATCTTCCTGTCTGGTGAGGGCCCCATGTCACCATGAAGCATAGGCTGTGGACCCAGCTGCACCAGGGTCCTGGAGAGGTGTCTTTGGCTTGACCCAGAGAGAGATGAGATGCTTGGGGGCTTGAGACCCTCTGACTTAGTAGGAAGCATTTTATTTGTTTATTTATTTATGGAATGGCTCACACGTTAAGCAGGCTGAGAAGTCCCACCATCTGCCATCTGCAAGCTAGAGAACCAGGAAGGCTGGTAGCGTAATTCAACCTGAGTCCAAAGGCCTGAGAACTGGGGGTGATGGTGTAAGTCCAGAAGTCTGAAGGTCCAAGAACAAGGAATGCCAACATCTGAGGGCTGGGGAAGATGGATGTTCCAGCTCCAACAGAAAGAATGAATTTGCCCTTCCTCTGACATTTTGTGCTATTTGGGCCTTGGAAGGATTGGATGACGCCTCACTCAAATTGATGAAGACAGATCCTCCACTGATAATGCTAATCTCTTCCAGAAACAGCCTTGCAGAATCACCCAGAAATAATGTTCTACCAGCTATCTGGGCATCGCTTAGCCTAGTCAAGTTGACACATAAAATTAATCATCACAAGGACAGTCCATGGAACATGTGCCGTTCAGCTGAAACAAGCAGCATCACGTGGACCATGACCTTTCTCGTAGGAGCGTTTCCTAGAAATGATCCTCTCAAATGTGTTTACTCCAGATGCACATGCCAGCAGCTCCACCATGCATTTGCCTAACTGTGGGCAAAAGACTTCATCTCTCTGATCACACAAGTAAATAGATTAAAGTTAACAAGAGCCATGGCTCTCACTATCAGAGAAAGGACCGACAAATATGAGAAAGGGAGAAAACTAGAATCGATCCCACTTAAAGAACTCAGTTTCCTCCTCTGGAAAATGAAGATGGTAATAGTATTCCTCTCCGAGGGTCGTGTTGACACAGAAAAGCAACCCGATTATTTGTTATTATTGCTCTATTATTATTATTGATTTGGATGTCCCTCCATAAAAGCTGGGCTGACTGATTTTTTACGCCCACCTGCAGTGTGGGATCGCCTCCGAGTGGGGCGGCGCCAGTGGTGGGGCCAGAGGCGCTGCTCCCTGACCTTGACCTTCCTCTCAAAGCACATAGGACGTAGGACTGCGCTTGAGTCCCTGCCCCCCAGTTTATATCATCTCTGAACCCTACTCCGGGACTATGAGTTTATGAATTTATGGACATAAACAGGATAGACATCCTTCGCAACCTTGCTGACACTTTCAAACAGTTCAGGAAAACGTTGTTCACAGATGCATGAAAGGTAAACTTCAGGCCTGATTCTTGGTGAATGATGAGTTACTGGGTAAATGCCTACCCCACGCAGGGTACGATTACTCCAGAGAGGTAGGGGACATGCACACCGCGGGGACATGGCTGGGACATGGGAGACAGGGCTGCGACAGACAGGCTTCAAGCAGGGGGATAATGACAGCCCGGGTTCTCGCTGTTGGAGGAAGGAGCTGCAAATACAGAAAGGGAGAAAACCAGAATAAACCCTGTTTACAAAATTCCACGGCGCAGAAGCAGAGGGGGTAAGGCAGAGAAAGTGCCTCAAATAATTGATTTCGTAGCAGAGGCAACTGGGCTAAAAATAAGAGACGAATTGGGAAGTGCTGCCTCGGCCCACCCACAGGCAGCCGCCGCCCACGGGCTGCTGCAGCCGGCCCTGCCCGGCCCTCCGTGGTTGGATTCCCAGTGTCCTCACCACGGGCTCTCAATCCACTCTGTCCCTCCTCGAGAGCGAGCCTCAGGGGGCCTTCTGCGCCTCCCCTGGCCTCATGCGTCTCTCCACGAACCCCCTGGCCTCCCCGCTGGTCCCCAGGACCCCTGTCCCTGCAGGCTCCCTGGGGAGAGCACTCTGGGAGGCAGTGCTCTGGGAGGCAGTGTGGTGGGAAGGGAGGGATGTGTGTTAGGACAAGCACTGGGGGCCCACACCTGTGGAAGGGAAGGAAGGAAGCAGGCCCAGGCAGTACAGATGGAGCCCGGAGCCGACCCCACAGGGAGCTATAGAGCAGGATGGGTCCTGGAGAGTCCACTTGGGGCCTAACTGCTGGGCACTCACGCCCACCCTCTTCAGTCTCAGGATGCGGTAGCCTCGGTGCCTGTGGCTGTGGTAGAGACACTCATTGCTTCTGAGGAAGCCCCTGAAGGCTGTGTGGTGACAGAAATCCCAGCCTCTGGGGCAGCAGGTTCTTCACAGTGTCCCTGAGGGATGCTGCAGCCAGTGGCTAAGACGAAGGGCTCTACCCTCATACAGACCTGGTTTGAACCCCTATTTCCTCTGACTGCCTCAGTTCTTTATCCATAAAGTGGGCCTAATGCAGGACTCTCTCAGTTACAAATAGGATGACATGGATTTTAGAAGACTTTGTACACTGTAGACTGTAGAGGGCTGTGCACGTGTGGCTTTACATGGCGAAGCATGTGGGCAGCTATAGGGTGAGCCAGTCAGAAGTGGGCTCTGACACCCCTCAGACCCGACTACCCTCTATGAATATGTTCATAAATTCTTACAAATACTCCATGAGGCAAGTTATGTCATCACTGCCTTTAAAAATATTTTCCAATAGCTATTTTATTTTTTACAAATTGGTATATCTTAAACATATAGTAAATTACAGAAAATGATATAGAATAAAAATAGAGAGGTGCTACAGTGTAGCGAGCAGTTAAGAGCCTTGACTCAGGGGCTAGGCAGCCTGCGTTGGAATCTAGCACCCTAATGCAGAAGCTGTGTGATCTTAGGTGAGTTACTTAACCTCTCTGTGCACTAGCTTCATCATCTGTAACAAGGGAATAATAATAGCACCTGCCTCATAGAGTTGTTAATACATACAAATCCCGTGGCATATGAGAATATTTGAGTAATTGCTTTTGTTATAATTACCACAGCAAATACTCAAATACCCACCAAGGAGATTTAAAAGTTTCATAACTTCAGATTCGTAACTTTTTCCCCCTTATTTTGAAATAACTTTTAAGTTTGAAATAGCTATAGACTCACTGGAAGTTGCAAAAATAGCACAGAGAGGTCCCATGTAACCTCTACCCGGCTTCCCTCAAAGGTGACATTTCACGTAACAATGAAATAATATCAAAACCAGGAACCTGACCAACATTGGCATGATACTATTAACTGGGCTACAGACCTTGTTAAGATTGCACCGGTTTTTATACGCACTCGTTTGTGTGTGTATGTGTGTGTTGTATGTGAAGTTCTCTACAGTTTTATCACTTGTATAAATTCATACATTTACCACCACAATCAAGATACAAAACATCCATCACCATAAAGGAACTCTCTCTTGCTACTCATTTATCCTTACTTTTTAAAGAAAATGTTCCAAGTGCAATTGAAACTCATGCCCAATGCCATTCCTTATCCTGCATCTGCAGAGGTAACACCTATTTCTAACATATATAAAATATATACATCTTCCAAATAGCTAATATTTACCAAGTGCTTTCTGTGCTCCGAGCACCATTTCTAAGTGGTTCTAATATATTTACTCCTTATCACAACCCAGGTGTTATTAGCTCAAATTTTCAGATGAAAAATCTGGGGAACAAAGAGGTCAAGATAACTTACAAAAGGTCACGCAGCTGGAAAGCAGAGGTGCTGGGCCTTGAACCTGCATCTGTAGTCACTATTCCGCCCTGACACATACCTGGCTTCTTGCCACCAGCTTTTTTCTCTCACCATTATGTTTACTAGATTCACCCATGTTGATACCTGTGGACATAATTAATTTATGTTAACTGCTTTCTAGTTTTCTCTTTTATGATTATACAATTTATATAACCATGTTTTTAGTGATGGTTATCTAGGATGTTAAATTTTCTCTACTGCAGGCATGGTGGAGGCACCTGCTTGCCGGTGTCTTCTTGTGCACATAGTTCTAAGCTTCTCTGTGATTGATTGCTAGAGGTGGAATTGCGGAGTCATTGAGTCCATGTGTCTTCAATTTGGAGGATGTTGCCAGGTCTCAAAAGCGTTTGCAACAATTTACACTTCCACCTGCTGGGTGTGAGAATATGAGACGATATATCATTATTTCAGTTTGCATTTCTCTGATTTCTAGTGAGGTTGAGCCTGTCACTCTTGATTATTGGCCATGTGTGTTTTCTTTGTGTATGCTTTTCCGTTGGGTAGTTTGTCATTTTCCTATAATTTTTAGGAATTCTTTGCATATAATGGATAATAATTTTTTATTGATAATATGCAGGGCAAACATCTTCTTCCAGTCTGTGTCTTGCTTTTTTAAAAAAAGAAACTTTGGTTATGGTATCTTTTATCATAGAGAAGTTTTTTTTATTGTAGTCAGTTCTATCGATTTTTTCTTTATGGTTTATGCTTTAGTGTATTTTACAGAAGAAATTCTTTCCCACATCATGGTCATAAAAATTGTTTCTTAATTTTTTCTAATTGTTTTAAAATTTTATTTTTTATAGTTTTCACAGTAAAGTTTTACTTTATACAGTTATTTTTTGTGTAAGATGTAAACATTTCCCAATTTCCTGGTGTTATTTGTTGTGTTTTCTATCTTTCCTCTCTTATTTGCAGTGTCTCCTCTGCATATGTGAAGTTCCTGTGTATATCTGAGTCTGTTTCTGATTTCTCCATTGGCCTATTCACCTTGTCCTACGCTAACACCAATTAATTCAAGATGGATTGAAGACTTAAATGTAAGGCATGAAACCATAATAATTCTAGAAGAAAATGTAAGTAAAACTCTTCTAGACATAGGCCTAGGCAAAGAACTTATGACTAAGATCTCTAAGGCAAATACAGCAACAACAAAAATAAATAAATGGGACTTAAATAAATTAAAAAACTTCTACACAGCAAAGGAAATAATCAACAGAGTAAATAGACAACCTACACAATGGGAGAAAACATTCACAAGCTACACGTCTGACAAAGGACTAATAACCGGAATCGACAAAGAACTTCAACAAATCAGCGAGTAAAAAACAAACAACTCCATCAAAAAGTGGGCAAAAGACATGAACAGAATTTTTTCAAAAGAAGATAGACAAATGGTCAACGAACAGATGAAAAAATGCTCAACATCACTAATCATCAGGGAAATGCCAATTAAAACCACAAGGAGATACCATCTTACCCCTGTCAGAATGGCCATTATTAAAAGGCAAAAAAACAATAGATGCTGGCATGGATGCAGAGAAAAAGAAATGCTTGTATACTGTTGGTGGGACTGCAAATTAGTATAACCTGTACAGAAAACAATATGGAGATTCCTCAAAGAAGTAAAAGTAGACCTAC
Organism: Daubentonia madagascariensis; assembly: GCA_023783475.1. Taxonomy (NCBI): domain Eukaryota; kingdom Metazoa; phylum Chordata; class Mammalia; order Primates; family Daubentoniidae; genus Daubentonia; species Daubentonia madagascariensis. The sequence continues at coordinate 7,808,672 of JAKFHU010000117.1, forward strand.
CATTCGATCCAGCAATCCCACTACTAGGTATCTACCCAAAGGAAAAGAAGTCATTTTATCAAAAAGACACCCACACTCGAATGTTTATTGCAGCACAATTTACAATTGCAAAGATATGGAATCAACCTAAATGCTCATCAATTCAAGAGTGGATAAAGAAATGTGGTGTGTGTATATATATACACACCGTGGAATACTACTCAGCCATAAAAAGGAATGAAGTAATGTCTTTTGCAACAACTTGGACGGAACTGGAGACCATTATCCCAAATGAAGTATCTCAGGAACGGAAAAGCAAATACCACATGTTCTAATAAGTGGGAGCTAAACAATGGGTACACATGGGCACAAAGAGACGAAAGAACATTGGAAACCAAGAAGGGGGGAGGGTGGAAGGAGAGTGAGGGATAAAAACTTACCTATCGGGTACAGTGAACATTATTCTGGTGACGAGCACACTAAAAGCCCTGACTTCAGCATTATAGAATGTATCCATGTAACAAAAACACTTGTACCCCCTTAATATTCTGAAATAAAAAAATAATAAAACACTAGAACTTTATCATAAATCTTGGCATTGGGGAAGGGAAGGGAAGTTGTCCTTGTCCTTCAAAATTATTTTCCAAGAAAACTTTTGAATCAGCCTATCATGTTCATCTGAAGCTCTGTTGAGATTTTTAAAAATTGTAATTGTATTGTGTTTATAGATTAGCATGGGGATAGTTGACATCTTTAGAATACGGGTCCTCCCTACCCATAAGCATGTTATATCTCTCCCTCTATTCAGTTTTCCTTTTATGTCCTTCAATAAAGTTTCATAATTTTCTCTTTAAAGGTCTTGCACTTAGTTTACTAGATTTATTTCTTGGTACTGTATATCGTTTATTGGCGCTTTGGAGTGAGGCACAGCTTATGTGGTAGCGTAGCCACTTAAAAATGCATGATCCTAGTCAAGTCTCTTAAATCGTTCAATCCTCAGATTCCTCATAAATAATTATGCCTACAGCATAGAGTAGATGTGAGGATAGAATGAAATAAAGAATGTGACACCTTTAGAACATTGTAAATATCCAACAAATGTTAGCTCTTCCTGGAGTCAGCATAAATTTGGAGTTGAGTTTCTGAATGTGTGTGTAGTCGTACATCAGTAAGCGAGCTTAGGCTATGGTCCCCAGTCAGAAGCAGGTCGAATGTTACCGGATCTGATCTATAAGTAATTGGCAAACAGCATGTTCCCTCCTCCAAAGTAAAGAACCTTTAATAAAGCACTTTATATATATATAGTTTTTTATATATATAGTTTTTTTATATATATAGTTTTATATATATAGTTATGTATATAGTTTTATACGTATATAGTTTTATACGTATATAGTTTAGTTTTATATACATAGAGAGAGCTTTACATATATATATATGTATATTAAGTCCAAAACTTCTACTGAATCTCAAAACAGGGATACTTAAGTTAAATTTTAAAATCATTCTGGTTACCTTAACAGAAAACCAACTAAAACAGAAAACTAATTGTGAAGATTTTTTTCTGTTGAAAATTCAGTGTGGCCTATTACCATAATTGTTTTTCTCATTTTTTTGAGCTTAAAAAATGTTTAACCTTTTTTCATTTTTAAAAGTTTTTTAAACAGTACGTGCTTTACCATAAACACTCCAAACAATAGAGAAAAGCACAAAGAAGTCAAAATTTCCCCCAAATCATACCATCCTAATAGAACCATTGCTTACATTTTGGTTAATATCCTTTTTTATATTTCTGCATGCCAATAAATAGGCTTCTGTGTTCCCGCCCACTTTTTCTTTTCCCTCAACAGGGTGCTGTGGTGTCTTTCCACTTTAACAGTTGCAGAATTACATCATTTTGCATCATTGTGTTATATTCCATTTTACACATTGGCACTAATATAACAAATCAATTCCCTATTTGTGGCTTATTGGATCTAACGAAGTAAATCATGCTCCAATGAACCTCTGCTGCACCCCTCTCTTTTGTTAGCTGTGTGACCACTTCCGTCAATACGTTCCTTAGGAGTGAGGACAAGAGGCTCATTTTACACTCTGACGTGTACTGCCAAACTGCCTTCCTGGAAAGTTTGAATCAATTAGCATTATCATCATCTGCGCATGAGGGTGCCCATTTTCCAATAAATTAAGCGGGTTTGTCGATCTTCTTAGGCTTTACCTATCTAGTAAGTGGAAAACAAGCCCTTCTTTGCATATGCATTTCTTTGATTAGCAGAGAAATTAAACATCTTTTCATCTGTTTATTGGCTATTTGGAATCTTCTTTTCTGGATTGCCTCTCGGAGTTCTTAGCACATTCATCTTGTCTTAAGAGAGTTCTTTGTGTATTTACATTGTGTGTAACATTTTGTGCATTGACATTAACCCTTTGTCATATGTGTGGCACATATATGCTGTTTCAACCTGTTCATGGTATATTTTTAATGATTAATAGAAAAGTGTACCTATAATAAACAGCAACAGATCCAGGAACAGAATATTGCCAGAGCCCCAGAAGCCCCTTGTTTCCCCATTTAATCTCTGCATTCCACCGAGAGTAACCCTATCCTGATTTCTACAGAAATAAATTGATTGGTTCCCCCATTTTTCCCTTTTTTTGTCAATGGTTCCATTAAGACTCAAAAGTTTCTAATTTTACATCAAGTTCAATGACCTTACCCTTTACCATCTCCAGGCTTCTCGACATGCGTAGGAAGCTATTTCCCATCCCACGTTTATAAAAATATTCTTCTATCAGAAGCTTCTGTTTGTTGTGTCTTGAAGGGATGGTCCAATTGTCACAATGCAGCTAGTTCAGTGACCCATCTTTCCCTTTTGGAGTTGAAACATACACATATAATTCATATATTTGTCCATGTACTTAACATAGGCACATATTTGGGTCTATTTTTTATTCTTTATCCTTTTTTCTGTTCCACTGTGTTGATGATCACGCCTTGCATCTCCTGCATTTGATTAGCTTTACAGTTACTGCAGACTTAGTTCTCAAATCTGTCAACATCTGCTATGATTTGATTTCTCTCGTAGGGTTTTTCTTACCTATTCTCACACATTCACGCTTTCATATGAATTTAAGACAATTTTGTGGGACAGTTTCTACCTTATTTAGCTTCTCTCTGTTCATCCCATGGGTCTGCAATACCACCTCAGTCAGAGAATGTGGAGGGTATTGTGTCCACATTTTGAAATTTATTGGGGTTTTCTTTGATCCATTAAATAAACAAACATTTTTAAAAAGGTATATTTCTCATTTGCAGCATAAAGAGTTGTTTATCTCTCTAATCTGCCAACTTTATTAATTATGCTATTTATGTCCTCAAATAACCTTAGTTCTTGATATGTCACCAACCAAGAGTGATTCTTATTTCTTACTGATACTGTATTTCTGTTGGATTTTTCTTTGCAGAAAATCTGCAGTTTTTATTTCATACATTTTAATGTTCTATACTTGGTCCAAATTGATTAAAGGCCATTCTATCTTCACTGTGATCGTATCCTTAATAATTACAAAGTAGCCTTCTTTATCCCATGTAATTTCTTTGTTTTTCCCTTTGTCTCATCTTTGTTTTCTTGAACTCTTCATTTACACTGGACTCTTACTTTTTTGGAGTTGCTTTTTGTTGGCCTATTTTTTTGCCCATCATTAGAGGTATTTCTGGTAGAGGACACCAAAATAAATGTTTTAACCCAATGTGAGAGAATCCATTACAGGTTTTACTTATCTTGTATCCAATTATTGGTATAGCAGATATTTTAGGTGGTGTTTCTTTCACTAATTTCCATATGAAATATTTATACTTTTGTGACACTTCATTTGCCATCTGTTATTTGTTTTATGGTTTGTTTTTATTTGTTTTTTCACCCCTTCTAATTTGGTTGATATGTGCTCTGGTTTAAATTGTATTTTTGTACTTTTAAATTATGTGTTTGGACCTGTCTTTCTCAACTGGTCATCTTATGTGTGTATGGATTATCTACCGTGGGAGACGAGGACATTAAGACACATTATTACCCCGCTCCACTTCCTGCCCCACCTCTCTCTTTTATTGGTGGGATTTTTGTTCCATGCTATTATCATTGAATTATTATTTGATATCGTGTAGCTTTGGTTTCAAGAACCATAAAAATTATGTTCTGTTTTGCAACCATAGTTATAGCAGTTTTTCCAACATAGTTCCACATCTAGAATGATTCAGTATTTCCAGTCTTTCCATACCACAGCTTCAGCAGTGTGAATTCTTTATTTTGAATTATCTTTCAGTTGGGTGGATTAAGTCTTCAAGTAGATTTTTCTGGAAGGTTATGTGAAAGCCATATTTCCTGAGGCCTTGCATATTTCAGAACGTATTTCTGTTGTTGTCTTAGCAAGGCTGGCAGCTTGGCTTCATAGGTACCTCTTGAGGAAAATTGTTTTCCCCAATACTGGTTTGCTATTTCGACCCCGGTTTGCTATTTTGATCCTGAATCCACTGTTTGGGGTCTGTATGTAAGAAAATGTCTTCCGTGCCCTCAGGCCCCACTGGCTCTCCCCTTCGCCATCTGCCCAAACTGTTTCTGTCTCTGTCCCTGATCCTACTCTGCAGGTGTCCCCAGGGCTCTTTCCTCCACTCTCACTGCCAGCCTAGGAGTGGGTGTGGAGCTCAGGGACAGGGATTCCAGGCAAGGAACCCGGGTGCCACAGGTCAGCGTTCCAGGCAAAGCAGGCACAGGGCACTGAAAGCAGCACGACCTCAATACTGCCAAAAAGTAAATGGTCTTTTGCTGTTGTTTGAAATAACACAGCGCCTTAGAAGGAGAACTTTGGACAACACAAATGGACTCAGTTCTGGGCTCAGGGCACTATTGGGCACCATGTTTGCACAGCCACTCAGTGTTCCAGCATGGGCACTCTCACACTGTATATTTGGTGTTTATGGCTACAATAGAGGGTCTGAGCAGAGGTGGCCAAACCCCTCAGGCCAACTTAAAGCAAAGGCGGGCAGTTTGCATTGCTCTTCTCTGCCGCACAGAATGGCCTTCAAAATGCTCCTCCTTCAGTGAACTTACTTCCCTCCCCTTTCTCAGGCTCTTGTCCTGCTGCCTCTCCATTGTCCTGTGGTTTTGAATTCCTGGAAACCGGCCTATGGCTGCACGGATGCTCCATTGCCCATCTTGCAATTGGCCTGTGCCTTGGAGCGTGACTTTGCTTGATGGATGTGTTTCCCGTTCTTCTTAAAGCCCCTTCTGCCATATAGGAAACCATCCCTGGACAAAGCCTTCACAGCCTGTGCTCATCCCACAGGTGCTCAGTGCTGGCCCCAGTGAGACCCAGACCCCTTGTAATTAACCTTTCTGAAAAGTACCCCTGCTTTAGAGTTGGTAACTCTTGCTTACAGAGGTGATGGGTGTCTTCAAGCTGATGTAAGACTGGGGGCAGCACATTCACGGAGAAAGAGGAGGAACTTGGAAGCAGATACACCTGGCTTCACATTCCGGTCATGGGCAAGTCACTGCCAAACCTCTGGTCACACACACATAGCAGTGCAGTTTCCGACACATCATTGGTTTTTAGTAAGTCATGGCCCACCCTCCATAGGACCCAAGCTTACTTCTTTTTTGTTTTTAACATTTACCTTTTTTTCCTCCTATTTTAATCTAATCAGCTGCTTAATTGCCTGTAGCCTGCACAAGGCCACTTAGACTCTGAACTCTTAGTCCAGTGCGTCCCAGTTAACGTAGCCTGGTGCAGTAGAACGTATTGGAGTTCTCCGAAATCTCCCGCTCTCTCCCCACCCTGGTTTTCGGAAACACTATGTATGTGCCAGATCCCCTTGCTCCTCTTCCATGTCCCTCCTTCTCACTGTTTTCATTACTGCGACTTTGTTTTTTTCCATTTTAACTTGAGTCATTTCCTGAAGCAGATTCTCTATTTCCCGATGGAATTTTAGTTATGATTTATCATGTTTTTGGTTGGCTTTTATGTGGCATTTGGCTCTGTAATGTTTTCACTGGTTTCATGTCTCTCCTAAGATGTACCAGCTCATTTTTCTTCTCTCATTTTATAACTTCCGTGGGTAATTCTTTGAACCATGACTCTTTTGCTGTAGTCTGAGCGTTAGCCATCCTGCCCTGGTTCTAGGTGATTCCTCTAGCGGGTAAATTCTTCCTTCTTTTGTTCATGTTCTCATTTCCTCTCTTTAGCAGGGAGGCATTTCCTGTGGGGGTGTCCTGTGTCACTCCTTGCTGGTCATTATACATCTCAAGTGGGGTGGCCATTTGTTTTGGGGTGGGGGGACTGGGCTGGGTATTCCTTAATTTCAATGTGGGTTCATCACCTTAAACACCTTCAGAGCAAATCCATCTCTTCCTTTGCCCCGGGGGGGCTTCTCTCCCTTGGTTTTCAGGGTCAGGAGGTTGGTGTTACCCTTGGCAAAGCTGATTAAGTCTCCAGTTCTCCTGTGAGCTGTGGCTCAGGGATCACCCCTCCTGCCTCCTCCAGACCTCTCCCCCACTGGGCTGTCACAACCAGGGGGTCAGGGGAGGAGAATGTCCATGGCTCACCAGCCACCTCTGCGACGCTGAATTGGGGAACTGAGTCCCTTGTTGTCTGCCCCAAACTCACCTCTCCTCTCTCCAATCAAAATGTCACTGCCAGCCTTTTGAGGCCGCCAAACTTCGATTCCATCTTTTCTGCCTAGTAAATGACAGCTCCATCCCGACAGCACACTGGACCAAAAGTCCTGCAGGCATCCCTGACCCCTCTTTCTCGTGCCCATACCCACCCCCACGGCAACCCCTGCTGGCTCCTTTCTCAGCATGGGCCCAGGGTCTGACCCCCGTCTCTGCTGCGCTGCCCCATCCAGGTCCACACCGCCATCACCCTCACCTGCGTCATTGCAATAGCTTCCCACCTGACCCTGCCTCCTCCCTACCCGGTCTCTGCTCATACCGCAGGCAGAGTGGTCCTGCACAAGCTGGGGCGCATGCCCTGCCCTGCTCTCCACACCATGCAGTGTAAGATCCAAAGCTGTGTAGTGTTCCAGGAGGGCCCGCGTGTCCCACACCCCCCATTTCCCTGATACCATCTTCATTGCTGTCTGCTCCATTCTCTCCACCTCCACATTGACTGCTCCTTCTGTCTGGAACGTTCTTCCCCAGCGTCTGCCTGCCCAGCTCCCTCACTGCCTTCAAGTTTTCCATCCAGTGACACTGCTGTGGGCTGAATGTTTTTGTCCCCCTAAAATTCATATGATCAGTGCCCTTTTAAAGGTGACCCCAGAGAGCTCCTTTGCCCCTTCCACCTTGTGAGGACATAGCGAGAAGGCTATGAGTCAGGCAGTGGCCCTTGCCAGACACCGAATCTGCTGGCATCTTGATCTTGAACTTCCCAGACTCCAGAACCATGAGAAATGAATTTCTGTTGTTTACAAGCCACTCTGTCTATGGTATTCTGTTACAGCAGCCTGGATGGACTAAGACAGTCACTGGATTGGTTTGCTAGGGCTGCCATAATGAGGTGCCACAAACTGGGCATCTTAAACAACAGAAACTTATTACTTCACAGTTCTAGAGGGTAGATGTCCAAGATCAAGGTATTGGCAGGATTGGTCCCTTCTGTGGGCTCTGAGGGAAGATCTTTGTCGTGTCTCTCTTCTCTTCTGGTGGTTTTCTGGCGACCTTCTATGTTCCTTTGCTTGTAGGTGCATCACCCTGGTCTCTGCTTGGATGATCACATGGCTCCCTGTGCACATGTCTGTCTCCAAATTTCCCTTTGATATGAGGATATCAGTCATATTGGATTAAGGCCCATCCTAATGACTTCATTTTAACTAGATTACCTCTGTGAAGATCTGTCATTAAATAAGGTCACATTCTGAGGTAGAGAGTGGGATTAGGACTTCAACACGTGGATTTGGGGGTCACAATTTACTCCTTAACAGTGTCATTCTCTGTGAGGGATGCGCCTCCCCCCAATTTACCCCTACAGAACTGCCCCTGCATCCCCAAATATCCAACCCTTGGTTCAACTTGTATTGTGGAAGATGGAGTTTATTCCTCCAACTTGTTAGTCCTTTTTTGCTGTTTTCAGCGAATTTCCATCCTAAGTCAGATTAAAACAAACACCACCCATGTAACTCAGGGCCACCTCCCAGGGCCCAGAGCCCCTCATATCACAGGTACTGCTCCTGCCTCAGCCCCAAACCATGTCCAGTCCAGCTTGCATGGATGCTGCTGGTGGTGGGGGTTCAGGTACCAGGCAGTTGTGGCTGAGGGGCCCAGGTGGGAAGAGCAGTGGCTTCAAAGCAGGCGGAGTTTACTGATGAGCACTGACCATGCCCGACCTCAGCAGAAAGGAAGAGGCACCCACCTCCTCACCTGGTCAGCCATAATCTATGCAACAGCTCAGCCTAATGAAATACCATGACTTCCTGGCTCAGTAGTGAAAGAAGGGGCTTCTTCTCTGATGTCAAGCCCATTTCCAAACCCTCCTGGACCCCAGCTGTCAGTCTGTGGTTGGCAGAGCAATGACTGACTGCCCTCGCCCCGGGTGAGTACCAGCGGGCCTCCCTACCCAGGCCTCAGTCCCAAGAGAACACAAGAGAAAGAGGAAAGACAAATCAAGCAACTGGCCAAATCCAGATGGTCCTGAGGCCTCTCTTCTTCTCCCCCAGGGCCGCACATCCCACACCATCCCAGAGCCGCCTCCTCTCCACAGCCCTGTGGCTTGCCTGGAGCCTGGGCTGAGCCCCTAACTGGCTCCCCCACTGCCTCCCAGCCCCTGTGGTCTGCCATTCTCTGCTTAGCTGCCCCAGTTAGACCATCTCCCTCCCCTGTGAGAAGCTTCCAGCAGAGGTGGCTTTACCATGCTTCAGGAGCTTCCTCTCTCTAGGGCCCCTTCTGAAGTCCTCACTGGGCCCCAAGTGATGCAGTTAATATGCATTGTTAACTCACATGTTAACTAGGATTAGTAGCTGCAAAGAAAACCTGCTGTGCCCTGAAATCTTACAGTTTATATATATAATAAAAGAACCTTGGCAGGAGATTTCTCAAATTTGACAACAACCCTGAAAATTCGCATGACATAATCCATAATGAATTGTGAAGGTGGAAGAAACTTTTGGAAACTGTCCATAGTAAAAAGTCACTTTGATGAGACTCCATTGGAGGAAAGCTACCTTTCTGTTCTCTCCACAGAAAACAATATTGCAACATCTTTGCCTTATGAAGAAAACGGTGAATAAAGAGGATGCAACCCAAACAATTTAGGGGAGAAAGCCATGAAGACGTGTCAGGATGCTAAGTAATAAATTTAGTGTGATTTTCCTTGCTTTTGTGCTGTTTTTGGTAATTGTTGGCTTTTTGAAATCTGTAATTTATTATGATTTTTCTTCTCATTCTAAATAAATGTTAACTTATGTAGCTAATTTTGAATCCTAATTCCACATTCTTTTTTTAAAAAGAGGATGCCCCAAGCGGTATAATTTTCAGAACCATGAAACCTGGATCCACTGCCTACAAGGGCTTCCTACTGCACTTAGAATAAAACTTAATTTCTCACCTATGGTGTGCAAGGCTCCCTGGCCCTCTCTGATCCCACCCCCCAGCACTGTCCCCCTCACTCACGTGCTGCAGACTCCCCAGTCTTTTCCTAGGCCCTCTGCCTACAGAGCTCAGCCCTACTTTGGTGACTGCGTTTGCTATATCTCCTGCCTGGAACCTGTCCTGCAAATTTTCCCTTCTGGCCATTCTGGGCTGAGCTCCAGGCCACCTCCTCTGAGAAGAACTCCAGGATGATCCTACCTAACAGTTGAGAACCCTTCCTACCCCACCCCACACCCTACCCCAGCCACTGTAGCATACCTCTGCTTTGTTTATTTATCTGAATATATTATGTTCCCTCATCACTGCCTGTCCCCTTCCCCCACCTTGGAAGCAGAGGTGGGGACATGTTGACATTGCCCATCACTGTGTCTTTAGCACCTGCAACAGTACCCAGCACACAGTTAGCACTGTGGGCAAATAGACTGTTGGTTGCAGTTTGAATTAACACCTCTCTGGAAGGTGTGTTAGCAGTATGTCTTGAGAGCCTTAAAATGTGCAAACCCACTAATTCCACTTCTAAAAATTAATCCCAAAGGAATCATCACAGAAGTACTCAAAAATGGAGGTTAACCTCTTGCTAAAAATTGGGAGAATCAATCAGATATGGGTTTTAGTCTTGGCTCTGCCAATTAAATAGCTGCTGTGTGACCCTGACCATGTTCCTAATGTCTCTGAACCCTGGTTTCCTCATCTATAAATGGGGACAGTAATTGTAACTTCCAGAGAGGGAAGCTTGAGGCTCACGTGAGGCCACTGGTGGAAAGTACTTACACAGAGCCAGGCATATGAACACAGCTCAATAAATGTCAACTAATACTGTGTTCCATAATGCTCATTGTGGTGTTGTTTATAGTGGAATAAAATCTGAAAGAGCCTAAATATCTAACTACAGGGATTGTCCAGATATGTTATATTATGTCTTTAGAATAAATTATTATATATCCATGAAAAACCTGTTTCTAAAGAATATTTAATAATGCAAGTAAAAGAACACAAAATGAGATTAAGTGGAAAAGGTAGGATACAAAACCAAATAAAGGATGATCCTACTTTTGGTATATACATATATGCCTATGTTTATTTGAGCATGCAAGTGGATGTGTATACTGCAAAGAAGTGCAGCAAAATCTTAACAGGCCATCTGTGGATAATGGAATTATGGAAATTTTAATTTTCCCTTCATTTGTACTATAAGCATGTGCTACTTTGAAGTCAGTAAAAGAATAACACTACTTTTAAAGTGTACAGAGGATGCTCAGTTTTCTTACAGACAACATGACTTGACCACAGCAATCATTTATGGACGGGAGATGGTGTATTAAATCACTGGCTCTAATTCTTCACCCTTCCCTGTATCCATACACTTGACTGTGCAGTTCCTCCCACAGAAGGCAGAGTGACCCTCACAGCCTCTTGACGTTGGGCTTGGGCTGTGACTTCTTTTGGCCAGCGGGATGTGGGAAGAAGTGACCGTTGCAAGTTCTATGTCTCAGGTTTAAGAGGCGTCACATGTTTCTAGGTGCCCTCTTGTACTATATGTTGTTAGGTCGGAGCCGAGAGGAAGATACTCAAGCCTGAGACACAGCAAAATGCCGTTTATTTCAGGCCCCTGAGTGCAGGTGGGTGGAGGCCGAAAAAAGCATCCACATCGAGGAGGGGAGAGTGGTGAGTTTTGTAGACGGTTTGGATGAAAGTTTGGGGAGAGGGAGTTCTCTCTGGAACAGCCACTGATCTTTGCAACCTTTGGACTCTCCAGACCCCTGTGGCTATTGCTTCACCCTCCACAGCCGTGGACCTTATCTGAGTTCTTTATCTACCCCACTCCTTTCCATACATTTTTCAAGTTCCCACCCTGAGTAAGCCCAACATACCTCTGCTGTTGCCATGGGAAGAAGACACCCTGGCATGTGAAACAGACCAGCATCCCAAACCTGCAGCTTAGAACTGACCAGCTGAACTGCAAAGGGATGAGGAATGTGTTCTTATTATTGTGTGCCACTCAGACTTTTGTGCTTGTTTGTTACACAGCAATAGCTGGCTGATACAGTGTGATTGAAATGTTTCACATGTACTCTAACCCCTCAAGAGGATAACCCCAGGAAGGTCCAAGTGGATTGCAGTGATAAGAGAGCTGAAATCTACAGTTAGACAGAAAGAATAAGTTCCAACATTCCATAGCAGAGTAGGGTGACCACTAACAACAATGCGTTTTATATTTCGAAATAACTAAAAGAGGATTTGAAATGTTCCCAATGCATAAAATGATAAATACTTGAGGGGATGGACACCAAAAATACCCCGACTTGATCATTAGGCAGTCTATGCATGTAACAAAATATTTCATGTACCCATAAATATGTACAAATATTTGTGTCAATAAAAAAACAGCTGAAATCTAACACATTTTGAAATCAGCAAACAAATTCTCAAAGATCTAAGGCAAAGAAGCCCTGAATTCCCCCAGTGATCACAGCATGTTTTCAGACACTGTTAGTGTCTAAGATTTAGAGTCACAAAAGGTCAGAATCTCCTTGTTTTTAGATAATGTCCAGTTCTAGGACAACAAAATGGTAATCCTCATTTAGACAATATTTTTTTCTTCTTATAAAAATTGTACCTATTCATTATAGATAATTCAGACAGTAAAGAGAAAAATCACCCATAATGCCACCACCAAAAATAACTTATGTCAAACGTTGGATATATACATATGTTTATATATGTGTATATATTTACCACAAAAGGAGAGCATCTTGCACATTCTGTCCTATAATCTCCTGTCCACGTTCCCTATGTCTTGTGAGTTTCCCCAGGCCATTTTACACCTGCACAGTCATTTTGAAATGTAGAGTTGTTGCCTAGTTTCCCACTGAAGGATGTAGCACAAATAAATACCTAACTCCTGGGGTAACTTGTGTAGATTATTTCCATTTGTTAGCTACTGTAAGCAACATCCTATATATTGGATCTCCATGTACATCTCTGATTGTTTCTAGGGGTTAGGTTGCTAGAGGTGGGATTTCTGGGTCAGGGTTCTGCATATTTATGAAGCGTCCAGCCTCTGAGTGCCATTGTCCTCTTCTGTCTCATGGGAGGGGTTTGACCTCAGTGACCTGTGTGGTTGTCTCCCCATCTCTCCGGCTTTCTATTGTATTCAAACACCTCTGGGAAGGAGGGCCCCTCGAACCAACATCATCCAAAGCACCATAGCTTGACGAAATCAGATCTTTCCAGCAGGAAGCAGGGCCTGGGAAAGCAATGAGGTTGTTATAGGTCTCACTTACCCTCACATGACCCCATGTGATAGATCCTCCTCCTGCAGCCTTGTTGGGCAGGTGAGGAAACTGTTCCCAAGGGGTGCCTGAGGCCAACTCTGCATCTGGACCAATTTCACCGCCAAGAGCCCTAGAGCCGTGGTTCTCTGCCCCCTGCCCATGATTCTTCAGGCAACAGAGGCAGCATGTGAACCACCTGTGAGCATCCTTCTCCCTGCATGGGTGAAACTGTGTCTGAAGTCCCACTGGCCATCCTGTGACTCTACTTCATTCACTCTGGGCATGATGTGTAGAGGACAGAGCCTAGGGCCCAGGTGCACACTGGAGCTGGGGATCTAAGGTGGGCTCAGCCGTTCACCCACTGCATTTCCATGGGCATCATTTCACCTCTCCAGGTGTGGCAGAGACTGTCCAGCTGCCCACCAAATATCTTTCTTCTTCTTCCTAAGCACACAGCAAGACTACACCTCCCAGCCTCCTCTGCAGCTAGGTGGGACCATGTGACTGCACTCCCACCAAAAGGATGTGAGCAGAAGTGACATGTGTTATGTCTACTTCAAGCCTTTGAGACCTCCCATGAGCTCCTAATCTTTCTGCCAGCCTGATGCAGACAAGCAGGACAATCTGCCTTTTCTTCTTTGCCAAGGGGGCCCTCTCCCACATAGCAGCTTGCTTCATCAAAGTGTGCACACCAAGGAGGCAATAGAGAGAGCAGACTAGAATGATGGAAACTGATTGGTGAGTGCCTTCCCCAAGGGCCTATGCTGGACCGGACCCAGCCTCCTTTCACCTTGTGGTGCCTACCAATCAAGAACACCTGTTCCGCAGCTGACATACAACTTTTGTTGCATTGCACCCATTATACATTTGGGAGTTAGTTTATTGGAGCAGCTAGCATTACTTAAGTAATACTTGGAATTCACTAAGTAAAATGTGTTCCATGCGTCACACACATCTGCCTTTTCCACCCACACAGCAGGACTGTGACTGTGGGACTATTATCCCTGTTTTTCCAGAGCAGTGACTGAGCTGGGATGTGAACTCAGGGCTTCTGGATCCTCATCCCATTAGGGGCACAGCTTTAGGGTTCTGGAGGAGCTGACGCTCTAGGGGCCTGCTTGTCCCTGATTCCCTCCAGGCGAGCAGAGTGACGGGTGTGCAGGCTGGAGTCTGACAGGATGGGGTGCGGGCCCTCTGGTAAGGGCATGGTTTGTCTATGACTCAGTTTCCTCATCTGTCCAATGGGGCTGCTGTGACAGGATCCACCACATGGGCTCATTTGAGGGTGGGGTGAGATCCTGAACATAAAGTGCTTGGCACTGAGTATGGGCTATCAGGATGGGGGGCGGGTTACATGCTCACCTGAAGCAGGCACGCCCTGCACCCATGCACAACCCCTGGCTGCCTCCAGCCCTTCCCACCCCAGACTTGGCCTTCCTGACTCTTCTCCAAGTAAAGGTTTTACTTCATCTCCGCTGCAGCGCTGCGAAGCTCTGCTGTGCAGGAGGAACTAGGACACCTCCACCGCGCTTCATAGTTCTCCGGAAGCCCAGACGTCTCAATTATTCATCAGGCAGACTTTCTCCATCAAAGGGCCTGAAATTCTGGAGACTTTCCCCCCCAGTCTCCTGCTGTGAGAGTCTCTGGGTCCTACTGGTTTAGTGAGCCTGCTGCTCCCAAAGGGCAGATTGGCTGGGTTGATGTAAAGTAGGCGGGGAGGAAGGTTGACCTGGTTTGGGCCGGCTATTTGGGGCTGGTCTTCCCGGACTGCTCCCCAGGGGGCTGGGTGAGGATTCAGGGAGCTGTCTGCCCTGAGCTGCATCCATCTCTGTGTGGTCACCATGTGAGGGGTCCTGGGCTATTAAGGTCTCCCCCACCAGCTCTGGTCTCTGACCTGCCCCCAACTCTCCCCAGGGCTCCGGGGGCCCCAGTCAGCACATGCCTTTGCATCTGTGCTCAGCATTCTGGTCACGGACGCTTTTCTTCTGAATGGTTGGGGTGAGGATGGGAAATTAAAAACAGATGCAGCCAAATTAGACAACACTATTAACTTTCATTCAATTAAAGCATAAGCTGGCTTTGCTGGCTTCTTGCATTTTAAAGCTGAAAGGGCCCTTAGAAGTTATGGGGCCTAACTCCTTCAAATACTGTGACTTGCTTGCTGCTTAAACAGTGGGTCTCCTTGCCTTAGGAGGGATCCTGAGCCCCTTAGCTCTGTTTGAGGTTGATGGCACATTGCACCCCAGGACACTTCCAGCCTCCTCTGTGATCACACTCTTGCATGGAAACTCCCCTCCAGCCACGACAGTGGTTGTTCCAACATGTTTTGCACTTTCTCAGGTCTGGGTCTTTCGGTCTGTGTCTCTGGTCTGGAAGCCTTCACTCTCCCACCTGGGGAAATTCTCAGCATTTACCAATAGCTCAGGTGTCACCTCCTGCTGATGTCATCCCTCCTCCCACCAGGTGGAGCTAACTGATCCATCATCACATCCTCACTGTTCCCAAAGCAAGCCCACCCTCAGTCAGGGCCTTCGCCCCAGGGTGCCCCTGCCTGGTGGGGCGTTCCCTCTGATGTTTGTGATGGTGTCCGTTCCTGCTCATCCTTCAGGTCTCAGAGAGACCTTCCCTGCCCCCACAGTCCAAGGTAGTCACTGTTCAGCCCTACACTGAGCCAGACTCTATAACGCCATGATGGTTTGATCTCTTCCTAGCGCCTAATCCCCACCTGGAATGATCTTGCTGATGCATTGTTTACCTGTCTGTTCCTGTCTCCCCACTCTGGAACTTCAGCTCCTGGGGGGAGGGACCTCGACTGTTCACTGCTGTGCCCCCAGACCCCGCGCAGGCCTGCGCATGGGAGGGCTGCCGTGAGCTTCGGTGGGATGACGCTTCTTCCTCGAGGTTCTCTCCCTTAAGGATTGGCTGGTGTCCTGAAGGGTTTCCAGCCCCAGCAGGAAGACCCCCAGCCCCACTCCCCACCCCGGCTGCCTGTGCCGGCCCTTCCAACTCTCCCGGGCAACACGGGGACCGCAGAGCCCACAGGCGTGACGTAGCCAGGCCTTTCCCTGTGGTGTTTTATGGCTCCTCTCTGGCCTCCTAATAACAGCCACATTTCGAGAGTTTGGAGAAGGAGTGTTAAGACAAGTCAAGTGGATAAATCACAGTCTTTAAAATGGGCCAAACATGGATTTACACAATAGCCTGTGACAAACGCATCTTGAGGGGACGATCTGGCAGGAAGCATCCTTTTTTCCAAAGGGCGCCACGGCCCTGAGAGAAATAATGAGGGCTTTTTTAGGATTCTAATTATTCTCTGGCTAAAAGGCCAAAAAGCCAGAACTGCCACCACTCAGTACTCACGTGTGCACCCAGCAGGATCTATTCTTGGGTATCCAGGTAAGCGTCCCGCTCCCAGGGGTGGCTTGGCATGTCCAGCTTATGTCCTCGAGGTTCCTGCCTACACACAAGTCTCCAAGGGAAGAGGGCTCTGAAGGCCCCTGTGAGCCCAGAGCCAGGGATGCAGCAAGTCCTTGACCAGCTGTGGCTCTTTCCTGTTGCAACATCTCTGGGGGACAGTCAGGGAGGCTTTGGAGTCTCCTGAATTTGTCCGACAGGCTCATGGGGCTGGGGGCACAGTGGTTAGAGATCAGGACTATGAGGCTGTTGCTCTGCAAAGAAGTTAGGGCCTCCCACTGTCCAAGTTGAAAGAGCCATGATGGTGGCCCACCCGAAGCCTTGATTGTCCCGATGGGGGAACGGAGGCCAGTATGGGAATGTCGAAGGCAGAAGCTGAATTCTAGAATTGTCAGTGCCGACCTCTCCGTGGTGGGGCCAGGCTCACCCTTGTGGAGCACCTGCTGAGGGTCAGGCACAGCACTCGTCCTTGGCATGTGTCATCTCGCTCGGGGCTCGCCTCAGCCCTGTGAGGTAGGCATTAACCCATTTCCTAGATGAACAAAGTAAGGCTCAGAGAGGTTAAGTGACTGGCCAGCATCCCACAGCTAATCTCTTCTCCATACCAAACTGGCCAACCTGGAAGAGACTTCCAGATTCCCTGGGTCCACACAAAGAAATGCTCTAACCCATCCCCCCAACATCCTGCCCCAGGCTGGAAGGAGGGGAGGCAGGGCAGGACCAGGGGCCTCAGCTGTGCCCTGCTCCTCAGGGAGTACACACCCTCCCTGCCAATGCTGATGGGTTGTGTGTGCTGAGACAACCAGACAGAGAGAAAAGGCCAGAGTTGTGGGACTAGCTCAGTGCTTGAATTTAGTGCTTCTCTACAGGTCCAGTTTCTCTGGCTTCTGGTCCTGCCTGACTTTGGGCTCATCTTCACTGCCACCATCTCGCACAAACCCCATCCAAGCAACCTGGACCCTGCAATGGCTCCCCGTGTGTGCACCATCCACTCCTGCCTGCCTTCCCAACCCTCCGACACAGCAGCCCAGGGAGCCTTCAAAAAAGTTCAATCAAACCTGCTCATCCCCCACCAGTGTGAGCACGTTTGTAGCTATGACTTGGTCAGCACACAGGCAATGTATGTAACCTCAATGTTTGTACCCCATAATATTCTGGAATTAAAAAAAATGCACAAATAAAAAAAAATTTTTTAAAGTTCCGTCAGATTCAGTCTCTCTCCTACTTAAACCCCTCAGGGATCCCATTAACATTGAAAGAAAACCCAAATCCATTTCTGGCATGAGAGGGGCTGCCTGACGGAGCTGGGCCCACGGGAGAGGAGTCCAACCACAGCAGCCTTGGCTCCGGGGCCTCCAGAACCCAACAGAAGTGCCAGAGCCCCGTGGCTGACGCCTGTGCAGGTCAGTCACCTGCCCGGAGCAGGGGAGGGGTGAGGGTGTCTGGAGGGCATCCAGAGGAGGGTACGTTCTCCCCTCCCTCACGCTCCCTCAGCCTACTCGAGCCCCTCCCTGCAGAACCATCAATGGCTCCAACCTGTGGGCAATAGAGGAGTCTTGCTATTGCACCGATGGCACCACTGGTTTGGATTTTTTTTTTTTTAATTTATTTTTTTAATTTCAGAATATCATGGGGGTACAACACTTTGGCCATACACATTGCCCCTGTTCTGCCCGTGTCAGAGCCACAATTGTGGTCGTCTCCCAAACTGTGCTCCCCACATCCATTCAGTGAGAGTTTTTCCCATCCCTTCCACCCCCCTCCCGCCCGCCCGCCCTCCGATGAATGTTATTGCCCTGTGTGATGTAAGTGTTCATCAGTTAGTACCAGTTTGATGGTGAGTACCAGTGGTGCTTGTTTTTCCAATCCTGTGACACTTCGCTTCGAAGAATGGGTTCTAGCTCCAACCAGGATAATACCAGATGTGTTAATTCACTGTTGTTCCTTATTGCTGAGTAATACTCCATGGTATACATATACCACATTTTATTGATGGGCATCTTGGTTGTTTCCACAACTTTGCAATTGTGAATTGTGCTGCTATGAACATTCGAGAGCAGATGACTTTATTATAAAATGTCTTTTTTTCTTTTGGATAAATACCCAGTAGCGGGATTGCTGGGTCAAATGGTAATTCTACTTTTAATTCTTTGAGGTATCTCCATATTCTTTTCCATAGAGGTTGTACTAATTTGCAGTCCCACCAGCAGTGTATGAGTGTTCCTATCTGTCCACATCCCTGCCAACATTTGTTATTTGGGGATTTTTTGATATGAGCCAATCTCACTGGAGTTAAGTGATATCTCATTGTGGTTTTGATTTGCATTTCCCTGATGATTAGAGAAGTTGAGCACTTTTTTATATGTTTGCTGGCCATTATTCTGTCTTCTTTGGAAAAGTTTCTGTTCATGTCCTTTGCCCATTTTTTAATAGGGTTGTTTGATTTTTCTTGTTGATTTTCCTAAGTTCTGTATAGATTCTGGTTATCAGCCCTTTATTAGAGGTGTAGCATGCAAATATTTTCTCCCATTCTGTAGGTTGTCTGTTCACTCTAGTGATAGTTTCCTTGGCTGTGCAGAAGCTTTTTAATTTGATCAGGTGCCATGTATTTATTTTTGTTGCTGCTGTGATTGCTTTGGGGGTCTTCTTCATAAATTCTTTGCCTAGGCCAATGTCCATAAGAGTTTTTCCAACGTTTTCTTCGAGAATTCTTATGGTTTCATGTCTTAGGTTTAGATCTGTTATCCATTGTGAATTGATTTTTGTGAGAGGTGAGAGGTGTGGGTCCACTTTCAGTCTTCTACATATGGCCATCCAATTTTCCCAGCACCATTTGTTGAACAGGGAATCTTTTCCCCAGTGTACGTTTTTCTGGAATTTGTCAAAGATCAGGTGACTGTATGAGGTTGGTTTTATATTTGGGTTCTCAGTCCTGTTCCATTGGTCTACGTGTCTGTTCTTGTGCCAATACCATGCAGTTTTGGTTACTATAGCCTTGTAGTATAGTTTGAAGTCTGGTAGACAGATGCCTCCCAATTTGTTCTTTTTGCTTAAGATTGCTTTGGCTAGACGGGATCTTCTCTGGTTCCACACGAAGCGTAGAATTATTTTTTCTAGATCGGCAAAAAATGATGTTGGTATTTTGATAGGGATTGCATTGATTCTGTAAATTAATTTAGGTAGCAAAGCCATTTTTACTATGTTGACTCTGCCTATCCAAGAGCATGGTAGAGCTTTCCATCTATTTACATCCTCTGCAATTTCTTTTCTCAGTGTTTCATAATTCTCTCTATATAGGTCTTTGACCTCCTTAGTTAGATATGTTCCTAAATATTTAATTTTCTTTGTTGCTATTGCAAAAGGTATTGCATCTTTAATTTGTTTCTCGGCTTGATTGTTATTAGCATATATGAAGGCTATGGATTTGTGTGTATTAATTTTGTATCCTGAGACTTTGCTGAATTCATTTATCAATTCCAGTAATCTCTTGGTTGAATCTTTGGGGTTTTCTATGTATAATATCATATTGTCTGCGAATAGTGAAAGTTTGACCTCTTCTGCCCCTATCTGGATGCCCCTGATTCCTCTGTCTTGTCTAATTGCTGTGGCCAGGACTTCCAGCACTATGTTGAAAAGAAGTGGAGATAGTGGGCACCCTTGTCTGGTGCCAGTTTTAAGGGGGAATGCCTTCAATTTTTCCCCATTCAGTATGATATTGGCTGTGGGTTTATCATATATGGCTTTAATAGTTTCTAGGAATGAGCCATCTATGCCTATATTGTTAAGAGTTCTTATCATAAAAGGGTGCTGGATTTTGTCAAAAGCCTTTTCTGCATCTATTGAAAGGATCATATAATCTTTGTTCTTGCTTTTATTTATATGGTGAATTACATTTATAGATTTGCGTATGTTGAACCATCCCTGCATCTCAGGAATAAAGCCCACCTGATCGTGATGGATTATTTTTTTGATGTACCTTTGAATTCGGTTTGCAAGGATTTTATTGAGAATTTTTGCATCTATATTCATAAGGGATATTGGTCTGTAGTTTTCTTTTTTTGTTGTGTCCTTTCCTGGCTTTGGTATCAAGGTGATATTGGCTTCGTAGAATGAATTTGGGAGGATTCCATCCTTCTGGATATTTTCAAATAATTTCTGCAGTATAGGCACCAGTTCTTCTTTGTAGGCTTGGTAGAATTCAGGTGTGAACCCATCTGGTGGGACTTTTTTTTGTGGGTAGATTTTTAATTACTGCTTCAATTTCGGTGCTTGATATTGGTCTGTTTAGAAATTCTGTTTCTTCCTGGTTGAGCCTAGGGAGGTAGTGTGTTTCTAAGAATTTGTCCATTTCCTCCACGTTTTCGTGTTTGTGGGCACAGAGATTTTTGTAGTATTCAAAGATGATGTTTTGTATTTCCATGGTATCAGTTGTGACTTCTCCTTTTTCATTTCTAATTG
This sequence comes from Daubentonia madagascariensis, assembly GCA_023783475.1. NCBI lineage: Eukaryota > Metazoa > Chordata > Mammalia > Primates > Daubentoniidae > Daubentonia > Daubentonia madagascariensis. The sequence goes on from JAKFHU010000117.1 coordinate 7,829,439, forward strand.
AGCTTATTAGAGTCCTTTCCTTTCTGCTTCTGGTCAACCTGGCAAGTGGCCTGTCTATTTTGTTTATCTTTTCAAAGAACCAACTTTTCGTTTCATTGATCTTCTGTATTGTTCTTTTGTTCTCGATTTCATTTAATTCTGCTCTGATTTTGGTTATTTCTTTTCTTCTGCTGGCCTTAGGATTGCTTTGCTCTTCCTTTTCCATTTCCTTAAGATGATTCGTTAGTTTACTGATTTGTGACTTTTCTGTCTTTTGGATGTGGGAATTTAGGGCGATAAGTTTTCCTCTCAGGACTGCTTTTGCTGTATCCCACAGATTTTGATAACTTGTGTCCCCATTATCATTTAGTTCGAAGAATCTTTTGATTTCAATTTGAATCTCCTCCTTGACCCAATAATCTTTCAGCAATAGATTGTTTAGTTTCCAAGTTTTTGGAGGAAGATGTGAGTTTCTGTTGGAATTGATTTCTAATTTTATTCCGCTGTGGTCTGAAAAAATACATGGTATGATTTCTATTTTTTTGAATTTGTTTAGATCTGTTTTGTGGCCTAGGATGTGGTCAATTTTAGAGAAAGTTCCATGAGCTGATGAGAAGAATGTATATTCAGTGTTATTTGGGTGAAGTGTTCTGTAGATATCTGTTAGGCCCAAATGTTCTATAGTCCTGTTTAGGTCTTTTATTTCTCTATTTGTTTTTTGTTTGGAGGATCTGTCCAGTTCCGTCAGTGGAGTGTTGAAGTCCCCTGCTATTATGGCATTGCTGCTTATTATGTTGTCTAGATCTAGCAGAATTTGCTCTATGTACCTGGGTGCTCCTGTGTTGGGTGCATAAATGTTTAGGATTGTTAAATCCTCTTGTGAGATTTTTCCCTTCACCACTATATAGTGTCCATTTTTGTCCTTCTTTACTTTTATTGCTTTAAAGTTTATGTCATCTGAAATGAGGATGGCTACTCCGGATTTCTTTTGGTTTCCATTAGCCTGGAAAATTGTATTCCATCCTTTCACCTTGAGTCTGAATGCATCTTTGTGTGTAAGGTGTGTTTCCTGAAGACAACAGATACTTGGATTGTATTTTTTAATCCATTCAGCCAGCCTATGTCTCTTCAATGGGCAGTTCAAGCCATTTACATTTATTGAAAGAATTGATATTTGGGGTAAATTTCTGATTATTCTGTTGGGTGGTATCTTTTGTTTTACCTCTTGCGTCATTGTGGAATCTGGTTTCTGGGGTTTTAGCTTTTGCGTAGTTTTACATAGGTGGGTGTCTGTTGCTCTGTTTAGTGTATAATGCAGGTCTAAGAATTTCTTGCAAGGCTGGTCTGGATTTCGCAAATTCTATCAGTGATTGCTTATCTGGAAACGTCTTTATTTCTCCCTCATATAAGAAGCTTAGTTTGGCAGGATACAGAATTCTGGGTTGACCTTTGTTTTGTTTTAGGAGATTGATGATGTCTCCCCATTCCCTTCTGGTTTGTAAGGTTTCAGCTGAGAAATCTGCAGTTAATCTGATCGGTTTCCCTTTGTAGGTTACGTGTTCTTTTCGTCTTACAGCTCTGAGGAGTGCCTCTTTTGTGTTTACTTTGGTCAGTCTAATAATTATGTGGTGTGTTCACGTTGACTCTCCCAGGAGTCCTGTGTGCTTCTTGTACTTGGATATCGAGATTTCTGGCTAAGCCATGGAAATTTTCCTCTATTATTCCTTCAAATAAAATTTCCAGCCCATGCAAATTTTCTTCCTCTCCCTCAGGGATACCTATGATCCTTATGTTTGGCCTCTTTACATAATCCCACATTTCTTGTATGCTTTTTTCCTGCCTCTTGTTTTTGTGTTCTTTCTCTTCGGCTGATTTATTTAGCGCATAGGAGCTGTCTTCTAGCTCTGAAATTCTTTCCTCTGCATGGTGGCACCGCTGGTTTGAAATGCCACCAACAGCAACAATGGCGAACAGCTACGTACTTATTTTCAATTAGAAAAGAACTTGCCAGAAGCTGAGACTGTCAGTTCCGTGAGGAGCCCAAATGCCTGACCCGGAAATCCCTGGCCACCAAGTGCAAAGAGCAGCCGGGAGGGAGGGTGAGGCCTGAGCTCTCCAGAGGCCCAGAGGGCGGCAGAGTCTGCTGTGGCTCCCAGGACAGATGGCAAGCACGGGGGCCCCTGAGAGCCCAACAGAGGGCTCCCCTTGCAGAACCCCGCACCCCAGGGAGCTGCCTGGGTGCTGACGCCCTCCTCTGCCACCTCCCACCCCAGATGCGCTTGTGCCTGATGGAGCTGGAGGGACACTGCGCTGCTAGTGCTAGTTTTGTTCCACAACAATTGCACATCGGTTCTCGTCCGTGGGTCTCCCTGTAGGTTGCTGAAACCACTGGAGGTTCTCTGAGGGTGAACCCCGCTCAGGCTGGACACATGGAGCTGACCAAGGGCTAGTTATAGGGGTTCTGCCCTTCACATTGCTGTGTGCCCTGGGAGAGCCACCAGGTCACTCTGGGTGACCCCTGGCAAGCCCTCACTGGGTCCCCACTTGGATACAGGCCCGTGTTACATTCAGAGACGAGACAGCCAAGCAGCATGGTGTCTGCCCTCGGGGACTGAAGTAGATATGTTACTATATTGGGGGGGCAGTTTGGGGAGGGTTAATTTGACTGTAGACTTAGTGACTCACCCTACTGCCAAAGCTGCCCCATACCTGCCTCTCGGCTGCCCCCTGGGCCTGGGGTGCATACTCTGGGGACAGTGTTCACCCTCAGGCTGCCTCTGCAGCCCAGACCTGGGCAAGAGGGACAGTCAGGCTGCTGCAGATGGTCCAGGGCCATTTGGGCAGAGAACTCTGGGGTCCCTTCCCTGGCCAGGCCCTTCCCTTTGGCCCTGCAGAAGCCTCACCCTTGGGGCAGAGCGTGGTGGAAGAGCCCTAGGGGGGTTCCTCTAAGCACAGGGGCTACTGGTTACCCGTTTAAGTGTCAATCTGCCCTAAGTGTTTGTCACCTCCCTTCCCCAACCCCTGCCATAGCTCAAGAACACAAACAAGCCTAGCCGGTGGGTGCCCCCTTGCTGGAGCTGCCCACCCTCCACCCCTCCTTCAGCTTGTGCCCCCCACCCCCGCCTTGGCCTGCCGGTCTCTGCTCAAGGGGAGCTTGGCTGATGGGACTTGATGGAATCCCCTAAAAAGGCATTTCAATGCATGTCAACCCCGCATCCCGCACTGCCGGCTCCCTGAGCATTTTATAGCAGGGGAGACAGGAAAAAAAAAAGAAAGAAAACACTTGAGTTTCTTGAGATAAATAGGGAGTGTTAGTGAGGCTGAAGTGTTAAGAATGCTTCTTGTCTGCTGCTGACACCGTGCATGCCACCTGATAAGCTTCCCTTAGCGTCCTTGAAGCGTCTGTGCAGAGAGGGCTCTGCGGCCTGCCCCCTCCGGCCTGCTGGCTTCGAGCTGCAGGATGAGGTGCCTCTTCCATCCCGAGGGAACCGAGGGCACCGACGCAAACCAGCCCTATGACGCGCCTTTCAGGTTCCGCGGGGCACTTCTCTTGACCCAGAGTGGACTGACTTGCGTGGCTACTCTCTCGTGGGGAAGGATGGAGGCAGCACACGTGGTGAATGGGTGAGAGCTCCTACGATGCCCGCAGCACCCAGTGCAGCCCCTCAGCCACCAGCTCACCCCACCTCTCAGAAACATCCTCTTCCTCACCCCGAGAGCCTCTCTAACAGCACTGGGCAGAAGGCCACCAGGCTCCAGCCAGCTCCCCAGGGAAAGGGCCTCGATGAACACAGAGGGGCCCGAGGTGGTGGCCGGTCCTGGGGTCTGGGGAACTTGACCTGGCACTGAGCCCTCGCTGCAGGGTCTGAGTCAGCTGGTTCCTGCCCTGAAATAGGTGGGAGCGGAACTCGGGTCCACGGTGGGTGTTCTCACGGAAGGGGTGCGGCGTAGACAGCATGGTTAAGGGCATCGGCTCTTAGTTCAAATTCTGATCGCTGTGCCATCTTGGGCAAGTCCCATCACCCCAGGCCTCTCGGTTTCCTTGCAGCAAGGCAGGGTAAGCCTTTGAAGATGAGCTGAGAAAAGCCCGGAAAATGAATGGCAGTGCCTGAGGCACAACAGGCACGTAACAGCTGTCAGTGCTGTCAATCAGTGTTCGTATCAGCCGCCTGGGTGCCCTGGAGGCTCTCCAGGTCTTGACTCTGAAACTCCAGGGAGTGAGGGTCACCCCACTCCCCCCTCCATGCCCCTCAGTCCAACGTCTGCACAGCCCCCGCAGCGGGCCAGGCTGACCTGGCATGTTCGGTGACAGCCTGTGCGGTCGTCCCTGCAGACTCAGCAGGAGCACGGGGCTGAGTGTGGCGTGAGACGGGGCCACATCTCCTGCTGGAGGAGGCCCAGGGTGACCTCTGCCACTCTCTTATCCTCCAAGGCGCTTGGAGAGGGGCGAGGGAGACTGGATGGAACTGGGAGACTGTTCTCACCACCCTGGGTTCCATGAGGGACAAATCCTCAAAGCTCACCCTACAATTTGTAGATGGGGACCCTGGGAGTAGAGGGGTCAGGGAGTCAGCCACAGCACTGTGGGTCCTGGCCAACCCCCAGGCCAAGTCCCCTTCACTACCATTCCTCAGAAGGAGGGGACCCAAAGCCTCTTTCCCCAGCGCCTGCCTGAGCAGGGACCTCCCAGGGTGTCCATGTAGTCGTCTTCTCAAAGCCTCACCATTTTTTTCATCTTCAAGGCCCTTCCATCAAGTACCTCCCCTCCAACCCTCCTCAGGGGTTAGTGCTGCCCCTGAGAAGCCCTTCTTTGGAAGTATCTTTGTAGGCATGCTGGAGTCTCCTTCACTGTAAAAGTGGAAGCGGGGAATGGGCCAGCATCTGCTTCCTAAACGGCTCCCACTTGACACAGCCACGGTAATATTTTTCTGCACTTGCCTGAGACACTCCCCTACCTGAATTATAGGAAGGTCAGTGCCAAAGGTGATTTGCACTTAGATCGTTGACACTTCCCCTCCCCACGGTGCGCCCGTGCAGCTTAGAGTGAAGCAGAGCGTAGAGCGTGGGTTGATATTTACATAATTCCTTCAAGTTTTAGATTGTCCTTTTCTTTGTGGATTTTTGGGTGAATTTTTTGTTCCTAGGAAGCAGTAGGAAGAGGGAATAACAAAGAGCACAGGTTTCCACTCAGGCAAACGCAGGCGTGAGTTCCAGCTCTCCCGTGGACCACCCGTGTGGCACTTAACATTCTGTGCCTCTGTATCCCCACACCTGGATGACGATAACACAGGCACTGCCACAGGGCTGTTGGGAGGATTAGATGGGATATGCATCAGTTACCTATCGCTGTGTAACAATTACTCCCAAACTGAGTGGCTTAAAAAAACACACATTTGTTATCTCACAGTTTCTGTGGGGCAGAAATCCAGGGGCAACTTAGCTGGGTCCTCTGCTTCGGGGGCTCTCACAAGATTGCAATCAAGTTATTGACTAAGGTTGGGATGTTATCCAAAGGCTCCACTGGGGAAGGATCTACTTCTAAACTTTGTGGTTGTCGGGCTGGTAGGCTGAGGGCCTCAGTTCCTGGCTGGCTCTTGGCTGGAGGCTGCCTTCAGCTCCTTTCCACGGCGGGGGGCCCCCACATAGCAACCTGCTTCACTGAAGCGTGGAAGATAAGAAGGCAATAGAAACAGTCAACCAGCAAGGTGGAGCCACAGTGGAAGTGACATCCCATCACCTTGCTGCATTCTGTTGGTTAGAAGCAAGTTGCAGGTCCTGCCTGCTCTGCTGTCCCAGGAGGCTGGGATCACGTGGGCCAACTGGAAGGTCCCCTGCCATTAAAGTCGTTAACGCAGCAAACACTTGGCCTCCCACCACTTTCCATTCAATCCCTTCCCCTAGCCCTTCACCACTGCCCATTCATTCACCCAGTCGTCCACTCAGCAAGTGCTCTGTGCCAGCCCTGGGCTGGGCCCTGGAAACAAGGAGACTCAACACAAGCAGCCCCCCATCTGTGGGGGAGGTCGGCATTCACAGCAACGTCGCCCCCAGGCCACTCGACCCTCCTCTGCACCCTGTGTGCTCCTCTCAGCCCCTTAGCAGATGCACAGGCCACCCCAGCCCGAGAAAACTAGACCATTCTGAGGTCTCCCTCCTCTCTCTCTCTTTCCCCTGCCTAAACTTTCTTTAAGAACCACAGAAGAAAACTTGTTTATCCCGGGGCTTTGGTGCTGGGAGGCAGGCAGATGGCACTGAATTAGCAACCCGGCAGACACAGAAGGTTCTAACCACAATCAGCTCGAACAGCCTAAATCTTCCCCCATTCCCGAGTCCGGTGTGGGAGTAGCCGTGGGAGCCCTGCCCTGGTCAGAACCCCTCCCCCGCTCTCCTGACCAGGCATCAGGTCAGCCAGCAGCCCAGAGCGAGGACTTGGGCCCAGGGGTCTGAGGAGGAGGCCCAGAGTGACAGGAGTCATCCATCACTACTGCAGAGGGGCAGAGACGGCCACCGTGATGTCTGTGGCTCACATCCCCTCCGCGGTGCAGGGCTGGTGCTGGGAAGTGGCTGCCCAGCCCGCCTGTGGCATCTAGGTGGGGCCACGGGACTGCTCTGGCCAGTGGAATGTGGGTGGAAATGATGTGGACCCCTCTGGCCAAGGCGGTTAATCATCTGGGCCACCTGCCCCTCGCTCACGTCCCCTTCCCTGGTGCCCCTGGAGGCCGAGAGTGCCCATGACATCATCCCGGATGAAGGCACCTGGATCCCGCACACCGCTTGGGGGAGGCACCCCTGGGGGAGATGCCCAGACCAGCAGCAGCCACCTGGGCTTTGTCCGGGAGAGATGGGCTCTTCCCGGGTGACGCGCTGGGATGTGGGGCTGTTGGTCACGCACCTCCCCCTCCTGACTGCCGCAGCCCAGCCCCGCTCCTCAGCCCTCCCTGCAGCAGGACTTTATCAGCTCCTCTGAGTGCCAGGCTCTGTGCTGAGCTTGGGGACACAGCCGGGAACGAGACCCACAGGTCCCTGCCGTCACGGGGCTCTTGGACGCAGTTGGGGAAATGGCCAAGCAAAATGAATAAATGAACAACAACAGAGTAACTACGTCATGTGAAGAGGGCTACGAAGGACAAAAGACAGCGATGAGGAACCAGTGCCGGATGTGGGGAGGGCGTGGGGGGAGGGGAGGGCACCAGGGAGGGAGGCTGGGAAGTGCCCAGGGAAGGAGGGAGCCGCAGGGCAGAGGAGCTTCCTGTTTAGGGGACAGAGGGCAGCTTCACGCAAATTACTTCCCTCCATCCTACAAGGACTGGGGGTCAGGGACTGTTACTGTCCCCATTTTACAGGGGAGGGAACTGTGGCCTCAGAGAGGTGGGGCAAAGGCGCCAAGTCATTCATCCAGGAAGCGTGTTTGTCTCAGTTTTTGTTCTTTCCCATGTGGAGATGCGTCTGTGAGTGACAAAGTCACCCTGGCAACTGCTGGGCCCCTCTGGGGAGAGGCGGGCCCAGATGCCCCTCTAGTCCCCCTGTAGGACTCTGACACCTGTGTCTCCCCCACCTGCCAGACCAGGACCAGGGCTTCTCATATCTAAACATGCCCGCCCACCACCCGAGATGCGTGTTGCAGTGCAGTCAGGCTCAGCAGAGGCCTGGGGGTGGGGGGCACAAGCTTCCACTTACTCCCTACTAATGCCAATGCTGTTGTCCCTGCCTGGAGCATCAGGGTTTGAGCCCAGCTGGCCTGACCACCTAGCCTGGCACTCAACCTTCAAGTCCAGAAAAAGCACAGTCTAGGCAACTTCAGGAAGTGGTGGGGCCCAGCCTCAAAGAAGTCCCCAGGTCAGGGAGGCTGTGGAGGGAGAGACTGCCCGGTCCAGACCCTCTCAGAGGGGTGGGGTGAATTTCAGGGCGTTTGAGTGACTTATCAACGGTCACACATCTGAGTGGACCAGACACCCAACCCCAGCCTGGGGTCAGGACCTCTGCTCTAGTTTCCAGGCCGAGGTACTAGCAAAAATTTCTGACCCGTGGAACCGGGGTGGATACAGCCAGCACGAAGCAGGCCTCGTGGGAAATGCTCCCCTCCAGACAGCTTCCTTGAGAGCAAACTCTTGAGTAGCTCTCAGGTCTACCTGGGACACTAAGTAATTTGTTCCTGATTAAGCAAAATGTCATGGGTCACCGTGAGCCCATTTTTAATGTTTAAGTCTTTCTGCTTCCCTCTCTTCTCATGGCCTCTGAGTTTCCAGGGCATTTCTCAGCCTGCTGCCCTCACGCTGCATCTACGGAGCAAGGCGCCTTTAATTCTTCCCCTCCCTTGCCCTCCCTTCCCTTCTTTCCTCCAGGCAGTATTTTTAATCCTGCTTTGTGGCTGCAGCGTTCTAGGCTCTAGGAAGCAAAAGTGAGAGAGACACCGCAGCCCTGCACTGCAGTCCTGGAGCCTCCAGTCTGTCAGAGAAGACGCAGAGGAGGTGATTAGGATGCCACCCTCACCTGGAGACTTGCTCTCTCATGGGACCCTGGGGGTGGAGAGTGGCAGAGGAATCAGCAATGACAATCCAGAGGCACTCCCAGGGTGCAGGAAAAGCACAAAGTGTGTATGGGGGAGGGGACTAACCCTGGGTATCAGGGAGGGCTTCCTGGAGGAGGAGACGCCTGAGCTGAGTGTTGAAGGATGAGGGGGCATGACCAGTAGAAGACAGGGCCAGGGCTGAGTATGTTAGGACTTTCTCCCAAGGTCGTGTTTATTGAATGCATAAATGAATCTAATCCACACCCACCTTTCAGCGAGAGAGCTGGGCCTGGTGCCTGGGCTCTGACAACTGCCCAGGTAGCCCTCTGCCTCTCTGGAGGAGAAAGGCCCTTTTCGCCCTGCTGCTGGGAGTCTCCTGCTCAGCATCCCGGAAGGCCTGCGTTCTCCTGGCCCTGGGCTTCTCTGTCTGTGGTTTGCTCAAGCTTTCAGGAAGCAGCAGAGTCTTGGAGTAGAGCACAGCCCTGGACTTGAACCTCACCACTGCCCTTGGTAGCTGTGTGGCCTTGAGCAAGTCACTCACCTCTCAGAACCTGGTTGATTATAATGATGCCTGCCTTCTAGCAGACTGATGGGAAAAGTGGCCCCATGGCCTGCCCCTCCTTTATCCACACTCTGCAGTATGACTCCTCCCAGGAAGAGGGGGAGCTTCTTTCTTTCTCCTAGAATGTGTGCTGCCCTGTGACTCGCTTTGGCCAGTAGACTGTGTGGCATGTCACGGTGTGCTGGCCCTAGGCCTGCGCCTGAAGGACCTTTATGTGTTTCTGCTCACACTCTTGGAAACTGGACACCTCCATTTAAACTAGCCAGGGCCAGCCTGCTGGAGGATGAAAGGCCACATGAGGCCCTCAAATAGGTGAGAAAGCCAGCCAAAGTCAGCAAAGCCAACCCACAGATGAGATGCCAGCTGACTGCAGAAGCCTGAGGGAGCTTGGCCAAACCAGCAGAACTGTCCAGCCAACCCAAAGACTCATGAACTAAATAAATACCCATTGACTTAAGCTAGTAGCTCCTGTGGTTGTTGCACACCATTACCGTGGCAATGCATAACTGGGACATACACTGTAGGGTCGTTGTGAAGATGAAAGAAGTTAGTAGATAGGCTTAGAGCCTGTGCCGTGCACCCAGGGAACTCTGAATGGGCATGAGCTATTATTATCGCTCCAGAGCTGCCCACCCTCAGGCGGAGCTTGTCCTTGTCACTAAAGTAAAGGTCTGGGGATGAATGTAATCCTGGATGCTTATAAAGGCCCCCTCACATCATCACCAGTCCGGACACCGCGACACTGCTACTTAATGGCTGTGTGACCTTGGGGAAATGTCTGTACCTTTCTGAATTTATATCTGCTCATTTGCAAAGTGGGAGGGCGATGTCAGCCTTGCAGAGTTTCTGGGAGCCTCCTACTATTCTGTGATCAGTCCAGTTGAACCCACTCAGGTTCCCGCTCCAGGAAATAGCAACACAGGATGCAAAATGGGTGGATGTGGGAGCCCACTGCACAGGGAAGGAGAGGGACACAGGCTTGGATGACTGTCTGTCCTGCCAGGCCTGGCTCTACCCTGTGTCCTTTCACCAAACTCTCTTGATTTATTTGGGATGATTGGGTTTCCCTGGCTCATATCCAAACCTCCCTGGCTGGTCTTTTCTCTCTCACTTGAGAAGCGCTGACTATCACAGCTGCTCAGGCATCACAGCTGGGGAAATATCTGTCCTTTCCCTTACAAGATACTTGAGGACAGTGACTTTGCTGTTCTTACTCTTCCTGGTATGCTCTCACTGAACACAGTGTCTTGTATGCCGTTGGTGCTCAATAAATGTGTGTCAGATGACTGAATAAACGTGTTCACATGTGGATGCTCATCCTCCCATCGGAAGCTGGCCTTCTCCCCTATGCTGAGGTGAACACTCCTGCCTTCAGGTCATCCTGTCCCAACTCCTTCCACTGTAGCTCACCTTGCTGTGGCTGGAGGGTGAATCTGGAAACTCAGATCTGATCACATCAACCCTGCTTCCTGCCCTCTGCCCTCCACTGTCTCCTTGCTGTTGGGATGAAGACCCAAATCCTTAAAGGGGCATTTGAGGCCCTCGCACAGTCCCCATCCTTGTCCCTCTGCAGTTCCCATCCTCTCCTGGTCCTCCTACGACACAGGCCTTGGAGTTCTTTGTGGTTGCCAAGAGCCCTCCAGCCACCGGGTCTTTGCACATACTGTTGCCTGCACTGAACACCCACCCTGGTCTGCCTTGAAATCCCCCTTTATATGCTCTGATAGCACCCTGAGCCTCTCCTTTATAGCACTTGTAGTTTCTCACAGCTTTGTGTGATTCTAGATTAGTCTCTGTCTCCTATAGACTGAGCTCTGAGGCACAGGGACCATGGTGGTTTTGCTTATTGCTCATTTTCCCAACCCTGGCTGTTGTGTAGTAGGTGCTCAAGAGCTGAGTTGAATCCATGAATGAGTTCTATGACATTGCAGGGGTCAGGGTCCCCCAGGGGTGGAGAATATGTCTCAGGCAGAGGGCAAGAGAGGTGCCCAGGCCACGATATTTAGGGAGGCACCCTGCCATCTCCAGAGCCCTGGTGCCAACCTCAGAGGCTGCATTTAATTGGCATCAGCAAATGCCATCCGAAGGGAGGGAGGGTAGGCAAGAGGAAAAGGACTTGAGATGTGAAGGAATCGCCAAGTCAGCTTCCTGGGCCTGCATCTGGAAAGCCGATCTGGGCAGAGAGCGGATGCATCTCTCACCCACGCAGGCATCTGGCTCCCAAAATAGTTTCAAGAATACCCCTCGGCGGCTGAGCTGATGTGTATTTTCATACCCGCGTGATGTTTTTTTGCTTCTGCAGGCTCATTACAGGGAAATGGGCTTCAGAGACAGAGCAAGAAAGAGAAACGGACTAATTTCCCCAATTGTGGACGCGATGGGGAGATTCTTTACCTTCTCAGGCTGCTGCTGGCGTGAGGAATTTACAATGGAAATCGCAGGGCCCTTTGGCTGTGCAGTTCTCGCTTGATGAGACACTTTGCAGGGATTGTCTGTGTGGCTGTTGGGCCATAGCTGATGGAATGGGGTCTAACGGCCTCGTCAGAGCCGCTTGTGAGACCATCGTCCCCCTCACAGCACATGGGCAAGGACACTGCTCCCTTAAGGCTCACCTGGGCCTGAAACCAAGTGAACAGGGTTCCCGGGAGCTCCTGCTCCGCCCTGCCCACCACCCCCTACCTGGAAGCCGCCTCCCACTCAGGCCTGGACACAGCTCCACCTGCTCTGGGGAGAGGTGCCCAGGTGAGGACAGGCCTTTCCCGGAAGACCTTGAACCTCCCCATGGAGAAATCCTGACCCAGAGGCCTAAAGGTCTGGGAGCAGCGAACTGGGCTGCACCTCCCTCCCTCATGCTCCTCCCCTCCTGTCCTCAGGGCCTAGCTGGGGCTCCCCCTCCTCCAGCAAACCCTCCCTGATGTCTCCAGCCCATGCTGGCCTCTTCCTTTCCTAACTCCTGCCCCTGCTCTGCAGGAAAGTGTGGGGTGGGGAAGAAAAGGGCCTTAGTGGCAGAGGCTTGGGTTTGAGCCTGATCTGCCATCCCAGGCTGTGTGACCTTGGGCAAATTACCTGACTTCTCTGGGACTCCATTTCCTCCATGTAAAATGATGTATTATTCATTCAAGCATGCATGCATGTATAGCGATGGAAATTAAGGTACGGTGTCGTTAAAGCACAGTGTCCATTGGGAATGTAAGGGATGATGTTCTGGCCACTCTGCTCCCAGCTCCCTTCCTGGGAGACCTGCCCTCAGTGCTCTCTGCAGAGCACCTGGCCCTTCTGGGCTTCCTAGGGCCCACCTGATGACAATGTTCAGGTGGCCAGCTCCCTGGCAGGACGTGAGGACCCTGGGATCTCTGCTCCTCTGTGGAGATGCTGGGCAGTCCTGAGTTAGTCTCCTCCTGAGAGCCCAGGATACAGTGGGTGGAGCACTGGTTCTGGAAGTCAGAGAGCCCTGGCCCCAGCTCCTGCTCTTCCCCACTGCGCCCCTCTGCACCCCTTATCACCTCTGTAAGCCCCTGTCTCTGCATCTCTAAAGTGACGTAATAATAGTAGGGCACCGGCTGTTTACTGTGCACTTACTATGTGCCAGTCACGGAGATGAATCCTCATCCCGTTTACTCCTCACAGCAGGTCATCGTGCAGATGAGGAACCCCAGCCCCAGGGAGGAGACGTGGTTTGCCCAAGGTCACATGGTGGCAAGTGGCAGAGTATTGAAATATCACATGTACCCCACAAATATGTACATATATTTGTCAATAAAATTTTTCTTTTTAATAAAAGTGCCAAGATTCAGCCCAGTTCATCTGTTCTGTGGGCTTATCTGTTCTTTGTGGATGCGGTGCTCACTGTAAAGTTCGGTGGACATGTGCAGAGTTACTGTTATATCCTTCTATTCCAGCACCCACTGGCCAGGAGAACAGGGTCCCAGCACCCAGTGCTGCAGCTCTGAGCCAATTCCAGAATTTCCTGGGTGTGCTGCTCCTGCACAGAAATACCAACCACTACCCTGAGCCCAGCTGTCCTCCTCCAAGGGCCCAGTGAGCAGACGCTGCTTCCACTGTGGGGAAGCAGATGGCTGTTCATCAAGTTTTAATTCCCAGAGTGATGGTCCCAATCGGGCTGTCCGCAGCTGGGGAGAAGTAACGGGGGGAGGGGACTAGGGAGGCAGAGAAGGAGAAGCGGTCAGGCTCATTCATTGCCCAAATATTTACTTAGAATCTACTATACATCAGGCACTGTGTTTCCTGGTGGTAGCTACAGAGCAGGATTGGGACTCATTGGTTTGTGGGTGATAGAAACACATCCCGAACTGACCCAAAGAGAAAAAGAAATGTATTGGCTCATGAAACTGGAACATCTGGGGGGCTGCTGGCTCCAAGCCTGCCTTGATACAGGACTCAAGCAGTTGTACATAGTGTGTGCAGGCAGCGCTCTGGCACTGGGTGTATAGCTGGCAGCAAAATAGAGGGTCTCTGCCTTCCTGAGGCTCACATTCAGTGTGTCCTGACCATCTCTCTTTTTCTATTTTACTCCATCTTTCAGAGATTTGTTTATCAGTGTTGCCTTTATTTTTAGACAGGCTCTTCCTACAATGGCCACCTGCAAAACCAGTCGTATACCCTACCAGTTTCGTAATCATAAAGGAAAGAAAACTGCTTTTATACTATTTTTTCAGCAAAAGTCCAAGGGCAAACTCTGATTGGATTAAACTGGATCATGTGCCCATCTCTAAGTCAATCACTAGGTCCAGGGGAATGGAAGTCACTGATTGGCCAGAACTAAGTCATATGTTAAACCTTCCAGCCAGTAGCGCAGGGCTCCTCTCTGTCCTGGCCAAAGCGCCTAGACAATGAGTGTGGGTGAGGGGCACAGTTTCTAAAGGAACATTTAAAGAATGGTGGGGGCAGGGGTGGGAAGTGGATCTTGAGCAGGTAAAAACAATGTTATTGTACAAAGTGGACCTAATTCTTGCCTCTTGCTTGGAAGCTGGGCTGGAATGACCAAACACAATTTGGCTCATGTCGGTGGCCTTGAGAAACCACCAAAATCAGAGGGAGATGATGCGCCTGCAATATAGCACCACCTCCGGACTCTGACCACCTGGTTCAGGTGACCCTACCTGCCTTCAGTCCACCCCAGCAGACCTGGCCTCCATCTGAGGGGGTGCGGGTGGGCAGAGCCATCCTGTTGCTGCTGGGCTGACAGAACACACATTGACTCAACCCCTCCCTGGCTGTGTGACCCTGAGTAAGTTCCCCAACGTCTCTGAGCCTCAATGTTCTCACTTCTACAATGAGTATGATCAAACTGATCTTGTAGCAGGGAAGGTTGTTGTGAGGTTGGAGACAACACCTCTGAATCTCCTAGCCTTGTGCCTGGCACATAGTAGGCACTAAATGAGTAGAGCTGTATACAGTAGGTGCTCACGGAACAACAGCCATTGCTGCAACCTCTAGTCTGGTGCTTTGTGGGTGGGGTTGCCTCCCCCAACTGACCACAACCTCCTTGAGCACAAGAACATGACCGATCTTTCTCTCTGCGCCTGAGCCCTGCACCTGGCCTGGCACTCCATGTCCATATCTGCTGAGTCATTGGAAACTGACTTCATGGAGGACAGGAGGACAGGGAGGGCACCTCGTGGTCATTGTCCAACAGCCACCAGGCCTTGAACCTCTCTTGAGTTTCTGTTCACAGTACACATGTCTCAGCAAGACACAAATTCCTTGGCAGCAGAGGGATTATTTAAAGTCACCATTAAAACAGTTGGACCTTGATGGAACAGAGCAGTTGTCACTGCTGGGGCCTAAGAGGTGCCTGAGAAGGACAGGGACACGGGGGCAGCATCTATTCATGGCTTTTCAGAGATGCTTGCTTTACACTGTGCTCAGGGCATAAAGATACCAACCTGCCTCAGTGGCATGAAGGGGCAGTCGTGAGCTCACGGCAGGTGGGCCTTCGTGAATGGCACTTCCATCTTGGGGATGTGGGCAGCCTTATCTACCTTTTCCTTTAATCTCACCCTTAGAAGTTTGCAGAGAGCTGGGCTGTGAACTGCAGAAATGCGAGGAGATGCCGTTTTAGCAAGAGTGAAAAATAGACATCACTGGCAGCCGCTGTGTTAATCGGTCCAGCCAGCACGGATGCCCACTGTACGCTGGGCCCTGGGCTTGCTGCTGTACACAGAGCTTGGAGGAGGAGGCTGGTGCGTAGTAGGCTCATGATAATTCTGTTATTCTAATTGTGATGATGATGATGCCTCATTCCCTCCTCTCCAGCCGTCAGGTGCCAGTCCCTCCTTGCTGGTCCATCTCCCCCAAGGCTCTGCCATCAAGGAGGGGCCTCGTTCCTTCCCCCTGGCTTAGTTAATCCCCTGACCCACATGTCAGAGGAGGGAGCACAGTAGCGTTGGTCAGGGCTTTGCCCTGCTCAGCGCACACTGGGAACTAAAGCTGCCCGCAGCCAGGCTAGCGGTGACCAGCATGAGGTTGTGTCTTTCGGTTTCTGGTTGCAGTGTTCATGACTCATAATCAGGCTGACGTTTGTTCTCTGTTCTGACTTCTCAAAAAGAGACCATCATAATAGACTGAGTACCATTTTTCCATGAATATCTGAGCAAGACTTTCCTGTACAGACTCACGGATTCTTGGACTCCCAGAGGCGGGAGGAACTAGGAGATCATCTGGTCGAACCCCCTTCTGGTACAGTTGGTTAAACTGAGGCCTGTAGCGGGTACATGATCTGTCAAGGTCACACAGTAAGTTGGTGGCAGTACAGGGGCCAGGACCCACTCTTCTGACCTGCAGCCAATACTCCTTCGTCTCTGCCTTAGCCCGTGGGGGTCACAGGCCTCGGTGCTGGCCAGGCCCAGAACTCCAAGTCTGGGACAGGCAAGGGAGGGGAAAGTTTGAATAGAAGTTGTCCCTTTAGGCTGCTATAACTAAAATCTCATAAACTGAGTAGCTTATCAACAACAGAAATGTATTTCTCACAGTTCTGCAAGGTGGGAAATCCAAGATCAAGGCACCGGCAGATTCAGCGTCTGTTGAGGGCTGCTTCCTGGTTCAGAGACGGTGCCTTCTTGCTGTGTCCTCACATGGCTGAAGGGACCAGGGCACCCTCTGGGGTCCCTTTTATAAGGGGTGTAGGTGGCTGTGGAGGCTGTGTCATGATGGGCTGAAGTGTCATCGGTGGGGCGTGAAGAAGAGGAGGGGAGACTGTGACGGGAGGCAGTTGCAAAGGAAGTTCCAAAGCAGCAACCAAAATCAGCTCTCATAACCCTTTCATCAAAAAAAGGGAAGTTGAACCAAAAGTAAGAACAACACAATTCTGTGGTGACAGGTCTTTCTAACAAGTAGCAGTTGGTGACTTTACACTGACAGCCACAGTGACCTTATTTTTCTCATTTCACCGTGAGCTCATCACAATTTCGTCCCAGGCTGCTGGGGCATTGGGTGAAGTCTGGGCATTGGCCCCAGTCAGGACCAGGGAAAGCCTCGTCCACTGGGTGCTCCAGATGCCCAGAGCAGAAAGGCCCAGAGTGAGGCCTGAACCCACAAGGCGCAACTTTGCTGCTCTCCACCTAAATCCACACCTCCTGCTACGGTCTGAATGTTTGTGCCCCCCCCAATCCATATGTTGAAATCTTATCCCCCAAGGTGATGGTGTCAGGAGGTGGGGCCTTTGGGAGGTGATCAGGACATGGAGATGGAGTCCTCCATGGGACTCATGGAATGGGATGAGAGTCATGGGACCCACTGCCCATGGGACTAGGGAGGCCAGGTCCACCCCCATTGTTTCATTTAAGAATTGCCCCAAACCCCTCCAGGCAGGGTCATCTGGTCTTTTGTCTGGTCCCTTCTGTGATCACTCTCTGCTCTCAGGATGAAGACCAGGCATCTGACGGGGCCTTCAAGGCCCTGTGTGAACTGGCTATGCCCACCTCTCTGGCTTCCTCCTGGGCCTTGTCCCTCTGGTCACTAGCCCCCATCCACCCAGGTCTCCATGCAGTCTCTCACATGCATCCTGCTCCTTCTCACCTCTGGGTCTCTGCACATGCTAGTCCCTTGGCCCAGTGTTCCTTCTCCCCGACTCCCCCTACACCTTATCTAGAGAACTCTCGTCTTTTGTATCCCCACTGAAAAACCATTCCTTCCCCTCCTGCTCCTGACATGAGGGGACATGATCCCCCTCATTAAGTAATCGAATATGTCCTTAATTGTTTGATATCTGCCTTCCTCCCAGACTTAAGTTTCCTGAAGGCAGAAACTATTCCTGGCTTGTCTGCCACTGCATCCCCAGTGTTAGCCCAGAGCCTGGCCCATAATAGGTGCTCAATTAAACACGTGCTGTGTAATCGAAGGCAAGAATGAGGGAGTGAATGAGTTACTTTTATTCACTCACCGCCGACAATTTCCAGAGCTCTGCGGAGTTTGTACAGATTCCAATCTCCAAAGAACAGAGTCCCTAGCCAAGGGACCCCCTGCCTGCCCCCCATTCCCCCTTTTCTCCGTCATGCCTCCACCCGCAACACTTCAGCCCACGATAGCACAGCCTCAATAGTCACGGCCTCAGGAGGCATTGCAGGGAGCACCTTCTTATGTACAGAAACATGACTCCCCCCTCCCGGGCCTCTAGGCTGGGAGAGCAGACATTCCTCCTCTGCACCCGCTTCCCACTTACATCATCCCTTGGCAGAGAAAGGAGTCCAGTCTGGGATTCAGCATAGAGCAAGTCGTTTGGGAGGCGAGGGAGTGGAATGTGAATTAGCATTAACTGAGCATTTAGTATGTGTCAGGTGCTATTCTAAACCCATTAAAAGTTTTAAGTCATTTAACCCTCTCAGAAACTTTATGGAGTATAAACCACTATTAACCCCTTTCATATATGGGGAAACTGAGGAACAGAGCAGTTAAGGAACTTGTCCAAAGTCCCCCAGGTAGAAGTTGGTGCCATTGAGATTTGGAGCTGGGCTTCTGGGCCAGGTTCCTGACCACCACAGTTCAGAGTTTCTTCACGTTGCTTACAACAGCATCCCCGAGGACTGGGGCAGATGATTCTTTTCTTGGGGAAAAGACAGCTGTTCCTGGCCCTTTAGGCCTGTGCAGAGGCAGCACTCAGCACCTGGTACTTGGCGAGAGGAAGTCAGGGTGCGCCCTGACAGCCCGAGGGAGGGAGACAGGGGTACGAGGGGAATCTGGCACTTGCGGGGGTGGAGGGGTCCTAGGAGGGGCTGCTTAACACCAGAGTAGCAGGTCAGGGCCAAAGAAGGGAGAGGCCAGCCAGGGAAATCTCCAGAACCCCGGGCAGGAGTATCTGTCCTTTTCCTTGTGCCGTGATCCCTCACTGTGCCCTAACCTTCTGTAATGTCAATGGCAGGCAGCAGCCTCTTCTTTGTGGTCCTGTAGGAAATGTAGGAGGCTGGCAGGGTTCCCAGGCTTGGGCAACATGGGACAAAGAAAGGCCAGAGGCTGCAGGAGGCCAGACAGGGAGAGGGTTTGGAGGATCCAGGTGAGGGTTGGACTTAAGAGCAGCAGGTGCTAGGACACCGGCCACCCCAGACATCCTTAGCACCTGGGGTGCAGGATGGGCTTCCCACAGCTCAGGGGGTCTGGCTGGGCCCCTCAGGAAGCCCGACATGGGCGTTACACCCTGTGTGTGCACAAGCTTCTCCCCTCCCTGCCCCCCGACCTTCCCTCCTGCAGCAGCCTTATCGGGAGGAGTGAGAACAGACCCCCCCAGCCGTTGTTCTGTTTCCACCCATCTCCACCGAGATATTTGCCCAGCAAGTGAAAACACTTGTACTCATCAGACGCTTGGGAGCCCAAGTGGATGTTCCCGTTTGTCTCTGGTCCAGTGCCTCGCAGAGCCCCAACGGGGCTGAACTCAGTGGCTGGATGGGCCTTGGCCATTAGAGGGCGGTCTTGCATCAGCAAAGTGAGGCTCTTCCAGGTTTTGGGGTGTACATTTTCTGGACTTTACCACCCTCCCACCTGCCATCCTGTCCCCACTGTGATCATGATTTTTAGGATGACATCCCTATAGAGTCAGGGTCACTGGGGACAGGAGGATGGATTTGAAGAGACTTCATGAGCTACTTTCCTTGTTATTTTTTTATTATTTTTATAGAGGGCATGGATTCGATCCTGACAGTCTACCAGCACGGGCCTTCTCACCAAAGCTCTTATCAATCATTGATTGATCAACTCAGGACAAACAAGAGACTAGGGGAAAATAATTGCCAAACACATATCTGATAAGGGCCTTGTATCCAGAACATAAAAAGAACCCTCAAAATGCAGTAATAATAAAACAAAGACCCCTATTATGAAAGGTCTTCTTGGAACAGACACTTCGCTGGTGAAGAGATAGGGGTGACAAGTCAGCACATGAAAAGATGCTCAACATCATTAGTCATTAGGGAAGTGCAAAATAAAAACACAGTCAGATACCACTTCACCCCCACCAGGATAGAAAATAACCAACAATTCCAAGTGCTGGTGAGGATGAGGGGCAGCTGGAACGCTCCTGCACTGCTGTAGGGACTGCAAAGCAAAGGGACGCGTTGGAAAACAGTTTGGCAGCTCCTTAGAAAGTTTAACATACGCCACCATACGATCTGGTCATTCTACTCTGAAGTATTTACCCAAGAGAGAAGAAAACATGTCTATACAAACATTTGTGCACAAATGTTCATAGCAGCTATTTAGAACAGCCATAAACTGGAGACCATCCAAATACCCATCAACAGGTGGATGGATAAGCAAAATGTGATATATCCATACAATGAAATACTCTGCCGCGATAAAAGGAAATGAAGTAGTGACACATACGACACAGAAGAATCGCAGTGTAATTCACGCTGGATGCAAGAAGCCAGACAAGTAATCGCACATACTGTACGAGTCTATCAGATAAAATTCTAGTAACAGAAAGCAGGGCGATTGTTGCCTGGGGCAGAGGCAGGTGTGGTGGGGAGTGATGGGAGGGGATTACCAAGGGGCAGGGGACACATCTGGGGGTGACGGGTATGTTTATTACCTGGATTGTGGTGGTGGCTGCATGAGTATGAACACATGTCAGACTCATCAGGTTGATAGGTTAAATATACCCAGTGTCTCATATGTCAATTATAACACAATAAAGCTGTTGAAAAATTTTAAAAGGTCACTACATTGCAGAGTCTTGAGAGCTTTGAAAGATGAATGCATCTTGCTCCACGGTAAAGTGCATCATTTGGTCCCAACTTCTTACCCCCTCTAGATCGGCACCCTTTGCCATGTAACTTTGCAGTGCTGTGGGTGGGAAACCTGTCCTACCCGTTGGAAGAAAACAGACGGCTCTCCCATATGACTTGCTCTGGGCAGTGGAAGTCAGAAGAGGTGACGCCACTGTGATGCAGCGGGGCTGGCTCTACCATCTCTACCACTGCTGTGAGAATGTTCCTGGACTAGCCTTCTGGAGGATGAGAGATGCGTGGAGCAGGACCAAGCTGTTCCCGTCACCCCAGCCAAGGTCAGCTACGTCAGCCAAGGTCAGCCTACATCGGCCAGCAACCACGGAACCCCCCAGACATGTGACTGAGTCCAGCCGAGATCAGCAGAGCTACCTAGCCAACCTGCAGCTGAGCCCAGAGGAGCGAGCAATAACTGTGTTCTGACCTTAGCCAATGAGGTGAGGTTCTCTGATTTTTGTAACAGTCTTACTGTAGATAATTGATTCAGGCCCTGTAAAAATGAACAGTCTGGAAAGGCTTCCTGGAGGAAGTAAAGTAAGTTGGGTTTTAATGGTGTGCATGAACTGGCCAGAGGAGCACCAGGGAGGGCAAAAGAGAGGGACGTGCGCAACCCGGTGGGCTCGCGAGAACTTAGTTCAGGGAGACGGGACAGTCACTCAATGTGCTCAGAGCCAGGGGCGCAGTGGGCGGGGGGATGGGATGGAGAGAGAGGGCCCCCACATCCCGAGGGGCTTGAATGCCAGGCTAAGGCATTTTTAGGAAATAGGGAGCCATGGCAGGTTTCCAGTGAGTCTGGCCTTTTAGAAGGACTGTTCACGTGGCTTGGGGAGGGTAGATTGGAGCCAGCAGGCATGGAGGCTGGGGCCGTAGTGCAGGCAAGTGAGGATGAGGCAGCCTGAACCCCAGCTGGGATGGAGACCCGGTGAGAGCCACGTGAGGGACAATGACCCCAGGGAGTGGCAGGTGCTTCCTTTACGTTTTCCTCATTCCAGCCTCATCTTGTCCAGGCCACAGAACTCTTGGCCTCGGTCAAACTCACCCCTCACCCCCTCACCATGGCCAATTAATTTCACTGGGCCATCAATTTGTAAAGATTTGTTAATCAGTAAGAGCTGGGCAGTATCTTTTAAGGCTCCAAACACAGAAGGTGAAAAGAACTTCACAGGATACTTGCAAGGTTATTGTATTGATAAGAACCCTGGTTTGCCTCCTGCAGTGTCTAAATGCATTCCTTTATGATCAGTCCACATTTAATTAACATTCAGATTGATTAAGTGGGAAGGATGTGCTTGTGTGGCATAGAGGAAGAGGTTTGTAAGGAGGCGTGGCTGACATCAGTGAATAGAGCTTCCCAACTGCTTCTCCTTTAACTCCCTTGAGCTTTCCAGGAGCTTTGTAGCCAGGAGAGGGTTGAAGTAACTGGACTGCTAACTTCTCTGTGTTTGTGGCTTTAGGCAACTCACAAAACCTCTCTGGGTTGCAGTTTCCTCTTCTTTAACGTGGCGGGAATGATATCAACATCAAAAAAGCACAAGCTAGTTCCTTCCTTTCAGGTCCATTGGGAGATGTTCTCCCTCCTGCCTTGTCCCCACATCAGCCTGAAGCCTCTGCTACAAAGGGCCCTTTTCAGTCCCTTGGGCAGGAGAGAGGGACTTTCCTCCCTCTTCCAGGCTCCCTGCGGCCCAATCACAAGACCCACCTTGTAGTGAGCACAGGAATAAAGCCCTGTGTCAGAATACCTGCCCAGAAGACTTAGCTCCTCTGCACACAAAAGAATCCCCAAAGATTTGTCATCATCTAATATTTATTCTGGAGACCGGAGCATGCGGATAAAGTGACTGTGTGATGCTAGAAGTGTAGAAAAAATTTACAGTGTCTAAGCCACAAAGAGCCACACTTAACATGGCACATTGTGAGGTTGGCTGGGGGACCCAGGAAGAGGAAAAACCCACTCCCAGTTGATGGCATATTCTGATGGAAGTTTCTCCAGCAACAAAGGGTCACTCATGAGAATGCCAGCATCTTAGAGGCTGACAGTCATCAAAACCTAGAATCTTATATCACCGAGTTTTAGAATCTTTACTTTCATAGGATCTTATACTATAAAACGTAAAGTTGGATGTCAGAATCACAGGATTTCAGGGACCTCTATCATCATCTTGCCCAGAAACCCAACCAACATCTAAGTCATTCAAACGTGGATGATTCGAAGCCTTCCAGAGAGAGGGAAGAGCAAGTGCAAAGGCCCTGAGGCAGGAATGTGCTTGGTGTGTTTGAGGAAGAGCAAGACTTGGTTTGACCTCCCTGGGCTGGGAAGCCCTGAGACTTTGGGGCACATCAGGAATAAGGGAGGGGATGCTCCCCCAGGGGTAGGCAAGTTGAAGGCAGGTGCTGGGCACATAGTGAGCACTTAGTAAGAGCCTAAGAGTGTTCAGTTCAGTACTCCACATGGCAGGAGGGACCCTGACATTGGGAGAGAGGGCCGGGGTGTGAGGGGCTGACTTGAAGCCAGGTCAGGGGAGGGGCAGCTAAAGGTCCTGGGAGTTTCCATTGGCGAAGGGAAGGGGGCTTCCAGGGGCTGTTGAAGTGGGGGCAGGGCTGCATGTGAAGGCCCCAGGTGTGTCCCAGACCACAAGGAGGTGGATGTGGCCAAGGAGATGAGAGAATTGCAGGGCCAGACAGACCCAAACTCAAGGCCAGACTCAGTCAAGGACCCCCTGTGTGACCGTGGGCCACAGGGGGCACCAAGAGAGTACAGGACAGCCTGACAAGGGGCTGTGGATTGTTTAGGATTTGCTTCTGTAACTTATGAACAAGCTCAGAGGGTACTGGCCAGAGGTTGGGGCAACACCAGTGTCCTGGGGCCACTTTTGAAGGACAATGCTCATCTAAATGTGGAAGTTCTGGGAGGCTCCATTTGAATAAAATGGCCAGTTACCTCATAGTCACACTGCATAGAAACATGGGGGGATGGTGCTGAGGGTAAGGGGGAAACAGGGAGGTGGGAGAGTCCAGGAGGGCAAAGTAGAGGGTCAACCGGGGGCGTGTGTATGTCTCTGGTTGATTCAGAGAATACTGAGAATAAATGTCCACTTCTCTTTGACCCTCGGTTTCCTCTTCTGTAAAACTGGAACATGACACCCCCCTGGAAGACTGTTGTGATATGATATAAACTGTGGGCCAAGCATGGAGCTGGCACGGAGTGGGCACTAAAATATGCCAGGCTGCTTCATTTGGTGAAAGGAGTTCGGTTCTCTTTTTTAAACTCAGACATTTTTTTGGCTTCTGAGTGTGCGGTGACTTGACTCTCTCCTCTGTTCCAGCCTTGCATTGTACCTTGGGCAAACCACTGCACCCTCCTGACTGTCTGTCTCCTCATCTGTAAGACAGGGAATACTATGCTTACTCCTAAACCAGAATCCTTGGCAGGACCCAATGAACCTCACAAAACACCCCAAAAAGGAAGGTAAGATGAAGAATTCTCCCTGTAAAGCTGTGTGAGCCATCCAGATTGATATGCCTAGAAGGCTTCCCATTTGGAAGTAAACATAGGCTCCATTTAAGGACGCAGGGAAGATTGGAACACTTCATTCCCAAACACATTTATGTAAAATTAATTGCATCACCTGTTCTCTGCATCTTTTAATTGCAAAACCAATTAACTTTAAAATGCTCAGCTTGTGGCCAAGGGAAGGGAAGGCAGAGCCCAGGCTGGCTTTGTAGAGTTTGCCTTTTGTGGTGGCCATGGTGGCCCTGGGCAGTCACAGCTGCCCCCATCTGCTGGCCGAGGGGACCCTGAGGGAGGTTGGGAGACTCTAGGAGAGGGGCAAGACTCTCAGTGCCTGAGGCTGGCAGCCTCCAGCACACACGAGCTGAGGGGCCATGCACCCTCTGAAGGAGTGGACATTCCCCAGCCAGAATGGCCCAATGTCAACTGCCCCTCCACCCCTGCACCCATGCCCTTACCCCGTTGTGTGCTTCCCTCACCCTGTTCCTGACCTGACTGGCTATGTCTATTGTCTTTCTCCTCAGGAAAATGTCATCTCCATGAAGATGCATCTACTGTGTCTACTGCTGTGTGTCTGGGGCCTAGAACAGTGCCTGGCATGTAGTAGGTGCTCCATACAAATGGACGGATGGATGGATGGATGGGTGAACAACTAATGGATTTCAGCGCATTGCAAGGAAGGGTTTTTGCAGCATCGGTGGTGTTTTGGTGCATGAGCAGTTTCAAGAGGAAGCATGTTCACTCTCCCCGGGCAAGTGTTTGGAAGTGCTTAGGTGGAAGAAACCCAGGCATCGGTTGGGGAGATACATTTGTTCTTAGCACCTTTTGCCCAGACCCACAGGTGCACCCCTTTCCTATCTTAGGTTCCTCCGTCTTGAGGGAAGGCAGTGATTTGGTATCACATGAGCTCAGCTCATGTTACTTAACTAGCAGGTTAACAGCCTACTTCTTCGTGATTCAATTTTCTCATTCCCTGAGACTTTCAGGGCTGTGGAAAATAGGGAAGATATATGCTTTATAAAGGAAAAACGCACACACCCAGAGTGCAGTGACAGTCCCCTGCTTTCAGAGTCTGTGGACACACACAGTACAGGCTGACAGCTACGAGAAAGGGGTCTGGCGACACCAGAGGCTCTGCTGGGAAAGAGGCCTGTCTCCAGTAGCCACGGCACCAGCGCAGCTGTATTAAAGCTTCCAGTTGCGAGCACCCCGAGGAGGAGGGAGGTGTGGGCAATGGAGGGGTGGCAGGGAGGGGTGTGGGGGAGGAATGGCCAATCCTCTCTTCCTCCTTCCCAGAAGCCTCGCTCCTCTGCTCAGGCTGCTGCACCGCAGTTCAGAGAACATCCTGATCCCTCCACACAAGCAGCCCATGAGATATGTGCACATTCCGGGGTGGGGAGGAGGAAATCCAGGCTGCCCTGTGCGACTCCTCTTCAGGTGTGTGAAAGAACACGTTGGCCAGGGTGGAGAGCCAGCCAGCCACCCTGCCGCTGTTTCCTGCGAGGCCTGGGTGTGACACAGGAGACGCAGGCACTATGAGTTGGGGGGGGGGCGTGCTGGGGGTACTGGCAGAAATCAATGTTAAGGAAAATAATTCAGTGATTCATCAGTGATCGGGGAAGTAACAGCAGCTTCCGCATTTGAGGAGCCCTTGAGTGGTGGTGCCTGGATCCTCCTGCCCCAGTGTTTGCCTTTCTCTGAAGGTGATGGATTCAAAAGCAGCTCTAATGGGCCTAGAGTGGGTTAAGAGGCAGCCACTGGCTGTCTGTCCCCACCTAGCCTCCAACTGCTGGTACAGCCCATAGGGGAGAGACCTGGATAAATTCAAGGACTCTGAAGGGGCAGAACCAGCAGAGGGGAGTCACTGGGGCTGCCCCAGGAATGGCTGGGTTGGCCCAGGCAGATGGGGTCCAGGGTGAGCTCCGTGCATCAACCACCCTTGCCCAGAATGGCTCTGTGAAGGCCCAGGGGCCTCGGGTCATGGTGGTCCAGGGCTGTGACTGCTGTCCCCGGCCCCACCCAGCAGCTCACAGTAGAGGCAGGAACATGAGAGATCCAGTCCACCGACCTGGTCCACCATGTCTCTTCAGCAGGTCCCTAAGTCACTCTCTGTAAAATGGGGCTGGTAATGACACCAGGCTCAGAAAAGGGGACTGATCTGCAGTGACCACATCTCCCTGAAGCTCTTGGGACCTCTTTTGTGGCCTGCCCACCTGCTGCCTTTGGCCTGGCAGACACAGAGAGTAGTAGACAGTACTGAGGGGGTTTCAGAGGTGGCCAGACCCTCAGAGGCAGCTCAAGCCCTGTCTCAGCTGTGTGACCCTCAGCAAGTCACTTAACTTTCTCTCTGTGCCTCATTTTCCCATCTGTAAAATGGAGACTCCACGGGTTCCCACCACACAGGGCCATTGTGAGGTGAAATGAGCTTGTGAAAATAAAGCCAGGCACACAGTAAGTGCTCAATAAATAGCAGCTTTTCCGATCACATCATCTTCATTACCATCATCTGATCTTTTTCCCGGCACATACTGAAGTGTTATATAATTGGGACCATCCTCTGTATTCGATTCTCTTCACTCACCATTATGCCATCAGTGCCCCCCACATCATTGAAAATCCCTCAAAAGCGTGCTGTTAATGGCTTCATAATTGTCCCTCATTTAGATGCGCCATAATTTACCTCACCAGCCTCCACTGTCAGATGCTCAGAGGATTGGGGAGTTGCTCTCACACACATCAGGCTGCAGTGAATGTTTGGGGCACTGTATGCCTGAGTCCCTGACTTCCTGGGGACAGAGTCCTGCAGGTGGGGGCAGGGCATCAAGAGCAGTGACGTTTCTGGGACTTGGGGTCTTTACCGCCCAATCCCTTTCCTGAAGTCACCCTGGTTAGCACCCCCAGCAGCCCCTGAGGGTGCCTGTCTCCCCGCCAGAGCCCTGGCCAGTGTCTCCCAGTGACATGATCATCAAATCAGACCCGCAGGTGTGCAGGGAGCCTCACTGAGGACAAGAAGCAGGCTGGGGCGGGCAGCCCCAGGCAGGAGTTAGGGGAGCTGGTCCCATCCCACCTGCTCCTGTGCTCTGACCACCATCCAGGGTCATAACCCTGGTTCAGGAAGGCCTCAGCTGCCTGAGCGACCGGGAGCCTCACAGGACAGGACGTTTGCTCCTCAGACAGCCGAGTGGGGTCCTTGTGGGTTCACGAAGTGAAACTCCTTCCGCTTGCTGGGCCTCCTCCACAAGGCGCAGTGTGGGGGCTTTCTGCGACCCCCCAGGGGCTCAGGCCCTGTGAGGGGCAGTGAAGATGCCCATTCACAGACAAGGACACTGCACTCACAGAGGTCCAGGGAGATGCCCTGGCCAGCGTCGCTGGGACACAAGATCACATACAAGCCGGTCCCCAGGGGCCCTCAGGAGATCTTCAATGGCCAAAAGGGAGGCCCTGAGGGGGACTTTAGGCTGCAGGAGAAGCTGGGGAAGGGAAGGAGGAAGTCAGCGGCAGGATGTCAGCAGAAGGATGCACACTGGCCATCAGCTGGCAGCCTCGTGTGGGCGGGACCATCCCGACTTGTGGGCGGGACCAGCCTGGGCCAGTGAATTAACTATTTTAGAGAGAGAAATGCGGCACAGCGTCCAATCAGATGAGAGTCCACCCAGGAGTACCCGGGCTCACTGTGAAGCTGGGGGTGGCAGCTCTGCCCCCAGAGACTCCACAGCTTGGAGCTGGGCAGCCAGGGCCTCCCTCGGCAGAGACCCACCCCACCCCCAGCTGTGCCCACCCGGGGCCTTTGCACTCCTGTCCCTCCTGCTGGAGGCCTCCCCTCCCCTCCCCTGCTCTGCAGCTTCCCGGCACTGGGTGCAGCCCTCAGCACAGCTGTGCCTCACCACCTGGGCGTTCACCTGTCCTGTCTCCCCTGAGCTCCGTGGTGGCAGGAACTGGATGTGTCTGCTGGTCACAGCTGTGTCCCTGGTCCAGGGTGGACACTCAGAGGGCACTTGGTACATCTGGTGAAGGAACAGGGCAGGAATTACTGACTTCACTTTGGGTGGGTGACGAAGGAGAGGGGGCTTCTTGGGGCTTCTTAGGAGTTTTCTGGGACAGGAAACCCAGGCAGGAGCTGGTATGGGGGTGGCCAATGAACTCCATGAGGCCTGAGGCCCCCAGGCAAAGTCAGCAGGAGCGAGGCTGCCCTGGTCTCCCTTCTCCCTCCACCTCCACCTCTGGCCACAGCCTCCCACTTACTTGCCTTGCTCTGCCGGAGAAATGGGGCAGACACCCCTTCCTCTGGAGAGGCAAAGCCCCCATTTGCAAGTGTGAGCTGCCTGCCATTTTCCAACACTGTTTATTGTTTGAGACATCCTGATCCCTCTCATCATTTGCTGAAACATATTTGATTTGAGACTTGGAAGAACGCAATGAGGGGCTTCCTCGAGGGGAAGATGCTGTGCCTCCTGCTGCACCACCCCTGTCACGGAGCCCCCGCCCCTCCCAGGCACCCCCTTCTTCCCTCCATTGTCACTCACTGCGCCGCCACTGCAGACCCCGGGCTGGGGCAGCTGGCGCAGGGTGGTGGACGCGCCATCTGTGGCCCCTCAAAGCTGGCTTGGGGGGAGGAGAGAGGATGGGATGCACTGAGGAAGGAGGGGCCACTAGAGGCCTCGAAATGTGGAAGTGGAGATGCCTCTGGGCGGCTGCAGATGTGCACATGGACAGTTCTGTCTCCTCGTCCCTCTGTTGCCATTGGCTCCACAAACACTCACCTTGAGTATTCGACAGAGAGCGGGGTGTGGGTTCTAGACCCTCCAGCCTTCACTGAGACCCTGTGCAAGTGCTGTCCCCTCGAGGTCTCAGTGTCTCCATCTGTACAATGAAAGGGTTGGGAAGCTCAGGAGCTCCCAGCCTTGGCTTTGCATTAGAATGTCCTGGAATAGGGTGGGACTTTTAAAAATACAGATATCTGAGTCCCCAAGTTCAGAGGCTTTAACACTGTCAGCCTGTGGCTGTGTGACATCCTGGCTAAGAGCCAGGGCTCTGGAGTCCAACAGCCATGGGCTCCAATCCCCAGCCAACCTCCCACCAGCTGTGTGACGTTGGGCAAGTGCCTGCACTCTCTGAGCTTCTCCAGGATGCCGATCTCATTAGGCCCCGTAACTCTGAGTGTTGCGGGGAATTGTGTTCCTGCATTGAACATTCCCTGCCCCCCTGCAGCGCTCCCTTCCCAACATTCTGGGCTCCATCATCACTTGTCCACGAGTGGGCCTGCTTCGATGTCTCCAGTTGGTTCCCTCCCTCAGGATAGAGTCTGCCATCTCTCACCAGGAAGGGCTTCACTTGGGCCTTTCCTAATCTGACTCACTTCTCCAGCATAATCGCTGCCCCACCTCGGGGAGCTGCTCCCTCTCCCTACAGGAGTCCTGGGTGAAGTTTGCCTCCCATGTGGTCTCCCAAGGCAGATTTGGGTCCAAGGGGTGGATGCTCTCAGGAAGAGAGATGTGTTCCAAGTTGGGATGGATGGGTGGCCCTGGGGACAGGTAATGAGCTCCCCATCACTGGAGGTGTGCACAGAGGACAGGTGAGCATCAGCAGAGAGGCTGAGAGCATGAGCTTCAGAGGCTGAGAGGTCTGGGCCGAGTCCTGGCCACGCTGCCTGCAGGCGTCTGACCTTCAGCAACCGACTTATCCTCACTGAGTCTCGGTTTCTTCATCTGGAAAATCAGGCAAAATATTATAATAGTTCCTACTTCCCAGAGTTGTCATGGGGACTAAATGACATAACGTGTGCAAAGCACTGAGCACAGAGTGCATATTATCATAACTCGGAGGAGGGGGTGGTCAAGATTTTGGCACTCAAGCAATTTAAGCTTCAAAATTCCTGTGATTTTAAACACCAAAGTCTCTGAGATTCTGTGATTCAATTATCCTAAAATTATAAGACTTCATAAGCTTCCAAGGCTTTGAGGTAGTGTGATTTTGTTATTCTTCTCATCTGAGGCTCGTTGGAGACTTAGGGCTGTGGGGTCCCAAGGCTCACTCTCCATTGCCCCGTTGGCTGCGCTTGTCCCAGCCCAGGGCTGTCTGGTGCATCTTGAGCATATGAGTATTTCTGTCCCTCTTTCCTCTTCAGACCTTCTGTCTTTATTCCCACTAGCTAGATTAGTTCTCTTCAGTGCCCTTTGTCCAGATCCAGCCTTGTCCCCTGCACCCTTTGTCCCTCAGTGTCCCAGCACCGTGCCCCGTACTTCCTGTCTCACCCACCACCCCATCTCCCGGTCTCTGCCTGTCGGAACCCTACCCACCTTCAAGGCCAAGGTGGAAAGGAGAACTTCCAGGAGGCGTCCTTCGACTCCCAGGGGAAATCAGGGTTCTGCAGCTCAGTGTGTCCAGCGCACCTTGTTCAAATGACTACGCAGCAGTTATCAGAGTCTGTCTCCTTAGTGTTGTTGGGGAAAACATCTGCCCTCACCCCATGCTAGACCCACATCTGGTGTCCTTCCGTGACCCCTCCACGCTCTCCCAGCTTCCTCCTACCTCTCCGGCCCACTCTCTCACCCCTTCCTCTCCCCACTCCCTACACACCAGTGTCTGCTGTGGACTGAATGTGTCTCCCCAAATTCTTATGTTGATCCCTAC
Organism: Daubentonia madagascariensis; assembly: GCA_023783475.1. NCBI lineage: Eukaryota > Metazoa > Chordata > Mammalia > Primates > Daubentoniidae > Daubentonia > Daubentonia madagascariensis. Next base: position 7,859,861 of record JAKFHU010000117.1, read on the forward strand.
CCGCGAAGTGATGGCGTTTGAAGATGGGGCCTTTGGGAGGTAATTATATTTAGATGAGGGCATGAGGGTGGGGCCTCATGGTGGGGTTAGTGCCCTTATAAGAAGAGGCACCAGAGAGCTTGCTTTCTGTCTCTCCACCAAGTGAAGACACAGCAAGAAGACAGCTGTTTAGAAGCCAGGAAGGGAGCCCTCAACAGAACCCAGCCCTGCTGGCATCCTGATCTCAGCTCATAGGCTCCAGAATGGTGAGAAAATAAATTTCTGTTGTTTAAGCCACCCAGTCTGTGGAAGTTTGTTATTATAGCCTAAGCTGACAGTGCCCCAGCTCTCCCCAGCACACTCCTCTCTTTCCTGCTCCGGTGCGAGCCCATCCACGCCATGGTCCACCCACTGTCCATGTCCAGATCACTGTGTCCTCTCAAAGCTCTTCCTGAGCCATGATCCATATCGAGGGACTTTGATGTGGTGGCATGTCCTAGGAGCTGCCCTGCAGTGTGGAGCTGGACAGGCCGCCCTGCCCCCTGGACCTTTCCATCTGGGGCTCCTGCAGCCACTGCCCTCTGGGGGCCCCACAGCCTCCTTCTGCTAGACTTGTTCAAAACCCTTCATCTTCCCATCAAACCACTTCTCCACCTTGTGCCCTGCAGTGCCCGCTTGCCCAAAGCAGAATGGGCAGGCCCTGGGCCCCCTTCCCCTGCTTCCCTCTGACCATGACACCCCACAGTGGGCCCCGCCTCTAGTGCACGGGTGTCTTCCCAAAGCCCCAGGTGACCCAAATGTGCAGCCAGGTGAGGGTGCTGCTCTAAAGCCAGGGTTTGAGCTGTGTCACTGGGTGGGGGACAGGGGTGGTCCCCAGTACCCCTCCCCTGCATGCCCCCACTAACCCAGGGGCTCTGTTAGGGACCCGTGGTTGAATCCCCCATTTTCCCAAGCAGAATGTGCTGTTCAGCCCCCAGGGAGTGTTTGCTGGGCACCTACTATGTGCCATGTGCCACGTGGACTGGGCCTCAGTGTGCCTGTGTGACATCCAGGTTCTTCACTGATGCCACTGGGACTCAGATGCCAGCATCCCCTGTGGGGTCCTCTAAGCCTCGTCCCAGCCACTTTATCTCCCCCAGAAGACCCAGAGGGCCTCCTCACCACCGTAGCACAAATACCAGAAGTGAGTCTCCTTGACTCAGCGTGGGTCATGTGCCATCGCCAATCCAGCCACTGCACCGGGATGGGGGGCCCTGCCTGGCCGTGCCTGGACCAGCCCCACAAAATCACAGGAACTAAGCAGGTTTGGGAGGGACAATTCCCAAAGAAAGATGGGGGTGATGACACCACGGAAGAGTGGGTGCTGGTGGGCAGAAGGGGGATCTGAAGCGGGGAGGGGTGGCTCCCACCTGCACAGGGGGAACGGTGGTGAGGGAACCGAGGGGCTGAGGCCCCACCTGGGCTCAGGTCAACCCAGCTCTAGACACTGGAGCCAGGCTGATGGCCTCTGCTCAGGGCCCGCCTGCCCCCTCACCTATTTCCATGGAAACCAGAGCCCTCTGGCTAGGGCTGAGCCCCACCTCCACCCTGGCTGGGCCCCTGGGAAGGGACAGCCCTCAGGCTGGCTTTCCTGTCCAGAACATGTGCCCGGTCATAGGCCAGCAGAGGGGACCAGATCATCACAGCCGGGCCTGGGCAGATGTCAGCCAGGCTGCGAGATCCATACCCAGGTGATGTGTCGGGGGCTGATCACACATCCACTCATCCTGGGCCCCCGCTTGTTCTTGGTGACAATCAAGGAGGTGCAAGCACAGGGGGGAGGATGCTTGTGCGTTTTCTCAGCCTGTGAAGCCGAATGCACTGTCCTCCTCCCAGACATCAGAACAGGGCTCCGAGGTGGGGGCCCCAGATTGGGCATGTGCACCAGGGTGGGCATCTCTGGAGGCTGGTGGGGTGGGCAGGGCCTGAGAGGGGAGCCCTCCCTGGAGGTGGGGGAAGTCCTGGCACCAGATGCTGTGGCTGGCAGCAGTCTGGCTCCTCCCTGGCTCGCCCACTTCTATGCTGGAGGCTGACCTGCCCTGGTTCCTCCCAACTGCGTCCCAGTGATCCCTCCAAGGGGTGGGTGGCCCCTGAGAGGGTCCCAGGCAGGGTTTAGGCTTTGGGGACAGCAGACCTGGGTTGGAATCCTGGTTCTAGGCCCAGGCCTTGTACAAGCCTCTTCCCTACCCTCCAGCCTCAGTTTCCTCATCTGTAGAGTGGGGATGATGAGGCCATCCTGATGAGGCCTCAGTGGGTCCCGCGGGTGATGAAGATATGTGCACAGCATCATGAGGGGCTGGGGAGCAGTGCAGTCAAGGGGCAGGCTCTAAGGCCACCCCCCAGGGCCAGCCCCGGCCCCACCACTCAGTAGCTGGGAGGCCTCTGCCACCTGGCACTGGTCCTCCCCGGTAGTGTGACCTTGGACAGGGCATTTCCCCTCTCTGTTCCACATCTGTGATCAGTGGCAACACCCACATCCTGGGAACAGTGAGGATGACAGGCAGGTGGAGCGCTGGTACCTGATGGGGTGGTTAGGCTGTGTCTGAGCTCTGACTGAGGAGCCCTCCCCAGGGGCACACCCATGCCTGGAAATTTGGATGGGAACAGGAGGCTGTGGTTTAGGGAGGTGGGAGGATTAAATGCACATCTTGGAGGCAACAGGAAATGTCCCTATCAGGTGGGGTTCCCACTGCCCACCCTGTCCTCATCTGAGAGCCAGGCAGGCACCAGGCCCCTGCCTTCAGGCCTGGGCCAGGGGTCATGGCCCATTCTCTGCCCTCTGTTCTTTGCAGAAGGAAACCACCCTGAGGTACAGCCCGGGAGACGGGGTATCTGCTATAAATCATGACAATGATCGGTACAGTCCTAGGGGCAGCTGCTACTGATGGAGGTCCCACAATGCACCTGGCCTGTGCCAAGACTGCCAGGCAGCACCCACAGCCCTCTTGGTATCCATGTGTTACAGATGAGGAACCAGAGCTCAGAGAGGGCCAGCAATTCTCCCCAAAACACACAGGAAGGGCAGAGGTGGGCATCACCTGTGTCCACCCCAGAGCTCAGCCCCGTCCTGTCCCCCTCACTCTGGCTGATGCCGGGCTGGGCTGGGCTGGGAATGTGCCCCCACCCTGCTCTCACCTGCCTGCCTCCATGTGCACCGGCTCTTGTGGCCAGGCCAGTTCTCAGAGGAGCGATGGAAGAGCATCTATATCGAGAGCTGTTGACGTGGACCTCTGAGCAGAGCCTCTTTGAGAGCTAAGGAAACACTTGATTGCAAATATTATAAAAAAGGCTGCAGCTCTTGGGGGCTGAAAAGCCAGCAAAAAGAGAGGCTGCGCTTGGCAGGGGGTGGGGCAGGATGAGGAGAGGGGCATGGTTAGTCTTGCCACAGACAGGGAGTTGGGCCTCAAATCAGGTGGGGTTTGAGGTCTGCCTGGGAGGGCCTTCCTGGCCCCAACTGCTCTGTGGGCAGCTGCAGTGCCTGGGCCACTCTAGGCAGACGGGCACAGTTGCAAGGGTGTGACACCGACTTGGCCTGGCCCAGTCTCTGTGCTTGAGGCTTGGCCCTGGCAGCACCACCCCCAACTCCAGAATCCCACTCAGGCAGCAGTGATTTAGTTTATGTTCACAGCTGTATCCCCAGTGCCTAGAACAGAGCCCAGCACACAGCAACCAATATACTTGTTGAATGAAGTAAATGCATGAATGAACAGTGCTGCTCACGTGGTGCTGTAATAGCCTGTTTCTGCCCTGACCCCTCACCTCCTGCCCAACCACACTGTGGGCTCAGCTGGGGCAACGTCCAATCCTGGCCATCTCTGTACCCCTGGCATCCAGCTCGAGTCCAAGCACATGACACACATCAGCGAATGTTTCCACCCAAGTGAGGGAACTGATTAATGTACGGACAGGGTGTTTCTGAGAGCCCAAGGTTTAAAAATAAACCTGCTCTTGGCTTTCCCATGTGTCATTTGTAACTTCTCATAAAAGCCCTTAGCAGAGCACATTTCAGTTGCTTGAGGGAGATATTCAGGTTTAAGAAATAGAAAGCTTATAAATAAACGTAACAAGCCAAATGAAACCAGTGGACGGCAGCCCCTCCTTGCCCTGGGAATGCAGACACATTTCAGGGAGAGGGATGAATATTTGGGAGGTTTATGTTCCTGCTGAGAGGTACCTGGGACAGCTGAGGGCAAGGACATGGGGAGGCCAGGATTAGGGCTGCAGGTGGCCTGGAAGCCAGTGGCCCCTTCACCATGGCCCTGGTCCTGGCCTCCTTGCCTTGGAGGGTGTGATGAAAACCTGCCCTGGCCATCCTGGGAGTTGGAACAAGAGCAAAGATCAGGCCTTGACAGGCCATCAAAGGGCTGGCAGGTGACAGAACGGGAGATTGAGCAGAACCCAGCAAACCAACCACAGCCATCCTGGGTCCTCCCTCCCACCAGGGCCCCTCCATGGCCTCCCCCAGGGGCCTCCTGGGCAGCCAGGGGCATACAGGGGGTGCTGGGGGGTGAGGGCTCTCACCTCCCTCCCCCTGCCCCTTCTCTACCCCCACCCACTTTCTCGGGAGGCTCATGCTGCTGTCCAGAAAGGACACCAGTAGGTTCTCCCCTGTGCTCCTCAGGATGCCCCGGCTGCTGCCTGCCCTCTCTCTTGGGGCACAGCTAAGAGTCGCACACTGCGCCCGCCCGCCTGCGCTGGCCTCTCACCGCCAGCCTGTGCCTCCTGCAGCCTGCTCCACTTCTCCACCCGGCTCCTCAGCCAGAAACCTGGGAGCTGTGTAGACAAATCCCTCATCCCACACCCGCCCACTGTCAACATGGGGTCTTTCTACCTCCAAAATACCTCCCGGACCTGCCCTCTGCTCTCCCTCTCCTCGGCCACTGCTCCGGTCCAGATCGCTAGCAGCCCTGCCTGGACACGACCTCCACTTCCTCACTGGGCCCCCCGCTCCCACTTTGACCTTCCTGGAGGAGCTGGGAGTCATTTTTAAAAAAACAAAGCATATCGGGTCACCCTTTTGCTTAAAACCCCTCAACGCTGCTCAGGGAACCGGGAGTAAACCCAGTCCCACCGGCCAAGGCCACACGGCCCGGCAGACCTGGCTGCTGCCACCTCCCCTCCTCATCTCCCCCTCACCACACACTCCCCAGGGCTTTCCTTAGTCCCTCCAATACGCTCCTTCCCACCCCAGGGCCTTTGCATGTGCTGCTCTCACTCCCTGGATCACTCTGCCCTGCCCCCACTCTTCAGGTAACCAGCTCCTTCAGGCCTCAACTTGAACATCACCCCCCACCTGAGTTCCTCTCCCCATTATCCTCCCAGGCAATGTCTGCACATGTCGTGCTTGGCCCTGTCCAGAGGTGCGGTTGTCTGTGTGACTCTTCCTTGAGGGGTCACATTCCTCTCCTGTCTTTGAGTCCCTGCAGTGCGGGCACCTTGTCCGATGTGTGTATTTCTCACCCTTGCACCCAATATATACCTGTCATATATATAGTAGGTGCTCAGCAAATGACCTGGATGACTAAGTGAGCCCTAAGAACGGGAAGGAAGTGAAGAGTTAATAGCCTGCGCTCCCTTCGCATAGAGCAGCAATAACTCAAAGCGCTAACTGTTTTACTTCAGGAGGGGGTGGGCTTGATTTTTATTTTATTTTATTTTTTATAACTCACACTGCTTAATCAGAGCTGGTAATTACAACTCTCATTTCTGGTTTATGCCTCCTTGACTCGGGGCCCGAGGGCAGGAAGCATTTCATATTTAAGCAGTATTAGTTCTGGGATGCTCTCAGGGGAGCGGGGGTACGCTCCGTGAGGAGTTTAATTCTCAGCGATGCTAATTAGATCAGGGAAGCAGCCTGGGCTCAGGGCAGGGCAGCTGGGGGCCGTGGGGCCGTGGTCTCCCTCTGCCGGGAGGCACACTGAGCCCCACCTGCCAGGGCCCCATCTGACAGTCTGAAGGGGACACTTTCTCTATGAGACTCTCTGCTCTGGGCACAGTGCCAGGGCCTAAGAGCTCTTAAGGGCCTATGAAAATGTTTAAGGTCTGGGAAAACAATTTATTTGCCTTCAAAATACAAAAGGGAAGCTGTGAAGTTGAAACTGGTAAATGTTTAATCAAATGTCTACAAAGTATACCATTATCAAATGGTCACCTTCTGCTCCAACTCAGCTTTTGCATAGTCGCATATAATCTGTGTTTGATGTGGGCTGTGGGGGCATTTCAATGTGTTTGATCTGACGGGGGAAGGAGTTCCTAAAAGTGAGAAGAACGTCCAGGGCGAGAAGGGCTTTAAGAGCCAGGTGTGTGTGAGTGTGTGGGGAGGGTGGGGACCAGGGTTGGGGGAGAACAGCCTCAGAAGATGGCCTGGGGAGGGGGCTGTGGCTGGACGATGCAGGGGCCTTTACCGGAAGGCAGAAGGGCATTCCTGGCAGGGGAACAGCATGTGCAAAGGAGCAGGGCATGGAAGGGCCTGGTGTGCCTAAGAAGCAGGGACCAGCCATTGTGCCTGTGGCATAAAGTGGGGTGGTGGCAGGGAGGAGGAGGCTGGACCACAGGCTGTTCTCGTGAGCCCCTCTCCATCCTGAGCCTTCTTCTCCATCACTAATGCCCAGCCCTGCCCGTGTTCTCACCAAGGCGAGGCTCGACACCCTGGCCACGGCAGAGGCCCCAAGCCCAAGCCCGGCTGGGTCTCTCCACTGACAGGTCCAGTCTGGTTCCAGATGCCTGGTCCTGTGAACTCCACCTCCACTCACGTGGCTTCATCCCTGTCCTAGTCTAGCCCAGATATAGAGAGAAAAGGGGAGAAGAAAAAGAAATCCAAAAAGAAATCCTAGATCTTTTCTAGAAACAAGTCAATTTCTTTCTTTCCAGCCCAGTGTTTCAGCTGGAACATCCCTCATGTTCATTTAAGGAAATGTCATGCTATTGCAAGCCCAGTTTTGAGATGACACCCATTCTCTGCCCAGCCGGAGAAAACCTCTAGGCTGGTGATGGGGCCTTGAAAACCGCTGCCTTCCCAGGGTTCTCGGCAGGAACGCCTGGGGCTTACTGGGGCTGGACACGCAACCCCAGGAAGAGTGGACTTGCATCCCACCTTCAGTGCAGATCTGCCAGCGCCTTCACCAGGGGCAGTAGTTAGGCTGTGGTTCCCCTTTCCAGAAATTCCAAAGTGTGGTAGGGAGAGGTGGAAGAGAGGCAACCTTGCCCAGGCCTAGGGGCTTGACACTGGGGGAGAGACAGCACAAAGCGCTGATCCAGCCAGCTTATCCCCGGCCCATGCCTGAGAGCCTGTCTTCAGCAAATCATGGCTTTAGGTTAAATGTTGTTTTCTCTAGGCCCTGTGGTTTTTCTTCTAAACCGCAAATTGTCCCTGATCTCTGGGGAGGTGGGTAGGTACTTTTCTCCTTGGGAGGCAGAATCTAAGAGCAATTGAACTGGGAATTTTGGGAGCTGGGCAGAGGGCACTGTGAAAGTAAGGAAAGCGGGCTCTGCAGACAGGATGCTCTGCCACTCGGTAGCTGAGTGACATTAGACAAGTTACTTAACCTCTCTGTGCCTGTTTCTCCAATTGAGCCTACCTCATGGGGCTATCATAAAAATTAACTTAGTCAACAGATGTAAAGTGCTTGAGACAGCGCCTGGCAGACAAGAAAGGTCTCAATAAGTATTAGTGGCTATAATAGTAATATTATAGTAATAATGATTTTTATTATTGTTGTTATTAGTTTGTGTTGTATCAGTGCTGCCTATATAGATAAAGGGCTGGCAGGAAGCCCCCAAAGCCCTTCCTGGTCTGTCCCCCACTGGCCCCTCCCAGCCTAAGTCTCCCCTTTCCCCCTCTTCCTCAGCCACACAGAACTCCCACCTCTGAAGGCCTCTGCTCTTCGCAGCCTCCACGCCTTCGGATACGTGTTCCCCCTGCCTGGAAAGCCCTTCCCATCATCTTCCCCTGCAAACTCTTACTCCACCTGCACCAACCAGCTCAGACGCCACCTCCTCTGTGAAGCCGGTTCACACCTCCCCTCCTCCACCCTTCTGGAAGCTCCCTGGGTTGCCAGCACCTTCTCTGGGCTCCCGCAGGAATTGGCACATTCCCATGTCCTATCTCCAATCACCCAGCACTAAAACTGCCACCCCACTTTTTCATCACTGTGTCCCTTGTCCCAGAGCCTGGTTTGGCACAGTATGGGTGTCCCGAGTGATCACTGGACAAACAAATAAGCAAGTGCCAGGCTCTCCCAGGTCACTCTAAGTGATTCGCCCCCTCACTCCCCCGTCTGAGCCCCCATTTCCCCATCTGGACGGTGGGCATGACACCCTGTGGGGCCCGCTCTCCCAGGACAGCAAAGGTCGCTGGCCCGCTCAGGGCCCCGGGGCAGGCTGCGAAAGGGGAGGGACTCTGTCATGTCATTAAACTCATCAGTTCTGGCGCCCGGGCCTTTGGGGAGCAGAGCTTGGCGGCTGATTAGGGCTGATTAGGAGACAGAGACGGCGGGTCCCCACGCGGCGTGGCGCAGCGCTGCCAGCCCCGAGCCCGCGGGCGGTGAGGCGGGGCGCGGCGGTCCGGGTGGGCGACGCCCGGTCGAGTCCAGGGCCGGAGGACCGGCACCGTGTCCCCCTCCTGCGGGGCGCACACCCCGCGGCCGTGCGGGCTCCGGCCTGAAGGTGGCGCTGCCGCCCGTCGCAAGTGCAGCTGGGCGGGACCGGCCGGTGCCTGGGGGTGGGGAGGGGCCCGGGGAGAGAGGAGGGGGGTGGGAGGGAAGGAGGGAACGGAGGGAAACGGGGAGGGGGGCACGGGGGGAGGGAGGGGCCGGGGAGACCAGAGGAGGGATGTGACCCTGGCGGACCCCTGCCCCGTCTTTCTGCACCTTCCCGCCCTCCACTTCCCACCCTTCCCACCCCGCCCCGGCCACTGGGAACTGCCTGTCATTTCCAGGAGCAGCAGCCACCAGAGCTGGCATGTGCTGGGCTGCTGCTGCCAACAGTAACTTCCTCCCCCCTCCCAGCCCGCTCTGTGAACAGGCATAAGTGGGCAAGAGATGGTGCCCGTGGGATGAATGAGTGGGCCGAGGAGCAGGGGTGTGGGAGAAGAGGAAGAGACCTGGAGCAGGAGGGAGGAAACGCAGCAGGGAAGAGGTTAATGAGGGGAGAAGCCCCAGGAGGCCGCCCCAGCCAGGTGTGAGGGGCCCTGGGGCCTCAGCACTGCAGGGGTTCCTGGCCCTCCTATGGCGATGCCCAGTGACCCCTGAGGCAGAGCCCGCCTGGCTCTGGGCCCCTCTGGCCACAGGAAGTTCCTCTTCCTCGTGGGCATCAGGGCTCCTTGAGTCACAGGGACAGAGTCTGCTCAGCTGCAGGGGGTGGGGGTTCGTGTAAGGACCTGGTCTGTCAGATGCCGAAGCCTAAGAAAGCAGCCAGAGCTCAGGAGGGGCCTGGACCGGGGGCAGGGGTGCTGGCCAGAAGGCAGACTGACTCTCTCTCCCCCACCCCGTAGGACTTCCATCCTCTACCCTCAGATCCCACAAACCAGAAATTTATTCATCATCAGCTGAAACAACAGCAGACCCACTAGCCTCTTTGTCTCAATTTTACATGGCAGCACAGACACTCCGATTGGCCCAGCTTGGGCAGGTGTCCACCCCTGAGCTAATCAACTGATGGGGTGGGGAGCACGGTGGGGTTGCCACCCAGAAACAGGGCTGGGGGTACACTGGGAAATGGGGGCAGGGAACTCCACGGGCATCCTCACCACAACGTGGACCTCACTGTGCTGAGCATGTGCCACACCTGCTCTTTGCCAGGCACTCGGAGGGGCCCTTTTACATTTTAGTGAAACGTCGCCTGGCCAGTTCTTGTGTCCCCAATTTACAGATGAGGGCCCTGAGGCCCACAACCCATGCTCTCTCCATTCCCCATGCTCCCACATTCTGTTCCCTCCTCTGCCACCAGCCTATTGGGTTTTCTTGGTCCAGCTCTCTGTTCTCTTTGGGCCTCAGTTTCCCCCTCTGTAAAATGAGGAGGACAGAGAGAGCTACAGGCCCCCTTTAGCTCGGACACTCTCTGCTCCATTTGAAGGCAGCAGCAGCCCTGGCGTCATCCATGCCCTTCCTTCCCCATGATCTGTTTGCTATTTGGGGCCCTTGGAGAAGCCCCTGGGTAAATATTAATAATGCAGAGTTGTGTTTATGTCTGAGAAAGAGAATAAATCATTTCCTCCTTCTCTGCTGGACTCAGGATTGTAGCTAAGAATATGCTGGAGCTTTGGCATGTCTGTGGGAGCCCTGACTTGATGGGGTCTCATGGCTGGGCCAGAGCCACAGAATAGCTGCCTGGCCAGCCGCCTTGGGGCCTGAATCCCACCATCCTAAAGCCAGGCCTGGAGGCTCAGCGTTCAGTGCTGGCCTGGCCACGTCTGTGCTGCCTGGCTGCTCTGCCTCGCTGGACGATCATGGTATCTACCCTGCAGGGACAAAGGAAGCAGGTGTGTGGGCCTGGCACTCAGAGGGGGCCCAGTGATCCTGCTTCTCATCCTGCTGCCTTCCCAAGCCCATGCTCATCCCTTTGTGGGTGCTCATCTGTCTCCCCACCCCAGTGTGGACTCCTCAGGGGCAGGGCCTGGGCCAGGTTTCCTTTGGTGACCCAGAGCTGGCACAGGGCCTGGAACTACTGAGAGCATCTGTCCAGCTCATAATGACCCCTCCACAGTCCCCATCACCTGGGGAGTGCCTCCCAGAAGCCCAGCTGGTGCTGTGTGACTGCCTCTGGACTAAAGCAGGTGAGACCAGAGTAGACACCCAGAAAACTAATCCAAGTTGGACCAAGCAGATGCTCTCTGCCAGGACTCTGGGACTGAGAGAATCTGGCTCCATCTGGGCCGTTCTCTCAGATAGAGGAGGTGTCTGTGCTCAGGACCTGCTGCTCCCAGGGCCTGTCTCCTTCTGAGGCCACTGCTTTGTTGTCCTTGGGTTCCAGGAGACGTCGCTTGTTGATTTGCTTAAGCCAGTCTGAGCTGCTTCCTATACGTGTACCTGAGTCCCAGCTAATCTGTTCACAGAAGGCCTCTGAGTGCCAAGCACCGTGCTCAGCCACTTTGATCCATTATTTCACGTGTCCTCTCTTCCCCCCTCCCAGGTGGTCATGATCATCCTCCCATTTCACAGGTAACACAGCTGACCCTGAGCCAGCTCGCACCACTTGTCTAGAGTCACCTGGAGTAGAACCTGATTTCTCCCCACAGCCCTAGTGGCATCTCCTCCCCGCACACCTTCTGCAGTGTTGATGGCCAGGGCCGGGGGCCAGATGGACTCGCGGGGGCCTCCCCTACGGACTCAGGCCTGGGTGCTCACCGGGCCCGTGGGGAGCTGGGAGCTCAGTGAGTCCTCTAGGCAGCCCTGCAGTGACCAGGCTGGTGCCTGGAGAGGGGTGAGCGAGGGGGCGCTGCACATTGTCATCCAAGCAGGACGGGGCTCTCCCAGTCTGCTCTCCATTCTCCGTTCCGAGTCCTTTGAATGATCCGAGGATAATTGGAACCTCAGAGCCATCCATGACTTCCGCTCTCAGGCCACAAATGACTGCCTGGCAGCTGCGGGCCCTGCCTAGTGCAGCAACCTAAACGACCTTCTGTTTTTCTCTCTCAGATGGGCTAGTGGATTATTTCTAGGGCCAGGACTCCCATTCAGACTCAGACCTGACAGCTCCTCCGTGTGGGCCCTCTAGGCACTGGGAGTAATTGGCTACCTGTGGCTGCCCTCAGGGGAGGGTGACCCCAGTGCTTCAAGATAGAGCCGTTTATAACGAGCTCCCTGGAAACTGATCCTGCTGACATCACCAGCCCGCGGGCAGCGATCTCCCCATGTCCAGGAGCTGCTGTCAACGTGAAGGGCAGTAGTAGTGGTCAATGTTATTGCGTTGATAGAGATTCCGTAAACACCACGGCTGGGTCTTACGCAAAACTCTGGGAGACACATATAATGGAATTCACAGCCTAAGCTGGGAGAGAAGCCACTAATTCTTTGTCCATTGTGTAGTGTGCACCACAGTCTTGGGGTCAGGGAGGATCTCCTAATGGGGAGGAGGAGCAGGGGCCGGAGGGGCGTTCCGTCCTCGGCGGAAGGAGCAGAGCTGAGCCATGTGGCGGAGCAGAGTGAGGGAGGGCACAGGGCCACCGGCAGCCCAGAGCACACAGCGCCATGGGGGAGCTGCACTCCAGGCTTGGTCTGCTGGTCTATTCCTGCATGTGGCTATTTCTGCACAGTGGGCCTTCATCAAACCAAAGAAAGAAAACATAGGTTAAACACTCAGGTTTCCAAGGGAACATAGAAAATGAGAAGAAAAACAAGCCAGCGTTTGGGCAGTGGTTTGACACTTGCCATTTGCAAAGCTCTTTTCTCACCTGTAGTTTCATTTGGTCCTTACCAGAGCATTGTCCCCATTATGCAGATGAGGAAACTGAGGCTTGGTTAAGGGATCTGTCTAAAGCCTCCTAGCTAACGAGGGGAGAAAACAGATTTGCATCCAAGCTTAATTTCCAAATTACATTCCCCCATCCTTTGCCAGATGGCCAGGCAGGATTTTAAGTAGGGATGAGTTTAATCTGGTTTTAGAAAGCAGAAAAGAGCAGGAATCAGACGGCAGGGGCAGGGGAAGGCTCCGCAGGTGCAGTCAGCACACGGTTAAGAATGACGGCTGCTGTGTGTGCTCAAGCACCTACTGTGCACCCAGACTTTGCTAGCACCTGAGATGTGTCATCTCATTTACTCTCCTAGTGGCCTCTGACGTCAGTGCTATCACAGCTGGCGGAGCCGCGATCAGACCCCAGTCTGAGCAGAAACCAAGGGCTCAGCTACCACACCCCAGATGGAGCTTCGGCTGCCAAAATCTCTCCCCGGCTGTGTGACCTGCAGCCAAGCTGCTCACCTTCTCTGTGCCTCTGTTTCTTCACCTGTCAAACAGGGATGATAATAGCTATGGAGCATGAGGAAGACATTTTTGTTTATTGGAATTCTTCTTAGGAAGAATGCAATATCTATCTGAAAGTAGAAACCCCTGTGGTGACAAAAGCCAACACCCCAAGGGGTGTGGGAGCAGCTGGTTGTGCAGAGGGAAGTGGGTAGGAGCAGAGTGCATGAGATAGGAGGCTGCTTCCTCCAAAGCAGGGGGTGTGGGGAAATGTAGAACAGCCAGCGAGATGGTGCAGGCTCTGTCTCTCCTCTTTATCCACAAATTTTCAATAAAGCTAACAAATTCAAAATGCTTGGTGCAGGTTGATATTTTAGAAGCCAGTGATGGAGCTGAGCTTTGCACTTGAAATGACTCAGGATGAACGAGACCCAGCCGGGTGGACAGAGGAGCCCCGCTGCAGGAGAGGAGTCCTGGGACTCAGGACAGCCAGTGGCCACAGGACTGCCCGAGCTCGAGCTGGTTGTACTCAGTTCTACCAGGACAAGGGTGCCCCAGCTGGCACCTGGTTGCCCTGACCTTTCTGGTGGTATCTACCTTCTCGTCATTCCCCAAACTCCCTGCAAGTCACGCTTGTGCTCCCTCAAAGGACTAGCCTCCTCTTGCCCTCCGATTCCATTTCCCAATGCCCTGCATCTTCATCCTCTCTCCCCCCATGATAGCATCTCCATCACATTTGCAAAGCGAGCTCTGGCTTTCTGCGTGAAAAGCAAGGCGAGGCAAGGCAAAGGCGAGAGGGGACGGGAAGGGAAAAAAGAAACCCTCCTTTCACGCCAGCCTACCTCCGGCTCTGGGCAGCACCCTCCCCACCCCACCTGCAGTAAGTTGACTGTGTGGCTATCTCCACCTCCTGACCTGGCACCCTTTAGGGCTCATCTACTACTGGCTTCTGACTTGTCAAGGTCACTGATAACCTCCATGTTGCCACACCTATGACCATTTCTCTGCCTGTGCGATATATGATGTGAGGAACCACCCCGCCTCTTTCTGGAAACACTGTCTTGCCCGGCTTCCGTGACCTGTGGCACTGGCCAGGCTTCCCTCCCATCTCACGGGCTCCCCTTCTCCGCCTCCACCCCTGTCCCTCGGGGCTCAGGCCTGGGCTCTCCCTGCCTGGGAGACTTGCCCTCTCCTGCGTGGAGCCCATCAATTGCAGTGGATATTTTTAACAGCTTTATTGAGGTATAATTGACATATGATAAATTGAATGTCTTTAAAGTGACATATTTAAAGACATACTTAGAGCGATAATGTGATAAGCTTTGACATATGTGTATACCATGAAACCATCAAGATAATGAAAATATCCATCATCTCCCAAACTTTTCTCCTGCGTCTCCCTCTATAGGTGCTCCCCTCTGCCCAGGCAACTACTGATCTGCTTTCTGTCACCACAGATTAGGTTACATTTTCTAGAATGTTATGTCAATGGAATCACACAGGATGTACCCTTTTCTGCCTGGCTGCTCTCATTTAGCACATTTTGTGTGTGTATCAACAGTTTATTCATTTTTATTGCTGAGCAGTATCCTTTTGTATGGATACACAACAGTTTGTTCATTTACCTGCGGATGGACATTTGGGTTGTTTCCAGTTTGGGGATATTACAAATAAAGCTGCTATGAGAGCATTCACACACGAGTCTTTGTGTGGACGGATGTTTTCATTCCTCTTGGGTACATACCTATGAGGGGAATTACTGGGTTATATGGTATGTGAAAATTTTACTTTTTAAAAAACTGCCAAACTTTTCCCCAAAGTAATTAAAACAGTTTACATTCATATCACGGTGTATGAGAATTCTAATTGCTCCACTTCCTCATCAACACTTGGTACGGTCTGCCTTTTTAATTTTAAATAAGTGGTAGTGGGATCTCATTGTGGTTTTAACTTGCATTTCTCTGATCACTAATGATATTGAGCATTTTTCAGATGCTTATTCATCATATGTATATGTTCTTCAGTGAAGTGTTTATTCAAATCTTATGCCTACTCTTTGTTTTCTTATTATTGAGTTATCAGAGTTCTTTATATATTCTGGATACAACTCTTTTAACATATTTGCAAATATTTTCTCCTAATCTGTGGCTGGTCTTTTCAGTCTCTTAGCAGTGTCTCCTGAAGAGTGGAAGTTTTAACTTTTTATGAAGTCCAATTTATCAATGTGTTCTTTTATGGATTGTGTTATGGATTGTGTTTTAGAAATCTTTGCCTAACCCAAGGTTACAAACATTTTCTCCTATGATTTCCTCTAAAAGTCTTATATTAATAGTTTTAGGTTTTAAATTTAAATTCATAAATTTATAAGTTTATAAAGTTAAAATTCATTTGAACTTAAGTTCTATATATGATATGAAGTATGCATCAAATTTCAAAAATTTTTGCCTATAGATTTCCAATTGTTTCAGTACCATTTGTTGAAAATACTATCCTTTCTCTATTGAATTGCCTTGGCACTTTTGTCAAAAATCAAGTGTCCACATATATGTGAGTTTACTTCTGTACTCTATTCTGTTCCATTAATCTATTTTTCTATCTGAATGTCAGTACTGCACTGTCTTGATTACAGTAGCTTTTTAACAAGTCTTGAAATCAAGTTGTTCTCCAACTCTGTTCTTTTTCTTCAAATTTGTTTTGGCTGTTCTAGGTATCATGCATTTGCATGTGAATTTGAGAATCAGATTGTAACTTTTTACAAAAGAAACCTTCTGGGATGTTGATTGGGATTGCATTGCATCCAAAGACCTCTGTGGGGAGAATTAACATCTTAAGCAACATTGAGTCTTCTGAGCCATGAACATTGTATATCTTTATATTTCTTTGGTCTTATTTAATTTCTGTCAGTACTGTTTTGTAGTTTTTAGTGTACAGTTCTCACACATCTTTTGTCAGATTTATCACTAAGTACTTTGTATTTTGATGCTATTATATTATAAATGATAGTTTCATTAATTTCAATTTTGATTGTTCATTGTTAGTATATAGAAATACAATTGATTTTATGCATTAATTTTGTATTTTGTAACCTTTCTAAACACATTCACTATTTCTAGTAGTTTTTTAAAATAGATTCCGTCAGATTTTCTACATAGACAATCATGTTGCCTGTGAAAAAAGGCAACTTTATATCTTCCTTACCTATCTGGATGCCTTTTATTTCTTTTTCTTGCATTGTTGCACTGGCTGGAACCTCCAGTACAATGTTGAATAGAAGTAGTAAGAAAGGACATCCTTGTCTTGAGTCTTGTGTTTCGATCTTAGTGGGAAAGTACTTAGTTTTTGTCCCATAATTTACAATGTCAGCTCTAAGATTGTCATGGATATACTTTATCAGGCTGAAGAAGTTTCCTTCTCTTCCTGGTTTGCTGAGGGTTCTCATCAAAAATTGATATTGAATTTTGTCAAATACTTTTTTGTATCTTTTTAGTTGGTCATATGACTTTCCTTTAATTAGCTAATACGATAAATTTCTTTGATTTTTGAATGTTAAACCAATCTTGCATTTGCGGGATAACCCCCACTATGTTACGATGTATTCTCTTTTTGATATATTCTTAAATTCTATTTGCTAAAATATTGTTTAGAATTTTTACATCTATGTTTTTGAGGGTTATTGCATGTGGTCTGTAGTTTTCCGTTTTTGTAATGTCTCTGTCAGGTTTTGGTATCAGGATGATGCTGGCCTAATAAAACAAGTTGGGAGGTATTATCTTCCTTAAGTGTTTGATAAAATGTACCAAACAAGCTGTCTGGTCCTGGAACTTTCTTTATGGGAAGGTTTGTAACTACAAATTTAATTTGTTGAAGAGATGTATGGCTATTCACATTATCGATTTCTTCTTAAGGGAGCTTTTGAAGTTTGTATCTTTGTTTTTATTTCGTTTTATGTCAAAATACTTGCTGGGCCCCTGTCAGCTCCTGTGGCCCATGGGTCACTGTGTTCCCTGGGTGTAGCAGAGAGAGTCCCTGGCTGCGATGTTGTGGTCCATCATTCACTTTCTTGAGAGTAAGGTCTATAGACCTCACTTTTTCCCCCTGTTACATGAATGACTCCCAGTGGGTCTTCCAACTCCATTGCCCTCTGATTATGCTCAATTCAATCTCCTCATTCTCTGGGTAAAAAACCAGACCCCTCCCTAAGAGATAAGTACTTCTTTTGTGGTCAGGGTCAAGGCAGGCCTCCTGACTCCAAGTGGAGAGCCTTTTAACACCCCAAATTACAGTTTACACAAGAGTTTATTGATTGGTTCTCTCATGCCAGGCACAGTGCTAAGCACGTCATATGTATAATCTCAGTCTGTGAAGCAGGTTCAGTTGTTACAGCCATTTTACAAACTCTTAAACCAAGACTCAGAGAGATGTTATGTCTCTTGCTCCAGGTTCCACCTGGAGGAAATGGAAAAGTCTGGGCTCAGATTGGAGTCTGTCCAACCCAAGCCTGGGCCCTTAATCACTCAGAAGTTCCGTCTCCTTCCACTTCACCACCACCAGCTCTATTCCCTTCCTGACTCAGGGGCTGGGGACACAGCCTTGGGATGCAGGAGACCCAGAGGGACGGGAGGAAGACTGGGAAGAGGGTGGAGAGAGTGAAGGGAGATGCTTTCTAATTATGGAAAAGTCTTTTGACCTTTTCATGTTCATTCAACTAAGTCAAAAGGGGTTGCACTTTGGTGCACTGTTTTTAAGTATAAATGCAGATTAATGAGAAAAATCTGCTGTGCTAAGCTTGGGAAGCGTGGAGATCAAATTGAGCATGATATTATGCCTGATCACGCCATCAAGCCACGTGGGTCCTGCTCGTGTTCCCAGCCATGTCCGCAGAGGCTGCTGAGAAGCAGAGGCCTTGCTCCGTGACAGACGAACCTCAGGAGAAGGGGCAGGGCAACCTGGACAGGAGTCTTTGTAGCCCACTTTCCTTTCTCTGTCCTAAGACCAGACAATTCACGACCCTGTAAATTTCACCAAAGCTCTTAATAGAGGTTTTCAGGGGCTGATTCCTCTTGGGTCCCCCAGGATGCTGACAGACATTGCAGAGCAAAACTCAGACATTTAATATGCAGGCAGAGGGGTCAGCTGGGGCTCAAAAAAGGTGGGATGGGGGAGAAGGAGAAGGGGACTCCACCTCAGCTATGCAATTTCTTGTTCGAATCCCACCAGCTCTGACACCTTGGCCGAGGAGTCTCCTCTGTCTGAGCCTAAGTTTCCACACTTCTACAGTGGAGTTCGCCTCTCCTGACTTGCAGGGTAGGATTAAGTGAGATAATGTATATAAAGGGCTTGGTGTCTGTTCATCTCTTCAATTATTCAATAAGTGTTTATGGACACCAACCATGGGACAGGACCTGGGGAGACCTCAGGCAGGAAAGCAGGCCTGGAAGGCCACCTGGCCATGGGCCACCTGCCCAGGACTCCCATATCCACCAGTGTGGCTCCAGCTAAAGCCATGCAGAAGCTAGTGGGTCAGTGGCCCCAAAATTGGGTGGGCAGGGTATGAGCCTGACTCTGCTCCTCAACCACTGTGCAACCTCAGGGAGCTCACTGGGCCTCTCTGAGGATTAGATTCCTTATATGCATAGAGGATGAAGACCACAGCCTTAGGGTGCACTTAGCCTGGACAAAGTTGTGCTCTTCTCAGAGTCTATAGTTCTAGAGGCTTCAGTACCACAGATCTACTGACGCCTTTGGAAGTTTTCAAAGTACTGGAGCAACGATGAGAATTCTTCCTAATGTGGAACTCCACTCCGCCCCTCTGCTAGTGGTTCCCCTGCTGGGAAGAGACCAGATTATCCATGAGACAGAAAACCCTAAAACTTGCCCTGCTCAGACAGCCTTACAGAGCTGGTATGACAGACCTGGGCTCAAATTTGGGCTGTGTGACTTTGGACAGGTCACTTTCCCTCTCTGAGCCTCAGTTTCCTCATCTGTAACATGGGAATAATTGCAGCTCACAGGGCTGATGAAGCGAGTGAAAACTCAGAATGTGGTCCCCTGGAGAGAAGCTTTTGATTTTCATTTGTGTGCTTCCTGAGATACCCGGGAGGAGCTGAAATTTTTCTACCTACACATCTCCCCCCTCCCCACCCTGTGGGACCCAGGACTGCCTGGAGTTATATTACAGAGACCTTCTGGGGGCCTTCTGATGCCTGTCACCCTCTCAGTGTGACAAATCCTCTTGACAACCTCTATTATCTCTTCCCTGTTGATAATTCCCAAGCCAGGAGCCCCGCCTGCAGCCTCCAAACAGGCATCATGGGAGCTGGGGGCATTGCTGGGTTATCACGGCTGTGCCCAGCAGCCTGCAAGGTGGGCCTGACCCCCATTCACAGATGGGAACTCGGGCCCAGAGAGAGGGCTGGCACGCCAGGGTCACACAACCAGCAAGTGCAGAGCCAAGGTCTGGGCCACTCCTGCCCAGTCTCAGAGCCTGCGCCCTCCCTGCACCTGCGCCTCTGGGCTCTGTCCCTGGGATGGGGCATTGATGTCACCGCACACTGACTCCGTGCTGGGCACTCCTCAAAGAGGGCTCCGTGGGCCAACTCATTCAGCCCTCACAACACCCCCTGAGGGAGGGGCTGTCAGGATCCACAGATGCAGAAACGGAGGTGCGGAGAGGCGTCACCCAGCACTGACCTCCAGGTTCAAACCCCTGCCCACCTCACACTGAAGCCCCGACTCCTCACCGGCATGCTTATGACCTGCTGCTTCCTCTGCCCGGCAGCCTCCGCCCTGCCCTGCTCCTGTTTCCATCTGGAAAAAGTACACTCTTGGTTCAAGGGCCAAATCCAGGGCCACCCCCGTGGGAAGCCCTCTCTGATGTCCCATCTCTGGGCAAAGTCCTTCTGTGAATGCGCCCATCTCTTGAGTCCCCAGGATATATTCATGTGTTCTTCCGCCCTCCTAGACAGTGGGTCCCCAGGGTGGTACATGGTGGCCTCAATAAATCCTGAAGAGGGACCTGGTTATTTAATAGAAACTGCACTGCCCCAGGGAGTCCAGGCCTGGCTGGACACCCCCTTGCTGCAATAGCTTCTAGGTACCCCTGATTGAATCATTTTACTCCACAAAGGAGGAGTGTAAACCCCAAGCTGCCCCAAAGCCAAAGGAGAGGGGGGCAACTCATCTCCTAAGACCCCTCTTAGAGGACATTTATGATGTCATTCATTCTGCAAAGACACTTCGACACCCTGACCATCCACCACTCTCTGCGCCCTCACCCTGCTTTTGTTTCTTCACATTTCTTAGCAGCAGCTGGTGCTGTATATTCAGATGTTTCTTTGTTTATCGTTGCCTCCCCGTAAGAGAATATTGGGTCCACAGGGGCAGGGAACTGGGTCTGTCTTGTACGCTATGGGATCCCCTCACCTAGAGGGGTGCCTGCTTGCAGTGGGTGCTCAAAACGTGCTTGTTGAGTGAGGGAACTGCTGAATGCATGAGTGGGGAGCACCGTGGGTCTGAAGTCAGGCGGAGGTGGCTTCAAGCCTTGGCTGTTCCCAGCACTGGGTATCCCCGAACCTCCCTCTGAGAGCAGGAGAGGAGGCTGGGCTGCGCACGGTGCGGGGCACACGGTG
This sequence comes from Daubentonia madagascariensis, assembly GCA_023783475.1. Lineage (NCBI taxonomy): Eukaryota > Metazoa > Chordata > Mammalia > Primates > Daubentoniidae > Daubentonia > Daubentonia madagascariensis. Next base: position 7,880,401 of record JAKFHU010000117.1, read on the forward strand.
AGCGCTCAACACGCTCTCTCCTCACAGGCTGCGAGCCGTGGGACCCGGGGCCAGCAGCTCCCCTTGAGCCCCAGTTTTCTTACCTGTAAAACGTGAATAATATCACCCACCCTGGAAGGTTGCTGTCAAGGCTCAGTAAGATGCTGATGACAATGATGGGCGTGATGGTGATGAGGACAGCCAAAAGGGTTAAGTGCTTCCTGTGCGCTCAGTCCTGGTTTTACACAAATTAATGTATCTCATCATTATTACAGCCCTAGGAAGTAGGTATTATCACAATCTCCATTTCACACCTGAGAAGACTGAGGCACAGGGCAGGGAATTAACGGGCCCAGGTCACCAGCGAGTGACAAGCGGGTCCAGCACGTGGACTCAGGGGCCCCAGTGACCGGTGTGCCCAGTGCCCACGCTCTGCCCTCATCCTGCGACGCAGCCAGGCCTGTCTCTGTCCCTGTGGAGGCAGGCGATGTCCCTGATTATCAGCTCGTCCATCATCCCTTCGTTTTCCCAAGCAGGCGGGGGCCCTTCTGTCCCAGGCAGGGCAGGGGGGAGGACGCAGCAGGCTGGAGATCCGAGGGGTGGGGAAGTGGGAACGGCGCTTGGATCGATGATAGTGAAGTGGAGGAAAGCAAGCATGTTTTTAGATGTATGTTTGTTTACTTGAACTCAGATGGATTTCCAAGACTGCCGAGACTTCTGGTGTCAGGAGGGAAGAGGCAGAGTGAAGTCAGGAGCTGGAAGGTGACCGCTGGGCTGCGAGGAGGTGATGGGAAGAGCCACAGCCTGTGCTCGGGCCACGCCAGCCCCCGCAGCCCAGCAGGGGGGGCCTGGAGGTTCTGCAGGGAACCGGCGTTTATTGAGTGCTTGTTGTGTGCCAGACCTTGCAGATGCAGCAGAAAACAAGGGAGGCTGCCCTGTCCTCAAGAAGCACACTGGGGGGATTGTAGAGGGGTCACGTCAGAAGTGTGAACTAGGATTGATTCATGACATGCTGTCACACTGGTGTGATTAGGCAAATGCCAAATGTCTCTGGGGTTGCTGGTCACTGGGGTAACTTGTTCCACTGCCGTTAACAGGAGTGAGTAGTAAGTTAGGAAATGTTATGTACCTTGATCTGCCCAGATATCCATGCTCAGCAATGAGCTTCATAGACACCACTGTACAGCTGGGCAGGAAGCAGGGAGGTCCAGCGTCCACAATGCCAAGTGCACAAGTGACCCTCCCAGGGGCCCTAGCCAGGCCCTCCTGCAGAGCAGGAGGGCAGAGCAGGGGACAGTGAGAGAGGGTGGGAGAGCAGGAGTGGAGGGTGGCACCAAAGAGGAAGACACTGATCTTAGGCAACTGGCCTCTCAGAGGAGGCTGTGAGTGTGACAGGAGGGACAGGCAGCAAGAAAGAGAGAGAGAGAAAGAAACAGGAGAAAGGGCGTGCATCACTGATCTCACAAACTACACACACACACATACATGGGCACAAGATGCATACACAGGCACATGCACAAAGATACACACGGGCACATATGCATACAATCACATGTGCACACACACACAGGCACAAACGTGTGCACACCCTCACACATGTTCATATACTCATGCACACACACACAGACACAAACACAGCATGTTTCTCTTCTTCATGGACCTGTCACATTCCAAGTCCACATTTTGGTGTGACTATCGGACAACTGCGCCACCTCGACTGTGAGCTGCTGTGAGACAGCGAGGGCGGACTGGGTGGGGTGCTCACCATTGCATACGCCCGGCAGCTCTGCAGCGCCGGCACACAGTGGGTGCTCAGTGAACAGGCATGTGTCGAGTAGGGATGGAAGTAGGAAGAGAGCAGGCCAGCCACGGGCGGCATGAGGGGGCTTGGTCTGGGCGCGTGGGCACCGGTGCCGACAGCACGTTTCAGAGGGGACCTCGTGGAGCACCTGCTGGAGGAGTTCTCCGGGTAACTTCTGGGAGAAAACCCTCATCTCATCCTTGAGATCTGAGACTCTAATGGGCACTTAAGCATCTGAGATTTGTTTTGCTTTTTAAACAAAAGCCAGCACGGGCTTGGGGACCGGAACTCAGCGAGGGCTGGGAGGAGCGTCCTGTGTCCATGCTGAGCAATCGCCTCCCGGCTTCAGTCTTCAATGGCTCTGGTTACTGTCACCCTCCCGCTGGGAAAAGGAATCTCCACACTCAGCTGGGGCTCCAGGGAGCTTAATAACAGTGAGCACTTACTGAGCGCTTACTGTGTGCCCAGCGCCTGGGAGTCCTCTTACTCCCAGAGGGGAGTCCAGCCCCTCCCATATCCTGAGCCACTCAATCTTTGCAGCAGCCTGCCGGGGAGGCCGAGGCACAGAGAGGCAATGCCAGTGGCCCACAGCCTCATAGCCAGCGAATGCAGGGGCGGTCGAAGCTTGGGCTCCAGAGAGGCTCTGCCTGGATGGAGCGCCTTGCTACCTGGGTGACACTGGATGCCTTGTCTGGAAAGTGGGGCCACAGGAACACCCCCGGGAAAGACTGTTGTGAGGACTGAAGGAGATGATGAAGACCAGGTGCTTCCACACCAGACTCATGGTAACCACGGGGATGACTGGGACCAGCCCAGGGAACCTGCATGTTAGCACTGGAAGGGCCCTTAGGTCATTGAATCCAAGAGTCCCATTCTACGGACTAGGAAACTGAGGCCCGAGAGGGAAGCCTGGCCCATTCACAGGCCAATGTTCCTTCCCCACCCACAGCTGTGGTTCAGTGTTGCTTCTAGAGCAAAGAATAATAATAATCAATAAAAATAGGAGGAAGAGCAAGAACAAGGATCCCAGCTGACTGTGAGGACGTGGCTGTGTCTCCCGCCTGTCCTAAGAGCAGGCGAGGAGAGAACTCTTCTCTCTGAGGGGCTGGGTGCTGCAGACAGGGTACACGGGGCCCCTCTCCAAGCGAGCCACAGGCACGGCTCCCCGGCCCGGGGCCCTTCCGCACAGCCAAGCACACCCCTCGGCTTGCCCTTCACGGCCTTCCCGGCTCCCTCTCGGCAGCGGCCCCCACCACGCCCACCCCTGCCAGACCCCATACCCTTCTCTGAGCCTGTGTCCCTCTTCCTCCCAGTTAGGACAATCCACTGAAAATCTGTTTCTAGAGCCCAACCTCTCAGATGGCCAATTCCCCAGAAACTAGTCTGCAGGAGGATTAATATGCTAAATAAATAATTTACCAAGGACCGTCAGACAAGTGCTTCGGCACACATGTGCTTGAGCAGCTCATGCTATGGGCTCTTCATCTACTCAACAAGTATTTGCTGAGCACCTGCTGTGTGCCAGGGCAGCAGAGCACAGTGGTTAGGGTGCGTGCATGGAAATCTGAGGCCTAGAAAGTCTGCTTCCCTGCAGAAGGCATGGACAGAGTAAGAGGCAGCAAAAATAGTGAAGTGAGCAGAGAGCGTGTCGGGACTGTGCACCCCTTCTCCTGTGACCCTGAGCTGGCCTGGCAGACCTGCCTGCTGTCCCACGGCCATCCTGCCTGGGCACTGCTGGGGCCTCCATGCCGACCCTTCCCTTCAGACACAGGCCTGCCTTCACCCCCAGAACCCTCCGCCTCTGCTCACCAGACCCAGACCAAGGATCCTCACCTGGCACCTGCCCCGCTGCTCCCACCAGCCCTGGAAAGGGGAGAACAACCCCACCTCGGGCCCTCCCAATCCAGTTCTTGTGGCTAGAGTGACAGGCACATGCCTTCTCCTGCCCTCCTCAGAAGGCGGTGACCTCTTTAACATGAGAGAGGATCTCTGGCTGTGATCATAAGATTTCATAGCCTGCTTCTCTCACCAAATAGCATCTGTTACTTTAAACAAATAAGAACAGACACAGCTAAGGCAAGCTGGAAAAATCAATAAGTAATAAAAGTTAACACGAGAGCAAATACATTCTCTCAATCCCAGAAGATCCTGAGAGGGTGTCCAGTAAATCAAGCCCAGCTATGCACCAAAGCAGCCAAGAATCTTGGCAGAGTGGGGCCTTGGTGCGGGGCTGGGCAAGTTCAGGGGCCCCACCCACTTCATTCCTGATCCATTGTTTCCCTGTAATCCAAGGCAGTGGTGGGAGGAGCTGGACCAAGAGCCAGAGCAACTGATGCTGTGTGTCCATTCAGCTATTCAACAACTATTCATTGAGCATCTACTATGTGCCAGGGCAGTACACATAGCACAGCGTTTAGGAGGTGCATGCTGAAAGCTGACTGCATGAGTTCACAACCTGTCTCTGTCACTTACAGCTGTGTGTCCTAGGGCAAATACTTAACCACTTGATGACCCAGTTGTCTCATCTATAGAATTTGATAATGTTATTCGTTTCACAGTATTTTGGTAAGAACAAAGGTAGATAATCTTGCAAAGTGATTTCATCAATGCCTGACACATAGTAAGCTCTGGATAAATGTTAGTAATTGTTAGAATTGTCTTGGTTCTGCACTGAACAAGACAGATATAGTCCCTGCCTCATACCTACATACCTACATACCTACAAGGTAGGATCCATTAAGTCCATTTAATAAATGAGGAAATTGTGGCTGACAAGTTGAGTGACTTACCCTAGGTTACTCAGCTAGTCAGTGACAGAATAGGGATCTTTCTGGATGTATTACAGCTGTGTTTGGCTGCAAGTAACAGATAATATGGCTAATAGTAGCTTTAACAAACACAGGTTTATTTTTCTCACCTGAAATGAGGTCCCGAGGGCAGTTGCTAGTGCTGGGTGCTGTCAGATACACAGGTACTTTGTTTCTGCCTTCCTGCGCTGCCATTCTTGGTATATATGGCTTTGTCTTTGTGCTGCTACCTCATGGTCACAAAATGGCTGCCATAGCTCCAGGAATTCTGTCTGGGTACCAGCCAGGAAGAAGGAGGGAAAAGGGGCATAGAATTATTCCAGCCAAGTCCATCCCTTATCCTGGACCAATCACTGGCCAAGGGAGATGACATTACCATGGCTAACTTAGACGAATCAGAATTATTCCAGACAATAAGCACCTACCTTCCATGACAGCAAGAAAAGAAGAGAGGGCAGGTGGGTGTTGGTGAGAGATGAATGATGTTGATCTCACAGTATAACCACTGGGACTCGCTGCCCCCACGCTCTGCCAGCCCGACGCTCCTCACCCCGCAGCCAATGTGCACTGAAGCCCCGACGGCGCCAGGCCTGAAGCCAGGTCCTGGGGCTGCAGAGGAGCGTGAGATGCGCCTCTGTCCTCAAGCTGCTCCCAGTCAGATGGGGGAGGCAGGGTGGTCAGTCCTGGGATGACAATGGCACAGAGGGCTGTGGGGACATAGAGGAAGCCCCTCTCAGCATGGGACAGTCAGGGACATCCCTGTGGAGACCTGGAAGCCCAGAGGGAGGGGTCAGTGAGGGGGGAGGGGTTCTCAGGGCTGAGGGAAGAGATCCTGCAAGGCCAGGGGACAGCATGTGAGACACGTTAGCAGGACGGTAAGTGGGTCCCTGCAGCCCAGACAGGTACCCCTCAAGGTTAGGGGGTGACCAAGGATTGAGAAGATGAAGGAGGTAGCAGGGGCTGGACCCCGAGGGACCTCAGGAACCATGGAGGGGTTTGACCTTGACCCTGAGGGCAGTGGGGAGCCCTGGAGGACAGGAGGCCTTGGGAAGACTCTGGGATGTGCATTTTACAAAGATCACTGTGCTGCAGTGTGGGGGGAGGGCTGGAGCCAGTTGGGAGGCTTTTGTGCTAGTCAGGGCCGGGCACAGTAGCTCCCTACATGGAGGTGGCAGGGATGGAGCAACAGGCCTTGTTTGGGAGGACATGGGAGGAGGCCGGTGAGAAGGAATTCAGTGATTACTTGATGGGTGAAGAGTGGGCAATGGGTCTTGAAGGCGAGGCCTCCAGTCTGGGTGGCTGGGTGGGCGTTTATTGACATGCAGGCACACAAAGGAATCGCTTAGAGACCCTCTTACGCTAGGGTTCGTCTCTTAGAATGGCCCAGTCTGGTCAGCTGATCTCATTTGTGTCAGGGTGGGCCTCCTGTGGTACCTCCTAGGACACATGGCTCCATAACTGCCAGCAGTTTCCCAACGTGGGAAGCAATTTTAAGCTCTCCTGAAGTCCCACTCCGGGCCCTGCTGGAGCTCAGTGACGCTCATGGGAACATGGCGGCAGTGCCACCCCACAGCTCCTAAGCACATCTCCAGCCTTCTCTTGGAGTCCAGTGACACGTGGACTAATGCCCTTCACGTCTGCCCTCCCCAGGTCAGGAGGCTCTTCCCTGTCTCCCGAAGCCTCCTGCAGGCGGGGTCCTCCGGGACGAGTGGGGCACAGGTCTGAGCCCCACCGAGGGCTCCGGGTACCTGCGGGTGCCGAGTTGAGTCACTGCTCTCCCCCAACAGTCTCTGCCGCTGCCTCCTTTCCTGCCATGACTGTGCCTAGAAAACATGAACACAGTGCCAAGAGATCTCCTGGCTTTTCCAGATCTGGGCTTTTGTTTTTTCCAGGTGCTCAGAGACTCTGATGCAGGGAGCCCTGAACCTTGGGCTATCCAAACCGGGAGCAGAGGCAGAAGGACCTAAAACAAAAGGCAGGAGTCAGGGAGTGAGAGCCAGGGACGGATGTATGTACTGACCACTGATACTTTAGCCCAATATTCCTCCTGGTTCTCATGTTACTGGCTTCACATCTCTTTATCCCATGTGATAACGATTTGAACAACTACCCAAGAGATGCAACCCTGGGAGAACAGTAACAGCTGACACTTATAGGGCCCTGAACTAAGCACATCACAGTCATTGTCTTGTCACAGGCTCACCACAACCCTGAGGTCGTTACTATTCCTGTCCCCAGTGTATGGTTGAGGAAACTGAGGCATGGTGAGGTTAAGTCACTGGAAAGTCACACTGCTCATTAGTCATGGACCAACCTCCCCACACCCCATAACTCCCTCCTCATAGCTGCTAAAAAGGCCCCCCCGTGATGATCTAGCCCTTCCCTTAGTATGCAGAAGGAGAAGCTGAGGCCCAGAAAGGGCAAGTGACTTGTTCAAGGTCACACAGCATGTTAATGGCCAAGCCAGATCTCCTGATTCCCGCCCACGGCCCCTCCTGCATGCTGCTCTGGCCACCTTCTCCTTGGGCCCTGGCAGGGAGGTGGACCAGAGGCTGGAGAAGGCCAGACACAGAGAGGCCCAGGCAGCTCTGGAGGCTGCCACAAAGCTGGGCAGTGCTCACGGTGGCCAGCAAACTGCCCAGGGACCCTGGGCTCCCTCCTTCCTCCCACCCACACACTGTGGAGAAATACATCCTTTGAAAACGAAAGTTGGCTTGAAGTAAACAGATTAGTGGTGGTTATGTGCTAGCACTTTATTAATTAAGTGTCCTGAATACATTTAAACCTGGGCGTTTAATTTAGATTTATAGGGATAATTTAAATTTATAAGACCAGTTATTATGCATTAAGTATGGAAAATGCCAATTGATTTTCACAGGTGATATCTATTGAAGTATTAAAAAATAAAACTATATAAAATGCAATTACCCTTCAGCTGAATGCGGGAGGCGGCAGGGAAGTTCAAAGGCGGTGGAGGGGAGGTGTGCCCCCTTCGGGAGCCGCCCTCTTACTGTGTGGAAGGCAACCTCGTCTCCCCTTTCTGGTCATCCAAATAAAAACTAGTGAATGCCATACTCCAAATGAGATACACATGGAATTGCGGTGCAAGACCCTGTTTGGGCCACTTCTGTGCCAGCGCCGGCGCTGGTGGGTACACAGGGGCATAGCGGTGTGGTGGAAGCTGCTCTCGATGGGTGTCTGCAGTCCTGGGTTCTCGTCCCCAGCTCTGGCACTGTCTGCCTGTGACCTTAGGGAGCTCACCACACCTCAACTCTGTGCGCCTGTCTCCAAAGCTCAGAGCCAGAAGGGAGGACGGGGCGGTCCGGATGTCCTGCTGGTGCTGGTGTTTGATGAACCTGGGGATTTGGTCCCATATCTGGATGGGGCATTGGACGGTGTGTCGTAACCACCCGGTCTCACTCTTTGTCTCTGTCTCTGTCTTTCTCATGTGTCCTACGGTCCTGGGAGCTCCACTTTCATGATTCTGAAGGGGCCATGTCTGCAAGGCAGTACACGGTGATGGGAAGACACTCTCCAGGTGGGTTCAGGCCAAGGTGCAGGGCCCTCTGATGCAGAAATGAGGAAGTTTGCCCCAACACAAATGCTGCAGGCCCTGGAGGCAGGGGCCAGGATTTGTCCTGCAGAAACCACACTAGGTGCTTTGAACAGAGAGGATTGATTCCAAGGAACCGATTACAAAAGTGTTGGAAGGGCTGAAGGAACCAAAGGGCAAGTAGAGATAACCCAGGAAGGTTCTAGAGCTGGAGGAGGAAGGGAGGATGGTGTAGCTAGAGCCCAGGAGTGCTTGCTGATAATGTTGACGGAGATGTCACTGTTGGGCCCACCCTCTACTGCCAGACACACAAGGATCACCGGAGCCCACACCCATCCACTGCTATGGCTGGAAGAGCCATGACTGCTGCAGGGACCCCCAAGGGCCACTTCCTCTGCAGTGTATGCTCTTTGGTGAGCATCCACCTGGGTCCCTAATGTCCTCACACTATATACCACCCACACGCCTCTTCCCCAAACCTCCTTGTCTCCAATCCTTCCATCTTGTTCTTTACAAATCCCTGATCATTTAGCCAAACCATTAGCCACTGCCTGTGAATCAGTAGACCTTTGCCTTGGGCCATGTCCCCATCACAGCTATGTGGACAGAGAGTTGTGCTGCTTAAAGACCCACCCGTGGGGAGGACTCCTCTTTCTCCCTGTCTCGGGGTGTCTCTGGATGGCTACAGTAGTCCACTTTGACGGGTCTCGCATATGCCAGCTGGTGTAGCAGGTCAAATGGTTCCTCCTCTCTCCCCCTGCAAAGGTATTTCCACTTAGACTGCAGAATGTAAGCTTACGGAAGGGTTTTTGCAGATGTAATTCAGGTAAGAATCTCAAGATGAGATCATCCTGGATTAGGCAAACCCTAACTCAAATGACCAATGTCCTCATAAGAGACGGAAAAGAGGAAGACACAGAGACACAGGGTGGAGGAGGCATGTGGAGACAGAGGCAGAGGTTGGCATGATGCAGCCATAAGCCAGGGAGCATCTGGAGCTGTCTGCAGCTGGGAGAGACGTGGAAGGTTTTCCCCTAGAGCCTGAGGAGAGAGCCTGGCCCTGCTGACTCCTTGATTCCAGACTTTTGACCTTCAGAACTGTAAGAGAATGAATACATTTATCTTGTTTTAAGGCACCAAGTTTGTGGTCGTTTGTTTCAGCAGCCACAGGAAACTCATACGGCTGGTGATGGAGACTGACACACAAGGACCGTGGTGTGGCTTGAGGGATGATAGTGATGCTGCTGGAGAGGGTACTGCGAGACTCTTGTCACATGCCCGTGCAGTTTACCTGCCTCCAGGTGTGCTCAAGCCCACACCAATGATGGACTAATGCCGCACATGCCGACTTCATAACTCAGTGGACCAGATAACACCCAGGTCCAGATGGGCTGCCTGGGTTGCACAGTCACTTGGTGCTCTGGAGTCGGGCACTCCATCTCCACCGGGGCCCAGTAAAAAGCCAAGAGCTATTTCCCAAATGAAGGCTAGTTATGTACAGGAGAGGACATGGCTTTGCACCAAAAACCTAGGCGTCTGTACTGCAAGTCTCCTGCTGGGGCCTGCCACGGCTCGATGCCCCACTTGCACACAGAGTTGAGTTGAGCCGAGTTCTGCCAGAAGCGGGCTGGGTCTGCAGGCCCAGGCGTCGGGGCGCTGGCCTGGAGTCGCTGCAGGGCCTTTTCTGGCTCTGAGCCTCACCCAGCTTTACAAGTTATTCCGAAAGCAAGTTGGGGCTACACACACGTGAAAGACACCCCGTTCTTAGGGGCTCTCTCCTTCCCAATCAGCGCCTACGCTTTCAAGTAAGAGACACTGGGGTTGTGAGTCCAGCTTGTGTTGCAATTCTACAACCCACAGGATGCCATTTTAGATCTGATTTTAATTTGTATCTTCCCTATAGCTAGAAAACGTAAAAGCTTCCTTTAGGGCAATCTGATCTCTGGATATCTGTCCATGCTTTGAGCAGAGAGTTTAAATGCAGTGCTTACTGTTTTCTTTCTGCAAACTCTCTAGTACTGTCATAAATAGCACTTGCCCTCTTCATTCCTTATAACAGTCATGATTACCACCTTAGAGGCAAGCACAGCAGCCCTCAGGCTGGCAAAACCCAGTGTTCAATACACACTTTGTCTCAGGCAGCCACAGGTGATGATTTAAGTTATTTAATGCCCTTGCATGCCATGGGGCGCCACAATCCCATTGTCCCCTGGCCATGAGGTCCTCACCGTGTTCAAGCCTAATCATGTCAGACAGCCCACCTCCAAATCCCATTATTGGAGGTTTGTTTCCTGGGAGCACTGCCGATATCAAGTTCTATGTCATTCAGGGCTTGTTTGGAAAAACCAGGAACTACACTAGGAATTGCAAACAGAGGGGACTGAATGCGGGGAGCTGATTGTAAAAGTGTTAAAAGGGCTGAAGAGCAGAACGGGAAGGATTTGGAGCTCTAGCACTGGAGGAGCAGAGGGGAGGAGGAGGCGCTGCAGAGCTCAGGACTGAAAGTCCTGCTGGCCCCGGGGGCCTGTGCTGCTGCCACTGCTGCTGGTGTCATCACTCACTAGGCCCACTGCTGCCAGAGCCACCCAAGCCCTGGCAGCTGCAGCTGGCTTCTGTAGCTGCTGCCAAAGCCGCCAAAGGGCTACAGAGCTGGTAGCCAGAACCTCTTCTGGGAGCAGAGAGGGCAATAAAACCAGCTTCTTCCCCCCTCCCACCTTTCAGTCTTCCCCTAGCAGTTTCCATTGTCTGATGCTAACTGGAGCCGGCAGGCAAGGGAGTCTGGGAGGTACAGTTAGCCGGGATCCAGCATTACACAATGGTGTTCATGGGACAGAGAACAAACAGCAAATGGACAAATGGCCCACACAGTGGTTCAGCACGTGGACTTTTGTGCTAATCAAAACAGTTTGAAACTCGGCTCTGTGCCCTTGACCACATCATTTAAGCTCTCAGAACCTTACTTTACCCAAAGACAAAGTGGGGATAATAACCTCCACCCTATGGGGCTGTTGCTTAAGGATTAAGTAAATATGTAAAAGTGTGCAGCCAGGGCCTGGCACTTGCAATGCCCTCCCTGTAGGGGCTGATGTCACTGGGTTCAGCCTCTCCCCAGACTTACTCTTTGGCCTTGAACAAGTGTCTGGGCCCCTCTGGGCTCTGTTTTCTCTTCTCTAACATGAATGGGGTGGGAATAGAGGCTCCGCAAGCTCCCCCCTGCCCAGATGAGCTGTAAGGCTATGAATTACCCCCTAAATGAAATAGGTTGGGCCTGGCAGGGGGTGCAAGGAGGGGCTGGTTGCTGGAAAGGAGCAAAGGGGGAGGGGAAGGCTCACGAAGGCTCTGGTCGCATCTGAGGGCTCTGAGCTGCGTGATTCACAGAGAATGTACTCACGTGTCACACAGCTCACACTGCAGCCACCTGAACGGTCCCTGCACCTCCAGGCTGCTGTCACCCCTGGCAACACGGACCAGGTCTCTACTCCCTTTGATGCACTCACTCTCAGCACAGCTCAGTCGACAGGAAATTGCTGGGAGCAGCATTTTTCTGCACACTGTGATCCGGAAAGAGGGCCTTAAATTAAATCCATCATGAAGATTAGGTTTGTAAGCCCTGGAGCCTGTGAGGGGCCTGAGTGCCTGAGCCTTGACAATCTGCCTGTTTGGGCTGGAATTATGAGTATCAACCTGTTGGAACTCAGGTTAGGAGGTGTCGCAATGCCTGCGGAGGCGGGCGTCCGTGGGAAGCTGCCATCTGATGGCTAAAACACGGGGCATTTTTGTCCAGCCAAGAAGGGTCCAAGGGCCCGTTCTGTTCTGCCACTTGCTAATTAATACCAATTTCTTAACTTTTCTGAGACTCGGTTTCTTTATTTATTAAAGGAAATAATAATATCTACTGTCACTGGCGCTTGGACTGCCTTGGCTCACCCAGCATCTCTTTCCCCCGCTGTCTTCCTGTCTTCAGCACCAATCCCTCCCGCCACCCTTCCTTCGGGAAACTGAGCTTCCTGCACTCCCCAAGCCCTGCATTCCAGCCAGGCTGCCAGGCTGCGACTCTCCCACACCTCTCCTTAGAGACACGGATCAGCCTAGACTGAACCAATCATAGCACTCCATTCCCCCAGGAAATAGTGATTGGCCCAAGAAGAGCATGTGACCAAAATTAGGCCTATCCGAATCCTTGACTGGGACTTTACATGCAACTATAAGAGAGAATAGTTGTCTCTTCCCTCTGGAGTCACTAATGGGATGATGCAAGCGTGGAGCTGCCAATGGTTATGGCTCTCCTCCCACCGCCGCTCCTGCCTCATGAATAAATCCCACAGCAAAGAGAAAGGTGCTCCTACACAGCCAGAGCAAAATAAAGTGACACTGAGATGGACAAGGGGAACGAGAGATCCAGTGATATCACTGGAGCTCCTGAACCCAGCCGTGCCTGCAGCCATTCCCTGGTGTCTTTCCCAGCTCTCTGAGTTACTAAATTCCCTCTTGGGTTAAAGTAGTTTGACTCTCTTTGTTGAAAGTATTAAAAACCCAACTCAAGTTGCTTTAATCCAAGAGGGAATTTAGTAGCTCGATAAATGCCGGCTTGCACTCCAGCGGCAGTCACAGCATGTCCTACCGAGGCTCTTGATGCCCCAGTCGCAGGTGTCTGTCTTCCCCACGTGGCTGAGAGCTCCTCAGGGTGGGCACAGGGTCTGATGTGTCCAGCATTTACTTCCATCTCAGTGCCTGGGGCATGAAAGGTGCTCAGGACACACCTAATGAATAAAGGAGTGAGCAAGTGACCAAGGGTTGACCCGGGTCTTTCGCCTTCCTGTCCTGCATCCTGCTCCGGCTCACTGCTCTGTGACATCTCTTAAACCAGCCCTGGACCCATAAGGGTGGGTTTTTCCCAAGCATTTTGTGTCCTTCTCCAACATCCTCCTCCGGGCTGGGAGCTCTTCATTTGTTCTGTCATTTGTAACACAGTTATTTATTAAGCATCTAGAGGTGTGTTCCAGGCACTAGGAATACAAATGTGACCAAGATAGACTCAATCCTGACCCCGTGGCGTTTGCATTCTAGTGGGGGAGACCTACGAAGAACAAAGAAGAGACGTGCTTCACAGTTCCAGGTCCCAAAGTGTACTCTACAAAACATAGCACAGAGAAAGGGGAAAGGGGGTGGCAGGTCAGGAGGAGCTGGGCAGTGAAGGACACCCCATCGCTGTCATCACCTCCCCCACCGTGACTGCCTGCTCCTTGCACAAGCCGGGGCTCGGTGATGCTCAGGGAATGAGTGAAGTAAGGAGCGAGGTGGAGACAGGTAGGTCACCTCCTCACAGAGATCCGGTGGTGGAAAGCAGAGCCCCAGCCCCAAGAGTAGCAGAGGAGAGACTGAGACAGCAGCAACCCCACTCCTAGAGCCGGGGCCCCAAGGGGTGGTACCGGAGTGAGGAAGCCAGAGCCCATCCGCGTTGGAGGCAGGGCCAGGCAATATCCATTCTGGCAGCCAGGGTTGGCCCAGAAACCTGGGGGTGCCTTTCTGAGGAAGCAGCCTGGTCCCTGCCCCTGCCCCTGCCCCTGGGGACACAGAGATCAACGTAGCAGGGAGCAGGAAGAAATACCCTGACTTTCCCTCCTGCCCTCTGGTCTTTGGGCAGCACCTCCCACTGTGAGCTGACAGAAGCCAGCTGTCAAGAGCGTCCCTGACACAGCGCACACAGGGCAGCCTCGCTGGCGCAGAGCTAGACAGGAGGGGCTGGAGACTGAACTGGCATGCGGAGAAAACCCAGCCAGAGGTGGATGGAAGAATTTTCCCCCAAAGCTAGTGGTGACTTCAGAGTGCTTGTTAGAGTCTGGGTTTGTTTTTTTTTAATTTTGGAATCAATGGAATGTTTCACAAAGAGTGAAATCATTTGTTTTATGAAGCTATTTTAAAAGGAAGTCAGATGGCCTCGTGCTTAGGGGCAGAAACAAGGTGACTTTGACATCATGATCCCACCTGGAAACTGGGTCCTAAAGTCACACTGGAGGCTTGACAGGTGCAAATAAGCTGTGGCAAGAGAGCAGGGCCCAGAAGCTCAGACCCCAGGGTTCAGGTTCTGCTTCAGCTCCTCACCTGCCCTTGACGGACCTCGAGAAAGCCCCTCCCTTTGCAGACCTCAGTTTCCCCAATCTGCACTAGTGATCCCTGATGGGCTTCTCAGCTCTGATGCGCCAGGAGAACTCTGAGAAGTGAGAAGCCACCAGCACTGTCAGGAGCCTGGTGTTTTCTGATTTGGGTTGAGACAGGTGACTCTGAACTTACTTATAAGGAGGGAAAAAAATCCAAGTAAATGTCTCCTGGAAAGCAGCCTGGGAGCATTTCCAAGATGATTCACATGCAGCAATGAGCTCTTGTAATTAACTATGTCTGCTGGGGCAGAGGGAAAACCCAGGGCAGGTGCTGCCACAGCAGTTTGAGGGAAAAGGAAAGAACCTGGGAGCAGCCACTGGGGTGGGGAGGAGAGACCTGTCTGGCAGCTGGGTCAGAATCCCAGCTGTGCCCCTTCCTCTGGGTGTGACCTTGGACAAGCCTCTTTGCCTCTCAGAGCCTCAGCTTTCCCAGCTGCAAAACAGCGGGGTTGAACAGATCATTTCCGTGTGTCCACATGGACCACAGAATCCAGCAGGAGGCAGAACGCCAGAGAGCGGAACTCTCTGGGTCTTTGGCCAAGGGCACACTTCCCTGGCCAACTCAGGGGCTGAGTTGAGGGCAGGCCCCACTTCCTTACTGGCTCCATAACTTTGGAAAAGCTCCTTTCCTTCTCTGTGCCTTAATTTACTTCCCTGGAAAAGGAGATCATAATAGTGACATTATTGGGTTCAAATCTACCATCTTGCTGTCCTTGGATTTGTCCTATCTGTTCTTTGTATGCCTTTCCCCCTTCCCTGCCTTCTTTTGGACTGAACATTATTTATGATTCCACTTTGTCGTCTACATTGGTTTGTTAGCTAGAACTCCGTTTTTTGCATTGTAGTGGTTGCTGTAGGGTTTACAGTAGACATCGTTAGCACAGTCTACCTACAAGATACCGCACCATTTCTCACGGAGTTTAAGAACCTTATAGCAGTGTACTTCCTCTTCTCTCCTGCCTTGGTGCTATTGTCATACGTTTTACTTCTACATGAGTTGTAAACCCCACACTACATTATGAATAGTATTTTTGCCCAAAGGGTCAATATTCCTCTGTGTGTGTGTGTGTGTGTGAGAATAAATAGCTTGTTCCTCTGAAGAGCTGAGCAATACCCGTTCTGTGGCTGTACCACCATTTGTTTATCCGTTCACCTGTTGAAAGACATCTTGGTGGTTTCCAGTTTGGGGAAATGATGAATATAGCTGCTGTAAATATGTGTTCATATATTTGTATGAACAGAAGTATTCAATTCACTTGGGTAAATCTCTCTAACGAGGATTTCTGAATTATATGGGAAATATATGTTTAACTTGATAAGCAACTCGAAGGCCCTCTTTTGTATATAATTTTCATAAGATTTCAAATTTATGTTTATGCTATGATAACTTTCAAAAGGGTTGGCCCATTTTGCTAAAATTTGACACGGAATACGAGGATACTGAGAAATACTTTTATTAAATGTGATCAGGATTTCAGAGTACTTCTGTGAAACAAAATGCTATCTATTAAAACTTTCAAATGGATACACATTTTGATGGATAAATACATCATTTAGTGAATAAATAAATGGCTGAGCATAGTGGACGTGGGAAGGGGATTGAATGGGGGATGTGAATAAGAGCCGAGACAGAAGCCGACAGCCTGATGTACCAGCTGACGGGGAAGTACGATGATGAACGTAGAGGATGAGCCCGACCTGTGCACGGTGGCACCACCTGTGCAGTTACCCACCCGGTGCTCTTGGTTTCTTCATGTGGATCCCAGCTACTGTCTGCTGTCACTCCATCTCAGTCTGAAAGGCTTCCTTTAGTGTCGCTCGTAGAGCAGCTCTGATAGGGACAGATTCTCCCCAGGTTTGCTTATCTGGGGATGTCTGAGCAGCCTCTTCGGTTTTTTGAAGGCTAGTTTTGCTGGATATAGCATTCTCGGTTAGCATTCTTTTTCTTTCAGCACTTGGTGACGTTAGATGGCACTAGATGACACTGGCATAGATGACACTATATGTCATCTCATGTCTTCTTACCATTTTCGCTGATGTTACTCATTTCCATTGTGTCGATGAGAAAGCTGTTGTCATCTTCATCCTTGTTTTTACCTCCTTGTCTTCGCTCCTTGATGCATAACTTGTGATTTTTTTCCTCTCTGGCTGCTTTTAACATGTTCTCTTTTTCAGAGGTTTTGAACAGTTTGATTGTGATGTGCCCTGTCATGGGTTTTGTTTTTTTTTTAATGTTTCTTATGCTTGTAGTTTATTAAGCTTCTTGGATCTGTGGTTTAATAATTTTGTCAAATTTGCAAATTTTTTGAAAATTCTTCATATTTTTTTATGTCCTCTCAATCTTCTTCTTCAGGGACACAGTTCCATAGGTTTTAGGCTCTTAAAGTCTTCCCACAGTTTACTGATGCTCTGTTCATTTTTTAAAATTATTTTTTCTTCTGTGATTCATTTTGGATAGTTTCTATCACTATGCCTCCAAGCTCACTAATCTTTTCTTCTACAATGTCTAATCTGCCACCAATTCCATCATGAGCATTTAAAAAAAAAATCTCATGCATTATAATTTTCAGCTCTTGACATTCTATTTTGATGTTTTTATATCTTCTGTGCCTCTACTTATCATGTTAAATTATTCCTCTAGCTTTTTGAAAATATGAGTACAGTTATAATAACTGTTTTGATGTCTTGTCTACTAATTCTGACATCTCTGTCAGTTCTGGGATGATCTATTGATTTTTCTTCTCACTACAGGTCAAATTTCTCTGCTTTTTTGCATGGCTGATATTTTTTATTAGATATAAGATATTGTGAATTGTGTCCTGTTGCATGCTGAATATTTTTGTTTTTCTGCAAATATTTATGATACGTGTTCTGGGATGTAGTTAAATTATTTTTTTAAAAATAGTTTGATCCTCATGGGTCTTGCTTTTAAGACTTGTTAGGCAGGCCAG
Source organism: Daubentonia madagascariensis (assembly GCA_023783475.1). Classification (NCBI taxonomy): domain Eukaryota; kingdom Metazoa; phylum Chordata; class Mammalia; order Primates; family Daubentoniidae; genus Daubentonia; species Daubentonia madagascariensis. Next base: position 7,897,650 of record JAKFHU010000117.1, read on the forward strand.
AGCAGCATTCAGTCTAGGACTAATTTTTCCCCATTGTTAAGGCAAAATCTTTCTAAATGCCCAAAGAATCATAAAGTTTTCCAGTCTGGCTGGTTGTAATTGGTATTACTCTCAGCACCGTGTGAGTATCACAGACTATTCCCCATTCTCACCCTCTTGGATGGTTCTTTCCCCAGAATCAGGTGGTTTCCCGACATGCGTGTGCTGATCACTACTCAGCTGAAGACTTGGGGAGGATCCTTCACACATCTCTGGGTTCTCTCTGTGCAACTCTCCCCTCTTTGGTCCTCTGTCTCATGAACTCTCCCTAGACTCTCAGCTCCAGCTCCTCAACTCAGAGTCCTCCAGGCTCCATCTGGACTCCCCTGCCCTGTACCATGTCTAGGAAACTCACTCAGGCAGGTAAGCTGGGGAAATCATGGAGCTCACTTTGTTTCCCATCTCTTAGGGATCACTTCCCTTTGTTGCCTGATGTCCAATGTTTTACAACCCATTGTTTTATACATTGTGTCTGGTTTTTCAATTGCTTCAGATAAGAGAGTAATCTAGTTCCTGTTACTCTGTCATACAAGCAGAAGTCTAGGGAAATCCCCATTTTTTACGTGTACTTGAGTTCTGAATCTTCCAAGCAAGGTAGATACTATTATCACAGCCAGTGTTTGCTAAGTCTGAGGCACAAACCCAAGTCTATCCTGAACCTTCCCTATGTGTAAATTTCCCCTTTTCTTCCATCCACGTCTTTACTCAAAGACAACACGACTGATCATTTAGGGGGCTTTGTTTTTGGTGGAGTGTTATACGGATATTTGAGACAAACACTGAACCAGTCAAGGTTTATACGACTGCCTTGTCCCAGCATGAAGACCAGAGGGCCAGAGCAACCTGTTTACGTGTGCCAAATATTGCTCGATGTCCCTCTGTGAGGGGACAGATTTTGCTGACCCACTGGCAAGAGCAGAGCGAGAGCCAGTGAGCAGTGGGCTCGCCCACGCTCACACTCAGGGGCAGGATGGATATGGAAAGGAGTGTTTTGTGAAAATAGAGTGTCTATTAACTGGATTCTTTAAAAGCGATCAGAGACAGGATGCAGCATGCAGGTGTGGGGCCCACAGAGCACAGGGGCTGCTGCAGAGCACATAGGCAGGGAGACCCCATGGGGGTGGCAGGAATGACTGAATCCAGGTGCAGAATGGCCTTTGATGAGCAGAGGAGGAGCACCTGCTCCTGAAAACCTGCTGCCCTCACAGCAGTGTGGTCCTGTAGCCCCCGGGGCCAGGTCTACACCAACAAGTGACCCCCATAAATCAGCCCAGCACAGAGGCTGGATGTGGACAGAAGCCAGGAGGATGGCCTTGCTCTCCTCTTCCATAAGAGGGGTTCGGCACCCATCTTCTCCAGGCATGGGGACAAATTCCATTAGTTGGCCTTCTAATAGTAGTGCCTTCTTGCCTTTTGGGTGTTAGGGAAGGGGTGGGGGGCCTGGGGCCACCTTTCTGTCCATCTCTGCCCTCAGAAACACTCTCTGGGTCACCTAACATACTTGTACCCCAATTCCTCTTTTATTCATCCATTCATTAAACGCTGCTAATCCTGGCTCCTCGCAGGATCTGCTCTGGGCGCCTGGGAAAAGGAGGTGACTCAGTCTGACTCTTGCCCTTTAGTGCTCAATGCAGGACCTTCAAAGAAACAGATGGCCATCCATAGTGTGGTAAGAGCAACCCAGCACCAGGCAACACCACGGAGCACTTGCTAAGTGCCAGGCGCTGGGCACTCTATGTGCATTACTTCATGCAACCCTCTCCCGACTTAGTGCATCATGCAACTGCCTTGGCCCACCCTTATTTGTAAAACAAGGCTATTTCCTTTATCTATATGGTCAGACTTTTTACCATATACATACATGAGAATGTGTTCACATATCACTTGGTCAGTACAAAAATACAGAACAACTGTGTGGTATTAACGGTCTCTTCCAGCCCTGACTGTCTCTGGATCTTTGATTCTGGACTTTTCAGGAGTGGACAAAGTTGGGTCTGGGTATGATGAAAAGTGGAGCTACAGCCCTGGAGGACGCCCATTGTACGAAGTTGGCAGTTGTTACACAGAGAACATTATGTTGTTTAGCCCCACTTTTGTCCTCACCCCTTGCCCAACATATGACAAGGCTTCCTGGTCCCCTGGGTCTGATGCACAGACGCTCATCCTGCCTTGCCCGTGCTCCAGCTTACCAGTCTTCTTTGGGGCTTTTGAATAGCCCATGATTCTTCATCCTCTGGGCCTTCTCCCTTGGCCAAGAATGTGCTTTACCTTTCAGGACACCTTCAGTTCCAGGGACAAAAATCCCACCCCAACACGTTTAAACAAAACAGAGAAAACATGAATCATCTGTTAGCTCATTCAGCCAAAAAGTCCGAGGGTTGACAGCTTCAATCACAGCTGAATCCAGTGGCTCAAGTGATATCATTTTATAACCTTGTCTTTCCATCTCTTGACTGGTTCTTCTATGTTGACTTAATCCTCAGCCGTGCTCTCTCCCCTTGGTGGAAAATTTCTTCATACTCAAAAGCTCCGCATTTAATCACACTGGCTTCACATCTCTCTTTCCTGATAATTTTAGCAAAAGTTCCTGGTATAACTCCCTTCACGGCCTGGCTTGGATCACCTGCCTGCTGCAGAGCAGCAGGATTTGTTGACGTGACAGGCCTGAGTGGTGTACCCAGTCTGGAGTCAGAGGGTGGCGTCAGCTCCACCTGGATGGATTGTGATGGGCGGTAAGTTGTTTCACAAAGGAAAATAGGAGTGCTCTTCAGCAGAGAAGGAGGACATGTTGAGCATACAAACAAACTAACCAAAAACAAATGCCCAAGACAGCTCTTTCTCCCCTCTTCCTGACATGTGGATAATCCCTCAGGTTTTAGCTTATGTAGTTCTTCAGAGAGGACTTACCAGATCCCCTTGATTTGTATCAGGACCCTCCAATCCTTTTCCTTTTCTTTTTAGGCTCGCTGTATTCATAGCTAATATTTATCGAGTGTTTACTCTGTAGCAGGCACTGTTTGCATTGCTTTACACATACTAGCTACTTTAATGCTTGCAATAACACTGTGGGCAGGTATTTTACAGATGAGGAAACTGAGGTGCGAGAGGTCCAGTAATTAGCCTAGAGTCACACAGCCCATGTGTGGCAAGGCTGGGATTCCAACCCAGACTGTCACTCTTTGGAGCCCACTCTCTGAACCGCTGTGCTGCGCTTCTGCTACACATCATCACGCAACGAGCACACACTGACCCGCACTTCCGTGTAGTATTGACGTGACTATTTGCTGGATTCCTGCCTCCTCCGCCAGACTGTGAATCCCACAGCCGCAGGACCCTGTCTGTCTCGTGCTTTGTGGTGTCCCCTGCGTCCAGCGCCGTGCAGAGCACAGAGTAGGACTGGGTGTCCTCCCGCGCTTTTCCAGTGAGAATTATGAGGCTGCCCAACCCTGCCCTCCTTTCAAGGGGGCTCTGGGGAGTCAAACACAAAATAACAAGGAGGGGCCCATCTCTCCCCTCCCCCTGCCTTGCTCACTCCCTTTCCTGCTCCTCCCTTTCCCCTCCCTCCCGCCCTCTCCCCTGTCTCTGCCTCTGTCCTGTGCTGCCTATCTCCTCCCTCTCCCCAAGCCCCGGCCCTCCCCTGCTAATTAAATGACACCGTGGAACCTGGTTCATTTGCATGTGGCTCAGGGGCCATGGAGGGCTAGCAGCTCTGTGTTCATTAAATGGCTCTGTGCAGAGGGATGTGAAGAGCCAGTTTTATTACAAGGTCATCCCTGTCCCTCCTGCAAGACGATTTTGTGTTCATTGGGATGCTGGGGCTGAAGGGGCGAATGGGGAGGATTTCCCCTTTCTGACCCAGGAGATGGCCTGGAGCAGGGGAGAGGCCAGGCTGGGCAGGTGGACCTGTTACTGCCACCATAACTGTGACTCCCAGAAAGCCCACTGGCTTTGACTAGAGCCATGGCTGAGGTCCCAACCTGGGGGCCCAGAACTGCTAGGGTGCTTACTGTAAGGGGCCCTGACTTTACCTGGTCTACCAAGTACTGTTTGTAGACAGAATAATTGGCCTGGCACAAAGCAAGGCCCCATCTTACTATCTGCATGTGCTGCTGTGATTCTAACCACAGAGAAATGTACTGAGGAGCATTTCTGCATTCCTGGTAGCCTTTGTCCATTGTGTGTTTCCTCTGTTGTTGGGATCTAGGGTAGGTATTGGGCAGTGATAAAATTATAGCGGCCATCATTTACTTTGTGCTGGAGCTCTGGGCTTAGTGACTTACTGAGTTATCTCGTTTAATCCTCACAACACCCCTCGGGGGTAGGTACTGTTATTATCCCCACTTTATGGATGAGGAAATTGAGGCTCAGAGAATTAAGTGTCGTGTCCAAAGACACATAGCCAGAGTGTGGTGCATTGAGGATGTGATCGTAGTTCTGCCCAACACTACAGTCCTCACCCCTGCTCTCTGTTACCTCCAATTTAAAAGGACAGCTCATGGCAGAGAGGCGTCCCACACTTTTTTTAAACGTTAAAAACAGTCCTTATGGCCAAAAAGATGGTGATAAACAATGGTTTCTGCAGAAGGGTCCCCTGCCTCTTTGGGGTTCACTTGGAATGGGCTATAAGGCACCTGAGTTGATTAAGGCGAAAGAAGAGTCTTGTCCACAAGTTTCGGGAAGGGGGCACTGTCTTGGGGTCTGGTTGTCGGGGACAAACAGCTAGGGCTGAGGAGTTTCTGGTCTGGGAATCGGGGATGTGGGTGCTCTGCCTCTAACCCACTGAGTGACAGTCAACAAATTTGCCACACGACAAATGCGTATGAGGCACCTCAGTGCCAGGCACTGCTCGGAGCTCTGGTGATCCAGCAGTAGGCGAGGCAGCAGCAGCCCCTGCCCTCAAACATGTGGCATTCCAGGGCAGGGCAGACAGACGAGGCTCTGCCCCTCCCTGGGCTCAGTTTACCCATCTGTACAGACAGCAGGCTGGGGCCTCTGGAACCCAAGCTCACATGGCTTCATGAGTTAAGAGGTAACACAAGCGACCAACGAGGGAGACCCAGGCTCCAGCCACAGAGACATCTGGCTGCCTCTCAGCTCCTGCCACTGTTGCTGTGAACATGCAGCTGCTGCCTCTGCGCTGTGACAGCCTCCGTGTTCCAGACTGTCTTGCAATGACAGACAAGGGGCCTTGTGAAGCCCCCGGTGCACGGTAGGGTAACATTCACGAGCCTCCCTCAATGCAGGGGCACTGGGCTGTCAGAGTCCAAGCTCCCTGAGAAGACAGGGTGGCTCGGGGAGGGCTAGAAGGGGGGAACTGGCCCAACCACGCTCCTGCCTGATGGCTGCACTGTTGTGTGGATGGGCTGACCCGGGCAGAAGCCTGAGATGGCTTTGGGCCCTCCTGCGTCAGGGAGTTTGGAGAGGGTGGGGGACAGGGGGATGGGGTTCAGCGCAGGAGGAGGGGAGGGCAGATGCCATAGGGAACCACGAGGTTCTCACATGGACACAGAGTTGGCCTGCAGAGGTCTGAGGTGTCATTAAGAAAAAAGGCTGGACAATGACCTTGAAATAGTACTAGCACACCAGCACACAACCATAAAAAGCTAACTTTATTAAGGCTTTCTGTGTGCCCAGCTCTGTTCTAGAACTTTACAAGTATTACTTAATCCTCACAACAACCTTAAAAGGGGATTACTTTTATTAACTCATTTTACAGCTAGGACATTCAGACACATTAAGGTTAAGTTATTTGCTCAAGGTCACAGGGCTGGGACATGGCTAAGCAGGGCTTTGCATCCTGGCAGTCTGGATTCCAAATGTGTGCTTTCCTACAACTGGACCCAGGGCACTTTACTATAGTACCGTAGATTTGTTGAAGACCCACTATGTGTCAGGCACCACGTAGGGGCTTTACTCATGTCACTTAATCCCCACAACAACTGACTGAGGGAAGGCTCATTACTCCCACTTTACAGGTGAGAAGACTGAGGCTCAAGAGACAAGGCCACTGCTGGGGACCTGCCCAGGGCCAGCCCAGGTCTCTGGTGGCCCCTCTGGGTTCTAGCAGGTCTGACTCCAGAGGCCCCAACAACACTGTGTCCTCCTGGGAGCAGTATAGGTGGGTTGTTTCTCCGTTTCTGATCAGACTAAGCCTCACCTGGCAGTTCCCAGGGGCCTAGAGGCACCTTTAGGAGGCCATGAATCAGGGCTGGGGTCTCTGGGTGGTTCAGCCTGAAGGAAGCCCACTCCCTCCCTCCAGGGGTCTCCCTAGTCTAAATGGACCCTGGGTCACCAAAGCTAATGAGGCCAGTCCCTCCTTGCTTTATTAGAAATCAGACACATCAAAGAATTCTGCTGACCCCTTAGATCACAGCAGAACTCCGGGCCCCGGAGACTCCCTTACTCTGCCAAGAGCCCTTTGCAACTGCGAGATTTAACTCATCAATGGGGAAGCAGCGGCACTTCAAACAATCCTTGGATGTATGAACCACCTGTGCCTGGTGTCCTGGCATGGGGGGGCACCTGGAGAAGGTGGTCTGGGCAGGGAAAAGTGAGATCTCAAAGGGGCTGGAGGGGAGAACTGGACTGCCCTTTCCATGTGCCAGGCATTTACACACATCCCTCGTCCAGGCCTCACCACCCTGGGAGGCAGATGTTCTCACTAATCCCATTGTGGTTTATGCCCATTTTGTAGACAAGGAAATGGAGGCCCAGAGATGTTAAGTGACCTGCCCAAGGTCACACAGCTTGGCTGTGACAAGGCAGGGATTTGAACCCAGGCCCCCGTTGAGCCCTAAGTCCATCCTCTTCCAACCCCACTGTCTAGATTCGCTCTTCACTTTGTGGGGGTCCCGGGCTCCCTCCACCCCTGTTGCCACCTCCTCACAACTCCCCGTGAAGCCACTAGGCAGGTGGGAAAGGGAAGCCCCAGTAGACCCCAGCCTTCCAGGAGGAGGCCTGGGGGTCTCCGCTGATAAGCAAACATTTCCCAGCAGAGTGAATCACCTCGGCCTCTTAGTCATTGCAGGTGTAGACAGCTGCCCTCCTTCCCCAGAAGTGTGTAAATCAAACCCTAGACCCAGATCCACAGACTCTGTAGGGGCAGAAGTAAGGCAGGCAGCAGGGGAGACGTGCAGGGAGAAGAGCAGAAGCTCAAGGAGGGGCCTGGAGCTTCTGGGATGGAGGTGAGGGGCACAGTGTGGCCACTGAGGGACCATTGCCCCACCTGCCACCCCAGGGGATGGGGCTGGAGGCTTCCTGGGGTCCCTGCCAGCCCTGACATCCTGTGTCTCCCTCACCCAGTGTCTGGGGCAGCTGAGCAAAGGGTGTGGGCTCAGGGATGGAGGCTGGAGAGGGGACTTGGAGTCTCCAGCAGCTCCAAGCTAGGTGGGACATTTGGTGGGACAGAGGGGGCTGGCGGTAGCAGAGGACAGGACAGATGGGTTGCCAGGGCTACCTAGGCCAGGGCAGGTGGGAGGAAGCCAGAGGGGCAGCACTCAGCACCCTGGGCTGGGAGTCAGGGCCTGGGTCAGTTCTGGGTCTGCTGCTGACTTGCTGTGTGACCTTGGGCAAGTCACATGGCCTCTCTGGGCCTCAGTTGCCTCATCTGCAAAGTGGAGATGATTATTCCCACCCTTGATGCAGGGCTGCTGGGAGCACTGACCAAGGCCAAGGAGGGAAGAGCCTGTGGGAAGGGTGACCAGGTGCAGAGGGGGTGGGGCCTAGCTGCTGACCTGGGCAGGGCCTGGCCCTGCTCCACCCTCCTTTGCCCCTAGACTCCTGGTGACTGGCCAGGCCCTGGTAACCCCTCCCCTGAGAGCCCAGCTGATTGGAAGAGATGGGGCCTTTATGCAAACAAGGCTGCTTCCTCCCTCCTCCCCCTTCTTCCTGGGGCCTCCCACATGCTGGCTTGAGCTTCCCAGGTGGTGGCTGAGCCTTGTAAAACATTTGATTTATCATCCAAGTGCACGACAGCTCTGGCTGTCTCTCCCCAGGATCCATGCTGCCCCCAGCCCTGTCCTGGTCCTGTGTGCCCCCTGGAAGAATAGCCCTCAGCTTCCTCTTTCTGACCCTCCTCTGCCTACTCCCTGCCCTGCTGACCTGTGTGACTTTGAGTGAGTCAAGTCACCTCTCTAAGTCTCAGACTCCTCCTCTGTTAAATGGGGATAAGAGTGCCTACATCAGATCTGTTCTGTTCGTGAACAGGCTCTTTGAGTTCTTCAACAAATGTTTCTTGGGAGCCTCCTGTGTGCCAGGTTCTGGTCTGGACACTGAGGACAGGTGTGGAGGTTGGGGGTGGAGACGAGGCCCTGCTCTCACAGTGCTCCCTGGGGGCGAGTTTGCAGGTGGCTGTAGCAAGGAGCTGGCTGGGAACGTGTCCTTAGCTACCAAGAGCTGAGGCAATGCAGAGTGGGTGGGTGGCCCATCCAAGGCCACAGGGCAGGCCATCAGCAGAGCCTTGGCCAGGAAGCCTGTGACACAACCCAGTGATGAGACCCACCACACCACCCTCCTGATTTGGGCCCCCCTCATCCCAGTGAAATCACTCCCTCCTCTAAGAACATGCAGCTCCAGTGAGGAGCATCCATTTACAGGTGGAGGGAAGCCCTGACTGGCTCCTTTCATCATCTCAGGCCTAGCCAAACACTCTTGGGCTGGGCAGGTGATAGTCACCTGTCATGTGGGTCCCCCAGAGGGGCCCTTCAACTCCCTTCTCTAAGCTTCCATTTGCACCACCACCCCCAGCCCCAGCACTGCCTGCAGAGTTACCAGGGGACTGGGGGAGGCAGCTGGGTCTGCTCTGAGAACACTCACTGCCTCCCCCCTCCCCAAGTCCCTGCTCTTCCTTGCAGAACCTCCCTCCCCACCACCAAGAAGAGAATTTTCAATGATTATAATTATCATCTGAAAAATTGGGTTCCTGCCACAGATAATTAAACTGAGATTCAGCTCCCTGTTACCTATCTTTAATGTGCTGATGAACTTCACAGAACACCTGTGGACAAGAGCTATGCAAGGAGGCCCTCGAGGGGCACTTTGTGCAGAAAGATGATGGCATAAATGAGGACGTGGGGACCTGTCTGAGGGAAGGGCCCTTCTTGTGTGTGTGTATACGTGTTGTGCACAAGAGCATGTCCCTATATGTGCAGTGGTTGGGGGTGCCGGGGGCAGGTGGCACCTTGGTAGGGGCAGGGCAAGGAAGTGGGGTCAGTGACAGATGATGGAGTGAGGTGCAGGGGCAGGTCTGGGTCTGGTGTGACAGGCAGGGCCTGGAGGCTTCTGATGCCCCACTGTCTGGTTGTTATTTCACCTGTCCGAGCCTCTGTTTCTCTCACCTGCCAGTTGTGCTCCATGCCTGTTCCTCCTGCATTGGACCCCATTGTAAGAAGTAAGTGGGATGGGCTGTTCACTCAAGTGCGTGCTCAGAGAGGGTTGGTTATTAGTTTGTCCACCTCAGGGTGGCATGTAAGGGGGTAGGGTGGCCAACCATCTCAGTTAGCCCAGATCTGAGGGGCTCCCTGGGATATGAAACTTCCCAATGCTAAAACCTAGACAAGACAGTTGGCCATCCCAATGGGGGGCAATGTGGTGACCTCTCAGGTGACAGGGCATGACCCGTGGGTGAGGAGAGGTCAGGTTGTAGGGAACAGGAAGCAGGGCTCAGCTTGACTGGGGGCCTGGGAGGCCTTCTGCCTAGTGACCTGCCTGTAGCCCCTGAGGTGGCCTGCCAGCCACAGCCTGCACAGGTGTTTCCTATCTGATCTGGTGACTTGTTGTGGGCCCCACTTCCTGAGAAGCAGTTTGTGGGCTGTGGCTCAGGGCTGGGGCTGGATGAGGTCTTATGCTGCCTTCTCTTCTTGGCTTTATGCCTCCTCCCCCTGCCCCACTCAGTGATGTACTGATGAATGTTTAACAACTGGCTCTCCAGGACAAATGGCCCTGATCAGCGGTATTTGCCAAACTCTGTGGTGTAAATACTTCCACTACGGTCAATTTCAAGCTCCCCATGAGATGAGGTGTCACTGAAAGTGAAGTTTGGAAGAGATACGGAGCAACCCGCCATGATACCGTGTTTCCACCATACAGACACAATAGATGCAAATACCCTCAAAAGCATATACAATGGCACAATATTAAAAGATAATTAGGAATCCATGAATTTTGAGTATTTATTTTCTTTGTTTTTAATGTAATTTATTTCATCCTAAGTTAACATAATTTAATTTTTAATAGTGTCTGTGTTTAATAACTTGCTGACAAAATTCTTTAAAATGTACCCATCAGCTCCGTGAACTGGTTTGATCCTGCTCCAGCCCACGGCTGCCTCTGCTCTGCTCACCCCATCACCCCTGGTCTTGATCCTGCAATTATGGAAACGAAAATTTGCCTAATTTCTCAGGCCCAGGAAGCAGCCCAGCGTGGAAGGGAGATGGCCGGGCCCGCTTCACTTCATCACGCCCCCTCATGCAGGACTCGACACTTCCAATTTATTTTTCAATTCCTTTATCATCAGAAATGATGATTAAATTTCCAGCATAAATACTACTCTCCCAGACTGAATCCAGCCCAGGGAGGGTAGGTGAGGAGGGTCCCGGTGACTTTTCCAGGCTTTACGTGCAGTAAACCCTTCAGTCCTCATGGAGACCACCACAGGAGGACACTGGGCCCCGGGGGCCTCACTGGAAGACCCCGTTAGGAACTTCACTGGCGGTCACCTCACCCCTTTGCCCTCCTGCAGCCTGCTGTCCTGGTCAGGAGGCTGAGGGTAGCAAACTGGTTTCACAGGCAAAGCTGGAAGCTGGAAGGGACTTCTTCAGTGTGCAGATGGGGAAACCGAGGCCCAGAGGAGGGCAGGGTCTTGCACAAGGTCACCCATCCTGTCAGGGAAGATTCAGGGGGAGAGGCCTTGCTCCCCCAGCCTGGCTCCTCCTCTGACCCTGTGTCTGCAGCCACGGCAGGGCGGTGAGTTCCACCTTTGAGAGGGAACATGGGGACTATTCAGAGTTTGGGACCAGAGCTCCTCAGTCATGACGTTGGGGACCCCTGATTGTCCCAGAACCTGGATCCCCTGCCTGATCTCTGACAACACCACCACCAGCCCCTCACCCAAGTGGTCATTCATTCTTTGCTCCAACCAAGCTCTGAATTTCACTTTGAGTCTCCCCTGTTTTCCCCATCCCCCATCCTGGCCACAGCCCACAAGCCCTGGCCTGCGGGACTCCTGACCGTCCCCGTCCATTCTCCATCAGCAGAGTGATCAGCTCAAAACGCAAATCTGAGCTCAAACACCGTCAGGGCCTCCCTCTGCTCTCAGATCAGGTCCCTGCCCTTCATGGCAGGAGTACTGCGGGGACCTGGCCCCCACTGGCCACTCTGACCTCATCACCCCACCCCCACTGGGCTCCTCTTCCCAGGTCTCTACTGGACAGTCTGCTCCTCCCCTCTGCAGCATTTGCTCAGCTGGTCCCTTCACCTGGAGGCCCTGGCCCTGCCTGGCGGGGCTGACACCTGGAACGTGGAGTGGGTGCTCAGTGCAGACTTGTGAATGACTGAGTGAACGGATGACAAGCCCCTCCTGGCAGGCACTACGTGTGCTCGGACACGGCTTCGGCCAGGGCAGCAGAGTTGTAAACAGATGATGACTGCCGCTCAGGCTCAGGGTGTGAGGAACCAGGGAGTGGGGGAGAGGGGACACGGGACAGGTGGTCAGCCCTGGGGCTGTTGGAAAAGGAGATGTAAAACCTAAGTTGGGCTCTGAGGGATGAGGAGGAGTTTGCTTGCGTTGAAGGCAGAAAAGGGCACTCCAGGGGGAGGAGGAGCATGCTCAAAGGCCTGGATTGGTGGGGGATGGTCCAGTGAGGCACAACCAGAGGGGTGCATGGGGTTGTGGCCTCCACAAGGCCGGGGATGTCAGTGGGGCCAGAGTGACAGGGTCTTGGTTGCCAAGATGAGGGGCATGGATTTCATCCTCAGGGCCAAGGGGAGATGGAGGTAGGGAGGTCAGAGAAGAGGTGGCTGCAGGGCTGGGGGCAGAGGTGACAGAGGCCTGGACCAGGGCAGGGGCAGGGAAACACGGGCTGAGCGGGCAGTCTGCTTCTGGCTGATCTCTTCCCAGAGGAAGCTGGCTGGCACCCATCTGGGAGCAATGGATCAGTGGTTCAGGTTAGTGGGTGTCACTAGGGAGACCCTAAGAGCCCAGGCCTTGGGGTCAGGCAGACAGAGGTTTGAAGCATGGGCCCTGGTCCCACTGGTGACCCTGGGCTGGTCACTTACCCTTTCTCACCAGGGTCTGGCCCACAATGACAGAGGTGAATGCACTGCCCAGAGCCAACCTCCTTCCTAGAGTCTGGACTGACAGCAACAATCACGAGCGCGTAGTGAGTGCCTGCTGTGTGCTGGGCCCTGTCCCAAGACTTTTATGTGTATTAACTATTCTAACCCTCGCACCAATCCAATGGGGAATGTGAGCACTGGCAGGGACCAGGTAACCCCAACCTTACCTCTAGTCTACAGATAGGGAAACTGAGGCCCAGAAAAGCTGATGGGGTGGGACTGGCATGAGAACTCCTGGGGTCTTGGCCAATCCAGCCCTCACACACAGCCTCCTGGTTTTGGCCCGATGTGCCCCTCTTCCCACCTGGCTCCCTGGGGCCAGCCTCAGGCAGGGCGCCAGCCGGCATAGGTGCCCACTGCCCTTCCCCAGCTGGGGAAGGTGACACTTGCCCATGGGTGCAGGAGGGAGGGTCACAGACTCTACATAGGCCAGCAGGAACCATAGCAAAGCACCTAGAGCCTTAAGTGTTAAAATAACCAGGTGCTGAGGGCTGGAGGCCTCACTGGGTGTGACTGAGTCTAGACCAGACAGTGTCACAGGATGACCCTGATGGATGGCAGAGGGCAGGGGTGGCAGGGCAGGAACCTGAGAAGCCCTGGGGGTGGCCTAGTCAGGGGAGCAACACCGGGCTTTGGAGCCAGACACACCTGCACTGGGGCCCCTCCTCCACCCCTTGCTTTGTGCCCTAGTTTTCCCATCTATTAAATACTTCATAAGCATAGCCTGGGAGAACAAAATTTCGAGTACTGGAAAGGAAACTTCTGGCTTATGCAGTTAACTCTGGAGATTGTACAGAGGAGGCTCCCGGAGCCCAGGCAAGGGCAGTGACTTACTCCAGGCCACACAGCAGGTTGTCGGGAATAACTCACTTGCTGTTGTTTTGTAAAGCCCAGATAAGAAGCGGTGTGGACAGGGAACCAGCAGAATCCCCCAGGTTTCCAATCTCCAGCCCAGACCCAAACAGAATCTCGGAGGTGGAGCCAGGAAATCTGTGTTTAAATAACCTCCCAGCTCTGATGAGTTGCAGGTGCAGCAGACTCGGGGGACCCAGATCTCCTCGGTTTAAGGGAGGCCACGTGACCCAGTAACAGCCAATGAGATGCTTTAAAACTTTTGCTGGAAATGAAAGGACAAACACACAATCTTTCCCACTAGAACTGAATCTGCAGGGATGAGAGGGCAGTAACTGCCGCGGCCACTCCAGGAGTAAGAGCTACGCCGGGACTCTGCCTCTCCTACTGGCTGAGATCAGTTGTGCTGCATTTTCTCCTCCTTGGCTGTGACTACAAGCACTCCCACAGGTGTTAATATTCCTCAGCTGCTGTCCTCCAGGACTCAGTTTACCCACCTGTGCAATAAAGGAATTGCGCTGCATAAAGCCCAATGGTAGACCCGGCTATGACATTCCAGATTTCTAAGAAGCCCGAGGGCCCGGGGAGAATCAGCTCTCAGAGTCAGGCAGGAATTTTTCTTGCCGATTCCCCAGATTCCCCAGGGATGCTGAGACAGCACACAGTGGGAGGGGTAGTGACACAGACAAGTCAATGGTAGCTTTCGCTCACTCACCTGCTGGGGGATTTGGTTCAGGAAAAGCGGTGCCAGGGGAGGGCAGAAGAGTTTCTTGCTGAGCCTAGGGATTGCTCGAGAACAGGAGGAGGCCATCGTGGTGACAGTGATACCCACAGGCTCACAATCATCTCTCTTGCCTCTTGGTTTTATAAAATTTATTCTTATCTCCTTGAACCTCCCCCGTGGCACTGGGCAGGAAGCAGGGCCCAGGAGGAAAGGGCAGCCCAGAGAGGTTAAGTGGCTCCCCCAAGGTCATACAGCCATTAGAGGGCTGAGCCAGGGCTTGAACCCATCTCCACGTGCTCAGTCTCCAGTTTCCCCAGACAGCCCTGCCGCCCCTGACTCAGGTGGTCAAGCATGGCTGAGCTGAAGGGGGACCCCTCTGGCTGACCACACATGCCTGCCTGGGTGGAATCTCCCTGCTGTCACTACAAGACCTCCCAGGGGAGGAGGGGAGGGAGGGTGAGGGGAGTGGCCGTTGCATGCGGCAGCACTGTGGCATCGTGGCCACACAGACCCTGGCTCCACCATTCAGGGCTGTGGGACCAGGGACCTAACCTCACCTGCAAGAGGGACACTAATAAGAGTCCCCATCGCACAGCCTGAGGTGAGGTCAGGGCAGTGCATACCCACAAAGCTGCTCGGGGCGCCTGGCACAGGGGAAGCGCAACGTGGGGGTCTCTGAATAACTTCTTTGCAGAGAGAACACGCTCCAGGTCAGACAGGTCCCTGGAGGGTCTCAGCTCTCAGCTCAGACCTGAGATTTCTGCATTGTCCAGACGGAAAACAGCCTTCTTTTCCCTTGGCCTTTGTATCTGAGCTCACCTCGACCCTCCGTCCTGAGCTCCTCTCTCACTAAGCCTCCTCGTTTCGGTCCTCCCCAGCTGGGCTCTCAGCCTGCCTCTTGCAGGAAGCCCTCCCTGATTCACCCCTGAGCTGCATCCCCCTTCAGCTTCTCTCCAGTGCTCGTGAGCCCTGGGGCCGGGCCCCTAGTCCTGCCTCTACCACCAACCTCCAACCCCTGGGGAGCTCTAGGCAAGTCACTTTCCCTCCTGGGCCCTCAGTTTTTTCATCTGACAAATGGGCATGATCATCCTGCCTGAGCATCTCACAGGACTGTGATGCGGATTGAATGAATGAGTGGTTGGGTGGGGAACTGCTTTGAAATGCCAGGAGCCAGGTAAGGACCGTGGCTGCCTCAACCCTTGTGTGGCTGTGGGTCTGGCCTCTGGGTCCTGGGGGACAGACGTGCTCCACGGTCCCGGCTGCAGGAGCCTCAGGCAGCTCTGGCATGCAGAGGCTGTGCACTGTGGGTGACTCACATGGCCTCTGGGAGGTGCAGTCCTCACCTATGCAATGAGGAGAGTGTATCACCTGCCTCTCAGGGAGGCTGCAGGGTTAGACTGAGGAAATAGGTAAAGCAGGCAGGGGGGTAGGTTAGAATCCCAGTCTGAGCATGGCGGCCTCATCCAGCACCAGGACTGAGAGAGACAGGGCTGCAGTGGCACCACCCAGGTCTTGCTGTCCAGACAGGGCCATCTATCCCTGTCCCCCCACAGCCTCTCCCAGGCCAGATGCCCCGTGACTGACCATGGCAGCTTCTCTCACCGAGCCCCCTGCCGTCTTCCCGTGGATTTTTGCAGAGCTCTTCTCTTTTGTCAAAACACCAGCTTCGATTTCTGTCAAGCATGACACAATTTGGGAGAAGACTGATAGCCACCAAATGCTGTCAGGACGCGGTGAGGCAGGAGCGAGGGCAGGACGCCAGAGGAGCAGGAGCAGACCTGGGCCAAGGAACAAGGAGCATGCTCGACAGGACCTGTCCTCCAACCCAGCCGAGGACAGGCCACTGAGCGGCCATTAGGAGAGACCTCGGAGGGGCAAGTTCCCAGGGAACGGGATGACGTGACTGCCTCGTAGAATCTGATGGCACCTCAGTATCGGTCCCCCAAAGCTGCCACAGCCACTGTACCAATACCTACCAGGACCCATTTATTGAGTGCTTACTGTGTCCCTCTGTGTGCACCTTCTCCATTCAGCCCACAACCCTCTGAAGAATGCTCTCTTATTATTCCTTTTTACAAATGAAGACATGAAGACTCAGAGAGGTTAAGGAAGTTTTTTAAAGACACACAGCTAGGAAGGAGATAGGAGTGACTCCACTCTCAAGCTCCTAAAAGCCACCGGGGGACCAAGACACTAAAAAATAAAGGGTCTCCAAGGGGGGTGGTGCTGGGAGTGGAACGGGAACCATCTATCCCCAAGCCCAGGGCTAGATCCATCCTTCGCCACCTTTGAGGTCGCTGGCAGCTGCAGAGGTCAGTCCCTGGCATGCTGGCAGCATCCTGCATCACGGGCCTGCTCTCTCAGCCTTCCTGCCGGAGGACTTTCTCCAGGGCTGAGGGAGCCTGTTCAGCCCTCCTGCAGGGCTCTCTGCAACTCCTAGGGGTGTCCAGTACCCCGGCTTCTGTCCCTCACTGGACTGTCCTGAGGTGTGTTCAGCGCAGGTCCCTCGGAGAGCCCCCAGCAAGGGGGCCCCTGGTCACCCCCTCCCCGTCTCATTCCCCCTCCCCCACCATTGGAGCTTCCTGGGAACCTTCCTAGGCCCTTGCCTCGGGGTCTGCCTTCAAATGGACTCAATCCATGACACACGACCAGGTCCCTTCAGAGGCTCTGGGGCCCAAGCTTGCCTCTTGGACACACCTATGGAAGCAGGTAGAGGGACCCAGGTGTAGGCTCTGCGTTTGGAAGGGACAGGGCTGGCTTGTGACAGCAGAGCCTGAGGCTGCAGGAAACACAGCAGAGAGTGTCCGGGGGGCTGGAGGAGGGGCCAGCAGGCAGCCCATCTGCCCTAAAATCCAGTCAGAAGGGACTGTGCTGAGATGGAAATTGAGGCTGGGTCCTGGGGGTGGCAGAGCGTGCAAGAGGAGGTGGAACAAAGAGCCCGGGGCTGCAGGGGCTCCCTGGGGATGAGGTCAGCCTTGATGACGTGAGGATGAGAAACTGCAGCCTCCCCGCGGGCCAGCAAGGGCTGCAAAGCGCAGAGAGAGCCCGTCTGCGTGCCAGACACTGACAATCCTATAAAAGAGCATTGTCCTTTCTTTGCTTTGGCTACTTGGAAGCCCACGGCTGGGTCCATGGCTGACCTGTAGGGATGGCACAGGAATGACTGGCGTGCCTCTCTGTGCTCACCTCACTCTCTTGTCTGCATCTCTTTCTTCCAGCTTCCAGTTGTTTATATTACATTTCCGCACGTGTATATTTTTTGGACGCTGCCTTGCTGCCTTCCAGGAATGGAGCATAAATAAACAAATAAAATATAAACCTCACAGGCATATGACAGTTGACACTTTTATTTCTACTTTAATTAAAGAATAAGGATTTTTTATAAAAGTGGCAAATATACATCTTAAAGATTAATACAAGAAATATGAAACAACACACACAAAAAAGTAAAATAAACATCTCCATGACCCAGAAACAACTACGATAAGTAAACTTTTGGTGGATAAAATCCAGGCATATCTCCCTGAACATAAACAGGCTATGAGAGAAGAGACAGACTGACAGGAAAAAAAAAAATGAGATCTTATATTTCCTCGAACTTCAGGGAAGAAATGAAAATTGTGGTGCAATTGAAGGAATTACGAACTTTAGATATATTTTGCTTCACAAAAAATGTGTCGTTCCACAGCTAAACAGAAAAAATTTTTAAAAAACATTAAGGTGTTATAGTCACGATTTTGAAATAACTGCTGATTAAATTTTTATATTATATGTGATGGTGCCTTAGTAAAAAAGATTAGACAATTAGTACAGCCATACTTCTCGCTATTCATTCTACACCCTCCTGATTTTGTTGTATGGTGTCAAAGTTGTCCCCTTTCATGCTGTTCTGACACCACAATTGTGACTCTTTAGTCAGCCTTTGCTATGCATTTGCATAGATTCAATACTCAGCACAAGTCCCCCCTCCTCCTCCTGGCTCCCACCACACACGCTACAGACCTTGCCTTTCCTGAGTTCTTCATACGTATTTTTTTTTTAATGGGTTTGTTAATGGTATTTTTCAAGAGTCATGAAGGCTGTTTCTTGAGTGCCTGCACACTGGAGAAAGAACATCTGCGGCCATCACATCTGGAAAATCAACTTGGCCGGGTATAAAATTATGGGGTTCTGTTTTCTTGCCCTCAGACCTTGCTAGCTATTATTCCACTGTCTTCCAGTGTTGGAGTGGAGATGTTCGCACCAACCTAATTTCCTACCGTCATTGTCAATTGACCAGTAAGACTCTATTTTTGAATCTCGGTCACATCATTCAGGTCTGTTTGACATATTTGATCAGTTCTTTCCTGATAAACTTTTGGTTTGCAGACTCAAGAATTTTTTGGTTTGTTTATTTGTTTTAATTTCAGGATTGTTTTCTTGTATTATTTTTTAGATGATGTTGTGCCATTTGCCTTATTGGATGCCTGTATATTTCAAAATCTTTGTCTTGCAACCCTGTCACTGTCTTCCTAATTTTGAAAAACGAAGTTCTTTTCTAGTTAATTCCAGCATAGTCACAATATTCCTTATAGTATTTTAATCATGCTACTTCTATTTTTTGGTTTTTAACGTGGCTGTCATCTCTCCTGTTTCTTTTTCTCTATTCCATTTCATACCTATGCACAGACAGCTTGATTTACTTTTGTGCTGTTACTTTATGACCATTATTTCATTCTACTTGGGGTTTTTTTTTTTTTAAGGGATATCATGTCATCTGGCATTTCTTAATACTATGAAAAACAACTTTTCTGATGGCTTCCTCTGTTTCTTTGGGCAGTTCCTCTTGTGGTTTATTTTCTTCATCTGTCTTTGTTTATATTCCCTTTCTCCCTTTCTGCAGCATCAATGCATATAGTTCCTGTTTTGGTTTCTTTTTAACTCATTTCTGGATGGGGCTAGCTCACTATGGGAGGGTAGTGTGGGCAGGGGTGGGGAGGACGGCCTCAGGCGGTCGTCAGCTTCCCTCTGAGTTTGTTGTCTTAGACACTCTCACCACAGCAGTGTTTCCTTTGCTGTGGGAGCACAGCTCCGTGTTTGACAGCCCAGTGGTCAGCATGTCCTCAGCAAAGCTGTGTAAGTCACAGCCACTGGGGACTGTGCCAGGGCTTGCTGGGCCCTTGCCCTCCTTCCACCCACCTAGCCTCTGGCAGCTCCCTGGGTGGGGAGGGTGGGGCTGGGAAGTGGCACATCAAGTATGGCTTCTCCTGCAGACCTGCAGCATCCAGCTGAGTCTCCCCAGGGGTGACCTCCACTCCCCTGGGGGCCTTTCTGGGTCTCTATACTTTAAGCTAAGGATTTTTGAATAAACCTCTTAAGTTGGGCCATCCATCATAGGTATGGGCAGGTGGTGCTCACAGGTCCCCTGTCCCACTTCAGAGATAAATCCTGGCATAGGACCCAGCACTGTCTCACACACTGGGTTTTGGCATGTGCAAGACTTCAGCATGAATGGCACACATATGACACTCCTGTTCTACCTATGTACTGCTGTGGCAGACATCACCAATCAATCACAGCATTCTTTCTTCCCGATCCTGAATGCAGCCCCAAACTCCCTTTAAAGGCAACATATCAATCAAGAAGATACAACCAACCAACTGACATTAGCTTGTGAAATGGAACCTGCTGGCCAGACCAGCATTAGAGACTCTCCAGCTCCACCAAATGGTGGTGGTGGAGCCAGACAGTCCTGGGTTCAATTTCAGCTCTGTGAATGACTAGCAGGCTGGCCTTAGGCAAGTATATTTGCCACGCCAAGTCTCAACTTTCCCATGTGTAAAATAGGGATCCCTTAGTTTGGTTGAGGGGATTACATGAGGTATTATGGGTAAAGTTCCTGACCAGGCACATGGAACATAACAGATATCCAATAGTAGTTTTGGAAAGAAGTGAGAAAGTTCATTCTGCCTCCTTCTTGTCCTGGGTAATGAATACAGCTTATGATGACCCAGGCAGGTAGACAGGTTTCGTCTATGTATCAGCTCCAGCACTGAGTTAGGGTTGTGAGGTCAGGTTCAGACTTAGTGGGGCAAGTGACCATGTCTGCCATGGGCATGTGATGGAAGTAGCGATGCACGTGCTGCCATATGTGAGCTAGGGATTGAAAGCCAGGCTAGGAGATTCAGGCCCTGCTTTATCCCACATCCCACTGATTCTTCTGGACCACACAGGTGTATGACGAGAAGGACCCGCTATTGCCAACATGGTGTTGTATGCTTCCCTGGTGAGTCTGGTATGGTGGGAAGGTCACTGGGAGAACTGTCAGAAAGGCTACATTCTAGTCCTAGGTTCCCATGGACCAGATGCATGTCCTTGAGCAAGACTCCTTTTCCCTGGGGGTAGAAACTAGAGGTAAAGGGGTAGTGGTAGGAGGTAAATGGTCAACCTGGAAAATAGGATCAGATCTCTAAGGATCCTTCCAGCATAGACATTTAGTACATTTTTTTCTGTATATGATTTGTTAAGATGTAGATTTACATATGTATGTACTTATTTTGCATGTTTAATTGTGGTAAAATATATATAATATACAATTTATCATTTTAACTATTTTAAAGTGTACAGTTCAGTGGCGATAAGCACATTTGTATTGTTGCACAACCATCACCACCATCCATCTGAAGTTTTCCATCATTTCCATCTTAGTTCAGGCTACGATAACAAAATACTACAGACTGGGTGACCTAAAAAACAAACATTTATTTCTCACAGTTCTGAGGTTGGGAGTCCAAGATCAAGGCACCTGCAGACATGATGTCTTATGAGGGCCCTTTTCCTGGTTCATGGACAGCTGTCTCTGTATTATATCCTCACATGGCAGGAAGAGAGCTCTGGTCTTTGTCTCTTCTCATAAAGACACTAATCTCATCGTGGGGGCTCCACCTCTATAACCTCGTATAAACCTAATTACCTCCCAAAGGCTCCACCTCTTCATAACATCCCACTGGGTGTTAGAGTGTTGAAATAGGACTTTTGGGGGGACACAAACATGCAGTCCAAGAACAATCCCACACTGAAACTTTGTGCCCACTAAACAATAACTCCCCATTCTGCCCTCCCTCCAGCCCCTGGTAACTGCTATGCTACTTGCTGTCTCAATGAATTTGACTATTTCAAATACCTCATACAAGTCAAATCATACAATGTTTGACATTTTGTGTCTGATTTATTTCACTTAACATGTGTCTTCAAGGTTCATCCGTGTGGTAGCATGTGTCAGAAATTTATTACTTGCTAAGGCTGAATAATATTCCATTGTATGTATATACCACATTTTTTAAAAATCCATCCATCTGTTGATGGACAATAGGGTGGTTTCCATCTTTTGGCTATTGTGAATGATGCTTTCGTCACTGTTGGTGTACAAATACTTGTTCCAGTCTCTGCTTTCAGTTCTTTTGGGTATAACCCAGAAGTGGAATCACTGGATCATATTCCATATTTAATTTTTTTGAGGAATTACCATGCTATTTTCCACAGTGGCTACACCATTTTACATTCCCATCAGCAATGCCCAAGGGTTCTGATTTCTTCACATCCTCACCAACACTTGCTGTTTTTTGTTTTATGTGTATATATGTAGTAGCCATTGTAATGGGTATAAAGTGGTATCTCATTGTAGTTTTGATTTGCACTTCCCTAATTATTAGTGATGTTGATGTTGAGCATCTTTTCATGTGCTTATTAGCCATTTGTATATCTTTGGAGAAATGTCTATTCAAGTCCTTAGCCCATTTTTTATTTTGTTGTTATTGTTGAGTTTTAGGAATTCTTTATATAATCCCAGATATTAAACCTTTATCAGATATTAATTGGCAAATTTTTTCTCATTCTGTGGGTTGCCTTTTTACTCTGTTGATAGTGTCCTTTGATACACAAAAAGTTTTTTAAATGGAAAAATGAAGCCAAATTTATTGATTTTTTTCTTTTGTTGCTGGTTTTTGGTTTTCTTTCCAAGAAATCATTGCCAAATCCAATGTCATGAAGGTTTTCGCCTATGTTTTCTTCCTAAGAATGTCATGGTTTTAGCTCTTACATTTATGTATTTGATCCATTTTTAATTAATTTTTGTATATGGTATAAGGTAAGGGTCCAACTTAATTCTTTTGCATGTGCATATCCAGTTTTCCTGACATCATTTGTTGAAAAGGCTGTCCTTTCCTCATTGAATAGTCTTGGCACTATCATCAAAATCATTTGACCATATATGTAAGGGCTTATTTCTGGCCTCTCTATTCTATTCCATTGGCCTATATGTCTGTCTTTATGCAAGAACCATACTGTTTTCATTATTGTAGCTTTGTAATAAGTTTTGAAATCAAGAAGTGTGAGACCTTCAACTTTGTTTTTCTTTTTCAAGATTGTTTTGGCTATTTGGAGTCCCTTGAGATTCCACATGAATTTTAGGGTGGATTTTTCTGTTCCTGAAAAAAAAATCATTGGGATTTGGGTAGAAATTGCATTACATCTGTAGATCAAGTTGAGTAGCACTGGCATCTTAATAATATTAAGTCTTCCAATCCATGAACATGGGATACTTTGCTTTTCATTTATTTGTGTCTCCTTTGTTTTCTTTCAGTAATGTTTTGTAGTTTTCAGTGTACCTGTCTTTCACCTCCTTGGTTAAGCTAATTCCTAAGCATTTTATTCTTTCTGATGCTATTGTAAATGAATTGTTTTCTTAATTTATTTTTGGATTGTTCATTGTTGGTGTATAGAAATGAAAGTGATTTTTGTCTGTTGATTTTGTATCCTGCAGCTTTGCTGAATTTATTAGTTTTAACAGTTTGTGTGTGTGTGTGTGATCTTTAGGATTTTCTACATATAAGATCATGTCATCTGTGAATATAAATAATTATATATCTTCCTTTCCAATTTGGGGGCCTTTTATTTCTTTTCCTTGACTGATTGTTCCGACTAGGACTTTCAGTGCTATGTTGAATAGAAGTGGTGAAAGCAGGTGTTCTTTTTTTTTTTTTTTTTTTGGCTGATCTTAAAGGGAAAGCTTTCAGTTTTTCACCATTGAGTATAATTTTAGAGATGAATTTTTTTTTTAAAGAAATACAAATCTCTCTGTTTCTGAATTTCCTAAGCAAACCGTAGAAGGCTACTGACAGTCCGTCTGGAGTTGAAGGGCCTGGACCAACCTCTTGATTTAATGCAAATCTCAGCCTGCCTTATTGTGCGGGAATTTTGGTTCATTTGAACTCTCTTGGTGACATAATCTGTCCGCAGTTCCAGCTGAGTCTCTAAACCCTGCAATTTCCATGGTGCTAGTAATTATGAAAAAAAAGACCAAAGCACAGAAATTTTGCATTCTGTGTATGAACTTACGTACCCTAATAAAGTTTGTTAAATTTATTTTGCAGTTACTAAGGAGATTAGTCTCATTCTGTGCAGTTCCAGAGGGCAAAACAAGAACCAATTGTTAGAAGCCACCAGGAGGCAGCTTGGAATTCAAATGGAAGAAGCACTTTCTGACAGTCAGAGCCAATCAGCACCAAGTGAGCCAGCCCAGGAGGTGGAGGCGAGACTGGCAGGGCCCAGGCCTCCTGTGATCCCTGTCAGGGTTGGTTAGGAACAAGGGCTTTGGTTCATACTTGAGTTCAATTCTTGACTCCCCACTTCCCAGGGGTTCAGGCAAATGAGTTCACCTCTGTAAGCATCGCTCCCCCTGGCTAAGATGGTGACAGCTGTGCTGGCACAGAGTGATGCTCAGTGAGGGTTCCACTGCTATTTGGTTATTTAGAGGTGGGGGATAAGCTTCCCCCACTCCCAGTTTTCCTGAGGAGGGATTTCCCCCAGACACCCCTGCCCCCCCAGAGGCAGTGAGTTTGAGGTGGAGCAGGACAGTCTCCCTGGGCCTGTCCTTCTCACTCTCTTTTGGGAGCCTGGCTGCCCAGGGAACTCACACCTGCCCTGCTCTTCTGCCACCAGAGGTTTATAGCAACAACCCCCACACCCCAATTATGGGGAAGCCTGGGGGGTCAATGCACCTCTGATGGTAGGTTCCTCCCTTTCTGGTCCTGAGGTTCACAGGGGGGTCCACATGCCTGCAGGAGTGAGCCCCATCCTCCAGCATCAGCTTTATTGGTGATGGGAGATCCATTTCCATCTAACATGCCCTGTATCCTTGGGTTGGTTCACAAAGAGGGCAGGGAAACTGCTTTAATTGGACTCCCAAAATATTGTCACAGCCACCATGATAATTACTGGGAAACCAATAACAAAGAAGCACTACGTCTGGTCTCCATTTCCAGAATATCACTTCATGATGGAAAGTACCATGACTTCTTTTTCACCACTGTAACTCCAGCCCCTAGCACAGTTCCTGGAACATAAACATTGTGGAATAAATTAATTTTTCCACAATGCGGTATATTAAATGTCATAACAGGGATATGTGTAGAGGGCTATAGGGGCCCAATGGTGACATGGAGGTTGGGTTTTGGAGGCTTATAGTACTAATATGGATAGTACTAATGTGGTTGGTGAGGAGACTGGGTTGAAGGGAGCAAGACCCAGGGCATGAGATCAGCAACGGAGATTCTCTAGGAACTCAGAGTAGTGATGAGACTTGACTTTACTCAGCAACAGCAAGTCCTGTGTTATCCCGGACAGATGTGTTTCTACTCATTTGGTGGAGGAGTAATCTTACAGGTTCCATGGATGTGTCAGTCAGGATATGTGAGCCTCTGCTACAGTAACAAATAATCCCCACATCTCAGCAGCTTCAAACAACACAGGGCTATTTCTTGCTTAGGCTGCATGTCCATCAAGGGTCAGCTGTGGCTCTGCCCCAGGGGTCCTTCCCCCAGGATGCCAGGCTGATGAAGTTAGCACTGTCTGGAGAGTTGCCTGTCCCCATGGCAGAGGGAAGGACAACTTTGGGGGTTGGGTGTGGTGGTGGAGTGTCTTGCATCAGCATCAAATGCTCTGGCCAGAATTGAAAGAAGTCATTTCCATTCCCAATGAATCTGCCAGAGCTTGTTACCTAGGAAGGCCCAGCCAACCTAAGGACCAGGAAGTCAGTCCTACCACATGTAAAGAAAGGTCAAGTCCTGAGATACTAAGTGAGCAAAACCAATGACTCCTGCACCAAGTGTGCTTGTCTGGGTGATGCAGTGGATGACAGTACCTTAGAGTGGGGACCCTAAAGGAGAGCATGTTCAAGGGTAAATATGACAAAGTAATAATAAGGGGTTTCCACTTCCTGCCTGATGGCATGAGGAGCTCTACAGATGCAATCTTTTATGAAACTGATGAAAACTATTGAAAAAAACCAAAACAACAAAACACTTAACGTCTCTAGAAATGTCCATACAGCAAATGAAGAAACATTTAATCAAGAAAATCTACTGAAAATTGGTAAGAACCATTACAGTCTGCGATATTTGAACCAAGGTCCATACTTTTCCCACCTCTTTCACAAGATGAAAATTTCACTCAAGATTGGTACAGCCAAGAACACAGGGCTTCCTCTGCCTGCAGCTCCCAGTTGGAGACATATCTTCCCAGGAGAAGCAGGATGCCGGCATTTCTCATCCTGCCCCCAGCCACCTGTTGCTAAAGCTAAGTCCCAGGCAAGTGTAGCTGAGTGCTGAAAGCTCCCTTCTTCTGCCCAGATCCCACTCATGGGACCATGGCTCTACCTGGGTGCAGTGTCACTGAGAATAATGGGCCCTTACTGACCTTGCCCCAGATCAGGGGGTGGGGGTCCCAGACTGACTTTGAGAGACAAGCTCAAAACATACCTGGGGCTGTTATTGCTCCATTTACTAAACACTCAGATCCTAAAGGGGGGGTGTCACTGAGAGACATGTGTGCCATTGTTGCCACCAGAGCTGAGGCTAAGAGATTGGTGCTCGGGCGGGGGGTGGGGGAAGCTGGGCATAGCATAGGGAGCACCAAATCAATCCCCCAAGGAAGTGACTTCATTTGCGACAGAATGTGGAGATGTTCAAGTCTAAGGGAATTATCAAAATTAATAGAAGTTGTGGTAAATGGCAATTGGGAAGAGATTGATAGATTCATTGGAGATACAGGTTGAACTGGAGGCCAGCTATTTTGCCAGAGAAGACCAGGGGAAGAAACAGGTGGGAAGAGCCCTCCTAAGGGCAGAGCAAATCTCAGACACTGGTCTCTGACACTAGCCTTTCAAAGAAGCCCAAATTTCATTGGATTTGTCTGCGAAGCAATTTATGATCAGAGTATTGCTGAAAACAAAGTAATCAGCTGGCAATTAGTGGAGCTTAACAACTGGGTGTAGTCAGGGAAAGAGACAGTTAAAGAGAGCTTTGCAAAAACCATTGTCCCCCTAAGGTGTCTGTGGGCCTACCCACTTTTGTTCAACATTGTACTAGAGGTTATATCCAAGGCAATTAGGCAAGAAAAAGAAATAAAAGGCATCAAGATGGAAAGGAAGAAGTTAAATTATCTTTATTTGCAGATGACATGATATTGTATATAGAAAGTCCTAATCTATTAGAGCTAATAGATGAGTTCAGCAAGGTTGCAAGATACAAGCTTAATAGACAAAAATCAATTATATTTCTATACATTTACAATGAAAAATTCAAAAATGAAATTGAGAAAACAATTCCATTTACAACAGCATCAAAAAGAATGAACTATTTAGGAATAGATGTAACAAAAGTGCAAAACTCACACTCTGAAAACTACCAAACATTGTTGAAGGAAATTAGAGAAGGCTTAAATAAATGAATAAACATTCTATGTTCATGTATTGGAAGACTCAATATTGTTAAGATGATAATACTTTCAAATTGATCTACAAATTAAATACAATCTCTACTAGCATCTCAGCTGACTCCTTTGTGGAAATTAGAAAGCTGATTCTAGAACATGTGTGGAATTGCTAGTGACCCAGAATAGCCAAAACAATCTTGGAAAACAGGGACAATATAGGAGAGCTCATATTTTCCGATGTCAAAATTTATTATAATACAATGATACTAAACACAGCATGGAACTCGCATAAAGACAGACCCTAGATCAATGGGACAGAATTGAGAGTCCAGAGATAAACCTATGTGCCCATGGCCAACTGATTTTTGACAAGCGCGCCAAGACAGTTCAATGGGGGAAAGAATTGTTTTTCAACAAATGGTACTGTGACAACTGGATAGCATAAAAGAATGAAGTTGGATCTTTACCCTACTCTATATGTGAAAAATAGTTCAAAATGGCTCATACATACATGTAAGCTAAATATAAAAAACTCATAGAAGAATACATATGGGTAAATCTGCATGACCTCAGCTTTGGCAATTAATTCTTAGGTATGACACCTAAAGTATGACTAATAAAAGAAAAGCAGGTAAATTGAAGCTAATCAAAATTCAAAACTTTTGTGCTTCAAAAGACACTGTCAAGAAAGTTAAAAGACAAGCCAAAGACTTGGAGAATGTATTTGAAAATCATATGTCTGATGAGGACAGAATATATAAAGAACTCTTATAACTCAACAATAAAAACACAAATTAATACAACATTTAAATGGGCAAAGGATTTGAATATATATTTCTCCAAAAAATGTTATACCAATAAGGCCATGAAAAGATGCTCCATGTCATTAGTCATCAGGGAAATGCAAATCAAAACCACAATGAGACATGACTTCATACCCACCAGAAAAGTCAGATGACAAGTATTGGCAAGGATGTGGAGAAGTTGGAACCCTCATACATTGCTGGCAGCAATGTAGATGGTATAGCCACTTTGGAAAACAGTCTGGGAAGTTCCTCAAAGTGTTAAACATAGAGTTACTGTAAGACCCACCAATTCTACTCCTTGTTATGTGCCCAAGAGAAATAAAAACATATGTCCACACAAAAACTTGTCCACAAATGTTTATAGCGGCATTACTCATAATAGCAAAAAGTGGATACAACCCAAATGTCCATTAACTGACTAGTGGATAAACAAAATGTTTATCCCTAGAACAGAATATTATTTGATCATAAAAAGGAATGAAGTATTAATACATGTTATAACATGAATAAACTTAGAAAACATTATGTAAGTGAAAGCAGCTTATCACAAAATACCACATATTATATGATTCCATTATATGAAATGTCCAGAAGATGGAAATCTATAGAGACAGAAAGTAGATTAGTGGTTGCTTATTGGGGATGGGAGAATAGGGGTTTGGTATCTAAGGGGTATGGGATTTCTTTATGAGATGATGAAAATGTTCTAAAATTGATAGTTATAGTGGTTGCACATATCTGTGATATACTAAATACCATTGAATTGCACAGTTTAAATGGGTGATTTTTATGATATGTGAATTATACCTCAATAAAGCTATTGTAAAAATAACAGCAAGAATAGCTGCCTTTAAGGCAGGACTTCTGGAATGGCAGAGTAAGGACCTCTAAAAATTCTGCTACTCCATAAAAGGAAAAAGAACACTGGTAAAATTTTCAAAACTAACTTTTTCAGACACTCTGGAAATTAGCCAAAGGCGTGCAACCATCCAAGGAACATCTGTTCAAGAACAACTGCTGAATCTCAGTAAGAAGGGAGAGTTTTGTAGTGGTTTAACTTGCTCTGCTCTACTCCCTCTTTGCAGTAGCTCTGCAAAGCAGCAGCCTGGCAACCACAGTAGCTGTGACAGCCAGCAGCCCAGCAACCACTGTAGAGGGTGGACCAGGATGGTTGCTCCTCCAAAAGACCCAGAGAACTGTCACCATGGTACCTGTCTGGCAGCTCACTGGGTATACCCTATTCATAAGGCTTATCGTTATTTGACCAATTCAGAGCTCACTCACTAGGGAAAGCCCTAACTCCAGGGTGTTTGTTAAAAACAATCAGAAGGAATTGTTTGACATTGCAGCTGCTTGAGACAGTGATACCAGTTGAAGCAAACAAGATGCTGACCAAAAGACTTAAAAGGAGGATCTGGAAAGTTAAATATCCATAGGTAGGGGGCTTGGAAAAGTTTCAACATATTCCTGGGGTTTCAGAAGGCCTTGTGCATGTATAGGGCTGAGCCTATACCCAGGAAAGACTTGTGAAGGTTCTACTCTCTCATCTCTGGCTGACCTTGAGGCCCTGTACAAGCAGGAAGTACAAGGCTAAGGCAGAATTGTAAACTACTAGAGTGTTGAAGGTTTGTCCCCAAATCACATTCTTTGGCAAAAAGTTAGAGACGTACAAGGCATTTAAAGAAATATCTATCTAATCATAGGCCACTAAGTTATCTGAGTAGAGACTTCAGTGGCCACACATAACAGAAAATACCGACTTTAGTGAATTAGTTTAGGAAAGACACCAAGCCAAAAAGGAGCAGCAGGAACAACAACAGTAAACTCCAAGGAGGGCATTAGGAATCTGATTTTCTGTGTTGCCCCATTAGATTATTTAATGTCCAATTTTCAACAAAAAATTACAAGACATGCAAAGAAACAGAAGAATATGGCCCATACACAGGCAAAAAAGCAGTCAATAGAAACTGTGCTTGAGAAAGCCCAGTGTTTAGAAAGACCTTCAAATAACTATTATAAACATGTTCAAATAACAAAAGGAAACCATGTCCAAAGGACTAGAGGACTGTATGCAAATGATGTCTCACCAAACAGTGAGATAGAAATTACTTTTACTTTTTTTTTAACGACAGCTATATATATAGCAAGAAATTACATTTTTAAAGAATCAATAGAAACCCAGAAGCTGAAACCCCCAATAACTGAAATGACAATTTCAGTAGTGACTCAGCAGATTTGAGTTGGCAGAAGAAAAAAATTGGTGAACTTGAAGATAAGTCAATAGGGGTTATTCATTCTGAGGAATAGATGGAAAAAAGAACAAAGAAAAATAGCAGAACCTTACAGACTTATGTGTCAAGCAAACCAGCACACACATAATGGGACTTCCAGTATGAAAGGGAAGAGAGAAAGAGCAGAAATAATTCTTGAGGAAATAATGGCTGAAAACTTCCAAAATTTAATGAAAAACATTAACCTACCCATTCTCGAAGCTCAACAAACTCCACGTAGGATAAACTCAAAGAAATGCACACTAGACAGATATAGTCAAACTGTCAAAAAGCCAAAGACAAAGAGAGTATCTTGAAAGCAATGAGGCGAAAATGACTCATTACATGTGGGAAATTCTCAATAAGATTAGCAGCTCACTTCTCATCAGAAACCATGGAGGCTAGAACACAGCGGGACAACATATTCAAAGTGCTCAAAGAAAAAAATGTCAACCAAGAATTCTATATCCACGAAAACTACCTTTCAAAACTGAAAGAGAAAGACCAGGTGCAGGTGGAACACACCCGTAGTGTCAGCTACTCAGGAGGCTGAGGCAGGAGGATGACTCAAGCTCAGGAGTTCAAGACCAGCCTGGGCAACATAGCAAGATCCCATCTCTCTAAAACAAAGAAAGAAGAAAAAAAAACTGAAGGAGAAATTAAGACGTTCCCAGATAAGCAAAAACTGAGCGACTCTGTCACTAGCAGAGCTATCCTACCGGGAATACTAAGGAGGGTGCTTCAGGCTGAAATGAAGGGACTTTGGGTAGTAACTTGAATCCATAGGAAAAAACCAAGAGCACTGGTAAAGGTATCTACACAGGTACATATAGAAGACAATGTAAATGTATTTTATGTAACTCTTTTCCTCTCATGTCTGATTTTAAAGACACATGAAACTAAGCAGTGATTATAAATCTGTGTTGATGGAATTATAACATAGAAAGATAATTTGTGTGACGATAATATCACAAAGGAAGGGAGAGGTAACGTAGCTTTGTTGGAGCAAAGGTTTTATATACTATTGCAATTAAATTGGTATTAATATGAACTAGATTGTTTCAAACAAATAGGTTCATTGTAATCTCCAAGGCAACAACTAAAAATAAATTTAAATATGGTAAAAAAAACAACGAGGAAATTAAAATGACATCAGCAGCAGAGCTAGAATTGGATCTTGGGTCGGGGTGACTTGGGGTTTCCTGCACGGTTACCAGGCAATACCCAGAGCCGCCACCACCTTCATGCTCCCGTCTGTTCTGTGAGGGGGGCAGCATAGGGACCAGGATCCCTGCTATACATAAAGGAAAACAGAGACAAGGGAATGTGGGTGACGATTCCATGGCACTGTGGCTTGTTTGTGGCAAGGCTTGCTCTAGAACCCAGGGCTCTAGCTGTTAGGCCTCAAAATATATGAAATAAACTCATAACTGCTTCCATCACACACTTAGTCCCTGAGTCTAAATCCTTAGGAAGATTAAGAATCTGGTCAAGAGTGGCTGTGTCTATTCAAAATGCTATTCCACAGGCCCCAGTGATTTTTGTTCAGTGGGTATCAGATAGGACTGGAGAAGCTGTAATTCATATAGATACTCCCCTTACCCCGGGCCTCCTCTTCCCAGGTAACCCTGAGAAAGTGTTGTGTGCAGACCACACAGGGAGAAAGGCTGACTTCAGAATATTCCAGGCCCTGTTCTGGGTGCTTTGCATTCATTTTGGCACAGCTATTCAGAGCACGGATTCTGGATCCAGCCTGCCTGTTTGCATCCCAGATTCAGCCCTTACTAATTCAGTTTAAAGCATTCAGAATAGTGCCTGGCACAAAGTAACACACTTTATAATATTAGCTCTATTTGTTTTTATGTTATTATTTAATAATTTAAACAATCTTCAAATACAGATATCCTCAACTCCATTTCACAGGTGAGGAAATGTGGGCACAGAGAAATAAGGTAACTTGTTTAAGAGCACACAGCTTGTAAGTCACAGAGCTGGGGCTCAAACTCTGTTCCATGAGCCTCCAGTGCCAGGGCTCCTAACTGCTAGGCTGCCCTGTCCCAAAGGCATACGCTCCAGACCCTTCCCTTTGTCCCTGCACCATGGGCTGAGTCAGGAGAGGCCACCCCAGGTGCTGGGCCCAGGCTCCTGCCTTTTTAAGATGGAAGAAGAGCTCTTAGTGGGTAGGGGAGGGAATGGGCGGTGGACCCTTGGTCTCTTCATGCCCTCCTGAGCCCACCTCAAATCAGCCTTAGGATTCAGTAGCTTGCCAGGAAACAGGTGCCCTCCCCAGGGGACTCTAGGGTCAATTTGCTGGTACTCATCCTGAGGGAGAACCAACAGGCACCTGGATGTCGGGTGCTTAGGCAAGAAGGTGACAGTTCATCCTCAGGATGACAGGGCTGTGTTTAGATCCCAGCTTCACCTCCTCCCAGCCTCAGGCCTCAGCTTCCTCATCTGTTAAGTGAGTATAAAAATAGAGTCCATCTCAATGGGCCGTCATGGCAGGATAGCACACACCAAGTGTTCAGCACAGTGGCTGGTACAGAACAGTTAGCAGCTTGTGATGTTAGCATTCTCCATGCCCTGGCATCCTTCTCCCCAGTCTTTTCACGCAAAACTTACCTGGAGCCAGGAGTCACCGTGAGCTCGTCCTGCCCCCAAAGTGCCTCCCCTGGAGTTCTGCTAAGCTTCAAGGGCAGATGTAGGAGACAGGCAGGGGCCACATGTCAGCTGAGTCCTTGGAGGCTCTGGGAGCCATCTGGAGCTTCTGGGTCCGTCTGAGCCCAGCTCCCGTCTGGGCTTGGCCCATGCACCTGCTCTGATGCAGCCAGGCCTGACTGCGCATTTCCCCTGCCAATGTGCAACTTCAGTGGATGTTTGTCACGTGCTACTTGAGAATATGCTGAGAACTACTGAGAGACAGCAGCCTTTCTCAGCATGGGTAGAGGACAGGGTGGGTGGGACTGAGTCGGCCTGGGGCTGGAAGTACTGTCTTCTGCCATGAAATTCTGTGTGGCCTTGGGCAAGTTCCTTCTCTGCTCCAGCACTGGATCTGTCAACTGGGGTGATACCATCTGTTCAAAGTGTTCTTGAGAACATGCTAGAAGAAAGCTATAGCCACAAGCTCATTTATAGCAAGGATGAGCATTTATTAAGTGCCAGGCTAAGTGCTTTCCAGCCATTGTCTCATTGTATCCTGACCACATCCCTTGGAGCAGGCACCACCATGTCGCCCAGTAACAGATGAGGCAGCGGGCTTAGAGAGGTTGAGTATCTCAGCCAAGTTCACACAGCTGGTCAGAGGAGGAGCTGGCCTTGAACCTGGGGCAATGAAACCCCATCCAGGACGCTACCCCTGAGCCTCTGAGCCCACAGCAGGGCCTGTGCCCCCTCCACACTGCCTGGGCACTACCAGCCCTTAAGAGTCTCCCCAGTCTTCCCCCATTGCACCAAAGTGGTGCCTGGCATGGAAGAGTCTAAGCGGGAGCGGGGCTCATGGCACAGGGCTGGTGTAGACATGGGGTCTGCATCGCACGCAGCTGGACCAGCACAGCTTGAAAACTGCAGCTGAGAAGGAAAGTCACTGAGCCTCCAAATGCCGCAGCACGAGGTATTAAGGGTGACACATTAGAAGCGGAAAGGTTTAGACTGCGGGGCTTGGAAAGCCCTGCCGATGCCACTTCCTTGACTCTCCCCAGTCAGCGACGGGAGCTCAGAGATTTCCTGCTCTTAATAAAGAGAGTGGCCAGGGCTTTCCAGAGTTCGGTCCCCCTCCACGAGGCTGAAGGCAGCTCTGACAGTCCAGAGAAGGCAGACATCAACTCCTCATCTTGCAGCGTGTCCTAAGGAGGGTTATTGACCCCAGCACTGGTCACTGTCACATGCAGTGAGTGAATATGGGCAGGGACCAGCTTCCTTCCTCCTGCCAGGCCAGTGCGCCAGGGACCTTCCCAACTTCCTTCATGGATTGTTGTCTTAAAAATAGAAAGCCAGCTATGGTGGGATGGAGGGGAAGAGGAAGGGTGGCAGGGGTCAGCCTGGTCTAATCCAGACTCTGTCACTTGCTGGTATAATGAACTTGTGACCTCACATGTAACACCTCCCATCTCTGAGCCTTGGTTTTCTTGGCCGCCAAATGGGAACAGGGCTCCCGACCCACAGCCCTTAGGTTCTTGTGGGCTGGCTGCTTGCTGACCTTCCTGGCCGCGCCCCAAATCAGGGCTGAGTCAGCTCTGTCTCCACTGTGTCCCTGGCCCAGCACCCGGGACATGTCAGCTGCTCTTTGCTTCACAACAGCCACTGGTCTCTGAGGCTCACTCAACTCCCGGCAGGTGCTCTGCACTCCGCAAAGCCATCTCTTCCTTCTTCCCAAACTTGTGACGTGCAGGCCACCATCAACATTGTTTTAATAGTGAGGATTTTAGACTCAGAGGAAGTGATTTGTCCAAGTGAATGCTGCAGCTGATGTCAGATGTGATAAGGGCTGTGACCACAACAAAACAAGATGGGATGTCAGCAAGTGACAGGCAGGAGGCTGCTTTAGTTGGGTGATCAGGGAGGGCTTCTTGAGGAGGGGACACACGAGCAGAGGCTGAAGTGTGGACGAGGAGCCAGCACATGGTGACCTGGGGAGAGTGAAGAGGGTGGTGAGGACCTGAGACCCTGGGGAATCTGGAGATCTCAGGAAGGGAGTCAGGACGCCTGGGTCCTAGGTCCAGGCTCTGCCCCTAGTTGCCCAGCGACCTTGGGCAAGTTGTTTCACCGCTTAATTTTTCCATCTACAAAATATGGTGTGACACATGTGCTAGCTTCACCTCACCGAAGGCCACAGTGAGGGAACACACTGGGATGCCTAAGGACCCACGCGCAAAGGAGGCCTCCGGGTCTTCATGGAGAAGGTCCTGGGAGCGGCCAGAGCGGGCTGGGCAAGTTCAGCGTGGCTGAGCGGGGCGCCCTGCTTCAAGTTCTCTGCTCCCCTCCTCCCTCTCCTGCCTGTTTAAAGCTCTGCCCAGCCAGTCCTGCCCCACTGACATCCCAAAGGTCTGGCCAGGTGCCTTTGGGGTGATGGTAGGGGGAAGAGTGGGAGGTGGCCGCCAGTGAAAGAAACCAGAGAAAATGACAAGGGAAATGCTTGGAACGTCCGAGCTTTGCAACCAGCCTTCCCTCCCAGGTCCAGGTCCAGGCAGGCCCCTCCTGCTGGGTCCTGGCTCTCCACCCTCCTCCCACACTCAGGGGCTCCTGCTTCGCTCCTGTGCCTGGGCCAGAGTGAAACAGACACCTGGAGCCCAGCCAGCCCCGAGCTGCCACCCAGGGAAGAGCCAGGCGCCCAGGCAGCGGGAAGGAGCCAGGAGACGGGCCAGAAGCCAGCAGGAAACACAGGTGTATGTGTGCGCGCGCGTGTGTGTGTGTGTGTGTGTGTGTGTGTGAGAGAGAGAGACACACACACAGAGATGCATACAGAGACATCCAGAAACATACACACCCCCGCATTCACATAAGGACTCAGGGAGAGACAAAAGGAGACACAGAGAAAGCCCCAGGCAGAGAGGACAATAGCGACAGGTAACCAGAGACACTGAGTCAGGACCTGGGGTGTAAAGTAAACAGCAAGAGTCACAGGGGTGGGGGGTGTTTACACAGAGAAAGGGGGAGGGGGAAGGAGGGGTTGACTGTGGCAGAGACCCCCAGAGGGAGGGGCCCCGATCCTGGAAACGGAGGTGGGCAGAGCCAAGCTCTTGAGCCTCAGCCTCCTTCTCTGTAAAATGGGTGGTAATGGTGCCCCTCATGGCATTGTTCTGAGGGGTCAGTGACCCACGAGCTCTCTACCTCTATGGGGGTGGCCCTTCTGTGGGAGGAGGACTGTTAGTACCTGGGGTGCAGGGCAGGGACAGACAGAGAGCTGGGCCCAGGAGGAAGACGCCATCACCACCTGTGCCCCCACAACCCCCAACTGTGTGTTGGCCCCATCCTGACCTCTGCATGCAATGCACCTCCAGGAAGCCTCCACAACTCCTTCTTTAGTCGGGGTGGTCAGGGGCGGGGCTCTTGGAGGCTCCTTCCTCCAGGGTCCACCCACGCTGGGGCAGCCTTTGGGTCCCGCCCCCCACACTGTACTGGGCTTCCAGTCCTACCGCAATTAACTCGTTCAATCTTTACAACAGCTCCATCTTACTAATGAGGAAACTGAGGTCAGAGAGGTTAAGTGACCTGCCCAAGGTCACACAGGAAGTGGAAGAGGCAGGACTTGTGCTCTGATTCTCTGGCTCTGAGTCCAGTATTTTTCCTGCTGTATCTGGGCCAGGTGACTCATGGCCCCCCTTGGATTGGCAACATGTCCCTTCCTTCCCTATGTACAGCTGGGAGCCACCTGCCTGCCTGAAACTGATTTATCTCTCCTTGGATCATGAGGCCCTCTGGTTTAAGACTTCCAGGTTTCCATGATGGTATCAGCAGCAAATACGGGGTGGGAGGAGCGAGCAATGAGGGGGAGAAAATTAATCGATTCACTGAGAAACAGAGAGAGACCCTGAGGTCGGCTTTACGCACACCCTGATAAGGAGGTGCACGTGCACACACAGGGAAGCATGCATAGTGTGCGCACACACGTGCACTCACACCGCAGAGGCCAGCAGGCTCACACAGGCGAGTGGCCGACCCCAGGTGTGAAGCCAGGCTTAGGTGACTTGGGGAGCCTCCCCTTTGCCAAGCTGTGGAGAAGCAGAGACTTGGGTGGAAGGAATCTTGGGTCTCCAGAGATTTGGGGTTTTTCCACCAGCTGAAGCCCTGGAGACAAGCCTCAGGTGGGAGGCACACGTTTATGACTTTGAGGCTCAGAGAAGCCATGTCATGTTTGTCAGCCCGGGCTCTCTGGGAGGCAGACATTGAGAGGGAATTCGGAGGGCAAGAGTTCTATTTGTGAGTAAGACCTGTGACAAAAGGGGAACAAGCAGGATTGGATGGGGGGTCTAAGTTTCCACCGACCCAGTGGGGCGCACCAGAGTAAAGACGGCAGTTAGCTGAGCCTCATGCTGGGAGGAAACGGGCCTTTGTGCCTCTCTCTGCCTGCTCAGTCCTGGGGGAGCAGGGCAAGGGAGTTGGGGTGAGGCCCCTCTGTGACTGCCACACGGAGCGTAAGCCTCAGGCCTGAGGTTTCAAAACTTGGGCTCAGGTTCTAACTGAAATCCTCTCAGTGGCCTGCACTGGACAGGTGTGAGGCCTGGAGAATTTCCCCATGACCCCCAAGGAGTGGCAGTGCTTAACCGGAGGTCTGTAGTGAGCTTTAGGGATGCCCAAATCCCCTGAGCCCCTGAAACTTGTGTGAGTGTAACTATAATGATATATCCTGCTGGTGGGTTGAGGCCCAGCCCAGGGAGCTGGGGTGTTATGCATGGGGCAGGGGAAAGACGCCAGCACTGACGGGCAGGGGTGCTGGGAGGAGCAGCAGCCAGGAGGGAAATGTCACCTGTGCCGTATGTCTGGTCACAGAACGTGGAACTAGCAGGGTTTGAGCCAATAGTTCCCAGATTTCAGGGAGACAGGGGGACCAGAACAGGCACCCAGGGAATCCCAAATATAACGTTACAGGCAGGTAGGCATTTTCCTGGGCAGAATTACCGGATGTTCAAGGGGTCTATATTAGAATAGGCTAGACTTATGCTGCAGTAACAAACAACCCTCAAAACTCAGTATTTTAACACCTAAAGTTTACTTTCTCCTCTGATAAACTCCAGGGTATGGCAGGTGACACTCAGGGGCTGCTGTCCCAGGTGACCCAAGGATACAGGCTGCTTTGATCTTGTGTCTCCACCATCTCAACAAGCAGCCTGCACACTCTTCAACAACAGGAAAGAGAGAGCGGGAGGGCCTGCAGGGACATTTCCCTTCCTTAGCCTGGAGGTGACACACGTCCCTTCCCCATTGGCTGGAACTGGCTCATGGCTACCTGCAAGGAGAGCTGGGAAGCGTAGTTGTCATGCACCAGAAGGGAGAAGAGAACTGATACTGGTGAGCACGTGTCTCATCTGCCACAGGACTTGGGTGGCCCAAGTTAGGAAGCTTTGATCAGAGCAGTGGGTTCTAAATCCCTATTTGTAGACCAGCTGTATCAGCACAATGGAGGGAGTTTCTGAAAAATGAAGATTCCCAGGCTGAGGTCCTGGAGAGGTATATTCTGTGATCCGGGAATCTGTATTTTAACACGTCTCACAGGTGAGAGTGCAGACAGGTTTGGCAACCTCTGGAGTGGGAGGTCCTCAGATCACAGAGCTGTGAGATGCCTCAGAGATCCTTCCAAGCTTAAAAAGTGGCCCCTCCAGCTAGGCTAAATGGCTCTTTCTCCCTCTTTATCCTCTATGCTGCCAGGTTGTGAGTTCACTTAGTATCATGTTGGAGGCCAGCCTGTATTTAAAATTCTAGACCCTAGAGCTTGTGCATTTCACACTAATTCCACATTTGGGCCCATTTCACTGGTGGGACAACTGAGGCACAGAATGTTCCTACAGCTGGGGAAGTACCACTGTCTCTTGCATTGCAAACTCCCCTGCCTTCTGGATAAGGAATAGGCAATTGTCCCACCCGATGCCCCAAACCACATCCCCAGGAGGTGAGCTTGCCTGGCATTTTCCAGGGTTATGGAACATTAAAAAGGGAGCAGAGGTCAAAAGTGTGCTAAACACCCCCATTATGGCCAATTCACCCTTTGCTGCTGTTGTTTAATTTTCTGGGAGGACAAGATTAGAAACACAGTGCTGATTTAATTTGCAAGGATGAATAAAGATGAGACAAATAAGACAGTAACTGAGGGCAGTGAAGCTCCCGGAGCATATAATTCACGTTCCCTGAAACCTCCTTTCATCACGACTGCCTTTACGTGTTTGAAGCTGATTAAGCCAAAACAATTGCAGTTTATTGCCTTTTTCTGTCGCTGGAGTGAGGCTGACTTCTCCGGCTGGACAGTAGACATGCACTGGAGCCAGCTTGCCCTGGTTCACGAGAGCCGATTGAGAACCAAACCCTCACTATTCCGGAGTTTTGTGAGCCAGCGTTAAGCCGCGGCAGCTTGAAATTGGCTGTGGTGGAAATATTCACACCACAGAAATTGGCAAATCAGAACTTTTTTTTTTTTTCTGAGCCAGCACACCACTGTTTTAGGGTCTTTGTCAAAAGGCAAATCAGATTCAGAGGAGGAAGAGACAGAGCTTGCGAGTGCCTGTGGAACCCCATTATTAAGGGAGGAGATGTGATGGGTATATTTATTAGTGAGCATTTCAACAACAGCACCCTGGATGGCCTTAGAATGGTCTCTGGTAGGAGTTTATGGGTTCGGTTTACTGAAGCAGTTACACTGAGGACCAGCTAGGGGACCAGGTCGCTGATGGGACCGAGGTCCTGGTGATCACGGGCACCATCAGGTGATACCGGGCACATCACCGGACGGTGTCATTGAAGACCGTCGTGTCACACCAGGGTGGGGGTTTCTTTGGAGTGAGGGTGGTTAGACTGACCCCAGGTAAGGGGGGTGTTATTGGAGCTTGAAGGGTCCAATCTCTCAGCCCTACCCCACCAGGACACAACAACGTTTGGTTGATTAAGCACAAGGTACCTAAATCTTCATCAGTTCTGAATGCGCACAAGGGACCACAATCCTTTGGCTGGGAAACCCACATTTTTCACTTAAGTTCTGCAGATTCAGTTCTCTGAAATGAGGGTGCAGACTCAGTCCATCTTCGGAGTTCCTGAGAACTCGCCTTTTCTCCCTTGTTTTTCCTTTGTTTCCTTCTCCCTCTTCCAGAGGCTGCCCACATTCCTTGGCTCACGGTCCCACATCATTCGATTTCTGATTCTGCCATCATGTCTCTTTCCCCGACTCTCCCGCCTCCTTCCTTCCCTTATAAGGACCCTTGGGGTTACACAAAGCCCATCTGGGAAATCCAAGATAATCCCCCCATCTCAAGATCCTTAATTTAATCACTCCTGCGAAGTCCCTTTTGACACGTGAGGTAACATACATTCAGGTTCCAGGGATTAGGAAGTGGACATCTTTGGAGTGACCATTATTACCATCAACTCATACACGCCCTCATGCCCCCAAAGTATTACGATCCAGTATCCCGAGCAACTGCACTCACACCATCCCAACATCCCCAAAAGTAGCCAAGCATTACAGCATCAACTCAAAGTGCAAAATGGCATCTGAATCTCATCAACTCAAACGTCCTCAATCTCATCATCTAAATCAGCTAAAACAAGTATCTGGGGAGACTCTTGTATGGTCCATCCTGGGGCAAAATTCTGCTCCATCTGTAAACCCGTGAAACTAGAATTCCACACGTCAATGTCATCATCTGTGGACAAGAGATATTGATGTTTCCCTCCTTATATCCATCAGTTGGTGCTCAACCAGAGGAGCAAATCAACAG
Source organism: Daubentonia madagascariensis (assembly GCA_023783475.1). Classification (NCBI taxonomy): domain Eukaryota; kingdom Metazoa; phylum Chordata; class Mammalia; order Primates; family Daubentoniidae; genus Daubentonia; species Daubentonia madagascariensis. Next base: position 7,937,842 of record JAKFHU010000117.1, read on the forward strand.
GAGATTGGAGAGAGAGAGAGAGAGAAACAGACAGACAGAGAGATAGAGAGATCTAGAGGAAACAGAGAGAAATTACAGGCCCAACTCCTTTGCACTGAGTGGGTCAAGAGATCCTTCTGCCACCACTTTTCATGGACAATCACCCCTGCCCTGTACCATCCTAGCAGGAAACACGGGAGAAAAGGGAACGAGGGCGTGCCTGGCCAAGCCGGCACAATCCAAGCCCATCACACTCCTCCTAGAGTTACTGGGAGGGACAGGCCATGTCCGAGAGTGAATGCAGCGGTGATGGTGGCTCGTGCCGATGTTGTTATGATGGTCATCACATCTCGCCCTTATCAGTCCTTGGGGAGCATGTTTATGGGCAGACGTGGCAAGTGGGCCCTGTGGGGCTGGTTCATGGACTTCAGGAAGAGCCACATTAATGACCATGGGGAGAGAGCTTCTCTCGCAGAAAACGTGCTATATTTCATCTTCCTTTGGGGCTCAGGAAATCAGGGAGTCAGTCTCTGGCTGGGAGAGGCTGAAGGAAGGTGTGGAGCTACCCTCCAAGGCTGCAGAGTATGGACTTTTTGCAAAGCTGGAGACTTACTTTGCTGGGACCCAGAGCAATTTACGGGACTGTAAAAGGATGCATTAGAAGGAAAGAACAGGTAGGCCTGGCAACGGGAGGCTGGAGGCTGGAGAAAAGACAGAATAAACTGGCCGTGGGAAGGGCCATTGAAATGCAGCCAAAGCAGGAGCACATCTGGGGTTTTGGTCGCATGAAATCAAGGATCCCCTCCAGATGGGAGAGGAAGAAAAAGCAAACCTTGTGGGTCCCATCTCAAGGGCTTATGGTGAGGGCTCTGGCTTGAAACCCCTGGGTTGTGGAGTCTACGGTGATGACCACTGGGTCTTTCTGTGGGGCCTGGTGTTTGGGGTTGGAATGAGGGTTGGGCGGGGCGGGGGTGTCCTGGGGTCCGGGTCAGGCCAGGGTAGGCTGTTTTCTGGGGAATGAGGAAGAAGGTTCAGTTGAGTCACCACCAAAGGCAGGAGGGGGTGGAGCTGGGAAGGACATACCCAGTGTCAGGTTTGGGGGTGACACAAGGCAGTGAATGGAAGAAGGCTCAGAAGCTTTAGAAAGGACCAGGTGGGTCCACGCAGGGCTGAGGCGTCAGAGATTAAGAATGTAAGTGTCAGGGACAGGTATGAGGTGCTACCTAGGTGTGTAGAAGAGGGAAGTGAGGGGAGAGCCGGCAGCTCTAAGGCATGGGAGCCCAGACCTCAGGCCTCGCTCGGACTCTCGTGGGCTCCCTGACCTCCCGGGGATCCAGGCCAGCCTGGACTGTGGAAAGGTAACGAAACCCCTCATCAAGGGCTCAGGGACTCGAAGAGAACTGGGGCTAGGAAGGCTGGAAATAACCCAGCCCTGTAACCTCGGAGTCAGAGATGCTGGTCAGGGGGCAGGCAGTGGGGCCTGACTTGTCCAACCTCATGTAGTAAGTCAGGGACCCCCACCACAGATGAGAGACTCTCTTTGTCCTACCACCTCTGTCCCCTGAACAGGGCATCACATCTCTGGACAACATTGTAGCCGAGGTCCAGCCTTTAAGAGCCTGTGTTTGGATGCTGCAGCCGGGTGCACTATCTCTGGGGGGCACCTGTCAAAGCTTATGCTGCCTGGACGGGTGTGCCCCCCACTCCCGCCAGCCCAGCAGCAAGCACTCCCCTCAGATGAGGCAGAGAGACTGCAATGACAGTGACAGTGACAGTGGGATAGCCCCGCAGGTGCTGGGGGGCACAGACAGCTCAGGAGGGGGCTTAGCAACAGCGCCAGGGAGGGTGGGGGAGCCGTGAGCTGGGGCACTGGAAGGAGAGGGCACAGTGCCCAGGGGACACCATGCTCCACGGGCCACTCTCTGCAGCGAAGGGCTCCTGGATGCAGAGTGAGTGGAGGGAACTGGACCCTGCCCCACGCACATGGCTCTGTGGCCCCGGGCCAGTGACCTCACTGCTGTGAGCCGGGGATGGGGATAAGAACACCCCCTCCCAGGACAGCAGTGGGGAGTAAGATGACCTGAAATACTGACATGCCCGGCCCAGCGCCTGACACACAGCCTCCTCCCTGGCCACCCCCGCAAGGACACCCCAGCGGTCAGGAGTCCAACTCATCTGGGACTTGTGTCCTGCCCCAATGCCTCCTGCCTGTGCAACCCTGGGCAAGTCCCTCCCCTTCCCTGAGCCTCTGTTTTCTCATCTGCAAAATGGAATCACAATAGCACTTCTCTCCAAGTCATGGTGAGCGCTCAGGGAGATCATACTCGGAGAGTGCCTGGCACAGAGCACTGGCTTGATCAAAGGGGTCTGCAGGGGCCTTTTAGATGGTGAAGTCCTGGACCCACAGGAGGGATTGTCATCATTCCCACAACTATCATTCACTCCTGGTGTCCCTTCCAGAATCCTGGGGGTCCATGGCTGTCCCTCTCCTGCCCTTTGCCATCTCCTGTCTCCCTGTGCAGCTTTGGGCGAGTGGGTCTGGTCCAAGCTTGGTGTGCTGAAGTGGATCCTCTGTGCTCAGGACCTTGTGAGTCCTGCTGAAATTGTTGCTTTCCTCTACCCAGTGAATGACGGGAGCGCAGATGTGCCAGGGGCCCACTTTGTGTCTCAGTGAGCAACCCGGGCTGCATCACCCTCCCCCACTCTACTCTCACCAGCGAGGGGCTCATCTCTGACTATTTGGGGAAATGCAGCAAATACTTTGAAGACACATTATGTAAAAAGCAGAATTTCCACAGTATGAGCTGTTGCTTTTTTTCCCTTTTGTTTTCTTTTAAATGTCAGTATCTCCTGCTCATTCTTCTGTCTCATGGAAGATATCAGAAGAGTTATGATTCTAGGAAATTCATGAACTCTTATAAAGTTGTGGCTCCTAAAGACGTACTCATTTGCAGCGTGAAATATGGCTGTGTGTGTAGACACAGGCAATTCCATGGGGCCATTACAATGTGGGATTGAACTGTTTTGCAGCAGAGCTGTCTGTAATTATCTGCTCCTAACTGATGCTCACGGCTTCAGTTTCAGACTGTGACACCTGGGGAAGTGATATGAGTCTGCCTCTGGGTAAAGCAGCCAGGTCACCTGTACTCTCACCTATACGGCTCCCTGGAGCCCTGGCCCATTTTCTGGCTGACGCCATCCTTGGACCTCCATGCCCTAACTCTGGTTCTGTCTCTGGACCTTTGTCCATGGCCTTGGCATTGTGTCTGTGAGTCTTGCTCTCCCCCATGGCTTGGTCCAGCCTCTTGGACCCTTCCAACTGCAGGACTGGTCAGACAGCCTGGAAGCAAAGGGATGATGTGCTCACAGGGAGCCTGCCTGACACCTCCCACCCTTCCAGACCACTGTTTAATACCTGGGACTACTGAATTCCCCACCCAGCTAGCCCTAAGCCCGCTGCATAAGCCCAGGTGAACCTCTTCCATGGGTCTGTCCTCCTGAGGGTGGCCTGCACGGTGGGGCAAACTCCCAGGCCTGAGAGCTTGTGGAAGGAGTTTGAATGTATGCACTGGTATCCATGTGCTTGTGAAGCCCTCAGGGTGTGGGAAGGGACCTGGGGTAGAAGGAGAAGAGGGTGGGCCAAGGAGGAGCCAATGCTTGTTCTCCACGGATCTCCACTTCTGGGGTGGCACCCCAGGGAGTCTGAGAACTTTAAACTCAAACTGGTCTCCCAGGTTGTTATAAAGTTGTGTTTGTCAAGGTAGAAGGATAGGACATCTTTTGTTTACCAGTTTCTTAGTCTGATTTATCATTTTAAATATTTAGGAATGTGGGCATCCATCTGTGCTGTTGCTCTGGGCCCCTCAAATATCAGGAACAGTCCAGAGCACCTACTGTGCACAACAATGTGCTCAGCCCCAGGAGTCAGAGAGGAAGAAGCCACTTTCCAGCAGGTAACACTAGCCACCTCCTCCTTGCTTTATTAAGAGTGAGGGCATCAGGGCGACCTCCCCTGGACTGGTCTGGTTGAGAGGCAGGCAGAGTCCTCACCCAGCTCGGTGTTCCTCCACGGGACCCACTGCAGTAAATATCCTATTGTGGGGGAGCATTTTATTGTGCTGTGTGAGCTCTGCCTAGGTACGTGTTCAGTGATGTGCTCTGGAGAGAGCAGGGCCCTGTAAGCAGGTGGCTGGAGAAGGTGGCAGAGCCTCTTCCTGAGTTTATGGGCTTGAGTCCCCCTCCTGCACTGCTTCACCTGTTCCTCACAACACCCTGCAGGGGTGGCACCATCATCCTTTCCACTTTCAGGTAAGGGCACCTACCCCAGATCACCTGGTCAGCATAGGCACCTCCATCCTCTGAGACCCAGAGAAGGGCAGTGACTTGCCCAGGATCACACACTAGGCTAGTGGAGAGTCAGGACAGAAATCTGGGGCCCTGGCCCATGAGAGTATGTTTAAGGAGGATTTGCTTACTCCTGCATCCCTGTGGCCTCTGCACAGCATGATCTGAGAAGGTTGATTTTAAGAGTCAATGTGACTAGATTAAGGGACTCCCAGAGAGCTGGTAAAGCATTAATTATTTTCAATGCTTCAGTAGTCAGTGAGCCCATCCCTCTTCTGCTGGAAGGGAAACCCATGTGGTTTTGCTTTTGACTGGAATGATTGTGTAGCCCCAGGTGTGTCTGCAAGGGTGTTTCTGGAGGAGATTGGTGTGTGAGTCAGTGGATGCAGTGGGGAAGATCCACCCTCAGTGTGGATGGGCACCCTCTGATCAGCTGGGGGCCCAGAAGGAACATAAAGGCAGACGAAGGGCAAATTCTTGCTCTCTCTTCTGGAGCCAGACGCCCTTGTTCTCCTGCCCACGGATGTCAGAACTTCAAGTTCTCCAGCCTTTGCGCTCTAGGATTTGCACCAGCAGCCCCCTGGGCTCTTGGGCCTTTGTCCTCAGACTGAGAGTTGCACCACTGTCTTCCTTGGTTCTAAGGCCTCGCTTCTTGGACTGAGCCATGCTGCTGGCTCTCCTGGTCCTCCATCTTCTGGTTCAGCAGTTTGACAGTGATGTGCCTAGGTGTAATTTTCTTTGCACTCATCCTGCTTGGGGTTTGCTGAGTTTCTTCAATCTGTAAATATCTGTCTTTCACCAAATTTGGGAAATGTTCTGCCAATATTTCTTCAAATAGTTCTCTCTCTCTCTGTCGCTCTGTCTCTCTCATGCTTCCATGTACATTAGGTTTTTCTTTTGACATAATTCTACAGATCCCTGAGACTCTGTTTTTCTTTCCTTTTTTCAATTTGTGTTTCTATATCCTTCAGATTAGAAATTTCTATTGGTGTATCTTCAATTTCTTCATTCCTCTACATTCAATTTTTGATTAAGCCATCTACTGCTTTTTAAAACTATTGTATTTTTCACTCCTACAATTTCCATTGGCTTAATTTTTATAGTTTTTATTTCACTGCTGGGATTTCCTATTTTTCACTCATTTTTCTTTATAATCTTGAGTGTAATTATCATACCTGCTTTAAAATCTGTGCCTGATAATTCTAACATCTAGATCTTTTGAGATTGTTCTCCATTGATTGCCTTTTTCCTGATTTTCATTCCATTTTCATATTTCTGGTGACTTTAGACTTTTTCCTAGACATTACGAAAGGTTTTTGTTTTGTTTTTTCCCTGTAGAGATGTTGGATTCTTCCAAAAGAGAGAGGTTCCTGTGTGCTGGCTCAGGGGGCAGGTGCAGCCAGGGCAGACAAGAGTCCTGTCCTTAGCTGGGCGGCCTGTCCAGCAGCAGCTGCCTCCTAGCTGGGCTCTCAGGCCCCACTACTTCCCCATTGCAATCTGTTCCCAATGTGGCTGCAAAGGAATCTTCCAAGAATACATAACTGGTCATTTCTTCCCTTTCCCTGGCCCTCCCCACCCTGTTCCATGAGTCCCCTTCTTTTAGGATAAAGAACAGACCCAGCATGTTGATCTGCACAGCCCTGCACAGTCAGATCCATCCCCCTCCCTTTCTGTCATAGTACCTAACATGTTCACCTCCCACCACCACACACTCTCCAGATATTCAGACATCTTCAGGCTCCTGTGAGTGACACCCTTCTTCCTGCCACAGGGCCTTTGCATGGCTGTGACCTCTGCTGGTGTGCTCCTCTGACCCCATTTTACCCAGTCCACCTCTCACCCTTTAATCCCAGCTCAGCCACCATCACCTCAGGGACATCCTCTCCGACCTCCCGTGACAAGGTCAAATCCCCTAACTATGTGTCGTCATAGCACCTCAGCCCTGTCCATTATAGTAGTTATTACAGCTGAAAACTCACACTAACTTATGGTACTCTTTATTTGTCTGTCTGGCATACTAGACTGTCCCCTCCATGAGGTCAGAGATTGTGTTGGCCTTGGCTCACATGGTAGTTCCCAGGGCCCGGAACAAAGTAAGATCTTAATAAATTCTTGGCAGTCAGGGGCTTGGCCTCGGCAGATGTGCCCCACTCCTCAGGTCCAGGCCTTGTTTCTATTTAGGAATACAGTTTGGTCCCATAAGTACGGCTTATTTTGGGCAGACCCTCTCATTGCAAGGGACAGAACCCACATCGCTTATTCCTGCAACATGGAGGAAAGCTTGCCGGAGAATGAGGTTGGCACAGAGGAAAGCAGAGGTGAGATATGGAAGGAAGGAGGTAGAGCCCCCAGGTCCAGCCAGAAATGAAGCGAGTTCTACTCCCTGTACCTTCCAGGTTTACATGGGCCGGTAAACTTTAATTCTCTTTACCTGAAAACTTGTAACACTACTTTTACAGAAATAAATGTATGAGTCTATGACTTAAAAGTTTCCAAGGTAACCAAAAGAAGAACTAAAAATATAATAACGTTGGCAGAGTGGAGATAGACTGATGTAGAAATGAACTAAAGCCTCACCTATCGCAGCAGGAAGCTGGGAGATAGTGGTACAAACATATTATTTAGCTTTATGAGGGAACGAGTAGGAGAAACAGCTAAACAAATTAAAATTGGTGACCTCTGAGGAGAACTCAGCGTGAGAAGGGGTTCAAGGAGCCACTACATTTTATTATCAGTCTCTCTGCTCTATTGTTTTTAAAACCATATGCATGAACCACTTTGCATAATGAAATATACAAAAGCCAGATAGGCACACAGCATAATTTCAGTTCCTTAAGTCGACTTAGCTGAATGAGCCCATTTACTTTTTGTTTTATAAAAATAAAATCTTATAACTAAGAAAGTTAAACATTAAAAGCCACAGACGTTATTTTGCTGAAGTGATTGTGTAAAGTTTAAGAATAGAACCTGGAATCACTTTCTCTCTAGTGTTTACGAAAAGAATGACTTGGTCAGAGGAGGGCTCGGTCATCAGAACTGTCCCAGGGGACATCTTCCTTACAGGAGCAAGGCTGAGTACCAGATGCTGGGCTTGGCCCCTCCGCAGGCGTCACCTGAGCCACTCTACTGCCTGCCGGCTCCTTCCATGAGGGGATTAGAGGCCTGGGGGAGGGGCAGGCCCCTCGGTGCCACCCCAGCCTCCTCCCATGGAGCTTGGGCAGCCACTGGCAGCTGTCACCCCACTCTTGCCTTTCTCTGCAGTGGCCTTCCTGGCAGGAGCTCACACTCAGGTGGATCTCCTGGGGCAGCAGCAGCTACTTTAAGGCAGTGAGCAGGTCATGGGGACTGACATCCACAGGGCAGGGACCACAGCCTTGGGATGGAGGAGGGGCCACGCTCTTGTCCTTTCTCCCTGATTCCCTCCCTGGTTGAGAATAATCTTCCCAATGCACCCTCCTTCTGACCTCCCCTGCCAGGTCAGTCCTCCCCAAGCCTGGCCCTCCTTCCTCCTCTCCGGGGATGAAAAGATAAAGCTCAGCAGCCCTTGCCAGGCACCTCAGTTCTGAGTTTCCATGATTCCGGAATGGACCATCTATGAGGGTAGAGAGCACACCTGTCTTCTTCAGTCCAATGTTCCCACACCCAGCACAGCCCAGAGCACAAAGGGGGTGCTCAGAAAATATTTATTGAATCGAGTAATGAATCCTATTATAACATTCTATAATTCTGTGTCTAAGACTGAGATTTTAAGATTCTGAGTCTCTGTGATTCTGGAATTCTACATTACTATTACTTTTCACCAAGGATCCCAACTAGTTGAGGGAGAAGGGGCCAGGCAGGGAGCCCGTATGTGTGAAATGGGGCCGATGTGAGTGCAAAAGCACGGTTCCCCAGCCTGGTGGAGTGGGGCTCCCGAGGGCCAAGGCCAGCACCCCAGATGGGCACCGCGGGCCTGCTTCTAGCCCCGCCCACGGCCCCACCGCACCTGGCGGGGCGCACCTGCCCGCTGTCCAGGCGGCTGGGCGCTGTCGCCTCTCTCCCCCAGGCCTTCCTTCCCTTCTGGAGTTTGGCCCTGCCCCTTGATTGCGGCTTGTTTTAGGCTGAACTTTTTATTGCAAGGGACAGAACACAAACAGCTTAAAGAAAGATATAACGACCTATGGGCCCACGTAACTGGAAAATACAGGGGGTGCACTGGCTCCCGGGACGGCTGAATGAAGGCAGGGGCTCAAACCGCCTCCCTGGGGCTCTATCTCCTTCCTCTCTTAGCTCTGCTTCCCGCTCAGGCAGGCTTTGTCGTCACTTTGGAAAACAAGCAGCAGCCCCAGGCCTCTGTGCTCCTTACAGCTTGGGGTTCTAGAGAAAGAGGGACCTTCTCTCTCCAAGTATCACATGTCAAATTTCAGCGGTGGCGGTGGTGGCGCTAGGGAGTTAAATGCTCGAGTGTCTTCCACATGATATAGAGGAAACGAGGGTCTCCCTGACGTGACTGAGCCCTCCCTACCCGCACCTCACAGAAGGTAAGAGTGAGTCCCGTGAGCTGGTGGCCCAGGTCTACTCGGTCCAAGTACCCTGGGCAAAGACAGGCCTAGAGCCTGGTCAGAGGGCTCGGAGACAGGCCGTGCAGAGGATGCAGAAAGACAGAAAAACACGACGGTGCCTCCTCAGCCCCTGGGCTGTCTGCACCGTGGCAGGAGCTGGAGGGACTGGAAGCAGGACGTGACCCCCACCACGGACTCTGGCCCCTAGAAGAGGTATTGCCCCAGGTGCCCTCCAGGCACCGGGCTTCTGCTAGGCTGCCATGGGGCTGCAGACAGAATGAATAAACAACAGGAAGGTGGATGCCTTAGAGTAACCCAGGGTTGGGGATGAAGTCATGTATCACTGCCAACCAATCAGACAGCTGTCTGTAATTGTGGCAGCCAAATCACAGGAGGAACCAATCAGCAGCTGCCGCCAGTCAGATGGACCAATCAGATGAATTCATTTGTTCAGCCAATCACACTTTGAGCACTGATAGGCGCACCTATTAGGAGATTGGTAGCTGGAATTGGGGTCTTTCCGGGTTCTCAAGGACCCTGGGCGTCCAGGGGTCTCCCACCTCCTTCACAGTGAGGAACAGCCTTTCTGAAAAGCTCAGGACAAAACAGCCTACAGGTACCCCCAGCTCCAGGCACGCAGGTGGGGTTCTGCCTGACATTTCAGCGGCACTTTGATATATACTTAAGTTATCAGACTCATCAAAGGTGTCAAAATGTTGTGATCTTCCTGGGAGAAGTGAGAAGAGGAATCAAGTAGAATTAAATATAGTTCAGGTTCTGCAGTATGTCACCATGGAGACATTCCTGCTGTCTCCACAGGGTCATCTATGGGTCGCACACAGGTCGGAGAAAAGCAGCTGGTAAAGCACTCTTGGGGACCCTGCCCCAAAGTGTCAGTCTCATTCAGGGGCTCTGAGGGTATTCAACTTTTAAAATAACAGTTTTTTGCAGTAAAATTGATGCACACAAATCTGCACGTGTTTCAAGTGTACAGCTTGATGGTTTTGACATATGTCTGCACCTATGAAACATCACCACCATCAAGATAATGATCACATTCATCTCCTCCCAAAATCTCCTTGTACCCCTTTGTCAGCTTCCTACCCCACCCTCAAGCAGCCACCAAACTGCTTTCTGTCACAGTATGTTAGTGTGAACTTTTAAATTTATTTTTTATTTTTATTTTTTTGACACTTTATAAGACTGTCTCAATAGTGTGCATTTTTTAGAATCATAAGTAGAATCATAGAGTCAGTCAGCATAACAATTTTGAAATTCATCCACATTGGTGTGTATATCAATAGTTTGTTCCTTTTTATTGTTGAATAATATTCTGTAGTATGGCTACACCACAATTTGTTTATCCACTCACCTGTTAATGGACATTTGGGGCTATTACAAATGAAAGTCTAATGAGACGTGTAATGTACAAGCCTTTGGGAAAGCAAGTGCTTTCTTTTATCTCAGGTAAATACGGAGGGGAGGAGTGTTTAGGTCAAAGGGTAGGTGTATGTTTGACTTTTAAAGAAAACTTCAAAGTGTTTTGCAAAATGATTGTACAGTGTTACATTTCACCAGTAGCCTATAAGAGTGCCTATTCCCTAAAACAAGAAGGCAAACAAAAAACGAAACACAAGTTTACTGATGTTAAATAAAAAGATGGGTATTATTTGTACCCGGGAAACCCAGGAGAGGGAGGCCCATGACCAGTGGACATGAAGTTCTGATTCTCAATAGATTTATTATGCTCATGAGTTTAGTGCATAGGTAAAGACTCCATTTTTGCAGGGCCCCACCATGCATCTCCACAGTGCATTGGACTTTCCAGCTGTGTTCTGGGTAAAGCAGGGCTGCTCAGCTTCAGCTTGTGTGGAAGCTCCACCCTGAAAACTCCCATGTCAGGGTTATTTTATGCAATTCCAAGTGTAGCTTGTATCAGTGTCTCTGTTCACTTAATTACCATCTTCATTAGTGTCTATCAGTGCCAGAATAGGTATGATATTGATAAGGAAATTCACTCTGTCCATCCATGCTCTGTATAAATATTTGGACTAATAAGTAAATGTTCTTGGGGCCTCTAGGTGAAAGTCAAATGACATTGATTTTTCATCACATGTAACAATATGGTGTAGAAATGGTTCGCCTTTATGTCATGACAGCAAAGAAAGGCAAGCCTCAAGACAATTTCTCTCCTGATGCTCGTATGATTCATGCAGTACCCATCATCTATCCAGCTTCTTTACCTTACTCATTTGTTTCAAATGGTCCAATATTGTTGGAATAGTAGCATCAAACCTTGCTGCTAATTCATGTGTAGGTTGATATGGATTCGCTTCCACTACAGCTTTCAGCTCATCATTATCCACGTTGGTCTCAGTTCGCCCACATGGCTCATTTTCAAGATTAAACTCACCAGAATGGAACTTCTCAAACCATCGACATACTGTATGTTCATTAGCCACATCCTTCCCAAACCCTTCATTGACATTTCGAGCTGTCTGCACTGCATTGGTTCCATGACGGAACTCATATTAAAAAATAACACAAATTTTTTACTTATCCATGGTTTCACAAAAATTTCTCTAAAAAAAACTTTCAAAGAAAATCACAAGCCAAAGCATGTATTTGAAAGAATAAGCTTGTACCTTCACAAAAATAAAACAAGAAGTGTTAAAGTGAAATGTCAAAAAAAAAAAAAAAAGTGCCTATTCCTCAAAATCTGTGCCCAAACTTAGCATTATCAGCCTTTTTTGTTGTAGCCATTCTAGTGGGCTTTTGACTTTAATATGCATTTACCTAAGACTACTGATGCTTGATAGGATGGCCTGGCTAACAAATTATCTAATGGAAAAAAATAAACTGTCTAACAGAAAGTAAGAGGAATAAACTCACAACACATAATTGTCCCTTTGAAGAGAAAACTCTAGCACAACTGTCCTTTTGTTTGATCAACCACCTGGGGCCTAAATCATTATCTCTAAGAGTTTGTTTTCACAGCCTTGAAGAGCCCTAAGCAGACAACAGGGCTGTGAACTCACCTCATCAGGGTTCCTGCCAGAACCACATTCCAAGGACTCTCATAAGTCAGCCTCACGGAGAAGACAGGGGGAAAGGGGGAAAAACAGACGCAGAAGCTGCACAGCCGTTTTTGCTATCAGCTGGCAGCAATCACTTTTTTACTTTTTTTCCTTTACTCCCTAATAAAAACCCCAAACCTTTTGTCCTTCCTTCCGGCACTTCCCCTTTCTTTCTTTTGTGTGCCAAGCGCTTGCTCTCTCTCCCTCTCTCTCTCTCTCTCTCTCTCTCTCTCAGAAAAGGTAAAGTAAACTTTTTGCTTCTTTCTATCCTAACGTTTGTGTCAAGAATTCTTTCTCATCCCGCATCATGAGTCCCCACCCTAACAATGTTGAGAAATTTTTTTATTTGCTGATTTGCTGTCCATTTATCTGTTTTTTTAATAAAAATGTCTGTTTGATTCTTTTGCCCATTTTAAAAATTGAGATGTTTGCTTTAATATTATTGAGCTTTAAGGGTTCTTTATATATTCTAGATAAAAATCCTTTACCAAATATATGTTTTGGACATATTGTCTCAGCCTTTTTATTTTTGCAAGTATCTTTTGTATGACCATTTTTATTAAATTATTAAATAATTTTGATGAAGTCCAAAGTTTCTTTTATAGTTTTTGTCCTACTTAAGACTTTCAAATTTGTTCCTTTATTCATTCACTCACTCAATCCTGTATCAGATATTTACTTAGTGCCTGTCATGTGTTAAGCACAGAGCACACAGAAGGATTCTCCCTGTGCTCACAAAGCTTGTAGTCTATGGGAGTAGCAGACATAAATAGATAACCCACAAATGAGTATATAATCTGAAACTGGGATGCTTGTTATGAAGGGAGAGACTAGGACAATGTGAGGGAAAGTAACAAGAGCTTTATTTGGATGGCAGTCCAGGGAAGGCCTCACTTTAAAAACTAAGTTTAAACTGAGTCCAAGAGAAGCAATGGGAAGGGGAAGAGGTTCCCTGGTGGCAGGAACTGCCTGTGCAAAGGCCCTGAGGCAGGAAGGAGCTTGGGGAATCCTCAGAATAGAGGCCCCAGAGTGGCTGGAGCAAGGCTGGCAACCCAACCAGGACCAGGTCAGGCGGGACCACATAGGCTGTGCCAAGGCCCAGAGACTTAACAAAGGCAGTAGGGGCCACAGGAGAGATTTAAGCTGGGTTGTGATGCCACCGGGCTCGTGTGTTTAAAGCTCTTCTGTCTGCAGTGCGGAGAGTGGGTTGGGGGAGGGATGGGAAGGGAGAAGAGCTCCAGGAAGGGGGAGCAGAGTGCAGGCCCTCAGGCAGAAGTGTGGGTGGACGTGTTCCAGGAACTGCAGGGGTGAGGAGCCAGGAGCAGCAAGGAAGGGGAGAGGGCACGAGATGAGGGTGGGGATTTGGGCAGGGCCAGCCCCATGCGGCTTCATAGGTGCTGGCTCAGAGGATGGCTTTTAAACGGAGAGGAATGAAGTAATCTATTTTTTTTAAACTTCTCCTAAAGTGCAGCCTCCCTTTGTCGGACACCCACCCCTGACAAGGTGTCAGGAGGCTCAGCTCGTACAGGATGGGGGAAGGAGGTCAGACAGATTAGGGTCCTGGCACTGACCTTCCCAGCTGTGTGACCTTGGGTGGGCTCCTGAACCTCTCTGAGCCTCAGCCCCCTCCTCAGGGAATGGGGCTGAGTCCCTACTCCACAGGGCTTTCAAGAGGGCCTAACAAGCTCAGGTGTGTGGCTCAGGACTCCGTGCTGTCATCCATGTCATTGTGAGTCCATTTTCCTTGGAGGGGAGGGGGCACCACAACATCCCAGGAGGCAAAAGGGCCAGGGGTTGTCACTTCCATTTTCCAGATTAAAAAAACTATGGTCCAGGGAGGAGAAGTGACTCTCCCAAGGGTGGCGGGTGGCGGGCAGTGCCCAGGAGACTGAGAGGCTTAGGATGGAGGGGTGGTTACAGTTGGTGCTCTCCAGAGCCCCGTGGACATAGGTTCCAAAACCTTATGCCTGCCACTCACCAGCTAGTGCCTGGTTCAGGTGGCCTAACTTCTCTGGGCCTCAGTGGCCTATCTGTCAAATGGTCATCGTGCCCTCCTGCCCCGTGGGGTGTGAGGACTGGACGAGATGGTGGGGGTGAGGAGCTGCACCACTCCTAGCACCATCACGTCAATGCTCTGGCAATGGGACAATGGTAACTGTGGAATCTGGGACCTCTCCCAGTCTGCAGAGGGACTGAGGCTGTCTCCATGCCTGTGCCTGGGACTGGGTGGAAACTGCTTATTAAACTGGCAAAGGAGGAGCGCTGGGGTGAGGTGGTGAGGGCACTGCGGCACGATAATCAGTTGCTCTCCCCTCTCTGGGGAGTGGTCACCCTGCCCCTCCCCCACTGCTTTCCCCACTTGTCTCTTGTGGGGACCTGCTGTTATCTCTCCACTGAGATAACAATACCAATAATTGCTAATAATCCTAAGTCTCAGACCCTGTTCTCTTTGCAGAGTTGTGTCAGAGAAACTGCCTGGGACCAGGCCACTGTTAGTGTTCCCCAAGAGAGGAGAATCCTAAAAAAACATCTAAAGGCAGGACTTCCTGTCTCACTGCTTTGTGGCCTTGGGCTGGTCCTTCCCTGCCCTGGGCCTCAGTTTCCCCATATGCAAAACGTGGCTGTTGAACTTGATGTTTGGAGGAGTGAGACGTGTCCGTTACTTTGAGCAGAGAAGTTCCACGGGATATTCGGGGACTGTGGGGGAAGGAGGGGGGAGGGGCAGAGGCCACACCAGAGCCACGACTCACAGCTGTCGAGTGGTCATAAGGTGCCAGGTGCTGTCCTGAGCGCTCCACGTGGATGAACCCAGTTGGTCCCCACACCATCAACCGGAGGTAGGCACTGCTATTATCCCCACTTTATGGATGAGGAAACTGAGGCACAGAGCGGTGTGTGATGGCCAGAAGGCCACTCCAAGAGACAGTGACAGATCCTGCTTGGCCTCCTGTGTCACCCTAGGGAAGGAGCCTCACCTTCTCATCTTTAAGGAAGGACGTAGGAGAAGAGGAAGAGGACCTGAAACGAGTGTGAGGTCTGCCGGGGCCAGGAGCTGCCAGGTGTCCCACATGTGAGGTTAGAGCCCCAGGACGTCCCCTGCAGTAGGAAACATCACGTCCATTTCACAGGCAAGGGAACTGCTGCCCAGAGAGGTTTAGGCACTAGGCTAATGCCACACAGCAAGTGTGTGGGATTCAAACCCAGGTCCCTCTGATTGCCCCCAGCCCTCACAGACTGCTTTGGGGCTGGCTCACCCCCACCTGACTGGAGCTAGGCTGAGGTGCGGGTAGAGGCAGATCGGGCTGTCAGCCACAGGTGCTCTCAGGCCAGCAGGCAGAGAAGGAGACCCAGAAAAAAGGATGTCGGCATAGCCTTAGGACCCCTGACCTATGGCCAGAGAGGAGACAGTTCAGGCCTGGGCAGTGAGGGGGCAGAGGAAACATGGAGATTTGGGGGGATGAGCAGTGCACGGAAAGGGTGGGCACAGAGTGAGCTCTGGGATGGAGGTGGCACCCTGGGAGGTGAGTCAATGGGACTAGGCAGGACCCCAGTTCAGGAGGAGCTGAGAGGGGCAGACAAGCAGAAAGTCCTAGTTCCTGGGCTGAGTAGCCCAGAGCTGCGGTCCCCAACCCCTGGGCCACAGACCAGGTTGCACAGCAGGAGGTGAGCAGCAGGCTAGTGTGCAAAGCTTCATCTGTATTTACAGACGCTCCCCATCACTCGCATCACCATCTGAGCTCCGCCTCCCCCCAACCCCCATCTGTGGAAAAATTGTCTTTCATGAAACCGGTCCCTGGTGCCAAAAAGGTTGGAGACCACTGGCCCAGAGCACCGGTCTCCCATCAGCCTATGGCTCTCACCAGCCCTGCCCTCTTCAATATGGTCCTCCCAGAGATGAGAGGGGACCTTTGAGCCCCCTCAGCTCCCAGCACTCCATGGTTCCTCTTCACTCTCAGAGGAAAAGCCAGAGCCCTGGGCATGGCCTATAAGCACCTACCCCCACCCCCCAATCTGCTCCCAGGCCTCCCTGTGACCTTGTCCCCTGCTCTCTCCTTCACTCACTGAACTCTAGCCACCCTGACCTCCTGCCAGTCTTCAAAGAAGCCAGGCTGATTCTGGCCTCAGGGCCTTTGCACTTGCTGTTCCCTCTGCTAGCAACATGCTTCCCTCAACTGTAACCAGGGCTGTTCCTTCACTTCATTCGGGTCTCTCTGAAGTATCACCCACCCCAGCCCATCACTTTCTGCACCCCCTGCATTATTTTTCTTTATAGCCCTTATCACCCTCTGATATTATTTATATATGCATTTGTTTATTTTGTTTCCTCTTCACATCATGCACTAGATTGTGAGCTCCACAAGTGCAGGGATTTGGCCTGTCCTCTTTCCGGCTCTATCCTAAGACCATAGGACAGTGCCAGGCACATAGTAGGTCCTCAGCAAATGAAGAGGTTGGACCCATTCCCAAGTTCAAACCCAGCTTCTTAACTCCTTTGTGGTGTGACCTTGGACTGGATTCTTGACTTCTCTGAGCCCAGTGTGTCTTATCTATTAAATGGACATAATAGTCATGTCAAACTCACAAAGGGGTCATGGAGTTGTCAAGAGTTGATGCAGGCAAAGGGCCCAGAGTGGGTCCTGGCACACAGTATATCTTCAGAAATGAGAGATACAATTACTGCTGCTGCTGCTGCTGTAACAGTAGTAAGGAAGGGGCTCAGGTGCAATTTATTTATTTACTTATGCATTGATTCTCTTCCTCCCTAAACCCCTATTGACACATCTGCTTCCAGATGCTGAGATCACAGACAATTGGGCCCAGGGAAGATCATAGTTTAGTGGGGAGAAGACCAGGGAATTGATAACAAGGGGCTGGCCATGTGCAAAGACAGAAATAGACGCAGAGGTTGAGGCACAAAGCCAGGGAGGATCAGCTTTATTTGTGAAAAGCAGACAAGGCTTCACAGAGGAGAGGATGTTGGGGCTGGTTCCGAGGTATGAGCAAGAGCTCACCAGACTGACAGAAAGGGAAGAGCATCCAGGCAGAGGGAAGGGGGGGGCCAAAGCAGGGGAAGGTTCTTGCCTGATGTGTACCTAGTGGGTGTCCGTGCCTCTGCATGGACTGTGACCAGAGGGCACCATGGGGCCTGGGAAGGGTGTCCAGCAGAGAGGGACCCAGCCAGCTTTGTGCTGCCGGGGATCACTCTGAGGCTGAGTGGAGGGCAGGTTGAAGTGGACGAGGCTGTAAGACAGGGAAGTGGCAGGTACTGCCTTGGGCATTGCTGCAGCATTACCTAACTGAGTCAGGAAGTCTCAAAACAAAGTTTCAAATTACCCTGATCAAAACAGGATGGAGGCAGGGCAAGTTCCAACCAGTTTGGACCAAGATGGTGGAGAAACAGAGGGTGTCACCCTGATTCTAGGAAAACACTGCCCCTGCCATGAATATTCCTCCCCTTGTTTAGCCTATGATTAAGCCATTGCTTAAATCAGTGGTCCCCAACATTTTCGGCACCAGGTACAGGTTTCTTGACCCCCCACCAAGGTTTCATAGAAGACAATCTGCAGCCCAGTCCCTAACAGGCCTAACAGGCTGCCGCAGACAGGTACCAGTCCGTGGCCTGGGAGTTGGGGACCGCAAGCTTAAATAGAAAGGTAATAGGAACCAGGGGGCCGGTTCTCTTCTGCAGGGAGAAAGAGCCTCTGCTCTGCCTGTGGAGTAGACTTTCTATAGTTTCTGAATAAATCTCGCTCTCACTTTATATGGTCGGCTCACTCCTCAATTCTTTCTTGCACAAAGCCAAGGACCCACTTGGTCTTCAGGTGGCTCCCAGCATTGGGAGTCACTTTCCTGTGTCAGTTGAGAGCAAAGGCTGGTCAGTGCATGGAGCTTTGGGTAGTGGGGAGAGGCTCAGCTGGAGGATACCTGGGAGGGGCCCACTGATGAAGATGGGCCAAGGTCAGCTCAGGAGACCTAGTGGACGAGATGCTGAAATGTCTGAGCTGCTGAATGTGGTTCCTTCAACCCCCAGCTCACATGAGACTCCTCCCATCTAGGTAGGGCTGGGCTGGCAGGTGGGGCTCAGTGGCTGTGAGATCAGAGAGCTGGGATGAGAGGCGAGTCAGCTAGGGCATCACCCTCACAGACACAGGGGTGTCAGGAAGGAGCATTCTGTACCTGAACCATGGCGGCAAAATCTGACAGGACTGAGCAGTCTCCTCCCCACAGAAAGCTGTAGGGAAACACATTTGTTTCCATGACACACTTATGTTTTCAGAAGACAATGTGATTGTTTTCCCAATTTTGCACTGGAAAGCAATGAATGGAAGACTCCACCTGCTGTGACAGTCGCATCCTCCCCCAGGCACTAAACAATGTAATAGCTTCCAGGCCCAGCTCACTGGTGCCTGAAATCCTTCCACTGGAGCTTCGTTTCTTTGGCTTTCAGCTTTGTCCTTTATAAAAATGCAAATACCTACACAAAAATCATGTATTCAAGGAAAATAACTTATGCTCATTCATTCTACAAATATTTATTGAGTCCCTTCTCTCAATAAGGCAGTGGCTAGAGGCTGGGAGTAAAGAGATTAATTAAGACTTGGTCCAGGCTTTCAAGGAACTCACAAGCTGTGTGTGTGCACCTGCATGCTTATTTGTGGTCTAGGGAGGGCAGACATGACGTGGAAACATAACTGTAACAGTGTTGCCAGTGAGGTTGTAGGTACAAGACGCCTTGGGAACCCACAAGAGGAAGAGGCTCAAATTACGTGTTGCTCCAAGTCATACTAGGGATCTCATATGCCAGGGAAGAGAATCCCGGGGCACAGCAAGGGCAAATGAATGGAGCCACGGCCAGTATGGGGAAGGGGACCCCACGCCACTCACCCGGCTTGGCCATAAGGCGGGACATGGAGATAGGGCTGCAGCAGCAGGGAGGAGGTTCTCACTGATGGGATCATATCACGATCTCAGGCCATGGCGTCTGCCTCAGCGCTCTGCGGCCCCCCCACCTTCCAAGTCAGCTCTTCCCACCGACACCACGAGACCGACCCTCCTTTGGGAACTACCCGCCCCACTCTTACCACGTGGCCTGAATGCACCACCCACAGCTCCAGGCCTGGATTCTGATTGGCTTAAGCAGTCAATCTAGCCCATCCTGCTGAATGCAGTGATTGGGTCAGAGAATAGCACGTGACCCAGCTCAGACCAATGAAAGGTGAGGAGCTGTTTGCTGGGGTTTCTGGGAAGGAGGAGCTGCCCCTCTCCTCGGAGGGATCTCCCAGAGGGGACCCGCCCTCTTCTTCTGGTCGCAGTGGAGTGAGGGTGTGACGGGACAGCAATGGCAGCCACACGTGGAGGAGGACAGAGAGGAGACAATGCCGGAGAAAGAAAGCCGGAGCCTGGACCCTGGGCCACAGGGCCCCTGGGTAGACCCACCTGTGCCCTTCTCGGTTAGCTGAGCCGCTACATTCCCGCATTGTTCAAGCCATTTTGCTTGTTGGGTTTTTGGTTTCGCTCAGGTTGTGTTTTGTTTTCTTTTCTTTTTTCTGTTACTTTCAACCGGGCGCGGTGGCTCACGCCTATAATCCCAGCACTTTTGAGAGGCTGAGGCAGGAGGACCACTTTGAGCCCAGGAGTTTGAGACCAGCGAGGGCAACATAGTGAGACCCCATCTCTAGGAAATATCAAAAAAAGATTGGCTGGGTGTGGTGATGTCCATCTGTAGTCCCAGCTACTTGGGAGGCTAAGGCAGGAGGAGCGCATGAGGCCAAGAGTTCAAAGCTGCAGTGAGCTATGATCTCGCCACTACACTCTTACCTGAGCAGCTGAGCCAGAACTTGTCTCAAAAAAAAAAAAAAAAAAAACCCAGAGCCATTGCTCTGCCCTGCTGGGTGACATGGGCTGCCACTCGGAGGGAGGGACACAAGGCTGTATTCACAGGCTGGAGCAGAGAAGGAGAGAAGGCAGAGTTGGAGAAGGCAGAACCAGTGAGTCAGGGGCCAAGGCCTGGGCTGGGCTGGTGACCTCAAACCTACCTATAGTCTTTCTAGGACTAGGGCTCTTCTCTTGAGGACAGGTAGGAGGCAGATACAGGTGTAGAGGGTGAGAGCCTAGGTTGTACAATCATCAGTTTAGTCAATTATTGATCAATTTAGCAGTGTCTTCCAGCCTGGGACTTGCAGTTGCTAGTTGGGAAGGTGGGCAATGATGAGGGAATTAGACAAAAACATATACTTATCAATTGTAATAAGGGCCACAAAGGAGATGTGATGGGGAATCAACTGTAAGCAATTAAAAGCTGTGCAACAGAGATGGCTGAGGTTGGGAGAGGAGTTAATTGATATTTGTCTTTGAATATGTCTTAATCCTCACATAACCTTGCATGTCAATAAACATGTCAATTTAAAAGGTCAGATTGGATAAAAAAGAAAGACCTAACTGTATGCCATGTACACAAGAAACACACTTTAACACATTAACTGCCACGTCAGTTGTATTTAACTCACACAAGTTTTGAGCCCGGGGTCTCATGAAGCATGTGTAACTCACACGTCTCTTCACCTTGGGAACGAAAAGAACTATTTTTCAAGTTGAGTATAACTCACACACAGAAAACAATAAAAAATAACAAATTTTTCATTAATTAGAAAGGATCATTTTGTTTTTGAGGTTCTTATTCTGTTTTCATAATAAAACACAGTGGCCCCAAGGAAAAATTTTTTTTCTAGTGTGGCAGTCAGTGTGTTAAATATCAAGACACATTCTAGGTTGAAAGTAGAGGGTTGGAAAAAGATACACCATGCAAAGATTAATTGAAAGAAAGTTAGAGTGGTTATATTATAATATCAGAAAAAGTATATTTCAGGAAATATAACATTACTAGGGATAAGTAAGATAATTTCATAACAGTAAAGAAGTCAATTCATTAGGAGGACATACAATCCTAAATGTCTATGCACCAAATAACTTTAAAATACATGAAACAAAAACTGATAGAACAGCAAGGACAAATAAATGAAGTCAATTAAAATCAGAGATTTTAGTACACCAAAAATTAGTTAGTAAATATATAGAAGCTTTAAACAGCACAATCAATCAACTTGACCTAATTGACAATTATAAAATACTCAAAACAATAACAGCAGAATACACATTCTTTTCAAATGCACATGGATCACTTAACAAGCTAGATCATATTCTAGGCTATAAAAATGTCTCAATTAATTTAAAAGGATTCAAGCAATACAAGTATGTTCTCTGACTGTAATGGAATTGAATTAGAAATTAATAATGGAAAGATATCTAGAAAATCACCAACTACTTGAAAACTGAGTAACACATTTCTAAATAACCTATAGGTCAAAGGGGAAATAAAAAAGGGAATTAGGAAGTGTTTGGAGCTAAATGAAAAATTTTAAACTACATATCAAAACTTGTGAGATGCCAACTAAATCAGCACTTGGGACCTTTATTGTAGTACCAATGGCTTATAATAGAAAAGAAGAAAGGTCTCAAATCAGTGATCTCAGATTCAATATTATGAAACTAGAAAAGGAAGAGCAAATAAAACACAGACTAAAGGAAGAAAGGAAATAACAAAGATCAGAGTGAAAATCAATGCTATAAAAACCAGAAAAGTAATAGAGAAAACCAATTAAACTAAAAGCTACTTCTCCGAGAAGATCAATAAAATTGATAAACCTCTAGCCAGGATAAAAAGAGAAAAGACACAAATTATAAATGTTAGGGTGGGAAGTCACACTGCAGGCTACGAAAGAATTCTCAAAGATTAGGATAGGTTTGAAGCAAAAAGTTTATTTTACTTTCCAAGAGAGGAAAAGGGCACGGCATGAAAGAAAGAAGGAATGCCGGCACCAAGGATGAGTGGCTTGAGCTTTTATTGTTGCAGGATGATAATAGGAGGTGTGGTTTTTTTCCTTCTTTGCTAGACTGGATTTATCGGGCTTCTCAGAATGTGGCCTGGCCGATGTGGAGCAGTCTGTCTGCTCCATACTGTTCCTGCTTTGTAAAACAAGCTCTTAAAAAAACAAGTTAAGCCACAGGTGGTTAAGCAAACAAAGGGGCAGTTGTGTGCAGTGATGTTTCCCCCTTTTCTTAAAATGCTAGATGGCTTACTAACAATGCCGTCCTTTCAATCCCCCCTTCCCTTGGTTAGAATTGATATTCTTATCAATGGACTCAGAGACTGGGGTGTTTGGAGCACCCCAGTGTTGGTCAGTTTTTTTGTAACTACTTAATGGTGATTTAGGGTCACAGATTTGTCCCTGCCTGAGAGTCTAATTGAGAGTCATTAAGAGGGAAATGCTGAAACCAGACAGTCTTAAAAGCCAGAGTAGAAGTGGGATAGGGATCACGTTGGAGGGAAACAGCAGGGCTCGAATTTGGTTTTGTATGAATGTTATTAGATAGTGGAGAGTGGAAGGTCTGGAAGTGAGTGTCAAAAGCAGAGTCATTAGGGGTCTTAAGAGAGGTGTCGACCAAGAGAAACATGGCCACACAAGGAGTTTAAAATTTTACCAATTACATCTACTAGAATTACCTAGTTAATAAAGGGTATTAGCTTTTTTTTTTTTTTGGGTTTGTTGGAACTTTTTAGATAAGGAATCTCAGGTTAGACTTGAAAGTTTCTTGGATCAAGCCAAGGATTTATCTGTGTCATTAGATATCTGTAGGAATTGGGTAATTTTATTTTTGAGGTCCCAAAGTAACTTGGGGTTTATGCACCTTTCAGAAGGTGATATTTTTTACTTACTACAGATCAGGAAATGTTATTGATGAGGTACCCGGCCAGTTTTTTTAAAAAGGCTTTTTATCAGTCTTATAAAGTCAATCTTAATTTTTTAATGTAGGTTGGGCATGTCTGAAAATGTGTCATTTTAGTCAAAGGCTTGATAACAACTTATGTAAATAGCAATACTGTCATAAATTAAGAATATTTATAAATAGTTTTTAAATTTTGGAGAAATTAAGTAGAGAGAAAAATAAATGTTTTAAATTTTGTTTATAAATATATATTTTGTTGTAAGTTATGAATAGTTTAAAATAAGGAAAAAAGTTTTTTTGACTTCTGGAAAATAAAACACAAAAAGAATCTGTAATGTTTTAAACAAAAAGTAAACTTCAATCTTTTTAAAGTGTAGTTTTTCTATGTATCAAAAACCTGATAAAGACAATACAGGGATTATCTTGATAAAGCATAAAATCTTTGTTTCTTTTGGGCCAGTTATCGAAAAAGTAAAGAAAAACCTTTTGTAGTATAATTTTTTTTAATGGGAAACTCATCTAGACAACCTGGAAGTCAAGCCTGGTGAAAAGAGTACTTAAATTAATTAGACACAGGAAGAGTTTCCGGGATCATTAGTATGCAGTATATGCAGAGAAATGTGGGTAAAAATAACTAGTATCTTGAGTAAGGGAGCAAGTGACTCTTAGTAACAGCATGAAAAGTTTTTTGACCACATTGAATAATTTAGACATATCAAGAAAATCTGGGTATAGAATTAAGTTATACTGGAGGAAAACATTGTTTTTCTACACCTTTAAGATAAAACGTTTTAACATCAGGCCATGTTAATAGACTTAGAATCAGAAAGTTACAGGAGCTGACAAAAAAGGTTGAAGGAGAGAGTTATCATCTGTCTTGTCAAGGGGAGAAAATGCTAAAAGCAGCAAAACATAGCAAAAGTTGAACTTTGGGAATATAAGCCTGAGAATTATATTTTAATAAAATTATGAAATTTTATTAAGAGTAAATCAATATTTTAAGAGGACCTTGTTCTTTTAACCAAAATTTTTAAAACTATAGTCAAAAGGATTACATATACATTTTTTATGAACTTTATTTTGACTTGTATAGACCATCATAACATATTTAATTTTTTGTTTTGTTTTAATTTTTTAAAATAACCATTTATTTCATTTTAGGACAAAAGTTAACCATGTAAGATGTTTTATCTAACAATATTTTTGTTTAATTTTTTTATCAAATATATATTTTTATGTCATATAACTTTTTTATTAAAAAATTTATTTTTTATATAGAAATTTTTTTTACCTGGTAGTTTTAATCACACACATCAATCACAATGTCAACTCTTAGAAAAACCTAGGAAGGTAAAGTAATTTTGAACTGTTATCAATCACTAAGTTTTATTATTACTCTTAAATATAGTTAGTTTTTATCTCATATAAAAATATGATGTCAAAGTATATAAACTTAAACTTATGTTTAACAATTAATGTTTTAGTATTTTCTTATAAATTACTCAAATATTTAATGATATTTATTTTATGTTCTTTAACTTACTATAACATGATTTTAAGATTTTAAGTTACTGAAAAGAATTTTGAAATCATAACAGGTATCATATTAAGTCATTTTTCTGTTAATCATTTTATAGCCTGTGAATATTAGATATTTACCTTAGTGAGAACATTAAAGTTAAATACATGAGTATTTTTGTTGATAATTTATAAGATTTAACTGTTTTATTAAACCAATAATATTAATTCATTTTACTTATCAAGGATTACATAAATATAATTTTTTTAGTTGGTTTATAGTTTTATAATCTGTGTCAAACCCTGAAATATTAAAATATAAAAATGACTAGTAGTCCCAGGCAAAATGTATGTTGACAATTTGAAAACAGTTTTATTTTTATTTTACCAATAGTATTTTTAATAACTTAGTTTATGTATCAGAAATTTATTAAATTTACATGAATTTGAAAAAAAGTTAAACTTATTAACTTAATTTATGAGTGCACCTTTGTAAATCAATTTGGTACTATGTATAAATAACATATAACATAATACATGTACACATATAAATATATTTAAACATATATACATATATGCACACAAGAGTCTTAATAGTTTTTACTTTTAAATTCTAGCCATGAGATAATAATAAGATCAACAGTTTGTAAAAGATGATTGGATTTAAATTGTTTTTGACAAACTTGGAACTTGTTCACGTGACCAAACTTTAGTTGTCCCAATAGGTAATGTAATGAAATCTATGGACCAAAGTTTTGGGTAAAGTAGTTTTCATAGCAGTTTGAGGTTTTTTTTTTTTTAAGTCTCTTTTATCTCTTTTTTTCTTTAGTTTTAAATGGGTTTTTAATGTTCACATTGTTGTTCGAACTGGCTGTTCCAAGTAACCTTGAATTAGTGATATCATAGACAGTGTGAGTTTTACCTCAATACCAGTAACTTAGCCACTACAGTTTCAAAGAAGAAAGAAAAGTAAATAGAGAGTTTAACAGACTCTATATTTTAATTCTAGAGGGGCAGATTGACCATTTGAGTTCTGAACTTTTTTGATGTAATTTGTCCATCAGTTTAAACATGTGTACACAGAACATAATACATGGAGACCAGCTGGAGTTCTAGAAAACCTGACATGTCTTTGAATTTTTTCACAGACAGTATATCTACATGGCATATATACACATGTATACATATACCAAATGGCATTTGAGGTTTTTTTTTTTTTGATAAAATATTTGATTTATGTGCTTATTTTTCCTTTTTCCTAAGCCAATTAATTAGAGTTCTTTTACATATTTTGGTAGTGAAATATTATATGCACATGACACATATAGATACACAAACATATAGATATACAGAAGCAGATATTTCTAGGTGAAACAAGGTGGAAAATTTATATTTTGAAAGCATAGAGCTAGGACTTTAGGCCTAAATATTGTACCGTTATTTGTTCCTATCAAGGGAAGAAAATAAAAAGGTTGTATGTGAAGTCCCAGTTAAGCTTTTCCCAAGAGTCAGAGAAAGGAAGCCTGTGGTGTCAAAAGGAGTTGGTGTCTAACTTAACCATAAGATCTTCTTCCAGTAAGGGGTAGGGCAATGGGAAGTACTAGAAAAGAATGAGTTATGACCTGATCTCTCAGTGGGCAGAGGAGTTGTGGAGTATGCAGGGGGTTTGGACGTTACATTTTACACTGATCATGGAGATAGGAGAGGGGAAACGGAGGTCCTGAAAATTTAGGAAGAGTAGAAGAAGTGTCTTCAGTGTTGATCAGAAAATCGACTTGTTCACCTGCAGCAGAGAGAGTCACCCTAGGCTTGGCCATCCCGATGTTGTGCAGTGGAGTCAGTTCCAAAGCCGGGGTGTGTCAGCCAGACTGTAGCAGTCCCAGAAGATCTGTGGGTGTGGAGGATGTGGGCTTGGGGGGCTCGCCAGTTCCGGAAGGCAAGGGTGGTCCCGTGTCTCAAGGAGAGGACACGCCTGCTTCTAGTGCCCCTCCCTTTTATAGAGAGGGCACAGTCCCAGCGGAGCCTGCTCTCTGGGGCACCTTTTTATTCCAGTGACCCAGTTGGTTGTAGTTGAAGCAGGGCTTAGTTTCTGGAGAAAGACGTGGTCCTGGTGACTTTTTGCCTAAGCCTCTTGGGTAATTCTGTCTCTAAAAAGCTCCTCCTATAGCAGTAGTCACCATTTGGAAAATTTTTTTGTTCTTAGGCCCACTGTCGCTCCTGTTTTTTCTTTTTTTCTCTCCTCTCCTCATCTCGGTTATTAAAGACCTTGAAGGCCAGGTCTAAAAGTTCTGCTTGTGGCATTTGAGGCCCCTTTTTAAGTTTTTGGAGTTTACGCTGCATACAGGGGGCCAACTGGGAGATGAAGCATATTGTTAAGATGGTTTGTCCCTCCCTTGTGTGAGGATCTAAGTTAGTAAAGAGGTGAATGGCCTCAGACAGTCATGAAAGGTAAAGGGCTGGGTCTTCATCTGGGCCCTGAGTAATTTATTATGTAATGTCTTCTGACACAGCAACCTCCCAAAGAGGGAGTTTTTGTACAGATGGGGAGGGATTTTGGAATGGCCGGCTGGAGCGAGTGCGGCGGGGTGAGAGTGGTGGAGAAGGACGAGGGGAAGAGGGAGGGGGAGAAGTAACATGCAGAAAGCAGAGCGAAGATCAGGATGTCGCGTAAGTTCATAGGAAGCCTGAACGTGGGGAACTGCACCACTTGTTGAGCCAGCAACAATGAAGGTCTATTTGAAGGGTGGTGTTACGATTAAGAGATCCATTCTTGGGCCAAACTTCCTGGTCTTCTCGTTTATACTGCGTCCAGGCTGTATTGTAACAGAAGACTAAATGTTTGGGCCAGAGGTCAATAAGTCCCAAAGTTTTAAAATTCTTAAGGAGACATTCCAACAGGGAGTCTTTAGGTGGGGCCAACTGAACATTGTCCATGGTGATAACCAGGAGAAAGAAAAAGAAAGGACTTTTCAGGGATGGTCATATGTTGAAAGAAGAGTGTCTAAGAGGGGTGTCCCCAACTCAGACCACCTTGGGATCTAATCAGGTGTCCCTGAGATCTGAGTCAGACTGAAACCTAGAGATCTGGCCAAAAAGTGGGTGTCCCTGAGTTCTGACCCAGACAGAAACCTAGAGAAACCCAAAGCCAGGCTTCCCAGGGTCTGGGTGAAGACCGGTAGGGGTGGTGTTTTTGTTTTTGTTTTTCTCTGCTAGACTGGCTTTATTGGACTTCTCAGAATGTGGTCTGGCCAATGTGGAAGAGTCTGTCTGCTCCATACTGTTCCAGTTCTATAAAACAAGCTCTTCAAAAACAAGTTAAGCCACAGGTGGTTAAGCAAACAAAGGGGCAGTTGTGTGAAGTGATGTTTTCTCCTTTTTAAAAATGCTAGGTGGCTTACTAACAATGCTGTCCTTTCAATAAATATCAGAAATGAGAGAGATGACATCAGCACAGATTCTACAGCTATTAAAAGGGTAGTAAGGGAGTATTATGCACAACTTAATGGCAATATGTTTGACAAGTTAGAAGAAATGGACTAATTACTTGAAAGATACAAACTGCCAAAGCTCACTAAGGAAGAAATATATAACATGAAGGGTTATAAATCTACTAAAAACTAAAATAAATTTACTAAATCTGAATCTAAAGCAAACTTTAGTAAATCTGCTAAAACTACATTTTGTAGTTAAAAATCTTTCCCAAAAGAAAAATCACAGCTCAGATGGCTTCACTGAAAAATTCTACTAATCATTTAAGGAAGAAATAATACCAATTTTATACAGTCTTCCCCCAGAATACAGATGAGTGAATACTTCCCAACTCTTTCTTTGTGGCCAGTATTCCTCTGATGCCAAAACACGACAAAGACGTAACAAGAAAAGAAAACTATAACCAATATTCATCATGAAAATAAATGCAAAATTTCTAAACAAAATTATAACAAATCAAATCCAGCAATATAAGAAAAGTATAATAAATTATAACTAAGTGGGACTTACACCAGGAATAAGGGGTTGGTTTAACATTTGAAGATCAATGTAATTCATCATATTAACAAACTCAAAAATGTAAGACTACAGGATTGTCTCACTATCTACAGAAAAAGCATTTGAAAAAATTCAACATTCATTTCTCTGGTAAAAACTCTCTGTAAGCTAGGAATAGAGATGAATTTCCTCAACCTAATAAATGGTACCTAGAAAAACTAAAGCTCACATCATATTTATGGTGAAAGAGTTAATCCTTTACCCTAAAATCAGGACGAAGACAGAATGTCTCCTCTCACCACTTCTATTCATTATTGTACCAGAGGTTCTGACCAGTCCAATCAAACAAGAAAAAAACTAAAGTCATCCAGTATAGAAAGAAAGAAATAAAACTGTCTTTATTCACATACATGACCTTTTATGTATAAAATCTGATGGAATTTATAATGTAAACAAATACTACTTGAACTACTAAATGATATTAGCAAGGTGCAGGATACAAGAGCAATATACAAATATTAGGTGCATTTCTATATGTTAGCAACAATCAGACTTAAAATTAGAAAAACAATTCCATATACAGTAGCATAAAATATGAAATTCTTAGGGACAAATATGATAAAGATGCACAAGTTCTATACACTGGAAACTATGAAACACTGTCAATTTCCCCCAATAGTTCTATAGATTCACAGCAATCCCAATCGGAAACCCAGCAGTCTCTTTTTACAGAAATTGAAAAACTGATTCTATTATCTATATGCAAATGCAAAAAACCTAGAATAGCTAAAACAATTTAAACTGAAGAACAAATTTGGAAAACTAACAGTACTTAATTTCAAGACATAAAACTGCGGTATCAAGACAGTGTAGTGTTGCCATCGAGAATGACAAATAGATCAATGGAATAGAATAGTGTCCAGAAATAGACTCACACATATACAGACACCTGATTTTTTTACAATGGCATAAAATAAGTCAGTTGAAAAAAGATTTTTTTTCAAAAAATTGTTCTGGGACCATTGGATATCCATATTCAAACAAACAAAGATTAACTTTGATCCATGCTAAATGTAAAACCTAAAACTATAAAGCATCAGAAGAAAGCATAGGAAAAAAGCTTTTATGACATTGGTTGAGGCAAAGATTTCTTAGATACAACATCAAAAACATAATTCATAAAGGAACAAACTGATAAATTGGACTTCATCAAAATAAAAAATTCTGCTCTTTGAAAGACACTTT
This sequence comes from Daubentonia madagascariensis, assembly GCA_023783475.1. NCBI lineage: Eukaryota > Metazoa > Chordata > Mammalia > Primates > Daubentoniidae > Daubentonia > Daubentonia madagascariensis. The sequence continues at coordinate 7,967,318 of JAKFHU010000117.1, forward strand.
AAAGAGAATGAAAAGAAAAGCCACAGTCTAAAAAAAAAATTGCAAATCAGTCTGCTAAAAGACATGTATTCATAATAAATATCAAAACATGATATAAGAAAACAAACAACCCAATTTAAAAACAGCAAAAGCTTTCAGCAAATACCTCATCAAAGCAGATATATGGATGGCAAATAAGCACATGAAAATATGCTCAACAACAGAAGTCATTAAGAAAACGCATGTTAAAATGACGGTCATATTCTAAGATTCGCCTATTAGAGTGGCTAAAATTAAAAAGACTGATCATACCAAGGGTTGATGAGGATATGAAAAAACTTGAATTTGTATACACTTCTGGTGGGAATATAAAATGTTTCAACTGCCTTGTGGTTAAACATACACATACTATGTGATCTAGCTATTTCACTCCTACGTATTTCCTAAAGGGAAATTAAAGAATATGTCCATACAAACACTCATACACAACTGTTCATAGCAGCTTTATTTGCGGTAATAAAAACAGCAGACAAAAAAACTTGGAAAAACTCAAATATCCATCAACAGGTGAATGGATAAACAAATTGTGATATATTCATACAGTGAAATACTATTCAGCAATAAAAAACAATGAAGTATTGATATGTACAATATGGATAAATTTCAAAATTATTATGCTGAGTGAATGAAGCCAGATAAAGAATACGTACTGTATGATTCCAGTTCTAGAAAATGCAAACTAGAATTAGAATTGTTTCTCTTGCAACAGAAAGTAGATCAGTGGTTGCCTTGGGATGATGGTAGGTGGGAGGGAAGGATTAAAAAGGGATACAAGATAACTGTTGTGGATGATGAATATGTTCACTATCTTGTCTGTGGTGATTATTCTGTTATTAAAACTTTCATTTAAATATACACAGTTACTTGTATGACAATTATTCCCCAACAAAGTTGTTGAGAGAAAAAAATATCTGGAGAATTACAAGGGTTTCCATGACAACAAGCATTTAATTGGTTGCCCTGGGAGCCCTCACTGATGCTCCTGGCAAGGCGGTGGCCAGAGCTCATCCAGGATGGGGGCCTATTCTCAGCATGGCTGCCGGAATCCCTGAATGGCATGATTAGATTGGGGTAAATCAAGTGGGGCGGAAGGAGAGAGAAGGAGGTGGAACTCAAACAAGGCGAGAAGAGATACAGACTTAGGAGCACAAGCTGAGCCTTGAGTTAAAAAACTGAGAATTGGACAGGCCTTCCACCATCCATTCCACTCCCATCTTACAGATGGGGAAACTGAGGCTAAAGAAGGGAAGGGACTTACCCCAAGCTATGCAGCACATCAGAGCAGAACTGGAACCAGCAGCTTGGTGTCCTTCCTGTCACCACATCCTTTGAAAGGTGGTACTACTTCCCAGCTAATGATAATAAATTCCCCCATACTGAACACCTACTAGGTGTCCTGCCTTGCACTAAACATTTTATGTGTAATTCTCCAGCAACTTGCCAAGGAAGACTCTATTTTTACCCACTTTTTACAGGTGAGGAAGGCCTAATCCCTACAAAGTGAGACCTGGAAAGGCCTTAGGGAATCAACCAATTCAGTCCCTATGCTCACTTACTCTCACTCATGTTTTATAGCTGAGGAATCTAAGGGACCCAAAATACAAATGGCTGCCCAGACTCAGAATTGATAGCTTTATTGAGTTCCTGTGGTTTGCTTGTACCTGGAGCTGACAGTTTATAGAGTTTAGAGAGTGGGATCACATCATGAAATGTGTCATCTGTTTATTCACTTGGTTTGAGATGAAGGGTGTGCATACACACACACGTGCGCACACACACGTGAGCATCTGAGATGTAATTCCAGAGAGGTAAAGAGGTTTTCTTCTCCTCCAAAGACACAAAGCTAAAAATAGTTAGACACATTAGTGGTATCAACCCAAAATACAGACCTAGAGTCTCTTCTCCACCACCTCCTTGCCTGACTAACACCTACTCACTTTGGGTCTCAGCTTAAAGCTCATTCTCCCCAGGAAGACTTCTCTGACCCTCATGTTCCACTTCCAAGTTTCCACAGTCCCCTGTGCCTGTACTTCCCCGTGATATCTAACAATATTGGACAGGGAGAGGTGGGGAGAGAGTGATTGAAAAGAGGCATGAAGGAACTTTCCATATTTTGACTGAGATAGTGTATCTACATGTGTACACATTTGTCAAAAATTATTGACCTACACACTTAAAATGTGTCAATTTTTATTTCCTGTGAATTACAATGTAATAAAGTAGATTTAAAAATCTTACTCTGTAGCCCTCAGTAGTATTCAGTCCATCTAGTCTCCATGCATCCCTCAAAGGGCAGGGACAGAACAGGGAACTTATGTCAGGAACACAGTTGCGTGAACCCTGTTTCAGTACCACGGACAGAGGCCTCTCCAGGGAAGACGCACTGGAGGATGTCTGCATTGTTAAGGTACAGGGATAACCTGCTAACTTCTGGCTACTGGTGTCAAGACACGTGGGAAACCCAGGTTATGATCGGCCACCTGGTCCAGCTCATTGCATCTACACAGCATGTTATCTAGACCACAACATATTTACAAACATCCAGAGAATGTCATCAGACCGAGGAGAGCACTGAGGAAGGATTAGAAAAACCTGAGTCTAGTTCTTGACTCCTACCACCTGCTCATGTCATGACCTTGGGCAAGTCACCTTCATTATCTGGGCCTCAGTTTCTCCATCTTTAAAATGAGGGGGCTGCACCTGATGATTTCTAAGGGCCCTTCCGGGAACAACCTCCATAATATAAGGATTTTACAATACAACTTGCATAACAAGGTGTTTGGGTTTTTCCTTCCGATTTAAAAATAACTCTGCCTTCTAGCTTTGCAAACCATAGTTCCTGGTTATATATTCTGTAGAGCCTATCAGCATTGAGGGAAAACTTCCCTCACCAGAGATGTCCACACCCTTCTGTCCTCAGACAGTTTGGTACCTCATCCTGCTGGGCAAGAAAGGCCTGGGACAGTCACAGACAAAGACTCAAAATTAGTCAACTCTGACAAGTGCGTGGAGCTTTGGGGTTAGACAGAACTAAATTTGGGTCCAGGCTCCACTACTCCCCCCCTGTGGAATTTTGGCTGTGTCATTCACCTTTGGGGCCCTGTGTGAGACTGAATGCCTACTGGGTATTCACGTACAGTCGGGCTGAGTCATGTGAATTCCCTCTCACATCACTCTAACATTTGCGCCCATTGTTTTGCACACAGGACGATGATTCACTCATAATTCTCCATTTAAATTTCTTCCTGATTGATCTACTAGATGAAGTTTGCCTTGAGCTTCTTATTATAATACTCATTACAGCCACCATTAGAACATGGATTCTTAACTGTTCTCCCACTAATATAATTGCTGTTAGGCTGACATGAATAATTCCTGTTCTCATTAACATAATAAAAAAGTTGTTAAGTGCATTCCTTCACCGACAAGTTCTGGATCTCTGCGCCTCTTCAGGTTTCGTTCAGTTTGAGCCAACCCATCTGCTTCTCCCTCCATACATGGCTCTTTCTCCTCCTGTCCCCACAATCGGTGGGTTGGATTCTACATCCCCTCCTTAAAGAAATGCAATGTAGATCTGCAGTGATTATTCCTGCTGCTGTTGCTGCTACTGCTAGAAATTCCCTGGGGCAGGTGAGATGCTAAGCACTTTGCCGGCATTATCCTTGTGAGAGAGGTACCACTCTCACCTTCCATTTTACAGATATGGCAACGGAGGTTTAGAAAGGTTGCGTGAGTTTTTCTCCATCATTTAACTCATGAGTGATGAATCCAACATTTGATTTCAGGTGTTCCTGACCCCAAGGCTGTACTTTTGGCATTTTGCACCATGGAAAGGAACCCATACTCCTCCTGCCCTTCCTCCTTTATATTCATTTATTTTCTCCTCATCCTCTCGCACCCTGCCCCCACCAGCTCTTTGCCCACAGCCCAGAACTTCCAAGTTTCCTGTGGATACGCAGCCTAAGACCTGTGATTCCGTCTAACTTTCCATGATAGTGAAGGGGATTTGCCTTCGAGACCCCTGCCCCCATTCCACAGGGAGCATTCCAGGGACTGCAAACACCATAGCCCAGCCTGAGACCTCTCCCCTGCCTCTAGAGCTGCTTGTCTTGGAGCTAACACATCTGCCCCCCTGCCCGGCTCCTTCTAGCAGCTCAGAAGTGGCCCTGACTCCACTCCAAGCATCACCTGGCTGCAGATGTGTGAGCCACAATAATACTGTTACAGGGTGTATTTCCTGCAACTGTGCCAAGGAGTTTCTGGACCTCGTATGATCTTCGCAGCATTTTGGGATGTAGAACATTGTGGCCACTTGAAAGACAGGAAACTGAGGGCCAGTGTAACATATTTTTGGAGGTGGAAGAAACCTTAGAGGTCGTCAACCTCCTCCTTGTACAGATAAGGAAACAGACCAGGAGATGGGGGGCTAGTCGGCAAGGTGGCCACACCAGACCCAGGGCTCTGCATCTCCAGCACCCGTGAGTAACACTGCCTGCAAACAGGGCCAGGGTATTGTTTGTTTGTTTGTATTTTCAACATGATTCCCACCCTGCCTGCTGTTCAGAGAAGCAGGTAAGTTCTTATCCCTCTGTGTCCCAGTCACCCAGCTGTCTGGATTTGGCTCAGACTCCCGGGTCTGCCATTGACTCAGCACATGTGGCCTCAGTTTTCTCAATTGCAGAATAATCTTTCTCCGGACCAAGGACTGAGTTTGAGTCCCCAGGGTATTCTGGGTGTGCTGAGATCAAAGCCAGGCGTAGTCTGTGTAACTCAGGTGATCTCAGCCAGGCAGCAGCCACTTTAGTTCCTCAACAGTGATTTAATTCCTTCTGCTAGAAACCCCAATCCATGCATATGGGCTCCATAAATTTATGTGTCTTACTATTTGCTGGGGCTGCTCTCATCAGTCATGAACAGGCAGTTGTCCAAGTGCTTCTGAATGAGCCTCGGAGTCCAGGGACAAATCTCTCCCTGTGGAGTGGCATTTTCTGGGAGGCCACATTGAATTATGTCATATTATAATAGCAATTCCCTCTGTTATTTAACCTTTACTTAACTGGAGTTGGAAGCTCCTGCTGAATCTGAGGACTTCTCCTAGCAGGAGGATGCCCTGGCTGCATGGAGGTGATTGTGTTATGGCCAGTGGAATGGGTGGCGAAGAACAGGGCCTCTGGGCTTGGGTGAGGGTACAGTCTATAGGCATTTTGATGTAGGAGGAGAAGGCTGACTTTAGCAGGGCAGACACATTGGCATAAATCCATCAAGCTTTTGCAGGACTTGTCCACTCAGCTTAGGTACCCTAGAGACACAACTCCCTATGAATTCATTCATTCATTCATGCATTCACGTTCTTACTCACTCAAGATCATTTACAGACCACCTCTCTGCTGGAGTAATGTGCTAGGTGACAGGGACACAGAGGAATAAGAACTCGCCCTTGGTCTTGAGGAGCCCGGTCTTGCTCAGGAGAGTCTGCCATGCGATGTGCTCTAAGAGACATTGGAGCGCTTAACTCTCTGGGGGAGGGGTAGGTGAGAGAGACATACATCTTAGAGTGACGGCCCCAAAACAGATCTGAGGCAAGGACTTGGGTTCTGGAGGTTTTGGGGTGGAGGTGATTCCAGGAAGCACAGGGGAAGGAGTGCAAGGAAAGGAGAAAAGCCAGCAAGGGTGTCTCGGTAAGTGGTCACCTCTGTGGCGGCAGGGCTCATCCCACTGAGGACCTCAGAGGAGCCATGTGGAGCGCACCTCAGAACTGTCCTCCGTGGCTGGGGAGGCTGGGCCTTTATCCACTGACTCCCATCCCCTGCAGTTTGAGAGCTGTCCCTGGCCTGCCTTTGGTCCCCAACGCTCGGATGCTGTGGTGCTGGAGAAAGCCCACACAGAAGAGACAAGAGAAGTGGGAAGAGGAAGGCTGTCCACTGCTGGAGGACGACTCCAGCCGAGGGCACCTGGATGGGGTGGCAACGGCATCTGCTGCAGCGTTTTAGAAGGGGTGACCCTTGAGTGGACCTCAAAGGATGAGTAGGAGTTTTCAGCTGAAGCAGGCAGGGGAGTGGCGTATCCAGGCAGCTGGGCTGTGTGGGGCAGGGGGGCAGGACGCTGCTGGTGATCAGAAGGGGACAAGTGGCTTGAGGGCCAGGAGAGCTCAGGAAGGTTTGTTTTAAGGCCAAGGAGGGGAGAGGTTTGGGCAGCTTGTACAAGAGAAGCCTCAGGCAACTGAGGTGGAAGAACCAAAGGAAGGGGACAGAGAGGGAGAGAGGTAGGATGCTGGAGAGAGCTGGCCCTGCAGAGGCGGGAGGGGAGGGGGGTCCGGAGACTGGTGGAGGGGTGGCCTTCCAGCAGGGCAGGGCACCTCTGGCCCTGGGCGGGGGAGAGAAGAAGCAGGGGAGGAGAAGGGGGCGTACCCCACACGGCCTCATTTCCCCAGCCCGGGGGGCGGCCGGCTGGCAGCAGGCGAGGGCCTGGGAGGCTGGAGTGAGGCTGGAGGAGGGCAGATGCCTGGAACAGACTTGAGGGTAAAGGGAGATGCAGGAAGGACAGAGGAGGGACGGATGATGCTGGTGCCAACTGAGGTTGCACCAGCAAATGAGCAGAAAGTGACACTGCTGGGCAGGTTCCTCTTCCCACAGCAGAGAGGGGGAGAGGGTGGGAGGAGAGTTTAGATGCGTTTATTTTTCATAACAGGGCTTCCTCAGCTCCTGGGCTTCCACTAGCCCAGCCTCCCCATCGTTTGTAGATTCATCAGACACTCATTCTTCCAGCAGCGCTTTCTGCAGCCCTACTGTATGCAGAAAACTGCTTGGCACTGGGGCCAGTCCTCAGCACATGTGTTTCCTCAGCAGCTGCTCCAAGCTCAGGGTGGAGAAAGCAGACGACCATGGTTGCCAGAGAAGAGGTTGTACCAGGAGGATGTGAGCGGATTGGGGACAGGACCTCTCTGGCCTCCTGCCTCCTCCCTGTCCATTAGGCCAGGGACAGTGTGGGCCCTGTGGAGTAGTCCGGGGCTCTTGCCAGCTTCCCTTTCCGTTCTCTTTGACCCTGGGCCGGTGACTCCCCTCTCAGGGCCTCTACTAATTGCAATGACAAGGTCTACCCAGCCAACCTCACAGGCTTCTTATAGGATCCCAGGAAATATTGGGTATTAATGGGTGGAGGACTCTTCTGGAAGCTGATTAGAGAGGCTCAGACGTTAGTGGTTTTAATCACGATTTCCTCTGCTCAGATTCCCCATCTGTAAAAGGAGAGGGCCCAGAACCCAGACACACCCAGGCTCCCCTGAGCCATTGCTTTGCAAAGCTCCCTAGGAGGGGTTGATGGAATCAGAGGCACAGGGTCTTCAGTGCTTCTCTTTGGGCAAGTTCTCAGGAAAATTCTTATCTTTGCACAGCAAGCAGATTATTCCCAAGATAGAGCTGAAAGAGGAGGAGGTGAGGACAGGCCAAGACGGCAGGAGTTAGAGGAGCCGGGAGGGGTGTCAGAAGAGATGCCACAGACACGGTGGGGGCGGGGGGAGGAAAGGACTCTGTAGGAGAGAGGCCGGAGCAGTGGGGGTTCCTCTGACTTCCGGGGATCAGGCACGGGCTGGGTCTCAGGGAAGGGACTCTGCCCCCAGCTCTCTTCAAACAGAAGGCATTAAGAGAATAAACAGCCCAAGAAAGTGTGCTGTGCACTTTGAAATGAGCAGAAAATGATATTTCTGGGCAGGCTCCCTTTTCTCACCCCAGGGAGAGAGTAGGAGGTGAGCTTAGACGAGTTTCCTTTTTCTCAAAGAGGAGTTCTCAGCTCCTGGCTCCTGCTGACCGAGGCCCGCTCCCCACGTGAGAATCCAGCAGCCTAGGATGACCCAGCAGTGTTTCATGCAGGCCCCCTGTGCACAGGCTCTGAGCCTGGAGAGGCTGTTGATGGGGGTGCTTGGTGGGGGCTGGGTGTGGGTAAAGTCTGGATCGGGAAGGAAGCCTGGTGCAGGGTTGAAAGAAAGTTCAAGCAGCTAAGGGCATTAGGGCTTAGATTGGCTAGTGCTGCATGGAGTTCACACGAACATTGGCTTAGCGACACATGTGGCAGGACTGAGCCCAGTGACAGCAAAGAGACAAGCCCAGCCAGACCTGTGGGTTGAAACAAATCCATCCACCCAAGCCCAGCCTAGAGGAGCTGACCTCCAGCCAAACTGTGATACACGAATGAAAGTACATTGTTGTCGGTTTAAACACTGAGTTTTGGGGTGGTTTGTTATACAGCAATAGCTGACTAATACAAGTGCCTCGCATGTGTCAAACATTGTTTTTATAACAGGGGCCATGGAGGGGACAGCATGCACCTGTCTCCTGCCCTCTTGGAGCTCACAGTCTGGTTGAGGAGGCAGACAATGAACAAACCACCAATAAATAAGCACAAAACCTAAGATGAGGGAAATACACTGAGTAGTGCCCCAGAGCATGTTGAGGAGGTCAACAGCAGGAAGCCAGGCAGAGCCCCTCAAAGCGGGGACAGATGTGCTAAGGTCTGGATGATGGGCAGAAATTGCGTGAGGAGCTTGGGCAGAGGCAGCAGCAGATGCAAAGATCAATTGCCACAGGAACTCTCAGGCCGGTGACGGAAAAGACAGAGAAGTGACGATAAGAACCACAGCAGTGAAAGCTAACGCCTGCTGGCCACGTACCGCGAGCTACTCTAAGCCCTTTACCTGTCTCATTTCATCTTGACAACATACCAAAGAATTGTGTCAGTTGGAATTCTTTTGGTTGAAAATTACAGAGACCCAACTCAAACTGGCTTAACCAAATGGCAATTTAATGGCTCATAAAAGTGGTAAAAATAGGAACAAACAGCTTCTGGAAGAGCTGTATCCAGGAACTCCAGCTAGGTCATTGGCGATCTCTCTCTCTCTCTCTGCCTCTGCTTATTGGACTTTTTATAGGGCCCCTTCCTCTCCCTTTGCTGCTGGACTTCTTCAAGAGGAAGCCGGGAAAGGAGAAGTCAGACTCCCAACCACTGACAGCTCCAAGTTCACATCATCCCACTTAGCGACCCTAGAGGGAAGAGAGAGCTGCTCTCTCCCAGCGTCTCTCTACATAATCCCAGAGAGGAATCAGATTGGTCACACGCTCACTCTTTGGACCTATCATGTGTGTAGGAAATGGGCACTGTGATTGGTCCAACCCGGGCCCTTCACCCCATCTCAGGAGATAAGGCAGGGCTGTGATCCTAGGTATCAGGTGATGGACAGATCCCCAAAGACAGAGCTGGGGACAGCTATCAAAAGGAGGGAGAAGATACTGGGTGGACACAAACAGTAGATATAATTACTCCAGTTTAACAATTAAGAAGGCTGAGTCTCAGAGAGGTCAATAAATGACATCAGTCAGCAGAACCTCAAACCCATCTCCGCCCAACTTGAAAAACTCCACACTCCTTAGCATTAGACCCTGAACCACTCAACCAGCCCCTAAACCTGAGCCCCACCAGGCCTCGACTCGTGACTCAGACTCTCAAATCTCGGTGCTCGGGCCCCTGGAAGGCGTGAGAGTTTATAAGCCTCTTCTGCACAAGGGATTTAACAGGAGGCTGCTTTCCTTTCCCTTGCGCAGTGTGCAGAGCACGCTGCCCCAGGCAGGTTCCTGTTGTCTGAGCAGTGAGCATCTCAAAGGGAATAGAGACCACAGGTGCTACTGCCAGGGGCAACATTAGCCAAGAGTTAGAAGAAATATTTAGGGCACCGAAGTACGATCTGTTTGTCACTTGAACACACTCTCCAGCAAAATGCACAGCCCAGAATACGCAGCCACAGTCAGAACATTGCTCCCCACTCCTTGGTTCTTCTCCTGGGAAACATCCCAGCAGCCAGACCCCCCTTCTGGCTCTCCTGCCAGTTCTGATCTGTCCATTTCATTTAGGGGTGACTCACAGCCATCAGGTCCGGAAAGACCTTAGGGAGCCTCTAGTCCAACCTCGTTCAGTTAACAGATGAGGAAACAGAGCCCAGAGAGGCCCTGGCACTTGTCAAGGTCGTGGAGGAAAACATGGGCATATTACACGCCGGGCTCTGTGGTGGGCACTTCTACAGAGCTTATCTTGTTTAACCCTCATGAGATAACCTGTGAAGTGGATGCTCTTATCTCCCAATTTACTTATAGGGAAACTTACTCAGAGAGGTTAAGTGTTTGCTGAAAGTCACACAGCTAGTAAGTAGCAGGAATAGGTTTCAATGGTATTTCTTCTTGTTATAAAAGCCCAAGCCCTGAACCACTGTGTGCCTCCTTAAGTCTATCTGCAGTTTCTCTTCCCTCCACTCCTGCCCTCTCGTGTCCTTCTGGACCTCTGCAGCCTCCTTCCCAGGCTCTCCGTCATCTGCCTTGCAGTTGGCTTTGGCCAATGAGAGGCTCGAAAGGAAGGTGGGAGTAGGAGAGGTGCCATTGGTTGTTCATTCTGTCTTCTTTTTTCTGGTATATTCAAAAGAAAGATGTTCCTGCTTCTCTGGTGGCTCTGGCTCTGACGGTGGCCAGCTGCAGCTGCCAGGGCTTGGGAGGCTGTGGCAGCAGTGGGCCCAGGGAGTGATTACAGCAGCAGCAGCGGCAGCAGCACAGGCCCCCGGAGCCAGCAGGGTGTGCAGTCCTGAGCTCTGCAGCGCCTCCTCCTCCCCTCTGCTCCTCAGCCCTCGGGGTGGCAGCAGCTTCCTGAAGTTCCTGGTCTCTGGGTTGTCTCACCTTCCCCTTCGCTCTTTAAGACAGTTATAGCCAATTCCCTGAATCACATCTCCTAAGTTCAAAATCTCTCTTGTGGTTTCTCAAAATGAACGCTGAATGTTACAGCACCGCCACTAGTAGTGATCCAGGAAAGGAACCGTCAAGAATGCGACCTGGGGCCGGGCGCAGTGGCTCCCGCCTGTAATCCCAGCACTTTGGGAGGCTGAGGCGGGAGGATCGTTTGAGCCCAGGAGTTCGAGTTGCAGTGAGCTGCGATCACGCCACTGCACTCTACCACGGGCAATGGAGCAAGACCTTGTCTCAAAAAAAAAAAAAGAAAGAAAGGGTCTTGCACATCGGTCGTCTGACGTGCAGTGAAGACCCCATCACCAGGGGAAGTGGGAGTCTGGTACCACCTGAGATGCACTGGCTTCAAGATTACCTAAACTATCGTCTGTGGTTGTCTGGGATGAAATGCCAGCTGAAGGCAGGACTTTAGGTAGCCCCAGTGGCTGCAAATTTGGCCGTTATGGCTGTTGATGACTGTTCACTGAAACCCCAAGGTCTGTCTGGGGAATGGCTTGTTGTTGAGCATGGGGTGAGGGAAGAGGAAGGCAGGTGAGGGGTCGGGGGGGTCAGAGCCAGGCTGGAAAGGGCCGTCAGCACCTGAAGGTGGGGTGAGGCTCATTCTGGGGGTAGCAGAGAGATGCTGCAGGCTGTGGAGTAGGGGACCCAGTTTGTAACCTAGTTTGTACTTAGGGGAGATCACACTGGCTACAAAATGAGACGGAGTTAAAGGAGGACAAGACAAGCATCAGGGAGACGAATTAGAACTGCAGGCTTAGAAGAGTTCCAGCACTGCAGGGCTGGGTGTGCGGGAGAGAGACACTGGGGAAGTCACAGCCAAGACACCCAACAACTGGTGAGGACTGAGTGACCGTCCCCATGGGAGGTGGGGCCCCCTTTGCAGACCCCTCAAACTCCGGAGCTGGAAAGACATCCAGACCACCCGGTCCCAGCCCCTCCCAGTTCACAGATGTGGCCACAGAAGCCAGAATCAGAGCAAAGACCGGAGCTCAGGGCTGCCTACTCCCAATCCAGTGCTCAGTCCAGCACGCCTTCTCGCGCCTGTTTGTCCTTTGGCTCCAAGCTGGTACAGACACAGCCCAGACAGCATCTTCCGGCACAGCTAGGTGTGTGTCTCATTCATGGTGTGATGTCTGGTTTTTATTTAAATGAACAGCAAGGGAGGACAAATTACAATCCACAGCGATGAGAACGTCTTGTGAGGTGAGGTGTATCCGCCCCACTCCTACACTTCCCTGTCAGCTCTGAAGCAAAAACTCAAGGGCAATTAGATTTTACATATTTTCTTTTTTATACGTCGATAAATATCTCCTATGAAAACCAACTGGCATTTTCTCTGCTTAATGCATAATAGTTAGTCTTATAAATCTAAATTATCCCTATAAATCTAAATTAAAGGCCTAGGTTTAAATGTATTTAGGGCATGCAATTAATAAAGTGCTACCACATCATCATTACTAAGCTGTTTACTCCAAGCCAAACTTTTACTTTCAAAGGAGTTTTTCTTTGCCATGTGTGGGTGGGAGGAAGGAGGAGGCCCAGGTGTCCCTGGACAGTCTCCAGGCTGCCATGGAAGTTTCTGCAGGGATCTTAGGGTGCCCACCCTAAGAGACTCCCTTGGGTTTTCTGGCTCCCTGGCCCCAGACACAGGGCCCTCTGTCCATCCCAGCTGTCCCTGCCCTGGTCCAGGGGCTGTCATGTCCAGCCTGGATGAGTGCAACAGCCTCCTGCCTCCTTTCTGGTCCCAGCTGCATCTCTCCTGCTGCTGTCCCCCTCCACGCAGCAGCATCAGGATCTTTCTAAAATGCACATCCCACCCAGTCTCCCCGAGGCTCCCTGTCCCCCAGGGCTCCCCATGGCACTCAGGGTCAAGGCCGAACTCTTCCATGTGGCTCCCAAGGTCCCTCAGCAGTCACCCCTACCCTACTACCTGCCTTGGTCACACTGACCCACTTGGCACAACTGTTCCCTCTGCCCAGACCATCCCCTGACCCCACCATTCACCTGACCTTGGCTCTGTTGTTGAAAACCTGATGGGCACACCCCAGTGTCCAGCCCCCAACCCTCAGAGAGAAGGGCTCTTCGCCCTCCTGGAAGGACAAAGCAGGTAAGCACTGTGACCCAAGTCCCAAGGAGGTGTTTGGGGTCATGGCTCCTGCTCTTTCCTTGAATAACTTTAAAATTATTGTCAAAAGGAAGCATTTGAACCTCCTGCTGTGGGAAGAGAAGGATTCTTGGTTCACAAATGAAGAGGAGGCGGCTTCAACCCCTGCTCTGCAGCAAGCTCTTGGGTCCCTCCCTCTGGCCTCAGTCCAGGGGTACTTTGAACTCTAAGTACCTCCTGGGACATGTCAGCCTCTCTCTGGGACGTGGCTGCAGGGACAGGGCCCCTTCTCTGTGGCTGGAGGGAGCAGACCCAGGCAGGGAGGTGAGAGCAGAGAGTAGCGGTTGATTAAGAAAAAATCCTGTTTCTTCTGGAAAGGAGATAGGGCTGACCATGTAGAAATGCCCCTAATCTCTCCCTGTAATCCCCCCTGCTCCTCTCCCCACCTGGATCTTTCCAGAAAGCCCCCGAGGAGGACTTGCAGGTGAGAAGGCTGATTCCCCTGGGCAGGATACATCCCCAGGTCTGCCCTGGCCCCGGGTGGGGGTGGGAAATGCAAGTGGGTAAATGCACAGCCACTGTGTCCTGGGATGAGGTGAGCAGGGGTGCGGCCTCTCATTCTGCCACCAGGAGCCCCACAGCAGCCCTGCTCCAAGCTCAGGTTGTTTTCCTGTTCTAATTAACATCACTGAGAATTAAACTCTACACCCCAACATGAGCTTGCTCCCCTGAGAGCGTTCTGGCTCAAATACTGATTAAATATGAAACGGTTCCCATCCTCTGAGCATGAGTCAGGGATGCACAAACCAGAGAAGGAAGCTGTAATTACCAGCTGATTATGCAGTGTGAGTTATTAAAGGATAAAATAAAACGAAAACCAACATCTCCCAAATAAAAACAATTAACAACACTCTCCATTATTTCTGAACTACTTAAAGAGAAATGAGCTTTTTTATTCTTACTCTCTTCCCATACCTACAGTCCCACATGTTCATGCAGGCCATCTGCTGAGCTCCTGCCTACACTGTGTCAGGCATGTGCCAGGGGCAGGATGAGAAGTAAACAACTTGGACAAGGCGCCACCCTCACGGGGCTCACAGTCAGGAGGGGACATGGCCTTTCAAGGAAGAGTCCCATAGACAAGTGTGCAATTATGCCTCAGATGCGGCCAAGCATGCCATGCACAGAGATAATGTGGGAGGATAACGGGAGGACTAACTCAGATGGGGGGTGATGTTAGGAGCCGATATTGAAGGTGAGACCTGAAGAAGGTAGTTACCTGAAGAGGGGACGCAGGGTAGAGTGATCTAGGGAGCAGGAACAGCATGTGCAAAGGCCCTGTGGTGGGAAGAAGTACGTTGGAGGAACCAAGGAAGGCCCTGGGGGAGTGTGTGGTGAAGGGGAGATGAGGAGGAGGAGCAGCAGCCAAACCCCAGGTCTGCCCCCAAAGCCTGAACCCTGCCTGGGACCCTCTCAGGGCCCACCCACCCCTTGGAGGGATCACTGGGACACCCCTTGGAGGGACCACTGGGACGCAGTTGGGAGGAACCAGGGCAGGTCAGCCTCCAGAACAGAAGTGGGCGAGCCAGGGAGGAGCCAGACTGCTGCCAGCCACAGCATCTGGTGCCAGGACTTCCCCCACCCCCAGGGAGGGCTCCTGTCTCAGGCCCTGCCCACCCCACCAGCCTCCAGAGATGCCCACCCTGGTGCACACGCCCGATCTGGGGCCCCCACCTCAGAGCCCTGTTCTGACATCTGGGAGAAGGACAGCGCATTCAGCTTCATAGGCTGAGAAAACGCACAAGCATCCTCCCCCCTGTGCTAGCGCCTCCCTGATTGTCACCAAGAACAAGCGGGGGCCGAGGACGTGTGGATTTGTGATGAGCCCCCAACACATCACCTGGGTATGGATCTCGCAGCCAGGCTGACATCTGCCCAGGCCCGGCTGTGACGGTCTGGTCCCCCCTGCTGGCCTATGACCGGGCACATGTTCTGGACAGGAAAGCCAGCCTGAGGGCTGTCCCTTCCCAGGGGCCCAGCCAGGGTGGGGGTGGGGCTCAGCCCCAGTCACAGGGCTCTGGTTGCCATGGAAACAGGTGGCTGGGAAGATGGGCCCTGAGCAGAGGTCCCTCAGCCTGGCTCCAGTGTCTAGAGCCGGGTGGACCTGAGCCCAGGTGGGGCCTCGGCCCCTCAGTTCCCTCACCACAGTTCCCACTGTGCAGGTGGGAGCCACCCCTCCCCACTTCACATCCCCTTTCTGCCCACCAGCACCCACTCCTCTGTGGTGTCAGCATCCCCATCTTTCTTTGGGAATTGTCCCTCCCAAATCTGCTTAGTTCCTGTGATTTTGTCCAGGCACGGCCAGGTAGGGCCCCCCATCCCAGTGCAGTGGCTGGATCGGCGATGGCAGATGACCCACGCTGAGTCAAGGAGACTCACTTCTGGTATTTTTGCTACGGTGGTGAGGAGGCTCTCTGGGTCTTCTGGGGGAGATAAAGTGGCCAGGACGAGGCTTAGAGGACCCCACAGGGGGATGCTGGCATCTGAGTCCCAGTGGCATCAGTGAAGAACCTGGATCTCAAACAGGCACACTGAGGCCCAGTCCACATGGCACGTGGCACATAGTAGGTGCCCAGCAAATGCTCCCTGGGGGCTGAACAGCACATCCTGCTGGGGGCAGTGGAGGATTCAACCACGAGTCCCTAACGGAGACCCTGGGTCAGCGGGGGTATACAGGGGAGAGGTTGTCCCCCACACAGTGACACAGCCCAAACTCTGGCTTTAGAGCAGCGCCCTTACCTGGTTGCACATTCGGGTCCCGTGGGGCTTTGGGAAGACCCCCATGTGGGGACCAGCACACCCTGATCCCTGCACTGGAGGTGGGGCCCACTGTGGGGTGCTGTGGTCAGAGGGAAGCAGGGGCAGGGTGCCCAGGGCCTACCCACCCTGCTGTGGAGGCCTCGGCTCCCAGACAGGGCAGGCCTGGGCATTCACCTGGGGCAGGCTGTGGTGGGTCGTGGAGGCCTGCCTGCGCTGGGCTCCCATTGCGGGTCTCTTTAGGGGACACTGAAGAGCCATGTGGGATCTCTAAACCCTCCTGTGCACACCCTCTCCGCCCAGCACCCACAAGTTTCTCAGGATGTTCTCCTCCTGCCTGCCCTCCAAGCTGCAGTCTCACAGCCTCCGAGACTGTCACAGAACAAGCAGGTCCATCTTTCTTATTACAGCCAAATATATGTAGCAGCCTCAGAAATGAAGACATATTTACTTTTGCCATTTTAAAACAGATTTGCAGGATATAAACATGTCTACACTTGGTCTTTCCTCATATCCCAGTGTGAAATAATCAGAAACTCTCCCATAAACTATAAACTGTCAGGGGACCCGGGTGAGATGTGGGTGCTGTTAGACCAGTGGTTCTCACCCCGGGAGCAGAATCAACAGGGGGGCTATGAAAACTGACCAATGCACACCCCTCCCCACTAGGTGTTGCTTTAATTAGTCTTGAGTGATGCCAGGACCCCCTCAGATGGTTCAAATGCTGAACTGCTGAGAACAACCGAGAACAACCGGTTCCCACGGTATTGTATGGTATTACAGCTGGGTCCCAGGAGTGTCTGGATCCCACTTGACAACTCACGCTCACGTCCCTCCCCTTTCTTTCAGGGTTTTGCAGGGAAGCAGCTAACCCAAAGGAGCAATTGCAGAGTGGAAATCGAGGCACAACCGCATGGTAGCTTTATGCTGCGTCAACTTAGCTAATCAGGGAGCATGTTTCCTGGAATTTTCTTACCCACATGGTTCTGAGTTGCCCCTGTCCACAAGAGACACTGTGTGCATGTTCAGAAGGCAGGAGAGAGGCAGCACCCATGCCTTTTGCCCTCTGAAGGTTGTAGCCGGGCAACAGGCACAGGGCAGCTCCATCTGCTGCCTCACCGTGTTGGCGTGTACACCACCATGTGTGCAGTTCCTCTGGCTTCCGCCAGATCCCTGCTTGCTCTAAGTCCTGGACCAAATGCATGCAGAGCTCCATGGTAAGGGGTGCCCACCTCTCTGCAGGTCACATGTCAAGGTGGGAGGAGTAAGAGACAGACA
This sequence comes from Daubentonia madagascariensis, assembly GCA_023783475.1. Lineage (NCBI taxonomy): Eukaryota > Metazoa > Chordata > Mammalia > Primates > Daubentoniidae > Daubentonia > Daubentonia madagascariensis. The sequence continues at coordinate 7,984,328 of JAKFHU010000117.1, forward strand.
AGAGTTCCAACGTGTCTCTGTGGGTCCCAGCTCACGGGTTCTATTTCATCCTTAGGTTTTGCTTTGTCCTCACATCCACATCCTCCCCGATTCCCCATCCAGCTGACCTACAGCAGCTTCCCCAGGCTGCCCCACCAGCCCCACCATTGCATAAGGCTAGCCCCTCTTACAACAAAAACAAACCCACCTTTTTCTAAGCATTTAGAGCATTTCTATTTTCTGATTGGCCCTTGACTGATAAACAGTCTTATTAATAGCAAGACAAATGCCTGAGGGCTTCCCCCCTCCACTGGGGAGCCTCTGGTAGACCCCAGCTCAAGCCTCACGCCCTTCAATGGCCCGTCTGCCCTCAGATTCGCTTCTTCCCCTTTCCCTACCCTGCATGTCAGGGAGCCACGCCCCCCGGCTCCTTGGCCCTCTGGCCTCCTGGTAGGTTAAGCTATAGCAGAAACCAGTGAAAGGCTGGAATGAGACATACCAGAGGACGTTGCTCCCACCCTGCTCCAGGAGGCATCTTCAGCAGCAGCTGCTCTCCTCTGTGATTGGACAGCCCCTGGCCCCATGGTTTCAGAGCTCTGGGGACCTTCTCCCTTCTCCCTGGCTCTGGGCTCTGGGCTCTGGGCATGCCACCTCGCCTCCGTGTCCCTTCCGTCCTGGGGTGCTAGGTGCTTTCTGCTATTGCTATGTTCCGGGTAGCCTCATCATCTGTTTAGCTCCTTGGTGCTGTCGTCTCCTGTGTAACCAGTTCCCGGCGTTGACTCCTCTGTCTGAATGTCTAGCGTGGTTCTCTGTTGCTGCACTATGACTGGAGGTCACAGTGAGGCTTCAGTGAGATCTCTGGCTTCTCCCTACACTGGCTTGACCGCAGCTGTGTCTGCAGAGCTGACTTCCCTCCTGGCTGGGCAGTGGACAAGGAGGGGTGGAAGGGAGACAGCTGGGCCAGCTGCCATCGTGTCCCATGCACTGACCCTGCCCACTAGCAATGGTGGCCCCGTCAGGGTCCCACCTCTGGCCAATCAGATCTACACCTCTTCCTTCCTTGGGGAGTGGAACAAGATATCGGAAGTGCACCAGAGGTGCGACTGGCATGGGGTAAAGGCCAGAAGTTTCCTCCCTAAGTAATAATGAGTCTGAGTAATAATCACTATTACTGGAAACATCAAGCAGGACGTTGACTATTGATTTCAATTGGGAGGTGAACTAAGTCTCCGGAAGTTCTACTTTCGCCCTAGAACTTGGAGGTGAGGTCTCAGCGGGCAGCTGTGGGTTCAGTGCTGGGGAGGAGCAGGAGGAGGAGGAGCACAGAAGGTTCAGGAGCACTGAAGGGCTGGTGGCAATAAAGACGGAAGGTTTGAAGTCAGAGAGGGTCAGAGAGACAAACGCTCCCTGGACGTCATACAGGGCAGGGCTGGGACAAGCACACAGATGTGGGCGAGGGTTCAGAGCGGGGTTCTTCAAAGATGACTAAGGAGCCTTGGGTGAGTAGAATAACAAAATCATACTTTCTTAAAGCCTTAGACTCTTAAGTAATCTTATAATCTTAGGATAATGGAATCACTGGATCTCAGAGTCTTCGGTTTTTAAAACTACAGCAATTTTGAATCTTAGATTGCTCAAGGGTGTCACACCAGGCCCCCTCCTCCTGACTATGATAATATGCACTCTGTGCTCAGCACTTTGCACACATTATGTCACTTAGTCCCCATGACAACTCTGGGAAGTAGGAACTATTATAATATTTTGCCTGATTTTCCAGATGAAGAAACCGAGACTCAGTGAGGGTAAATCGGTTGCTGAAGGTCAGACGCCTTCAGGCAGCGTGGCCAGGACTCGGCCAACACCTCTCAGCCTCTGAAGCATGTGCTCTCAGACTAGCTGCTAGTTTGTCTTCTGCAAGGTCTCTCTGCTGATGCTCACCTGTCCTCTGTGCACACCTCCAGTAACAGGGAGCTCATTACCCCTCCCCAGGGCTGCCCATCCATCCCAACTTTGGATACATCTCTCCTTCTCAGAGCATCCACCTGTTGGCCCCAAAACTGCCTTGAGAGACTCCGCAGAAGGCAAACTTCACCCAGGACCCCTGTGGGGAGAGGGAGCAAGTTCCTCAAGGTGGGGCAGTGATTACGCAGGAGAAGCGAGTCAGATTAAGAAAGGCCCAGAGCCCTTCCTGGTGAGAGATGGAAGACTCTATCCCGAGGCAGGGAACCAACCGGAGCCATGGAAGCAGGCCCACTGGCAGACAAATGAGAACAAGGCCAGAACACTGGGCGGTGGGGCTGAGGGGTGAATTTATAATTCAGAAGTGCAATTCTCCAACAATCAGAGTTATGGGGCCTAATGAGGTTGGAATCGTAAGTGCTTTGCCTTTAATTTCTTGGCTCTTCTCCCTGAAACTTATCCTGTAAAATGCGCCTTGTGCCATCCGTCCTCCCAGATGGCTTTTAAAGTGAGGCTGTTTGTTAAGTGGGAGAAGAACAGGGAGGGGACGGGACGGGAAGGGCAGGACCAGCGGCACCGCTGGCTGGGAAATGGGTTTTCCAGGACAGAGACACCCCAGGCTCAGCCAGGCCCACCCCAGGCCAGCATCCCCGTGATGACCACTGCTAGTTCCAAGCTCTCCTGGTCCTGTTCTAGATTCTTTAGACACATCAGCCCAATAATTCCCTGCAACTAACTCAGGGCCAACCAACTTACTGAACAGATGGAGCAGCCGAGGCCACGAGGGGCGGCAATGTGGACAGGGTCACACAGCAAGTCACTGGGGAGGGATGAGGAAATGGCCATGGCCGTCAGGCCCACAGGAGCCTGAAGTGGATTCCGGTCCCATCTCGTGGTCTCTTGTTTTCCCTCCCTCTCCTCCTCTTCATGGACACAGCCCAGCCCCTCCTGTCCAGCTGGGCCTTAAGGAATCATTTCTTCTTCTGGGTGGATTTCCAGGTGTGGTCAGTGTGCCACCAGTCAGTAATGTTCCTACAACCGCCACGTGAGAGGACATGTCTTGGACACCATGGTCTGCCTCTTGGCCATGCTGTCCTGCCTTTGCACGTGGGCTTGGGAAAGCCCCTCCAGAGCCCCCACGGCCTCCCTTTCTGAAGGGAGCACAGGACAGCAAGGCTGGTGCAGGAAGCACAGCTCCAGTTCCTGCAGTGGCCTTGGTGTACCTGATGCTCCTGCCTTCCTCCCCCACACCTTCTCAAGTGCCCCTACTCTCAGATATCCCCTGGCACCCAGTAGTGGACAAACCTTTATCCCAGGGAGGGGCCTACTGAACCCTTGCTAATTGTACCTGCTCAAGTCAGGAGCACTGCCTTCATGCATTCACAGCCCCCGTGGGGCCAGGGAGCACCAGCAGGCACCCACGGGATCCCCTGGGTCCCCAGGTCTGCTTCCCTGCCCCCCTGTGTGCAGTAGCCCTACCCCCTCCTGCTGGCCTGAGTTCACTGCTCTTGCCACTGTGGTGACTCCATTCCTCCTGCTGGCTCCAGACTGTTCTTGGAGCAGCTGTAACCTGTAGTTCAATGAGACCCTTGCTGTGTGTCCTAGCAAGAGAATGCCTCTTTGGGGACATTCTCTTGCTAGGATCTCCATAGTTGCAGAGCTCAGAGTGGCAGAGCTATAAATAAGTATTGTTGTCTGTTCCACGTGAGTGTGAGCTGTTTCTAATCCTCTCTTCTCATAGAAATGGAAAGCAGCACATTTCCTAAGTCCACAGTCAAATACTGTCATCCTGAGGCCTCTTTAATCTGTTCCGGCAATGACACCGTGCTCAGCACATCACCTCCAATCAAGGCTGCTACCTGATTGAGCTTGCAGTGTGTAAGGTCATGTTCCAGGAGCTATCTGTTTCTGCAGGTGCCAGACTGGCAGATTAAACGGAGACAAGATAAACGTGCTAGATCTGTTGGAATTTTAAGGACGGCACCGATCTTCACCACCTTCCACCCCTGACCCCAGATGTGATATTGTTTTTGATGGTAATCTTGGCCATGGTCGAGGATGGTTTTGGGGGGACTTTTACTTTTTTTTCTTCTTGACCATGACAGTTCTTACCCAACTGGCCAGGGGCCTAAATTTGGGGTTACCCAAACTGCCAAGTGTATCAATTCCAATTATCCAGTCTGGGACTGGGGGATAGGCCTCCGGGTGGCTCTGAAGATGTCCACTGTAAGCTCCACTTTAGCCAGAATTCCATTTAGCACCAGCTTCTATACACTCCACTCTAACAAGGGGGTCATGATGACACTTTGGGTCCCAGGTATGAGCACCAACTCAGACCCCGTGTCCAGTCTGGTTGTCCTCCTCTCCCCAGTGTACTGTCACCTGAATAAATATTAACAGTTGTCAGTCCCTTGTGGAAGGACTAGGGAATCACCATGGGGTATACATGTCCTGATGGGGAAGGGTCCTGGCCACCGCTGCAGTGGGTTCCAGATCTGAAAATTGGCTCGGGTCTCATAACTCAGCCGCTGATTGTTAAGTTTTATTGGGATGACTTCTGCAAGCCTCCTTCTCTGTTCTTGTCTCTTGTTAAGCTTTTTATTTTGTGATGATAATAGATTCACATTAAGCTGCAAAAATAGTAGAGAGGTCTCATAGAAACTTCACTCAGTTTCCCCCAACTTATGTACCTCTAGGACAGTATCAAACCCAGGAAATTGACATTGGTGCAATTGGTCTGTATCATTCTATGCCATTTTATCATATGTGTAGATTTTTGTGATCACGCCACTCTCAAGATCAGAACTATCCCACCTCCCTCATGCTGCCCCTCTGTCGTCACACCATCCTTCTCCCACCCTCCGCCAGCCCTAACCCCTGGCAGCTACTAATCTGTTCTACATTTGTATAATTTTGTCAGAATGTTGTATAAATTTCTATAATTTTTAAAGGATGTTGTATAAATGGAGTCATACAGTATGTGACCTTTCAGGGTTGGCCACCTTTCTACTCAACACGGTATCCTTGAAATCCACTCAAGTTGTTTCAAGTGTCAAGAGTTTGTTCCTCTTTATTGCTGAGCGGTATGGCTCGGTATGGATGTCCACCCTCACCTTTCATTGGCTATTGGTGCTTGGTCGCACCCCTTGTTGGCTGTCTTTCCCCCCAGGTCCAGCCCCCTTGGCTTTCCCTCTGACCTTACTGGCCATTTTAGTAACTGCAGCCTCCTTGCTGCTGGTGGTAATGAGACCAGGAACTGGCAGGTACTGCTTTGGGTACAGCATTGCTGCAGGTGATGCCTTAGGCATCGATTTGGGCATTGCTGCAGCATTGCCTTACAGAGTCAGGAAATCTCAAAACAAAGTTTCTAATTGCCCTGATCAAAACAAGATGAAGGCAGGGCAAGTTCCAACCTGTTAGAACCAATATGGTGGAGGAACACTGCCCCTTCCATGAATATTCCTCGCCTTGTTTACCCCGTTGCTTAAATAGAAAGACAACAGGAACCAGCGGGCCGGTTCTCTTCTGCAGGGAGGGCCACCTCTGCTCTGGCTGTGGAATAGACTTTCTAACTTTCTAGTTTCTGAATAAATCTTGCTTTCACTTTATTTTGTTGGCTCGCTCCTGAATTCTTTCTTGTGCAAAGCCAAGGACCAACTTGGACTTCAAGTGGCTCCCAGGATGTAAGAGCTGCCAGCCGGCCTCTTATTTCTCAGGGTCCCTCATCCCCAGCTGAGAGAAGATTCTCAGTGACACAGTGCACCCTCTGCCCAGTGCATTCCTGCTGGCTTTGGTGAATCGTGTGTCCTCAGGGCCCCCCATGAGATGTAAATAATCCATTCCAGTCTGCCCCCTCCACTCAGCCTCTTTATTCCTTCTCCTACCACCTGCCAAGGTAGCTTGGGCATGTTCATGTCATTGAGAATTGGCCATCACTTTTTCCAGGCCATCTCCCGGGGTCCTTGCTAGATTCTTAAATCCTGTGTCCCCCAAAACACCCCCAAGTCAAGGAGTTGTGTCCAGTGAGTCTTATGTTCTGGGGGCTCCCGTTACCTGATGGAGGAGAGGCCTCTGCAGCATCTTTCAGCCCTTGCTAGGGAAGCGTAGTCCATCTCTGAAAGCCCAGGGGGTTTAGGGAGGGTTGCAGAGTCAATGTCCTCAGATGTCCTTGTCTCATGTTTCATAGTTCCAAGTTTTTCCCATCAATGCCCTGACCTTTGTATAACAGGCCTTTCTTGGCTGAGCTGCATCCAAACATCTCTAGAACACTGTGACTCTAACAATTATATCCATGGTCTGCTTTTCAGCAGAGCCTGCTCTTCCGCTGCAAGGGATAAGGGCCTCTTTGCAAGCTACCACGGAGGCTCTCATACTAGGCCATTAAGGGCTTACTAAGGTGCTCCAGCCCCTCATTACCCTTCTGCAGGGTGTGAAAACGACTTAGAAGCTCAATTCTCAAAAAATAAAAGTGTTTGAGCTCTCTTGGCAGATGGTAGAGAAAGGAACCAGCCAACTCTGCTGTCTTTGTAGGCATTGTCCCCTCCACCCCACATTTTGAACACCTGCATCATTGTACCTGCCACAGAGTGGTCTTCCACTGGGACATTTCCCCAGATAACCATAGGTAAAATCTTTGTAATTGAGCCACCACTTTATACCAAGTAGTATCTATGCCCAAATTCCCGCCAGGATGGTGTCCTGTTCCTTACCTGGGGTGGATAAGCCAGTCCCAAACCCCTTTCCAACACCTGTTTTCCTGGACCACTTCTTCTTCAGACCACTGACTTGTGTTAGTCTGAGTCTTCCAGGAAGCAGACAGCAAGACGGGATCATACAGGAGAGATTAAGTACAGTGAGCCCTGTGAGGGGAACATGGGGAGGGATCGCAGAGAGGCTGAAAGAGCCATCAGACCGCAGCACAGGGCTGATCTTTGTGAAGGAGAGAGGAGAGAAGGGAGGTTGGGTGGAGTATCTTAGATTGCAGTGAGTGAAGGGAGGTGAACAGCTGCCAGAAAGTTTCCTGTCATGGGGAGAATGGAATAAGAGCTCACACTTACCGAGCACCCACTCTGGGCCAGGCCCTACAAATCAGTGTTTCTAGAGCTCTCTAGGGCACCTTGGAAGGTGGATATGTTCACCTTCATTTTACAGAGGTGAAGCTCAGCGAGGTCACCCAGCTGTCACAGAGTGGCAAGCCACAGTTGCTATCCAGTGGACTGATAGCAAAATCCATTCCCTGTCCGTGGCACCACACTGGCCCTGGGAGCAGCATGGACAGAGGTCCAGATAAGTGGCCTGTCAGTGGCCCAGTGTGGCCAGAGCTCAGGGTCAGTGTTCAGAAGCTGTGGGAGAGGCCAGTTGGGTTCAGACCATGGTGGGCTTTAAATGCCAGGCCATGGTGGTTAGATTTGGTCATGTGGGCCAGAGCTCATGACAGGTGGCCTCAGGGCATATCTGGTCTGCAAGCAGGATTTGCTTGGCTCTCTCAAGGTTTTAAAATTTTTAAATTTAATTACCAAGAAAAGCTTCTAGATTCTAAATAAAAATCTTCATTTCTGGCTTCTCCTGACAAATTAGAAAATATGACCCCTTGGGACCCTATTTCCTATTGTAGGAGTTGGGGCTGAGTGGTGCCACCCTCCTTGGATGTGACAGGTGCTCTCCACATTGCATGCACCTGCAAGGGGTCCATCACACACTAATGTCCCTGCTTGGCTTCTGAATAGTCAGGATAAGCAAGGCTCTGCTGCAGTAACAACCCCAAACCTCACTGGCTTCACACAACTCATACTGGAGATTTGGTGATCCAGGCTACCACTGTGGCTCCACCAGCAGAATTTAACACCTCTCCAATATGCCCAGGGCAAGGAAAGAGAGCACTGAAGGGTCTCAAACTAGAAATTAAATGCTTCAATCTGGGAGTATCACATGTCTCTTCTGCTTATAATCCATTATGGGATCTAGTCACATGAACCAAAATCACTTTGAAGGGCAGAAAGGTGTATTCATCCTTGCTCCAAGTGGGAGCAGAAAACCACATATAGGTAAGCAGGAGGCATCTTTACCCCATGCCTGTGGGCTTTAAGTCTGTGACCCCAATATAGGAAGCAGCATCTCAAATTCACATATATAGTTCTTCTATCTGCAGGTGCCATCCTAACATTCTGTCTACAACGCTGTAGTTAATCCTTACAGTAACTCTATGAGACAGGCATTACAATCCCAGTTCTACTGAGGGGAAACTGTGACAGAGAGTGATTAAGTAACTTTCAAACCCGGGCTGTCTGGCTCTGGAGTCTGCCTTCTCAACCACCATCCTATGCTGTGTGCGGTGGAATGCAGTGAGGAGGAAAAACACACAAGTGGTGGGAGCTTGAGCAAAGGAGAAGGGGAGAATGGGGTGGCTGTGTGTGTGTGCACATACATGTGTGTGCTCGTGTGCATGCATATGTGGGGGTGTGTGTAAAGGGCACGTTGGTAGTTTAGGCTTCAACAAATACTTATTGAACACCTACTGTGTGACACGCAGTGTTCTAGGCACTGGTTGGACTGCAGGGAAAGAGATCAGCCAGGAGGCTATCGCAACAGGTGGGTAAACGGAGAGTTGAGGAGGAGGAGACACAAACCTGTGGCACCCAGCAGGTAAGGGCAGGGACGGGACCAGGTGCCCTGACTCCCCACCTGGAACCACTCGCCCCAGCCTGCTGCTTGTCCTCGGTGAGGCTCCCTGCACACCCGCAGATCTGATTTGATGATCATGTTGGGAGACACAGGCCAGGGCTCTGGCAGGGAGATAAGCACCCTCATGGGCTGCTGAGGGTGCCAACCAGGGTGACTTCAGGAAAGCAGTTGGGCGGTAAAGCCCCCAAGCCTGAGAAACAACACTGCTCTTGACGTCCTGTCCCCACCTGCAGGACTCTGTCCCCAGGAAGTCAGGGACTCAGGTAATCAGTGCCCCAAACATTCACCGCCGCCTGGTGTGTGTGACAGCAACCCTGCAGTCCTCCGAGCATCTGACAGTGGAGGCTGGTGAGGTAAATTATGGCGCATCTAAATGAGGGACAATTACGAAGCCATTAACATCATGCTTTTGAGGAACTTTCAATGGTGTGGGAAAACGCTGATGATATATGGTTATATGGTGCATTAAAAAAAACCTGAATAGCTGAATGAATTGTATGATCCCAATTATGTAAAATTCAATACATGCCATGGAAGATGAAAAGGATGGGGAGGACGGGGAGGATGAGAGGAGGGGAGGAGAAAAGGAGAAGAGGGAGGAGAGAGATGAAGATGATGAGGAAGGAGGAGCAGGAGAACAGGGAGGAGGAGCCGCCGTCTGTGTGTTGAGCACTTGCTGTGTGCCGCGCGCTCCGCTCACGGCAGCCCGTGGGGAGGTGCTATTGTCTCCATTCTAGAGAGAAGGATAACGAAGCACAAAGAGGTTAAGTGACATGTCCAATGTCACAGAACTGAGTCACCAAGCCACGATGGGAACCCAAGTCAGGCTGACCCAAGCCCTTCCTATTTGCTGGGCTGGGGGAACTGAGGCAAGGCTGGGGCATTTAATCTCCAGATTCAGGGTTTCTTAGCAGGTTGTGAAAGGAGTCACAAGAGCTTTGCAGGAGTGTGGTGGCTGCAGGCCATGTCACCTCTGTGAGGTCAGTATCGTCAGTCCCATTTTACAGACAGGAAGGTTAAGGCAAGCATCTCAGTGATCTCTTCGAGGTACACAGTGGAGGTGGAGCTTGGACCCAGCTGTGCCTGCTCAAATCGCCTCACTCTTACCTCTCCTGCGAGGGGCTGGGAGGGGCTGGGGAGTGGAGCAGGCATGGACACAGGCCCGGCTATGTCCGTGGCTGCTTCAAGGTCCTCTGCGTGCATCCATGTGTCTCCCAGAAGCTGGGGCTGCTTAGCTCCGGGATGGACAGCCTAGAGGATGCCTGGTAACCCAACCTGTGGCTCATGTGAGCTGCTTCTGCTCTTCCTCTGTGCAGAGCAAACACGTGGCAGGAGGAAGCATTACCCAAGGGCTCCTCGAATGCAGAGGCCTTCCCTGACTCGCTGATGGATGACTTTCCCCAGCACATGGTCTTCCCCCCTCTTCCACTGCCAGCACCACTCCCTGCCTGGCCAGGGGCTCTCAGGAAACCCGGAGCAGGAACTGTCCCTCCCAGGCCTGCCTGCGCACTGGTGTCCCGGGGAAGATGAGCCCCTGCACCCCCAACTGCCCCCAGGTGCGATCCTCTCTCCTCCTGTCATGCTGTGCTCACGTTTGGGGATCAAGATGCCTGGTCTGAAATGTGCCGCAGTGGCTGGTGCAGGACCGTGAACACCTTCCCCACCCCCTCCCTGCTTCCCCCTCCCTCTCCTGGGGGTGCCTGCACAGGAGGCTTAATGGGGGCTGTACTGTGCCTTGGCCGCTGAAGTGCAGCCATCAGGCTCTTCCCAGGGGTCTCTGGCGCAGCCCTCGCTGGCGGAGCTGGAGGGTTTTAGTTAACTGTGTGCGCACTTGCGCGCGTGCATTTAAGCCTTACTGACGCGCTCCTTTTTAGCTATTCTTCACAGACCAGAAAGGCTGCCTGAATTATTAGTCCCGTTTTCCAGAAGAAACAAGCCATTTGCTCCCAGGGTCTCTGGCTGGCCAGTAGGGGCAGCTGGCCTGCAGCTCATATTTGACCGATAGCAAGTCCCTGCCTCCCGCAGAGAGAGGAGCCCAGCGTCTCTGCGCACGGGAGGAAAAGAGTGTCAGGAACGGCACCTGAATTGCCCCCACCTGACCTGCTTCCATGGACCTCCCACCTTCCTCCAAACACCCCCGTGACAGAGCAAGTCCCCCCTCCGGAGGATGCCCCCACCAGCAATGGCTCTGGCTACAAAAATCCTCTCTTCCAATAAGCTGGAATCTCTCCCTTCATTCACTCATGTGTCCATCATTCAGACTGTCACCTCTTACCCTCCAGGGTCCAGGCCCCAGGGATACAGCAGTGAACAAGGCAGACATGGGGCTGACTTTGTTCAAAGAAACATACATGGAGTCCGACGAGGAAAATGCCAGGGGTCCTAGGGAAGAGGGGAGTTGATGTTGGGCCACTTCTGGCCACCACTGGTGAGCACCCACTCCTTTGTCTGACCCTGTGGCTGCTCAGCTGACCTGCTCTAGGGGGCTCCCACCGGGCCCCATCGGCCGGCTCTGAGGGGTCTCACCCAGCCTTAAGCGCCCTCTGAGGCTCAGAGGGTCTTCTGGTCCTGTGGATGGGGGCTGATGCTGCTGCAAGACAGCCCCCCCCGCCCTCCATGGCCATCTGCCTGGGCTTCCTGTTGTGGCCACCGTAAAAGAAAGAGTCTGCAAAGCCAATCTGGGCTCTGCCTTCTCTTCCCTTTGCCAAAAAGCTAATTGGTTTTCCAATTAAAAAGTGCAGAGAACAAGCAAAGCAATCAATTCTATGAAAACTTGCTCAGTAATGCAGTGTTTCTTTCCAAACGGTGTGCCTGTCGGTACATCAATCTGGGCCCTACACATAGCTTGACAAAGACAATCCTCACCCACCTTGCTTTCCAGACTAGGCTGTGCCTTTTGCAGAAGGACCTCGAGACATTCTTCAGATCCGGCCAGCTGGGCAAGTATAATTATCTGTTTTAAAGAGAAGAAAATGCAGGCCTGGGGAAGTGCAGTGGCCTCCCCAAGGCACACAGCGAGGCTAGTGCCAAAGAGAGAGTTGAGAGTTGAGTCACAGGCTCTTCCCACATCTGGACTCACTGCTTTTCCTGTCCCACCAGACGTTTAGACCAGAAAAGTCTCTGAGCTCAGAGAATGGAACTCTCTCACCAAAGGGAGCAGCCTGGCATATTTTAGTGTCCACTCTGGGCTGGCGCCACACTTGGCGCTCAATCTACACCACCATCCATGTTCAACCCTCACAGCAGGCTTACAGGGGCATCATGTTCAAGTTTTATAGAAGAGGAAACCGAGGGTCAGAGAAGTGCAGGAGCCTCACTGAACCCACACAGCAAGGGTTAGAGCCTCAGCGTCCTCCAGCTTCTGGGCAGCACGTTCTTCCCACCGCGTATGTGTGCTTGAGGAGGAAGCTGCCAAAATCAATGAGAGAGGGAACATAGGCCTTTCCTCAGGTAAATGCAACAAACCTTTTTAACAGCCCTACCCTATGTGGCCACTTTACATCTTTCTCTTATTCGGTCCCCACAGCAGCCATCCAAGGGAGAGGTTACCACTCCCATCTTCGGAGGAGGCAAGTGCAATGCACAGGCAAATGCAGTGAACACCCTCAGAGTCATACAGCAAGAGAGTAAAGGAGGCGGAATTCAGACCCAGGTCCCCCCGACCCCAAGAGCCCCTTCTGTCCAGGGAAGTGCCTGTTCTGTGGTCCCCGTGGAGGACGGCAGGTTCCCGTCACCCACTGAGGACACCTTGTCCTTAGGGAGAGGCATGAGGCGGGGCTGAGCAGCCACAGCCTGTCATATCTGCTGGTCACAGGCTTGGGTCCTGGCTCTGCTGCTTTCCAGCCGTGTGGCTGGAACAAGTTACCCACCTCTCTGGACCTCAGTTTTCTCACCTGTAAAACGGGTTCATATGAAGATTTTCTCATAAATACAGAATGATTTGGTGGACTGCGTGAGGCAGGTCTTTTAAAGGTGTTCCAGACTCTTCACACCCTAGCCCTCTCTCCCAGTGCACCCAATGCCAGGGTCCCTCTGGCCATGTGGAATTCTGAACTGGACACATTCAGCCTTTTATTAAGCACCCATTGTGTACCCAGCACCTGCCTTCAAGTTGCCTACCCCTGGGGGAGCATCCTCTCCCTTATTCCTTGTGTGCCCCAAGGTCTTGGTGTCTTACCAGCCCAGGGAAGTCAAACAAGGTCTCCTGTTGTTTGACTACACCAAGCACATTCCTGCCTCAGGGCCTTTGCACTTGCTGTTCCCTCTGTCTGAAAGGCTTTTTTGGAATGACTTATTGCTTAATTCACTCAGGTCCCTGCTCCCAAGTTTTCCCCCACAGACCTTCCCTCATCTCTGATTTAATGTGTGTCCCTATGTTAGAGTCCTTTAAGTTTTCCCAGAGCAGGGCAGCATGGACTCCAAGGGGCCCAGACTCTTTTAGCCTACACAGCCCTGCTCCGAGCAGACACAGGCACTGCTGGGGTGGACCAGGGTGGGTTCAGGCTCCAGCTCTGTACTCTGTGGGATCTGGGCCTCCTTCTGCCCCCAGACCCTGTGACTGAGTCTGTCTCTTTGCTTCTCTCCCTGGGGCCCCGTGTGATCCATCTTCTCCCTCTAAATCTGCTGCGTGTGCCGAAGTTCCCATATGGCTGCATATGTGGAGTAACACTGAGTGCTCACTGTGTACGTGGTGCCACATAAGAGCTCCATTAGTTCACCTAAATACAGATAGGAACTTGCACAATCCCAATTTTTATAGTTGGGGAAACTGAGGCATGGGTGGTCAATTAACTTGTCCAAAGCTACTCAGCTATTAGGTGGAGGAGCTGGGTTTGAATGCAGACATCTCATGCCATAGCCTGTGCCCTTAGTCATGGTGGCCACAGGGCCAATCTGAACACCAGAGACCAGGTGTTTCTAAGTAGATGGAACCTCACACTTTCATCCGTGTGAGGGCAGCAGGTCCCAGTTACCTAGGCAGGATGCTGCCAGTAATCCCACCTTTTGGGGCAGATATTTTTGCAACTGGGAGGTTCCCTGTAGCCTTATGGGAAGAACATAGGCTCTGGCAGCCTGTCATCCACCCATTCATGCAAATCATTCCTTAACTTTGTCATTCATTTGACAAATATGATTGAGCATCTGCTATGTGCCAGGCCCTGTGCTGGGGAAACAGCAATGAGCAAAGCAGAGCAAACCCACCCCCAAGAGGCTCACAGTCTAGGAGATGGGGGGAGACAAACTCAATGATATAATTATGAAAATAAATGTAAAATGGCACCTGTGGTGAAGCTAACAAGGTAATGCAGATGGAGCCATGGGAACCTCACATGGTGTGATGGGGGCTCAGATCTGGTTGGGGGTCAGGGAGGGCTTCCTGGAGAAGGTGGCACTGGAGAAAGATCTAAGGTCTGGAGGCCTCTTGTTGGAACATCATGGGTGAGAACTCGGTTGTGGGTTGAGCATCTGGCAAGCTGATGGTTACAGTCCTAGAAATTCTGATCCTAACAACTGACATGAGCCTCACATTCTGTGATTCTGACCCAGTATTTTATAGTTTTAAGATCCTATTAAGTAAAAGGTTTAAGGATTGAGAATCTAAGATCCTGGATTCTAACTCAAGAATTTATAGTTTTAAGATTCTATTAAGTAAGGATTCTAAGACTTGAGTATTTAAGACTCTGGGATTTTAGGACTGTCCGGTCCTAAGAGGCTAGGATTCCAGAGTGATGGCCTTTGCTGCTGGAGAAGCACCTGCAAGAAACTTCTGTCACCAGGAGTGGGTTTTCTCCTCTTCCTGGCCCATAAAGTGGGTACATATGCAGCTCTCTGTGGCTTAGAGAATGTAAATTTATTCTGCAGTTCCAACATCAGGTGATGCCTTATCTACATGTTCCAGTTTCCAGAATAAATATTAGAAGACAAGTCTGTGGAGATTTCTGTGTGTACATGAGCTAATTCCTCCAGCCCAAGGTGCACCCAGACACAGATTTTAACACAGGGCACAATTCCTGCACTCACTATAACGCAGGGCTGGTGATCTGGCCTCAGTAGGAACAGAGGAGGGAGGAGGTCCCTGTGCCCTGCTGAAGGGACTGAGAAGGGGCCTTTGTGTGCAGAGCTGCAAGACAGAGCAAGGAGGGGCGGGAGAGGCTCCCTAGCAGGTCTGGGCCTTGTGCATGGATGGGACTGTTCTCTGGCACGCATCTGGGGGTCTCTGTGTGAACCACAGTGTCTGGGCTCAGTTGGGGCTGGTGCTATAGAAGCTTCCCCAGGGGGTTAGAGTCGGCAGGGCAGCCCCACCAGCAGTCAGAGACTATGCTGGACGTTGGGTGGGCTACAAAGTCAGACGGGGCCAGATATCGGCTCCCCCCATCACCAGCTCAGCAAGTAGTGTGACCTTGAAGAAGCCACTTCACCTCCCTGGGACTCAGTTTCTTCCATGTGACTGACGATCCTACTCACCCACCTGCCTGGTGGTTCTGAGATTATAGGAGAACACAGGCGTCGGCACACAGTGAGCATCGATCCAGCAGCTGCTCTCGTGACAACTGCTGGGGCCGGGCACTGCTTGAAGCTCTTCACATGGGCTTAATCCTCACCCCAGCCCAGTGGAGGGAGTAAGGCCACTATCCCCATTTCACAGATGAGGAAACTAAGGCACAGGGAGGTTAAGTAACTAGCCCAATGCTAGGCAATTGGCTCCCAAAACCTGTGAACAGGTTTAAACACTATATTTCAGTTTTTTCAAAACCCTTCCTCACTGGGTGCCTACGAATTGGCCTCATTTCAGCACTGATACCCTAGAATCTGGCTCTTGATCTTCTGCTGTGATTGATGTTCTGGTTTTTGCCAACCTCACTGAATACAATGTATGCCTCCAGGCCTTTGCTCACGCTGTGCCTTCTCCCTGAAATACCCTCCCCTTGACTGTCCACCCATGGAACTCCTACATTTGCTTGAAGACCCAGGCCAGATATCATGCTCTCCATGGACAGCCCCCACCCCCACAGGTCCCTGCACCTGGTGCATCCTCCAGTAGTGCACTTAGCAGGCGGGGTGGGCAGGGGAGGGGGACAGGACTCCGTCCCAGGGCCCACTGGCCCTCTCTGTTCACTTGCGCCTTCCTTCCACCACATTCACCAAGTTTGGGTCCCACCCTAAGACTCACATTCTGGGAGGGAAGACCAACCCCATGGTATTAGTATCATTACCCCCATTATAGAAAATCTCCCACTCACGTAGATTTTGTAATTTCCTGAGGCCACAGGCCCCACTTGAAGGGAGCAGTCTGCAAACTCTGACACCAGCAACCCAGGAACTCTGAGCCTGCCCAGGCTGCCAGGGTCACCTTGGGGAGTTTATGGGGGGCCTGGAGGCTGTCAAAGTGCCCCTCCCCCATCCGTGTCAGTCCCTCCTTCCTGCAGCTGTGAGTGCAGGAATTGTTCTTCCCCCATGTCACATACCACACCATTGCCATTTAATCAGCAGTCGTGTTAATAAACATGAACTGATTGTTAAGCGCAGACTTGAGATTTAAGAATGATATACTTTGGCACCAGGCAACTAACTCAAAACAACAGGCAGTAAGTGTGGAGCTGTGTTAATACAATAACCTGGCAGATACCATTTAGATTCTTTTTGCCCCTTGACTTTGAGTCTCACTAGTTAATTGGCCATAGTGAGGGGTTTGGGGCTCAGCTGAGACGAGACTGGAATGAGGAAAACTCAGTTAAGGAAGCACCCGCCACACGGATACCCATAGGGGCATCTACCCTCAAATGACTCTCATGGGTCCCCATCCTGGCCAGGGCTCAGGCTACCATCCTCACCACCTGCATCCCTGCCCGGCCTCCTGTCTTGCTGGCTCCAGCCCCACCTCTTCCTTCCAGTGGCAAACTGGGCTGGAAATCGACCACGGCCCCCTGTCTCCCCAGACAGCCTGAGCCTGGCATCTGAGGCCCTTCATGATACATCCAACCTCTCCCCTTCCCTGTCTCCCTCCACACACCCACCCTGTATTGTATCAGTCCACACCGCATGATTCCTGGAACTTTCCTGAACTACGTTCTTTCAGGACTCTGGGCCTTTGCACGTTCTTGTCCTCTCCTGGTACTCCTCTGGCCAGTTAGCACCTCCCTTAATTGTCATCTTGCTTTGCTCTGCTAAAGTGGAGCAGCTCTCCACCCTGGGCCTTCTCTTTCTGCCCCACCCCCAGACCGCTCTGGGGCTCTGAGCTACTCCCTTGTCATCAGCCCCTGAGGAATTAGGAACAGAGAGAGCCCCAGGCATTTGGCAAAGGCCAGAGGCAAGGCTGCCTGGATGCAAGAAGGATGCTCATCCTGGGCCTACAACCCTGGTTCCTAGACCCTTCCAGTAATAATAACAGGGCTGCTTGGATGCAGAAGACAGCCTTGCATGCCTGAGCCCCTTTGGAGCGCCTGTCCTTCACTCACATAGACTAGAGACCAGGAGAGGCTGTGGCCTGGCCCAGGGAACAGAGTCAGGCAGAAAATCCAGGCAAGACTGAGAAGAGAAAGGTATAGATGAGCAAAAAGCTTGACCCTAGGGACAAAGGTACCTGTGCCTACCCCTCCCCAGTCCCATGTTGGTGCAGTTCTGCTCCCCCTCCTTTTGGTGACATGGGAGTCACAAGCATGGGCTTGGGCCAGACACACCTGGGTTCAAGCTCCATTTCTGCCCCTCACTCACTAGCTGATCTTACGTCAGGGACTCGGCTTCTCTGGGCCTCCTTTTCCTCATGTGCAATATGGAGAGTATGACAGTGCCTGACTTCTAGGACTGTGGTGTGGATTAATAATGTAATGCAGACGAAGGACTAAGCCTGTGCCTGAGGCCCGTATTAGCTCCATCTCTGCATGTCCACTTCCTCAGTGGTGACTGGGGGTGGAGAGGGAGGGGCGGGGCCACTGAGGGGCTGACCACACACTAGCCTTTGGTGCTGGGGTCCACAGACAGCTTTAAGACAGGTCCTTATCAAAAAGATGCTAGACAGCAACACGAATGCATATAAAAATATAAAGCTCTCTGGTAAAGATAAATATATAGACAAATACAGATCCAGAATCCTGTAATACTGTAATGGTGGTACATAAGTCATTTTAATGTAGATATTGAATTTAAAAGACAAAAGCATAAAAATAGCAATAACTATAAAACTATGTTAATGGATTCAAAATATAAAAATATGTAATTTGTGACATCAATAACAGGTGGAGGTGGGGAGATGTAAAGGAGTAGAGTTTTTTTTTTGTATGCAATTGACGTTGTTGTCAGTTTAAGAGGACCCCAGAATCTCTAGCCAGGCTGAAAAGTGAAGGTCTTCCCTGTATTAAACCAGTCCATAAAACTAGTAGAGGTAATTTTTTTTTTAATGCAAAAATCACAACAGCAGTAACAACACAACAAAAAAGAATCATAAAGAAACAGGGAAACATGGCCCAATCAAAATAAATCTCTAGAAACCAACCCTAAAGAAATGGAGATATATTAACTAACTGACAAAGAATTGAAAATAATTGTCTTAAAGAAGCTCAATGTGCTACAAGAGAACGCAGATGGGCAACTAAATAAATCAGGAAAATGATGCATGAACTCCCACTGTGTGATCTGGTGGCCCACTCTGGGCCTAAGTTTCCCTGACTGTACCTTGAAGGAATTGGATCAGATGATCTCCTACTAACATCCTAGATATGGTGGTCCAAGAATATATGAGTCTATACAGGTAAGTCTTGACCAGAAAAATGATACTAGTTCTATTATGACAGTTTCTTTTTGAGAAGTCAGAACAGAGAACAAACAGCAGCCTGATTATGAATCACAAACACCACAACTGGAAACCAAAAGACACAACCTCATGCTGGTCAATGCTGGCTGGCTGCAGGGAGCTTTAGTTCCCAGTGTGAGCTAAGCAAGATATAAAGTCCTGAGCTGAAATAAATGTGTCCCCTCCTCTTATATGTGGGTTAATTAGTTAATTCTCATAGAATTAACTAAGCCAGTGAAAAAGAATGAAGCCCTTCCTTGATGATAGAGCCTTGGGGGAGATGGACCAGTGAAGGGGCCAACACCTAATGACTGGAGAGTGGATGCATGAACGAGGAACAAGTGTCACCATCACTGTTATTAATCTTCATCATCATCATCATCATCATTAGAATGATAGCTAGGAATTATCATGAGCTTACTGTGCACCAGTCTCCTTCTCAGAGCTCTTTGTACAGCAGCAAGGCCAGGGTCCAGCACATAGTAGATATCCATGCTGGTTGGACTGATTAATTCAGTGGCCACCGGTGATGTCTAATTTTGGTCCTTTTGAAATGGCATCTCCTCACATTTCTGATATTTCAGGCTAGCTCTTGGGTTACTACTAAGTGAAATTGAAAAGGAAAGTGGGAAGCTTTCTGGAATTAGAAAGTATCGGCTTGACCCAGGAAGTACAGTCACTGCCATGGAGAACCTTGTCATTCCATGAGAAAGGCTGATCTGGAAACAAAGAGGAAACAGCATGGCAGCTGCTCCTGTTATTACCCCATTTTACATGGAGAAAATGGAGTCCCAGAGAAGTCAAGTGATTTGCCCAAGGTCACACAGCCTGGGATGGCAGAGCGGGCTCAAACCCAAGCCTCTGCCACTAAGGCCATGCTGACCCCAACCCTTCACTGCCCTGCAGAGCAGGGGGGGAAGGAGTTAGGAAAGGAAGAGGCCAGCATGAGCTGGAGGCATCAGGGAGGGCTTTCTGGAGGAGGGGGAGCCCAAGCCGGGCCCTGAAGGACAAACTGGAGGGGAGGAGCATGAGGCAGGGAGGCACAGCCTGCAGGTTGCTGCTCATACATCTTTAGGCCTCTGTCTGGAATTCTCCCTGAGGAGGTTCAAGGTCTTCCTGGGGTAGGCTCCTCAGGGAACCTCTCTCCAGAGCAGGTGGAGCTGTGTCCAGGCCCAGGTGGGAGGCAACTCGCAGGTAGGAGGTGGTGGGCAGGGTGCAGCAGAAGCTCCTGGGAACGTCCTGTTCTCTTGGTTTCAGGCTCAGGTGCTTCTGAATGGAGTGGGGATGACTCTGTCTTGCCCGTCTGCTGTGAGGGGAACAACGGTCCCACAAGCGGCTCTAATGAGACCATTAGACCCCCTTCCATCAGCCAATGGGCCCACCGGCCACACAGACAGTCCCTGAGAAGTATTTCATCAGCAGAGAAACGCACAACCAACAGGACCTGTGATTTGCCTTGCACATTCCCTGTGCCAGTGCCATCCTTCAAAGGTGAGACTATTCCCATTATGTCCACAGTTGGTAAAATTAGTCCATTTCTCTTCCCTGTTTGCCTCTGAAGCCTATGTTGACAGCCCATTTTCCTATAATGAGGCTGCAGAAGTTAAACAACATCAGGCAGGCAGGAAAATACACATCAGCTCAGCTGCCAGAGGGAATTCTTGGTGCGCAGGTGGGACTATTTGGGGAACCAGATGCCTGCATGGGTGGGAGGCTCATTGGTTCTCTGCACAGATCAGCTTTAAAGAGGGAGGCCCAGGAAGCCATGTCAGTGATTCTTTTACCTCTCAAATCCCCATTCCCTTCTGCCCACCCTCCCTCACTTCCTTTGACAGATGTTTATTGATGCCCCGAGGTTGGCGTCAGATGTAGGGATGACTGAGACGCATTCCAGCCCCCGGGGAAGCCCACTGGGAGAGAAGTGCACTAATCACGGGAGACCCTGCAGTGTCACAGCATTCATATATTTGACATCCTTACTGGGTTAGAGGAATTAAGCAAAACCGTGGCGGTCCCTGCCCCAGGAAGCTCACAGTCTAGAGGAGGAGGCAGACATTGATCTAGAATCACACAATTAAATGTAAAGTGACATGGGCTGTACAGAAGAGGCTCATGGTGCTAGGAGAGTCTATAGTGGGGGGGTGAGGGTCAAGGGAGACTGAGGAAGGCTTTCCTCAGGACTAGATGCCTGAGCTGGGATCTAAAGGATGCACAGAAATTATATGTCAAAGGAATAGCACATGCAAAGGTCCTGTGGCAGGAGGGCTCTTGGCAACCATGAAGAACTAGAAGACCTGTGTGGTTGGAGGACAGGGAGTGAGTAGGAACCTGGAGGGGAGGTCACAGGACAGAGCCTGTGAGGCCTCGAATTCCACACCAAGGATTTGGGTCTTCATCCCAAGAGCAGTGGAGGCATTTGGAATGGTACCAAAAGGAGTTTGGATTAGATTCATTCACTCACTCACTCATCCATTTACTAAATATCACCTCAGAAGGGAGTTCCCTTGACAGGTTCTGCCCTGGCATTGACCCACTCTCTTCCCCACGGTGACACCCATTCATCCTTTGACATGCCACTCAGGCATGTTCAGGCTCATCAGAAGCTGTTTCTGATTCCAGGATTACTCATCTCCTCTTTTGTGCTTCCAGAGAACATGGGGAACATCCCTGATTCCTGTGGGTGCATTATCAGGGCTCTCCAGAGAAACAGAACCAATAGGAGATGCTATTTATAAATAAATAAAGATAGATAGATAAATTAATTATGAGAACTGCCTCATGCAATTTTGGAGGCTGAGAAGTCCCACAATCCACTGTCTTCAAGCTAGAAAATCACAAAAGCTGGTGGTGTAATTAAGTCCAAGTCCAAACGCTAGAAACCCAGGAGCACTAGAGGTCCAAGGGCAGCTCAAACAGATAAAATGAATTCACCCTTTCTCAGCATTTTTGTTCTATCCAAGCCCTCAAGGGACTGTACGATGTCTTCCCACATTGGTGAGGGTTATCTTTTTCACTCAGTCTACCTATCCGAAGGCTAATCTCTTCTGCAAATACTCTCACAGATGCACCTAGAAAAAATGTCTTACAAGCTATCTGGGCATCCCTTAGCCCAGTCAAGTTGACAAAAAATTAACCATCACAAGGTACCGGGCCCCCAGCAACCCCTTCCAGATCCCACGAGGGAGAAAGTCTCAGGAAGGCACATGGGTGGTTTCTGGTTTTAATTTCCTTCCTCTGTTGTTCTCCTTTTGGAATGGAAACTCCAGGAGGGCAGGGCACCCCACACACTGTCCTTTTCCTGGGACCTAGGATGCTGGGGGACACAATGCAGGATCAAAAACACTGGCTGGAAGGAGGGGCGGGAGGGAGAAGGGAAGGGCCTCACTTCCTAGGCACAGAAAGGAGAAGTGGAAGTTAATAGGTTGCAAGAGAGAGAAAAGCACAAGAGATGAAGGACGTAAAATGACCGCACTGTGACCTCTACCACTTAGCTTGATCAAGTACAAATTGCTCTGCACCTCGGGTAGCTGTGAGAACCGGTCAGAGTTTACGTCTTGGAAGAGCTTTCTGGAGTGAAACATTCTTTACAAGGGTCATTTCATGCTCAGCTGGACACGCTGGAGATGCCACAGGCAGGAGAAAATCCTAGCGCCTCAGCCTAGAAGAGCGCAGAGGCCCCGGCCCGAGGATGGGTTTGGGCGTCTGGTCCACTCTTACCACAGCAATGGCTTTGGACTGTCCAGAATCCTGCCCAGGCCCCGGGAGGCAGAGGGACCCTCCCTCCACCTTCCTCTGGTCCCCCCAAACCAAATCCCTGCTGGTCCCCCCAGACCCACCCTGCCTATGTGAGGGTGAGGCTGAGCCAGGGCCACCCAGGCCCCAAGTCCCTGGGAAATACCAGGACCAGCCTCCCAGTGGTTTCCCGAGCATGTCACACCCAAGCCCAACCTGAGAGTCCCCTTCCAGACCACCAGAGAAACACTCACTGAGGTGTCCTGATGGGTTTGGAACCCTCCACACCTGCATCAGTCTTGGCTATCCTGACTCCCAGCTGTGTGATCTGAGCACTTCCCTTTAACTGCAGGCCTCTGTTTTCTCATCTATGAAATAGGAATATCCTATTCATTCAACAAATATATATTGGGTGCCTGGAGCATGCCAGGCACTGTCCGAGGTGCCAGGGACGGAGTGATGGGGACAGACAGGGACCTTGCTTCCATGGCATTTCATCTAGTGCTCAATCCTCCTGTGTCCTACACTGGGGGGATGAGGGGTGACGGACATGGAGCCCAGAAAATGGAATCTGCACGTCATCAGAGCTCAGTTAACCCCTGTGGGGTGAAGGACAACAGCAGAGAGTAGGGCCCTGGGTTTCGACCTCCTCCCCTCCTCCCGCCCCAGCCCTGGGAGTTGGTGCTGCTTCCCACTTTAGGATGAGTACAGGAGTCTCAGAGAGGTTAAGCGCATTGCCCAGGGGCACACAGCTAGCCCAGGAGTCAGATCCTGGCTCTATGCTTTTCTCATGACCCTGGCTGCATTTCTGGACCCAAAGGTGCCTTCTGCAGCCCTTAGGGTCATATCCCTGGGGGTCAGAAGGGCCTTCCAGGCTATCCCACAGGACCTTGGTGCTGGGCCTAGCCAGGCTGCCAAGTTTTTCTCCCCCCGGCCCCCTCTATGAGGCCCCCCCATCCTGACTACTCCCTGCTCCAGGAGGGCAGGATTGAACCCCGCCTGGTCCCTTCACTCTGCTTCTCTCCAGCCAGGGTTCCCTGCCCTGTAAACAGGGACAATGACAGCCCCTCCGGGGTGTTGTCAGGATGGACTGTAGAAGGAGCTGGCTCCTTCCTGCCTTGGGCTCCTCAGCCTCCCTCCCAAAGCCCCTCCCTTCCCACCACCACCCCCCTAGTCCAGCAGTTGATGTCTTAATGCCCTGTTTATTTCCTTCACAGCCGTGTTCAGTCTCAGAGGTGATGGTTTTATTTATTTGTTCATTTAGTCATTTTGGGGGCTGCTTCCCCAGCTGCTTCTGAGACTTCCTGTCATTCTCGGTCATGGCCATGTCACGGAGGAGCTCACGAAGTGCTTGCAGTTGAAGGGGCGGCTGAAGCATGGGACTGGGTTGTACCATCCGAATGGGTGAAGTGAGAGACAGCCCCCAGACCCCAGTGGCTTTACTCAATAAAGGTTGGTTTCTCTCGTGCAAAATCCAAGAAGAGGTTCCTAGTTGGGGCTCCCTCAGGGCAGACACATCCTCCAGCAGTGATGAAGGATGCAGGTTCTCTCCATGGGAGATGCTGCCGCCTTCTCATGTGGCCTCTGGGCTCCGGAGAAGGGAGGATAGGGAGGGGGCGCCTTGACCACCCATGGTCTCTCTGGGCAGCCAGAAACCCTCCTCAGAGTTTGCTGCAAAGACTGACCCACCCACAGCTGTGCTGAGCTCCCAGAACCTCCAGCAGCTCAGCCTAGGTTAGGACCCTGGCTTTGCTCTTCTTGCCCCGTGGCCTTGGGAAGCCCACATAATCTGTCTTCTGTCTACTGAACTATTCTGATTTCTCTTGCTGTTTGCTCCACCTGGAATGCTCTTACTGCCTCTCTTTGCCTGGTTAACTCCTGCTCCTTCTCTGATGTCAGCTTAGAACTTCCCCGGGAAAACTTCTCTGACTCTCCCACCCAACCCTGGTGTGTGTTTAGGTCCCTGTGCCATTTTAGCAGGAATCTTCCCACGTAGTCCTTATCCATTTACATGTCTGCCCCCGCCTTGGCTTCCTCAGTGCAGGGCTGACTGTGGCGGGGTCACGGCCACATCCCCAGTGCCAGTCAGTGCCCAGTACCCTTGGAAGCCCAAGCAAGAGGGAAGGAAAAAAGGAATGAGCACATGGAATAGTCTCAGCCTCAGTTTCCTGTCTGAAAAATGGGGCTAATAACTCTTCCCTCACAGGATCCCTTCAAGGATTGGATGCAGTAATACAAATAAGGTAGGTTGTTTGCAAAAATTTCTGCAATTATCCCTCCAGCCACCATATTCTGGCTTTTCACAATGTACCTTTGCATCTCCTCATTGAGATTTGGAGTCTTTTTCCTGCCCCTTAAATCTGGGCTGCTCTGATGACTTGCTCTGGCCAAGAGAATGCAGCAAAAGACATTGTGCCGGTTCTATACCTAGACCTTAAGAGACTGTGTACCTGGCCCCTCCTTCAGGACTCCGTGACCTTACATGAATAAGCCAGGCCAGGCCACCTGGACCAGAGCCACGTCAGCCAACCAGCAACAGCCAAGGCCCCTGTGCTGACTGCAGCCACGTGTGCGAGGGAGTCCTGGGCTCTCAGATTTGGGATTAAAGTCAGCGCTTCTTGTTGCTTCACATTGGGGTGGTGTAGCCTAGAAGAGCAAACTCACAGAACAAGCAGGCAAGTGTCTAACTGCAGCAGGGACTATCACTCCCGCCACCCTCCCCAAGAGACAACGATGAAAAATCCGTCAGCAGGGTTCCAGTGCACCGCACATGGTCAGACGGGAAAGGTGTTTCGAGGTTGGTTCCTGCAGCATCACTGCCATCTCAGGATCTCAGGAGGAAGAGGAGATAGAGGTTTCCGTGCGCCTGAATAGCAGGCTGCGGGGGGAGTGGGCATGAGGCGCCCTCTCCGCGGAGACACTCCAGGAAGACAAAGGAGGCTGGACCTACCAGCTGCATTCCTGTCACCCACGCCGGCGACGAGATGCAGTTTTAACAATTCAGCCTCTCTGACTCTCACTATTTCTCTCAAACGCCAGGGTGACTTTTTTCTTTCTCTTTTCCCCTGCTATAAGATGCTCGGGGAGCAGCGCGGTGAGAAGATGAAGGATCGACACTCCAGGAAGCTCATTTTTAGAGGTTTCTATAAAGTTCTGTCGGTTGCGCTCCTGCTGAGCAGAGCAAGGGGACTGGGGGTGCCTAGCTGAGAGCTGGGGAGGGCTGGGGAGGGGAGACGGGCAGTTCTGGAGGCCCTGGGTCAAGGGGGAGAAGGAGGGAGAGGACAAACATTCAAGGCAGCCCCGCCTTCAGCCCCCGACCTCCCTCCCAGGAGCTCCTGCCCTGAGTCCCCACCTTGGAGACCCCTCTCCAGCTGTCCTCTGGCTGCCACTGCCCCTTGGAGTGAGGATTCTGCAGGGCCCAGGGGACACGCCCACTTGGAGCCTGCACCTCCCTTCCTACGCCGTGCTCTGTCTGTCCCGGGTCCTGGAATTCCAGGCCCCAGGCCCCAGGCCCACTTCAGATCCTGTGCAAGCCTCTTCCCGCCTTTCCTCCCCCCACGAGCAGCCCACACTGCCTATGTGAGCACGCCAGGGCCACGGGGGCCAGGGGGCACTGCAGGGGGAGGGTGGAAGGTATGGGTGGTTCTTAGACCTGCAGGCCCCAGTGGCTGAGGACAGAGCTGGGGGTGGGCAGAGGAGGGGACAAGTGATGGGGTTGGGCCCGACTTGAGGGTTCCTACCACACATCACCTTTCCCACCCCTTCCCTGCCCGAGTGCTCCGAGTGCACCCATAGCCAGGGGAGGCAGCCTATTCCCACCTGTGGATGCAGAAAGTGGGGCTCAGTAGGGATGTGCTAGCCTGGGGTCACATCCAGCTGGCTGGGGACAGAGCCAGGATTAGAGCCCCATCTGTCTTACCTGGGCCCTAGGGGGTGGTGGGCAGTTCAGCACAGGGCTGTAGAATCTGGTCGTGCCCCAGACTGCTGGTGTGTGGGTCCTACCTCTTCCCCTTACTGGCTGGGTGACCTCAGCGCATTCTTATCCTCTTGGTGCCTCAGTCCCCTCAACTGTACATTGGATAATACTTTACCTGCAATTTCCAAATCTCCAAAGTTCCCAAAAGAGAAAGTTGGGGGGTTTTTCCTTGAATTTGGCATCAAAACTAATTCGATGGCAAAACTCGACCAAAACTAACCTGAAGTTATTTACAGTCTATATTTAAACCATTCCATGCTGAAGAAGTATCACCAGGTTTCATCACCAGGGTCTGCCCAAGGGTTTGGGTGGGGATCATGGGGCTCCGACAGCTGCCTCAAAGGGTTGTTCTGAGGATTATAAGACAAACAACCCAGTTTATTAAAAAAATAAATTGTAAGAACAAATAAAGAAAGCATGAGGAAGAGACTCTCAAAGAGACATAAAAGGTTTATCAACCAATCACAATGTGTCAAATTCATTTGACTCCTGAGTCAACTAGAAAACAAAGACAAAAACAAAACATCTGTGAAACTATTGGAAAAATTGAATGTTGTCTGCATATTTGCTGATATTAAGGACTTATTTTTAATTTGGGTGGCTATGATAACGGGTAGTGGTTGTTAAAAAATAATAATAATAAAGCAGGTTTGGGAGGAAAAATAGATTAGTAACCCTAAGACTACAATTGAATTGAAACCTTCTGCCTTTGGCAGGTAGGGACCACAACTTTGTTTTTCTTTCCACCTGTGACAAACAGAATTCCTGGCTCAAAGTAAAAACTCAGTGAGTTTGTGCTCAAAGGCTGGGCTCTTGACCTTGCCCCTCTGCTGCCTGTAATTGGGGAGTCACTCAACAAACAGTCATTAAGCAGCTACTGTGTGCTGTTGGTGCTGAGGGTATATCACGGGGAATAATCAAGGCATGGTCCCTGCCCTGGGAGACAGGGGGAGGCTGATGTTCTAATCTGGACAAGAAGT
Organism: Daubentonia madagascariensis; assembly: GCA_023783475.1. Lineage (NCBI taxonomy): Eukaryota > Metazoa > Chordata > Mammalia > Primates > Daubentoniidae > Daubentonia > Daubentonia madagascariensis. The sequence continues at coordinate 8,011,422 of JAKFHU010000117.1, forward strand.
AAACAGCAAACATCAGATAGAGGTGCACACCATCATGCAAATAAAGGAGCACAATGTGACAGAGTGATGGTAGGGGGGCACAGGGACAGAGTGGGATGGGTGTCTGGGTAGTCCCTAGAAGGAGGTGGTATTAGTGCTGAGATCTCAATGCCATGAAAGGAGTAGGAAGAAGAGCCTCCCAGGGAGAGGAAAGAGCAAGTGCAAAGGCCCTGAGGCAGGAGTGAGTTCTGTGTATTTGAGCGACTGAGCAAAGGTAAGTGTGATGGAAACAGTGAGTGAGGGCAGAGGGCAGAGGGTGGAGACAAGGTCAGAGGGGCAGGCAGGGGCAGATATAGTGACTGTGGGGCTATACATGCTGCCTTCTTCCGGGTGCCATCCAGACTACCCTCCCCCTCCCCTGCTCCGGGCCAGGAGACTGACCTGCATACCTGCACAGATGGCAGCAACAGGGCTCCAGTGCCCTCCTGTGCCCTGGTGCCTCTCAGGTTCTAGAGACCCCAGGGCCACAGCCGGCAGTGGCTGCATCCCTCTCCCATGGGCCCAACACCACGGGGGCCCTCTCCCTGGCTGCAGCTTTCCCTGGGGTCTGGAAACAGCTTCCTCCTTTGGCCCCTTCAGGACCGGGGTGGAAGCAGCTCCCACTGTGGCAGCCCCAGGTGCCTCACCGCCTGCTGCTGGTTTCCGGTGCACCTGCCACACCCTGGTGAATCCCCCTCCATTAAGCCACATGGGCCATCTGCACCCTGCTAGCTCCGTGTTTATCACTCCACGATGAGAAGTTTGGATTTTGCCTTAAGACACTAGAAGTTTAAAGCAGGAGCAGGGCTTAATTTTGATCTGATGTTTTACTAAGATCTCCCTGCCTGCGTTGGGGGAGGGACAGGAAGTGGGGGGAGAAGGGGTGGGGAGCATGCTGGGCTCCTGCAGGGTTCCGTAGACATGGATGGGGTGCTCCAAGGTGGAGCCGTGGAGTCAAACAGGGCCCCGTCAGGCATGACCAATGGCCAGAACAACTGAGCCAGTGACGGGATTCCAGGAGACCAGCTGGGAAGGGAGGGAGGGAGTTCTGGGCAGTGAGACTTCCAGGGCTTAGGAAGGAAGGGCCAGGGTGGGGGCACAGATGGGAGCCATGAGCCTCTCATGACCTCTTTAAGCCGGGACGTCGGGAGGCCCACACAGTCCCCTGGCCCCAAAGCCTGCATCTAAACCAGCAGCCGTCTGATTGCTGCACAGAGCTGAGCAGCAGTGCGGCTTGTGCTTGTCGCCTCCCACTGGGCAGGGTGGCACACCCAGGCCTGTCCGGCCCGCAGCTGTGCTCTCTCCTCCGCGCTGGTGGCAGACCAGGTGCTGGGTGACCTGGGGTGGTGAGAGGTGGGATTGCCCAGGAGCTGTCGCAGAAACGTCAGCGGAGAAGGGGTGCGTGGCCACAGGAGGGAGGCAGGCACCAAAAGCATGTACCCTGGACACGCAGCTGCGAGACCCAAGAGCAGACCCCTGCGGGCGCACACGTGAGCACCAAGCAGCAGCCCAGGGGAATGATTAGAACCCTAAAAAAGCCCTCTTTATTTCTCCCAGGGCGACGCGCCCTTTGGAAAAAAGGATGCTTCCTGCCAGATCGTCCCCTGAAGATGTGTTTGTCACAGACTATTGTGTAAATCCATGTTTGGCCCATTTTTAAAAATGTGAATTATCCACATAATTGGCCTTAAAACTCCTTCTCCAAACTCTCGAAATGTGGCTGCTATTAGCAGCCCAGAGAGGAGCCATGAAATATCACCGAGGAGGCCTGGCCATGCCCTGCCTGGGGTCCCTGCGCCCCTCAGGCTGCCCAGGAGAGTTGGCAGGGCCGGCAGGGGCAGCCAGGGGAGGGCCTGGGTGCTTCACAGTCACTGCTGGGGCTGCAAAGTGCTCGGGACACTGGTCACCCTGGGGGTCACCACCTGTCTCAATCAGTTTGGGCTGCTATAACACACTGTCATGGACTGGGGGGTTTAAACAACAAACACTTACTCCTCATAGTCCTGGAGGCTGGGCTGTCCAGGTCCAGGTGCTGCAGATTCGGTGTCTGGGGAGGGCCTGCTCTCTGGTTCGCAGACGGCACCTTCTCACTGTGTCCTCATGTGGAGGAAGCGGCAAGGGAGCTTTCTGGGGCCTCTTTTACAAGGGCACTAATACCATTCATGAGGGCTCCATCCCTGTGAGGGCTCCACTTTTGGGTCACCTCCCAAAGGCCCCACATCCAAACACCATCACATGGGGATTAGGTTTTAACATACAAATTCTGGGAGGACATAAATGTCCAGCCCGTAGCACTACCCAAGTGTGTCTCCTGTCAGGGTCCTGAAGGAGAGAACCTGGGGTGCTGGAGAAAGGCCCAGCTCAGGCTTATTCATCACATCGAGACTCACTGCAACCTCCCACGCTCAGGCCTGTGCGGGGCCTGGGGTGCAGCAGTGAACAGCCGAGGTCTACCCCCAGGAGCCTCACTCTAGAGTGGGGAGGTTGGAAGAGACAGGTAAACAACGCATCAGCAAGATCGTTCCAGGTGGGGATAGACGCTGGGAAGAGATCAAACCATCATGGTGTTACAGACTCTGGCTCAGGGCAGGCTGAACAGTGACCACCTTGGACTGTGGGGACAGGGAAGGTCTCTCTGAGACTTGAAGGTCAAGGAGGAACAGACATTTGAATGTCAGATGGGATGGCAGGCCAGGCAGGGGCAGTGGCGGGGGCTAAGGCTGGGCCAGGAGCAGAAACAGAGATGGCGGGGAGGGGTGAGTGGGGACAAGCCACCCCCTGGTAGGACCACACTGACATTCCCACTGGAATGCTCTTCCTCCACCCCTGCCCCTAACCCTTTCCTCCTCATCCCTTAGGGCTCAGTTGAAACGTCTCTTCCTCCAGGAAGCCTTCCCTGAATCCCCCAGACCCGTTTGGAACAGCGGGGATGTATTATTCGTAGTCTTACCCCTTGCCCTTTTCTGTGACATTCAAGGTGAATATAATCACTTGCTTCACTTTGCTTCCTGCTGGACACTGATATTCATGAGGGGAGACACGGGACATGGGGGGTCTGTCTTGGTCATGGCAGCTCCCCCAGCACCAGGCACAGTCCCAGCCCACGATGGATACTCAGTAAATGTTTGTTGAATGAATAAATGAATCCATCCAGTCCAACAGAACTTTTTCCTGCAAATTCCTATATCCTCCTTTCCTGATCACTGCCCTTATTACAAGGTTGCAGGCTGTGATGGCATCACTTGGAGCTGTTAAGCTGATGCTAAGTTATTGCTTTCATTTTTAGGTGGACTTTATGATGGCCCCAACAATCCTCACCTCCTTATAGTCACGCTTTTGTGTAATTCCCTCCCCCCAAGTGTGGGCTGGGCTCATTTTGCCTCCCCTGTGTCAGATAGAACATGCCAGAAAAGATGGAATTTACTTCTAATATTAGACTATAGAAGCCCGTGTCTTCCATTTGGGGTACTCTTTCTCGCTCTCTCGGACTGCTGGTCTTGGGAGCGGCCAGTGCCAGGTTGTAAGGCAGCCCGCGAAGGGGTCGCGTGAGTGGGCTTGGAAGCAGATGTTCCCGGCTCAGCCTTGAGATGACCACAGCCCTGGTCAATGCCTTCACTGCAGCCATGTAAGAGACCCAGAGCTTGAGGCACCCAGTTGAGCTCTGCCCAGATTCCTGCCCCACAGAAACTGCGAGATGATAAATGTTTGTTGTTTTAAGCTGTTAAGTTTTGGGGTCACTTGTTATGCAGCAACAGATAACTAATATAGTCATTCACATGCTTAAAATCCCCTTATGGTTCCTCATTGCTTCAGGATAATTTAAAAAATCCCTTTAAGTAGGATTCTCAACAGTTTGAGATCACAAGCTTTTCCTAATCCATATGCGCCTTCAACACCCAGCACAGAGTCTCACTTATAATAACTGTATATTATTTGCAGGGTGAAGGAAGGAAGGGAGGAAAGACTAAAATTCATGTTTTTAAATAGTCCATGATGTACAGCCTCATAGATTGAATGGGACTAACCATCCTGAAAAACCGAGGTGGGGCATGCTTTGTCTAAGCCACTCAGGGAATCGTGTTCACCTCGCCACAGTAATTGGCTCAGGGGCAGTTCAATGATTGTAAACCTTAGGGTTTTTGCTGAGAACTCTGTGATACGGAGGTCTCTGTCTTTCTGAATGGTTGGTGTGAGGACATGGAACTGAAACCTGATGCAGCCACTTTGTCACCATGAATAAAGCCAGCCTGAGGCCAATATCAATATGTGAAGGTGAATACAGCAGAGAAAACTGTAAAGAAGTGTACATGACACCCTGATCAAACCACTCCTGAAGCCCACATCTGTAACTTTTTAATTCCATGAGCTAGTAAACTCCCTCTATTGTTTTGAGAAATTTGTGTTTTGTTTTCTGTTTCTAGAAACTGAAAAGATCTCTTTTTATACAAGTTTCTATCTTCAAAAGTCATCTTTTTCTTATTTCCTATTCAGCTCAGCTGTCCAATGAGTCTGTTACTCAATGCTTTCATGTGCTAGGCTCTTCATCTTGTCCTAAAACAGAGACTTCTCCTAGGAACACAAAACTTAAAAAAAACCAGATAGCCCCAGGTTTAAAGGGGATCTCCATTTCTGTGGGCTGGATTGTATACTCCCCAAATTCATGTATTGAAGTCCTAACCTTCAATGTGATTATATTTGGAGATGGGGCTTTTAGGAGGTAACTAAGGTGAAATGGGGTTACCGGGTGAGGTCCTAATCCTATAGAAGGAAGAGCAAGATCACTCTCTTTCTCCCCACGTGTACACACTGAGGAAATGCCATGTGAGGACACAGCAAACAGGCAGCTATCTGTAACCCAAGGAGAGATCCCTCACCAGACACTGACCCTGCTGGCACCTTGATTTTGGACTTCCTGCCTCCCGAACTGTGAGAAAATTAATTTCTGTTGCTTTAGCCGCACAGGCTATGGTGTTTTGTTTTGGCCATCTAAGCTGACTAGTAGCAAAGGAACAACAGGAGACAATTTTCTGGCAGAGGTGTCTGGGGCATGGAAGGCAGACCAGCTAGTTCTTCCTAGTGGGATTAGGGAAAGCTTCAATAAGGAGGTAACACCTGAGCTAGTCTTTGGTGAGTGCTAAAAATTTCACCAGGTGGGAGAGAGGAAGGGTATTCCAGACAGGAAAGACCCGGGGACAAATGCCCAGACCTGGGGAGGTGCCTAAGATAGTGGGACAATTTATTATGTATCACGGCCAGGGGTGAGAGCCATGCAGGGCAGAGGCCAGAGGCAAGGCTGGAAGAGCCCTGGGGATCAGCGTGAACAAAAGGCATACTAAGGAGATTGGACTACCTAAACACAAGGGGGCCCCACCGGAAGTGTCGGAGCAGTGACAGAGCCATAGTCTTTGAAGGACTATATCATCTAAGGTCCCTTCTGGCTCTAAAATGCTATGAGCCAGCAACAGCTAATGACTTTAATTGGGTAAAAGTTAATAGACTTGTTTGAATTGAGGTTACATAAATAGGTTTGAAGTCCTGGGAGGAAGCTGGCGGCAGGTCACAAAGATCAGAGGCGTAGCAATGGAGGCTCCCTCATGTGGGGTCTCACACAGAAAGACACAGCTGAGTGCCTGGACCAGTCTTCCTGGGAACAGCCTCCCCACTCAGTTTTTGTCCCCCCCAAGATGTGCCCACAGCCCCCAGACCCCACTGCTTCTGCTGGGAATTTACACACAACACCCTCAGGAGCACCCCCAAAGACTAGCCCCCGCTGAAATCAAACCATCCCCCTTCCCCTTTTGAGAGTTCACAGTCAAGTTTCCCCTGCGGGAGGGGGAAGATTCTCATCTTACCAAACTGGTAGGAAACAGCAACTCTCACAGCAGTGGATAGGGGCCCTTTGAAGGAAAAGTCAGGCCAAGGACACATCAGAGGCAGTTTGGCTTCCTAGGTAACAAGGAATGATGGTGATGGGCTCCCAGTTTCCCCACCAAGGCAGAGCTCTGGACATCTCCAGTGGACATGAAGTAAAAAGGCTTTTCTTGGACATAATCAGGAACAGCATCTTCACACTGCCCCACGTGGTTCCTCTCATGGCAGCCCCGTTGACAGATGAGGAGACCGAGGCGTAGTTAAGCCACGCCCCCCGTTGGCGAGGGCCGGATTCCATCCTGTCAGACTCCAGCCTGCATGCTCTTCACTTCTCTGCTCACTGGCGGGGATCAGGGACCAGCAGGATCCCGCAGCGTTAGCTCCTCCCGAACCTTAAAGCTGTGCCCAGCTTGAGATGAGGATCCAGAAGGCCTGAGTTTGAATCCCAGCTTAATCACTGCTCTGGAAAGTGGGGATAACAGTTCCAAGGCCCCTTCCCTTTTGTGGTATCTGTAATACCTGGCTCCTGAGGTCAAGTCGTCATGCTCATCTGCATTGGGTTGGCAGAAAGGGAAGGAGCTCCTGTGAGGTCCTCTAGGGCCCAAGGTAGAAGCAACACATGTCACTTCTTCCCACATTCTATTGGCGGGGGTGCAGCCACATGGTCCCACCCACCTGCAGAGGAGGCTGGGAGGTGTAGTCTTGTTGTGTGCCCAGAAAGAAGAACGCTATTTGGTGGACAGCTGGACAGTCTCTGCCACACCTGGACAGGTAAAATCATGTCCATGGAAACCTAGAGGGTGAAGAGCTGAGCCCACCTCAGAGCCCAGGCTCCCGTTGTGCACCTGGGCCCCAGGCTCTGTTTCCACACATCACGCCCAGAGTGAAGCAGAGTCACAGGACAGCCAGTGGGACCTCAGACACAGGTTCACCCGAGCAGGAGGAAGGAGGCTCACAGGTGGTCCACATGCTGCCTCTGTTGCCTGAAGGACCATGGGCAGGGGGCAGAGAGCCACAGTTCAAGGGCTCTTGGTGGTGAAATCGGTCCAGATGCAGAGTTGGCTTCAGGCACCCCTTGGGAACAGTTTCCTCACCTACCCAACAAGGCTGCAGGAGGAGGATCCATCACATGGGGTCATGTGAGGGCGAGTGAGACCTTTAACACCCTCATTGCTTTCCCAGGCCCTGCTTCCTGCTGGAAAGATCTGATTTAGTCAAGCTGTGGTGCTTTGGATGATGTTGGTTCGAGGGGTCCCTCCTTCCCAGGGGCGTTTGAATATAACAGAAAGCCGGAGAGATGGGGAGACAACCACGCAAGTCACTGAGGTCAAACCCCTCCCATGAGACAGAAGAGGACAATGGCACTCAGAGGCTGGACGCTTCATAAATATGCAGAACCCTGACCCAGAAATCCCACCTCTAGCAGCCTAACCGCTAGAAACAATCAGAGATGTACGTGGAGATCCAATCCTGGTGCTTAGAGTAGCTAAAAAGCAACACACAATAATCTAATAATTTGGCAATAATTTACCTGGAAATAGACATTGCCTCAGGAGTTAGGTGAAGTTATTTATGTTACATCCACTCGAGGGAAAACGAAGCAACAATTGCATGTTTCAAAATGATTCTGCAGAGGATGCTAAGTGGCAAAGGTGAGATATTTATGGCACAGTAAATGTAAACAGAAGAATATAGAACAGTATGTTCTATACGGTATGTTATCCTTTTTGCAGAGAAAATATAAACATACAAACACACACACATATACTTTGGTATATATATCAATGTTTGACAGAGGTTATATTAATATTTGGGTAATGGGATTATGAGTTGCTTTTCTTTTCTCTTTTTTTTTGGTCTGTATTTTCTACAATGAACATGCATAATTTTTCTAAGAGGAAAAAATGTATTACTGAATCAAGAGGTTTTAGAGTTTTCATTTTGGCATCCCCAAGACTGGATAACACCTAAGAACAAGGGAAATTCTGTCCTTCTGTGTTCTGTGACTTTAGGTTTTAGTAATCGAGATTGTCCAAAATAGACCCATGGTTACTGAGGTAAGCTCTGGGCTTCTTTTGCCTTGGAGATCCTTGGTAATTGTATTTTTTTTTTTAAAGACAGGGTCTCACTATATTGCCCAGCCTTGTCTCAAACTCCTGGGCTCAAGTGATCCTCCCACCTCAGCCTCCTGAGTAGCTGGGACTAAAGATGCATGCTACCACATCTGGTGGAATTGTATTTTTGAATTTTTCAAAGTATTATTATGTCCTAGATTGTTTTCTGTTGCTATAAGAAAATACGTGAGCCTGGGTAACTTATAAGGAACCAAAATGTATTTAGCTCGTGGTTCTGGATGCTGGAAAGTCCCAGAGCATGTCATCCAGCAAGGGTGTTCATGCTGTGTCTTTCCACAATGAAAGGTGGGAGGGCAAGGGGGACATTAATCCCTTTGTGAGGGTTTCGCCTTCGTGGGCCAATGACCTCTTATTAGGCACCAGCTCTTAACACTGTTGCCTTAATCCCTAACAGTGAATTTTGGGAGATACGTTCAAACAATAGCATCTTGATTTCAGCTTTCTAACTTATAATTCCAATCAACTTTTGCCCTCCTGAGTAGATTTGAGTACCTGTGAAAGGGGTCAACAACACTGTATTAGTCAACTATAGCTTTGTAACAACCACAAACATGGGTGCGACATACAACAATCAGTCTGTATTTCTCACAATCTGTGGGTAGGTGGCTTTGAGCCACACGTTGGAGGCAGGTCTGCCCCACATGTGCCTCTCGCCCTCCTAGGATCCGTGGGCTGGATAGGGCACCTTCACCTCATGGCAATGGCAGACGCACAAGAAAGCACCCAGGTACATGCAATGCCCCTGCAGGCGTAGATTCACAACAGACAACTGTTGCTTCTGCCACATGCCACTGACCAAAAGAAAGTTGAACCCAAAGTCAAGAAGCCATGAGGTTCACTCTGCCTTCTGCAGGAGGAACTGCAGTCACTTGGCAAAGTGTATGGGTACAGAGAAAGGCAAAGAATTAGGGCCAGTTTTTCAATCCAGCATCTCACATCCACAAATGATCACTGTGGTCAGGTCACGGTGCAAGATGGCTGAACATACTCCATACACTTAAAAAAAAAAAAGCAATATTCCTCCCCTGACTCTAAGAGTAATACATGCTTATAGTGAAAAAGTAGGAAGGGGAAAATTAACATCAGCATAATTCCATTTCCTCAGATGGTGCCAGTTAGGATTGTGCTGTATGTCCTTGCAATATGTACATCAATTTACATACTCAGATAAACATAAACATATATTTAGATATAACAAAAGTGGGATCATACTTTATTTGGTTTTGTATACTCCCTTTTCACTTAATCTCGTTTTGTGAGTTTTTTCTGGCATGACTGATATTCTTTTGAAACTAGGCTTTTTCATGGCTGTACAATATTTTAAAGTTGTACCATAAGTTACCTAGATCTGCACTCTCCCATGTGGTAGCTGCTAGCCACGCGTGCCTGTTGGGCATTTGCAATCTGGCTGGTCTGAATCAAAATGTGCGCAAGTGTAAAATACAAACCAGATTTTGAAGATGGCTCAAAAAAAAAGGAGGTAAAATAGCTCACTAATAATTTTTATATTGATTACATGTTGAAATACTATTTTGGATATATCAGGTTAAACAAAATGTATTATTAAAATTAATTTCACCTGTTTCTTTTAAATTTTTTAGAGCTACTAGAAAAGGAAAAATGACATATGTGGCTCACATTTGGGGTTCGTGTCGCATTGTGCTTCAACTAGATGACACTGACCTGGACAATCCCCGGTGGTTAGATATTTAGGCTCTTTCAGATTTTACTCCAGTATAAACAACACCACAATGAGCATCATGGAACACAGTACTAGTCGACATTTATTGAGCTGTGTTCATATGTCTGGCTCTGTGCAAAGCACTTTCCACACGTGACCTCACGTGAGCCTCAAGCTTCCCTCTCTGGAAGGTACAATTAATCACTGTCCCCATTTACAAATGAGAAAACCAGGACTCAGAGGCATTAGGAATGTGCTCAAGGTTACACAGCAGCTATTTAATTGGTGGAGCCAAGACTAAAACCCAGATCTGATTGATTCCCATGATTTTCACCAGGGGACTAACCTCTCTTTTTGTGTGTCTTTCTGATAATTGCCTCAGGATTAATTTCTAGAGGTGGGAGTCGTGGGTCAGGGAGTTTGCATGTTCTCTGAGGGGTGTATTGCCAACATATCTTTCAGAAAGAAGGTGCCAATTCAAACTGCAAACAACAGTGTACTAACTCAGCAATTATCCACAGGGAGTTTCTGTGAGCCAGGCTCCATTCTGTGTGCTGGAGGCCACAGAAGACAAGACAGATGCGCCCGTGCCCTCCTGGGGCTCATGTGGCCCCAGCTCTCAGGGAAGAGGGAGGGGACAGGCACTGAAGAGGGAACATGGTCTCAGAGAGATAGAAACAGGCATTGTGAAGTGTGCAAAGGAGTAGAATGGTGACCAGGGTGGGCTGGGGTGGGTGGGGGAGCTCCACTTGGACTGGGTTAATCTGGATTAATCCCTGGATTATTCCCAGGGACTCTCAGAGGAGGCAGCCCTGAGCTGAGCTCCAGAAGGGAAAATTTGGGGAAGAGGTTCCAGGCAGGACATATAACAAGTGCAAAGTCACCAAGGTAAGAATAAGCTCAGCAGTTAGAGAACCAGGGAGAAGCCCCAGGCTCTGCAGGCTGATCAGGGAGGTGGGGTTGAGGTGGGCAGGGCAGGAAGGCAGGGAGGAGGTTAAGTTTATTCTAAGTGCAGGAGGAAGCCCTCAGAGTAGTGGATTCACATTTCATGGGATCTGAAACATACAATTTGGGGCATCCTTTTTAGAAAAGAAGAGCCCAAAATAGGAATCAAAATGACCTACGTAATTTAACATTTATTTAGAATGAGAAAAATCACAATATATTACAGATTTTAAAAAGCTGAAAATTACCAAAATCATCACAGAATTGAAAAAAATAACAATATTTTTTAATTAGCTCCCAACACACCTCCAGAGTACTTTTTCCCTTGTATGTTTGGGCTGCATCCTCTTGGATTACATCTTCTATGGCAATGACTTCGTAATATCATTTTCTGTAGAAAGGATAGAAAGATTATTTAGTGTTTCCTCTGGCAGAGTTTGATAGAAATTGATTTTTTATTATTGATGGTTTAGGAACATTTTCTTTTCATCATTACAAGTCATTATTGATAATGTCCCGTAATATGTAGGATAATTGTCATGGGAAAAGCTGGATCAGGGTTTTTTCATATAGCAGCTGTGAGATTTCAGGGCCTATAGCTTCTTGATCAACCATGAACCCCAATTAGTCCTTCAACTGATGAAGCGCAATAACCACATTGCCAGGGCCCCTCCCAGGGCCTTGGAAGGGGCCCAGGGAATGGTAGGCTCTGAAGCTAAAGCCACAAGTAAACCCACCTCTAACTGGAGGGGATTCCCCAGGGGTGGGGAAGGGTCTGACCACTCTGGCTGCTGTGCAGAGAATGGACTTCAGAGGCCAGGGAGGCAGCTGGACCACAGCTGGGCTGTGCAGGGGAGATGATGATGCCTGGACCAGGATCACAGAGCTGGGAAAGGACAGATTCCCAGAACGTTTGGGATGGGCTGGCCTGGGGGAGGGGAAGAGAGACCTCAAGGATGACCCAAGGATGAAGTGTCTGCCACGCTGCAGCCCACATTACACTTGTTGCTTGATTCTTCTCTTTTCTCCTTGTATTTTGGGGTCCAGGGCCTGGCCTGCTTTCCCCAGTCCCTCCCTTTGATGCCTGGGCCCTTCACACATACTGGAACTAGAGCCTCAGCCCCAAGTAAGGCCAAGGGAGAGCCAATGGAGGAGTAACAGGCCCCACGGTGCAATCAGAACCAAGGGATTTAATTAGGTGCTCAGCATCTGATAGCAGATTGGTTTTTTTAATAGGCTTTAATGAGAATTTGGGGAGAGTGCCAGACCCGGGTGGCTACAGAGAAGATCGGCTCATTCCACCCAGAAGAAAGAGGAGACAGCGGCTGCCCTGGGGGCCAGGAGGGGTGAGCAAACCCACAGCCACCAGGCGTCACTCATCCCAGTGCAGACTGGGAGCTGGGGCCTGCACAATTTGGAAATGGACCTGCTGGTAGCAGAGAAACTCCATCTCCTGCTGCACCAGGGAATAAAGACGTGTCCATTGGGCTGATTGGTCCCATCATTTACAGGAAGAACAAAAACTTTGTAAAGTTGACTGAGTAGTTGTGTTGGCATTTTAGAGCTGGAACTAAAGTCAGGGGTGCCAGATTCTGATGAAGGCCACTGCCAGCTTTAACTCTGCTGCTCCTCCCACCTTGGACCCTCAGCCAGGGGCACCTGGCACCTGTGCCCACGTGCAGCATTCTCACCAGCCAAGTGGGGGCCAGGCAGGCACAGGCCCTGTGACAAGAGGGGCTCTGGGAGTTATCGGGATAATACTGACTTCAGTCTGGTTAACAGTAAAGGGTAGAAACACACCACAAACAGCAGAAAAGGACGAAAAATGGGAACAATGGTCTCCCTTTCTATTAGGCAAGGAAATGGCCATAGCATCAACCTCCTCCTCCTGATGAAAGTCTGAAATATGGTGAAATAGACACAAGGCCAGGCTCTGAGAACAGGCTCCTTGAGCAGGACCTGGATGTCTCTGCGTTCATGCATTTATGCCTTCCTTCCTTCCTTCATTGAATAAATGTTTACTAAGGGTCTACCGTGTGGCAGGCTGTGTCCTAGGCACTCATGGTATTCCAGTAGCCAAAAGGACTTTCTTGTCTTTATGTATCTTACATGCTAAGAGGGAGGGATGGATAATAAACAAATATAATAAAGAAGTAAATTTGATATAAGCACTAAGGAAAAAGGAAAAATAAAACAAGCTCAAGGGAGTTGAGAACACAGAGTGTGAGGGCAAGATGAAGGGGTAAATGATGTAGCCATGCAGGCCTGATTGAGAAGCTGATATTTAAAAAGGTGACGAATCAGCCGTGCAAATGGGGGAGGTGTCTTCCAGGCAGCAGGAGCAGCAGTGCCAAGGCCGAGGCAGGAGCATTCCTGGAGCGTAGAGGAACAGCCAGGAGGCTGCGTGGATTAAGTTGTCGGGGAAGCAGGGGGAGAAGAACGCAACAGAGGAGCTGGCAGAGTCATCCTGAGGCTCCAGCGTGGACTGGGCTCTGCAGGCCCGGGTGAAGTCGGGAGCCCTGGCAGAGTTTGGATATGGAGGGACAAGAAGGAAGAAGGGAGACCAGTTAGGAGGTGATTGCGGTTGTCTGGGCAAGAGATGGTGGTCCAGGCGAAGCATGGACCAGAGTGGTCTCTATGCAGATGGTAAGAAGGGGACAGATTCTGGACGTATGTTGAAATGGTGCTGACAAGATCTGTAGATGGATTCACTGTGGGATGTGAGAGAAACACGGGAGTCGGGGTTGACTTCCAAGTACTAGAAGGATTAGGTTGTCATTAAACGAAACATGGAGGCTAAATGCTACATGTCAAACTCCTTAAAACGCGTGGCAATGACCTTCTGATTGGAGTGAGGAAGGGTGATGGCATGTACTGGCTGCAAGGGACCCAGTGCCCTGATTCAGTGTGGCAGGGCTGAGGGTCCTCATCTGGCAAGCCACGGTTGTGAAGAGGCCTGGGGAAGGAGCAGGGTGGGTCCCCAGGTCACAGCTTGCAGAGAGCTTGTGACTTAACGCGATTTTCCTAGAACCATGCTAAATTCTTGACAACTAAAAACTGAGGGATATTACACCCCTTCCTTTGACAAAGGAAATGACACATTTGGGGGAGGATGTTTGAGATGACAAACCCAAATGGAAGCTGAGCCACCCTGCTCCCTGCCTCTTCTGCTCCAACAAAGGGCCAGCTTTATTTGGACATGAAGAATGGCCAGTAAGGCAGGAGCACAAGAACTAGCACACAGAACCAGCCCCTCACAAAGGAAAAAAAAATGAGAGAAAAGGAACATGATCAAAAGGTAGATGACAAATTTACTTAACAAGAGAAATTGCCCAAGAACCAGAAGAAAATTTCAGAGAAGTTAACACGATGACTGAACACAAAACAAAACAAAAAACCCAGAGACAAAGGGCTCAAGGAAGAATTATCGGCAAGAATTTTAAAAAGAGAGATGAAAATTGAGTGGCATATTTTATGAAGGAAATAAAAGATATTAATGAAAACATTACAGATATGAATGTTATAAAATTGATAAAAATGAGTTAGCATGAATGAGAATTCCTTCAGGGACACAGAAAATCAGATTTAGGAAATCACTCAAATCAAAACAGAAAAGAACAAAGCTACAGCAATGAACACGTTCCTCACCTGCCACGTAGCCCAGCCATAGCGTGGCGTCCAGCCAGCCATGTTCAGGGTCACATCCAGCTGGTTTGACAACACCAACCTGGAGAAACTTTCTACTTACAGTACCTTGCCCACTAGCCAGAGCATTCCACAACCACAGAGGCACTTGGAGAGTTCATGGGTCACATGATGGGTAAAATAAAAATCTCAGTAGCTAGGGAAGAATGGCATGGACATGTCACTGCTTTTTCTGTTGTCCTGGGATTTCCACGCCTTGGTTTGGCTGCTGAACTAATAGAGGAGATTTCAAAAAATCTTTTAGTAAGAGTATCCAATCAAGTTTCTGTGAACATGTACAAGCAGTTAGACTAACTTTGAGTACAAGACCATCATATCATCGACTACTACTCAGCCTGCAAATGAAGATGCTTGTGATACGAGGAAAGCATTTTCCAGGGACAATGAGATGAAATCTGTCATACTATTACCTCATCCTGGGAGGCCTGAAGATACCGAATAGACTACAGGCAGTGGTTCTTAGGCAGATGATCCAGATAATTTATGGATAACATCATTTTCTTGTATGATCTTTGGAGCCCTATTCGAACAAAAATAATTCTTAGGTCTTCAAGACTTCAAGAAAATACAGGTTATAAATTAGTTCTCATTATTTCCATTTAGAAACATTATATCTACTAAAGTTGTTCACTGTAATAAAACGCAATTAAAAAGCACCTAGCTAGGTCAAAAGAAGATATTCCACTATCATAGTTCATAGTATTAACTATGTGCTAGGGAAAAAACTCTGTGTGTGTGTGTGTGTATGTGTGTTTAAATTTTTTTCATTAAACTGTTACTTGAAGATTTTAAGTCATATATGAAATGTGTAAGTCTAAGATATATAATAAAACATTTTGCTGACCCTAAGGAAAAAAATGAACATGGGGGGACGGTAGACCTGGAAGAAAGACTAGGGAAATCTGATATGTAGAGACAGGTGCTGAAGGAGACAACACGATGGCTGGACCAAAGGAGTGTTCAGAGGATGCCATCGTGTTCCATGCAACCAGGCTGCATTTACAGAGCACCTGCCGCACGGCAGGCACTGGGCTTGATGCTAAGAGTAGAAGTAAAATGTGGTTCTTGCCCTCAAGGAACTCGTGAGCCTGTGAGGACTACAGCCAAGTAAACAGATGATTAAAATACAACAGGAGAAATACTAGAAAAGAGATTAGCACTGTGGACCACGATTTATTATGGCATGTGACAGACATTGTGCCTGTGCTCACAGTAACTCTGTGAGGTCACTCCTGTGGAGAAATGAGTGACCAGAGGGTTGAGAGCTACTTGCCCAAGGTCACATGACCAGCAAGTGCTAGAACCAGAATTTGAAAGTAGGTGTACCTGCTTCCAAGTTCACCCTCTTTCTCTTTGAGAAACAGGTGCTGCCTCCAATCAGCTTGAAGACACCCATCACCTCTGTAAGCGAGAGTTACCAACTACAAAGCAGGGGTACTTTTCAGCGAGGTTAATTACAAGGGGTCTGGGTCTTACTGGGGGCCAGCACTGAGCACCTGCGGGATAAGCACAGGCCGTGAAGGCTTTGTCCAGGGATGGTTCCCTACCCAGAAGAAGGGGCTTTAAGAAGAACAGCAAACACATCCATCAAGCAAAGTCATGCTCCAAGGCACAGGCCATTTACAAGATGAACAATGGAGTCTCTGTCAAGCCACAGCTTGGTGTCCAGGATGTGCTAAAAATTCAGAACCACAAGACAACGGGACAACAGTGCTCTGAGCTGAGCACTCAGTCCATGAGAGCTTGCCTAAGGTCTTTCCCTAAGGCCTTGTATTGGGTTTTTTTTTTTTTTTCAAGCCAATAGCATTTATCTTTGGGCAATATCATAGTCTTGCTTGCTTCTAGTGTCCTGTGCCTGTTGCCTGTAATCCTGACCTACAGGTTCCTAAATTTCCTTGCCCATGTTCCTGAATTCCAGACCTGCTTAGCAAGTCCAAGGAGAGGAACTATGGACTAAAGCCTGGGGGCGTCTTCGGAGAGGGAGCAGGGACAGGGATGAGGGAGCAGAAACAGAGTGGACAGAAGGTGGGGCGCCCAGGGGAGCCCAACATCACAGATAAGGAGGAAGAGGCTTGGGGCTGAGGGCCAAGGCAAGGCTTTGCTGGTGAGGAGTTGTCATGGAGAGGGTTTCAGCAGCCAGGCTTCCCCCCAACGCTCTGTGCCAAAGTTGAAACAGTAAAAGGCATCAATTTCCCAGGACTGAGCTGGGAGGCCAAGGTCAAGGCAGGGGTGGGGTGGGGTGGGGCACGGTTCAAGAGGGCGCTTTTACATAAAATTATGGGTGTCGCTCTCCCGGTGGCATTTCGTCTGTGCTGCCACGACAGACGTCTCTCTGAGAAACAGCAGATTTGTATTTCATGAGGACACTTTAGTCAAAAGATCAATGATGCTTCTCGGAACCTGTCTGCCAGTCCACGGGGGCGGAAGAGCCTGGTGGGAAGCCTGCAAAGATCCATCTAAAATTAGGGAGCTGCCCACAGACTCTGGATTCACAATCACAGCTCATCGATTTCCAAAGTGATGCTGAAACCCAATGACTTTAATTGGCCCCTGTGTTCTGCTTTTGCAGAGAGGGACCTTTTGTAACGAAGTGGCTCCTCTCTGGGGAATGGAGCTATTTGAGGGTGGGCCCGGGATTTGCCAGAGTGCAGGTTGGGGTGAATGGGGGGCCCATGAGAGCCTAGGAGAGCCTGTCCTGCCACTAACTAGCTGTGTGACCTTGAGCATGTTATTTTAGTTTCCAAGTTCCAGTGAGCAACTTGGAGCAATAACAGATATACAGCTATTTCTGATGTACATATATATGATTCTCTTATAGATATATGTATAAATTTAAATGACATAAACCCTTTAAGTGCCTAGCACATGGTATGTAATCAATGTATTTCTGAGTTATTCTTATTAATAAGCCACAGAACCCTAGAGTGAAAGGGAGCACAACGCTAGCCCTTCCCTTTACAGAGGAGAAAACCAAGGCCCAGGGAGGTTAAGTGGCTTGACCAAGGTTGCACTGCAAATTATTGGCAGACTTGAGCCTGGAACCCAAGCGTCCTGATACCCAGCCAAGTTCCTGTCCCACCACAGACATCTTTAGATGTGGATCCTGGCCCCGCCACCACAGACCCTCCTGGCCTGAAATGGCCTTGACCTGTCAGCCTGAGGCAGGCTGAGCTGTTTCCTGTGTGAGGACAGAGCTGGGGGTAGAGGGAAACCTGCTGAAGTTTTTTCTGCTGGGCCCTTTAACAAGCAGTCACTGGGCACAGGGCCTTCTTGTCCCCCTGTTGCCAGACCTGCTGGTGAGCAAGGGTGGAGAGCTTTTGTGGAATCTCATCTCAGAGACCAAAAGCCCCTCTGCTCTGGGGCAGCCCAGCTGGGCAGAGCCCTTGGAAGCTGGCTCTGGGGCAATCCTGCCTCCCTCCTCTCCTCCCTCTACCCCTCCTCCCTCCACAAGCCCTCTCCACCCTTCCCTGCCCATTCTGCGCCATCCCTGTCTCCTGCCCTCCACCCTATGCTAGTCTCTCTTCCTTGTTTTTCTTCTTTCCCCTCCTCCCCTCCCTCTTCTCCCCCAGCCATCTCTGCCCTTGCCCCCCCTTGCTCCCCCTGCTCCTGCAGCTGTCCCCTCCCTCCTCCCCTCCCCCCTCTCTATAACCCCTTCTCCCACCCCCGCCTGTGCCCTCCCCTTCTCGCCACTCTCCTCCTTACCGTGCTGTCTTTCTCCCTTCTTCTTCCCCCTGGGTCTCCTCTCCCCTCCCCTTCCAATATTCCCTTCTCCTCCCCCTGCCTGACCTCCTCACCCTCCATCTCCTCCTCTTCTTCCTCTTCTCTCTCCCCTGTTTCTCCTCTGTCTCCTCTCCTGCCCCCATCTTCTCTGCTCTTTCCCCCTCCTTTCCTCTCCAGGACTTTCTCCGGCCACGATGGCGAGGCATCCCCACCCCCACTATGGACCCTTACCACTGGGTCTGCAGGGTGCCAGGGCGTTTGCCCGCCAGCCAGGCTGGGCCTGTGCAATTCACGTTGTGGTGGAGCAGAGGAGCTTCAGCTGAGGGCGGATCCAGGTGCCCACAGAGCCCTGCAGGTCAGGAAGAGCCAGGGAACCTGCCCCCTCCAGCCCTGGGTCTCTCCTGCAGGGGCGGGGGCAGACTGAGAGTCCCAGGCCGTTTGACAGAGAAAGGACCTCTGAGTATAGGGTGGAGGTTGAAGCTATTGGTGAGATGCAGAACACAAAATGGGGAGTGGGTTTGTGGGGGAGATGAGGCAGGAGTGAAAAACTGCATAGTAGGGTTATGAGGGCACATCTCACAGACAATCAGGCACAGAGAGGTCAAGTGTCCTGCCCAAGTGTCCAGAGCAATTCATCAGAGCCAGAGTGAACTTGGCCTCCCTGGCCAGCGTCCTTCTCAGGACAGCTGCCTCTGCAGGTGACAAATATCAAGCTGTAGGGTAGGGGTTGGGGAAGCAGGGACATCTGCCCATGGTAGGTGCTCAGTCAACATTAGTAAGCGAAGGCATGAATGAGCGGGAGCTTAGGGCCATGACGTCCCAGAAATAGATATGCAGGACGGTCACTGTTCTGCTTGTGCTCTTCCCTGGCCTGGACAAAGGCGGGGATGTTGGGGATGTGTCCCACTCTCTTAAGAGCTGCCTGGGATCAGGTGGGCAGCCAGCCACCCACACCTCGGGAGTCGGTGGCCTGAGCAGGGATACGGAGCAGGGATGCAGAGGCTGCCAGGGATCTGCAGCCTCAGCCGTCAGAGTTCAGCAGCACCAGCACAGGGAGAGCCGACGTCAGCCCCGTGATTACGCAGCTACGCACACGACACATGCACACGACACACGCACACGCTGCGCGGCCCAGCCCTTTCCCTTTTCAATCGACTTGATGGCGAGTGGCTGAGATCCACGTTTTACGGACAGAAGCTTGTGTTATCTTTGTTCTCCACCCAACGGTCCTCCCTTGGTCCTTGTGGTTCTCTGCTCTTCACCTCCACTTTGGCAATCCTGTCACCTGAAATAATGACCACAGCCCTGTCCCGTGTGTTTGTTGCATTACTGGTGAAATCCCTTCCTACCGACTGGGGATACCCCCGTAGGAGGCAGAGCCTGAAAACGTCCGAGATGTTCTTTCCCAGCCTCCTTTGCGGCGTGGGTGAGGTCATGTGACGAGGCTCCTCCAATCAGGTTCCCCCACCTCTAGTCTCGACTTGGGGCCAGAAGCCCAGGCGGAAGTGGTTCTCCCTGCGGGGCCTGTTCTGGCGATGGTGGTGATGGCGGCAGCAGAGGCTGGAACACGCCCACCAGGTGTCCATGGGGAACGAGGGGGCAGGGGTCCGCTGCAGCCTGCAGGCCCCGATGGTGGTGGTGAGGGTGGTGCAAGCTGCGGGGCGCAGGACTTGGTGGAAGAGGCCGAGATGCCTCACCAGGGGGTTGATTTGGGGCACCGGTCCTCGTGCCACAGCCCTGAGCCTGGCTCTCTAACCCTCCCAGTGATTCTGCAAATAACTCCTATTGATGTAATAAAATCCTCTTCTGCTTTCTAATCCAGAACCATTTCCTGTTGCTTGCAGTAACCACACTGATTGGTATGCCACCACTCTGCTGTTCAAACACTCCCTACCTTTAAGGACCAAGTTAAAATGATGCCCCCTCCTGGAAGCCTTCTCTGGTTCCCACAGCTATAGGTAATTACCCACCACACCCAGTTTGCCTGTGGCTTCATCCTGTGGCATTGTAGCGCCTCGATGGCAGCAGCACCGCATAGTCATCTCCTACAGCCTGTAAGGGATAACAGTTATGAGCATGGACTTGGGAGCCACTGCCTGGGTCCAAGCCCCAGCTTTGTCACTAACTAGCTGTGTGACCTTGGGTAAGTTAATAAACCTCTCTGTGTCTTCTTTGCTCATCTATAAAACAGGGGTGACAACAGCACCTCTCTCCCAGGGTTGCTGCCAGGATTATTACACGTGTCCATGTTAAGCACTGAGGACAATGCCTGGCCTGTCCCAAATCCATGTTGTATGACTCCATGCCTGCAGAGTGGCCCTCCAGGGATGTATCTGTCATCTGCTGTTGGCCCGCAGAGCACTCCAGCATTGCTCACTCTTCCACAGCACCCGAGCCCTCTGACCATAACCCACACTCTTCACTGGCCCGAGTCCTCTTTCTCCCCCTGAGGCCACTCCTAACCACCTGCTTCTTGCCATCCCCACGTGGCTGCCCTGCCCTTATCCGTCCCCTGTGCCATCGCAGGCTTCTTAACTGATCTTTCTGCTGCCAGAGTCTCCCTCCCTGTTCACCTGCACCCCTGTGTCTTCCCCAAATGCAGCAGCCCTGAGCACATCCTCCTGCTGGAACAGGAACAAGCTGATGAGTCCCTGAGGCCCACAGGTTAACACACAAACCCTGCACCCAGCATTCAAGGCCCATCCTGCTCTGACTCCTGAGCTGCTTCCTCCTAAAGCCTCCCAGCTCCCTGACCACACGGTGCTTGCTCCCTTGCACCTGGGCCTCTGCACGGCCCCTCGGCCCTCAATGTCCTCCCCCTTCTCTGCCTGGTAAATCTTGCTGGTCCCCTAGGACTCAGCCCAGAGGTGACCCTGCAGAGCTGACCTTGACCTACACCCCCACCCCCATCAGGGTAGGGGTATCCATGCTGCCCCAACAACAGCCTTTACCTGTGATGGTCCACAGAGTCCCCCAGATATTAGCCCCTGAGGGCAGGGGGGCCTTTCCCCTCTGGATCCCTCCAGGGCCTCTCAGCCCAGCCCCAGAGCAAGACCCAGCCCCAGACTATGCCTCACATGTGAAGTCTCAAAGGCACCACAACTGGACATACACAATTCCAAGATTATAAACTCCCTGCCCCCCACCCAGGTCCTCTCCAGGCCCCTCGCCCCATGAATGACACTTCCATCTGTCTGTCCAGGGATGCCAATCCTGACCTATCCCCCCTCAGCCAGCCCAGCACCAAGGCCTGTCCATTGATCCCTGATGGCTCTGAGTCCATCCTCTCCTCTCCACCTTCCCTGCAGGGTCCTTGGTTACAGAGCCCCGCAGGACCCCACTCTCCCTTTCAGAGTTGATTGTGATTCACATTCAGCCCTTCGATTCTGACTCTAAGATCCCTGAGGACAAAGCATCTGGCTTTTCCTCACCACCAAATTCTCAGTTTCCTGAGCAGGGCCTGGCACACAGAAATAAATATTAATAAATATTTATTTAGTAAGCACCTACTGTGTGCCAGGCACTTTGCCAAGCACTTAATGGAAACAACTAATTTGTTCCTCCCAAATCCCAGCGATTCCCATTATACAGATAAGAAAACTGAGGTTCAGCAAGGCGAGGCTCAGCAAGGCAAGGCCCAGAGTCCCATGGCCAGTGACAGAGCTATGTCTCAAGCCCACGTGCCTCTGGGCCTTAACCACCTCACTTCAGCGCCGCCAAAATACAAAGCCACTCTCACCCCTTCATGGTGCTTATCGGTCTAGGTTGTGCTTGTCCTCCCCCATCAGACTGTGAACCTCTAAGGGTAGACACCCTGATTTGTGTCCCCAGATGCCCCCAGCTCAGGGCCTCAGGGCTTCCCGCCACTCCATGATGAATAAAGGAGAAGAGAAGGGGGTTCGGCCCTAAATCCTGGTTCATCACTGCTTGACTGTGCCTGGATCCCAACAGTGCTCGGGGCTGTGCTGCAGGAAGGGCCCTGGGAGATCAGGGGACGCAGGAGCTCCCACCTGCCCTCAGCTCTTGCTGTGGGCCATGGTTATCACAGGGTGAACTAGACTCTGAGGGCCACCTACACCAGCAAGGCGGCCCAGCCATTGGTTCTCAGACACTGATGCTCCCTTGTGCCAGTGTCTAGATGCTTCTAAAGACCCAGCAAAGGGCAGAAGAGCCGCACCGGCTGCGCTGTCCTCAGCCCCTCCAAAACCAACCTATTAGCTCTTTAATGAGGAGCCTGGGGAGCATCCACAAGGACCTACGGCTGGGACCCAAATCACAGTGGTTATGAATTACTAATCCCCTTCAAAGGCTCTAGTGTCCTCGGCAAACACAGCGCCACAGATCAGAGCCTCCCACGCCTCCCCTGGGCCCCTCTCTAGATCAGTAGGGGATCAACCTGGAAATTGGGGGAGCAAGTCAGGGTGAGCCGTAGTGTGCAGGGAGGGCCAGTGCAGGTGGCGCATGGAGTGGGGGCCCATTCTGTGGATGAGGCTACCGTGGCTCAGGGGTCAGTAAGCGCCCTTTGCTGGGCAGTGTTTTACTCCCAAGAGCCACTTGTGCCCATCTGTGACACAGACATGGGGAAGAAGCCTCTTTGCCAGCCTGTTAAAAGGCATGGGCACCTACTCCCGGGACGGCCTGTGGACTGGCTGAGCCCAGGGGCTGATCCCCGACAGGCCCGGGTTTGAATCTGGCTCTGCCATCTCCAAATGGAGTGGCCTTGGGCGAGTCTCCTCACCTCTCAGAGCCTCTGTTTGACACCTGAATTGGCGTGGGTAGGGCTGGAGGGGGCGGGGTAAGAGCTGGGCCTCGCAGGGCCTGGAAAGCAGCTCAAGGCTTGGGTCTTTGCTTTAGGAGCAGGGGGAGCCTCTGAGGGCCTTTAAACAGCAAGAGGACAGGAGGGTTTTGCATTTCGAACAGATCACTCAGGACCTTTAATCTCAGCCCTTGTGTGGGTTGTGGGGACAAAACGGTAAAATGCTGCTGATAAGTTTAGACCAGTGATGGCTCAGAGCAGCTTCCAGGAAATGGCAGCAAATGTTTTGAGGGTGGAGGTGGGTGGAGTGAGAAGTGGACCAGAGGCTCTGGACAGATGCCTGCAGCCCCGCCCATCACAGCGACGGCCCCGCCTATCACGGCGGCCCCGCCCATCACAGCAGCCCCAGCCAACACAGCAGGGGCCCTCAAGCATGCAGGTGCTGAACTGAGCACAACACACACATCTCCTCCCTGTGCCCTCACAGCACCTGGTCAGTGAGTGTTGGGTGTTACTACAACTCCACTTTACAGGAGGTCAAGAGAAGAGCAGTAACTTGCTCAGAGTGAACTATCCATTAATGAAACACCTAATGAGGGCCAAGCCGTCATCAGGGACTGGGGACACAGAAATGGGTCAGACACAACCCCTGCCCTAAAGAAGTTCCTAGGGTCATGTGGGGAGGGGGGTTCTAATATAAATTGTGTTTTGATATTTACCATGACATGGGTGAGAAGAGAAGTGTGTGGAAGGTACAGATGCAATGCAGAGGAGGGCGGACGAAGTCCATACAGGTTGGGGTGATCAGGGAAGGCTTCTGGGAGGAGAAGGCAGCTTCAAGAAGGGGGCTGCATCCCCTGCCTGCCCTCCCAGGGCTTGTTCTGCTTCTCTCCAACCACCTCTCCACTAGCAGGTGATGGTGTTGGTTAACTCACTGGTGCTTTTCCCTGAGTGAAGGCACAGGGTTTGTCCAGCCAGGCTGCAGGAGGGGAGTGACCACTCATCCCTGTCCCTGTCCCCTGCCAGCTCCACACACATTCCCACCCTGGCATCCCCCTTCTTCCCCTGGGTCCTTACCTAGGCACTGCTACTTGGATGTTGTAGCATCATAGGGACACACCTGGCATTTATTCATTCATTCTGTCATTCATTCATTCCATGTGTGTGTATCGGGCCAGGCACTGTGCTCAGCACGGGAATGGGCAGTGAGGAGAGTCAGCCTCTGCCTTTGTGTTCCTTCCCGTGGAGTGAGGGAAATGTCTTACAGAGTTGTGCTGACATATGTGCAATTTCAACTATGACATATAATACTAAGGAGAGCTCCATGGAGCCATGAGACACTCCCCTCCATAGACATGGGGAGTTGGGATAGACAAGAAGTCAGGGAGGGCTTCCCTAGGGATGACATGATGGGACAAAGATCTACAGGATGAGTAGGTACTGACCAAGCAAGGGGTGAGGGGAGCATCTAGGGCTGAGAGGGAGCATCATGTGCAAAGGTCCTGGGGAAGAAGATCAGGGCAAAAACAGGGAGCTGGAAGACAGCCAGAGGGGCTGGAGCCCAGAGATCAAGGGGAGGGGAGAGGGACGGGGCTTGCAGGCCAGAGCCAGGCTTGTTGCATTTATCCCAAGAATAATCAGGAGCCATGGGAGGGTTTTAAGTAGGACATGGTGTGGTCAGACCTACCCTTTAAATAGATCCCAGATCTGGGTATCCCAAATCTGTCGCCTGCCCCCCACACCCAGGAACACAGCAGGGAACGAGGCTAACCCAGCATCAGTTGCTGCCAGGGCAGGGACATCCTGGCAGTGTGGATGGAAACTATGTCAGGCGGTAAGTTCCAGGAAGGAAAATGAAACAGGGTAAGGGAGACAAGAGAAGGACCTGGGGCTGCTGGGTTAGATGTGGGAGTCAGGAGAGGCCCCTTCTGGGACGTGGCATTGGAGCGGGAACCTGGGTGGAGTGAGGAGTCAGCCAAGTCGTTTAGGGCCCGGGGGCAGCCAGAGCTGCAAGAAGGACCAGGCTGGAGACCTGCAGTTTTGCAGCCCAGCTGTGCTCACAGCATTACGTTTTTCTGAGAGATTTGAAGATGATTCCTCATCCCCACATGCTGCTTAGTGGCATCAGAGTCCCCTCATCAGTGCTACCTCCCCCGACAATGCTTGCTCAAGGTCCCCTGAGGAGGTACATTGCAGAACACCCCAGCCCCGGCTCTCACATGCTCCGCCTCTCCCAGTCTTGGCACCTCCCTTCTGTCCCTCACCCCGGACCTCCATCTCCACCCTTCTGTCCCTCCCTCCCTCCCCTCCTTCCCTTCAGAGCCTGTGTTTATTTCCAGACACTCAGAATCCTTCCCCAGCTTCTGACATTTGCTCTTTGGACTTAGAATATTCTCTGTTTCTCTTCCCCAGAGCGAGGTTGCTGGGTGAGATTTCCCCTGGGTCCGTGCCTGCCCTTCTGGAGCTGAAGTGTGGGGGCAAAGCCGGCCTATGTCAGCCCAACACTGCCTGTGCCAACCAGCGATTATTAGGCACCCACAGTGCACCAGGCCCTGCCGAGACTGGGACCCAAGGCCCCAGAGACCCAAGGCCGAGGGCTGCCCCTTCTGCCTCTCAGGAGCTGCTGGTCCACAGTGTATCAGAGGGCAAGAGTGTGTGGTGACAGTCAGTGGGCAGCAGACTCACAGTGCTGGAGGGCCTATTTTGGGCCAAGCGCTCTGCCCGGTCCCTTGCATAGGGCACTCACTTTTCCCTCTCAGCAGACTCACACGGTTATCACCTAAGAGAATCCGAGGGAATGAGTGACTTGCCCAAGATCACACAGCTGTAGAGTGGCTCAAGGCTCAGCCAGCTACCCCTGCCCCACCCTGGACCATGGCAGAGACACTGCTGGGAGCTGAGCAGCTCTTCCATCCGCGGAGGTCCCTGAAGGTTCCAGCTCTGTGCTCGGTGGCCTCACAGAAGAAGGGGAACCGCCACCTAACAGCCTCAGGCAACACCAACCCCAGCGCCAGCACTGGCTTTCCTTGTGTGGAGATTCAGGGGGAACATCATGCTGGGACAGCTGGTGGAGAGGATCCCTGATACTGGAAGCAGCCTCTGTTCCCTGGGCTCCAAGGGGTTGGAGGCCGTAGAGGTTGGAGCCAGTTCTGCTTCGAGAGAAGTATGTGTTTGACTCCTGGCCCTAGGGCTTACTAACTGTGTGGCCTTCAGCAAGATACTTAACCTCTCTGTGCCTTGCCAATGGGCTCTGGACATAAATAGGGTTCTCAGAAGCACCCAGCTGCTGCATCAGGGTCCTCTCCTGCTGCTGCTCCAGTGGGTCCATTACTCAGACCTTTGGCCCAGCTCCCAGCCCCAGTGGCCTGAGCCACCGGCCCCAGGCTGTTCTGACAATGTGCTCAGCAGTGTCCCAGGCTGGGGTCCTGGCTCCCGCCTCTGCTGATCTCTCCAGCCAAACCTGGTAGGGTTGGAGAATTCACCTCATCCCTGGAACTGTAAACCAGGTCATAGGACAGAGGGGGTGAACTGAGGTTATGTGCAAACCATCACCCAGCTGCAACTCCCCTTCTCCCCACTAAGGCACTGGGTGTCTGCCCTGCCCCTGGGAGAACCCTTCCCCAGGCTTTCCCGGAAGCTAGAAGAGTGGGGGAGGGAGAGGGATGGCTAATGGAGAAAATACTTCCAACTCTGTGTCCTAAAAGAATTGATCTTTCTTATTTTTGAATCCAAGGGTCATAGGAGCAAGTTTAATCCAGAGAAGGTTTTATGTTTGGTTCTTAGTCAACAGGGAGATCGTCAAGGGCTAGAGGGGACTCTTCCATCCCTGAAAGTATTCTGCAGGTGCCCACAGAAGGCCTTTGCCAGCAAAGCCCATCAGATGCTGGGGCCTCCATATGGAGAGTTAGATGTGAGGTATTTGATGCAGCCTGCAGCCTGCCTGGGTTTCTTCCTCATACCCCATAGGATGCTCCTATGAATCTGCCCACAACCTCCTGAAATTCAACCACTCAGAGAAGATGGCCCAGAAGCCAAGGCCCCATAGGACTCAGACGCATCTCCAGTGGGGGTCTCAGTTCTGTCCGTATCTGGAGAAGAGTCCAAGGAGAGCTGTCTGACTGTGGAGACCAAGTTTCCCCGCTCAAATCCCTTAAGATCTCTCTGCGCCCTTTCTAGAGAGACAGAACTTTCATCATGGCCTGCTAGGCCCTTCCCATCCTGGCCGCAGCCTCTGCTCCAGCCTCACTTTACCGCTCTCCTCTCCTGTGAGCTGATGTGCCCACATCTGCTTTCTGATCACGCTGCCCTCCCACCCCAGGGCCTTTGTACACACAGTTCCCTGCACCTGGAATGTTCTCCCCTCTCCCTTTTCACCCATAAAACTCATGTTCATTTTTCAGTGGTCAGCTTAAATATCGCCTTTTTGGGGAAGCCTCCTCTGACCTCCCTACACACAACACCATCCACCTCTACTTTGTAGCTCTAAGATGCAATTTCACATATACTTGTATGATTTCTTGGTACATTGCCTCTTTCCCATGATAATCTAGTCTTTGGGAGGAAAGAACTATGCCTGTTTTTACTCACTGTTGTATCCCCTGCACCAGCACAGTGTCCACACAGAGAAGGTGCCCAGTGAAAACCGGGCAAATGAATAAATGCACAAGGAGCTTCAACAGTGGTCACTGGAAATGCACAAGGCTCCCTGGGGGGACCTGGCACCCTCATTAACATACTTCCTGGTGGTCTCACTAGCTTGGGGGATCCCACAGCTGCAACATGGGCCAGAGGGCACTTTGGGAAATTCAAATTAAGGCAAGAAAAGAACCACACATCAGTGTCAAGGTCAAGAAAGCACAAAGGAGCCTCTGGGAGGGAAGGAAGATGGAGATACCAGAATGGACCCGTCTCCTCACCTCCCACTGCCAGCCTACCCCAATGCACAGAAGCAGTCCCCAAATGCACATGTGGCACCGTGGCAGAGTCAACAGGTCCCCTCCCTGCATATTCCTCTCTACTTCTTCTGCTAATAGAACCTCCAGTTTCAAGTGTACACATGGTTGCCCAGAACAGTTACTACCTTTCCCAGCTTCCCCTACAGCAAGATGTGGTCATGCCAGTGGCACTGGAGCAGCCAGTGTGTGTGTGTGTGTGCACATGCGCACATGTGTGTGTCTTTGTGTGTATGGATGCACACGTGTGCAACCTCTGGATTGTGCCCTTAAAGTAAAAGACCATGCCTTCCATATTCTCCCATACTTCTGGCTGGAATGTGGCCATGGAAATGGGATGTATTTAACCAGTAGATGGGGCTTTGCAACAGCAGGGCAACAAGATGGAGGGAAGATGGGTCTCCAATACATTAGCTCAGGACAACTGACACCAGGATTTTTGCATGAGAAATAAATGCTCTGTTTTGCTTAAGCCATCACGTGGGCCTTATTTCCTGCATCTAATATACTGATCAAGGCAACTGGCAGCTTCTCATGATAGTTGAAGCCTCTGAGATAAGTCTGTGCAAAGGGCCTGTGTATCAGTCGCCTATCACTGTGTAAAACACCACCCTGGTATTTAGTGACTCAAAACAACATTTTATTTAGTTCACAATTCTGGGGTTCAAAAATGTAGGCTCTGCTGATCTGAGCAGTTCTCCTGGCTGAGTTCCTCCATGTATCCGAGGTCGGTTGCAGGTGGGCTAAATAACTCCATTTGTGCGGGTTGGCCGTGGGTTGGCTGGCGGCAGGCTGGGACAGCTGGGCCCTGTGGTCTCTCAGCCTCCAGCAGGCTAGCCTGGGCTTGTTCTCAGAGTGGAGGCAGGGTTCCAAGAGAGGGTAGATTTGTACAAGGGCACATGGGTACTCGTGCATCATTATTTCCACTGCATTCTATTGGCCAAAGCAAATCAGACTGTTGAGGGGGGCAGTGAAAAGAGAAGACTCTCTACCTCTTATGAGGGGGAGCTATAAAGAATACGGGTGCAAGGAAGGGTGAGAAACTGGGGCCGTTCTTGTGCAATCAGTCTGGAAGAGATCAAAGTCTAATTCTATCATGGAGTTTAGGGTCCCGGAAGGCCAGGGGCTCTGGAACAGTTGCTTGGGAAATCGTTTCAAGCCTTATTCCTGTTGGTGTTCTGGGCTGCAGCAGACAAGGCCACATTCTGTGGGAAGGAAGTTAAAGTAGATCATGGAGAGATGGCTCTGCTGGCCACTGCCCTATTCCCTTTCCGCCTGGGCATGAAATTCCAGAATCCAAGCCTTGGGAAGAACAGGAGAGGTTTCCCACCCACCCCCAGACCTCTGCTGCACCAAAGGGCTTGAGATGCCTGCACAAGCTTCCTGCCAGCCGATGTCTGGTCTCTGCTTGGCTCCTCCCGTCATGGGAAACACCCTCTCTCCTTTGAGGCAGCTCTGACCACCGGACATCTCTGGTGGCCCCGAACCTGACTTCCTGGAGCTTCAGCTTTGGTGGTACTGGCTTCTCCACGCACTGGCTGGGTGATCCTGTGTCAGTGACTTCACCTCTCTGAGCCTCAGTGCCCTTGTTTGTAAAGTCGGGAGGATAATAGTAGCATTTCTCTTGCGAACTCAACATTTCAGGCAGCCTCTGAGCAGCCCGGAATAGACAGATACAGACTCTCACCCCTCACCTTCTAGATATCAGACTTGATGGATCCAGCGTTTATTGGTGCAACATACTGTTGACTTGTGCTGAATCTGCATCCGCCAGAGCCTCCTAGACTCATTCTCCGGATCTCAGCTTAAACATCACTACCTCTAAGAGACCTTCCACGATCTAACGTAATCACCCCATTGTATGTGTTCAGAGCTCTGTGGACAGCCCCTCTCATGACACCGTTACATTTAGCCATCATTGCTTCTCCAGTGTCCTGTCTTCCTTGCGGCCTCCATGAGGGCAGAATCCTTGTTTTCTTACCCTTGGTCTCTCCAGGTACTTTCCCAAAGAGCTGGACTTACAACAGGCGCTTAATACAAGCTTGTGAGTGAATGACAGAATGAACGAATGAGTGGAAGAGGCGCTGCTGCCTGGCCATGCCTCCCCCACTCTGGACACACACAGTGGGCTTTGTGGACCGGTGCCCAGGAACTTCCTTCCAGGCACTGGCTCTTCCACAATCCTGCAATCATTTATTGAGCACCTACCATGTGCCAGCCCCTCTGCCAGCGGCTGGGGTACAGTGGGGGAAGACAGGTATGGCCCCTACTCAGGGAGCACACAGTCAGGATGTGGCCTGCAACACAGTGGCTTGTTAACCAGCCACAGCTGCGGTGAGTCCTGGGGGACCAGATGACCATGGAGGCCGCTCAGCAGCCCTCACGGGGAACTGGACACCACTCACTGGCTGTCAGTGTGAGGTGTGAGGAGTCCTGGGCCTGAGCCCGACTCCAGGGAGGCCACTTCCATCTGAGTGACCACCTCTCTGTGCCTCAGTTCCTCTCATGAGGAGCAGGTGAGGTAGGGGGTGTGAAGCACGTGGCACTGGGCCCAGGATGAGGGTTTTCATGAGTGTCACAAGGACACAGTGCTCCCACGTGTCCTCGTCCAGCCAGGAGACTTCCCTGGGAGACATGAAATAGTCACCTCTCGGGGAATTGGGGCGTCCCTCTGGAGATGTCCCCTCCCAGATGACACCCCGAATAACGCCCCACCTCAGGGTGTTCACAGGGCCCATCCACTCCACAGAGCAGGGGAAGGGGGAGGAAAGGGACATCTGTGGGCCGCCAATGGGAGGAGAGTGACGGCTGTCCAGGAACCTGCCCATGAGAGAACCCTCCAGGTGGCAGGCTCAGGGACTCATCCTCCTTCCCCAGGCATACTCTGGCCTCACCTGCCAGGCCTAGTGGAGTCACCCAATAAATCCAGTGTTTAGAAGAGGGGCCTGCAGAGGACACTTTCCTGAAATTCAACGGTAATAAAAGAGAAAAATGGACCAGCTCGCGCCAGATAGCCACCACCAGAGAGGTAATTACGCCGCTCCTGTCCCAAGCTGGATGCTGGTGGCAGAGGCACCTGCCCAGGTGATTCGTCAGCCCAGATTTATGGACTCCTCGAGAGCCGCCCACACACCGTCTCCACCCAGGTTCCTCCAGACACCTCTGTTCAGATTCTGTCAAGGTCACTGCTTTTCCTGGCCATCTCTGAGCAGGGAGGCGGACATCGCACTGGGTGGCACAATTGAATATTGATTTGCTGGCAATGACCCAGAGAAAAACAGTCTGTTCAAGTGAACCAATTGTTTCCGGCTGCCCAAGACCTCCCAGAGGCTTGGTTTCCCTTGCAACTTGCTGAGCTGCTGGTATCACATCTGCTGCTGAGTGAAGAGCCCAGCTGCACACGCACAGAGACTCGGTTGCACAGAAAGTGCCGCAAGCCTTGGTTTCCTCATCTGAAAAACAGGAATAAGGGGAATGTGAAGATGGAGATTCTCACTTTCCGGTATTTAAATTTCACTAACATTTGAATTCTTTAAAACAAATATATCTTTCTTTATGATAAGAACATAAAACATAATGGAACTATCAATAAAATTAAGAAATGAATAGGCATCTCATCAGGTTGCAGTGAGGGTTAGAGGAGCTGACACAGCACCCACAGCACGGGGCTGGGCACCTGCTGAGCATGCAGTGCCCCTGCTGCCAGGCTGCTCCAGTTAGCACGGCTGCTGATGTCATGGTTGTGGCTGTTGGAAATCAAGGTTCTTGTCAGGAGTGTTGGCTGTGTGACTTGGAGCAAGTGGTTCACCCTCTCTGCCTTTGGCATATTCATCTCTAAAATGAGAATGACAGGGAAGTTCCTCAACTTAATAAAGGACATAATGAAACGGAAACATGCAGCTAAGATCATACTTAATGGTAAAGACCGAATGCTTCTTCCCTAACATTGAGGATAAGATGAGGATGTCCACTCTGGCCACTACATTCAACACTGTCCTGGAGTATTAGCCAGGGCAATTAAACAAGAAAAAGAAATAAAAGGCATCCACATTGGAAAGAAAGAAGTAAAATTATCTCTTTTCACAGACAACATACTCTTGGATACAGAAAATCCCAAGGAATCCACAGGGGGAGAAAAAACTATTAGAATTAAAAAATGAGTTTAGCAAAGTTGCAGGATATATCAATACACAAAAATTGATTGTATTTTTTATATAATTTTGTATATTATATATACAAAATTATATAATTTTGTATCAACTGTATTGTTCACTAGCACTGAACATCTCAAAATGAAATTGATACATTTACAATTGGACCAACCACAATAAAATGTATATACATAAAAGGGTGTTTATGATCAATTGTTTTCAACAAGGGTGCCAAGATAATTCTACAGAGAAAGAATAGTCATCTCAACAAATGATTCTGGTACAGCTGATATCCACATGACACCATACACAAAAATTAACTCAAAGTGGACCACAGACCAAATGTAAGAGGTAAAATTATAAAACTTATATAAGAAAATATAAAAAGCAATCTTTGTGACCTTGGGTTAGGCAATGACTTCCTAATTATGACACCACAAGCACAAATGACAGAAGAAAAATTAGATAACTTGGACTTCATCAAAATTAAAAATTTTTGTGCTTCAGAGAACACCATCAAGAAAGTGAAAAGTCAACCTGCATGAGAGAAAATATTTGCAAATCACATATTTGATAAGAGACTGGTATACAGAATATACAAAGAACTCTTAGACGTCAACAATAAGAAAACAACTCAATTTTTAAAATGAACAAAGAATTTAGGTAGACATTTCTCCAAAGAAGATCTACAAATGGCCAATAATCAAGTGAAAAGTGCTCTGCATCATTGGTCATTAGGGAAATGCAAATCTAAGCCGTAATGAGATGCCATTCACACCCACTAAGATGCTTATAGTAAATAAGATGGATAATAACAAGTTTGGGCAAGGTCGTAGATAAGTTGGAATCCCCACATGTTTTAGTGGGAATGCAAAATGGCGCAACTGTTTTGAACAATAGTTTGGCAGTTCCTCAAAGAGTTAAACATAGAATAACATATGACCCAGCAATTCCACTCCTAGGTGCATGCCCAAGGCAAATGAAAACATATGTTGTCCACACAAAAACATTCAGACGAATGTTCATAGAAACATTATTCATAATAGTGAAAAACTGGAAACAACCCAAATGTCCATCAACTGAAAAAATGGATAAACAAAAAATGCTATATCCATACAATGGAATATAACTTGATATTAAAAAGGAATGAAGTACTGACACATGCTACAACGTGAATTAACTCTGAAAACATTGTTTCAAGAGAAATAAGCCAGTCATAAAAGACCATATTTCATATGGTTCCATTTATATGAAATGTGTAGAATAGGCAAATCCAGAGGGACAGAAAGTAGATTAGTGGGTGCCAGGGGCTTGGGGAAGGAGTGATGGGGAGTGGCTGCTGGGCTTCTCCGGCTGTCATTTCCTTCTGAATAAGGGGAGGGACATGGAGAACAGCCTCAGTGACTTCTCACTGCTCCTAGGATGAAGATGCAACTCCAGGCTAGCCTGGCCCCTCCTCTCTTGGCCTCAGATGCCACCCCCACGCCTGCCCCTTTCTTGGAGAAACTTGAATTAGCCATGCTCCCTCCCACCTCAGGGCCTTTGCATGTGCTGTTCCCGCTGCCAGGAACATACTTCTCTCTGCCTGGTTAACATCTAGCAGGTTCCAAAATGGGGTGGCTGACCCTGGAAGTGGGGGGAACTACAGGGTCCACGCCTGGTTCGGAACCAAGACTCTGGAAGGCACCACCCTCCTCCCCTGCCTTCTCTGGGCATAACTAAGGCTTACGTTCCCAAGCTTTCTCCAACTTCTTAGCAATCATTGTTTCAGAGACCATCTTGTCAACACATAACCTAAAAATTTGTTCATAAGACAACCCTTTTGTAGAATATGAACAATGATGGTGGTAAGGGGGACAATGGGGCTGTCCACTCCCCTCCTCAGCTACCCCTCTGCCTGCAGTTGAGCCCTTCTGGACACCCCATGAGTCTTGGAGAGTAGAGGTGCCTCTTTAATCTGAGCTTTCAGGTGGATTTGGGAACACTCAGGAGAGTCTTGCTAAATTGTCCCCAGCCACAGCTTCTGAGCAGCTCCTCTTTAAAAGCCTCCTCTTTGAGAGTCAAGAGTCGGCAGTACCGGTCCCTTTTGAACACAGGCATTGTCTTCTTCACTTGTGTCCCCACAGTGCCAAGCACAGCGCCAGTGCTTGGTAGGGACTTGGAAAAATGCTGGGTGAATTGAACAGGCCTTGAAACAGAAACTGAACATGCCCTCAAGGGCGGTATCAGGGCATGGAAGGGAACTGTTTGTAAATCAAAATCCTTTTCTCTTGGTCTCTGGAGAGCACAGCACTTCAAGGAAGCCTTTGGCAAATCCTTTGATAAAGTGTAGAATTTCTTTCTACTGTAAATAGCCCTCACTCATGAAGCTGGATCCACACCCACCCCTCGTGTGTGTGTGTGTGTGTGTGTGTGTGTGTAATGAGTCAATCTCACTATTCATAGTTTTGTATTTGAAAATGTGTCTGCTCACTAAAATTTATTTGTAGCCCCAAAAGCAATACTTACAGCACTTTTGCTGTTATTTTCCAAGAGGCAAAAAGCAGTGAAAAATTTAAGACACAAGATATGCATGTGCCCAGCTGAGGTCAAACACTTGTGTCAGGTAAATGTTGTTCAGGCATGAGTTATAGCGCTGTCGTCAGCAAGTTCAATGTCAAGGAATCAACAACACTGTACATATTAAATAAATGGTGTTGCAACAGAAATATCTGCAAAAAAAGGTTATGTCTTTACTTTTGTGAGAAACTGCCAAACTCTTTTCCATTTTACATTCCCACCAGCAGTGAATGAAGTAGTCCATTTCTTCACATCCTCACCAGCATTTACTGTTATCACTACTTTTCATTTTAGCCATTCTGATAGGTGTGTACTTGTGATTTTACTCACTGTGGTTTTACTTCACATTTCCTTAATGGCTAATGATGTTGAACATCTTTCCTTGTGCTTATTTTCCGTCTGTATATTTTCTTCAGTGAAATGTCTCTTCATATTGTGGAAATAAACCAAGATCAACAAAATGAGAAAAGCAAGGCTATTCATTCTCAGCTTGCTAGAGCATAGGAATCAGCCACCATCCGCGTTTTGGCAGAGACCCAAAGGCTGGCAGGGGAGTGGAGAAACCTATAGTGCACAAAGGAGAGGCTTCAGGTACACCCCGACTGGAGGCAATTGGGGTGGGAAAGCTGTGGGCAGGCTAGCTAGAAGCAGGCCATCCTATGTGATCGGTTAGGGGAGCACATTTGGCATTCTCTCGTCGGTCCTAAATTGGAGGTAGGCACAAAAATTAGGGAAGCTGTCAGTTACTAATCAAGTCCTGCATCTTTGGGCCCAAATGTTACAGAAGTTATTGTTTAGATTCCTGGATTGTCACTAGAGACAGCAATCTGGCTTCCTGCAAGTCTGACTTACAGCAAGCAGGCTGGCTTCTTGGGTTGTTTATTGTAGGTTTCCTGGGCAGAGTGCTGCAGGCTGTGGGTCAAAGTTCTATTTTTACATATGGTCTGGCCATTGCCCATTGGTATATTCAATCTCTCAATGTTTTTTGCCCATTTTTAATTGGGTTTAATTGGACTGATTGATTTTTTACTGTTGAGTCTTGAGAATTCTATGTACAGGTTAGATACAAGCCTTTTGTCAGATGTGTGCTGTGCAAATATTTTCCCCCAGTCAGTAGCTTATCTTTTAATCCTTTTTGCAGAGTCTTTTGAAGAGTAAAAGTTTTTAAATTTGATGAGGTCCAATTTATCAGTGTTTCCTTTTATGGATTGTGCTTCTTTGAGTGTCAAGTTTGAGAACCCATCACAAAGTCCTAGATCCAGAAGATTTTTCCTCTGTTTCTTTCTTTCTAAAACTTTTTTAGTTTTATGTTTCACATTTATGTCTGTGAACCATATTGAGTCAATGGATCTGATATTTTGAGGTTTAGGTTGAGGGTTTTTTGTTTGTTTGTTTTGTTTTGTTTTGTTTTTCTTATAGGTGTCCAATTGCTCCAGCACCATTTGTTGAAAGAACTATCTTTCCTCCATTGAATTACTTTCACGCTTTTGTCAGAAATCAGTTGGGCATATATGCGTGGGTATGTTTCTGGATTCTCTATTCTGTTTCATTGATATTTGTGTCTGCATGTTTACCAATACTGCACTATCTTGATTATTGTAGGTACATAGGAAGGTTGATGTCAGGTACAGTGATTTCTCTACTTTTATTCCTTTTTCAAAATTATTTTAGTTGTTCTATGCTCTGTGTCTTTCCATATAAAGTTGGAAATAAACTTGTCTATGTTTATAAAAACCTTGCTGTGATTTTGCTAGTAACTGCATTAAACCTATAGATGAATTTGGGGATAAGTGTCATCTGTTTTGTGTTGAGTCTTCTAATACAAACATTGCATATCTTTCCTTTTATTTCTTTCATCAGCATTTTGAAATTTTCAGGATACAGATTATATATGTGTTTCATTATGTTTATACCTGAGAATTTAATTTTCTTCTGGGCAATTTTAAATGATATTATGTTTTTAATTTTGGTTTCCACATCTTTGTCATTAGTATATAGAAATGTGATTGAGTTTTCTGTGTTGATCTTGTATACTGTGACTTTGCTAAACTCACTCATTAGTTACAGAGGTTTTTTATTTTGTTGAGTTTTGTTTTGTGGATTCTTTGGGGTTTTCTATGTAGACAAACATGTCATTCACAAATAAGGACAGTTTTATTCCTTCCTCCCAGTCTATATGCCTTCTATTCACTTTTGTGGCTGCCTTATTGAACTGTCCAGAACTTCCAAAGTATGTTGATTGTAAAGGGAAAACATTTAGTCATTCACTATCAATATAATGTCAGTTATGACGTAGGGTTTTTGTTGTTGTTGTTGCTATTTTTGTTCTTTTGGTAGATGCCCTTATTACCTTGAGGCAGTTACCTTCTATTCCTAGTGTGCTGAGTATTTTTATCATGCTGACTTTGGCAAATGCTTTTACACCATCAGTTGATATGATCATATGATTTTTTTCTTCTTTAGCCTGTTGATATGGTAGATTATATTGATCAATTTCTGCATATTGAATCAGCCTTGCATACTGGGAATATATCCCACATGGTCAAAGTTTATAATCAATTTTGTACATTGCTGGATTTGATTTGCCAATACTTTATTGAGGATATTTGCATCTGAGCTCATGAGAAATAACGGTCTATAGTTTTCTTTTTTGTACTGTCTTTGTGTGTTTTGGCATCAGGTTAATACCAGTCTCATAAAATGAGTTGGAAAGTGCTCCCTCCTCTTGTATTTTCTGCAAAAGATTGTGTGAAAGTGGTGTTAATTCTTTAAACATTTGGTAGAATTCTCAAGTGAAATCATCTAGTCCTGGAGATTTCTTTTTGGGAAGCTTTTTAATTATGAATACATTTTTTTTGATGGTTATAAGACTATTCATATTGTCTTTTTCATCTCGGTTGAGTTTTATTAATGGTATTAATAGTTTGTGGTTTTCATACAATTGGTTAATTTCTTCTAAATTGTCAAGTTTATGGGTATGAAGTGATTCATCTTATTACCTTATTATAATTTTAGTGGCTGCAAGTTATGTGATACTTCATTTTATTCTTGAAATTGGTGATTTGGGTACTCTCTCTGTATCTTTGTCAGTGTTTCTAGAGGTTTACCAGTTTTTTAAATTTTTTCAAAGTACTAGCTTTTGGTTTCATTGATTTTTTTCTATTCTTTTCCTGTTTTTAAATCCTTCAATATCTGCTCTTTATTTTATTCTTCCTTCTTCTTGCTTTAGGTTTGTTTTGCTCTCTTTTCTAATTTTTTTTATATTGAAGACCTTTCTCTTTTCTACTGTGAGCATTTGGTGCAATGAATTTCCCTTTCAGCACTGCTTTAGCTGCATCCATTTTCATATGTTATATTTTCTTTTTCATTTAATTCTACTTATTTTTTAATTTCCTTTGGGATATCCTCTTTGACTTACACATTATTGAGATGTGTGTTGCTTAATTCTTAAGTATTTGAAGCTTTTCCTGTTGTCTTTCTGTTATTAATTTCTAGTTTGATTCCATTAAGGTCAGAAAACATATGATTTGAGATTTTGTTTATGGCCCAGGATATAGTCCACATTGATGAATATTCCATGAGTGCTTGGGAAAAAAAATGTGTATTCTGCTGTTGTTGGGTGTAATATTTTACATGTGTCACCAATATCTTGTTAGCTGATGGTTTTGTTGAATTCTTTTATATCTTTATTTATTTTCTTTATAGTAGTTACATCAATTGCTAAGATGGGGATGTTGAAGTCTCCATCTTAAATTGTAGATTTGTCTATTTTTCATTTCAGCTCTGTCAACTTTTGCTTCATGGATTTTCAGCCTCTGCTGTTTGGTGCATTCAGTGGATTATCCTTTATCATTGTAAAATGCCCCTCTTTGTCTCTAATTATTTCATTTGCTCTGAAGACTACTTTATCTGATATTAATATAGCCACCTCTGTCTTTTTAAAAAAAACTTAGTGTTTGCGTTATATATCTTTTTCCATCCTTTTACTTTCAGCCTATCTATGTCACCTGGGATGTTTTCAACCAGTATTTTTTCAAATGCTCTTTTTTTCTCTATCTCTTTTCTCCTCTGCAATTCTGGTGATGTGTATGTTAACTCTTTTGCTGTTGTCCCAAGGGTCTCTGAGACTCTATTTATTTTATTTTATTAGTCTATTTTTCGTTTGCTGTTCAGATTGGTAAATTCTATTGATCTGTCTTCAAATTCACTGTTTCTCTGCTTTGTTATCCCCACTCTACTACTAAGCTCATCCAACACGTCTTTATTTTGTTACTGCATTATTTTTCATTTCTATAATTTCAATGTTTTTAACGAATTCTATTCTTTGCTGTGGTTTTCTATTTTTTCACTTGTTTCATAAGAACTCATAATTTCTTGTTGAAGCATTCATATAATGGCTGTTCTAAAAGCTTATCAACTAATTCTAACATCTGATTCATCTCACTGTCAGCGTCTACTGATTGTCTTTTCTCATTCAAGTTGTGAATTTCCTGGTTCTAGATATAACAGATAATTTTTATTGTATCCTGGACATTTTGAATACTATAATATGAAACTCAGGATCTTTCTACAGGCAGTCTCCCACTTAGGCATAGTGTAAGGGCTGGGTGAGTGTGTATGATCAGCCTCCTGCTGTGCTCCGGCACCACCTTAGCAAAAGTGGAGTGCTGACTCACACTGCCTTGTTCCAGGTGGGTGGGGTGGGAGTTCAGCCCCCACCTTCGTGCACCTGATGCCTTCTCAGTGAAAGAGGGGCACCAACTTGTACTGCCTGTCTCCAATTCTCCAAGTGGGGATGTAAGCTCAACTCCCTGCTGGTCCCTGCTGACACCAGAAGAGGGGAGGTGGGGAACAAAGGGCCAGTCTTGCCTCACCCTGCCTCACTGCACCTTGTTGATGCCAGGTGAAGGCTCAGATCACTGCTGGGCCTCACTGACACTTACTGGAGCAAGGAGAGTGGAGTGGCAAATAATCCTGCCTCTCAGTACCACCACATTCTGCCTTGTTGATGCCAGCTCAAGGCTCTAGCATGGGTGTTCCCAAGAACCAACCACAAGATTCATTGCCTTTTATGACTCAGCCCTGGAAGTCATATAGTGTCCCTTCCACTGGGTCTTACTGACACCAGGAAAGTGGAGAGAGGGAAACAGAATGCCCACCAGTTCTGCCTCCCACCACCTTGTTCCACCTCACTGATGCCAGGCAGGGGTGGAGGCTCAGCTCCTCAGTGAGCCCCACTGACACTGGGTGGGTAGGGGAGACCAGAGTGCTGAATAGCCCTGCCAGCCACTGCCTGGTTCAATCACATTGATGGTGGGTGGAGGTGAAGGCTCAGCTCACCACTGGACCTTGCTGACACCACTAGTGGAGGGATTTGAGCACTGCTGCCTCCTTCACAGGTGGGGGGAGAGTGGAAGATCATCTCCCTGCTTGCCCCACTGATATGATGGGGGTATGGGTGGTTCTCCCATTGGTGTGGTTGGAATAGGGCAGGTATCACCAAAAATTTTTTCTGTTCTCTTAGGTTTTCTGCTCATGTCTGCAAATTCTTTGATATTCCTCCATCAGAGGGATAGGGTCTATGTCATCCTGCCTCAATTTGGGGGCACCTTCGTGACTGGTCAATAAATAGAGTATAGCAGTCATGACACCATGTGACTTCCAGGGCTAGGTCATAAAAGACAATGAAGCTTTTTTCTGGTCTTAAGAACACTCATGCTGGAGCCTTGAGCTGCCGTATAAATTTTCTGACTGCCCTGAGGTCAGAAAATGGTGAGGAAGTTCAAACTTGTCCACCCAGAGAGACCACATGGAGAAGCTTTGAGACCACAATGGGGAAAAGCGAGATGCCTGGCCAGCACCCAGAGGCTGCTATCCATGGCCATCCCAGCTGTAGCCACAATTTGATTGCAACCTCATGAGGGACCTTAAGCCACAACCACCTAGTCAAAGACATGCAGAAAGAGTGAAAAATAATAAAATGATTGGTTTTGTTTTAGCTCAGTACTTTTTGGAATGATTAGTGCCTCAGCAACATATAACGAGACCAGAATATAGTACTAGGAGTGAGGAGATGTCATAACAATGAGACAAAGGGTTAGACAT
This sequence comes from Daubentonia madagascariensis, assembly GCA_023783475.1. NCBI lineage: Eukaryota > Metazoa > Chordata > Mammalia > Primates > Daubentoniidae > Daubentonia > Daubentonia madagascariensis. Next base: position 8,052,020 of record JAKFHU010000117.1, read on the forward strand.
TGTCTTCTGTACCAGGCAATGGGCAGAAATCTGAAGGGTCCTGAAAGGGTCATCAGTGATGACTTAATCCCTAGTAAGGAAAATGTTTTTCGAAGCTGGACATGGCAGGCTCTTGCTGTTAACGGTGAAGTGACTGGCAACACTGTTGCCTTATGTAACGTGACACACAGAAAAATATTCTAATGAACAAATTGATCTAGCTCGGGAGACTTCCAAGAAGAATTTTGAAATTGCCACATGGCTTCTTTCACTGCCTATGACAAAATGCAAGAGGAGAGAGATAAGCTAAAAATTGAACTGTTAAATATAAATGAGTTAGGACTTGTTGAGTTTGAAAATAAAACTGTTTCTCACTCATATGCAAATGGCAAGTGATTCTCAAGTAAGGTCCTTAAGCCAAGGATTAAAGCCAAGATGATTAGATTCTCAAAACATCTTAGGTGATGCCTCAAAGAACTTATTGGACAGAGAAAAGACCTAAGGATGTGGAGGATGGGTCTTTTCTATTAAGTAACAGGGCTTCTAAGAGTCTCAGGATATCAGTTTGAAGCAGTTTCACAGTGAGCTCAGAATAGAGAAGGGCTTATCTCTAAGAGATTTGTGAGTATAGCTTTGGCCTAATGGAGTGAATTCTAAATTGATTCATAAGAAACTGTCAATGTTTTTAAAGAAATTTTATCTTCTTGGACAAAAATAAGACAGAGAGATCCTAAAATGAAGAGACACCACTGGAGCCCTGAACTATTATGAGCAGAAAACAAGTTGACAAAAATAGGTAGCTGCAAATATGGGCTAGTTTATATGGAAGAAGGACTCAGAAAGTGGAACCAAGAGTCTAGAGCCACAAGAATCAAAATCCAGAACTTAGGACCATGCCCTAATCAGGAAATTGTCAATATGCATCCAGCTTGATTTCTGCATTGGTGTAGACCAGTGACTCCCATTTTCCCTCTTCTTGAATGAGCATGTCTATAGTAGCTATCCTATGCCAATCTCACAATTGCATGTTGGAGTGGGAGGGGCACAGAATTTGACCTTCAGTTCATGTGAGTTCAGACTGATTGTCCCAGAGGAACCGCACTTGAGGATTCTGTCTCACCTGGACCTGATTTAGATGATGTGATCCTAGACCTTGAGCCTGAAGCCAAAATAGATGAGACTTTCCAGGCTGACTATATTTTGCCTGTGGGAGGGAAAAAATAATTTGTGTCCAGAGGATGGACTGAAGTGATTTTAAGGTAGGTCCAAAAATTCTTTGGCACTCCTCTCATAGGAGGTGGGGTCTATGTCCCGGCTCGTTGAACCTGGGATGATCTTAGTGATTGGATGACTATAGACTATGGGAGAATTAACGCTTTATGACTTCTAGGGCTCAGCTACAAAAGGCAATGAAGCTTTTCCTGGGTTCTGAGGAACAGTAAAGCTGGAGCCCTGGGCTTCTGTGTCAGATTCTGACTACACTGAGCTTACTATTCTGTGAGGAAGCCCAAAGTAGCCCATGTGGGAGACCTCACAGAGAAGCCCTGCGACTGCCTGAGCAGCTCCCAGATGCCCTCGCCTCTGATATTCCAGCTCCAGCCCCACCTGACTGCATCTTCACAATGGCCCTTGAGCCAGATCCACCCAGCTGAGCCTTTCCTGAATTGCTGATCCACAGAAACCACGAGAGAGATAATAAAATGATCATCGTTGTTTCAAGCCACTCATTTTGGGGTGATTTGCTATGTAGAAGTAGATAACCAGAACTTTGTCCGGGGCCTTGTCCCATCTGCTGCTCACAAGACAGAAGATGGTAACCTTCGTTCTTCTAGTCATTCAACAAATAGTTATTGAAGCACTGTGCGGGGATGTCTAGGGGGAAGGACCCCAAGCAGAGGAACAGCAAGTGCAAAGGCCCTTGGGCAGGACAGACCTGGCATGTTCCAGGAAAAACAAGAGGCCAGTATGGCTGTAGCGAAGGGAGCAGAAGAAGAATAGTAGAAGCGAGGCCAGAGAGGGGCTGGGGGGCTCAGTTGGTCCATTGTAAGGACCCTAGATTCTTCCCTGACTGAAATGGGATGATTGATATGTCCTGACCAGATGACAGACAGGATCTGACAAGTTCATTAGGATCACAAGGGCTGCTGTGGCTGCTCTGTGAGGAGCTGACTCTTAGGGGAAAAGGGAGGAAGCTAGAAGAGCAGTTAGGAGGCAACTGCAGTAATCCAGGAAACAGAGGATCAGGGCTGGGATGGGGGACCAGGGAGGTAGGTGTGGAGGTGATGACAAGTGATCAGTTCTGGAAATGTTTTGGACAAGAGCCAGCAGGTTTGCTGATAGATGTGACATCGGTTGTGAGAGAAAGAGAGGAGTCACGCACAGCCGCAGGTTTCTCATCTGAGCAACTGGGAGGAGGATGGAGTTGCTTTACTGAGCTGAGGGAGATAGTGTGGGCAGCAGTTTGGGAAATGAGAGGACTGGAGAGTGGGGTTTCACTAGTTGGGACATGTGAGGTTTGATGTGCCTGCTGGAAACTCAGGTGGAGATGTTGAGAAGGCAGTTGGACATAAAAGCCTGGACTTTAGGAAAAGGTCCAGGCTAAGATGTAAATTTGGGAGCCACCAGCCTATGAACAGCTTGTAAAGGCCACAGGTCTGGTGAGGACCCCAAGGGAGTGAGGATGGAGCCTGCATACAGTGCAAGGTTTACAGGTTTAGGATCCAAGGAGCCAGCAAAGGAAACCAAGGAGGGGAAGCCAGAGAGGTAGCAGGAAACCAGGAGTGAGTGAGGTGCTGGGAGTAGAGTGAAGAGAGAGGTTCAAGGAGGGGGAGTGATGAGTTGAGTAAGATGACAACTGAAACTGATCACTATAATGTGACGGTGTAGAAGTCACTGGTCACTTTCACAAGAGCAGTTTTGGATGGAGAGATGGGGGTGAAATCCTGGTATGAGTGGTTTAAGAGAAAATTGGAGGAGACAGGTAGGAGATGGTGAGTACAGGCAATACTTTCAAGGGATTTGACTGTAAAGGTAAAGCAAAGCAACGTGTCTGTAGCAGGATTGGGTTTTATTTTATTTTGTTGTATGTTTTATTCTTTGTGGTTGCAGAAATAAATAGTAGCACATTTGCACACTGATGGTAGTGATCCAGTGGAGAAGGGAACTTGGGTAGTGCAAGAAATAAGGGAGGGTTGCTGGGGTGATGCTTTTGAGAAGACAAGAAAGGATGGGATCTCATGCACAAATGGTCTTGGATAGAGACCTATAAGTCTCAGATCCATGATGGGTTTTCCTAAGGGTCCCCCAACAAAGGTGCACATCCTTTCAGATATTTATTTGTGCAAAAATCCATGATGAATAGAATGTTTTTGCATCGTTCTGCTCATATATTTCAGGAACTTGTTTTCTCTATTCAAAAATATGTCATGGAGATCCTCCCATGTTAGTGCATAGAGACCGAACTCAATCTTTTTAATGGCTGCTTAGTATTCAGTAGTATGGATGTACGATTATTTATTTAACCAATCTCCTGTTCTTGGACATTTAGGTTGTCTCTGATGTGTTCTTTATGTTTTTTGCTTGTTCCTATTACAAATAACGCTGAGGAGAACCTCCTTGCATAAATGCATATCCTCGAGCATTTCAGAATCACCAACTTTCAGAAGTAAAATTGCTGGGTTAAAAGACAGGTGCATCGTGAATTGTGATAGATGCTGCTCAAGTGTCCTCCACAAAGATTACTTCAAAGAACCTCCCCATAGTGGTGTGGAAGTGTGACACATTCAATAGCAGGTTTGTTTAAAGTGGAATTCAAGCTGAAAAGCCACCGCCCCGGCCCCCTCCTCTCCAGGCTGCAGGAATGTGCTGACCGGGACTGTCAGGCAGAGAACTGGGACAGGGGGAAGGGAGCGGCAGACAGAGGGGCAGGAGCACAGATCTGGGGGCGCTGTGGATGCCCTGGGGCCGGCCTGGCTGGGCGACACCTCGCTGCGGGCCGGGCAGGCGCTCAGCCTCCCACCGCCTGTTCACGACAGCGAAGGCGCCCGCGCGCAGCCACCGCGGTAACAGACATGAAAATGAGCTCGCCAGTGTCGGCGCAGAGACTGCGGGCTGCCCGCTGGCATCGACCTTCCTCTGCTTTCTACTAACAGGACTCCCTACTTCGTGGGGAACAATCGCCTCTACTTAAAAGCATTACATTTCCCATCCCCCCTTGCAGGAGTCATGTGACACAGCTCCGACCAATGAGGTAGGAAAACATTATATTCCCCGCCCCTGCTTAGCCAGTCATGTGGCACAGCCCCAGCCAATGAGACTGGAGCAGAGATTGCTGCGGGGCATTCTGGGAAAGTTCCCGGGTAGGGTCGGAGCCCGCTGGAGTCTGGTGGCCCAGCCAACGCCAGTCCTGAGGTGGGGCGCGAGGCTCAGCAAGGGAGCAGCCACGCCGTGACGTCACGGCGTCCACACACGTGGAGGACACTAAGGGGAGACAGAGGAGTAGGCTGATGGCATCTTGGAGCTGCGGGGCCTTCACCAGCGGCCGCTAGCAGACGCCCCTTGAGGTGAGGAGAATAAAGCCCTGTGTGTTCACGCCTCTGTGCTCGGGGTTCCGTCCCCCTGGCAGAGTCCCATTCCTGGGTCTTCGCTAACGCGCCGTGAGACCTTTCTGCAATCAGGTGACCTCTCTGGGTTTCTCTCTGTTCATATGTTAAAATGAGGGGGTCAAACCAAGGGCTTTTAAAATACATTTTTTATTTTAGAAGAGTTTAGGTTTACAGCAAATTTACATAAAGGGCACAGAGAATTCCCTGTACCCCTCACCCAGTTCTCCCTGATGTTAACATCTTAGATAACTAGGGTTCGTTTGTTAAAACTAAGACACCAACACTGGCAGGTTACTATTAACTTAAACTCCTTGCATTGTAATGAGTTTTCACTAACTTTTCTCTTAATATCCCTTTCTGCTCCAAACTCACACATTGTGTTTGGAATGAAGTCATCGTGTCTCCTTACCTCCCTCTTGTCTGTGACTTTGAGTCTTTCCTTGCTCTTCATGACCTTGGCAGTCTTGAGGAGTACTGATCAGGCCTTTTCCAGAATGCTCCTCAATTTGGGATTGCCCGATGTTTTCTTCATGATTAGCCTGGGGTTACGGGTTTGGGGGAAGAATCCCACGGAGGTGAAGTGCCTTTCTCATCACATCATATCGGGGGCGCATACTGTCTATATGACTTATCATTGACGATGTTAACCTCCATCACTTAGTTAAGGTTTGTTTCTCCACAGTAAAGTTGTGCCCCATGCCACCACCCTTCCCTTTCCATACTCTGTGCTGTGCAAGCAAATAACTAAGTGAGGCCCACACTCGAAGTTTAGAGAGTTAACCTCCACCTCCTGGAAGGGGCAGTATAAATTATTTGGAAGTCTTCTGTAAGGAAGATTTGTCTCTTTTCTCCCATTTATTTATTTATTCAATTATTTATTTCGTCAGTATGGACTCATGGATATTTATTTTATACTTTAGGTTATGATCCAGTGCTGCATTATTTATTTTGTTGCTCTTTGGGAGCTCTTTCAGGTTCCTCTCTCCCGTTGCTATGCCCCCATCATTTTGGTTTCTGAGCACTTCTTTACTTTTTGACACTGTTATAAGATGCTCTAGGTTCATCTGATATATTCTTTTTCCTAGTCCTAGAATGAGCTATTTCTCTAAGGATCTGTGGGTCCTTTTATTGCAGAATAGTATTAAAAACCAATATCTGGGTGCTAGACCAAAGAATTTTGAATGTACTTCCAGCTCTAAAACTTTAGGATTCTAGACTGAGAATAAGAATAATTAAGAGTCATTAGATTATTGGGAGAATAAAATGAGATGTGCTATGAATACTAGTCTAGTTGGGTGTTTTTTCCTCCTCTCTTTGGTTTCTAATAATATGTTTGTTGTTCTTGCCCCCTCCTCCCTGCCCCTACTCAGTGGAAGACATCTGTGGATTTTTGCCACCCCATACCTTGTACCCTTTTACTGGTAAAGCAGTATCCAGAATTTTCTTTGTAGAACCCTCAACCCCCACTCTCAGCCCATATGATTTGGGTAGGATTAATCCCACCCCCAGCTCCATTATTGGGCCCTGATTGGTTTAAACCTACCAGTACGTTCTCTGCCTTTGGCTTTTGTGATTGGTGCAGGGATGGACCTGTGGCCCTTGGGACCAGTGGGAGTTGGGCCCGGGACTTTTAATCAGTTATTGGACGTTAAAGAAAAATTCTTCTGACACTTGTTAAGAATAATAAGGAAGACTTTATTCAAAGCTGTTGTAATAAGGGGGAGAGACTAAACTCAATTCCAAATACAGCAAGGACAGCTGGGCATTTATGGTGAGGGGGTCAATGGGTGGATAATTACTAAGAGAAACTTGACCAGGTATCAAGGGCAGGTCAAGGTGGAGGCCTAGTGGAAGAGAGGGCTCAAAGGAGCCTGACAAAAGTCTAGTCAAGGAGGGAGTCTTTGTCAGAGGGCAGGGAGGCTCTTCTCAGCTGATCTCTCTCTGGCTGATCTCAGCCAGACAGAGGATGCCCAAGTGTGGCTTTGCGTGGAGGAGTGGTGCCAAAACATGGAGAGGGAAAAAGTGTCTCCTGATGGCATCATTTGTGTACCTAAGTCAGGTGCCAGCTGAAAGTGACCCCATCCCTGAGCTATTCAGTACCCAGGGGCATACTCAGGGTACCTGCAGCAGGAGATGCTTAGCAAGTCTGGAGCAGGGATTGTGGAGGAGGCAGGGCACCAGCAGAACCTCCTGCTTGGTCCATATTCCCACAGCCTGAAGCCTCCTCCTGAGCTGGAGAGCTGAGCCAGGTTCACCTCGGACGCTGTCAGGAGCTCTCTTTGCCACCTGCTCCGAGGCCTCCATGATCGGGGGAGCTGCTGCTGCCTGCAAGGCACAGCTGCAGGCTGAACACCTGGCCTGGCCTCTCCAGCCATTTTCAGACTCTCTGAATATCAGGTTCTGTCTCCCATCATATGTCACCTTCCTGCCTTCTTAGGTGGGAGAGAATGTTGTCCAGATGCTCACTGTTCTAGCTCTGGTCCAGCCTGATGTTGACCTACCTTTCTGCCACCAAGAGGTGTCAGGGTATCCTTAGATAATTAGCAAAGGAACAGGTGAGGGCTGGAAGAGAGGGCGCCACATCACATCCCCACCCCAGCTCGATAAGTCTTCTGTGCACCCAACTCAAGCGAACAGCACTGACTGATTTGAGTGCCTGCCGTGTGCCAGACACCATGCTGAGAGCTTCCCATAGACCTGCCCTGTGGCCCTCAACCCTCCTATCAGGGAGGGTTCTTGGGTTTGTTGGCCAAAGCCCCTCCTTACACACATCCCTTCTCCTCCTTCAGGGGCCCTCAGGCTGTTACTTCCTGTCTTTACTTCTTCCAGGTAGAGAAACTGAGGATCTGAGAGGTAAAACCACCACCTCAAGGTCACCCATCTGACCCTAAAGAATCCTAAAGGGGCCCCTGTGGGAGGATCAAAGGGACACACATACATCCCTCCTTCCCACTGCCCCTGTCTGCTGAGATCTGGTCTTCAGTAACCTCCAGGCACAGCCATGTGCTGCCATCCCCCTCGTAAGTCCTTCCCGGCCATTGTTTAGATATACCTGCAGTAAGCCCAGAGCTCTCAATGAGCAGATGTCCCCGAGAGCCCAAGGCCAGTGCCCAGCAGCAGGCAGAGACCCCGCATGCAATCAGTGAAATCAGCCCTGCTCCCAGAGTGTGACTGACTTACCTGACAATAATTAGTTCATTATGTCTGAAGTGCGTCTTATTCTCTTGAGGCTTTGCAGTAATTACAAGGAGGTATGTTATTAAAAATGATTTATGGAGGCTCGAGCTTTGGATGATGATCTCAGTGTTGAGAATGCTGGGCCCAAGTGAGGAATTTGCTGAGTTCACAGCTGGATCTAAATCCCAGACCTGTGACTGTCTGCAGCCCCCTGCCCTGACCGCTGCACTCACGGCCCCTCCCCTCCTGGTGGCAACTTGTGCCACCTGTAGAGCTCATCCTCACAGCCACCTGGGGAGGGAAGGGCTGATCAAATCCATCCCCCACCTACAGATGAGGAAACGGCCCAGAGAGAGGAGGCAACTTGCTTAAAGTCACACAGCAGGGAAGTGGTGGAGCAGGGCTAGGAAGCCCTATGGGCCTGACTCCTCCTCCAGGGCTCCCTCCCTCCCCTGCTCCTCCTCCCAACTTCCCTGGGGAAAGTGCAGAGATGAGACTGGGGGTCTCTCCTCCCTGGCAGTGGGGGAGCCTCCGTTCTTCACATCTCCTGCCTGGTGGCCAGGCCCTTCCTTCTAGGTGTACAGCACACTCCGGCCTCTCCCCCTCTGAGCCCTGGGGCTGTTACTTCCTTAATGGGCCTGCTTTAATTATAACCTTCAAGGAGAGACTCCATCCAGGAGGTGAACAGGGAAGACCTGCTGCTGATAATTGAAGGCATCATCCTGCCCCTCTTGGGTGCATATGGAGGCCCCGCTGCAGCCCCTGCAGTAACACGCCACAGCCTTCCTCAGGGCTGAACAGCCCCAGACACAGTGCATCTCCCTGTCCCACAGGTGCTGGGCCTGGGCGGGCAGTACCTCACCGTGGAAGGGGGGCAGGCTTGGGAGACAGGCCACTTTGCTTTGCTTCCGGCTCTGCCACTTACTAGATGTGAGGCTTAAGTCAAGTTACCCAACCTCTTTGAATCCCAGTTTCCTCATCCGTAAATAAATAATACTTATCTTCTTTAGAACTCATTTTTTCCCTCAAAAAACTAGAGAACTAAGTTCAATTATTTGTAAGCTCGGCAAGGACATGGCCCTTTTGCTGCTGCATCACCAACACCTGTCAAGTAGTAGGGTGAGAATAAATGACGGGACCCATCCACCTGCCCCCTTGCTGCTGTGCCCACCTTTTGCCAGCCGAGGTAGCGAGTGAGCCCTGGATTGTTGCCATGGGCCCAGCCTATCCAGCTGCCCAGTGAGCTGTTGACAAAGTCCCATCCACCTCTGGTGCTCCAGGGTCTTGGGACCTTGGGTCCAGCCAGAGGAGCCTGGCAGGGCCCCTGTACTTCTGCACTGGCCAGTCTGATTCACATGACCCCAGGAGGGGCCACAGCAGACTGGAAGAGTCACCTAACTGGGGTAGAGGCTGGCAAGAACCCGGAGAGGAAGGCAGGGGAGCTCAGCAATCATTGGAACTGGGTCAGTTCATGCATAATTGGATGTGAGGAGCATTCCCAGGGAATTCTTGCCTTTTCCCACAGTTTTCTGGTGCTAGAAAATGTCTTCCTCGCATAGCAGCAGGCTGCCCCTGCAGGCCAAGGGGGTGAGCTGTGGGTGGTTGTGCAGAGTTGAGGGTCTGAATGGCCAGAGGGAACCAAACAGGACCACTCCTCTCCTTAGTCATGCCTGGCACTAGAGACGTCCTGAGGTTGGGGGAGTGTCGTGTGATTCCTGTCCTGTGAAATCGGGGTGGGCATGGGTTACCCAAAGTCTCCCCCAGATCCAGGACGCCACGATTCTCCTCACTCCCCCAGCCAGGCCCTTTCCCTTGCAGGGCCCATGGGGGTAGCGGGGGGTGGGGGTGGGGGGTGCCATGCTTCAGGCCCAGGGCCACACCGCAGATGCAGGGCAGGGCAGGTGCCCCAGCCAAGGCCTCCCACCCCCAGTCCAGGGCCTGGGTTTCCTCTGTGCTCGTGGAAAATCAGGCATGAGAGTTTCCCACAGCCACCTCCCGCGAAGGTAGGGGGCATGAGCCCATGCAATGAGGAAGGTACCCAGAATCCACTGTACAGATGTGGACACTGGGTCTCAGAGAGGTCAAGTCATTTCCCCAAGATCTTATGAGTAGGAGGTGACAGAGCTGGGGTTTGAAGCCAGGTCTCAGTGGCTGCAGAGGCTGAGCTCTTGGGTGATGGAGCTTGGACCCTGGCATGGCCTGCTCTCCCCTGGATCCAGGGAGCCCTGGCAAGGCGCAGACTGCTCTGTAGCCTATGTCAAACCCAGACTGTGAGAGCAACTCTCTGCTATTTCCCAAAGCCCCTGCCTTTTCTTTGAACCCAACCCCAGGCCTCCAGAGCTGAGCACACCCTGTGACTTTAGTCTGTGAAACCCCCTGAGATTGTAGCCAGCCTGGGCCCATGACACATCTGTGGTCTGCTTAGTGCCTGCTGGGATCTGCATTTGGATTCTGGCCACGCTTATTAAATCTCACTAGCAGGTTTCTCATGTTACTTCAAAGCCCGTGGCTCCTCAAAGCTCCCTAGGAGCAGCAGGAACAACCAGGCCAAGCCTCCCAGTGCCTCTGCTCGGGCTGCTTTGTCAAAGGACACAAAATGCCTAACTCTACCAACAGTGGCATCCGAGTCTGGGAAGCTGAGCAGAAAGCAGAGGGTCAATGCCAGGCCCACTCTCCACCTGAGGGGGGTTGGTCTGAGGCAGGCCTTGGCCTGGCAGCAGTGTGAGGATGCTCCTTTCTCTGGTGGAGCTGCTTGTGTAGGTCAAAGGAGGGTGGAATTTGCTGGTTCTGAGACCCAGGTGCACCGTGTACAGGGATGTTCTTAGAGACTCTCTCATCCCTGGTGAGGTATCTCCACACAGCCACATTATTTTGGGAATTAGGGACCCTGCACCTCCTTTTGCCCTGTGTCTCCAGAGCTCATTCCTCCGTAGTAGGGCCCAGGAGGGAGGAGGCAGAGGATGGGGGTGGTTAAGGAGAGAGTGGGACCCCTCCCCACCTCCCTTCTCCAGGCGCCCATCACCCCCCAGGAGGAGGAGAGTGTGTCAGACACCTGTAGAACTGAAGTGGGGGCAGGGGCAGGAAATGTCACATCATGTAGCAGAGAAAATGATGCAGGACATAATACACCCCAGTGAACACAGACGCTATAGAAAGAAATGAGTGTGGCCGCCCGGGCCTCCCTCCCTGCCCTTCATCTTTCCCTTGCAGTGCGTGCTCAAGCACATTGGTTTTTTTCGCTTGATAAAGTGCAATTCATTTAAGGCTCTCTGATGGTTATTTCACATATCCAAAGCATACTTTTCACGGGAAGGTCAATTCGAAGAAAACACTTAGAGTCTATGGAAAATAAATCTATTAACAAGTGAAAAGTAGCCAGTGACTAAAGGAGGGGCCTTCGACTAAGTCATGTGGAAACCGACTGGCTTTCTGCTGGGAGGGCTGAGGTGGAATTTACACAGGGGTTTTATGGGTCTTAATATTTTACTTTTTCCCAGTGGCTGAAGTTAAGCTTCATTTCTGAGTCCAGAGGATGCTCAAGGGAGTCTTGTCAGCGAGCAAATCATCAGTAGACTGAGAAACCCCTTCTGGATCACCTCCACCAAAAAGCAGTCTCTGTTTTTCAAACCTCATGAATGTGTCAGGGAACAGCCTCTGGCTCCCACAGCCCCCCACAGTTTGGGCATCGGGCATCCTCACAGACACGGGTTCTGAGTGCTGGAGAGAGGCAAAGGTTCAATGCCTCATACCATAGTTTCAGTTACCTACGGTCAACCATGGTCCCAAAATATTAAATAGAAAACTCCAGGAATGAACAATGCATAAGTTTGAAATTGCATGCCATTCCGAGTAGCATGATAAAATCTCGTGCTGTCCTACTCTATCCTGCCTGGAACACGAGTCTTCCCTTTGTCCAGAGTATCCGCGCTGTCTATGCTACCTGCTGTCTAGGTTATCAGATCAGTTGTCAAGGTATCGCAGTGCTTCTGTTCAAGTAACCCTCACTTTACTTACTATGGCCCCCAAAGTGCTAGAGTAGTGATGCGGGCCATTCGGTTATGCCAAAGAGAAGCTGTAAAGTGCTTCCTGTAAGTGAAAAGGTGAAAGTTCTCAACTTAATAAGGAAAAAAAAAAACATAGTATATATAGGGTACTATCCGTGGTTTCAGGCATCTACTGGGGTCTTGGACCATACCCCCCACAGATGAAGGGGGACTACTGTATCTCAAGGCAACTCTCTAAACTCTGTATGGCATTTCCTTCTCCAGTTTCAGCAACGCCATAACTTTCATCATTGTCCATGACACACCCTTTAGGAAGCTTGCTGCTCTAACCATACTTGAGTTTTTGTCTATTTTTGCATTGTGTGACAAAGCCGGATGCCGTTCTCCAAGGAAGAACTTACGGGGGAGAACAGTGCTCAACACATAATTGCAGAAATAATTGCAGTGAAATTAAACACAACATTGTACCATTCAACACCTGAAGTACTCCAATCTGCAGTTAAATTGCAGCCTCAGTGCTCAGCCAGAATGCTCAGAGCCCGCTTTACGAAAGAGCAGGTGCTCACAGTGAGAGGACTCCCACCCAGAGATGAATGGTGGGGCTCACCCTGCACGGTGGGAACACCAGCTCCGAGTCACAGGAGTCACTGCCGGGCTGTGCCAGGCCCTTCCAGCTGGTGCTGACACACAGTGGCAGGGCCTGCCTCTCTGCAGTCAAGGCTGGGAAGAGTTCGTGGGTCTTCACGCCTCCCGCCCACAAGACCCGCATTCTGCCTGAGCCAAATCCCAGAGGGAGAGAGGCCAGCATTAGATGTTATCTGATGCCTGTGGTATTTAGGGGAAACAAACTGTCCAGCAGGGCCTGCTGATGAGAGGCACCGTCGCCTGTGGGGAAATCATGGCCTTTGGGATCAGACAGACCAGGGTGTGAATCCCAGTTTTTATGAGGTGGGTGGTCCTGGCCAAACACTCAGTAGCTCTGAGCCTCAGTTTCCTCACCTGACATATGGGGCCAATAATAACCACCTCTCAGGGATTGCTTTATTTTTACAACCAAATGAGCTCTTCAATATGATGGTCCCTACATCGGACCGGCACGTGCACATTCCCTAATAAGTCAATGGTGAGGAAGACTCAGAGGGTAGGCTAGGATTTTGGATGGCTGTAAATATGAATTTCAACCTTTTTTTCTCTTCACTCAACCTTGGACCAGGTCTCTAGCCGACCTATCCCTTTATACAGAACTCTCTCCACTTCTGTGCCAGGGAAGGCTGGCTAGTCCAGTGCACATCCAGGAGGCACCTCTCCCGTGCTCACTCCCAGACTTTCTCTGTGCCAATCCCAGCGCCTTTGTCTCCAGACGCTTCCCACTCTTCTCCATTCCTGCCTTTTGGACCAGGCTCTCTCCAATGCCTTGGGGTCTTCTCCCCAACTTGACTGTGAACTTGGTGATGTGGGAGACCCCGTCATAGTCATTTTTGTTTTGAAACCAGGCAGTGGCAGGCTCTCAGGGCATGTGTGTGGACTGTGAGGTTTGGGGCTGGACGTCAGTAAGGGCAGCTCTGCTCCTCTGCGTTCCACCTGCCTGGCCCTTCACCAAGTGCCAAGTCCAGCAGGACGGGCCAGGAACCCAGCGCAGCATAGGAGGGACCAGTGCTTCCTGAGCCCCTGCTTTGTGTGGAGAACTTTATTAGCTTGTCTGATCTTCACAGCAAGCCTATGGGGTGGCAAAACTCATTCCCATTTTGTTAGTGAGGAAGCTGGACTTGGAGCAGCAATGGCCCGGGGCTCACGGCCGGCACGTTCCTGAGCCATGTTCGAGTCCAGGTGTGCCCGGCTCTGCAGCCCCGTGATGGGCTTTACACCTCGCGCCTCCCGTGTGGCCATGGAGAGACCTCTGCCCCACGTGGCTGTGATGAAGATACTCCAGAGCCCCGGGGGAGTGGGGGCAGAAGGCTTGAGAGACGGAGCACCAGGAGACAAGGCAGTGTGGGGCCGAGGGAGGAAGCCTCCACCCGGGTCGGCCAGCCTGGGGCTGCCTCAACTCTCCCGCCCACAGGCCGGGTGACCTTGGGCAGGTCCCTTAACTCCTCTGAGCCTCAGTTTCCTCATCTGTAACCTGGGCCCAAAACACCTGTCTGCCCTGGGTTCGGTGAGGGTTGGTGAGTGTAATGCTTGTGACAGCGCCCAGCACAGAGCTCGGCTCAGTGCAGAAGGGCTGGAGCTGAACCTTGTGCCCCATGATGTGGGAAGGCCCGGGGGCTGGGACCCCGGGTCCTGAGCCCGACTCGGACCCCCCTACCCTCCTCCTGCTTCCCAGGCTGAACCCAGCTTCCCTCCCCTTGGACCCAGCAGCGAAGCACCACGTCACACGGGGCTCCACCCTTGGTCATGCGCCTTTCACGGACGTTCAAAGGTGCCGCAGTTAATCAGGGCGCCCTCACAGGGTTGGCCATGACCATGGCTCCAGCAACAGCTCCTTTTCTGTCTCCCTCCTTCTCCATCCCTTTCTCCCTCCCTCCCTCCGTGACTCCCCATCCCTTGCACAACAGTTGAGCACGTTTGCAGAGAGCTCCTGGTGGTGGGTGGGGCCCTCTGAGGACTATTGCGCATTCCCTATAATGACGTTCATTAGTCCGTCTGACATCAATATGTCCTCAGGTTAATATGTTTCACTTAATGAGGCATTTATTTTCAGTTAGAAAACTCCTGAAGAAGCATGTTTGCTCCTGATGAGCTGAGCTGATGAATAGATTAATATCAGGCTTGAAAAGCTGACCAAGAAAATGAATCTAACCAGCTTCTCTTTCTTCTTTAGTTATGGACTGTGCTTAAATTAATCTGCGTAAAACTGCCCATTTCTTAGGGGAAGAAACAAGATCCTCACTTGGCTCTGTGATGTGTTCTCCATGTGCGTGTTTCCCTCCCCCCAGCCCAGCCCCAGCTCCAAGGATATGAAGAGACCACAGACCAGCACATGATGGGAGGAGAAAAGTGCCTGAAACAGAGCGCCAGGGAGGTGAGAGCACGGAGGGGAGGCTTGTGCAGGGTGGCAGCGACAGGGTGGGGAGTCCAGCTGGCCCGAATCTGCCATTTAACAGCTCTTTTGGTTTCACTGTTGTAGCCCCCGTGTGAAGCAACTAGTGGGCACTCATAGGTATGTATTGAATGAGTGAAATAGACGCTCAACAAATGGTGACTTACTGCTACTTAAGGAATCAGGTGGTAACAGGGGAAAAGATGCCTGATGTCCCAGGCACATCTAGTGGGTGGGCCAGTGCTCAGTGACTCCTGGCACAGGACCAAGGATGACCCAAAGACCAGATTCTCTAAGGTGACTTGACCAGTGGATCCTTCCACATCGCTCTCCCCACGGGCACTTAGAGCCACTGCCAGCCAGGAGCGATGCCAGCCACTGTGCACCTTCCTTCCTTCTGGGAATGGGCCACACCAATTCAGTGCCTGTCCCCCAACCCCCCCCAAAAAATTAGAGAATAGGGAGGGACTTAGCACCTTCTCTGCACCCACCCTGCCTGCTCAATGACTAAATCCACTCAGCAAGGCCAGCCCAGTTCCTTGTACCCATACTCAGGGATCGGGTGGGATTTACAGGTAGACAGAGCTATGGAACAAGGGAGACCAACTGGGCTACTTTGCCTAGAATCCAGGCAGGAAATGATGGTAGTAGCATCAAGAAACATCCCCTTTGTAGGGTGGAAGTGCAAATTATAGTGATTTTTTTGTCAAAAGTGCCCAGCACAGCACCTAGCAGACAGTAGGCCCTCAGGAGACGGTAGCTTATTAATAGTACATGGATGGTGCTGAGACTTCTGAAATGGAATCTCTCAGCTGCTTGGCCTCATGTCTCTTGGCCCAGTAGCCATGTCCAGTTTCTCCAAGGAGATGAAAAGGACAAACTCGCAGGCTGCAAAGAAAAATTGCTGATGATGCATTGCAGGGGCAAGTCCTTTGAGCAAGAAGTGGGTCCCTTGTGCAGGGGCATGTCCCTTGTGCAGGAAGTAAGGTCCTTGTAGTGGTAGAGAAAGACAGAGGACAGGATTAGATGGTGATAAAACACTCACCTTTCACATGCTCAACATGTGCTTATGTGACTCTTCCCCAGAGTATTTGGAAGGGAAGGTAACCTTTGAAGACGACGTCCTCTTTCTCAATTTAAGAGAAGTAAGTTTAGAAGTCAAAGTACATATGTAGATCAAACCCTTTCCTCCACTGATACACTCTCTCAGTGGGATTTTAACTGGATGTAATTACATCAATAGCAGGCTATGTTCATATGGGTGAGAGATCACATGCATTTCTTTTGGAGTGAAGCTGACAGCCACTTTGGATCAGCAAATGAGGCTTTTAAGTGTGTGTATGTTAGGGGTGGGGGTGGAGGGGGGGTTCTGAAAAGAAGAGACAGCCCCAGGGCAAATTAGCTTCCAGCTTTCAAAGGCAGGAGCTCCGTGCTTGTCAGCTTTGTTCTCTGTGACTGTATCTGACAGAGAATTCACAGGCAAGGTCAGACAGCACCCCAGTGAATGGGGGGTGGGAGGGGGCAGAGCTGAGCAGGGGCCTGGGCTGGTCTGGACTCCTGAGTGGGGGTGGGGCTCTCCCACAGCCACCTGGGTGACCTCGATCCTGTTGCTTCCATCCCTCTGGGCCTCAGTTTCCCCAGTGTGTAAAATGAAGCCATTGAGCCAGTCGGTGTTTAAGGATCCTTCTAAGTGAAACGTGGTGATAGGGTGAAGCCCAGAGGAGGGATGAGAAATGAGCAGGGAGTGGAGGGGAGGGAAGGGTAGTCCTTGCAGCCATTCCAAGTCCTGCCTTTACCACCCTGGGCCAGGACTGACTTCCGACCACCAGCCCCTGCATTTCTTTGCCTGGAGGCTTTCTCTGGTCACCAAATCCCACTCTGATGCCCTGTGTGGCAGGACTTAACTGCCTGGGAATTAACGTCCTTCCCCTGGGAAGAGCCCTCAACCAATGCCTAAGGACAGTTGGTATATAAATACCCCAGCTCTCTCGCTGTCTGGTGGCATAACTCTGCAAAGCGTGTGCTCGGCACTGGCTCCTGGGTTTTCCCATCCCATTAATCTCTAGTCACCCACAGTGGTAACTGAATTCAAAACACAACCTTTATTACATGGCTTCTCCTCCCTGTGTCACCTCCCCACTCCGCTCGGGGTTTCCTTCACCTCACAACTGAATTGCAGGCATCCAATCCTTGCCTCAAGTTTCAAGCTCTGCACCAAAATGAAGACAATAGCTTAAGATTACATTCTGGAGTGGTAGTAACATTCTCTTGTTTGACCTGGGTACTCCTCCCATGGGTGTGTTCAGTAATTAGGAATTCTGTGAACTGTATACATACGATGTGTGTACAGATGGTTCCTGACTTATGATGGTCGACTTATGATTTTTTGACTTTATGATGCTCCAAAAGTGATACACATTCAGTAGAAAGCAGTATGATATTCTCTTGCTATGCTAGCAGCGGCAGCGAGCCACAGCTCCCAGTCAGCCACGCTGCCATGAGGATAAACAACGGATACTGTACAATGCACTGTGTTGCCAGATGACTTTGCCCAGCTGTAGGCTAATGTAAGTGTTCTGAGCCCATTTAAGGTGGCTGGGCTAAGCTATGATGTTCATTAGGTTAGGGGTATTAAATGCATTTTCACCTTACAATATTTTCAACTTATGGGTTTATAGGGACACAACCCCATCATAAGTTGAGGAGCATCTCTACTTCCCTTTGTGTATGTTTTGCACCATAATAAAACATGTTTATAAAGAGAAGGTAGGCCCCAGAAGGAAGGCGCTTGTTACTGAGATGCCCAGAGTGTGCTGGGGTAGGGGGTGAGAGTGGCAGGAGTCACGCTGGACAGACACACAACACACAGAGCATATTAACAAAGAAGTTTGTTTTGCAAACTGATGTGTGAATTACAAAATGCATGAACTATCGAGTGAACTAATGATCTAAAGAATAAGGACTAAATGCATGAATGAGGTGATGAATGAATGGGCAGGCTCTGGAGTGAGTGAGAGAATGAACCAATGAAATGAAGGGTGACAGAAGGGGTCTCTGATGACTGAGGGAGGACCTGCATGCACACGGATAATGGCGGGAAGGATGGATGAGTGAAAGGACAGACGACGGAAGTAGGGACACATGAGCCAAGGGCTGAAGCAGGAAATAAGTTAGCACATAAACATGAGGAAGTGAGTGAAAGAAACAGTAAATGGATGGAAAAAACTGAGTGAAGACGCTAAGAATGAATGAATGGGTGGATATAAAGAGATAAAGAACAACCAAATAAATAATTGTGTAAATATATAAATGGATAAATGAATATGTTCCAGCTGGACATGAAGGGAAAGTAATTTATAGAGCAGAAAACTCCGACTCCGAGGAAAGCATCTCCACTTAGACACCTGGGCCACGGTCTTCGCAAATCAGCACATTCCTCTAAGAGAAAGTTCCTAAAGTGACATCAGTTAGAACATTATTAAGCAAATATCAATGATGGCATGGAGGGGGCCATTCCCTAGGATAAACTATAGGTGCAGTGGAAAGAGCTCAATGGAATTGACTATGTTGTCTTCACAGTTAGGTCACAGATAATCACCTATTATGTAGCAAACATAATTTACATAATGATTTTAATAATCAATATTTAAATAACATGTTTTCACCGTCTCCTTATAAACCCCCCAGAGGTGTAATCAATATCAGCATGGGGAGGTTTGCTGTGTGACCTGTAATGAGGATGGGTTGAAGCTGTCGCTGTGACCGCCCTGTGAGAACCCGAAGCCGGCTGATGCTGTGACAGAGCTTGGGTATAGGGACTTGAAAAACCTGGGTCCAGGACATCAGACAAGTCACTTCTGCATCTGTGCCTCAGTTACTCCCCTGTAAAACAAAGGTAGTTCCCTAAATTCCCAAACTCAGTGGGGAATTGGGGAGCTCTCGCACAAGGCCTGGATCAGGGTCAGAGTTTGTCTCATATGCACACACACACACACACAGAAGAACTGGATGGAGTCTCACTCCTTGGCACATTCTTGGCCCCAGCACAGGACCTGGTACATGGCAGGTGCTCAGTAAGCGCTGGCTAAGGGATAAATGGACCTGTTGTACCGTGCGTGTTTTAGGAGCTGCCTCCAGTCCCTTTCAGAACAACTACGGTTTGCGGAGCATCAGACACCTCTTACCACGTCCTGGAGTCGCTTGTCATTTAGCCCTGTCTTCTCATGCCCCTGCAGGCTGTCACTTGTCCCCTTCACTCCATCAGCATCTGCACATCTCAACCCTCTCCTGCTTGCTATGTGTTGCCTATAGTGTCAGGTGGGCCTGAAAAGTTTGGAAACGAGCAGGTACGAATGTGCATAAAGTAAGAACCCATGGGCTCTGCACTGAGCAAAAGTACATGAGGAGATGACTCCACATGGACCCTGACGCAGGCCGGCATTGATAGGAGGTCAGTATGTGGGTCTGAGTCACCCAGGGAGTGCATGGAGGGGCTGGGGGAGAATCTGGGTCCTTTGACAACTTCATACTGTCCCTGCTGCCCCTTGTGGGGACTGAATGCTGTGTATCAGGTTTGCATCTGTGATTCTGGGATGTCTTCCTGCTTCTAGAAGTCTGTTTTCCAAAACAGTCCACCTCATTCAACTGCCTTCTCTCTCTAAGGCTTTGGAAACCTCACCTAGCTCAGTGCCCCCTGTGGGGATGGTCAGCCCATTGTCCCTCGTCTGTGTCCACTGCCTCACCCCCCAACTGTTCACTTCTCTGCCCAGAACCCACTTCTTCCAGCTTGGGCGACAGTCACCCCCTCCCCCAATTAGTCCTGGTAGAATTGGCCCAGACAGGGGGCAGAGGGCAGAAGGCCAGTCTAAGAAGGAGGCAGGAGCCAACCGCAAAGGGTCTGAGAGCCACGGAAAGGAACATGGACTCATCCCGTAAGCCACAAGGACAGAGAATGGCAGTTACATGCAGCCAAATTTAGCAAGGCCTTTGTCCAGGGGTTCAGGAACTTGGAGGTGACCCCTGGTGGGCCCAGGGAATCATGTGACCATCTGTTACCTTGGGGTCTGTCACCTCCAGGACCCTCTTTTGGCTCCAGGACCTACACATGTCCTCATCTCAGCTAATAGCACTGGGCACAGAGATGCGGTCATTGACCCTGGCCTGTCATCTGCACGGGCTCTGTCCAGCGGGGCCATTCTGGCTTGGACTTCTCCACACCTGCTCTCCCTTAGCAAGCCCAGCCTCAGGGGCAGTCCCAGCACGTTCCCCAGGAACTGGATCAGGGATCTCTGCTCACCTTTATGGACAGCCAGGGACACCAGGCCACCTCCAGGTGAGGAAGCCACAGGTGACCAGGGTCTCTCTCATGTGTGCTATGTTCTTCAGATTGTCCTTGATTGTCACAAATTGCCCCTAGAGATAGAGGAAGAAGTTGTTTTAAAGAGAAGCGAGAGAAATAGGTGACCCCTATAAAATCAGTTCAAGTTTCCTTCTACACAGTTAAACACAGGCACTTAAAATGCCCTTTCTCACAATACACTGACTCCTGTTAGAGGAGATTATTTGCTATTGAAGGGACTGGAGGTTTCTGGGAATTTAAGGAGCGAAGGAACTGAGGGCTTCAGAGTCAGACAGACCCAGAATGGAGGAATGTGGGTAAAACAGCACTGCCTTGGGATGCTGCAAACATTCAAAACATAGTCACACTGCTTTTGTGGACTAAGTACAGAATGAAGACAAAGCAGAGCTGTCTTGGGAAAGACGCTTCTTGCCTCTTGTCCCTTTGGAAATTTCTTTGATGGACTGCTTGAGCTAGTTTGATAAACTCTTATTTCTCTGATAAGATAAAGCTTGACTGCAGAAAGCGTTACCACCAAAGAAGAAAAGAAAAAAGATGACGCCCCATAAAATCCACTTCTTACCCAAGACCCTGGGAGCAAAGGGGTGGAGGCAGCCACTCACCCCTGCCTGTGCCCCTGCACTGAGGACTGGCTGAGCAGCCTCTCAGTGCATCCCCACAACAGCTGCAAGGGGGTGTCATCCTCCCATTGTACAGATGAGGAAACTGAGGCCCACAGCAGTGACGTCACATCAACGATAGACCTTTACTGAGCACCTACCACGTGGGACCCAGCAGTGAACAAGACAAAGTCCTTGCTGTCATGGAGCTGGCGCTTTACTGGGGGACGTGGATCATAAGGGGTGAAGATGTAAGACGTGTCAGACAGCAGGAAGTGCTAAGGAGACAAATACGGCTGGAAATCGGGTGGCCTCGTCTGTCCTAATGAAAAGCTTCCCAATCGGATCCTGACGCTGCGAGCTTCTCAGAGCTGCTCCCTGCTGGGAAAGCTCCTCTGTGTGAAGAACATGCTGTGGGAACAGTGGATGCGCACAGCAGGATCCCAGGATGCTTCATTCATTCATTCCCCAGGCCCAGCCCTGGGTATGAGTCAGTGAAACCAGACAGACAAGCCCCCTCCCAGAGCTCACACGCCAGCTGGGGGCCTGAAGCCTGCAGGTCAGCACAGACCAGCAAGGTGACGCCAGCTCTTGGCCCTCTCTAAGCCTCGGGTTCCTTGTCCTTATTGTTGCCACGGAGGTGAGGACAGCAAACACAGGCATCAGTCACAATGGTAGCAAGAGCCCCCGTTTATTGCCTGTGTGCTCTGCTGGGAGCAGTGCCAAGGGCTCACACGCTTCGTCTGTGCCCAGCCTCATGACTGCCCTGTGTACCACAAGGCACAGTTGGGAAACAGGCCCAGAGAGGTGACCTCAGTTGTTCGAGGTCACAGGGTCAACACATGGCTTCAGCTCAGAAGACTCCAGTTTGTGTCCAGGCTCAGCCAGTGCCCAGCTGTGTGACTTCAGCAAGCCTCTCACCTCAGGGATCTTGGTTTCCTCATCCATATAGTGAAGGTGACAGTGGTTCCTGCCTCACGGGCTGTTGGGAAGATTAGGCAAGATGGTCATGGGATGCACTTAGGACTGTGCCTGGCACAGAGTAACGTGGTAATAGTGAGAGTAGCTTGCTCTTATTTGGTGCTTCCTGAGTTTGATCCTCGCTATGGCTGTTACATGGAACGTGCTGTCATAACCCTGTAACAAAATGTGCTATTATCCCCAGTGTCCAGATGAGGAAACTGAGGCCCAAAGGGGTGGAGCTGTTCACCAAAGTCACAAGATGATCAGTAGCAGAGCCAGGATTCTTTCTTCTTCTTTGTACTTTCTATTAATCCTGGTTTTTGGGTTGTTTGTTTGTTTCTTTGCTTTCCTTTTGACTCATTTTCTTCTGTTCATTATGCTGATCAAATATTCTTCATTTCCTTTTTGGTTTTGAAAGTCTACATTTCATTTCTCTCCATTTATTAGTTACCTTAAAATGAAATAAACATATTTGACTTAACATAGTCTAAAGCTAATAAATCTCTCTCCCCTCCCCCTGGACAACACCAGGACCTTAACTCTTCCCATCTTAATGTTGGTTTTATTTAGTTTTATGATTCCACCTCTTTTTGCACTTCCCCTCACTTAGTTCTTGCTCTTATTGTTGATAGTTTTGCTCTTACTTCATCTAGTCAATGAGTAATTAGATTTTCCCCAAGCACACTGCCATTTCTGCATGCTGTTGCTGTCTCTGTTCTAGTCCTTCCTTTTAGGTTCTGTGTCCTTCTTTCTGAAGTGATCTTTTATTGGTTCTTTTAGCAAGATCTCCTGAGTAGTAAACTCTCTCAGATGTTATCTGAAAATATATTTTTTTTCTGCCTCAAGTTTTAGTTACAGTATAGCTGAAGCTAGAATTCTACCCTGGTAGTTGTAACTCTTGGCATCGAAGACATCATTCCATTGTTTTCTGGTCTCTGTTGTTGCTGGTGGGTAGTCTGCTGTCAGTCTAACTGTCTGTGCTTAGTCATGATCTGCCCTTTCTCTGGCTGCCTTTTTTTTTTCTTTTTAATATAAACCTTTTTATGATGTATAGCCAAGAGCTGTGTCATGTTCCAATCCAGTCACTGCCACTTCACCAGAGATAACCACTTCTAGCACCATAGATTAGTTCTGCCTGTTTAAAAACTTTTTATATAGAGATATAGTATATTATATAATTTATATTTATATTTTGTTAATAAATATATTCTCATTTGTATCTGGATTTTTTGTCTTCTCAACATGATATTTGTAGTTGTAATTTATCAATTCCCATTGATATAGGTATAGATAAAGGGATCGATATAGATACAGGTAGATCTACATCTAGATATAAATACAGTTTGTTTTACCCTTCTTAGGTTTCATAGGACATATCAAATCCAAAGTTCATGTTTTATAAATTCTGGAAAATTCTTATTTCTTACTGATTTGAACATTTCCTCCTTCACTTTTTCTTATATTCTAGAACCCCTGTTTAATTAGGGTAGATCATCTTATTCTAATCTAATGTCTCTTAATTTCACTTTCATATTTTCCTCCAATTTACTTTTCTGATCTGTATTCTGGAAAGTTTCCTTTTGTCTACATTTGTGTTTACTGTTTCCTCCTTAGTTTTGCCTACTCTGCTGTTTTATTCATTTATTCATTCACTGAGTTTTTATTTCAAAGATTATACATTTTATTTTTAGGAAAATATTTTATTTTCCAATATTCCTGCTCTTTTTTATAAAATCTGGTCTGTTCTTGTGATTTTGATTCTTTTACATCTTTATTTTAAGGGTACTTATCTTAGAGTTTCCCTTGGTGAATGAGAGGGTATATAAATTCCAGGGACTCTAGGGAGACCTATGGGATGGAAATGGGGACAAAAATGTTCCCACAGGTTATAGTTGGCCACAACTGAGCACAGGTCAGACAAGTGGGGCTTTTGTGTCAGCAGCCAGGAGAAAACACACTTGTCTGTCCTCAAGGGACTCTTACTTTCAGGACCCAGGAAGCAACTCCTCTCTCTACACTTAGCATCATGGGTCCCGTTTCATTTTCCTTCATAAATGGATGCTGGAGATCTGGATAGAGTCCCAGAGGGCACAGAGAGATGACAAAAGGGGCAGAGCCAACTTGTCCATGGGTTGGAGGCAAAAAGTTGGCCTAATAATATTGGTATGCTGTTGACATTATTATCAATATTATTAACAATACTAATTAATAAGGATCATAGATAACACATATGAAGGGGCTTACTATATGTTAAACACTGTTAAAAGTGGTTAATATATATCAATTTATTTCATCCTCAAACAACCTCACAAGGAGAGTACTAGTAAGAGCCTCATCTTACAGATGAGGAAACTGAAGCACAGAACAGATGAGTGCACTAGAGAAAGGAAGTTGGGGGATGGGGTTGGGGGGGAGGCAGGATTTGGGAATCAGGTGGTCACAATTCACAGCGCTCTCCATTTGAGCCCTCATCAGCTGTGTGGACTTGAACAAGTGACTCCATCTCTCTAAGCCTCAGTTTCCTCCTTTGTAAAGTGGAGGGATAGGATACAACTGCTGCAGACCCTGGGGCATGGTAGGGACTGCAGAGACAAGTGTGTCCCTTCCTTCCCTGAAGCTGGGATCAGCATCAAGCCCCCTGCCAGCCAGCTCCAGGCACATTCTGGGCTGGAGAGGCCAAGAGGAGGGGGATGGACCCTTAGTGAGAGAGGGGTTGGCCGAGCCACCTTCTGGGCATTACCTGGGAGTCTGTGGGTCACAGAAAGACCAGGGACCAGTCGTAGTGTTGCTTCTGGAGCTTGTGCCCCACCTGGCAGAGAGCAGTAGACACTCAACGCCAACACAGAACTTTGCCAGCAGAGGAGCTGAGCTCCGCAGATGAGGCCCAACTCCCCAACGAAAGGATCTCTGATTACTTTTTAATGAAAAACACGTTTTCTTCCAAGCTGAAATTATATTGTCAGCAGTTAATTATCACTTGTTAAACAAGTGTGTGCCCAGATTGTGGGTTTAATTTCCATAAAGGTTTACAAAAACCTCCTTTATTTATGAGGGTTCTCTGAGAAACAGACACTCATTGTTAGAAATGGAGCTTTTTAAATGCAGATTTTAAAAAATAAACAGCTTTCTTTGGCATCAAATCAGAGCTCCTCGTAAGTAATAAGAAAACAGTCTAGTTTAAGCAAAGAAAAATGGGGGAGGGTACTGGCTTCAGGGATGTCTTGGGGAATTTAAGGGACCTGGGTCTGACTCAGCCTGGAACAGGGACCCAGAAGCACTGCCTATTCCCATCTTAGCTTCTCAGCACATCTGTTTCATGCTTCTTTTTGCAGCTAGATTTTCCCGGCTTACTTTCTCACCTTACAGACACGGCCCTCCATACTCTGTTGAAATCACACATCCTTGAGGCAAAGGCCAACAAAGGTGATGGGCTAGACTTGGGTTCATGTACTGGTTTGGCCACTGACTCACTTGTACCCTGGGAAAATCCTTAGCCTCACATATCTATGCCTGTCACCGGGGCCAACTCCCACCTTGTGTGTTAAAGGGCATCTTAGGGGTAGGTGCGTGGCACAGTTCAAATCACATCGTGGGCTCTGCAAGGAAGTGCAGCTGTGGCAGTTGTTGCTTCAGTGTGATTATCACAGTAACAGCAGTTGCAGTAACAATAATTATCCTGTCCCCTGACCAGATGGGGAACTCCTCACTGGAGAGACAGACAGATGATGGCACTATCAGATCTTCACTAGATGGCGAAGAGACCAGGGCAGATGCTGTGTGATTTTAATCCAGAGCCATGAGCCTTGGCTTCCTTGACTGTAAGGTGATCATTGTAGGGATAAACTGAAATAATGGTGACTAGCATATAATAGTTGCTCAATAAATGCTGGTTTGCTTTCCTGCATAGTGTCTTGACTATGGTAGGGTTAGGTAAATGTCCAATGAATGGAGAAATGAAGGAGAATACAAATGATATTTTGGGTAAATGGATAAGTTACTAAATATAAAGTACTCAGCTCAGCAGCTCAAGCATACAGTATTGTCAACAAACATTCCTACTATGACTGTTAACTTTCTAAGGTTCAGTGTGAAGTGTAGGGCCAGGGGCAGGGGAGACCGGGGGACATGAGGCTGGCAGGAGGAGCAAGGACAGGTGGGGAGCAGTGGGGTGGCCCCACAGCTGGGCCCACCTCAGCCCCCAGGCCACGGCTCCCTCTATGTCCAGCTGTAACTGATGTTAAGGGAATTCTAGTTTCTAATCATTTTTTGCAATTTGATAATTGGTTTCTTTGGTCCCTGCAAATGGAGGTGCCTATCAGCTCTGTGTGTTTCTCCCCTACCTTTCCCTGGAGAATCTTTATGAAAATGATGTTGCAAAAAATGTTGTCTCCTAGGTAAGCAAAAAGAAGACTAAGGGGAAAAGCTCCTGCGGGGAAGGGGATGAGGGAGAAGAAAGGAGGCTGAGTGCCTGAGGGGATCACAGGGGGTGTGAATGGGGCTCTCAGCCAGACTATTTTTAGCTAAGAGTTAGTTCTCTTCACTTCATAATAGACCATCCTCGTCTCCTGAAATATGAGGGGGTTTTTCTATTATCATTTGCCCATCTAGCCCTGTGGCCCTAGTCCCCCAAGACCCCTGCCTGGGAAAATGGGGCCAACACCAGCAAAAACTCAAAGACTGTTTAGTGTAAAAATAGACGTGCTCAGAGGAACCTTCCCTGTGGGCCCTAAGCAGAGATTCGGGTCTTTGCCAAGTAAGGAGCAGGGCCAAATTTGCCCCAAATGCCCGGGGTGGGGGTGGAGAAGGAGGTCAGAGTGACTCCCTCCTTTACCAACAGAGCTTCTGTGAGGGATGTTCCTGGTGGCTGCAAGTTGTGCCAGGTAAGGATGGCACATGACCCGATTACTCCCGACCGCCCGGTCACCAGTCCAGCCCCGCCAGCACACATCAGGCTCGCTGCGGGAGGGCTGTGGTGTCTGGCTCCATCTGGATCACTCAGGCAGTGGTGAGCAGAGCAGGCAGACTCTGTTCCCACCCTTCAGCAAACTTGGGGTTTGCCCCACGTGGCCCCACATCCTGTCCCCTGGTCCCGTCATTCCCTCCCTTACCCCACAGGGCCTCTTGCCTCCCAGTGCCCTCTACGGACCCCCAGCCAGGCCAGGTCTCTGATGTGCTTATGCACCTATGAGGTGCTCAGTGCAGAGCTAGGTATGGGGTGTGGGGTGACTAAGGCAGACCCAGTCTGTGCCCCTGGGGTTTCCAGTCGAATAGGACAGGCTGACATTAAAGCACCAATTGCATAAAGAATCAGATATAATATGATGAGGGCCAACAGGGGACCTACCCTGTCAGGGGAGGCCAGGTGGGCTTCCTGGAGGATGCACAGGAGTCAGCCAGGTGCGATGCCATGGAGCACACTCCAGGCAGAGGGAACAACACGTGCAAAGGCTCAGAGGTTTGAGTGGCAGAAGAGCGGCCAGTGTGATTGGACCATCTCGAATGGGGGGACCTGTGGCAAGTGCTGAGGCTGCAGAGGTGGGCGAAGCCAGACTGCACTCTTCAAAGCCAGGTAGGACAGGCATCTGGGACTTCATCCTGAGTGCCACAAGAAGCCAATGCAGGGTATTGAGGTGTGCTTGTAAATCTTCCCTAGCAGCCACGTGGAGAATGGGCTCTGAAGAAGGAGCTAGTGGAAGCCGCAGGTCAAGGGTGGAGACTCCCGCAGGGTCCAGATGAGCAGTGGTGGGTCTGGCCAGGATGTGGCAGATCTCAGTGTGTTGTGAAGGGATTTGAGTGATATTTGGGAGATAGACATGTTGGGCATGGGTGATGAGCAGAATTTGGGGTGCGGGGGAGGAAGGCATCAAGGACAAGCCCCAGGCCTCTGGTCAAGGTCGCCAGGTGGAGGGTGGTGCCTCTTATGGGAGGGGAAACCAGGGAAAGAGATGCTGGGGGGGCAGTGGCCCGTGCAGGTTTGGGTGCATTGATGTGGGGGGCCTGAGGAATGTGCAAGGTGAGGTATTGGGGGGCAGCGGTACGGCCCAATGAGGAGCTGGACAAGAAGTCTGTCTGGATAAAATGTTCACAAATTCAGCCCAGGCCCCACACTGCCTTCTCGTGAATGGACCACCAGAGGACGCCGTGCCCGGCTTGCACTAAGGCCAACAGCAGTGTCCGTGGGCCCCTGCGTACCTGCGGGAAGGTCTTTGTCTTTACCCCAGGACAGTGGCTGGGTCCTGGGATATGGAGACAAAGGTCTTGGGGTCCCTGATGGTGATGTGGAGGCAGGTGAGCCAACCAGGGAGGGGAGGCCCAGGAGGTGTCCTGGGCAGAGCGTTTTCTGGTCTCCAGGTGACTGTGCATCCCCAGCATGGACCTAGCTTGGAGCTCAGGGTCCAAAGAAGGGAGAACCATTTCCTCCAACAAATTAGCAGGATTCTCGGTCCTGGCAAGGGTGTGGCAGGAAGGTCACCCTCCCACACAACTCGACGTTAAGACGTTAACTTGTCCTTTCTGGAACACTCTGGAGCAGCGTCTCACCTCCACCTCCACGAGGGCCAAGTCAGGCAGCGCTCAGAGCCCAGCCCTGACCCTGGTGGAGCCGGTGGGGAATCCGACCCCTCCACTCCTTAGCTGTGCGCGGCCGGGCAAGTGAGTGAGCCAGGCCTGGTCTGTGTGCCCAGGTGACAAATAGGGGCATCAACAGAACCTGCTTCCTAGGGCTGTTGTGAGAAGTAGCGAGACAACACCGGGTTTGGGACAGCGTCTAACACGCAAAACGTCACCAGTGCTCACGTCACTCGCCTCTTCGGCAAATATTCACTGAGTGCCAGGGTGGGCAGGTGCTGCCCTAGGCAGTAGGGAAAAGCCCGGAACCAGACAGACAAAGCCCCCCGTGTCAGGAGCTCAGATTCTAGAAGGACACAGACACAGAGTGTTAAATGGGGAACCACAGGGGGTGTAAGTTGGCGATAAGAGCCTCAGAGGAAAAGGAAGTGGGAGAGGTTGGGGGGGTCACACTTGTAAATAGGGGGCCAGGAAGGGCCTTCATCAGTGAGAGTCCCTGGGTGTCTGTGATGAGCTGCACCCTCCCTGCTGACCACAGTGGACATGTAGCAAGAGTGAGAAATAGCCTGTGTCGTTTCAGGGGAGGGGGGAGGTTATCACATCGTATCCCAGGTATCCTGACAGTCTGTACTGTAAACCCTAAAATTTCCTGTGCTGCCTTGACATTTTCGAGGCTCACAGGACCCCAAAGGCCTAACTGTGAATTCTCCTACTCCCACTAGATATGCCTCACCCAGCAGGCAAAGTCTGCCCGCCCGGCTAGCTCCCCTATCAGCCACACCAGCTGTCCACCACCTGGTCCTCACCTGATGGGCTTCAGCTGTTGACGTGGATACATTCAAACCAATCCCATGCTTCTTTGGCAACCGGGGGCACCTCACCTTCTTGTTACTACAAAGCCTGCTTCCCACAGCCCCTGCTACTTCCCTCTGCTCCTGCATGTGAGCTTAATGTGACCATGCATGGCACACAGCAGCCTCCTCCCCTGGGGCTGAGTATATGTGACTAGTAAACTGTATCAGTTTCATCAGTCCAGTGTCAGTACTTGTACGTTTAGCCATTTCATATTATTTAGGGTAGAGGATCCCTCCCCCACCAATGGGGTGAACAGGAAGTGAGCAGAGCACAGTCATACCAATGGGAAATCAATTATGAAAATACATACTTGTGTATAATAGAAAAAGAATAAAGAAAGGCATCAGTACTTGAACAGCTACTATCTTTGGGAAATGGGATGTCAGTGATTTATACACTCTTTTATGTAGATCTTGTGCTTGCCAAGTGTTTTACAATAAGTGTGGATCACTTATATTAAAAGAAAACTCAATGTTATTAACAAGAATACCTGGGCCCTGGCCAAGGGCATCCTTGTCCCAGGCTGCATTTTTCTTTCTCGTCTCAGGCTTTTGGTACACTTAGCAAATGTCTCACCCAATTAGACCTTTATTATAGATTGTTTTGTTCTCTAATTGGCTACTCTGCATAAAGTAGCACAGTCTTACACTATCTTGTTCTCAAACACTTAATTTAGTGTCTCTTGGCCTCAGTTTCTTCGTCTCTAAGTGCAGTGGTGGCAGAAAGGAAGAGCCTTAGGGGCTCCTCTGTGCAACATTCTCTTGGGGCCTAGAATAATCAAAGTTAGCTCTGGTTCACTTTTCATGTGTTAGTTCATTTAATTAATTCAATAATACTATGAAGAAGTCGCTGTAATTGTCCACTCCCTACTCCCTATCTTACAGATGAAGATACTGAAGCTCAGAGAGGTTTATAAACTCATCCAAGGTCACACAGCTCAGAAGTGGTAGAGCTGAACTTTGAACCCAGGCAGTCTGCTCCCAAGTCCCTGCTCCTCCTACTCTGGTGAGCGTCAGGCCTTTGCTAGGCCCAGACCTGGTGCCAGGGGCTTGATGTACAAAGATGAGTGTTTGTCAGCAAGCAGAATAATAATAACAGTAATCAGAGTAACCGTGCCAGTTAGCATGCACTGAGGGCTCATTGTGTGTCTAGCATTTAACTCACATTGGGTTGTGGAGTTCCTACAGCATCCTATGCAGCAGACACTGTCACAGTCACCATATTACAGAGGAGGATCCAAGGTCCTGTGTTTTGCCCAGAACCCTACCTCCAAGCATGCCCTGGAAGTGTCATTCAAGCCCGGGAATCTGCCTCCAGCTGCTTCATTTTGTCAAATCCTTACAACTTGATGTATTCAGTATTACCGTGCCCATTTTACAGAGGGGGAAAAATGATGAGGCTCAGAGAAGTTAAGTAATTTCCCTGAGGTTTCACAGCAAGTAAGTGGGCAAGTCCTGGCTGGAAATCCAAATCATCCAAAGCCTGTGGTCCAACCAGTGTACCACTCTGCCTCTCTCCACCTGTGTCTAGGGCTCAGAGACCAATAACGAAACCTAGCGTCTCCATCAAGGTCTGGAATCAAAATGCAACAAGACTCTCCAGGAGAGACCCGAGGGGTTTACATTCAGATGCTATCTGGAGAGGACATGGGGGCTCAGAATAGGAGGGAGGAGGGGAACCTAGAACCCACCAACCTGGGTGGGCTGTCTGCAAGGGCCCAGGTGGCACAGAGAACGGCAGCGCCCTCTGCCGACGGAAGACCAGAGCACATCGCCTTGTAACTATAACGCTGCACACTGGGTGGAGACCTGTCAGTCCTGGCTGGGGTGACTCTCTGCGGGTCCTAAATCCAGCTGGAGTTCATGGCACAACATCATTGTTTTAATTTCCGTTGTCATGGCTGATAACATTGTGTGACAGCATGAACTCAAGTGTGGAGAGAGCTGCTCGTGAGATGGGAGCAGCTGAAGATGATCTGGATTTCAGAGGGAAGCGGGAGGGCTCAGGTTGGAGAACTGGCCTGCATTCTGGGGACAGGTGTCTCTTTGTGGATTCACCAAAGGCTATACTCAAAATTCGAGTTGGAACATGTTAAGCAAAGTTGGATAATGAAACGTTACTATCATTGGAGATTATACATGCAAAGCTTAAGATAATTGTCAGAATCACAAGGTGAGGGTTACAGAGCAGCAGGACAGTCCCATGCTGTCTGAATGGGACACCACTGGCCCCTGAGAACCTTAATGTGACAGGACCCTGGAGCAGCACAGCAGCATCTCACGCACAGAGGCAGGAGTGGTGTGAGCCAGGGCTGTGGGGAGAGGCCTGGATTTGAGTCTTAGTCCTGTTGCTCATTAGCTCTGGGACTACACAGTGCCTCACCTGAACAGGGAAGGACTGGGTCTTCCTACATGGAGTGAGTGAGTACTTGACAGCCTGATGGGGGAAAGGGGCATGGCATGGTACCTTGTCCCTCCTTGCAAGTGACGGGTGTGGATGTAGATGCAGGTACAGATAGAGATACAATGTCAGGGCTAGAAGGAATCCTCTGAAATCTCCAGACCTATCTGCCTCTGGGAGTCACCTAGGGAGGACTTTAAAGCACCCTGATGGCAGGCCCTAGGCCAGCAGGACAGGTCAGTTTGGTCCCTGCAGCATCCCCAGCACCTAGAACAGGGCTTGGCTCAGAATCAGTGCACAATAAATACTGTTGAACAGTGAGCAATGAACAAAGAAAAAGTGAGCTTAAGGGGCAGTGATGGCGGTTGCTGTGGCCTTGGATGAAGAGGTGGGAGTTGAGACCTCCCGACCCCAGCACCTCCGTATTCCCAGCTATGATGTCAGGAGCAGCACCAGCCTCATGGAGTGCTGCTAACCCATGGCTCTTGGCACGGGCCAGGCACAGGAGGCTCTGCAGTGACCTGTCTGCCCTGCATCATGCTCCATCCTTCATCCAGCCAGGAATTCCTGCCCACATGGGTTGGGACGCCCATGCACGTGCTCATCGTCATCTGGCATCCATCCATTTGTTGTGTCTTCCCCCCAGAATGCCAGCCCCATGAGGACGGGGACTTGGTTTCTTCACAGATGCAGCCCCCATGCCTAGAACAGAGCCTGGCACACAGTAGGCACACAGCAAACTCTTGGGTGATTGATGGTATGGACGAATGGGCCTTAGTTTCCCCATCTGTAAAATGGGGATGTTGCTCTTCATGGTCTTCCAAGTCTCTTCCAGGTCCCTCCCCACAAGGCCCCATGACAGCTGCCTCACTGGGGAGCTGGGAGGCCAGGAAGGCCAGAAGGCGGCTGTGGGCAGGTCTGCATGGGGTCGGCAGCAGCAACAGCAGGGCTGGGCTGCAGGTTTGGTGTCCCATTTGGAGCCCAGGTTTCCCTTATGGTGCCAACGAGCAGCCTTGGGAGTGGTTATCAAACTGTGATGTGCCCATAGGTATGGAATTGTGGAAGCCGGTTTTGCATATTTTGATAAATCAATAAATATGGAGTGTAATTATCCATCATTAGCATATGCTTACATCCTGCAGAAGTGTGTCCTGCTGCCCAAAGAATGCGCGTTGCCAATTCACAACCAAGACACAGTGACACCAGCCTGGCTGGTGTGTCCTCACTGCTGATGACACAGAATGGCATCTGACCAACCCTGGGACCATCTCCCTCCAGACATTCTTGAGCATGATCGTTACATATCTCAACTGCTTGAGCCACTGCCATTGGATTTTCTGTTCCTTGGTGCCCCACACAGCCTGGCTGATGGAAGTGCCTACTATGTGCCCAGCGCATGACTCTCATACTGTGCGCAGGCGAGGTCGGGGCTATCTGTCCACACTTTCCCAAATCAGAGCCTGGACTTCTGAAGGGGAAGGGTGTGTCATGTCGTTCTCTGTTACCCCAGAGCTTCACATGGGTCACAGCCCATGGTGAACCCCAATTTCCAGGAGCTGAGTAACGTGAATGTATGAATGAACAAGGGGTAAATTGATGACTAAATGAATGTTACAAATGTAAAAGTGATTTGCAGAATGTGAGAGAAGTTTCTGGCGGATTCATGGAGATGAGATGTGAAGAGGGTGCAGGGAGGGGAGCAGGAATCGGAGAAAAAGTGGCAGTCCCCACCCCCACCCCACTGCTGCAGCAGGGATGGGGGCACCTTCATCCCCTAGACATCCCTGCTGCTCGCCCAGACATCAGGTGTGTGAAACCCCGCCTGCCCCCGGAGCCCCCCGTTCTGCTGGCACTGACAGCAAAGGGCCTCCCTCACTTCCCCTAGCAGACACTGAAGACAGGGCTTTGTGCTCTGTCATTTTCCCCCTAAGAAATTGTCATGAGAAACCAAATGGCTATCGTTAGGCCAGCTGCGATTCTTTGCTGCGTTATTTTCTAGGAGATGGAGGACGGGGCACCAGCAGAGGTGGGGAACGGGGAGAGAAGAGAATAGGCTCTAAAATTTCAGCTCCAGGTTTTACAGAGAGACTGGTTTAAAGAATCGAATCAAATGAATTTTGCCATCAGAGTAAAAGATCCGTCTTCCCCAAAATGATTTACTTTGACAGTCGACTGCAAGAGATTTGACAGAATTCGTTTTTCCAGCAAATAAGATCAAGGTATGAAATAAGACTCATTCTGTCATGAGAACTCTGTTAGCCTCTTGACATAATTGTGGGTTATCCAGGGAGGGTATCCAGTCTGGGGCAACACTGATGGGTGTTTTTTGATGTTGTTGCTCTTTTTCCCACTGATGTCGCCCATTTCTGGTGTCTGGGAAAGGCCATGTGAGGGAGGGTCCATGAGCACATGGTGGGCAAGGGTGTGAGAGCTGGAGCCCGGCAGGCATGACCCTGGCCCCCGCTTCCCTCAGAGTCCTGAAGGGCACCGGGAGGCTCAATGGAAAAGACATTTTCCTTCCTTGTAAAATGTCTTTGGAGTTTACCAGAGTGGACAAATATAAGATTTGGCATCAGTTACTTACCTCTGTTTCCTCCTCTGTAAAAGCAACAAACTGATGTTTACCTCCTGGGGAGGTGAGGTCCAGTGAGCCCACAGACGTGAGGGCACCGGGCACGCCTGCACACAGTAGGACCTCACGGAGCATCCATTTCCTTCCCACCTGGTGCACCCCACAGACCCTCGGGAGAGGGTCTGGGGCCCACGCAGGATCCACAATTTGCAGAAACATTTCTGGGATGTTCCCCAGCATCAGTTTCCCTCCCAACCACAAAGCCTGCCATTTCCCCTTCATAAACGACAGGAAGGATACATAGTGCCTTACTCTCTAAAACATGTCTGCACACATCAGAGGCCCTGCCTCCCACCTAAGGTGAGCATGTCACACATGTATGTGCGTGCACGTGTGTATGCATATGCACATGTGTGTGTGCAGGGCCCCATGCGGAAGGACTGCATACCTCACATTCTTCAAGGCCTCAAATGTAACCTCCTAGCACTATCTCTAAGAGGTTCTCCCCACAGCCCCAGGGACACGGGGACAGGCAGGAAGAGGAAGAGACCTTCATCTAACAGCCTCCTATGTGCTTCCCAGTTCCTGCCTGGTTCCCATTCCACTCTGTGAAACAAATGCACTTTTTTTTCCCCTAACCCCTGTGATTACCTGGTGAATCAAACAATGACAGTACTCCATGTATTTGTTAATGAAAGTGTTAATTTGTACACTGTAAATATTTAAGGTACATCCTACTGTTTGTGACTGTGTTTTCAATTTTCTGGGAGCCACAAAGCAGGGAAGAGGCCTGGGCTGCTCGGGGCTCGGAGAGGCCGGTGTTGGGTGCACACGGCACATCACACAGCAGGTGTGCACATGCCCACAGCTGCGGGCCCACGTGTGCCTGTGGACACACATGCATGGGGTTCTGTTTTGGTACCCTCCTGTCTGTGTAAGGAAGTGAGGAAGGAGGGAGAGCAGGAGGGAGAGAGAGGAAAGAAGCAAAGAGGTGGTTAGTTTATTGATTACCCACAAAGTGCCAGAGCCTCTCAAAACGTTGATCTTTAATTTCCCAAGCATATTGGGAAGTAAGTGCTGTTATTCCCATTTTATAGGTGAGGAAACTGGGGCATGGAGAGATCCAGCAATTTGCCCAAAGTCACACTGCTCGTAAAGGATTGAGCTCAACCTTAGACCCACTGAGCGGGAAGCCTTACTTTCCTCTGCAGGCAGCAGGTTCAGAGGTTAAACACTGGGACCCTGGAGTTAGTCAGGTCTGGGCCCGATTCTGACGCTTCCAGTGACTCACTCTGCGATGGTGGGCAGATGCGCCACCTCCCTGTGCCCCAGCATCCCCTGAATAGAAGGTGTCTTCGTGCCAGCCCCTGTTCCCCGTGCCTTCATGCATTTTCCTTCACAATCCTTGCAGCTCACATCCACCGGGTCTGCCTCTGTTGCCCTCCGTGCTTTGCAACTCTCAGGGGTCACAAGGAGTGAGTGGGACAGTCCACATGGGGCTCTCGCAATGGCACGTGTCCAACACGGGCTCGATCACGTCCAGCCTGGAGCTCTGTTGAGTAGAGCTGAGCTCAGGAGTGGGGATGGCTGGTGGAGCAGGAGGTCGAGGAGGAGACAGGCTGGGGCCAGTGAGGGCCTGGGACCCTCACTCTGTCCAGAGGTCAAAGTCACAGCCCTTGGTCCAAGGGGGAAGACTGTCTTGGAAAGCCCTGCCACACAGGCCTGAAGTCTGTCCCCTCCTGCCAAGGCAAGTGGTGTGTGTGCTGTGAGGGCAGGGGCTTTGTCTGTTTGGTTCATCAGTGTCCTCAGTGCCTAGATAGTGCCTGGCACGTGGTAGGTACTCAAGACAAGCTTGCTGAAGGGTATATGAACGAAAGGGTAAATATCTTCCCCACTAGTAGTGCATACCCACCACCCAGAGCCCAGCCCAGAGCCTGGCACACAGTAGGTCCACAAGAGGCGTTCGTCAAATGGATGAATCAGGGTCATCCTAGGGGGTCCCTGGAGGTGAGTGTCAATTGCCAGGGTGGCTGGAAGCAGAAAATGGAAGCCATGGTCGGGGGCAGGGAGCCCTGAACATCGAGGGGGGGTGAGGGAGTCAGTGGCAGGTGGCCCTGCGTCATGCTGGGCAGGCCCTGATGGCCTGAGAGAACCAGTTGCTCTCGTAGGGGTCAGGTAGGCAGAGGCTCACCTCGTCCTCACTCTGCCTGCTCTTACCTGAGCCCACTTCATCTCCTCTCCTGGCTGCTGGCCACATGTCTGGCTTAGACAGTGACCCTCAGAGACCCTCTCCTGCTGGAGAGAGGCCCAGCAGTCTTGGCCAGACACCCCACCCCCTGAGGTCACTGGCTCTGACCCCAAAGGCATAGGGACCCTGCCCCCACCAATGGCTCTCGTGGCTGCCCTGGAATCCTCGTGGATTCCTCCCTTTGAATCCCCCTAGCATCAATAGTGGGCAGCACGTGGTGGGAGCCATTTAGGATGCAGTTAGGTTTGCATTTGCTGTGCTCCGTTTGGGATGGATTAAGTGGGTCACTCTAGCTGGGACAGCAAGTGTAACCAGCAGATTCCATATGGGCAGCCAGGTGGGGCCAGTGCTGGACCCCCTGGGAGGACTTCAGAACCTTCTGTCCAAGGACGCAATGGGCACCACATCCCACCCCAGTCCCCAAGCCTGAGACTTCTCCCCATGGCCTGTGGGGAGCTCTGGCACAGCCACATGGTGCCCAGTTGGCGCCTAGGCCTTCGGTTGGCACCTTGACTCACAGACCCAAAGTCACAGGATCACAAGCCCTAGGCCTCCCTGCAGCTCAAGTCATTAAACAAGAGCTTCTTGGCATCCAGGGTGCCCTCTCAGATCCCCCGGGCCCTGGACCAGGGCAGCTCAGACTCACAGATTCCCATAATCGGAATGTCTGGGAGTCTGCAAACCACAGAGGGGCCGGGTTTCAGCCCCAGCTCCCAGGCAGTGCAGACTCATGAAACAGACGCTGGACCCGGACACATGCTGTACCCACGGGGTTCAGGTGAGGCCTGCCGGGAGCTCAGGGAGTGGCAGAGGAGCAGGTGACAGGGTGAGGGACAGGTGCTGAGCCTGCCCAGGACTGGTAGGGGGGACTTGGGGCCACAGCCCTGACCAATGCCCAGAGGCCTTTGGAGTCCTTACTTGCCATCTGGATAGAGCCATGGCTCGAGGGAAGGTAGAGGGAAGGCAAGAAAGAGCTCACTTTATGGATGCAGCTGGGAGCACAGGCTTCAAGGAGAGCCATGGTCTTCTCAGATGTGGCATCCTAGAAGGTTTCCTGGAGGAGGTGTGATTGGAGCTGGGACCAGAGGGAAGGTGGGGTGAGGCCCTGGGCTCATGGTGGAGGGGACTGGGTCAGTGAGGAAGATGGTTCCCCACAGAGGGCATGGCTTGAGCGAATGTGAGGCATGTTTGAGGAACAGCAAGAGTGTTGGGGAGCCAGCAGCTCAGAGTGAGAGGAAAGTGGAGAGAAAATGGCAGCCTGAAAAGTAGAACTTCAATGGTCCTGACCGTCCTTTCCCACTTTTTGGTGCTCTGAGCTTGGCAGACTCTGAGCTTGAGGGTGACTTTGGAGCTGGACAGTGACACCCTCGCCCCTGTCCTGGCTGCCCAGGCTCAGCTGTGATGTCTTCCCTGGTAAATCCAGCCGCAGCAGCATCCCGGCCTGCAGAGGTGCCAAGTGGGGCCAGAGCCCCTCCCGCCCTCCCCACCACCGCGTCTCCAGGCCCATTAAACAGCTTATTTACGGGCCTGACGCGTAGATTTGTATTAGCTGTGCAAAGATCAATTTCAGTGATTCCCCCTGACCAAGATTGTGCCCCTGAATCTCCTTCCCCACAGAGAGACCTGGGTGCTCTGCCCGCGTCAGTTACCCAGAGGCCACGACAGCCTGCCCCACACCTGTCCCCTCACACCTGGGGCATGGGGGCCGGGCAGTAGACTGAGCCAGGCAGGCTGTGGGCTCCCCCAGCTCCTCGTCCTGGCACATAGCAGGCACTCAAAATGGGCTGTTTGGATGAATGAGTGAATGAATGAATGAGTGAATGAATGACTATGACCAGCCTCCGTCCACTCAGGGCCACTGCGTACCAGGCACCGTGCTGAGCATTTCAAGCATCGTCTCATTTACTCCTCCCTACAACCCCCTGTGGGTGTGCTGACATAGGCCCCTATTATGGATGGGGAAACTGAGGCTCCGGGAGGTTGGGTCACTCGCCCAGGGTCCCGCAGGGGGTAAGCCGAGGCAGCAGCACCCTCCCTGCTCACCTCCCTCTGATGCCTCTCGCACCCCTCCTGAGCTAAGCCCGCGCTTCACAGCCACGTCCAGGGCGTCCCTGCCAATCCTGCACTCACTGGGGACCCACGATGGCTGCTGGGGCTGAACGTCGTGATCACAGACATGCGGCCTCGGCTCCAGAGCAACAGAAGGACCCAGCAAGAGTGTGTTCCCAGGGGGCTCTGCACCCACGGAAACCCTCCCCGTCCCACTCACGGCCCCCACCCTCCCGTCATCCGTGGAGACCCCCAGGCCCACCCACGCAGACACTGGCAGTTTCCTCTCCTCAGTCCTGGGAACAGTCAGTCATGTGGACACAGGGACACAGGGACACAGGCTGTAGCGTCAGGATCGTGTGTGTATCTCTGAAGAGCGGGGGCCAGGGAGCCATTCAAATCCCAGCGATTCTGGGGAGGGGAGGAGAAAACTCAGACCAAAAGCAGAAGGCGCAAAGAGGAAATAGAGACATGCCAGGGAGATTAATCCACCGCCCAGACATGAAAGAAATATGTTCAATTATACTTTATTGCGTTTCATTTTAACGTATATGTCGTACTTAGCTGCCTGCAAGCCTCGGATTACCCGGAGAGAAAGCACAATGAAAGACGAAAGAATTAAAAACACAGACAAAAAATGCTCCTGCAATTGGAATCCCAAAGAGAGAGAAAGAAAGTCCAGACTTGAGACAAAGAGGCCACTTAGCACCGAGGCCCTCCCAGTGCTGACACCGGGTGTCCTCACCCACACGGCCCAGCGCACACTGCCCTCGACTGGATTGCCCTGATCAGCCAGAGTCAAGGAAAGACTCAGGCCAGAGTCAGGCTGTGGTCTTGAACCTGCCCCAATGTGCTGTGTGATTTAGGGCAGGCCACTGCCCGTCTCTGAGCCTCATTTCCCGGGGGAGAAATGAAATGCCTG
The DNA here is from genome assembly GCA_023783475.1 of Daubentonia madagascariensis. Lineage (NCBI taxonomy): Eukaryota > Metazoa > Chordata > Mammalia > Primates > Daubentoniidae > Daubentonia > Daubentonia madagascariensis. Next base: position 8,091,355 of record JAKFHU010000117.1, read on the forward strand.
GACCTGATGCCCTTCAAGACCGTGAAGGGTGCAGAGCAAGAAGAAATCACACTGGACACGGGGCAGGGAAAGGGAAGCTGGGAGAGCTCCCCTGGGGGCTGTGATCTCCCCAGCAGAGAGAGCCCTGGGTGAATCATGTGTCAAAGGGCACCTGATGAATGGGCAGCCCTTTCTGATGGGGGGATGGGTGTCTTTGGTGCCTTCTACCTCCCTTCCAGCACCTTCCCCAGGAGCCCAGCTCCTGTGTGAGATCTCTGCCCTCACCTATCCAACCACTCTCAGGAAAGGCCCTGGGAGCCTCCTGGCTGCAGCAGGGTGGGCTGAGGAGGGGGAGGGACAGGTGCCTGGTTCCCCCAGGGCAGCATCTGCCTCCCATTTGCAAGAAAATGGGCATCAAATGGACACTAAGAATCACCGAGGAGAGGGGCTGTTGGGGGGGGAGGGGGCTTCCTAGAGCCGCTACATTCCTGGCTTAGGATTCTGCAGACCCTCAAGGCCAGAAAACCAGCAAGGATGGGGTGGGGGAGGGGTGATGCATGAGACAGAGAAGCTAAGGTCCTGCTGCTCTGGGGGGGAGAAAAGGGGGAAAGGGGAGAGAGAGGCAAAGGTGGGGAGAGGGAGAGAGAAGAGGTGGGAGAGAGAAGGGGAGGAGGGAGAGATAGAATACAAGAAAAAGCGAGGGCGGGCTCAAGTCCATTTTTTTAAAAAGCCCTGGCACCAGGAGCAGGAGGGAGGCTCCAGGCAGGATCTGGAGTCACAGCTGTGAGCCCGGCACAGCTCTGGCCGGGTCCCACCATGTCAGGCCTCATTGAAAACACACCAGCAAAAAACACACAAAACTCAGAAACCCCTTGTGGAGCTTATATTTAAAGCCCTCCACAAGTGGCAAACAGTAGCCAACATTTATTGAGCACTTGCTGTGCGCTGGGTGGGGTGACAGTCTCTGCATTGGTTATGACTGAGCCAGGGTCTCAGCCTCCCTTGTCCCATCCCAGGCCAGGGCTCCTTTAGTTTCCCAGGGCTGCCCCTCCAGCAAGTGCAGGATGGCACCTTCTGCTGGGGACCCTCAGTGTCCCGGCTGGTGGCCCAGAGGACTCGGGAGGAGCTGTGTCTGATGAGGGTCCCAGGCTCCTCCCACCACACTGCACAATGGGTCTCCTAATTTTCGCCATCAAAAACAATACATATTCTTTTGAAGTGAAGAAAAAAAGCCACTACACTTCAGAGAACTACAATTTCATCTAAAGGAAAAAGACAATCACTTACTATATGTCGTTTTTTAAATTAGATCATGTTTTTTTGTATTCTCCCAATTCCAGGAGCAGTCAACTGCCTAGACAGGAACTTCAGCAGAGGCAGGCGTGAGCTGGTGAGGTGGCAGTCAGTCTGTGCCTCATGCCCAGTGTGTGTTTGCAGGAGAGGCAGGCGTGGGAAGAGGGAAGAGGTCAAGGTCGCTGCAGGGCTACCTGCTTCTGCTCTGGGACCCCAGCTCTGTGCCTGTGTGCACACTGGCCCGGGGGCTCCACGGCCCAGTGTCTGCACACCTGGACTTGGGGGAACCCGGCTGTCCCAGCTGTGCCACTACCCAGCTGGGGGAGCTCGGACATGAGACCAACCCCTCTGAGCCTCAGTTATTCATCTTTAAAATGGGCATCATAATAGTGCCCACCTCTGTCTCCTTGGAAGGGTTAAATGAGATAATGCCTGCAAAGCCCTAAGCCAGGGCCTGGCATATAGTGGACACTCCAAATACATTGGCTATTAATTCTGCATCTCCTTAGAATATTTTTCACATTTTCATATTACTAAAACGTGGAATGTCAAGAGAATGAATAGACAAGCCACAGACAGAGAAAATACATGCAAAAGACATATCACGTAAAGGACTGTTATCCAAAATATTTAGAGAACTCTTAAAGCTCCACAGTAAGAAACAAATAACCCATTTAAAAATGGGCCAAGGAGCTTAACAGACACCTCACCAAAGAAGATATACAGAGGGCAAGTGATCATATGAAAATATGTTCCACATCATATGTATTCAGGGAAATGCAAACTAAAACAATGAGATACCACTATGCATCTATTAATATTAGAATGGCCAAAATCCAGTACACTGACAACACCAAATGCTGGCGAGGATGTGGAGCAACAGACACTCTCATTAACTGCTGGTGAGAATGCAAAATGGTACAGCCACCTTGGAAGGCAGTTTGGCAGTTTCTCTCAAAACTAAACATACTCTTAAAATCCAGTGGTCATGCTCCTTGGTATCTACCCAAAGGAGTTGAAAACTTACATCCACACAAAAGCGTGCACATGGATGTTTATAGCCACTTAATTCATAATTGTCAAAACTTGGAAGCAACTGAGATGTCCTTCAGTAGGTGAACGGACAGATAAACCATGGTACATCCAGGTATTGGAATATTATTCAGTGCTAAAAAGAAATGAGCTCTTAAGCCATAAAAAGACATGAAGGAAACTTAAATGCATACTGTTGACTGAAGGAAGCCAATCTGTCATGGCTACATACTGTATGATTCCAACTATACGACGTTCTAGAAAAGGCAAAACTATGGAGATGGTAAAAACATTAGTGGTTGCCAGGGGTTGGGGCAGAAGGAAGGGTGAATAGGCAGAGCACAAAGGATTTTTAGGGCAGTGAAACTACTCTGTATGACTCTATAATGGTGGATACGTCATCATACATTTTTCCAAACCCATAGAATGTACACCAAGAGTGAACCCTACTGTAAACTGTAGTCTTTGGGTGATAAGGATGTGTCAGTGTAGATTCATCAGTGGTAACAAGTGTACCACTCTGGTGTGGGATGTTGATCATCTGGGAGGCTATCTGGGAGGGTAGGGGGGTAAGGGAGGATATGGGATATCTCTGTACCTTCTGCTCAGTTTTGCTGTGAACCTAACCTGCTCTAAAACATAAAGACTATTTTTTTAAAAATAGTGTAATATGTCTTATAATTGAAAAGTACATTCCATGTGCTCATGTCTCTTGTTCACCAAAAACTATTACAAAATTGATGAGAGATCTTTAAATCTGCAGTATCTGAGACTTAAGGAGATGTGATATTATTCACAAAGAACTACATTCCTGTGGCCCACAGGTAGACACAGACTTGTAGGAACAGGTCTCAGGGCCAGAGACTAATGGAAATTTGAGATGTTTAGTTCAGTCCTGGAAAGGCAAAGAGGGGTCTGCCCTGCTCTTATGGTAGTGGGAAAACCCACATGCCAGACTTTCACTTCCAGCCAAGGTGTAGTAACAAGGTCTAGATTTACTCTCCCACTTGAACCAACCAAACCACCAAACAAACAAAATAAATGAAGCAACAGTTTTCAAGACCCTGAGCTTCGGGCAATGAACAGCGATCCCTGAGAGACAGGAACCTAATGAGGGGAGCCCATGGGTGCTCCAGCTTACAGCCTAAAGCATTTCACAGAGCAGGAGGGAGACCCAGGTGGAGCCAGCAGACACCATGAATGGAGATGGAGCTGAAAGTTTGGGGGGAATAAGGCGGCTGTATTTACAGGACAAAACACTGCAGAGGAGAGAACTGCACGTAGGGAGAGCTCTGGGGAAGACCCTCCTGGAGCACTCCTCTGAGTACTGATCAGCACGTGCATATGCAGAAAACACCCCGAGACTGGGGAAGAATAGTTCAAGAACATTGGAGGAAGCAGGGCCCAGTGTTTGCACTGGGCTGGGAGTAGAGTTGTTCCTATTACCTAGACTGAAAAATATCCTAATTCACCAAGCATTAAGTAGAATACTCAGAAGAATTTTGCCTCAGGAGTGGGGAAAATTAGCCCTGGGTTAAATTCTTCTCTGGTCCCACCTAACAATGCTTAAAAGAAAGACCAGAAAGGCTCAAACTGTTTCCAGGCAATTTAACTAGGTCCCAGAACAAAGCTCAAGAATATTTATAAGGATACAAAAATATCCACCCCACTCCTTCACAAGGTAAAATTGAGAATGTCTAGCATCCAATTAAAGATTGCCAGGCATACAATGCAGGAAAATATGACCCATAATGAGGAGAAAAGTCAATCAATTAAAACCAACCGTGAACTAACAGAGATGTTAGAATTTGCAGACAAGGACATTGAAACGGCTATTAACACTGTATTTCAAATGTTCAAGAAGTGATGTGGAGACATGGAAAATATAAAAAAGAGCCACATCAAAATTCTAGAGATGAAAACTACAGTGTCTGAGATGAAAAGTATACTGGGTGAGATTAATAGTAGATTAGAAATTGCTAAAAATGAAAAGGATTGATGAGCTTGAAAGCATAGCAATAGAAACTATTCAAAATGAAGCACAGAGAGGAAAAAGAATTTTATAAAGATGAAAAGGGCATCTGTGAGCTGTAATACAATTTCAAGCAAGCTAATATACAGGTAATTCAGGCCCCCAAAGGGGAGAAGAGAAAGGGAGTAGGAGCAGAAAAAATACTTGAAGAAATAATGGCAGAAAATTTTCTAAATTTGATGAAATCTTAAATGCAAAGATGCAAGGATCTCAACAAATTCTAAGCATAAGAAACAAAAATAAAACTATAACAAGGCACATCATAATTTCTTAAAGCCAGTGATGAAGAGAAGACCTTAAAAGCCAACAGAGAAAGGGAAATTTTAAGTACAAAGGAACAAAGACAACAATGACAGCCAATTGCTCCTCAGAAAAAATGAAAGCAAAAAGACAGTAAAGCAACATTCTTAAAGTAATGAGAAAAAAAAAAATCTGTGAACCTATAATCCTATAACTAGTAAAAATATCTTTCAAAATGAAGGTAAAATAAAAACTTTTTCAGACATATAAAGACCCTCAATACAAGAAATGTTAAAGGCAGTCCTTCAGGCATAATGAAAATGATACCAGATGGAAATATGGATCTACACAAAAGAATAAAAAGCACAAGAAATGTAAGATTTTTTTTCTTGTTATTTACATTTTTTAAAAGATAATTAAAATACACACATGCACACACAAATGGTGAACATATAATTTTATATCCAGTGGAAAAAAATGTCTTTGAAAAAACAATACCATTTACAATAGCCCCAAGAAAAATTCAATATTCAGTAATAAATCTGATAAAACATGTATAATATCTATATACTGAAAACTACAAAATGCTGTTGAAAAGAAATTTTAAAAGACCTAAATAAATGGAAAGACATACCATGTTCATAGATTAGAAGACTCAACAAAGTAAAGAAGTCAATACACACCCCAAAGTGACTTAATGCAATACCAATCAAAATTCAAGGGGAAAATTTTTTGTATATATAGAGAAATTGATTCTAGAATTTATATGAAAGGGTAAAGGAACTAGAATGTACAAACAATTTTGAAAAGGAAGAAAAAGTTGGAGAATTATATACCTTGATTTTAAGACTTACTACAAAGATACAGTAATCAAGAAAATGTGGTATTAGCAAAGAGACAGACATATAAATCAATAGTAGAGGCAAAAAATTAACCTCATGCTAAGTCTCATATCTTATACCCAGTATACTTTTCATCTCAGACACTGTAGTTTTCATCTCTAGAATTTTGATGTGGCTCTTTTTTATATTTTCCATGTCTCCACATCACTTCTTGAACATTTGAAATACAGTGTTAATAGCCGTTTCAATGTCCTTGTCTGCAAATTCTAACATCTCTGTTAGTTCAGGGTTGGTTTTAATTGATAACAAAACTAGACAAAAATTAACTCAAAATGGATCATGGATTTAAATTTTTAAAAACTGTAAAATTTTTAGAACAAAGCAGGAACAAAGCACCTAGGGCTAGGTGAAGAGTTCTTAGACTTAAGAACAAAAGAACAATCCTTAAAAAGAAAAACCGATGAATTGGACTTCATGAAAATTAAAAACTTTTGGTCTTCAAAAGACTTAATTAAAAGGATGAAGACACAAGCTACAGAGGAGAAAATATTTGCAAATCACATATCCAACAAAGGACTAGCATCTAGAATATCTAAAGAACTCTCAAAACTCAACAGTAGGCCCCGGGGTGCAGTGGCTCATGCCTATAATCCTAGCACACTGGGAGGCCGAAGTGAGAGGACAGTTTGAGGTCAGGAGTTCAAGACCAGCCTGAGCAAGAGTGAGACCTCATCTCTACTAAAAATAGAAAAAATTAGCCAGGTGTGGTGGGGTGCACCTGTAGTCCCAGCTACTTGAGAGGCAGAGGCTTGAGCCCAGGAATTCAAGGTTGCAGTGAGCTATGATCATACCACTGCACTCTGGCTGGGGTGACAGAAGGAGATTCTGTCTGAAAAAAAAAAAAACACTCAACAGTAAAACAAACAAGCAAACAATCCAGTTAGAAAATGGGCAAAAGATATGAAGAGACATTTTATGAAAGAGCACAGACAGATGGAAAATAACACATGGAAAGGTGCTCAATATGATTGGCCATTAGAGAAATACAAATTAAAACCATAGTGAGATACCACTACACACCCATTAGAATGGCTAAAATAAACTACCAAATGCTAGCAAGGAAACCTAGGACGTTTATACATTGTTGGTGGTAATGCAAAATAGGACAGCCACTCTGGAAAATGATTTAACAGGTTCTTACAAAGTTAAGCATACACTTGCCATATGACCCAGAAATCCCACACCTAGAATAGACATACCCACAATTATAATGAGACATTTCCATACTCTTTTTGTAATTATCTATAAAGTACATAGCTGGAAAGTCAGTAAGTATATAGAAGACTTGAACAACACTATTAACCAACCTGACGTTACAGCCAACAAGAGCAGAATGTACGTTCTTTTCAAGTGGACACGAACGCCTTCTAATATTGACCAGACCCTGGTTTGTAAAACAAACCTCAATAAATGTAAAAGGATTCAAGACAAACAAAATATATTCTCTGGTCTTTGTGGAAATAAAAAGTCAATAACATAAATATATCTGGGAAAGTCCCCCCAAATATTTGGAAATTAAATAACACACTTCTAATTAACCCAAAGAAGGAATAAAGAGAGAAATTAAAAATGGTTTTGAAAAGAATGAAAATGAAAACACAAAAATATGAATAATAATTTTGAAAATTATCAAAATTTGTGGGATGCTGGGAAACTCACAGCATTAAATATCTGTATTTGAAAAGAAGAAAGATTTTAAATTGATGACTTTAGTTTCCATGTTAAGAAACTAGGGGGGAAAAGACCAACTAAACCCAAACTCAGCAGAAGAAAGGAAGGGTAAAGGCTAGAGTAGAAATCTGCAAAGTAGAAATCAGAAAATCAATACAGGACATCAATAAAGCCAAAAGCTGACTCTTTGAGAAAGTCAATAAAATTGATTAACCTCTAGGCAGACAGTTCAAGAATAAGAGAGAGAGAGGATAATAATTACTAATATCAGATTCAGAAACATGTAAAGATTCTGAATATACGGAAAGGATAATAAGGTGATTACCATAAATGACTTCGTGCCAGTAATTTGGATAACTTAGATGAAATGGGAAAACTTCCTGAAAGACGCACACTACCAAAGTCCAGTCAAGAAGAAATAGATATTATAGATATATTGAAATTGAGTTTTTAATCAAAAACCTTCCTACACACACAAAAAAAACCTCCAGTCTCAAATGGCTTCACTTGAGAACTTTACTAATTATTTAAGGAAGAAATAATACCATTTATACACAAACTCTCGCAGAAAATAAAAGAGGAGAGGGAAGCTTCCCAACTCGTTCTATAAAGGCCAACATTACCCTGATAACAAAGCTAGACAAACCCATCACAAGAAAGGAAAACCACAGGCCAATATCCCTCATGAACATAAAGGCAAAAATTTCATAATAAAATTTTAACAAATAAAATCTAGCAATAAAAAAGGATAATCCATCATGACCAAGTGGGGTTTATTCCAGGAATGCAAGGTTAGTTTAACATTTGAGAAGCCATCAGTATAATTCACTGTATTAAGGAACTGGAAAAGGAACACCAATGATCCTTACAATAGATGCCAACTTTTTTTTGAAAAATCCAACATCAATTATAAAAATGATCAGCAAACTAGGAACTTCCTCAACCTGATAAAAAGCATTTATGAAACAGCTATAGCTGTCATCATTCTTAATAGTGATATATTATTGAGATCAGGAACAAGAGAAAAATGCCTGCTTTCACCACTTCCATACAAATTTGTATTGGAGGTTCTAGGTTATATAATAAGGCAAGAAAAAGAAATAAAGGCAACTAGATTGGAAAGGAAAAATAAAAATGTTTTTATTCATAGATGTCATGATTGCCTAAATAGAAAATCTAACAGACTCTACAGGAAAAGCTACTAGAATGAATAAGTGAGTTTAGTAAAGTTGCAAAGTAAAAGATCAATATATGAAAATTAATTATATTTCTATATACTAGCAATGAAAGCCAGAAATTAAATTTTTTTTAAAATACCATTTACTATAGCATCAAAACTATGAAATACTTAGGGATAAATTTGTCAAACGATGTGCTAAACCTGACCTCTGCAAACGACAAAACACTGCTGAGAGAAGTTGAAGAGAACCTAAACAATGGAGAGAAACACCATGTTCTTGGTTGGAAAACTCCATATTGTTAAGATGTTAATTCTCCGCTTGAAATTGATCAACAGATTCAAAACATTCACAAGCAAAACCCCCAACAGTATTTTTTATAGAAATTGACAAATTGATTCTAAAACACCTATGGAAACATAAAGGACCTAGGATGGCCAAAAAGAAGAAAAAATTGAGGGGTCCAACCCTACCTGATTTCAAGACTTATTTTAAAATTTCAGTAATTAAGATAGTGTGGTATTGGTGGAAAAATAGACAAACTGATCAATAGATCAGAATAGTTTCTAGAAATAGACCCACACTTATAAAGACAACTGATTTTTTATACAGATGCAAAGGCAATTTAGTGGAAAAAGGGTAGTCTTTTCAATAATTATGCTGAAGCAATTGAATGTCCACATGCAAAAATATGAATCTCAATTCATACCTCCCACCATATACAAAAATGAACTCAAAATTTATTATAGACTTAAAACCTAAAACTGTAAACCTTCTAGAAAAAAACAGGAGAAAATATACATGACCCTGTGTTAGGCAAAGGTTTCTTAGACACAATACCAGAAGCACATCCGTAAAAGAGGAAATTGACAAATTGGACTTCATCAAAAAGTAAAACTTCTGCTCTTCAAAATAGAATGAGAAGAAAAGCCACAGACTGGGAGAAAATATTGAAAAATCATATACTTAATAAAGGACTTGTATTCACAATACATAAACATTCTGAAAACTCAATAATAAAAAAGTAGCAATTCAATAAAAAAAAAAAAAAAGGCCAAAGATCTGAACAGGAAAAGACAACAAGGAAGGCAGGTCAGCAAATGAAAAGTCATTAAACATCAGGGAAATGCAAGTTACCACGACCAAGTGTCGGTGAGGATGTGGAGGAAATGAAACTCACACTACTGCCAGATACTGCTTTGGAGGACAGTGCGTATGTTAGTGTCTTGAAAACGTAAACATGCACCTACCCTATGATACACTCATTGCAGTCTTTGGTATTTATTCCAAAGAAAAGAAAGTATATCCACACAAAGGCTTGTACACACATGTCCACAACAGTTTTATTTGTAATAGCCCAAACTAAAACAACTCAAATGTCTATTAGCAGGTAAATGGATAAACAAATTGTTGCACATCCACACAGTGGAATAATACCACTCGGCATTAAAAAAATATGAACTAAGGATATACACAACAACATAGATAAATTTCAAAATCATTATGCTGCATGAAAGACACCAGTCTAAAAAAAAAAAAGAGCCCATACTGTATGATTCCATTTATAAAAAATTCTAGAAAATGAAATCCAATCTATAGTGACAGCAAGCAGATCAGCAGAGAGAGTGGTAGACTGGGGTGGGATGGTGTGATTACAAAGGGGCACAAGGAAAGTTTGGGGTGATGGATTTGTCCCCTAAATTTTGATTGTGGGGATAGTTTCACGGGGGTGTGTGTATATATATATATATATATATGTGTGTGTCTCAAACTTATCAATTGTACACTTCAAATAGGGCAGTTCATTGTATATCAGTTATATATACTTTGGTAAAGCTGTTAGAATATACTAATAGACTTTAAAGGGGGAAAAATAACTCCAGCCATCAGCTGCCTTCAACAAGTCGGTTCTGCTGGACCCTGTACCCCTGCACCACCCTGGCCTGGGGCTCCTGGGTCTGGCATGCTGGCCATCGCTTGCTTCGTGGACAAATGCACGCAGTCTTCTCCCGCTGTCATTCTGGGAAAACCACTTCAGATTCCACAGGTGTGATCCTGGAGCAGGGCAGGGAAAATGAGCAAAGAGCTCAACACAAGACAGCCCCTCCCCGCAGGGGCACGGGCGCCTCGGGGGAGCAGCAGGACGTAGGTGACAAGTGTTCTCTTCCCGCTCACTCATGCCCTATGATTTAATATAGTTTTGACATTTCTCCAGCTGAGTGGCGGCCAGAGCCCCAGCTGCATGAAATCGGGTGGATAAAAGCCAGAGCAAAAGGCGCTGAAACCTTGGATCCCTGTCACTTTGCCACCAGCTCTGCCAGAGTGCAGCTGGCACTATGATGGAGAGAGACAGAGACTGAGAATCCCAAGAAATTGCTCCTTCCCCGTGAGTCACGTGGTTCTGTTGCTGTCACATTTGGCAGAAGGAGTGGCAGACCAGGACTGGGAGGCTCAATCCAGCTGCTCAGAGGAGACCCAGGCTGCTGGCAGTGGAGTCTGGGGGCCTCCAGTTCCATGCACTGAGCGCCTATTATGTGCCAGGCCAGGGCAGGCCCCAGGGATGCTGCAGCAAACAAGACAGGTGAGCCCTGTCCCTGTCCTCACGGGCAATCATGCTGATACTAGTAAATAACTGTCCTTCACACTCACTATGTGCCCAGCACTGCGCTAGGTGATCTGCTCTAATAGTTTGCATCCAGGGGCCATGTCATCCCCCTCCCGGGGAAATCTGTTGTTTCTGAAGACAGTTTTGGTTGTCACATCTAGGGGATGCTGCTGGCATCTAGTAGGTACAGGCCACGGATGCTGCTAATCATCCCACCAAGCGTAGGACAGTTCCTACAACGAGGAATTATCTGGCCCAAATATGCCAATAGTGCCAAGGTCGAGGTCCCCTCCATACTCATTTCTCATTTAACCCTTGCAACTGCCCTATGAAGTAGGATGATTATCATTCCCATCTTACAGAAAAGGAAACTGAGACCCAAAGAGGCTAAGCCGGTCACCTACTATGACACGCCTGTGGAAAGGCACGTCAGGACTTGAACCAGGTCGGTCTGTGCCCAGAACCTACACTCAGACCCACCGCATGGAGCGCACCCCTAGCACACAATACAGAATACTCTGGAAGCCCATGGTCCTGACCTCAAGTCCCAGCTGAGCCCTGTAGAGTGCTGGGTGAGTCATAAAACCTTTCCAAACCTGGAGCACATTACTTTGAAAATTGGGTTCCTAATCCCTGGCTTGGGTGACAATAGAGTGAAGGAAAAGTTTCCCCACCTGTGGAAATGTTGGGGAAAATGTACACGATTTCACATTCGTTCATTCATTTATCAAATATTAATATTTATTTAGCACCTGACGCTGTGCTGGAGATGAGCAGAGAGCAAGACACAAGAGGTCCCTGCTCTCGGGGCACTTAAGTTCTGGAGGACTCTGGAACATTTGGACAATTGGGCCATTGTCTCCCAGAAGGCGAGGCTGTCCCAGTTGGGCAAATGCTGTCATTGACAGACCTATCCCCTGAAGGCTGGGAGGGTTCCTGGGAGTAGATGAAAGACAAAACCCACCTCTGTCCCTCCCAGCACTGGGCCCTCGCTCTCTCTTTCCTTCTGCAAAGTGAAGACTTTGTAACATTTCATTTTTAAAAAGCTCTAGGTCTCTAATGCAGATTGAACTCCACGCCAGTGGGTTCTTTGCCAGGTTGGGGTGGTTGTTGCTGTGGATTTTTTGTATTTTTCTTTTGATCCACCTGCTGTGACATCATGTCCACACAACCTGAATTCAGCAAGTAGATCTTTCCCTCCCTCCTCTCCCCTCCATCCCACTGCCCAGATGATCCCCCTGGAGCCCACACAGATGACCTCACACCCCGCCCAAGCCTGTGCCGGGCCCTGGACGGCAGCCCGGGGTCCGAGCCCCAAGCCCCAGCGTCCTTGGTGAACAAACACCGCCAGACCCACCCACAGCTTCTGACCATCTCCCTCCCTTTACAACTTCTTCCTGGAGGACCTGGGCTCTGTCTCCACAGAAAAACGCCTGCCCCAATGTGGCCCTCAGTTTCCGCATCTGTAGAGTGAGGTCCAGACAGGGGAACCACCCAAACACCAAGACCTTTCATCTCTCACTGTGAAGACTCCATCTCCCTGACCCATGGTGGGCCCCTCAGGGGGCAGGACAGTGCGTCCTTCATCTCTGTGTCCCCAGCACAGGGCCCAGCACACAGGAGGGCAGCACGGTGTGTGGTTCTGAGCAGGAACCTGGAGTCACAGGCTGGAGCTCAGGTCCTGCTTTTGCCCTTTACCAGCCATGTGGTCCGGGCCCTTTGCTTCTCAGGGTCTCGGGTCCCTCATCTGTGACACAGTGACAGCACCACCACCTCTTCCAAGGGTGGCTGTGAGGAGCTAATGTGACCACAGTGGGAGGCTCTTGGCACAGGGCTCGCACACACTGGATGCTCAGTGATTGCTAACCACTGTCATCAGTGATATTAACAACAACTACTTTAATAAAATATAAAGTCGAGGCTCTTGCTTCCTTCTCTCTAGTGAGATGTCTGCTCAGTTAGCAGGTTTCAGGGGCCTGCCTGCCTTCCCTCCCTCAGTGGGCACCTTCCATGGCCCAGTGGTGCTCTAGGCCCTGGACTACATGGAGAGCAGGCAGATGGGCCCCTCCTGGACTGATATCCCAGTGGGAGGAGTGACAACCATGATCAAGGGACCCAACAAATGGATTAAGCCATCACAGGCATGACAAGGAAAGCAAAGGCAAAAACAGGATGCTGTAAAAGAGAATGATGCTCTTCTGAGAAAGACCTTTCTGCTTCGTGAGGACGGGAACAAAACGGCGCACCACCGCGGCATCCGGCATTGGGTCGGGCTCCCCAGGGCCAGTTCACTGTCCCCTCAGGTCCTGGCACAGCACCCCTGCCTGGGCCCCCTCCTCTGCTTCAGCCTACAGCTCCCCCTCGGTCCCCGTGCCTGCCGTACTTGGCCTGGCCAGTCCCTTTCTGGGGCACAGCCTCCCACTCTCTGGGACCTGGCAACTGCGCCTGCTGTGTGACCACACCCCTGGCCACAGCTGATTGGACGGGGCAGTGGGACACCTGAACCAAGGTTGACCAATCGGATATGGCGTTGGCCTGAGAGCTGGACCATGACCTCAGTCTTCCAGGTAGACAGGACAGAGGGAAAGCTGGACAGACAGCAGAGGGAGGGAGGAGGCCATGGAGCTGGGACCGGAGAGGAGAGGGACCAGGCAGTCTGTCTCCCTCAGACCCGGTCTCCCCTTCCCTCCAGGTCTGCGGTGCCCCCTCCCTGCCCCCACCTCTTCAGGGACTCAGTTCCCAGCTTTGACTGAAGCCAGCCCCAGTGAGTGTCTGTCCCTCTGAGCAGAGAGGCCCGATTTGCTTCCCCTGCTCCCCACAGCGAACCAGTGCTGTCCCTTCTCTTCCCCCACCTCCTCTGCACCCCACTGGGCCCTGCTGCCCTATGTTCTCTGGGGCCTCTACTGGACCCCAGGCTTCCCAAGGGCTGGGCTCCTGTTGGGTCCTCAGTCATGTTTGCTGAAGCAATGAGTGAATGAGCAAGTCAGTGAGTGGCAAAACCTCAAAGGGCGCCCCCAACAATGGGAAGAGCCAGGGCCCAGGGGCAGACGGACCTGAGTTTGGGTCAGCCCTGCTGCTCTGGGCCTCCCTGGGCCTCCACTGTGCAGGGTGGCTGGGGCGTGGGGGGTGATGTGGCAAGTGCCCAGCACACAGGAGCCACCCAGTCAAGGCCAGCTGTGGTGAGAGCTGTGACTTAAGCTTTTTATAAATATCTTTCATTTGAGTAAGAGATTGCAGATCTAGCCTCAGCTTCCTTCTTCCTGAATATCTTGAAATGCTCCCACTCCCGGAGCCATGGTGCTGGGAACAGCCAGGAGAGGGGTCTTTCCCAGCCCCACCATTGCAGAGGCTGTGGAAGGAGGGGAGGCGCAGTGGGCACACAGCCACAGAGGTGGGTCTTTGGTTCACCATTAACAGTGGACCCAGTTACTCAGGGGACAGGAGCCAAGTCTGGAGCCCCTGGGCCCCACCCCCATTGTCAGGATCAGGGGGGGAGGGAGGAAAGCTGTCACTGGGAGGGTCCTCGAGAGGGGGGCTCCTCCCATGGCTCCTGGACAGGCAGAGAAGTAGGGGCTGGGGAAGGGGCCACACAGGGGCTGAAGGGGGAAGGAGCTGCCCCTTTCCGCCTCCCCCCAGCTCTTGGCCTGCACTGGAGCCTGGTTGGTGACAGCTTCCGGGGAGGGAAGAGGAGAGAAATAGGAACGTGGGATGAGGATGTGGGACTCCCCTTGGTGGGCCTGAAGCAGACAGTAGGGGGAACCCAGGGTGTAACAGTCTTCTAGGGTGGAGAGAGAACAACCTTTTAATTTAGTGGGTTTGTTCAAGGTTTCAAGGTTTCCAGCAGCTCATGAACTTGGGAGATTAACTATTGTTTTTTAAATCGTATGTGCATAAATCTGGCCTTTGTCAGTGTTCAGATTTCAACCCCCACACCGTGCTCTACCCCCTCCACCTCGACTCTCTCCTGGCAGGTGCATAGACTGGCCTGAGGAGGTGACTAGATGGTGCCCTTTGTTGCTGTCCTCTGAATACCCAAGGGGCTGAGCACTGAACTTCAAGAGGAGAGAGCTGGGTGCAGAGAGTGGCTTGACCAGTGCCCAGTTGGGGGTCTTGGGCAGGTCACTCCGTCCCCCTGGGCCTGGGTGTCCCCATCTCTAAAACGGGGACAATGACTTTAGAGGGCTGTGGTGCTGACATGGGAGGAAGCACCGAGCCCAGCACCTGGCACAGAACTAACTCACTCAGCCCCTCGAGCCCACAGCTCCTCCCTGCAAAGACAGCAACATAAAAGATCCTCTGGAATATTTTAGTTCCAAGTGATAGAAAAGCCAGCCCAAATCAACTTAAGCAAAAAGGGAATTTTTTTGTCCAAGGTAACTGTGAAGTATGTGGAGAGTCCAGACCCAGACCTGGCACCTGCCTGCATCTACAAGGGACAGGAAGACAAAGCCAAGCCTCCTGGGCCAATCGCTGTGGGGACTGGAAGCCCAGGGATGCCCTTTCTGCTGGGGTAGGGGGAGTCACAGGGTGCTGAGCCCAAACAGGCAGGTGTGTTTCTCTGGGCAGATGTGTGTCTCCGGGTGGGCAGGTGGGACCACAGAGGGGCTCATAGCCAGCGGGGAATAGTGTGCTAAGCGGGTGGGAGGGGATTCCGGGCACCATAGCGAGGCTGTTATAAAGCAAAAAGCATTCACCTTGCTAGCAGGTGAGCTCTGCAGCTCAGAGTGGCAGAGCCTGGAAAGGCCCTTAGAGAAGGGGTCCAGGGGAGGCAGAGTCCACCTGAAACTGGACTGAGGGCCAGCTGCCTGGCTCCCCAACCCTACCCTCAAACTGTCCCTCCCTGGGCTCAGGGGCCAATGCTGTGAATAGAGGGACTGCTCTCAGCCCCAGACCTCCTTCCCTGCTCTGAGAGCCTGGGCTTGGCCGTCTCTGTTACTTGGCTCTGGTTTGGTCTTTAACAGTGCCTCTGCCTGGGCTCAGGCCCTGCTGATCCCGAGGCCCCACCCTACTCCTGCAGCCCCCCACTCCTTCTGCCAAATCAGGGCCCCACTGCCCCCTCCACCAAGCTCCATTCTCACTTGCCTAGCATCTGCAGTACTTTGTCATGACGACAGCATCAGTGATAATAATAATCAGTAATAATAAGAGTAAACATTTAGGGAGTCCTGACTATGTGCCAGCCCTATGCTAGATGTTTTTCGTGCATTATCTCATGTAATCTTTAGAACAGCCCTAAGAAGTAGAGTTTCTGGTTTAATTTGCTGAAAATCTATTTAGCAAAGAGTCAATTCATCAAATGACCAATTTACTAAAATTCAATTTGCCCAATGATCCATTAGATGCCCAGTGACAGGCAGATACATTAGCCAGGCAGCTGTTCTCCAGAGAGGCAGAGGCAGTGGGTCCAAAGGGCCAGACTGCAAAAGCCAGGACTTCCAGTGGCCGCTGTTGAGAGGGCAGCCCACCCATTTGATGAGTCTCTTTCTATAAATGGGCTTCCTCAGGGGAACAAACTGAGGCTCAGGGGTGCTGGGATTCAGAGCCACTTTTGTGGCCCAGGAAGTGTGGGCTCTGCTTCCACTCAGATATCCAGGCTGAGGGACCTCCTGCAAGTCACTTTCCCTATTCCAGCCTCGTCTTCCTCATCTGTGAAGAATGGAGCTGGACTGAATGATCTCTGAGACCCTGCTGGGCTGACATCTATGAAACAAGGCTCAGAGACAGTTAGCAACCTGCCCCAGGCCACACAGCAGGTCAGCAGGAGAGCAGCTCCTGGCCCAGGACTCCTGCCTCCCTGTCTAGGGTCACACACCCTCCTGGGACACCTCTTGAGCAGTAACATACTGAAAAGGCTATTTTTGTCACTTTACAAGGCGAAAAACTGACTATGCCAGAGATGACTGAAAAATTACAGAGATGAAAAATTAGTTCTGGACACAACTTGGCTCTTCACACCCATCTACAGTTTCATTCTCAGAATCACCTCCAAACAGAAACCGATGGTGCCCTCTTGGTCTGTCAGCCCAGCAGGAGGTTCTGGGGCCGTGCACCCAGCCCTGCCTGCGGGTCTGGGATCGCCCAAATGCCCACCCCTGGAAGGTCATCCTGCACAGACTGCCCAGGAGAGGCTTCCTGCTTTGGATGGAGTTGGGGTGGATGTGAACAAATGCTAGGGGGTCATGACCAACGAGGATCCTAGTTGGTTCAAGGCCGCACTTAAAGTGCTTCAGCCCTTTGCCAGGCTGAGTTCTCAAAGAAGCAGCCTGGAGACCAGGATGTGGGTGCCAGTGGTTTCTTTGGTGGTCACCCCAGGAAGCCCCAGCAGGAGAGCAGGGAAAAGAAAGAGGGAAGGAGGGGGAGGGAACCAGAGTGTGGGTTTCCAGACTCAGACCTGTCTCCAGTACCGAACGCCCACCCTGCCCTCTCCCCCACCTCTCCTCCAGCTGCCAGGCCCAGCCCAACGCCATGCTGCCCCAGCAGGGCCCCTGAGCACCTACTCATCTCTGTGTCCATTAAATATCCTCATGAGCTTAGTCCTCAGAGCTGACAAGAGGATTAATTGGGATAAAGTGTCTATAAGCTCCAGCACCCACCTGGGCACATAGCAACACACTAGCTGACACTTCACTGTGTCCTGACTGTGTGCAGCTCCATGCTGAGCACCTCACATGCTGTATTGACTTGTTGGAGCCTCACAATAACGCCATTTTATAGAGATGGAAACAGATGGAGAGAGAAGCACCTGGCATGGTGCTTGTACCAACATCAGGGTGCATTATATGGTAGATGCTCAATAAATGTTACCCCCCCAGTCCTCCCTGAAACCACCTTTATCCTGTAGACCTGCGGCCCCCAACCCCCTGGCTCCATTTTCTGACTCCACCATGCTGGGTGTGCCACCTTGGGTAAGTTATAGAACCTCTCTGAGCCTCAGTTTCCTCAACTGCAAAATAGGGATGTTACTTGTACATACCCCTGGGGAGTTGTGCAGATGAAATGAGTGAATGTGGAAGACAAACAACATAGAGCCTGGCACAGGCTCAATATATTTTAGCCTTTCCAGGCTTTGCCACTCTGAGCAGCAGAGCTCACCTGCTAGCAAGGCGAATGCTCCTTGCTTTATAACAGCCTCCCTGTGGAGCCCAGAGCCCCCCTTAGCACACTATTCCCCTTGGGCTCAGCACCACCTTCCCAGGGCCCCTTGGAGGGACCACCCAGCACAGGCTATGAGCCCCTTTGCGGTCCCACCTGCCCACCTGGAGACACATATGCCCAGAGAAACACACCTGTCTGTTTGGGCTCAGCACCCTGTGACTCCCCTGACCCCAGCAGAAAGGAGGTCCCTGGGCTTCCAGTCCCCGCAGTGATGGGCCCGAGGGGCTCGGCTTTGGCTTTCCCTGTCTTCCTTGATGTAGGCAGGTGCCGTGTCTGAGCCTGGACTCCTCCCACACTTCACAGTTAGCTTCACTTACAGAAAATGCCAGGTGTGGTCCCTGGCACATAGTAGGCACTCAGTAAATGTGGATTTCTTCCTGTCACCCAGCGGGGCTCTGCTCTAAACAGTCCACACATAGTTACTCATTAATCCTCATAATAACCCTTTGAGTGACATCACATTGTCATTTCTATTTGACAGATGGAGAAACTGAGGCACAGAGAATATTTTTTTTAAGTGACTTGCCTGAAGCCATGGAAATGGTAAGTGTCATAGCCCAGGTTCAAACCTGGGCAGTCTGGTTTTACAGTCCAGGCCCTCCCTCCAAGGCCACATCAGCTCAGGTGAGACTGAAAATTTGCATTTCTAACAGCTTTCCAGGTGCCCCTGCTGCTGCTGGTCTGGGAACCCCACTTACAGAACCACTGGTCTATAGCAGTGGTCCCCACCATTTTTTGGCACCAGTGACCAGTGTCATGGAAGACAATTTTTCCACGGACCCGGGGTGGGGGATTGGGGGTTGGGGGTGGGGGGAGGGTTTGGGCAGGGCCCGGTCCCCAACAGGCCACGGAGCGTTACCTGGCCTGCGCTGGTCCCCATCACCCTCTGTGCGCTCACTCAGTCTTACAGCTTCCCTTGTTCCCGTGTGTGCCTGCCCGGCCCGTGCACACAGCTGAACTTGTTGACAGGAGGCCAGCACATGCCCTGCACTGCTGTGCGCAACCAGTGACATACTCGGGTGCGTGGTTGTTCCTTTCCCGAAAAAGCTGGGGCTCAGGGTTGCAGACGAGCTTGTGTTCCCGCCACTCTCTAGCTTCTAGGTCTTTAGAGGGAAACCCTGCTTGTGTAGCTGTGTAACCTCACTGCCCTCAGCGGCTGGCACTTGCTAGGGGCTCAGGACCCAGGAGGCAAAGAGCGGCATGGAATGGGAGGGGGCATCCCCCCACTTCTGCATAGAACCCTGCCCCACTCAGGAAGCGTGAGGACCCAGCCCCTTTGGCACAGGCATCCCCACTGGGGCACCTCAAAGCACCTCGAGTGGCTTCCCAATACAGCTCAGTGACAGACCAGCCTCCATCCTGTGGCTTTAGCTGACCAATAGGTTTTTGAGCCCACTTGAGACACTGGATGGGTCTCAGAGAGTTTGCAAAGGACTAAATTCCCCCTACAGCAGGAAGGGCTCATAGCAGGTGAGATCCAGGTCCCCTGTCACCCACTACATTTCCATCTGCAGGCCCATGAGTCCCAGGGACATTCAGAGGCCATGGCCCCCCTTTCCCTGGAGTCCCCCAGGGCAGGCCCCTGCCATCCAGATGCCAGTGCCTGCCCGCATCAGGCCTCCGGGTACAGAGGCAGAGTCTGCGGCTGGGAGCTGTGTGCATGCAGTGACGCTCTCTGCCTCCTCAGATCTGTACCCGGGACACGGAGAGCTCCGCAGCACGTTTTATTTTCTTTGAACAAATTAACTTTCCACCATAACATGGAGAGTGTAATGTGTCCAGACATCAGAGGTCTAGAAACAAAAGTCCAATTCTGCAGGTTTTATTGGTCTCACGGTCGCTTGCTGTCCCCCGCACCCAGGGCCCACCCGAGGCCTGGCTGTGTGTTCTCAAAGCTCCAGACGTCCTCCCCCAGCTGAATGGCTATTTTCTCTCTTTTCTTGTTTCCTTCCCCTCCCCCACCTTCCTCTCTGGTCCTCCCTTGCTGAATATAATCTCGGAGAACAGGAAAACACAATCTCAGAATGGCGCTGTCTGCTATTAATTAGGATTTAGTTCCTTTATCAAAGAGCTCCGAGATGGAGGTTTCAAAAGAGACAAAGAAGGCGCTGGTGGTAATTAACATTTCCCTGCTCACTGGAAAACAGAAATTATTCCCGGGTGTGTGAGTATGGATTTCTTTTTATGGAGTTTTAGCACCGGAGATGCTGGGAGGCCAGCCATGGATTAGCAGATACCCCAGCAGGAAAAGCAAGAGTTCAGAGGGAAGGAGGGTTGCCAAACTGAGAGACCAGAGGGTGAGTCTTGAGACAGGATTAGGGAGCCCCCGGGACAGGAGCCAGCCCAGACCCTCTCTTCTAGGACAACTGGATGCTCTGGGCCTCTAGAGAGGGAGGAAGGGAGGGGAGGTGACACTTGCCTCAAGTTTGCTGGATTTGCAAGACCTTTCCTAGGTTTTTCCCAACTCACCTAATCCTCTGACCCTGCCATTAGTTAAGATGGTCCTGTCCAACCCACACGGTGGTGAAGGGTGGTCCTGTGTGGCATTCAGGGCAGCAGCAAGAAAGGAGACCAGAGCAGTAGGAGAGGTGGACTCAGGAAGGGCATTGGATGCTGAACCTGACAGCTGTGTCTATCCTGAAAGCAGTGGGGTGCCTTTGTCTGTTGGAGGGTGTGTGTGTGTGTGTTGTGTTCCTTGCAGTTGAGGCTATGATTGGATTTGCCCTGTGTCTGGGGACCAGAGGGGCATCACTCCTGCCAGGGTACAGAGCACCCTCTCTCATGCACGTTTCCTGTCTGTCTGCCTCTACCCTGACTGGTCCCTCCTCCAGGAGAGGAGCAGAATGGCTTCTTCTCTTGCTCATTTTGATGAACTGAAGTGGGTCAAGGTGAGCCGAGTGGCCCCATCCCGTTCCATGTCCTCGTGCTTAACTCTGCTCTAGAGGGAGACAGACCCCTCTGGCCAAGGAGCAAGCTGTGCTTGGCTAGTTAAGCCTCGGTTGGTGTCTAGATCACTTCTTCACGGGTTCAGCTCCTCGTTGGGGAGGGGCCAGGACAGAACAGTGGGTGGGTCATGTCGGGGCACATTTAGGCTCAGCATCAGCAGCCAGAGCTGCCTAACAACAGGACAGGGGGCCCTGGGAGGTGGTGGCCTCCCTGTCCCTACAGTTAAGAGTTCAAGTTACTACTCATGAGACAGTGAAGAGAGGCTCCCTGCACTACTGGGGGAGTTGGAGTAAGGTCACTTCCTGTGCTCAGATTCCGATTCCAGGATGTCTATTTCAACTCCACGTTTCTCTGGATCATTCCGTATTTCTAATGGCCAAGCATGCTGTGAATGTGGTTGCAAGTCTTTCTGAGCCATTCCTTAATCCCAAGATTCTTTGGGTCTGTGATTCTATGAACACATCTGTGATCCTGTAATTCTAGGATTTTGTAAAAGGGATAAGACTCTCAGATTCTGTGATTCAAAGACTCCATTAAAGTATCTTTGAGTCTATGAAAGAAGCTCTAATTCCAAGATGCTGTGCATCGCAGATGCTGTGGAAGGGACTGCGAGATCTGAAAATCCTCTGCCCAAGACCCTCCCTTCTCTGTCTCAGCAACTGCAGAAGGAGGCGCTGGGCTGATCCTCTCCAAGCTTGTCTCAGCATAAAATGTAGGATCCTATTCCCTGATTCCATGCTCCCCTGTCCCCTGTCATCACTTGGCCACACCAGTCTCTCCTTTCAACCATCCGGGGCCCTAGGGGTGAACCCAATTGTCCCAGGAGCCCTCACCCCATCTCCACCTGAGCCTGATTAACCTACCAGTAGAGGTAGACGCTTCCCAGGAAGGCCTCGGCACTTGACATCAGTCTGTAAACTGCATTTTGGATTCCTCCACCCATAACTCCCAGGGGAACACCGCGCCCACCCACCCCCAAACCCCCTCCAGCCAGGAGAAACAGGATGGGACACCTCCTGGCTCCTTTCCTGCCCCCAATCCCTTTCCCGGAAGACCCGGGCAAGCCAGTGTTGGTGCATCCCTGCTGCTGCCTGCTGGGAGCTCCTGGCAGCATTGTCTGTTGTAACAACAGAGATTAATCTACCCCTGGAGACTCCTGCGCCTGCTCCCTGAGGCTGAGCGCGTTAAATGGGCTGTGAGGCCCCAGGTGACTAATCCCGTGGGGCCAACACCTGAGCAAATGTACTCCCAGCTGAACATACTTTTACCCTGGGATATTAATTACAAGGGGGTGGCGGGTGCAGCAGGGATACCAGTGGAATTTTCTGGTGCATTTCCCTCAGATAGAAAGCAGCAGCAGAAGGATTGGGAGCCAGGAGCCACCATCATGTCCTGTCTGTTTGCTCTTCTGATGGACAGGCCCTGCTCCCCCTGGAGGTCTCCCCCCACGTTTCATGTTTAATCTGCTGTGTTCTCCATGGCTCTGAGCAGTGCTGTCCTGCCAGGGCCAGTTCGGGTTTCTCTGGGAAGGAATTTGATTCCCGGGCAGGAAGGAAAGGGGAGAACAGGCAGGGAGGGGCTGGAAACCTGGAGGAGTCCAGGACACCCAGGGTGGCCCCTCCCCACCCCCCAACCTCAGCTGCAGACACAGGCTCTGGCACAGACACTTCCAGCCTGCTCCAACCTGAGGCTCGGAGGCCTGGAGCCTGTATACTGGCTGGACCAGGACCCAAAGGGGCCGCTCCCACCCTCTGTGTAATGACAGTCCCTCTTCCCAGCCCCCCTTGACTGGGGCTTCTCGAGAGCAGGGGCCTTGCTCAGGGCCATGTTCCCTCCACAGTGGCCTGACACGGTATGAATGGAGGAGGGGGGAAGAGCCCTGGGGGGTTCTGTTATCTACCTGCCTGCCCAGCCTGCACACACACATGCACATGCACACGCACATGCACACATACACACCTGTGCCCCATCAGGTCCTCTCCCCCAAGCTGCTCTCACCTGCCTGTTTGTGCCCCTCCCCCTGAGGCCATGAAGGACCCACCTCCTGGGGCTCCCTTAACATCTGCCAGTGCAAATGGACTCTCTTCAACCTCCTCCCTCCATGGTGCCCAGCCTGGGACCATGTGATAAATGTGGCAGGAGCTCAAGAAGCACTGGGGAAATAAATGCAGGTAACAGGGGAAGGACAAGCGTGATCCTGGCACCTGGACGTGCACCTGTGTGGGAGCTGGGCAGCCCCGCCCTGCCTGCGGAGGGCTGGGCAGGAGGTCGGCGGAGCGTCAGCCCCACCCACTGCTTCTGCGGGTGGAAAGGCAGGCCCAGGTGTGTGGCCACAGGAGGGGAGGGGACACCAGAGAGAAGGCCGTGGCCACAGCTGAGCCACGGTGGGGACTGGGCTCCCTGCTGGGGAGCGTAGGGATTCACTCAGAGTGGTTGTGCATGCCAGACACCAGACACGGTCCTAGTACTTGGGACACATCAGAAAACAAAACAAAGATCCCTGCCCTCCCGGAGCTGACTATCCAGTGGGGCATCAGATCACAAGCAGTAAGCATAATGCGTAAATACAGCACACGCAGTGCTGGGGGGCATGTGGGGCACGGGGTTGGGGCAGGTGCAGAGTTACACGTGCCGGCCGGGGAAGCCCCACTGCGAAAACAAGGTTTGAGCAAAGACTTGTCCTCTCGTTTGATCATCACAGCATCTCTATCTATACATGAGGAATCAGAGGCTCGGAGAAGTTGAACACGAGCCTAAGGACACACAGCGTGAGGTGGAGGTCAGACTTCTGCCCACCCCACCCTGGAGAGAAGGGTCCCCCCACTCTGCCACATTCTAAGCCCCCACAGGCATTACCTCGGTGGGTCTCTGCACCAGCACTGTGACCAAAAAGTTATAATCCCCACTTGAACAATGAGGAAAGGGAGCCACATGACCAGGGATTCACGGCATGGAGGGACAGAGCCAGGATTTGAGCCCAGGTTTTCCAGAATGAAAAGCCCCTCGTTCACCCTGAGCTGCCACTTGAAAGGAAGCCATGACCAGCCCTGAGGTGGGGTCTCAGGCAGCCCGGTGGGAGCCTGTGGCCCTTGTCAGGGACCTTGCCTGGCTCACTGCTGGATCCAGGCATGAAGTGACACCTTCAGGAAACATCAGTCAGCAGCAGCATGACTCACTGTAGGAGGATTGAAGAAGGGACCTCCTGAGGCCCAAGCCAGAGACAGACATTCCAGGCCACAGCTGAGCCCAGAGACAGCTGATTCACAGCCACCAGGGACCCATTTGGCCAGGTGGGAGAGACACAGTTGGGGGTCCCAGATGCCCACCCCCTCGGAGTGCAGACACACCCTCATCCACCCGACCAATAGCCCCCATCAATTCCCTCAGCCCCACTCACCCACCCACCCCTCGAGCCTGCCTGGAGAATAGAGATAGGGCCAGGGCTGTGCTCTCCAGCCTGGACGAGGGGTGCAGGGTTGATTGGCAGGTTAACTCCTCTGCAGCCCGGGGTGCAGAGGCCCAGGTGTGAGAGGACGGGGGAGGCTCTCGGGCCCAGGCCAAAGGCACCCACCAATCTGCTACCTGCGGCCCCGGGGGTCAGCCAGCCAGATGTTTCTCGAGGATGCTGCCCCAGCCACCCCTTGCCAGGCATGAACAGAGAGGAGCCCCTCACCCATCCCAGGCCAAGGGGGACAGGCCTTTGCTCAGGGCCCAGGGAGCAGCTGACGCCTCAACGCGGGGAGATGCCTGGTGAAGCCAGAGCCGTCAGGGGACACATCAGAACATGCAGCCTCATTACCACTCTGGCCTGTTTTCCACTTCCCCGCCCTGAGCTGAGGTGGCTGCTGTAGTGAACACACAGATGACGTGGCAGAGGCAGCTCCTGAAGTGGCTGAGGGGGCATCTCAAACCCCAGAACCTGTGTAGCCCTGGGGGACTTGGGGAGAGAAACCAGGGCCTTGAGGGCCTGAGGGAGGGGTGTCCTGGGAGAGAAAGGGGAAGGGGGGCCCACTCCCCACCCCACACCCTGTCTCATGCAACCCTCTCAACACTTAGCAAGGCACAGCCCCACCGTCCTGGACACCAGCAGGCCCCACCTTGTGCTCAGCACTGTCCACACATTGTCTCACTTCATGGTCTCAGCATCCCAATGAAGAAGGAATTATTCTCCCCATTTCTCGGGTGAGCAAACTGAGCCCTGGGGAGTGGAGGTGCTGTCACATGGCCACAGCCCTGCAGCAGACACAGTTAGTGGCAAAGCTGGATTCACACCCAGCTCTTTGGATCATGGAGTCCCTGTTATCTCCAGGGTGCCGAGGGGCCTTCTTGGGGACCTGTGGGTCAGACTTCAATCAGGAGACAGAAACCACACAACGATTTGAATAGGGGGCATTTAATAGAAGGAACCATTAATCTATGATATGGGAGTGACTAAAAGGATGTAAGGAAAAATCAGAACAGCACCCTAGGGCTGAGGAACACGAGCTTGGAAGGGCCGCCTCCCCAAGGCTGGGATCCAGACCACGTGGATGTCTGTGGCTGAAGCCCCCCTGGTGGCAGAGAAGTTTGCCGGGTCCCAGTGGTGCTGGTTCGAAGATGCAGGGCAGGCTGGCAGGCAGGAGACACCTCCCTGTGTACAGAAGAGAGGGAGCGAAGTGCCACTGCAGGTGGAGGTGTCCAGTGGACCAAAGTGAGGCGGCCACCAGACCCAGGATGGGCTGCAAGATTTCCAAGGGACCATGCATTCTGGGTGCCCGGCTGGATGTCCCTGCCTCATTCACACCCACTGATGGAATGTGCAGCAGGAACAAGAACATGCGAAACAGAGCTCCCTGGACTGGGAAGTGGCCCCTTCCTCCACGGTGTCCCTCCTGCGCCCTCTACTGACAAAGGTTGACACCGTGCTCGATGCAAGAAAGGCTGGAGTCAGCCCATCACCAAAGAGCAGGTGCTCAAGGGAATTGGAAGCTGAGAGGCAGTAATAACCCAGAGCTCTGCAAACTACGGCCTCCATTCAAACCTGGCCTGCTGCTTATTTTTGTATAGCCTCTGAACTAAGACTACTTTTCTTACATTTTTAAATGTTTGAAAAATAATCAAGCGAAGAATAATCTTTCATGACATGTGGATATATGAAATTCAAGTTTCAGTGTTCATAAATACGTTTTGAGTTATGTTAATTAAAATTATGCAAATTGGTTTTCTCTCTGGTTACATAAATATAGTATTCGTCCCCTGCCCCCCCACACGTGTGGTTTCACATTCCGAGGTTTCCATTACCCGCGGTGCAGTTCAGGTTAGATATTTTGAGAGCAGGAGAGAGAGAGAGAGACTGTATTTACATAATTTTTATTACAATATATTATTATAATTGTTCTATTTTATATTGTTATTGTTGTTAATCTCTTACTGTACCTAATTTAAAAATTAAACTTGAACACAGACACGTATGTATAGAAAAAACAGTATGTATAGGGTTTGGTACTATCCTCAGTTTCACGCACCCACTGGGGGTCTTGAAATACATCCCCGTGGATAAGGGGGAAACTACTGTACCTCCATTATATCCTGATTTGTCTTTTGGCCCACCAATCCCAAAGTATTTATTATCTTGCCTTTACATAAAAAGTTTGACAACTCCTGCAATACATGAATAACTGGCTAGAGCTCCCTTGGTCACCATTACTTGCCCCCACCCCCGATAACAGTCAGGTCTGGGCTGCCACCCCGGCCTGGAAAAGCCCCTGGACAGTTCAAAACCAGGAGACCAAAGAGGAGCCCACTTTGGGATCCCCACACAGACCCCTCTGAGTGAGATCCAGGAGGTAGCTGGGCCAAAGAAGGGGTACAGTCTTCTCCAAAAATGCAGTTTTTCATAGCGTTTCACCCACGAGTGGGGTCATTGCCTGCCTGGGGAGACTTCGGGAGGAAGATGTTAAAGGTATTATTATAGATGCTGCTGATGCACCTCAAGTGACAAGGATGAGACCAGCTCTCTCTGACCAGGTCTGAGCTGACCCTAGTGCCGGGGACTGGGGGCCCCTCATTCCTGGAGACTCAGAGCCCCTGGTGCCAGACTCTCCCATACCGGCTCCATGCCTGCCATTCCAGGCCCCGTCCTATTCAAAACACCACCCCAGTGCCTAAGAGGCCTTCCTGCTCATCTTGTCCAGTCCCTGGGACCCATTTCACAGATGGGGAAACTGAGGCCCAGAAAGGTTCATCAAATAACAGCAAAGAGGAAATGGAAATAGCAGGAAATTTGGATATAATAGGCCTGGCTTCCAATTCCAGCCCCACTTTGACTGCCTTAGGCAAGTTCTGGACATCTCTGGGTCTCCATGTCACACCTGTAAAATGTTAACACCCTCCCTGCTGCCAATACCCTATACTAAATGTGTGCCCTATGCACCTGTCTGCCTTAGTTTCTCTGTAAAATTGGTCTGTAAAACAGATCACTGTGAAGTTTAAAATTCATAAAATTAGAAAATTTTAATATTAGAAAACCCATGTAAAGCCCCTAGCACATAGTAGGTGCCCCAGAAACAGTAGCTCAATAGAGGACCAAGGCTGTCCTGACCCAAATCCCCAGATATTGCATCCTCATGAACAATGCAGCCCCTCCCCAAGCCAACACACCTGACGCCAACCAAGCCCGTGGCCAAGCCTCCCAGCCCCAAGGCAGCTCTGAAGAGGAGGCAGGTGTGGCCCCAGCTAGCAGGAAGCACCTGAGAAGCTCCTGTTTTCTCCCACAGTAATGGCATCCATATCTGGAACAGATGGGGGGGCGTCTTTTTCCCCCTCTGTCTTTCAAAACGCTTTGCTACAGGAGATGCAAAACAACCCTCACAGACCTTGCCGTCTTCCCTCCCTTGTAAATCTATGAATGAGCAGCAACTGCCAAGACAAAATCCTTTTTGAAACCTGGTACACGGTTCACCGTGGAGCAAAAAGATTTCCACTGTAGTCCAAGACCTAAAGAGGGAAAGAAAAGTATATTAATCAGGTTAGTTCTGTATATCTACACAAAAACAAAAGAAATATATATTGGTGGCATTTGCCAATAGACCGTGGCTGCCCTAGGGAGACACTAGTTTTCCTTCCTTCTGAAGCTTGTTTATAACGTTCTATTAATCAAACCTGGAGTTGAAAGAGACTTTGGAAGTTGGGTTTCCTAAGGACCCAGAGCAGACGTGGGGAGAATCAAGATGAGTTAATGGCAGGAGTCTGGGTTTGAGAGGGGTCAGCTTGTGGCCTTCCCCAGAGCCTTGTGGGGTAGGACTAACAGCCTGCACAGGGAAGAACGTAACCCCAAGGGAAGCCTGCACAGGACAGGCATGTGGGCGAGGGTCAAACTGGACCTCTGCTTGGGCTCCCTAGGAGCAGAGCCTGAGATGGGGACTTGTGGGGACTCGTGGGATTGTGGATATGCCAGGCGCTGTGTTAAATGTGTGTGTGTACATATACGTATATTAAGTCTTTTAATCCTTAGAACCACCCCAGGATGGAGGTACTGGCATTACTCACTCCATTTTACACGAGGAAACTGAGGCACACAGGGTTTATGTAACTTGATAAAAGTCACCCAGCCAGTAAATGCAGAGCCAGATCCAAGTCCAGCTGGCTTGGCCTTCAAGTCTGTGCCCCCAGCCCCAGTTCCACCGTGTCTCCAGTACAGCCTTGAAGGTGTAATCACTCCAGACCAACCTGGTTCAACTTTTCATGTAACAAAGTTATAAGTTGATTTTCAGTTGCCATGGCCTCCCAGGTTGAAGGTCATGTAACCCAAGCATGCCCAGATGAACCAAGCATGCAACCATGGGCAGAACCTGCGTGCTCAGACCGAGGAGCTGGGACCGAATTAAGAAGTGGAGACCACATGGCAGGATCTGGGATCCAATCAGATCAAGCCCTGGCATCACCCCATTGCAAGATCAAATCAGATCACACCTCATTACCCTATGCTTATTAAACCCGATCCAGACCCCAGCTCTGAGAGACAGATTTGAACATTTCCTTCTGTCTCTTTGCCAGTTGACTTGCAGTAAAGCCTTTCTTTCCTCAAAGGCTGGTGCCATGGTATTGGCTTCCATGCACAGCGGGCAGCGAGCCCACTGATTGCTCAGTAACAAAGGTAACCTTGAAGGTTAACTGACATATGTCTGTAAGGGGCTGAGCACCTTACAGTCAGCGCTCAATAAATGCTGGCTAAGGTGTCAGGCACCGCCCTGCACTCTGGGGAAACAGGCTGGCCAGACACAGAGCTGGCCTTGAGGGGCTCCGAGTTCTTGGGGAAGACAGAGGAGTGAGTTGTCACCTATAGTGCAGACAGCAGAGCCAGGACTAGGGAAGCCCGGGGGCCACGGGAGCCCAGGGACAGGGAGCAGAGGAAACAGCGCGGGCAATGCATGGTGGCAGGAAGGGTGTGGCAGGCCGGGCCAGTGAGGCGGGAGCCATTGCCTCAAGAGCCAGGCAGGGATGCAGGGGGACCAGAGAGGCATTCTCGGGAGCATTTGGGAAGTGCCGGCACTGTATGCGGGGCCAAGCTTGGCATGACTGGGGAGGCCACCATGCAGTGGGATGGGGGGGTTCATAGCCCCCAGCCCCTTCCATCCCCAGGGAGAGCTACAGGGCATGGGGAGCCCCCCTTCTCTCCTTGAGCCCTCCACATGGGGTGGGGGCAGTTCTATGGGCAGACCCTGGGCTGCCAGCACCCTACTTCCCCCGTCCCTCTCCCCAGACCCACCCCTCCCCTGCGGCTGTTCCAGCACGTTAGATGATGAAGCAGCCTCATTATGGAAGCTTCCAGCTCATTAACTGGGGAGGAGGAGATAAGTGAGGGAGGACTCTGGAGAGACAGCACCTACTCCAGAGTCCCTGCAGCTCCCAGCCCCAGAGAGGGCTGGGCAGGGGCATTCAGTGAGCAGTTCTGAGACCCACAATCTCTCCTCCAAGAGACCGGCGGAGCCACATCGATTCACCAGGAGATGTAAGCCCCTGGAGCGCGAGGCCTCCCCTCTGGGTCCCTGTAGTCCTTCAGGAGTAGGACTGAGGCCTGTCAGGCTCTAAGGAGGTGGATCCTGAGGACCCAGGGCTGTGGGAGCAGAAGAGGGTGGCCTGGCAGGCCTGGGGTCAAGAAGGGCTCCCTGTGGGTCCCCATGGGCCCCGACTCACCAAGAGCTGCTCCTCCCAGGCTGGGCAGCAGGACCCCCAATGCCTCCCCGAGGGCGGACACAGACCAGGCCTTGGCAGGGCCTGGAGCAGGCCTGTGGGCGGACAGCCATCGTGGCTGGGCCACAGGATGATGGTGGCCAATGGGCTGGCTCCAGGCCCTACGTCTGTAGCTCCTCCTCTCTTGTGGTAAGAGAGAGAGGGAGAGACATCATTCCATCCCGAGGTTGGGAACTATCCTAGCCCCAGGCCGAGAATGTGCTCAACGTGCTCTGCCCTCCATCCTTGAGAGGCAAAACTGGGGTCTAGGCACATAATTCACACTCTTCCTCACCCCTGGGAGGCAAAGATGGTGGGACAGGAGGACCTCTCCATCCCCCACCTGCTGAATGGGGACGATTTGGGAGGGGAGGGAGGAAAGGAAGCTGTTCCTGGCAGGGAACAGTATAAGCAAAGGCTCAAAGGTAGAATTTAGATGGCATCATAGGGGATGGTGAGGAGATGGGCCTGACTGAAAGGCAGGATATGTGTTGGGGACCAGGGACAGATGGCATCTGCAAGATGCCTCTCCCTCAAAGGTCAGGTGCAGCCTGGGGCAATAGGGTGTGCACGATGCCTGTGGTAGGAAGCCAGAGACCCTGTGGAGGGAGCGGTAGGGCTATAGCCCAGGTCTGGTGGGTGCCAGGCGCTGTCCAGGGAGGGATGCTCAGCAGGGAGGTTGTTCTTGTTGGAAGGGCATGAGGGGGTCCCTGAAGATCTGCTGGCTTGTCCACCCTGACCCCGGGACTCGGGGGTCTACCCTGACCAATGGGGATGATGCAAACCCCCAGGAGTACCTGTGTGAAAGGCCCAGGTTGGTGTTTGCATGGGATGTGCTACCTAGTGCATTTTGCAGAGGGCAGCATGAATCCCAGCATGTCCGAGAATCCAGAACTTAGAACCAGAGATTCTTGGAGTTTCATAAACCCAGGATTTGGGATTCTAAGAATCTCAGAAAGCAGAATTGTAGAGCCTCGAGCCCAGAAAGTGAGAGCTGCCAGGTAGTTCGGGGCTTCCAGTCTAACAAAACGGTCTTCAAAATACAGGGGGGGAAAAAAGCCCCTAGGAGCCCAGTACATGGAGCAGGCAACAGCTGATCAGCAGCTCTGGTTGGAGGCAGGAGAGCCTTCCGAGACCCCTCTGCTTGCCAGCCCACCCCCACCTCATTCCCACCAGACAGCCCAGGACACTGTGGTCCAAGCACCTTAATTGAGGGATGGGGATGCTGAGGAGCAGAGGGGCTGGGGACCTGCCCAAGGTCACCCAGGGAGCCAGAGGCAGAGCCAGCTCCACCCTTCCCCACCTGGGCTCAGCACAGCCCCTGCCAGGATCTTGGGGCTGTGGGGAGCAGATAAGCAGGATGCAGGGGGAGGACAGAGAACTGACCAGGTGCCCTTTCTGAGCCTGGCGCAAGGCCAGGCAGAAGCAGGAGACAAAGCCTGGGAGTCAGGCAGTGTGGGATGGCCTGTCCTGGGTTCCAGGCTCTGACTGTCCCCTGCCCTGGTCCCTGTACAGATTTCCAGTGCAAAGCATTTAAAGCCATCATTTGGTGAGTAATTACTCCATGCCAGGAGCTTTACACATAATCCATTAGTAAGTTAGTTATTGAGTGCCTACTGTGTGCCTGGCATTGCTCTGGCACTCAAGATACATCAGTGCTTAATCTCGCATGGAGATCAGCCGGATGCCAGCAGAGTGCTAGGTGTCCCTCCGGGGTTCTGTCTTCTGGGGATCTGGTTGGTTTGTTTTCGTGGTTCTTCTTCCAAGTAGACCAGGAGTCCTGGGCAGGAACAGAGCCTTGTGGCACACCACTGGAGACTGCCCTCAAGGCCAGTATCCACTCACTGAGGGGTCCTCTTTGGGCTCCATGTTCGGCCCAAAGAGGGGCCCAATCACAAGGAAGGCTCCTGAGGAGAGAGCTGTTCACCTGCCTGGCACTACAGCATGCAGGATGTGGGGTAGACCTGAGAAAGGACTTCCAGGTTATGAGGGCTCAGGGACAGTGACCATGTGTGGAGACGAGGAAGCCAAAGAAAGGATTTTCCCAGACAGGCAAACTCCAGTCAGCCTGTCCTGGACTCAAGAGCTGCCTGGGGCAGGGGAAGGACAGCATGACCTCTGGATGCCCCTCCTGCCAGGACCAGGATGTCCCTCCTGTGCTAAGAAGGCAGCTGTGTGTCCACACTGGGACCACTGCTGCTGTGCATGGAGGTGGGCACAGTCTCCCCAGCCTGGACGAGAGATGGTACAGCAGGCCCAGACCCCGACTCCCAGCCCCCTCCAGGCTCTGGGCATCGCCCTCTCTGTGGCCTGGGCAGAGCCAAAAACCCCTTTGGGGGCAGGTGAGGAGAAGCCTCTGTGGCTGCGACCATGACCTCCTTGAAGGGAAAAGAGACTTAGGAGGCCACAGGGAAGGAGGAGGGAGCCGAGAGAGAAAGGGACAGTAACAAAGAGAGAGAGGAAGATGGGGAAGGGGACAGAGAGGGAGGGAAGGACAGGCCAGACACAGCAAACCACAGGGAAGACAGACAGGGCCAGGACAGATGGCTCTTCTCCACCTCGACAGGGGTCCCAAGTCATTTCCCCTTTGCCTGTTTCTGGCCGTGGATCATGGTACTGTCCCCTGCCCCCCCACCTCCTTTTCTCCCTCCCCTTCCTCCAAGTTCCTACAAAGTCACAAACTGCTGTTCTCATCCGTGAAGCTGGGCCTGGAGGGAGGGGGGCCTCTTGTTCACCCCAGCAGCAGGATGGACTGGTGGGCAGTGGTGGGAAATGGACCCCCTGGGGATCTTTCTACAGGTCTATGGTGGTCCATGGTGGTACCATCCCTGGGGGTTCTGGGAGTAAGAAGAAGCCCGGGTTGGTGTTCATCCTGTGCCTGGAGGAAAGCTCCCAAGCACTGGCTGAGCACCACGAAGGAGGAGTGTAGTCCCTCCCCACTGTGGGAGAAAAGGAGTCCTGAGGGCAGGTCTCTAGTGAGACAGAGGAGAGGAGGGTGGAGGTGGGGACATGCTGGGGCTGGGCTGGGCCAGCTGCCTTCCTAGTTTGGGGTACAGTGGTGGTGTTTGCTGTGACACCAAATTAGGCCCAGGGTGACTTTCCTTCCTACTTCCTGAGCCCACAGGCCCAGTGAGAGTTGGAAGCGGGATCCCAGCCCGAGGCCACTGCTGCGCCATCCCTTGCACTCAGCAGAGGTCCCCAGGGCAGGGACCCTGCCAGCCCCTTTGGGGGAGGCAGCAGCTCTCTGGGCTGCTGAGTGAAGGATGGAGGCAGAGCCCTCTCAGCACCCAGAGATGCTTCTAGGCAGCTGCCTGCTCCTGGCCTCAAGGGCCCCTGACCACTGTCCAGCCCCGCGCAGTGCCCGTGTCTCCCGTCGACTCCCCCCTGCAGGAAGCCAGTGAACATGACCAAGGCCACCGTCAACTACCGCCAGGAGAAGACCTACATGATGAGTGCTGTGGACCGGAGCTTCACGGACCAGAGCACCCTGCAGGAGGATGAGCGGCTGGGCCTGTCCTTCATGGACACCCATGGCTACAGCTCCCGGGGTGAGTGCCCAGCCCTCCTGCCCCTTCCTCATGGCTCTGGGGCTCCTCACGTGGGCCGACAGAATCGAGCCTCTCTGGGGCCCCCACATCAAATGAGTTCTGTAACTCCCCTAACAAAAATTTAGGCATCTATTGTGCTTCTGCTGGGTGCTAGCACTGGCACAGGAAATGCAGAGAGGGCACAGGTGTGTCTTTGTACTGTGTACTGGAGGAGCTTGCAAAGAACTCTGCTAGCAGAAGAGGAATGTGAGGTCCAATGTGATGGTTGTCAAGGAGGAGTTGCAAAATGCTGCTGTGTGAACAGAGGGGTCACAGGAGGCTCACCATTTATTGAGCACCTGCTGTATGAGAGGCAGGGTTCCAGTGGCTGAGAGGGACCGATATAGAGACACACAGACCTGGGCTTGCCTCTCAGATCCCCTTCTTAGCTGTGTGACCTGGGGCAAGTTACTTAACCTCTCTGGATGTCTGTTTCCTCATTTGTAAAATGGGTACCTATCACAGAGCTGCCGTGAAGACTAAATGAGATCATGTGTGTAAATCACTCGGTGCAGTGCCCGACTCTAGAAAGAGTGTGGCAATCCTAGCTGGCACTATTTATGTGTGTCCCAGCCCTGTGCTGGGAGCTTTTCATATATTACTTCATTAAATCTGTTCTTTTTATGAGGTGATATTTGAGTTTTATACAAATTCTATGTAGCAAATGTGTAAACTGTGGAGCATAATAATAAAATCAACTGCCATGGACCAGAGCATGGGAAGTAGGATGTTTCCAAAGGCACTGAAACCCCTGGTGATGCTCCCTGGCTGCCTCCCCAAAACCTCCCGGAGGTGACCACTGTCCTGCACAGTGTGTCCATCTTGTCCATCTGTGCCTTGTAGTTTCACCACATACGGTTGTATCACCACACAAGGCATTGTTCAGTTTTGCTGTATGTGACCTTTATATTACACAAACATGCTCACTATGCACGGATCTTTCTGTGCCTTGGTTTTTTTCGCTCCGCATTATCTATAGATATGTCCATGTGCACCTGGGGTGCATTAATTCAACTGATATATAGGATTCCATCGGAGGAATATAGCACAATTCACGCATCCATCCTCCTCTCTGTGGATATTTGACTTGTTTCTAGTTTTATTTTCTTTTGGGGGTTTTTTGTTTGTTATCACAAACAAGGCTACTGTGACTGTTCTTGCGCAAGTCTCCTGATGCAGCTGCACAGGAGATGCTCTGGGACACATTCTGGAATAGCTTGTGGGGTGTATTCGCTCAACTTCACAAGATAGCGCCAAACTGTTTTGTAACATGCCTGTGTCTGTTTGAGTTTCCATTGCTCCACAGCCAGACCCAAATTTGTCAGGCTTCTACGTTTATGCCAGAATAGTGGATGTAAAATGGTAATTCTCTGTGTTCATAATTTTCATTTCCCTGATTACCAACAAAATTAAACATATTTTCAAATGCTTATTCGCCTTCGGGTTTCTTCTGTGAAATGCCCGTTCACATCTTCTACCTGATCTTCTATTGTTTGTTCATTGCTATCCTAGTGATTCTCAGGAGTCCTTTATCCATTTAGGATAATGGTCATTTATTGGTTACGTGTAGTAAATATCTTCCCATTTAACCCTTGTTTTTTCACTTTGCTTTTCTTGGTAGTCTTTGGAACGACAGAACATCTTTATCGTAATTTAGTCAAATATTTCATTCTTTTCCTTTTGTGGTTTGTGCTTTTGGTGCATTGGTAAAGCAATCCTTCCCTACCGAAGGTCACAAAGATAGTCTATATTTTCTTCTGAAATATTTGAAGTTTGCATTTCACATTCAAATCTCTATCCATTTGGAATTGATTTTTGTGGTGTTCTGAGTTGGGAAATTGATTTTTTTTCCGCATATGGATAACCAATAGTTGCACCATAGTCCATCTTCTTCGACTTGTCTACAAGGAAAGCTCCATCATATATACTTGACATGCACTTAACATACCCATGGGTCTGTTGCTGTATACTCCGTTCTCTCCCACTGGCCTTATTAAATCAAGGTGCAACTTCTAATCACTATGGCTTTATAAATCTTGATGTCTGAAATGGTAAGTCCTCTGCCTTGTCATTCACGGGTGTCTTGGCTATTTTTTTCCTTTGAATTTTACAATCAACTTGTCCAGTTCCTTGAAATATACTATTGGAATTTTATTGAATCTATAAAACTATTTAAGGAGGACTATCATCTTTACAATATTAAGTCTTCTCACCTATGAATATGATATCTCTCCACATGTAGATCTTGAATACCTTTCAATAATTTTCCCCAAAAATATCTTGAACATTTTTCATTAGATACATTCTTGTGTCTCTTATATTTTATTTTGCTATTATACATGATATCTTTTGAACTATGATTTCTAACTGTTGTTGGCAAACACTAGGTTTGAGCCTCATTAATTCTAGTATTTTGTCTGTAGACTTTTTTGGATTCTCTATGAGCACAGTCAAAGCATCGTAGAATCATGACATTTTGTTTTGTTTTGTTCTTATTCATTAGCTTTTCATTTGATTTTCTTGTCTTTTTGTACTGGCTCTGGTTGGGAGGTTGAGACCTCCAACACAATGCTGAGTGAAAGTTGTGACAGAAAGCATCCTGTCATGTTTTCCTGATTTTAAAGAAAATTACTCTACATTTTAACATATGCTGTAGGGTTTTGGTAATAGCATTTTATCAGGTTAAAAAAGTTTCTTTCTGTTTCTAGTTTGCTAAGTATTATTTTTTAATGGTTGTTAAATCTCCCAAAGACATTTATTGGGATGATCTGTTAATATGGCAACAATCATTTATAGATTTTCTAATATTAATTGATCCTTAACTTCCTGGGATAAACCCAACTTGGTCATGATACATGCTTATTTATTCAGTTAGTTATTCAGTAATTTAATAGTGTTTATGAGTTTTACAACTATAATAATGAGAAGTATTTGAATTATAATCTTTCTTTCATGTAATACCCTTGTCCACTTTTGGATATCAAGATTGTAGTAGTCTTATAAAATTCATTGGGAGGTGTCTCCTTTTTTCCAATTTCTGCAACTTTAGAATGATATGTTCCCTGAAACCTTGGTGGAAGTCATCTATAAAACAATCCATACCTGGCATTTTTCTTTCTGGGATGATTTTAAACTTCTAATTCAATTTATTTAAATTAGCATAGAACTATGCAGAATTTCTGTTTCTTTTCAGTCACTTTTAGTAAGTTATATTTTTCTAGGAAAATATCCATTTAATCTAAGTTTAAAATTCATTAGCATACACTGATTCATCATACTGTCCTGTTATATTTTTAATATGCCCCATTAAATTTTTCAGTAGCCTTTCACAGGGGTTGTTATCCACCCTTCATTTACAAATGAAGAAACAAAGGCTCAGGGAAGGGGAGTCACTCACCCAGGCCACATGTTCAGAAAGTGACAAACTCAGGATTTAGAACATGATATTTCTAAATTGCAAATCCATGCCATATCTACTGTACCTTGTTAGACCTTGAAAAATGTGTAGGATTTGGACAGACATTGATGGGAGGCACAGGCATTCACAGCTGAGGGATAGCAAATTTGAACATGCAAGTGAGCAAGTAAGGAGGACACAGAGAAGTCTGATTGGGCTGGATCCTCAGCGGCTGAGGGGGAAGGGAAGATGTGGGTGGCCATGGGGCAAGTCTTGCTGTCCGGTCTTGTGATGTATACACAGAAGCAGGAGACACAGACCCTGCCCCCAGGAGTCTCAGCATCCAGTTGGAGAGACGTGACCGACTTAGGGGAGTCAAGACCAGGCTGGTTGTCATATGGATGATGTGGACAATTAGTGCTGTCGGAGTTCTGGGCAGGGAACTCTCCGAACTCACTAGGCAGGGAAGACGTCCATAGCAAAATGGGGTTTGAATGAGATTAGAAGGGCTTGACTGACAATGAGGGGGTTGAGGAGCACTCAAGGTAAGCACGAGGTATCCCTGTACCTTGTAGGAGGATGAATATTAATTTAAAAAGACAAAGAAAGAAAATAACAAGTTTCAGTGAGGATGTGGAGAAACTAGGGCCCTTGTGTATCATTGGTAGGAATGTAGAACGGTATAGCCACTGTCGAAAACAGTATGGCAGTTCCTCAAAAACTTACAGAATTACCACGTGATACTGCAACTCTACTTCTGAGTATATACCTGTGCTATTATGATAGATATATTGCTTTTCGTCCACGGTTGCTTGTTCATAACTCCCATAGCCCTTGTAAACAAAATCTCTCCTTCTGACCTCCTCCTGCCCAGGACAGGACTCTGATTGTGGGTCACACATAAGATTCCATTCCAGAGAGGGTCCTGCTCCATACCCTGGCAGAAGGAATGCTGTGCAGAGAGGCCCAGAAGAATCTAAACAGACAGGCCTTGGGTTTAAATCATACCCTTTTTGTTCAACCACATTTCAGTCATGTCTATCCAATGAAGTTTTCATAAAAGGCCCAAGAACACAGGGTTCAGGGAGCTGCCGTAGCTGAACATGTGGAGGTTCCCAGAGGGTAGTGTTCCCAGGGAGGCCACGGAAGCTCTACGCCTCTTCCCACATACCTCGCCCTACACATCTTATTATCTGTATCTTTTTTAATATCCTTTGTAATAAACCGGTAAACATAAGTAAATGTTTCCCTGAGTTCTGTGAGCTGCTCCAGCAAATTAATCGAACTCAAAGAGGGGTCATGGGAACCCCAACTTAAAGCTAGTCAGTTGGAAGTTCCAGAGGCCCAAACTTGCGACTGGTGTCTGAAAAGGGAAGAGTCCTGGGGACTGAACCCTCACCCTGTGGGATCTGATACTATCTCCAGGTAGATAATATCAGAATTGAACTGGAGAATACCCAGCTGGTGTCCGCTGCGAGATTGCTTGCTTGCTTGCTGGTGGGGAGAAATCCCCACATATTTTGTGGTCACAGAAGTCTTCTGTGATTGTTATGTTGGTGTGAGAGAAGAGGAAAAACAGTTTGAGTTTTTTCCTCAAACAATTCCCAAAATAATTGAAAGTAGAATGATAGTTACCAGTGGCTGGGAAGGATGTGGTGGTGTGGGCGGATAAGAGAGGTATATTAATGGGTACAAACATACAGTTATATGGAAGGAAGAAGTTCTAATGCTTGATAGCAGAGTAGGGTGACTAGTTAACAGCAATGTATTACGTATTTCAAAACATCTAGAAGACAGGATTTGAAACATTCCCAACACATAGAAAATGATAAATGCTCAAGATGATGGCTATCCTAAATACCCCAACTTGATCATTACACATTCTATGCATGTAACAAAATATCACATGTATGCCATAAATATGTACAAAGGTTATGTATCAATAAAAGAGAATTGAAAGCAAAAACTTGAACAGAAATTAGTATACCCATTATTCATAGCAGCATTAGTCACGATAGCCAAAAGGTGAAAACAACCCAAGTGTCCATCACTAGATGAGTGGATAAACAAAAAACGGTATATACATATTATTCAGCCTTAAAAAGGAAGGAAATTTTGACACATGGTACAACATGGATGAACCTAGAGAACATTATGCTAAGTGAAATAAACCAGTCACAAAGGACAAATACTGTATGATTCCACTTGCATGAAGTTCATAGAGTCATCCAGTTCATAGAGGCAGAAAGCAGAATGGTGGTTGCCAGAGGCTGGGGGCCTGGGGGAATGGGGAATTATTGTTTAACAGGTGCAAAGTTTCAGCTTAGGGAAAATGGAAAAAGCTCTGAAGATCAACGGTGGTGGTGGCCGCACAACAACGTGAGTGCTCCTACTATCACTGAACTGTGCATTTAAAAATGGTTAAAATGGTAGCTTTTATGTTATGTATATTTTATCACAATTTTTAAAAAGTGAATATAAGGTAAGTGTGTTACATCTTATGAGTGAGTGTCTGGGGACACTGACATCCTGAGAGGCCATGCCTTCTATTGCACCCATCTGGATTCAAGCACAGAAAGAAGGCCATGAATGATGGAGAAAACCTAGCACATCCTTTCTTACTTGTGTTTCCTCCTGGCATTAGCCAACTGCTTATGCTGAAAATGATGACATAGATGCCCAGGGAAAGATAGGGCAACCCACAGTTCCTTCCTGTCCTTCCTTACTCACCATGAAGCTAAATGCAGAGTGTTGGTAGAACAAGCATGTACCAAGAAGTGAAGTAAGCACAACTGAGTTAGTTCTGTGCAGGACTTCCACTATCTTGGTAAGAATGAAATATAAGTTTATGACAAGCTATAAAATATAAATTGTGTGATTTTGAAGGTCCTACATGTGAGTTAAATACTCTTACATTTGAATTTAAAACTTGCATTATACAATATAAAGGTAAACAATAAAATTTATGGTAATAATTTAAAATTGTTCTTTACTTAGTATGATGTTAAATATCATATAAAAATACCATGATGAGGCCAGCATTACTCTAATATCAAATCCAGGTAAAGAACATTGTGAGAAAGGAAAACTGTAAACCAACATCTCTCATGAACACAAAAATCCTCAAAAAATATTAGCAAATCAAATCTAACAATGTATAAAATAAATTATGCACCATGACCAAGTGGGAATTATTCCAGGTATGCAAGGCTAGTTCAACATTCAAAATTCAATCAACGTAATCTACCGTATCAATGGGCAAAGGAAGAAAAATTATATGATCATATCATTGATGCAGAAAATGTGTTTGAAAGAATCCAATATCCCTTTATAATACAAACTCTCAGAAAACTAAGAATAGATGAGAACTTCTTCAACTTGATAAAGGACATCTACCAAAAAAGAAAAGAAAGCAAAACAAAACAAAACCCATAGATAATATCATAGTTAATAGCGAGAGACTAGACACATTCCTCTGGCGATTAGAAACAAAACAAGAATGTCCTCTCACCACTTCTATTTAACATCATACTGGAAGTGATGGTTACTTCAATAAGAGAAGAAAAAATAATAAAAGATATGCAGTTTGGAAAGGAAGAAATAAAACTGTCTTTATTTGCAAATGACATGATTGTAGAATATCCCACAAAATTTTAAAAAAAAAAGTTCTGGAACTAGCAAGTGGGTATAGTAGAGTTTCAGAATACAAGGTCAATACACAAAAGTCAATTGCTTTCCTATATAGCAGTAATGAACAATTAAAATTTTAAATTATAAAAATAATACCATTATATTATCACCAAAAAATTGAACTACTTAGGTATACATCTAACAATATATGCAGAAAACCACTGATGAAAGAAATCAGAGAAGCTCCACAGCTGAAAAATATATTTGACATGAAAATGTTACTAAGTAATATTAACAATAGATTAGACTTTATAGAACAAAGATGAGTATAATTGATAAAGCAGAATAGAAAGTGTCCAAACAGAAGCACAAAGAGAAAATATGACTGTAGGAAAAGAAAAACAACAAAGTCTCAGTGACCCATGTGACAATATCAAGAGATCTAACACACATGCAATTGGAGCCCCAGAGAAAAGGGGGGGACTATTTGAAGAAATAATGGCTAAAATTTTTCAAATTGTATGAAAATTATTAACTCACAAACACAAGAAGCTCAAAAAACCCCAAGAAGGGTAAACACAAAGAGAGCCACAAGCAAAGCACATCCTAACCAAATTGTTCTTAAAAAGGTAATTTAAAAATCTTAAAAGCAGCCAGAAAGTAAAAGACACATCTCATGTAGGAGAACAAAGATAAAAATGAAAGAAAACATCTCATTAGAAGCCATGAAAACCAGAAGACAGTGTATTGACATTTCAAATTTTCTTAAAGGGAAAAAAAATTATAAACATAGATTCTATATGCAGCAAATATCTCCCCCCCCCAAAAAAAAAAAGATGTAGACAAATTAAAGACATTTTCAGACAACAAAAGTTTGGAAAATTCAACACCAGCATACCAGGACTATATTAAATGCTAAAGAAAGTATTTTATGC
Source organism: Daubentonia madagascariensis (assembly GCA_023783475.1). Lineage (NCBI taxonomy): Eukaryota > Metazoa > Chordata > Mammalia > Primates > Daubentoniidae > Daubentonia > Daubentonia madagascariensis. The sequence goes on from JAKFHU010000117.1 coordinate 8,133,147, forward strand.
TGAAAGAAAATGATGACAAATGGAAACTTGGATCAACACAAAGAAATTAATAAAGCCATTAATGGTAAATAGGTGGATAAATATAAAATATTGAGAAATTCTGTTTCCACATGGGATGTTGTAACTCACAACAGAATGCTATTCCCATGCTAAGAATGAGTAAAAGCCAAATAATTCACAAAATCATAACTTTTTTCTTCAGCCCAACATAGATCTGAGTTTATGGGCTGTGATAGGCAGAATTCAAAGATGCCTCTGCCAAGATTCTTAACACTTGGTTATTCAAACATGAATCTAGGTTCTGCTGTGAAAAGACTTTGCAAATGGAATTAAGGTTACTAATCAGCTAACCTTAAAATAGGGAGTTTATCCTAGATTATCCAAGTGAACCCAATATGATCACATAAGCCCTTAAAAGCAGGAAAGGAAGACAGAATATGAAGTCAGAGAGATATACCAGACATAAGGGGAAATGCAGGCAGCCTTTAAAATCAGAGACATGCCTCTGGGTGACAGCTAACAAGGAAACAGGGACCTCAGCCCTATAACCACAGGGAAATTAGTCTGGTCAGCAACAGGAAAGAGCTTGGAAGAGGATTTGACCCCAGAGCCTCCAGAAAGGACCTCAGCCTTGACACCTTGATTTTGGCCATTGAAACCCAGAGCAGAGAACAGCTGAGCCACACAATGCCCAAACTTATGACCTACAGAACTGTAAAATAATAGTTGTTTTAAGACACTGTATTTGTGCCAATTTGTATGGCAGTAATAAAAAACTTAAAAATACAAAGTAAACAGGTGACTGGAATTACAAAAACTGACAAGTCCCTTTGAAGAGAGAAGGACGTATGAATGATTTCACCTTTTGAAGAACTTGAGTGAAGATGCAGACACCATAATATGTGGAATGAAGAAAACAGCTAATTTTTTAAAAATGGGTTCTTAAAGATCGAGTGTAGTCTAGCATGAATTTGGAACCCCTAGGAGTCCCAGACACAAAAATAAGGTAAAGGAGCCCATCACTGCAGAAATTTGAAATCTGTGGTGCACTGAGGGTACAGCACCAACAAAACCCAACTAAACTCAACTCCTCACTAGCTATGACTCAAACTATCACACTGATGTCTTGAGAGAAGAATAGGTGTGCTCATTTCTGGGCATAAATACCATTTACCTCAGTCTCCACTGTTATGCACACAATGTTCAGAATTTATTCAAAACTATGAGATACAAAAACAAATCAAGGGGAAAGCAGTCAGTTAAAAGAACCAGATTCAAAGATGACTGAGAGATTGGAATTTTTAGACAGATTTCAAAATAACTATGTTAAAATAACTATGTGAAAGGATCTTTAACATAGAGAGGTAGAAAACATGCTTGAATGGATGAGAAACTCAGCAGAAAGAAGGAAACTAAGATAAAGAGTACAATGGAAGTACAGGAAATAATTTTACAAAACACAATCAGAGATAAAGCATTGCTTTGATGGATTTGTCAGCATACTCATAGAGCAGAAGAAAGAATCAGTGAACTTGAAAATAGGTCAATCAGCAGAAATTATGCAAACTGAGAAACAAAGAAAAACAGGGGAAAGAACAGAGCATTCAAAAACTGTGATCTAACATACATATAATTGGGGTGCCAGAAGAAGAACAGAAAAAGATAGGAATAAAAAAATATTTGAAGGTATAACAGCCAAGAATTTTCCAAATTTAATAAAAGACAAGCCATAAATCCAAGAAGTTCAGAGAACCCTATACAGAAAACACACACACACCACCTAGAAACATCATAGTTACGCTGCTGAAAACCAGAGATTCAAAAATCTTGAAAGCAGCCAGAGAAAAAGAAAAATTATATACAAAGCAACAAAGATGATAGCTGATGATAGATGATATCTCTGATGTAACTCAAATACACTTACTTATATATGTATATATAATATTTATATATATATATATAGAGAGAGAGAGAGAGAGTGTGTGTGTGTGTGTATATATATAGAGTGTGTGTGTGTATATATATATATCAGGTAGTGATAAGCTCTATGAAAACATGTTGAGTAGGCAGGGACTGGAGATGAGAGGGCTATAGTAGAAAGGATGATCGTGGAAGACCTCTCTAAGGAGGTACCATTTGAGCAGAGATCTGAATAAAATGATGGAGTGAGCCTTGCTAATAACTATCAAGAGAATGCTCCAGTCACAGAGAATGGTAGATGCAAAGGCCCTGGGGTAGGAAGAACGTGATGTGTTCAAGAAACAGTGGACAGGCTGGTGTGGCTGGAGCAAAATGAGTGGTGGGGAGAGAGGTACAAGGCAAGGTGTGAGGAGCTGGTAGGAGGAAGACATTTAGAGTACAGAGTGCCCTCCCCCACCAGGGCACATTCAGCCATGTCTGGAGACATTTTTGATTGTCACAACTGCGGAGGGGGTGCTACTGACTAAACATTCTACAATGCACAGGATAACCCTCACAACAAAGAATTATCCGGTCCCAAATGTCAATAGTGCCTAGGCTGAGAAACCCCGGTCTCTAAGCCATGGCTGGGAGCTAGGTTTTCATTTTCAGTGTTAGGGGCATTCATTGCAGGGTTTAGAGCAGGAGAGTAACGTAATCTGATTTATATGATCTTAAGAAGATCACTGGGGCTGCTTGGTAGGGAAGAGGTTGTTGTAGGGATAAGGGTTGCAAGTAGAATCAGAGACTAGGAAGAGGGATCCCTGAAGTCCAGAGACATGATGGTGACCTTGATAGGGTGGGTTACAGGAAGGCATGAGAGGTTGCCACTCACACAAGATGTTGCTGAAGGAAACAGATTCCCATCCTAAAAAGAGGCTCAAGTGGATGCAAGCTTTGCCCTCCAACCTCAGAAAGACAGTCACATGGACCAGATGTTGGAACCATCCTGTGGGGTCCCAAGGAACCGTGAACGTGGGTAAGTCCAACAAGGAAAATGCTTTCTGTCAGCTCTGACCAGTGATAGAGCTTCCTGGTGGAGGTAGGCACCCACGACTTGCATGGCTGTTGTATAGCCTTCGTTATCAAAGAGACCTGGATTAAACCCTCCCTCTTCTGCTATGACCTTGCTGCCTTGGGCCACTGGATGTTTTCTGAGCCTCAGTTTCCCTCTCTGTACATCAGGACCAATATCTTCATCATTGCATTGTCATGGGAATTTAGTACAATTGAGTATATAAAAAACCAGTCTGTGCCTGGCACAAAGTAGGTGCTTAATAAAAGGGAGTAATGATGTCAGTGATGGTGGTGGTGGTGGTGATGGTGGTGACTGTGTTGACGATGCTGACGAGGACGTTGTTGATGATGAAGATTTTATTGAGTGTTGTTCTCTCTTCCCACCAGAGAGCTTTCCTAAGAGCTGCACCCGCAACTTCCATTTCATTGTCCCCTCTTCCCCAGCGATCTACAAGAGAGGGGTGAGAAATGTACATTAGCAGGACAGATGGACATGCCAGCCACATGGGCATTCTGCAGCGGAGGGAGCAGGGGAATAGGATTCCAGGAGACGACTGGCAGCCTGTGCCCCAACCAGAACCAGGATACTGAATGTGGTCCAGGAGACGCTGACATCAGAGCACAGCCCTAGAGCTTAATCCAGGACGTCCCCTCACAAGGTGAGGGGGTGTAGAGAGTCTTCCTTACCTATATCCATTAAAAATTTTTAAATAATACACTCGTAGTGGATGCTCATCGCAGAAAATTTGGAAAGCATAAAAATAGAAAAGAAAATTAAAATCTCCCACCAGAGATAACAACTTGTTGGTGTTTTTGCATGTGTCCTGGGTTTTATTAGTCCCATATGTATATAAACAAAAGTTGGAATGTACTTTACATCCAGTTTTATATGCTGCTTTATGTCTAGTTTTGAATTTATAAGCATTTTCCCAACATAAATTACTTTTGAAGGTTTCACTTTGAATGGCAGCACACTATTCCATTATAATTATTTTTCACCCATAATTGATTTTGCTAATCTGCCAATGTTAGGCATTTAGATGGTCCCCAGCATTTGGCTGTCATACGTGATTCTATGATGACCAACTCTGCATGTGGGTCTTTGTCTCCATCTCTGATTATTTCCTTATGACAGACTTCTGGTCTCATCAGGTCAAAGGGTATGGGCATTTTAAAGGCTTTTGGTACACATTATGAAATTGCCCTCCTGGAAAGCTGGCCTGGGCACTCCCCACCTGGGGTCTGAGAATGTCCTCAGTGGGTTTCTGAGGCCTCCCTCCCTCGTCTCTCCTCCTTCAGCGTCAACTCTGCCTTTCCTGCCCCAGCCTCTCCTCCCCAGTTCCCTTTTGAAATACAACAGAAAAGGATTTTATTCTGAAATATTTAATTATGTATTTATCTGAAAGTGTTTTTAAAAGTCAACATAATTACTCTAGTCCCATTAGTGTAATTGGCAGCAAATTATGCATCTAGTGTGAAGTTAGGGGTGCTTTGCTGGCTGGCGCTCAGAGAACTGCCCAGCTCCCCTCCGAAGGGCAAGGCTGAACCGTGTGCTCTGCGGTCCTTAGATGGTCCCCGGCCACCTGAGCCCGAAGAGCTGCCCACTCTTTGACTCAACCTTGCCAGCTTCCCTCGCTCCTGCCCCGCCATCCCCTCCTCACTGTGCCTCCTGGGGTCGCCTCCCAAATAAACCACCTGCGCTTTTGGAGGAACCCACCCTCAGACAGTGGGGATCACTCCAGAGCACAGCAGCGGGGTGGGGTGGAGTGGAGGGTTTGGGAGATGCTCAGGAGGGGATGCAGTGGGGGGAGCAGGAGAAAGAGGTCAGCGCGACCTAGATTGGTCGGCAAGTGAATGGTGCTCTCTTCCCGCCTCCTCACACACGTGTGTATATGTACATATGTACAAAAATTGTGTATACATCCATCTAACCAACACCCTATTAAGATACACCACATTTCCATTACATCAGTAATGTCCTTTGTGCCCAATTATAATCAGTCCCCATCCTCTGGCAATCGACTTTCCTCCACTTTAGATTAGTTTTGAAAGTTCTAAAATTTCATATGAATGGAATCACATAGTAGGTTTTTGGTTTCTTTCACTCAACATTTCACAATGTTCTTGAGATTTTTATATATATATATATATATATCTTTATTAGTAGTTCTTTTTTATTGCTCTGTGACTGTTCATTTTATTCATGTGCCACGATTTGTTTATCCATTCAACCTCTGATGGACAACTGAGTTGTTTCTAGGTTGGGACTATTATATATTACAATGCTATGAAAATATTTGTATAAGTTCATTTGTGGACAAAGATTTTTATTTCTTTTTGGTGAGTACTTAGAAGTGAAGTTGCTGGACTGTAGGGTGGTTGTACCTTTAACTTTATAAGAAACTGCCAAATTGTTTTCCAGAATAGTTGCACCACTTAACACTCCCAGAAGCAATGTATGAGAATTCCTGTTGCTCCACATGCTCAGCAATACATAGCATTGTCAGACTTTTTAATTTTAGCCATGACTCCTATTTCGTGGTATTTTCAATTTATATATCCCCGATTACTGATAACATTAGCATCTTTACATGTGTTTATTGTCCATTCGTATCTTTTTTGTGAAGTATCTGTTCAAGTAGTTTATCCATGTTTCATTGAGTTGTGTTTTATTTGTAGTTCTTTATATATTGTATATATTGTACATAAAAATCCTTTGTCAGATATATGCATTATCCCTATTTCCTCCCAGTTTGTGACTTGCATTTTCATTTTCTCAGTGGTTTCTTTTGAGGAGCAAATGTTTTTAATTTTGGTGTAGTACATTTTACCATTTTTTCTATCTTTTTTTATCTTTTCTTGTCCTCTCTAAGAAATCTTTCCTACCCCAAAGTCTCAAAGATATTCTTCATTTTTTTTAATCTATAAGGCTTATCACGTTAGCTTTTACAGTTAGGTCTATGATCCACCTCAAATTAATCTTTGAACGCGGTGTTAGGTAAGGGAATGGGTGCACTATTTTTTCTATATGGATATAAAATTTGTACGGCATCATTTGTTGTAAACACTATCTTTTTCCCCATTGAATTATATTAGAGTTATTGTCTAAAATAGATTGATGATTATTTGTATGGATCTTTCTCTGGAATCTCTATTCTATTGATCTATTTGTCCATTTTTATCGTGTTTTGATGATAATAGCTTTGGAGTTAGTCTTGAAATCAAGTACATGTCCTCTAAGTTTGCTCATCTTTTAAAAGACTGTTTTAGCTTTTATATGTCTTTTACATTTCTGTATATCTTTTAGAACCAGCTTGTTCTAAAAACTGGATTTTGAGGTTGAATCTGTGGGTCAAGTTTGTGAGGATTGTCATCTTAACAATACTGATTCTCCCAATCCATAAACATGATATTTAAGTCTTCTTAAACTTAAACTTCATGTACATTGGTTTAAGTATTCTCTAATTTGTCTCTGCATTGTTTTACAGTTTTCAGCATCAAAGTCTTGCACGTTAAAAAAAAATCATTCCTAAATGTTTTATTGTTTGAGGTTATTGGTAATTTGTATTGCATTTTCTTAATTTTATTTAATCGTTGTTTGTTATTAGTATATTAGTTTCATGTTGTGCTTTCATTTATATCCTGCAACTTTGTTAAATTTTGTCATTATCTCTAGGGTTTTGGTTTTTTTTTTTTAGATTTTTAGGATTTCGTACAAAAACCATCATGTTGTTTCTAAATAATGAGAGTTTTACTTCACCCTTTCCAAACTCTAAGCCTTTTATTTCTTTCTTTTCTTATGAAAGTGGCTAGTACCTCCAGTAAGATACTGACTAGAAGTGATTTGAATGAACACCCTTGAATCATTCCTGATAGGATGATATGTTCAGTCTTTAATAACTAAGCATGGTGTTAGCTATAAGTTTTCAATAGTTGTCCTTTATAAGATTGAGGGACTCCCCTTCTGTTCTTACTTTGCTGAGAGTTTTGTCATGAATAACTATTGAATTTTGTCAGGTGCATTTTCAGCATCTATTAACATGATCATATAGTTTTTCTTCTTTATTCTGTTAATGTGGTAAATTAATTTGGTTAATTTCAAATACTGACACATCCTCACATTCTTTAGATAAACTACATTTGGTCATATTATCCTTTTTAAATATTTCTGAATTCAATTTGCAAATATTTGTTAACAATTTTTGCATCCATATTGAGTTATATTGTTTTTTTCTTTTTCTTTTTTTCTAACGTCCTTGTCAGAGTTTTATATCAAGGTCATGATGGCCTCATAACAACTTGGGAAGTGTTCCCTCTCCTATTACCTGAAAGAATTGATATCACATTAGTATAATTTATTCCTTATGTGTTAGATAGAATTCAACAGGGAAGCTATTCAAGCCTGGAGCGTTCACTGTGGAAAAGTTTGAAATTATAAATTCAATTTCTTTAATAGATATAAGGCTATTCAGTGCTTTTATTTCTTCTTCTGTTAGTTTTGATAAATTGTGGTTTTCAAGACATTTGCCTACTTCGCTGAAGTTGTTGAATTCATTTGCATAGAATTATTTATTATATTCTCTTATTACCATTTTAATGACTGTACTATCTTAGTGATGTCCCCTTTACCTTCCTGATATTGGAAATTTTTTTTGTTTTCCCTTTTTTTTGTTGTTATTGTTGTGGTTGCCGTTTAGCTGGGGCTTATCAATTTTATTAATCTTTTTAGATAACCAGCTTCTGGCTTTGTTGGTATTCTCTGTTATTCATCTGTTTTCTATTATATTGGTTTCTGTTCTTCTTTCCATACCTTCTTAAGATACTTCAATCATTGATTTTAAACTTTTTTTCCTCTTCTAAAATAAGGATTTTAACTTCTATAATTCACTGTAAGAACTCTTTAGTTACATCTTACAAATTTTGATACATTAAGTTTTTACTGTCAGTTCAAAATGTTTTCTAATCTCTCTTATGATTTCCTCATTGATCCATGGGTTAGACGTATGTTGTTTAATTTCTAAATATGTAGCGAGGTTTCCAGATGCATTGTTGTTATTGATTTCTAATTTAATTCCATTGTAACCAAAGAAAATACTTTGTATAATTTCAATTCTTTTAAACTTACTGATATGTGTTTTATAGCCCAGCAATAATTTATGGTGGTGAATATTCCACATACATTTATAAAAAAACATGCAATGGGCAATTGTTGAGTGTAGCATTCTGTTCCTATCACTTATTTCAAGAGCATTGTCTGTTGGGACAACGCCGAGCCTCCCACCGTTCAGCCTTCCCAAGCCTGTCAGTGCCCATCACAAGGGGTACGTCTCTTCCAAAGCCACACGACTAACGAGAGTTCTTTACAGGCCCGAGAGAGTTGCAGACACACACGCATGTGGGCACCTGGACACAGAGACATGCAGACCTCCAGGGCAAGAGAAACACTTAGCACACATCTACAAAGAGGAAGTAGGAAACATAGAGACAAATAGTTCAACGAAAGCACTCATGAACCAACCCTATGCAGACACTCAGACACATACAGAGAATCAGAGCCACAAAGAGACGGACAGGACACACAGACAACTCAGACACAGACACTCAAAGACATCCAGTCACACAGGCACAAGCGCAGCAACACCTGGGCCCAGGTAGATCCCGGACCAAGACCAATTGACACAGACATATGCATCCACATACACAAACATATAAGAACCAGTGATTTAAAAAAATCAACAAAACATACAGATATGAGAAATAGACATAGAGCAGAAACAGTCACACAGACATACAAATACAAACCTTTACAGACAGGGAAATGGACACTGAAAGAGACACAGCCATGCAGCCATAGAGAACCCACCTATGGAAATGCTCAGGAACACCCTTATAATAGACACAAGGCTGTACCAGCTTGTGGAACAAATCACAGGAAGAAAAACAACTAGAAGAAGATGCATAAACACACACAAACACAACATGCACACTCATAAACACTAGGACATACCTAGACCCAGGGTCCTGTGCCTCACAGACATGGATGCCCACAAAAATGGCTGCAGCTGCAGACTCACACGGGCATGTATGAACACAGCACCACATATAGATATGAATTCATCCATGCAGAGATGTACAGACTCCAGCATAGTTTTCCACCTAGACACAAGACAGGCTCAGTAATGGCAGTCCCTGGGGGTGCAGCGGCATCCCATGGTGGGGTGGGGGTAGCGTTAACTTGGTGGATCTAGGACAGAGCAGGCAGCTTCCCAGCCCTGCCCCAGCCTTTCAGTGGGAATGACATGAAGCTGCAGTTGGTCTTCTCTGTTCTGGAGCTCCCCTGGGCTGCACCCCAAGAACCCTGTGTGGTCTGAACTGCTGGGGTTGTGGGGAGGAAGCTTCTGCCATCCAGGTGGAAGTGGCACAGTCACAGCTGCTCAGTGCCCTTTCCTCCCCCCAGGCCTGTGTCCTCATGCCAGGGCCCCTCAGCCCCACCTCCCTGGCCTGGCACTCCCATGGGGCCCAACGACCCTGTCCACTCCCTGCCTCTGAATCCAGTTGCGAGCCTGTGTGGAGTGTGTGTGTGTGTCCCTGGGCCTCAGAGGAGCCCTCCCTGACGCCCCCCACCCCATGCCATGATCCATCACTTGGGTTTAGTTTCTCAGTACCTGAGAGTACCTTGTTTCTTTTATTTGTTGACTTGTCTATTATTCCTCTCCTGCAACATTCAGCTCAGGGACCTTGTCTCTCACTTCCACTGCTATGTCCTCGGCATCTAGCCTGTCAGTGCCAACAAGCATCTAGGAATGTGCTTGACACAAAGTAGGGGCTCAGAACTACCACAGGTGGATTGAATGAGTGAATACAGAGATCTGGGATGCAGCTGCATATTTATACTCAGCCATACCCCACTTATCCAGAAGTCAAGTATCTGAGTATCTGGCGGCTTCAGCTACCTAGAACCAAACAATAAATTCAAAAGGCTCTGGAGCTACCAAATGCAAGCCAGAAAGGCCACGTTCCAGAACATAAATTTTATTATTATTATTATTATTAATTATCTTAATCAGAAGCTCTCCCTTCATGTCCTTACTCAGAGATCAGGGGCTCCTGTTCCAGACAGGGATCTTGCACGCCTGGTGAGCTGGTTGCCCACCCAGGGTGGGTCAGAGGCAGGTGTTAGGAGGGGTGGGGCTGCTAGAAGAAAGGACACTGACACCAGCGAGAAGAGACATCTGGGGCCCCAGAGACTGGAAAGCACTAGAAAGCAGATGACAGCACCCCAGGGAAGGGCAGGCTGCAGGTTGGGCCCCGAGTGCAGTGACACTGGGATGACCTGGGGCCAGAGCACATAGGGGTGAGAGTAAGACTTGGGACATGGAGCAAACCTTAAATTATGCTCCACAGTCTCCATTCCAGACACGGGAAGATGAGCTGCCTCTTATCATTCATTTTAAATAGCTTGATGCAATGCAGAAAAACAAGTAGAAGAGTAGAAACCACCTGTCTGTCATCTTACCTGCAGAGATGCTTCATGGGGAGCACGTGGTGGGGCAGGTGTTGGTTCTGCTCTTCCATTCCCGAGTCATTAAATGTGCTTCACAACCATTGCTTGATTGGCTGCACAGTGTTCCATCAGAAGGACACACAATGGGTTGCCGATCTCTTCCCCTATTGGACATTTGGGTGGTTTCCAAGTATTGGCTGTTACCTTTAACACTGCAGCGAACGTCCTTGCATGTAAACCTCAATACTCAGCCTTCATTGTGTTATTGTGCTTTCTGATGGCAGAACTGCTAGGTTAAAAAAAAAAAAGGTAAGCAATTTTAAGGCTCATGGTACATACTATGGAATTTATATATTCATAAGCTGAATATCAGGACACTTTCACATTTTAGATGCTAAATTAACCTCAGAATGGTGTGTACACCACTAAAGCTCTGTTGTTTGGAAGACTCATTCAGTTTGAAACCTCATTCATGGATTGTAACTGACTGGTAACAGGATCCTGGGTGGTTGGACTTCTACATATGTGTGTATGTGTTTGCATGTGTGTGTGCATGCATGTGTGTCCAACACCCCTCCCAGGTGCGTGGTGTACTTCTCACCCATCATGTCACTGGTGCTCTCCAACCCTCTGTGAAGTATACAAGGCATACATCTACCACTTCCCTTTTACAGGTGGAAAAACTGAGGCACAGAGGTCATATCTCATACAGCAGAGAGGAACATGAGATCCAGGGGCTCACACCTGGGTTCAAATCCTGGCTCCACCTCTGGGTGAGCTCAGCCTGTGTCTCCCCCTGCATCTCTGAGCCTGTCCTCTTGTGTAGAAAATGGGGACAGAGCACCTGCCTGGGGTGGAGATCAAGTGAGAGGCTGGAAGGGAATCGTCTGCACAACTGGGCACACAGTGGGTGCTCAAGCCACGGGAGCCATGGTCATTGTGAGGAAAGTTGGTTTCCCAAAGTCTCAGAGGCAAGACATGGGCCCTGTGTCCTAACCCCAAGTCCAGCACATGCCCTGAGCACACCAGGCCTTTGGGCCACATGCCTGAGGAGGAGAGACCCACATGTAGGGTGATCCGTGCTGAGCCCCCTGCTGAGACACCCCCTGCTGAGCACCAAGTGGAGACAGTCCCCCCACTCCAAGCCAACCTTCCACATGATACAGCCCAATGAGGCAAAGGCTGTCATCTTGTGGCCCACTGGGACTGGAATATTTTTTCACATTGAACTGAGCCTCATCCTGTCTCAATGTCCTCCCAGCCTGGTACCTGGACATCCTGCCCTTCCCCAGATCTTAGACCATGGAAACCAGGCAAAATTTGCTGATGGCAAGGATGAGAGAACCCTTCCTCCACTCAGGCCTCTGGGAAAGTTATTCCAGCTGCCAGGCCAGGCCATTCTGGGTAATGGATGCCTCTCTTTAATGCTGTCTGGGAGATGGGCCCCGCCTTAATCTGCTGCAGTGTCATTAGGAGAGAAAATGTTTGCTCCATGGGGCTCCCGATGGCCTTCAGAAACTGCAAGTTAAACACTAACCAGGAAGAACTGCTCAAACCTTAACCCTCCCCTTCCCAGCACAGGCCAAGGCCTCAGCCAGAGGCTCTGCAGGTCACTGGCCTGGACTCCCAGGGAGCCCCAGGTCCTGTTTCCAGGCCCTTCTCAGCCTGGAGAGCAAGTGACTGTGAGGGCAGAGAGACAATGGAGGGCAGAGAAGAATCCCTGAGGCTCTTGGTCCAGGACAGGGTCCCCCCACCCAGGGCTGGTTAGAGAGCAGAGCACTTAGAAACCTGGGTTGGGGGCTGGGTGACTTTGGGCCACTCCCTTAACCTCTCTGTTTCCTCCAGGGTGGGGGCTGGATGGGATCCATCCATCCAGGTAGAGCCTGGTGGTCTTCCATGAGAGGTGGGGCATGTCTTCGCCCCACCCCCAGGTCTCTGCACCAAAGCCTGCTCCCTGCTCAGACCACACGTGGCCAGGTGGAGAGGCCACCTGTGGGGCAGAGGGGAGCAGATGTCCTAGACAGAGAGGAGGGAGCCCTTGGTATCATGTGTCCCCTGGGTGCCAGCTCTGTGCTAGGGCTCCACACACACGGAATACCTGTGCCAGCCTCACCACCACCCTGTGAGGGGGGTGCCATTCCCCCCTCTCCACAGCTGACAACACTGGGGCTCTGAGGGGCAGAGGTACTTATCCAGGTTGAACCCAGATCTGCCCGATTCCAAACCCCAAACTCTTCCCTGTCGACCACAGGCAGAGAGCACGAGAGAGGGTGTGGCTCACCTTGCCCCCACCTCCCTGCTTGTGCACGGGCAGTGTCCCCTCTTCACCTGCCTTCCCCTCCTCTATCCACATCCTACCCAGCCCAAGCCGGCCGCCTCCAGGAAGTCCTCCCTGATGTCTGGCAACCAAACCCTGAGTGTGCCACCCAGCCAGGCCTCTAGTTGTTTGACACAGTTTTAGATTTTGCTGCCATGAGACCCAGACACAGACATGAGCTCATTTCATTATTTCACCAGGATAAGCCACATTTGCTGGGCACTGATTGGAGCCAGGCACCGTGGGGGCTGCAGAGGGGACAGGAGCAAACGTCCACTGAGCCCCGCGGATGCCCCTCCTGTGCCCAGGGGAGCCCACGTGTGGTCCCAGGCAGGCTCCTTGCCCTGTTTGGCAGATAAGGAAACTGAGGCCCAGAGAGGGGGAGGAAGTTGCTCAGGGTCACACCATGAGCCAGTGGCTGGGATTCAAACCCGGACTAGTTTCCACAATCCACACCCCTCCCCACATTACCTGCCCCTGAACTCTTTAAACCCCTCTGCTGGGGGCAGGATTGGCCCTTTAGCCTGGAGCCGTCTGGTCACACAGGTGGGGCTCAGCTGCCACGGCCCTGCAGGGACGGGGCGAAACAGGGAGCAGCAGCCTCAGGCCACCCCTCAGTGACATGCTCACCACCTCTGTTCACTCTCAGCCCGGCTTGCAGGCTCTGCCTCCACCTGGGGGCTCAGGGCCCCTTACCAGCCCTCTGACAACCCGCTCCCCAGACTGTCCCCAGGGCCCAGCTCTCACTGGAGAAGCCACAGGACACACATTAATCCATCTCCAGCTTCTGGCTCCAGATGTTCTTCCTCCTGCCTTCCCAGCTGTCCCCTGCCAGCTCAGTCCTCAGAGAAATATGAAAGGACCAGGCAGTGGTGGCTGGTCCCGGGCCATGGGAGGGTGCAGGCCTGGCCCTGGGACCGGTGCTGGTTGATAAAGCCCGTCCCTTGGAGCAGGTGGTGATGTGGTTCGGGGTGGTGTGGGTGTGCATGTGCACGTGGGGCAGCAAAGTCCTCTCTGCCCTCCCGGCCCTGGACTCGGGCTCTGGGGCAGGCCTGGGGCTGCTGGGGGCAGTTCCAGGTTTGCTGGCCGAGGGGAGGCCTACGTGGTAATGAGTGCCACCTGATGAACTCCGCTGGGCCACCACCATCCAGACTCTATTTACTCCGAGTCAGCCTCAGTTTGAAAGGAGTGGCTGACAGAGAGAAAATAAAATTCCAAGTTGCAACAACCAGGCAGGCTCCCCCAGATCAACTGGCAAAGTTCACACAGCCAATTAGCCACAGAGCCAGGACCAGCACTCAGGCCTGCGGACAGTTGTTGTGTCCTTGTGAGTTGGCTCTGTGTGTGTGTGCATGTGGGTGCATGTATGTATGTGTGTGTGCATGTGTGTGTGCACACGTGCATTGTGCGTGTATGCGTGTGCATGTGTGCATGTGCGTGTATATGCGTGTGTGTGCGGGCGCATGTGTGTGTGTTAGGGGGGTGCGTGGCTGTCCTAATTCGTCGTGACAGTCACTGTGCAGGTTGTAGTTTGACCCTCTGAGCCGGTGCCCCCTTCTCAGGGGACTCGCAGATCCTCAGCTGGTGGGCTGTGGGGGAGAGGGGAGGGGGCAGAAAGCCTCTTCTTCTCTATTTGGTTTTTAGATTATGGAACAAAAATTAAATTTAACCTCTTTGCAGGGAGGCAATTTTTCCTAATCACTCACCCTGCTGCACAGACCCCCACAACTTGGTTGTGTCTGATTAGATTGACTGGATGACAGTGGGTCCTTTTCTCTGCGAAGATCAGCCGGAGAGAAGGGGACCCTTTGAGGCCCGATGACTCCCCACCCCCCAAACAAGCCCCCAGGGCCGGGGGCGGGGGAGGAGGCATGTGGGGGGCCGTGTTGGGGCCTCCCCTGTCTCTGCTTCACTGTTCCTGTCACCGAGTCCCCATCAGTGTCTGCCTCTGTCTCTCCCTGTCCCCAGCTCTCTCCTGGTCTGGGCTCTGTGAGTCCTGCCTGAGCAGGGATGGTCACCTGCGCCCCTTCTCTCCTGCAGTAAGGACAGGTGGTGCTCTCCATGTGGAAAGGAGGAAAGAGGCTCAGCGTGAAGGGCTCAAGGTCACCTTCCACAGCAGCAGGGGCTTGAGCTGAGGGGTCACGTGGGCTGGACACAGCCCGAGTGCCCATGGAAGGGCCTGCAGGGCCAGGCGGGCCCAACCCGCTACGGGGCTCAGGGAGGGTCTGGCTGGAGGAAGGGGCTCTGGGCAGCCCCTCCCTCAGCCTGAGGGCACCTGAAGGGTCTGCAGTCCCTGTCCCTGCCCTCCAGCAGGAGCCTGGGGGCAGAGAACGCCTGGCCCCAGGCCCTTGCTCCTGCCCAGATCAGCCCACCTTCCCTTCTAAACTCTGGGCCCATCTTCAGCTTCTTCCTCCCTGCAGCCCCCTCCAGGGGCCCAGCCCTGCCTCCCTGATGTCTCTGCCCACCCTCCTGCCCCCCACCTCTGTCCCCTGCCCACACTGTCCTCACCCAGTCCTGGGCACCATCTTCTCTCCCCAGAGACTGTACAGCTGCCAGGTCTCCTGGGCCCAGGTCCCCCCTCAGTTCAAGGCTACAGCTGACACAAACACGCCATGCCCCCTCTCAAAGCCCTCCCATGGCTCCCCCCTGCTCTGAGGACTAAACCCCAACAACTCAGCGTGGACTACAAGGCCCTTGAACTGGCCACATGGGTCTCTCCAGCCCCATCTTGCCTTGTCTCGCACCCTGACCCCATAGGCCCAGCTGCTCACAGGCCTTTGCACGTGCTGGTCCGTCTTCCCGGAACACCCTCCCCCCCGGCTGCCCCCACCTCACACCAGCTTTCTTCACAGCTTCACTCGATGGTCAGTGACAGCTGGTGTGTATCGAGCGTTTACTATGCGCCAGGCACTGTGCTCTGGGCTCTATGCTATTATCTCATTTAATGCTTACAGCAACCCTGGGGGAATAACTGTTATCCCCATTGTACAGAAGAGGAAACTGAGGCTCAGAGACATGAGGCATCTGGCCACGGTCACTCAGCTGGGAAGTGGAGCTGGGATTTGAACCCAGGTCATTTGCACAATGTCATTTATCCCTGTCCCACCACCCTCTCCTTGGGTCAGGGGCCCCTCCTCCACACCCCATGTTTCCCCTACACAAGCACTTGCCTGACTGTTCTGAAACTGGCAGTTCCCCAGTCTCCCCATTGGGCCTGGGCTGTGAGCTCCTCAGAGCCACCTGGTCTCACTCTCTCTGAGCCCCAGAGCCCAGCATGGGACCTGGTGTATGGTAGGCTCGTGGTCAGGGTCTGCTGATGGTGAGCTCCAGTGGCAGCCCTGCTGGCTGCTAAACACCCTGCCACAACCCCAGCTCTGCCTGCCACCAATATCCTGGTTTGTAGAGCCTTTAAACCAAATAGAGTTTTATAGTTCATTTGACTTAATTGCAGCTGCCCTTTCTGGAAATCTCTTCCACAAATTGCCTGCAGAGAGGCTGGCAGTCTTCTGGTAATTCCCCCACCCCAGACCTCTCCCCACCACAGTGCCCTGGTTGCAGGTCTGGAGAGCATGAGTACACCAGGCCCAGGGGACAATCAGGGCAGGAGGATGTGGCCCTTTGGCTCTTGGATCAGCACAGATGGGGCCTCTGAGGCAGAGAGGATTGTCCCTGAGCCCTCAGTGCTGGGCCTGGCACAGAGCAGGAGTTCCGGGGTGAGGGGTGAACGTGGAGAAGCCCCTGTCACTTCTCTAGCCACACTTCCTGCCAGTCTCCAGGTGCCACACCCAGGCATGCCCAGCTCCTTGCAGTGCCCACCCACGCCATGGCCTCAGCTGGCCCTTCCTCTGCCTGTCATTTGTCTAATTCCTCTGCTCAGGTGTCACAACTCCAAGAAGCTTATCCTGACCCCCAGGAGAGGGTAGGGGCCCCTCCTCAGGGTGCCCACAGCCCTGGACTTGCCCCCTCTTAGTTCTTCAACCCCTGGGTCATGATGGCAGGTCCACCTATTATCCCCACCCCTAAACCCCACTAGACTAGAAACTCTTCAAGGGCAGGGACAGCTTTGGGACAGCCCCCAGAGCCCAGTGCGGAACCTCCCAGAGGAGGTGCTATCAGTGTCAGTGGGGTGTGGGGCCCTGGCCGTGGCTTCCCCAGGAGCACAGCGGTGGGATCAGCATCTAGGCAGGGGGAGGAGCAAGAGCTGGCCTTCCAGATGAACACCTACCTACTCATCGATCTTCTAACTATATGTCCTAAATCACTAGGTTTCTTGCACCATAAAAGTGGTGGCAAGGGTGGGGGTGGGGAACAATTCCAGGAAACCCAAGCTCTGGCCAAGGAGTTCAGAGACTCAGGGAGGGACTGGCGCCTGGCCCTCTGCCCGACTCATCCCAGGCATCTGCGGTCTACATCTATGGAAGTAGGTCACCATCAGAGCCCTGCCAGACATTGATTGCCCAACCCAGCCCCAGCACCCCCCCACAGCTGATGCCACATCACCCCACTTGCAGCCTCACTGGCCAAAGCCTGGATCAGCCCTGACCTGTAGCAGAAGAGTATGGGGGCTCCATCCCTAAGCCCTGGGGCTCCTCACCAATTCCTGCCCCCTAAGCCTTGTCCTCTATGCCAGACATCCTGTATACTATTGATAATCTCCCCACTCCAGCCCTCCACCCACTCATCACTCATTGAGTCCCCCACTCTGTGTCTTGCACCAGCGATACAGTGGTAAACAAGGCCAAGTTCCTGCCTCCTTGTTGCTGAAATTTCATTGGAAGAGACAGACAAGCAATAACAAGTGAAAAAATACCAAGAAAATTCATAACATGAAGGATCCTGGAAAGGAAATAGGACAAGGTTGTGTGATGGAAAGGCACTTCCTCTCTCCTTGTTCAGTTGCCATCACCTCCCACCTGGACCTTCCAACAGCCTCCCTGAGGGTCTCCTGACCCCCAGCCTTGTCCCCTGAAATCCATATCTGGCCATATCAGCTCCTCACTGAACACTTGTCAATGGCTCTAGGACATGGCCTTCAGGAGAAAAATCAAAATCCCCCAAGAAGGCTCACAAGGCCCTGCTCTTGCCCCTGCCCACCCCCAGACTCATTTAGTAATGTCACTTGCTTTTTAACTCTACACTCCATCCTTACAGGTTTAATAAAGCAGCTTGTGAACAGTCCCAGAGGTTAGAAATGCATCCTGTGCCCAGAGAACCATAGGCACACAAGTAAGAGGGGTTAGAGGCAAGAGGCAACAGCGATTTAGATCCTGCAGGACCTTGTGTGCCTTGCTGAGACTTTTAGGCCTCATGGAATGTGTCCCCTACCTGCCTTGTCTTCCCAAGTTGACTGTAGCTCCCTGGGATCATGGACTATGTTTTCTCCTCTCTTCTTTTAAACTCAGAAATGAGTAAAAATTTGATTGAGAGAAAAGACCAGTAAGGATGTGGCCTAATAACAGTACTATGTCCAGGGCTCAGCTGGGGAAGTTCATGGGAAAAGGAGTAATTTGATGTGATGTTAAAATATGGAGGCGTTATCAAGTGTAGCCAGAGCCAAGGGGGCCAGGTTCAAGGAAACCACTGAGATTGGCGAAAGCTGTGCAGAGCTGGGTTTCAGCACCACGGAGAGCTCCGAGGGCAGCTGGAAGGCTTTCTTCTTCAGACTTCTGGGGTCGCTCGTTTGCTTTTGTCTTCCGGGTGGAATTATCTACTTGCTACAGGAAATTTACTCTTGCAAACCCTACTTTGTGATCAGGAATGAGGGCATAGACTCTGGAGCCAGACTACCTGTGTTCAAATCCCAGATCTACCACGTGCAAGTTGTGTGAACTTGGCCCCATTTCTTTACCTCTCTCTGTGCCTTGGTTGCGTATTCATGCAGCAAATGAAGATAATAAGGCTACCTACTGGATAGGACTGCGATGAGGACTCAATGATATGGTGAGAATAAGCCAGCCAGCATAGATATTGGTACATGATAAGTGCTTTCAAAAATTAGATATCATTATCCCATGAGCTTACAAGCTTTTCTACATAACAGGGGAGGAACAGTGCTTCAGAAGACATTCATGTCCCCAGTGGTCTGTCAGCCTCATTAGGGGGTGTGTTTTGGGGGGAAGGATTTGGGGATATCTGATGGGGTAAGAAACGCCAAGCCAGGATCCTGATGCCAAATGCTTTTAATGAGTTGTATTACTTTAGGTGAGTCATATACCCTGTCTGGACTTCATTTCCCATGTAGAATGTAGAAATGAGGCTCCTTGTTTTATCTGCAAGGTAAGAATTTCTGTTCTCCTTTTCCTTTTCCTTTTCTTTTTCTTTTCTTTCATTTTATTTCCCCATCCTACCTTCCATCCATGAGAAAATATTCACGTATTGCTTAGCCAGTCAGAAATAAGATAATATATGTGGGATATTACCCTGTGTGGCATCTAAGGGCCTTTCCACCTAGCTGTCTCCGGGGCTTTGGCTCAGCCCTCCCGAGAGAGCACCAAGTGCTGAGCCATGACAAGAAGCGAGGCCTTTGGGAAGGCCATGGGGAGCACCTGTGGAAGGAGGTGGATGTCTTTGCTTTGGGCATGTCCAGTCTTTTAATCCCTACATTGAAACTCCCTTCTTTTCCAGGTTATGCTCAGGCTCCCTGGGCCCTCCACACTGATACACAGTCTCCCCTCCTGCTTGCTCCCTGTGCTTCACCCGCCTTCTCCACAGGCCACGATTCTTCCCTCCACGGAGCCTTGTCACAGCCATTCCCTTCAGCAGGAATGTGCGCTGTCACACAGGAGTCTTTCCGTTGCAAGGGGCAGAGACCCAACTCAATATGATTTAAATAAAGTGAAGAAACATAGGTTGAGGAAAGCAATTTATTGGCTCTTTCACCTGAAAAATCCAATCGGGCATGGCTGGGTTCAGGGAGTCAGATGATATTGCCAGAACCTTCTCTTCCCATCTCTCCTCTGGGTTTTCTTTTATATTGGCCATTCTCAGGTAGGTTCTACCCTCTAGGTCAGAGATGGCCACAGGAACTCCAGACTTATAGCACATGGGCTTATCACACTTCTTTGCTGATAGTTCAAGCAAAAGTCCCTTTATTTTCTCATATTGGCCTGGCTTGGATCATCTGCCCACCTCCTGCCCGAGCAGGAGTGACCAGGAGTGGAATTAGCCACGCCCGGCTAGCATGTCCTCTCTGGAGCAGGAGCTTGGGGTCAGCCCCACCTATGTGGACTGAAAGGGAAGTAGGAAATTGTTTCCCAGAGGAAAATTGGGGTGTGTTAACCGAGCAAGAAAGGAAGGATGCTGGGCAGATAAAACAAAACAGATGCCCATTCCCTCTCTTGTCTGTTTCCTTGGCTGACCCCTGCCCATGTCTTTAGGTTTCAGCTTATACGGCACCTACTTGAGGGAAAGCTCCATGATTTACTAATCTAAGCCAGGATCTTTCAACCTTTTTCTTTCCCTTTTAGCTCTTACTATAATAATAGTTAACATTTATTGAGTACTTTATTTATTGAGACACTGTTCTGAGTGTTTTACATGTATTAATAAATTTAGTTCTCGTAACAACCCTATTAGGTAGATACTTTATGATCTCAATTTTCTAGTCATGGAACTGAGGACTGGTGAAGCTAAGCAACTTGCTCAAGTTCTCACAGCCAGGATGTGGCAGGGGTGGGACTCCAGCCCAGGCAGTCACTCTTCAGAGCCCACCCTCTAGGAAGGCTGCCCACCTTCTCCTACGCATCGTCACACAACAAGCACACGCTGGCCTGCACTTCCGTGTAGTACTGATGTGACTATTGGCCGGATTCCTGCCTCCTCCACCACACTGTGAATCCCACAGTGGCAGGACGCTGTCTCGTGCTTTGTGGTGTGCCCAGCACCCAGTGCCCTGCGTAGCACAGAGTAGGACTGGGTGTCCTCTGGCACTTTTCCAGTGAGAATAATGACACTGTCCAACCCTGCCCTCCATTCAAGGGGGCTCTGGAGAGTCAAATACAAAATAATAAGGGGGTGCTGATCTCTCTCCTCCCCGTGAATTGCTCACTCCCTTTCCTGACCCTCCCTTCCACCCACCCACACCCCTCTGTCCCTCCCTCATCCTCCCTCCCTCACCCTCTCTCCTCTCGGCCTCTGTTCGGTACTGCCTGTCACCTCCCTCTTCCCGTCCCACTCTCCCGGCAAATTAAATGATAGCGTGGAACCTGGTTCATTTGCATGTGGCTCAGGGGCCTTAATGCCTTCGGCTGCATGTTCATTAAGTGTCTCTGTGTAGAGGGATGTAATGAACCAATTTTATTACAACTGTCATCTCTGCCCATCCCAGGGGGCAATTATGTATTCATTGGGAAGAAAGAGAGCCACAAACCTCAGCTAATAGTGCTTAGAGTTTGGGGGTGAGCAGGGGAGGAGGTCCTGGTTCTGACTCAGGGAAGGATCTGGCTGTCTGGGGCCCAAGCTCTGCCAGCGCTGGGGGTGGGAAGGCAAGGCTAGGCACAGCATCCCCATAGCTGTGAATGTCAGGAATCCCATTGGCTATGAGCAGAGTCCAATACTCCTGGGAGTGGTTATTACAAGGGTTCCCAAATTTATCTCTGTACCAAGCACTGTCTATAGAAGAGACAACTGGCTTGCCACGGAAGGACCACATTTTATTACATGTGCATACTACTGTGATTATAATGACAGAGAAATTCACTGAAAAGCATCCTGGGGAAGTGTTCCATGAGCATTTATCCATCTCGTCTTTCCTCGCTGAATCGCATCTGCGCAGTTTAGTGATAGTGATAGCATCAGCCACGTGCAGCCGGGCACTGGACTTGTGACTTACCTGCATTATCTCATTTAACCCACTGTGTGGGCAAAAATCCCACCTGTCTGTGGGAGGGTCTGGCCTGCAGGCCCCTATCCTTCAATGGCAGATGAGGGCCTTTGCAGAGCCCCTGGTGCATAGTAGGGTAACAATCACAAGCCCTCCCTCAATGCAGGGGCACTGGGCTGTCAGAGTCCCAGCTCCGTGAGAAGATGGGGTGGCTCAGGGAGGGCTGGAAGGGAGGAACTGGCCCCACCACGCTCCTGTCTGATGCCCACACTGTCTGCGGATGGGCTGCCCTGAGCAGAAAGAGGCCTCCTTGTGCTTTGCCAATAGGATGGAGCCTGAGATGGCCCTGGGCCCTCCTGATTCAGGGGATTTGGGGAGGGGGCGAGTGGAATGGGGTTCAGAGCAGGAGGAGGGCAGGGCAGATGCCACAGGGTCCTCACAGACCACTGGGACACAGAGTCAGCCTGCAGATGTCTGCTGGGGTCATTAAGAGAAAAAGCTGGACAATGACCTTGAAATAATACCAGCACGCCAGCACACAACCATAAACAGCTAATTTTATTAAGACTTTCTATGTGCCCAGCTCTGTTCTGGAACTTTACAAATATTATCTCATTGAATCCTCACAACAACCTTGGAAGGGCATTATTATTAACTCATTTTACAGATGAGGAAACTGAGGCACAGAACAGTTAGGTCACTTCCTCTAGTCACAGTGCTGGTACAGGCCAGGCTCCCAAGTTGACAACTTACCCAGCTGTACCCCTCAGGGAGCTGGGCTCTGGTTCCACATAATCACAGAGCCATCCTCTGTGGAAGACCTGCTATGTGTCAGGCACCATGCAGGGACTTTACTCACGTTGCTTAGCCAGCACAAGAACCAAGAGAGGAAGGGACCACCGTTCCCATTGTACAGGTAGAAAGACTGAGGCTCAGGAGAGCAAGAGGCTACCAGGATTTTCCCGGGGCCAGCCCTGGGTCTTGGATTCTGGCAGGTCCGGCTCCAGAGACCCGCCCCTTGGGACACTGTGCCCTGCTGTGATATAGTTCCAGGGGGGTGTTCCTCAGGCTCCAATTAGACTCAGAACCTACCTTCAGGAGGCCGTGAAGCTTTCTAGGGTCCTTTGATCCGGCCTTGATCCTTCCCACTCACTGCTTCCAGGTTATGAGCCCAGCCCTGCCCCAGATAAGTCAGACCCTGGGCCACCTAACAAGGCCAGCACCTGCCAGCCCTCCTTGCTTTGTTAGAAATGAGATATATCAATCAAAACTGGAGATGAAACACTAATGAATGTTGAATTCTCATGCTTTAGGTGTACTTCCTTTTTAGATTTTTTAGTTCTCTGCTATTTTTACCATAACTATTTCATTTAAATTTTATTTCATTTAAATTTCCTATACTCTAACTTCATTTGTGCAATTGAAATAAAATTGCAGTATATATATATATATACACACACACACACACACACACACATATAGAAATTAGATGCATCAAAGAATTCTGCTGACCCTTAGATTGAAGCAGAACTTTGGGCCCCAGAGGCCCCTTACTCTGCCAAGGGCCCTTTCCAACCACAAGATTTGTTAACTCATTAGCAGGGAAGCGGCCACACTCTAACAAAAATCCCTGGCTTGTGGAGCACCCTCTATGCCTGGCATCCTGGGTGCCCTGAGGCCAGGCCAGTCTGCTCCTGCCAGCAGAGCCTCAGGGGTGTGCCTTTCCCTCCAGCTGCAGGGTAGGCGGAACTTAAGAAGAACAAGGTCCAGAACCCCTGGGAGCAGAAGGGCCCGAACAAGGAGGAGAAACGAAAGGAAATCCAGCAGGGAGGCCTGGAGGAGGTGGTCCGGGCAGGGGAGACTCAAATGGGCTAGAAGGGAGAATTCCAAGTTGTCGCACACCTCTCATATACAGGGCCCTTTTATGTGACTTCTCATCTAAGCCTCCTTACCTTATGGGACAGATGTCATGTTCCCATTTTGTAGATGAGGAAATGGAGGCCCAGAGATGTTAAGTGACCTGCCCAAGGTCACACAGCTTGGCTGTGACAAGGCAGGGATTTGAACCCAGGCCCCTGGTGAGCCCTAAGTCCATCCTCTTCCTCCCAACCCCACTGTCTAGATTCGCTCTTCACTTCGTGGGGGTCCTGGGCTCCCTCCACCCCTGTTGCCACCTCCTCACAACTCCCCACGAAGCCACCAGGCAGGTGGGAAAGGGAAGCCTCAGAAGATCCCAGCCTTCCAGGAGGAGGCTGGGGGGTCCCTGATGAGAAGCAAACATTTCCCAGCAGACTGAATCACCTCGGCCTCTTAGTCACTGCAGGTGTAGATGGCCACCCTCCTTCCCCAGAAGTGTGTAAATCAAACCCTAGACCCAGATTCACAGACTCTGAAGGGGCAGAAGTAAGGCAGGCAGCAGGGGAGACATGCAGGGAGAAGAGCAGAAGCCCAAGGAGGGGCCTGGAGCTTCTGGGATGGAGGTGAGGGGCATGGTGTGGCCATTGAGGGACCATTGCCCCACCTGCCACCCCAGGGGATGGGGCCGGAGGCTTCCTGGGGTCCCTGCCAGCCCCGACATCCTGTGTCTCCCTCACCCAGCATCTGGGGCAGCTGAGCAAAGGGTCTGGGGTCAGGGATGGAGGCTAGAGAGGGGACTTGGAGTCTCCAGCAGCTCTGAGCTAGGCCCTGCGTGGGACATTTGGTGGGGCAGAGGGGGCTGGTGGTAGCAGAGGACAGGACAGGGGGGGATGCCCAGCAGGGGCCCTAGGCCAGGGAAGCTGGGAGGAAGCCAGAGGGGCAGGACTCAGCACCCTGGCCTTGGAGTCAGGGCCTGGGTCAGTTCTGGGTCTGCAGCTGACCTGCTGTGTGACCTTGGGCAAGTCACATGGCCTCTCTGGGCCTCAGTTGCCTCATCTGCAAAGTGGAGATGACTATTCCCACCCTTGATGCAGGGCTGCTGGGAGCACTGACCAAGGCCAAGGAGGGAAGAGCCTGTGGGAAGGGTGGCCAGGTGTGGAGGGGGCAGGGCCTGTGGCTGAACTGGGTGGGGCCTGGCCCTGCTCCACCCTCCTCTGCTCCAGCCTCCTGGTGACTGGCCAGGCCCTGGAATCCCACCCCTGAGAGCCCAGCTGATTGGAGGAGGTGGGGCCTTTATGCAAACAAGGCTGCTCCCTCCCTCCTCCCCCTTCTCCCTGGGACCGCCCAGGGCTGGCTTGAGTTTCCCAGGTGGTGGCTGAGCTTCCTAAAACATTTGATTTACAGTCCAACTGCCCGACAGCTCTGGCTATCTCTCTCCAGGATACATGCTGCCCCCAGCTCTATCACTGACCCTCCCCTGCCTAGTTCCTGCTCCCTGCCGACCAACTGTGTGACTTTGAGTGAGTCATGTCACCTCTCTGAGCCTCAGTATCCTCCTCTGTTAAATGGGGAAAGAACACCTACCCAGTGGATTTGTCCTATTTACACACTCTTGTAGTCCTTAAACAAGTATTTAATATTTCTTGAGAGCCTCCTGTGTGCCAGGCCCTGGTCTGGGCTCTGAGGATACAGAGGTGGGCAGTGGAGATGAGGCCCTGCTCCCTGGAGTTCCCTTGGGAGGGCTATCAGGTGCTGCATGGAGGACGTGGCTGGGAAGTGTCCGTGAAGTTGCTGAGAGCCATGATAATGCAGAGTGGAGAAGTGACTCACCCAGGGGCACAAGGAAGATCAACAGCAGATCCCGGACCTGGCTGGCCCCAGAGCCTGCTCATGACCCCACCTTGCAATGGTACCTGCCATGGAACCTGCTGATTTCCATGCCCCACCAGCCAGTCCAGTGAGGTTGACCCCTTCTTTGGGAATATCCAGTTCCTATGCCAAGCATCAGGTCACAGAAGGAGGTCCTTTTTTCTCTATGGGCCCAGCCAGAGGCTCTTATCATAGACAGATAAGGGCCACCTATCAGGTGTGCTCCCTGAAACAGCAGCCCCTTGGTTCCCTGATCCAAGCTCCCTGTCTCTTCCCATCTGCTCCTATTCCCAGAACTTCCTGCAGAATCACCTGAGACTGCAGTTGGGGGAGGGAGGCTTGGATCTGGATCCCATATCATAACGCTCTGCCTACTCATTGACCTGTAGCTGGTAGTGAGCACCTGCCCCCACCACTCTGATAACAAAATTTTTAATTATTATAATTATCACCTGAGAAATTGGGTTCCTGCCATAAACAATTAAAATGACATTCAGCTCAGCTTTGCCTAGCTCTCATTTCAGCCTTAAATCTTATGGTGAATTTCATAGCACCTGGAAACAAGAGTCAGAAAGAGGGGGTCCCTGACAGGCCTTCATGCAGGAAGGAGTCTGGGGCTGAATGTGGATGTGAAGATGTGTTTGTGTGAAGACAGGCATGTGTGTGCAAGTGTGTACATTCTCGTGTGTATATGAGCAAGTATATATGTATATGTGTGCATGGGCATGTTCATGCAGGTATGAGCAAGTGTGGCTGCAGGTGTGCATGTGTGTACCTATGCACATGAAGGCATGAGTGTGCATGAAGTTGCACATATGCACACGTGTTTGTGTGCATGCACAGTGGGGGTGGGGGAGGAGCGAGGTGATCAAACGCAGGCAGCACCTCATCAGAGGCAGGGCACGGGAGATGGGGTCAGGGACAGGTGCCAGAGTGAGGAAGTTGTACTTTATTATTTTGTTGTTGGCAATAGGGAGCTATGGATGGTTCTTGAGCAGGAATGAGATTTGCTAGAAGGGATTGGCTCATGTGATTATGAGGACTGGCAAGTCCAAATCTGTAGTATGACCTAGCAGGAAGAGGCCCAAGAGAGCCAGTGGTACAGGTGGAGTCTGAAGGCAGTCTGCTAGGGAATCCCTCTTGCTCCAGGAGGCCAGTCTTTTTGTTCTATTCAGGCCTTCAACTGTTTGGATGAGGCCCACCCACATCACAGAGGGCAGTCTACTTACTCAAGTTTCACCAATTTAAATGTTAATCACATCCAGAAACACCCTCCAAGTTGACACATAGAATTAACCATCACAAGAGCATATACTGAGTGCTTAATTGTGTACTCAGCACTTCAAATACTTCACCTCATTAACCCTCATAACCTCTCTATGAGGTAAGTTTAGGAATGATCCCCCTTTTTTGCCAGGAAATCAAGGCTCGGAGAGGTTAAGTTACTCACCTAGTATCACACAGCTTGGAAGTGGGAACCCCAGACTTGAATCCCCCCCACAGGACTGACGTGCTTGAAACCATGGCCATGGGGGTGGCAGGAGGGCTGGGGCAGAGGTCTGAGAGTCCAAGCTGGCAAGGGAGGGAGGAAGCAGAGTTGGTCAAGACTCAGCGAATCAGCCTGGGAGTGGAGCAAGAGGAGAAGCTAAGGTAGAGGCATGCGGGGAGAAGACAGTGAGCCCGTTCACGTTTACGTAGAGACAGAAAAGGCAACGGGCATTTCTCTCCCTACCCTCCCTCCCAGGGTCATCTAATCTGGAAAAAAGAGGTATCAGTTCCTGTCAATATTCCTGATGACTCCCAAGTTGATATCCTCAAGCCCAGGCACTGATCTTTGTATCAGTCAGGCAAGGCTAGCTGTGCTGTGGTAGCAAACATCCCCAAATCTCCGTAGCTTGAGAACACTAAGGGCTAGTGTTCACTCATGCTACCTGTCCTTGCCAGTCACCTGGGCCCTGACCCGCGTTGTCCTCGCCCCAGGCATGCCGGTCGTCAGGCAGAAAGATACAGCAGGTACAGATAAGACTGAGGCTCTGACGTGCTCGCTGACCCAGAAAGTGGATTTGGGGTCCTGGCACTTCTAGAGAACTTCATTCCTGCCCCTTCTCCATGGCCCAGTAAACAGGGAACAGAGGGACACAGATCACCCAACTTCTAGACCCTGCAGGTCTGAGGCTCAGGCCTTGGAGGGGCGAGGGTGGGGTGGGGAGGAGGGACCCGTCGTGTTATCCTGGGACACAGGCTGAAATTGAGGCTGGCTGTGGCTCACTCAGACGCTGAGCAACTTTAATTCTCTTCAGCTGTGGCCTCCATCCTGGCCGCACCTGGACAGTTATGTCAACTCCTCGTCCCGCTCTGGTTGAGGTGAGAAAATGGAGCTAAAGATCCCATTCTGAGTGGATTTCAGCATCAGCAGAAACTCTGGAGTGAGAGCCACCCGTGGGAGCTAGCTGTTCCCGGAGGTTGTGTAAACTAGAACAGTTCGAAAGCACAATAATTCATGTTTATGTGATTTACACGATCCTGTCCACTCACATCACCATCTGGTTTAACCTTCAGCCCCGTAGTCACGATTCTGGGACTTGTGTCCTGCTCCACCGCCTCCTGGCTGTGTGACCCTGGGCAAGGCCATCCCCCTTCCTGAACCTCAGTTTCCTTGTCTGCAAAATGGGGATCATAATAGCACCTCCCTGTAAATCTCAGTGAAGATTCAGTGATATCATCCTCATAGAGTGCCTGGCACAAGGCCTGGCACAGAAGACTCGCTCCATCAAAGGCAGCAGGTGTCACCCCGGCCTGGGGGGTCTGGAGGGGCCTTTTAGATGGTGAAGTCCCAGACCCACCAGGTGGGTTGCTACTCCCATGACCATCATTTGCTCTGGGTATCCCTTACAGAATCCTGCATGGGGGTCCATGGCTGCCCCTGTCCTGTCCTTTGCCGTTTCATGTCTCTCTGTCAGGTTTTGACAGTGGGGATCTAGCCTGAACTCAGTCTGAGGACATGGATTTTCTGTGCCCACGAAAACAGATAATTCAGCCCAAGAATCACAGAAGGTAGTTTTCCTTTTTACTTAATGACAGGAGCAAAGACATATTGGGGTCCGCTTTGTGCCACCCTAAACAATTCAGTCTGCATCACCCTCCCCCACTCTACCCTCGCCACTGAGGGGCTCATCGGTGACAATTTGGGCAAATGTAGCCAATACTTTTAAGATACATTATTTAAAAAGCAGCTTCCACTGTACAGTTGCTACATTTTTTTCCTTTCTTTTCTTTAAATGACAGTATTTCTTGTTCATTTTTCTGTCTTGGGAAAGATCAAAAGATGATGAATCTATAAAATTCATAAATGTCTGGGAAGTTTTGGCTCCTGAAGACATACTAATATGTCACATGAAATACCACCGAGCATGAGTGTGTAAACCTAGGCAATTTCACAGCACAGTTTGAATTGCTTTGCCATAGATCTGTCTGTAAGTACCTGCTCCTAACTGGTACGCATGCCTTCTGTTTCAAGTGGTGATGCTTGGGGTCACAATACAGCTCTGGCTGGTCCTGTCAGCCCTGCCAGGAATCCAGGAAAGGCCCCACCTGTGCCCTCTCACCTGTTAGATGGACTCAGGAGGAGGTTGGGGGAGGCCTCGGTTTTGGACGTCCCTCCCTTGAGCCCAGACCCCTTTTCTGGCTGGCTCCATCCTTGGGGCCCCGTGGTCCAGCTCTGGTCCCGGGCCATGGTCACACAGTCAGCATATGCACCTCCATCCTCTGACTGTCAGGGCAGGGCCACTTCAGGGGTCGGCAGAATATCAGGAATGTACACCGAGAGCAAGCTCAGAGGCTGGAGGTGGGAGGGGGTTGGGGTTGGCCAAGAGAGGTCCTCATCATTCCTGTCCGTATCCCCAGGAGCTTTAATGCCCAGCACAGGGCTTGGCACAGGAGGGCTGGGGAAGGGATGACTCAGCCCCAGGGCCAGGGTCGGGCAGGCTCCTCCCTGGCCACCTCAGCCTTAGCCCTCCTTCATTCCTAGCCCTCCAGCCCGCGGGGCCTCCTGTCAGCCTTCCAGAATGCACCGGCCTCTTAGCGCTGCTTCCCCCTGTTGACGCCCTCCTGGCAGGTTTCTCCTCACTGGGGGAAGCGGCACAGCCCCAGGCTCCATGGTCCTTACAGCTCTGGATCCCAGAGGAGGAGGGACTGTGTCCCTCAGGTGTCCACCCGTCAAATCTCAGAGAAGACTCTGATTGGCTGAAGCTGGGTCCTGTGCCTGCCCCAGTGGGGACCCTCAGCTCTACCACATGGAATTGGCTCCTCAGCACTAAGGAGATTTGCTGACTAAAGAGGACAAACACCCACAGGTCTTCTTCATGACCTGGTGCACCACAGGACCCTGGGAGAAAAGGGTCTCCCTGACATGACTGTAACCACCTCCCTAAACCCACAGAAGGTGAGAATGGGGTCCCAGAGCTGCTCGTTCAGTTCAAAGGGCTCAGGGCACAGGACTCATGGAAAGAGTAGGAAGACTTTTTTGAGTCAGCTGCCTGGCCCTCTGCTTGGTAGTGAGAAAAGAAAGAAGCTCCAGGTGGGCTGGGGTCTGGGACTTGGCCCCCACCACAGACCCCAGGCCACGGACAGAGCCAATGCCCAGGTGCTCCCAAGGGCTGCAGTCTCAGCTAGAGTGCCTCCTGGGCTGCAGCCAGGAGGAATAAAGGACTGGAACGTGGGTGCCTTAGAATAACCCAGGACTAGAGAGAAAGGCATTTGTTAAGCAAGCAAATCATGGGAGGAACCAATCAGCAGGGACCGCCAGTCAGATGGGACAATCAGATGAATTCACTTGTTCAGCCAATCACGTGTTGAGCGCTGCTAAGAGCTCCTATTAGGAGGCAGGTGGGCTTGGTGGTGCCTCCAGGTTCCTGATGACCATGGGCCTCGTCCAGGGTCTTCCCACCTCCCCCACCAGTGGGCGTGTCCTACCCAACATGCAAAGGACAAAAGAGCCCCCAGTGGGTGGGTGCCTTTCGCTCACTCACTCACTCCTTCATTGTCATTTGTCCAGGGGCACTGGGAGTTGGGCCAGTTTCTGGGCCTTGTTCAGGGCTGTGGTGTGACATGAGTTGATGGAGAGGGAGTCAAAGGTGGAGGTAACAGAACCGGGCCTGGGAGAAACTGCCCTGACCTCAGCTCTTCAGGACCCTTGCCTGTCAGGGACATGGAGGGCAGGAGGCAATCCCATGAAGAACAAGGCTATAAGTGGACAGGGTGAAGGCAGTTTCCTGTCCTCCCAGAAGGGGGAGGGAGAGAGGGATCCATCAGGGGTGAGGTCTGTCCTCAGTGCTTGGCCCAGGGCTCAGGGCCCAGGCACTCAGGGGCTGGGGGCATGGAGGACCCTGAGGCAGAGACCCAGAGTATAGCGAGGCCCACTAGGGAGTGGGGCTGACCCACAGAGCATCATGACCCGGGTGGCACCACTATTTTTATCCTCTACCTGCTCCAGGTCTAAGGCAGCCAGGATACTCTCTACCCCGAGCTGGGGACTCACAGCCTCCCGGTCAAGTGTCTCAATGACATCTGTCATGTGGGGCCTATGGGCAGCAGGCTGACATTGGCTCTGCCGAGGCAGTCCTGGAAGGCCACCCTGAGGACGTGGCACCACGGTGTGACCATAGGCTAAGAAGGAAGTTTTCAGAGGTGAGAGAGACGTTCAGTTAGAGGTAATGCCCAAAGCAAGGGGCAAGGGCAGGAAAGAACGTTGCAGCCCCGATGCCTTGCTCCGTTGGTTTTGTTGCGGAAGGGCAAAAGGCACTGGCTGTCCTGCCCGGGACTGTGGTCTTCAGTGCCTACATTTTACAAAGAACATTTATATTTATTATATTGGGCCTTTCTGAGTTCAAGGAAGGGCAACCAACTCTGGCTAACCTAGATGGAAGTGAAGATTCGCTGGAGTGGTTTGGGGAATGCAAGGGCTGAGGTGCACGCTGGGAATGGGCCGGCAGGGAGGCCAACCCAGAAAGTGCTTCCTCTTCATCTGTCTCACTGTTTCTCTCCACAAGAAGATCTTTGGGGATTTTTGTGTGGAGCAGAGGGTGAGTTTTGGTTTTTGTTTGTTTGTCTTTGGTTTCTCCCCGCAGCCAAGTGTCCTCTGCGTCTCAGCCCCCCTGGAGGAATGTAGCTGCCATTAACTCCCAGGCTTACAAAAGTTCAGTATCCTCCCCCAGGACAAGAGGGACTTCCCCTTTTCAATTCTAGCTCCAAAATGTCCAGGAGGTTCTATCGGCCCAACTTGGATCAGAACATCACGTCTGAACCAATCAACTCTGTCCAGAGAGTGGGCCCCAGTTCACTCATGTGGCAGATTCTGAAGTGACCAAGTGGATGAATTAGAGGGAGGAGAAAGAGAACGCTTCTAGAAGTAGGGTGGGGGCCAGGCTTTGCTGGTGCTGCATTTAGTCTTCCACAACACTCCTTCAAGGAGGTTCGGAGAGGTTAGGTACCTTGCCTGAGGTCAGACGGCCAAGAAGAAGTCGAGTCAGGACTAAACTCTAGACCTTCCAACTCCAAGCCCAGAACTCTCCATCAACTGTTTCCCTTGACTGTTTTGGTGATGCTGGACTTGGGGCAGGATTTAGTTTCTAAAGGAATCTTCCCAACATAGCAGTCCCAAGACTCCAGGAAGGAATATGGCCCTGTCAGGGTGGGCTCTTCTTTCTGGCTGCTGGGGGTCCTGCTGCTTACTCAGTGACCTGGCCACATGGAGATAGGAAGGGCACAGTCACTGGACCTCAAGGAGCAAGTTGTGTGTCTTCCACAGCCAAATCCCAGGCCAGCTTTTCAGGGAAGGGAAGCAGTGGAGAGGTTTGCATACTGTCTCTGTTTGTGTACTATATGGGCTGTGTGATCTCAGGCATGTATCCCAACTTCTGAGGCAAGTACCCCATTTGTGAAATGGAGTTAACCATGAACACCATCTGCCATGTCACCCGGCACACACTCATTATGTGTGGTTCCCTTCCCTCATTAGGAGGACACTTGGGACGTTAATTCTGATCTCTGCCCTTCCCTGGGAACATACCATTAAAGCCCCCACTTCCATTCACAAAGGAATGAGCTAGATCCATGCTAAAGTAAAACCAACTGCAGAGTGGCAAAGGTTTCTATGGCCACGAGCATTCACCAGGTTGCTGAGGGAACCCTTGTCGATACTCTTGGTCAGGAAGCAGTAGCCAGAGTCAATCAGAGATAGAAAACTCGCTCTGATCGTATGGGCCGGATACTCCAAACAGCAATATCATTTTGGGCTGGAGCTGAGGGATGGGGGTAGGGGTGTTCAGGGGAAGGACAGGGATAAGAGAGACTCATTTGTTGAAATAGGCGGATCCCACTTCAGCACCCTGGACAGGGCCTGCCTTCTTGGAGAAGGCTCTCCAAGAAATAGCATGAGTGAATCAGAAAGGGGACCTTGTGGCTGGGGCACCGCTGCTCACTCTGTAATCCTAGCACTCTGGGAGGCCGAGGTGGGAGGATCGCTTGAGGCCAGAAGTTGGAGAACAGCCTGGGCAAGAACAAGACCCCATCTCTACAAAAAAAGTAGAAAAATTACCTGGGTGTGGTGGTGTGCACCTGTAGTCCCAGCTACTTGGGAGGCTGAGGCAGGAGGGTCCCTTGAGCCCAGGAGTTGGAGGTTACAGTGAGCTATGATGACACCACTGCACTCCAGCCCGGGGCAACAGAGTGATACCTTGTCTCAAAAAAGTAAATAAATAAGAAGAAAGATAGGAAAGGGACCTTATAACTTTCAGTGGATGGCATCAAGACAAAGTCCAGGTCACAGACAATTCACCTGGCCCAACCTGCTAATCTAGGCAGCACTTTTCAAAACCACCAAGTACAAACATGCAGAGAAAGTCACTAGGCTTCTGTGGGGAAAGAGCCAAGGAGGGGTTGAGAACCCAGGGTTCTGGCCCCTCTCTCTTACCGCTGGCTCATACCATGAACCTGGACAAGTCACCCCCTGCTCCAGTATCAGTTTCCTCACATTTAAAATGAAGGCGCTGTACCATATGATCCCTGAAGACTTCCCCAGCCAGGACACTCCATAATCTAAGTCTACTGCAATCCCACCCCCTGGAAATATATATATTTTTTAGTTTCTAGCCTCCTGGTCTTGCAGATGTGGTCCCTAGCTCTACTTCCTGTCCAGCCCACCAGCACTGAAGAAAAGGTCCCCTCATCCCAGGTGTCCATACCCCTCAGTCCTGGGCTGCTCTGTCTCCCAATCTTGCTGGGCTTTGGGGACCTGAGAAGTCCCAGCCTACAGACATGATGCTGGCCAACTCTGATGAGTGAACCTTGGCTTCAGGCAGGGCTGGGTTGGAGTCCAGGCTCCACCACTCGCCCGCTGTGGGATTAGGGGCACGTTGTTTCACCTACTGCACCTCATTTGATATTGAATGCTGACCCCTGTGAGTGCCCCAGGGTGGCTGCCACGCAGTCAGTGCCCTGTCACTGCGGATGCCCCTCTCCAGCTCTCTAATGGTTTCACCCACTGTTTACACGTGAGACAGGCGTTTGCTCAGGGTTGTCCATTTACAGTTCTTCCTGACTGATCTATTGACGTGAACTTTTGCCTTTAGCATCTTACTTACTATGATAATCATTATAATTATCAATAGCACATGAACTCATAACTGCTCTCCATGCTCATATAATTGCTGTCAGGCAGATACAAATAATTCCTGCTCTCGTTAATGTAATAAAAATTTGTTAACTGCACTCCTTCGCCTGTAAGGTCTGGGTGCCTGTTCCACCTCTCTCCACTTGGGCAAACTCATCTCTTTCTCTCCAAGAAGTTGTTTCTTTGTCTTCCTGTCCTCATGGCCAGCAAGACAGATTTTGCAGTCTGTCCCTGAAGTACACATCACTTAATAGTTTTGTAACAACTGCCCCTGCTTGGCCGCTGCACTGCTGGCTGCCAACGATTGAGAATTTAAACTGGGCCTCAGGTGGTGCTAAGTGCTTTTCCAGCACGACCCCATTAGAAAGGTGCCGTTCTCACTCCCGTTTTACAGACATGAAAACCGAGAAGCAGAACTGAGTAACTTTCCTCCACTCACTGCATAGTGAGCGGCCTTCAGTCTCAGGTCTCTCCATTCCTAGAGCCACACTTTCAACATTTTGTACCAAAGAAAGAAGCCTGTCCTCTCCTCCCTTTCCCTCCCCTCTTGCTATTTGCTCACAGCCCAACACTTCTAAGGCTCTTGTCCCAGAAGCCTGAGATCTGAGCTTCCATCTCACTTGTGGAAACGGTGAGGGGGCCTGGCCTCAGAGACCACCCCCATACCCACCCCAGGTAGGTCTACAGCCTACCTGGAGGCCTCTCCCCCAGTTTGAGAACTGCTTGTCGGTGGGGGGAGCATGGGGGTGACACATTGGTTTCTTCTTCTCTCCATCTAGTAGCTCTTCTGTGGAACTAGCTCCACCTTCAGTACCACCTCACTGCAGATGAGTAAGTGATGATGACACTGTTCCAGGGTTTACTTTCACATAGCTGTGCCAAGGAGCTTCTAGATTTCACGTGGTCCTCACAGCATCCTAGGAAGCAGAGCATTGTACCCACTTGAAACATGAGGAAACTGAGGCCCAGATTGTCACAGATTCTTAAAACAGAGAATCCCTTTAAAGACCCTCAATATTTATAGATAAAGAAACTGAGACCCAGAGAAGGAAATAGACTTGCTGGATGTTACACAGCAAGTGAGCAGCAGAGCCAGTGCCAGATTCCAGATTCCCTGATTCCCAGGTCAGTGTGTTTACCTTGATGTCAGGCAAAACCCTATAAACCAGCCCAGGCTGCTTCGTGGATTTCTATGTGACCCTCACCCTGCCTGCCTGCAGAGGAGTCAGGGGGTGGAGTTGTCTGGATTCAGACTCAGATTCCCGGCTTCACCACCAACTTACACCTTGGGTCACCCTGCCCCTCTGCAAGCCTTTTTTTCTCATTGTAAGAGACTGTTTGTGGGACAAGGGTGCTACATTTGAGTGTCTTGGGTCTCATTCTGGACATGCTCAGAGCGCCCCATCCTCCCCAGGGAACAAAAGCAGACGTGGGCTATACAACTCCACCAACCTTGGCTTGTGAGTGGCCACTTCAGTTCCCAACGACAGCTTTCACTGCTTTTCCAGAAACTTGATCCCTGGGCCCATTTGAGCCAAATAGATGGATCTGTAGAAATGATCATTCCCAGTGTTATGTTCATTGACTGCAAATAGATGGTTCTCCTGTGGCGTCTGGATGAGCCTGAAGGCCAGCCGACACAAGCCCATCCCTCCAGAGTGACATCTCTGGGGGAGGCGGTATTGAATCACGTCAGACTATCATCGTGTTTCGCTGGCCCCTTTTATTTTTGTTGAAGTGGAGTTGGAAGCTCCCACCAAGAGGCCCAATATCCTGAGGACTTCTCCTGGAAGGAAGACACCCTGGGCCGTAGGGAGCCAACTGTCACAGAGGGAAGGATGGAGCTGGGGGAGCCAAGTGCAGGGGCTCCGGGGCTGGGCGGGAGAGCAGACCTGCTGGTGCGGGTGCGGGCTGGCTTGCAGAGGATCTGGTGCCTTTTGCGTAACTTGCCTCACGGGGTCTGGCCAGACCCCTGAAGTGCCCTAGAGGTTCATTTCCTCCTCACTCATTCAGTCATTGCCTTTCTCACTCTCCCAACAAAGATGCCACAGCCATGTCTTTCCCAGGGCCCCGTGCTTGGTAGCGGGAATACAGAGATAGTAGGAACCTGGCTTTACCAAGATGCTTGCAGTCCTGCACAGGACATAGAAATTCTGTCACAAGATGTGAGCTAGTGGGCATCAGAGCACAAGAGGAGAGGGAGCACTTAACCCCCTTGGACACTGGGTGGGGCAGGCACCTACCCCAGGTGGGTGGCCCCAAGGCAGACCCCGAGGAAAGGACTTGGGAAAAGTTTGAGCATCTCGTAGGCACAGCAGCATGAAGCGGTGGAGTTGAAGGAACTGAAGAAACGGGAGAGGAGAGCGTCGAGAGCCTCTGCAGAGGGTGTGCGTCTGGGGCAAGTGCTGGGGCTGGCCTTCCACCAGGGGAGGCCACCTGAGCTGGGAGACGACGAGAGATCAGGGAAAGGGGGTGCGTGCCCTCTGTCTTCTGTTTCCCCGGTCCTGGAGGGGCTCAGCTGGCCCAGAGGGAGCGGCAGGGCTGGTGTTGGAGGAAAGGCTTGCGGGGGCAGAGGTCTGGAATAGTCCTGGAGGAGAAAGGGAAGGGCAGAGGAGGGCTGGGGGACAGCCGCGCCCATGCTCCCTGACACAGTGTTTTCGGCAGCTGCTCCAAGCTCAGCACAGATGTGGAGGAAGCAGTGGTTATATTGGTCCATGGCTGGGTTTGGCAGGGCAGGAGTAGAACCAGGACAACAGCATCCCACTGTGGGCTCAGTATTACTGGGGCGAGACTTCCCCATGTGTAAAATGATGAGGCCCAGTGCCTGGCACGTAGTAAGTGCTCACTAAATACTGGCAGTGCGGGGATGGCTCTTAACCATGCTGCTCTGCCCTTGTCTGTTTCTCCGTCTCCTGCATCAGTCGGGGAACTCCTTACGAGCTGGGACCAGGTCAGCTCACATCGTCCTCAGAGCCCACATGGGCTGGGAGTGGAATGCGTTCACAAATGTTTACTGAGTGGACATACAAAGGAGGCATTGGGGTGTGCATCAGGTGACCCACAGATGTCTCTGAGGGCAGGGGATGGGCTGAGAGGCACCCCAAACCCCATCCCTCCATCACACCCATAGGCAGGCAGGGGCCACCATGTGGTCGGCTAACAGAATTTGTCCCCACACCTTTTGAACACAGTGTGCAGCCCCTCTCATGGGAGAGGAGAGAAGACAGCCACCTTTCTGGCCTCAGCCCCACGCCCACCTCTGCTGCACTGATATTCTCTGGTCATTTGTCAGTGTGGACCTGGCCCCGGAGGCTACAGGACTGCACCGCCATGAGGGCAGCAGGATCCCAGGAGCAGGTGCTCCTCCTCTGCTCACCAAAGGCCATTCTGCTCCTGGATTCAGTCACACCTGCCACCCCCACAGGGCCAGGTCTATACCGACTCTGCCACAGCCCCTGTGCTCTGTGGGCCCCACACATGCACGTACCCTCCTGTCTGTGCTGGAGGGAGGGATCTTGTTTTTCAAAATGCCCTGGGACATTCTAGTCTTAAAAAAAAAAAAAAAGAAAAGCTCATTTCAACACTCACCAACCATGTCCTGACGTGTGAGTCTGTGCATATTATCTCCCTCCCTCTGTCTCTGTCTGTCTCTCCCTCCCCCGGCCCAATATGTCAGGACAATCTGTCCCCTCACACAGGGACCATCAAGTGATATTTCAACATGTGTAACCACATTGCCTGGCCCTCTGGTCTCTGTACTGAGCAAGAGCGTCATAAGAGCTGCATGTGACCAGCCCTGGCCTGGTTCAACACTCGTCCAAAAGCTCTGCCTTCACGCTGCCAAAACCAACTCCCTCCACAACAGGCACGATGATGGGCACATTGTCTTTGCAGCAGGACCCAGCTGAGGGGAGGCGCACAGGCAGAGGAGGGACGCGCAGGGCTGCAGGAGGTTGGCTGTGTATCTTGGCTTCACTGCACATAGCTGGGGACCTGGGTGTGCTACTTATCTGGCAGAACCTCTGTTTCCTCATTGGCAAAGGGGGACAATGACAGTGTCCACCTTGTTTGGGGGATTTAGAGAAAGGGTTCAGGTATCATCAGCACCACGGTCCAGAAACGATGGCTCTGGTGATGGAGGGGATGACATCTTCTTGTCTTGTCCTCACAACAGCCTGGGAGGCAGGTGTCCTGAAATGGGGAAACTGATTGTCAGGTTTGAGATTAGCTCTGGGGCCCGGGGCATGTTTCTAAGTGACAGGAGGTGCTGGGACTTTAACGTGGGGTGTTCAGCTCCAAAGCCCAGATGAACAGCCTGGTGCATCCATCAGGGGGACACCTGGCATCTCGGGTCAGCCATTGGGAGCCCCAGCTGCAAGGATGGGAGCTTGGCTGCCCACCCAGAGGGAGGTGGGGACCATGGCAGAGGGCAACTCCCCTCCCAGGCTCAGCGTCAAGACCTCGAGGGCTGCTGGGGGCCTGGCTCTAGTCTTGGAGCTGCTCCAACTCCCTGGACACTTGGGTGTGTGCTCCCCAGTCCTGGAGCCCCCCTGCACCCTGGCTGAACTGATCTCCTGGATTTTGTGTGGTGGGTTCACCTCCAAAGATGAACCCTCCAGGTCTGGGATTCATTCCCTGAATTTATCGGTCCTGGGTCTGTTTTGGGTTGCAGGGGGTGGCTGTGCCTCTAATCTGCCATCTGCTTCTGACCAGGCCCTGACCCTTGGGCCTGGGCCCTCGAGTCTGAGCACCTCATGGCTTCCTGACCTTCCTGCCACTTGCTGTGAAATTTCATTCCACAGCAAGCCTAGAGCCTGGACTAATGAGCCTCGTGAGCAGTCACCTCTGGGTGGTAAAGTCCCTGGGGTGCCATCTGGGTTGGGTCCCTCATTGAACCCCCCCTTGTGGTGCCCAGGCCAGCATAAGCACACCATGTCCATAAGCCTTGTGGAATGAACGGAACATCTGAGGGGTCCATAGGTCATGTCCTTGGCAGCAATGTGGGGGATAAATGAAGAGAGAGGAGAACTC
The DNA here is from genome assembly GCA_023783475.1 of Daubentonia madagascariensis. NCBI lineage: Eukaryota > Metazoa > Chordata > Mammalia > Primates > Daubentoniidae > Daubentonia > Daubentonia madagascariensis. The sequence continues at coordinate 8,172,190 of JAKFHU010000117.1, forward strand.
ATTACCATGCCCACCTCGGCCTCCTGTTCTAAACATAGCCTTGGACAAGTTCCTACCCCTCTCCGGCCTCAGTGTCCCCATATGGACCATGACAGGATTGGAGAAGATGGTCACTGATGTTGGTGACTCCAGGATTCTCTTGAGATCTGGTTCAAGTCACACAGACAGGGGCAGACACCACATACAGTGAAAACCCTGGATTCCCATCCCAGCTGGATTCACAATTTTGGACACATTTCTCTGAGCCTCAGTTTCCTTATCTGTAAATTGGGGGCAATAATGAAAGCACCTCCTCATGGGGCAATAGTGAGGATCAGTAAGCAGATGCATGCAAAGCCCTTCACACTGTACCTCACACACCAAGTGCTAGATCAAGGGTGCTTCTCCCTCCTGATTCTGATGCTGCTGCTGCTGCTGCTGAAGGTGATGAGGATAGGGATGGTGATGAAGATGAGGATCATGATGGGAGTTACGATGGGGATCATGATGAAGATGATGATGATGGGAGTTATGATGGGGATCATGATGAAGATGATGCTGATGATGATGTTGATGATGATGGGGATGATGATGAAGATGTTGATGATAATGATGGGGATGATGATGGGGATGATTATGAAGATCATGATGATGAGGATGCTGACGAAGATGATGATGATGGGAATGATGATGAAGATGATGATGGTGATGATGGGGATGATGATAATCATGATGGTGATAGTGATGGTGATGTTGATGACGACGGACGTCTTAGTCAGTTCAGGCTGCTGTAACAAGAATACCACAGACTGGGTGACTTAAACAACAAACATTTGTTTCTCACGGCTCTGGATGCTGGGAGTTTGCAATCACAAGGCTAGCATGGTTGAGTTCTTGCTGAGGACTCGCCTCATGGTTCGCAGATAGCTGCCCTCTCACCGTATCCTCTCATGACAAAGAGCAGAGAGAGGAAGAAAGCTCTCTCCTGTCTCTTCTTATAAGGGCACTAATCCCATCATGAGGGCTCCACCCTCATGACCTAATTACCTCCCAAAGGCACCATCTCCAAATGTCATCTCATTGGGGATCAAGGTTTCAACATGTGAATTTTGGGGGGACACAAACATTCAGTCCATGGCAGTGATGATGATAATAATGGTGGTGATGGTGGTGATGATGACGATGATGATGATGATGATGATGATGATGATGGGGATATTGGGTCAAAGGGAAGCAGTGGGTTTCTGACTCATGGTTCTGTTCCACCCCAATTCTAAGCCCTGAGAAACAGGTGGGAGAGGATCAGCCAGCCCCAGGAAGAAAGGGGCAAGGGAGGAAAGAAAAGGGGTGGATACCATTTGTAGGCATCAGTCGACAAATATTTATGTGCCCATCCCCGGGTGCTGGGGACTCACCAGTGAATGAGAAGGTCAGTCCCTCATGGAACTTAAATTCCAGTGGTGGAAACAGCAAATGAACAGGTAAACAAGAGCGTTGCATCCTCTGGGTAATAAGAAGATAAATGTGCTCTGTGTGGTGAGTGTGGGGTGGAGGCTAATTCTGCCTTAGAGTGGTCATCAGAGAAGGCCTCTCGGAGGAGGTGGCATTTGAATTGGACCTGAGGGAAGAGTGTTCTAAGCAAACGGGACAGCAGTGCAAATGCCATAGGAGAACAACTTAGATATTTAAAAATTTTCTTGTCTAAGCTTTCTCTATCTCCTCCTCCACTGGCCTGCCCTTGCCACCTGCTAAGGCTCACCCCTAACTTTGCTCACCAGCAAGCACAGACACTTCATCATTCAATCACCCAGCAATTTTTTATTGAACATCTGCTATGTGCCAGACACTGTGCTGGGTGCTCAGAGCAGGATGGGTGTGGTCGCTGCCCACGTGGAACTGATGTGCTCATGGAGGAAAATGAGACAGTCAGTAGGAACTGGCACAGCTGATGGTTCCATCACAGCAGATGCACACACTGATGGAGCGCCAGGTGCTGTAGTTAGCCTTGATGGTGCAATGGTGAACGAAAGAGACACCTGGTCCTTGTCTTGTGGAGATTAGTCCAGGAGAGACACTGGTGGTGCAGGTGACGAATGTACTGGTGATGGCCAACCTCCACAGAGACTCGTGGTTCTAGGCCTGTCATGGACATCATCTCCCCTGGTCTTCACACCAACTGCCTGAGAGAGATTCATGTTCAGGAGAGGAAGCCAGGGCAGGAGAAGAGAAGTGTCCTGTCCGACGTGACAGCCAGCAGATAATGGGGCCAAATTTCCACCCCAGCAGATTCTGAAGCTCCACTCATGACCGTGATGCCCCCCCACCTGCTCCCCTGTCCTGAAGACCCTGCAAACCACCCCCCCACTCTCACCTCCTGCCACAATCCCCAGTCAATGAGGGCACAGAGCTGCACAGGACCACAGGGATTGTCTGCCCAGCCCCTTCATTTTAGAGCTGGGGAAACTGAGGCTTAGAGAGGCTCAGGGGCTTGTCCAAGGTCACACATCTGAGTGAGGACAGAGTTGGGGTCCTCCGACTGCCAGGCCTCTCCTTGTGGCCCCAGTTCTTCCCCTTCCCCCCAGACTGCTGCAGTGGCACCTGGCTCTTGGCTTTCTCACCTGCCCCAGCAGACTTTAATTTTAAGTGCTCATCACTGAGGTTTAATCCTGAAAGCTCCCCAAGCACTTTCCAGGGGACATTTTTCTCTATTGTTTTTCTTCAGATGAACAAGTTTGGACTCATCTGTCTCTGATAACCAGAAAATGCCACCTCCTGACAGCACTGATGCCTCCTTACTTCTCAGGGGGCTCCTGACCCATTGCTGCTGGAAGGAGAGATCTCCCTTGGGTGCATCCCCTTGCATAGGATGGGGAAACTGAGGCCCCAGGGGAGGGACCTGCTTGAGGTCACACAGCAGGTCAAAGGCTGAGACAGAACCTGCACATGGTCTCTGGGCTCACGGCCCACTTGTCACCACCGCCCATGGCACCTGCCCAGCCTTGAGGAGCCTGTGACCCCCTGTCCCAGTGGGGATCACGAGGTCAAGTTCACCTGTTTCTCACCCACATTCTGCCCCTGAGGGTGGAGGCATGGCAGGGTTTCTGTGTGGCTTTCTCATTGTTTAAAGTAAATAACTTTATTGCTTTATATGGTTTATGCTTGTTGTGAAAATTAAAATGACACCAAAATAGAAGGAATCTAAAATCCCTAATATGCACCTTGAGGTTAACATTATTAACATCATTAGGAGTATTCTCTGGCTGGGGTCCCCTCCACCACTCCCTGCCCTGACTGTCCTCCCCTGCTCTGTCCCACTCTGGGCCCGAGGCTGACCGTAGGGACTCCTTGCAGATGCTTTCACTGGTGTGACCAATGGGAGTCACCAGCAGATCAGAGGGCGGGGGAGACGAGGGCTGGGGTCTTCCTTCCCTGCTCTGTCCTGCCTCAACTCCGAGTCTCTGCCAGCGGCTGTTCCCCGCCCTGCAACCTGGGACCACAGCGCCAGCTCTCACTGGGCTCCAGAAACACTGTTCCCTCTCTCGTCCCTCCAGGCTAAGGGGTGACAACAGCCTCCTGGTGCTGCTGCTCTCTGGGTGCCTCACCTCCCTGATGGTCCCTTGACCCCGCTGTCACCTCCACGAGCAGTCCCTGCTTCAAAGTCTGAACCATCTGGGGTGAATTCCGTTTTCCACCAAGGCTCAGCCCTCTGCATAAGTATCCACCACTGTGGTTTTCCCAAATGGGATTGTGCTGGCCCTCCTTCCATGTTAACACATGTTCATATTGATATTCACCATCACTTACCATCTTTTAAATGTGTTCACTCATATAAAGTGCTTGGAAGAGAACCGGGGGCTGTTGAATCAGCTCCTCAGGGACCACACATGGACTGATCATGGAGGGGCCAGAGTGCTCCCCAGGAAAACTCAGGGTCTGTTACCACATGAACAGGAATGAATGCCACAGGCAAAAATAACTGATGTCATTAGAGAAGCAGATAGCTGGGATGGGTTTTGAAGGATGAATAGGAGTTTACCAGAGGGAGAAGTGTGTGGGCAAAGGAAGGGAATAATCCAAACACAACAGCATGAACAAACTCAGAGAAAACTGTTCAGTATCATCCTCGGGACAAGCCCATGAGGTAAGTTCATTTATTTTCTACATGTTACAGATGGGGAAACTGAGGCTTAGGGAAGTGAAGCTTCCTATCTCAGGGTCACACATAAGTGGCCAAGCCAGGATTTGAAGCCCCATCTGTGTGCCCCCCAAGCCTCTGCTTGCTCTTTGTCCTGCCCCATTTTGCCTCTGTCATTGTCACCAATGGGGCTGGTGGCTCTCTGATTGATTTCATGTGACGGACTCTGGCCTGTCTGCAAACTGATTGTTCTCAGAACAGGAGGCTTAGACGAGCTGAAAACTCATTGAAAGCATTTGGTTTTTAGCAAGCATCACAAATGGCTGCGGCTGTTGTTGCTGCTGTCACTATGGAAGCAGTCCCAGGAGGCAGACCTCAGGCCCAGCTCCCAGGCACTCCCTGTGGCCCCATCCTCCCGGGGCTGCTCCTGTCCCTGCATGCTGAGGAACGCCTGGAGCAGGAGAGCCGGCTCCGGAAGTCCACAGAAGGGAGGGTCAGGGGCTGGTTTCAGTGAGTGTCCTGGGCCCCAGGACAGACCCCAGGAGAGACACACTGGGCACCCTCAGGGGATTTCCCCAAGTTACCATCTGGCAGTGGAGCTGGTGACACATCCCAGTTCTCCGCACCTGTCACTTTGTGGCTAGGGGGCTTGTGAGGGTCACTCTCTCTGAGCCTCAGCTTCATCATGTGGAAAACAAGGGGTGAGGGTGGGCAACCCCAAGGCCACCTCCCCTACACATTCCCAGACATCATCACCCCTCCGGTATGTCTGGTCTGTATGGCTGCGCTGTCTTCTCACTCAACCATGACCCGCTCCAGGACAGGGACTGGGCCTTCACTGTCTCATGTCCCTTCCTGAGCTGCTGCTCAGCCCCGTCCCACAGGGCCCCCCACGGCCTTGCAAATGTGGCCTCTTCAGAACCAGAATCCTGACAGCAGAGCCCCCAGGACTGCGGGGAGTGGGGAAGGCCAGGCGGCACCACAGCTAGCACAGAACCCAGAGCTCCAGACCCGCATCCCAAGGGGCTTCCACTGCGACACTCTGGCCCCACGTGCATGGACACAGCCCAGGCGACGCCATCTCCTCCATGGTGGGACGTCTGCATCATATTAAATAACTATCAAGAGGAGGACGAAATGACAATGCCCAAGAGAAGCCCACGCCTTGTGAGATGAGAAGGACCCACCCCCCCAAACTTCCCTTGCGCTCTCAAACTAAATCAAGGTAATTAACTGTTCCACAGTTTTCTTTTATACACTCCAATAAATGTTGTCTATGAAAACCAACAGGCATTTTCTGTACTTAATGCATAACAGCTAGTCTTATAAATCCAAATTATCCCTATAAATCTAAATTAAATGCCCAGGTTTAGATGTATTCAGGACATTTAATTAATAAAGTGCCGGCAATACCATTATTAACCTGTTTACTTCAAGCCAACTTCCCTTTTCAAAGGAGGAACTTCTGTGTGGGTGGGAAGGAAGGACCCCAGTGTGCTGGCCACTGTGGCCACTGCCCATCTTCATGGCACCCTGCAGAGCTGCCTGGGCTTCTTTGTGTCTGGCTTCCTCCAGCCTCTGGGTCACCTCCCAGAAAGGCCTGCGGGTGGAGGCGTGGGCAGGAATCCACAGGTCTGGCTTGGACGCTAACATGCTGTGTGACCTTAGACAAGTTGCTTGCCCTCTCTGGGCCTCACTTGTCTCTTCTGCATAATAAGGGCTATATCATCACAGAGGGCCTTTTCACCAGCTGTGGGGAGGGAGTTGTGGGTTGTGGGGAGGTTGGTCCACGACTTATGAGCTGTGTGACCTTGGGCAAGTGACATAACCTCTTTGCGCCTCAGTTCCCTTGACCATACACTGGGGACAGTAACAGCACCTACCTCACAGGGCTCTGTGACGTGCTTCATCCAGGGCCTGACTAGTTGAGGGCCCTGTAGGGTCAGCTGTCAGCCACCCAGAGTGGCTAGTCCTCGGCCATTGTAAAAGGTTGTCAGACCCGAGCTGGAGGACTTGGGAAAGGGGTGGGACAGTGGGGACAGCATGGGATGGGAACACCCATGGTCAGAGCTGCAGACAGGTTGTCAGGAGATCGAGGGGTGACTTTGCTCTGGGCTGCATCCCCCAGAATGTAAGGCCCAGCCCCCCTCTAGTGTCAGACCTGTTAGGACACCACCTGGGTCACTTGAGAGTGAGCAGCACCAGGGAAAGCCAGCCTCTAAGTGACGCTCATGTCCCTGCATGACACCGGGCACCCACCCAGGTGCCCAGGCCCAAGGTCTGCACAATATCCCTAATCCCCTCCCCCCACCCTTCCCCCACCCACATGCAAATGATCACCAGGCTGGTACCAGGACCCTCCCTCCATCCTGGCTGCCCCCACCTCAGTCATGGGAACCATCACACACACTGGCTTCCTCACTGGCTGAGGCTCCATCTCCCCTAGCCCACCCCCCACTCCACCCTCCTTCCAGCCTTCCCCCTCCCCTCCTTCCCCCACCCTTCCCCCACCCTCCCCCAGCCCTCCCTCAACACTGCAGCACAGTGATCTTTGTAAAATACATGTCCCAGAGTCTCCCCAAGGCCTCCTGTCCCCCAGGGCTCCCCACTGCACTCAGGGTCAAGGTCAAACCCCTCCACGTGGCTTCTGAGGTCCCTTGGGAAAATGTGGGCACAGAGAGGTGAAGTCACTTGCCCTGGGACACACAGCTGGCAAGTGGCGGGGATGAGATGTGAATCCAAGCAGGCAGATGCCAGAGCTCACAGTCTTAACCACTGTTCTATGCTGGCCTGGCACACAGTAGGTGTTCAATAAATGGCTGCTGAATCAAGGAATGAATACACTGAGAGGGGGCTTAAGGACAGCAAGGGCTCCAATCCAGCCCCTTCCACCCCTCCCCCGCTCACGAGGGGCCCCTCAGGGGACCGTGGTTCCAGGGGGCAGTGGGCAGAGCTCCCGAGCCTAACCCAAGCCCCACACCCAGACCCACCACACCCCACCCAGCAGTGCCTCCCCCAGGCTCATGGCACCCTGGGCTTGGGGCTCCCACCGGCACACGCCTTCTCGGCTCATTCTGTTAATCCATTTGCTCTCATGTTAACTTTTATTACTTATTGATTTTCTCCCACCTGTCTCAGCCATGTCCACTTTTATCCGCTTAAAGTGGTAGAAGCCATTCAGTGGGGGAAGCAGAATGTAAAATTCCATGATCACAAATGAAGACCCATACTAATGGGGCTAGAGCCTTCCGAGGGGGCAGGTGAGAGGAATCACCATCACTCTGGCTGCATTGCTGGGCTGGGAGAGCCCGGGCGGGGAGGGGGGGCTTGGCGACCTCCCATGGCAGGGGCAGGGGGGAGCTGGGCCCTGGAAGCCCCGTGGTGAGGGTCCTGGGTCTGAGTCCAGGACGGGAATGTCCTCTGGGGTGACGGGAGGGCCTCAGATGGTCCTGCGGGTATGTGAGGTGGAGGCCGAGGGGAGGCCGGGGTGGGGAGGCTGGGCGGTGGACACACAGGATGGTGGTCACAGGAAGGGAACAGGTGAAGCCAGAGGCCAGGCCCCGACGGGGGCAGAGAGACTCAGCTGAGCACTCCCGTGGGCTGGGGACTCGCTGGGCATCATCTCACCCTCCCCACCCCCCTGAAGAAGAGCGGCCAGAGCAGCGACAGAACACGTGCCCAGGGGCTCACACAGGCAGGCGGATGGAGCTGGGAGGTGAACCCCAAGCCTGAGTCCCCGTCCCCAACCATCACGCCACACTCCTCCTGAGAGGGGCCATCGTGGTGGCCAACCTTTGTGGAACCCACAGAGGGCGGCCTGGGAGGCCGTGTCATGGTGGAAGGAGCACTGTGTTGGGTTGTGCAGATGCCCTCGGGGCCACCATTTATCAAACAGGGACCTGGTCAAGTCTTTCACCTCCCCGTGCTGGGCTTCCTCTTCTGTGATGGGGAGTTGTTGGGGGGACGGCAGGTAACGAGGTCTTGTCACAAAGCACATCACTGCACGATGCCTGGGGCCCACAGGGACTATGATGATGGTGGAGGTGGTGACAGTGATAATTACGGTGACAACAATGTGGTGGTGGTAGCAATGGAGGGTGCGGATGCAGGCAGAAAGCCACAAGTGACCCCTACCCCTAATTATCCATCCCCGTAACGCCATGACCCCAACATCCAGCTCCCTGCTGCGATTCCCTGTTTGTATGTTGTGCTGGGGTCGTGTTTGACCCTCACTGGACCATTATTTCCACAGCTTTAGGGACTGCGTCTGCTTCAGTCACAGCTCTGTCCCCAGCAGCAGGCTCAGTACCTGGCACAGGACAGGTGCATGATAAACATCTCTCCAATGACTTGGCAGGAGGCAGAGAAGCAGGAACCAGGCCCTCCATGGCCCCTGATCCCAGGAGGTCCACAGGCTGCTGTCCTCCTGCTGCCTCTGCACCGTTCTCCCCATTCCTGGTCTGAGAGGACCCCAAGAGGGCTTGGAAGCCCCCAGGACTCAGGAGCCTCTTTTGCAGGGTTGAGCCTTCCAGACCCTGGCCTGCCCTAAGTCAATGGCAGCTCACATACCAAGCAGTTGTGGCCATTTGCTTCGTGGCCTTCACCAGGGACGAGGCACAATTTCCCCTATTTTATGCACTGCACGGTAACAGGGCGTAAGCGTGAGGGGTTTGATGGACATCGAGGCACAGGAGGCTCCCTCCAGGGACGCCCAGCATGTGTGTTCACTGGTGCCCTCCAGGAGCCCCTCAGAGAGCGGCACACTCTGCCACCTCCAATCTTCTGGGCGACAGGCTGGGAGCCAGTTCCCCTCCGCCCTCCCTCCAGGGCTCGCTCCGCTCCTCTCCTGACCTCTCCAAGGTGGGCTTGCAGCTGAGCGCCCCCACCACGCCCTCTGCACTTGATCTCCAGGGGAGGCGCGAAGTGGCTCTTTGCCAGGGTCGATGACGCTCATCGGTGGGGGCCTCAGTGTCTGCAGGGGCTGCCCGTGCTCCCCTGGCCTGCAGCGTGGACAGCAGTGACGCCACAGCTGCAGCTGCAGGGAACAGGGGGGCTCTTCCTCTGCTGGACGCCAGAGTGACGTGAGTGTTGGTCTCATCCGTTGTAACTGATGGCTGTAAGTTAACGCGAGAGGAGACAGGGTCGCACGTTGCCAGGCCCCCTCCTGCAGGAGGGGGTGAAGTCAGTTAGCAAAGGAGGCTTGAGAGGCACAGGCTCAGGGAGGCAGGCAGGCATCTCTCAATCTGTTGCCTCCCAGATCCAGAGAGGTAAAGATACTTGCCTGAGGTCACACAGCACAGGAACTGCAGAGCAGGGACTGCAACTCAGCTCTCTCCAGGACGTGACACTGCCCCAAAAGCAACACTCCAGGTGGGGGTGGGGGAAGAGGGAGGCCAGGGTGGGGTCGGCTTGGTGGGTAGTGGGGAGGGGGGCAGAGAATATCCAGTCACGTGCACTCCATGAGGACAAGACAGCCTTCCTTGATTTCTGCTGCATCTGCAGGGCTTGGCACACAGCAGGTGCTCAATAAATGCCCGTTCCTGCAAGATGTTGATTAGTGAAATAAAAAAAATAAGTAAATAAAAAATAAATGGCTGTTCCCTGCAGAACCCCCAGGCCCTCCCCACTGGGCTGCGGGGGCTGGTGTGGGCCGAGCACGGGCTGCGGCTCTTCCCATCACCTCCCTGCAGCCCTGTGGTCACCCCCCAGCTCCTGACTTCACTCTACCCCTCCCCCTCTGACACCAGAACAGCAGACTTGCAAATTGCTCTGCTTTGAATGCGTCCCTCCAAAATTCATGTGCTGAAACCTCACCGCCCTGATGAAGGTATCAGAAGGCAGAGCCTCTGGGAGGTGATTATTAGGTCACGAGGTCTCCACCTTGGGAATGGAGTTGATGATACCTTTATAAAAGAGGCTTCAGAGAGCTGCCTCCCCGCTCCCGTCCCTTCTGCCATGTGAGGACATGGTATTTGTCCCCTTCAGGGGATGCAGCAGCAGCTCACCGCCTGGGAAGCAGAGAGCAGCCCTCCCCAGACACCGAATCTGCAGGCACCTTAATCTTGCACGTCCCAGCCTCCAGAGCTGTGAGAAACAAATTCCTGTTCTTTATATATTACCCAGGCTAAGGGATCTTGTTATAGCCACACAAACGGGCTAACTCAGAAGTCCATCGGAGTTAAAATAAATAAACATACACATAAAAACTCGCCTTGTTTCTTCCACTTCTTCCTCATCCTCCAAGCGCCGTTCCCACCTCCCCACCCCTCGGACCTCCAGCCCGCTGCGTCCGACCCTGCTCTGCCCAGGACAGAAAACAAAGGAATGATGGGCAAGCCGATAACAGGGACTCCGCCTACCTCTGCAGGGACAGAGACAGGCCTGGCTGTGCCACAGGATGAGGGAGGAGGGTGGGCACTGGGCGCACTGCGTCACTGAGGCCCCTGAGTCCAAGTGCTGGGCCCGGGGCTCACTGGCTGGTGACCCGGTCACACTCACATGTGGAGTTCACATGCCCCAAGGGCTCACGCGGAGCAGCCCACCGGTCACTGGTAGAACCTGGCTGGCCCCGTCCCCTCGCCTGTGATGGGCTGTGGCTGCTCTCAGGGGAGAGGACCAAAGGGGGTCACAGTGTGAAAGGCTCTACAGACTCGAGTCCTGGGCTTGGGCCTGGGTCCTGGAGATCCCACTCAGGGCCTCCTCCTGGGTCCCATTGGCTGTTCCCTCTTAGCACCTGCCCCCTCCAGCTGTCTGATCAGAGATTAAAGGTCAGGACAGCGGCTGTTGTCCAGATGGACACAGATGGGAGGCAGAAAGATGGAAGCAGGTATGAGCTCAGGGGACGCCCTGCCATCATTGCCGCTGCAGCCAGAGCTACCTGTGGCCAACTGGCAGGGCACGGAGATGCCCCTTTCACTCCCCAGTTCCCTGGGGCAGATGGGTGAACCAGCAGCTTACACGCCCAGGTGCAGAATCGGCCCAGCCTGGCTTGGCTACCCATCAGTGGTGTGAACTTGATCATGGTTGTTTGCCTCCCTGAGCCTCAGTTTCCCCATTTGTGAAATGGGCGTGCTGGGGGTACCTGCCTCCCGGGGCTCTTGGGAAGAGCGGGACAGCGATGCTCGATGCTCGGCACAGCACCTGGCGGTGTTGAGCCTCCGCGTGGTTCCTGTGTATCATGTGACACCCCCGACCCCTTCCTCCCTCTGAGCTGTGGCCCCTCCGTCTCTCAAACCCACCCCTCTCCCCGTGCCCACTGTCCCTGCCAGACTGTGGCTGCCCTGCCATCTCAGTTGCCCCATCATCTAGACGGGGAGAAGGACACGGGGACGTGTCCTAGGGATGTGAGAGATTGGAGCTTTCACAGGGGAACTCTGCCCAGGCATGGGGGTGCTTTGGAGGAGAGACCAGGGAAACCTTCCCAGGGGAGGTGGCCCTTGATTTGGCCCTTGAACCAAGAGTGTATTTTTTTTTCCAGATGGACACAGGAGCAGGGTGGGATGGAGGCCTCCAGGCAGAGGAAGTAGCAGGTCATTACTGAAGCATCCAGCGGGGGCTTCAGAGTGAGGCGGGCTGAGGTCTGACCCTGGAGGTCAGCGCTGGGTGACGCCTCTCTGTGCCTCCATTTCCTCATTTGTGGATCCTGACAGCCCCTCCCTCAGGGGTGCTGGGAGGACCGACTGAGTTGGCCCACGGAGCACCTGTGCTAGGGCACGTGAGAGCCCCATCCAGGGGGCACAGCCCGGGGGTCGGGCGCAGGGAGGGCGCAGGCTCTGAGACCAGATGGGAGTGGCCCGGCCCCTGGCTCTGCCCTTGTGTGACCCTGGCGTGCCAGACCCCTCTCTGGGCCCCAGTTCCCATCAGTAGGTGGGAGTCAGCCCCCCTTGCAGGCTGCTGGGCGCCCCCATGATGACCCAGCAAAGCCCCCAGCTCAGAGCCCGTGCTCACGTGATCCCTGTTGCGCAGCTCCTGGGGTGTGAGCGCTTTGGGAATTGCCAACAGGGAGGTGGTAACTGAGATGTCAGGAGTCAGGGATGCCCCCAGGGAGGGGGTGTGGGAGGAGACGAGATGGAGGGAAAGCAGCGCCCCAGGGAGCCCTGGAATCCCCACTTTGCTTCTGTCCAGGGACCCTCAGAGGTCAGAAAGAGGAACCCGACTCTGGCTGCAGCAGGAGAGTGAAAAGTTAGACACAAAGAAGAACTGTGGTTAAGAGGGTGCGTGTGAAGCCCAGCTCCCCTCGTACTTGCCATGGGACGTGGGCAAGCGACTTGACCTCTCCATGCTTCAGTTTCTTCATATGTAAGAGGGGTACAACAGGTGTACCTGCCTCACCAGTTGCTGGGAGGGTTAAATGAAGTAGTCCATGCAAAGTGCTGTGCTAACTAAGCACTGAGTCAAGTAGCAGTGATGATGAGGCGGGTGGTGGTGATGGAGGTGAAGACTGTGACAACCATTGTCTCAGGATCGCCCCTCAGAGGGTGGGATCAAACCCACACACGTTCAAAAGTGGTTTGGACGTTGAATCTTACGATGTCACACACTCACCAGGAGGTATGAAAAGACTCGTTACTCACACAAGGAGGCTTCTGGGAAGAGCAAGGCACACAACCAAGCTGTCCATTTGGCTTGAGCAAAGAGGGGCGATGGCTCTGGCTTTTACTGTGGTCAGGGGTGAGACCAGGGTGAGGGTTCTGCACATGGGACATGCTCTGTCTGCTCTGAACTTCCCTGCCAAGGGAGGGAGCATGGGCTTTCCTATCAGTTTGTCCAGATGTGGGACAAAAAGGGAAAAGAAGAGGAGTGTGACCTGAGAACTGTCAGCAGTTCAACATCAAGAATGGAGTCAGACCCTTATTACCATGGTGATGATGATAACAATGACGATGGTGGTGATAGTGATGATGGTGATGATGGTGTTGGTGATGGTGATGGTGATGATTGGTGATGGTGGTGATGGTGATGATGGTGATGGTGATGGTGATGATTGGTGATGGTGGTGATGGTGATGGTGATGGTGGTGATGGTGATGGTGATGGTGATGGTGATGATGGTGATGATGATGAAGGTGGGCCCTGTGGCCCAGCTCTCTCTTTCTCTCCCTCCTCTATTTTGACCAAAGGCCTTCATGATCCATCCTCCCATCCCTCCCCAGGATCTAATAAACAAATCTTTGTCTCTATCACTGTATAATCAATGTTTGTTTAGTGAACATTCTTAGCTGAGGGCTGTAGAAGATGCAGATCATGGAATGTGAAGAGGGGGAACACAGGTTTGTTCTGGAAATCCCAGAGATGAAAATTGGGGGTGGGGAGGGCTGAAGCTCAAGAGAGGTTGAGAAGGTGAATGCCAGTCTCCTTGACCCTGAAGGGAGACACTTCATGGATGGCCTGGGTAAGCCCCAGGCTGTCACAGGTCATGGTTAGAGGTGCCAGAGTGGACATAAAGCCCTTGGCCCTTTGAAGCTGACGCCAAGGAAGCAGCCAGCTTCCCCAGAAGCTTCTGCCCTGCAGAAGACTGCAACCATGAATTTCAGGGCTCATGGGGGCCAGGTCCTGAGCTTTCACACAAAGGTGGGAGTTATTTCCTTGTTTCAGATGAGAACCTGGGCTCAGAAGTAGAATGTGGCCTGCCCAAATCCATCCAGGTCTGTATGAATCACAGCTGGCACTGTTCTCTGAAGACATTGATTCTACACTAACAGGGAAGATTTTTGTTTTTTAATCTCATAGAATCCAGCCCCTTCCCTGCAGAGAAACCGTTAGTGGAAGGGCTGGTGGAAAATTGAGTGTGCAGTTCTGTACTGGGCAGAATTAATTGGAACTTGATCACTGCCTCTTTGCTCCTCTGAGCAGCCTCAAAACATGGCAACATACTTCAAAATAAAAAGTATCTTTGCATCAAAGGACACAATCAAAAGAGTGAAAAAGCAACCCATGAAGTGGGAGAAAATATTTGCAAATCATATATCTGATAAGAGGTTAATATCCAAAATATATAAAGAACTTCTATAATACAACAATTAAAAAACAAACTACCAGATTTTAAGATGGGCAAAGGAATTGAATAGACATTTCTCCAAAGGGGATACACAAATAGTCAATAAGCTCTCTAAAAATGCTCGACATCACTAATTAGGAAAATGCAAATCGAGGCCACAGTGAGAAACCACCCACACCCATTAGGATGGCTACTACCAAAAAGCAAACAAACAAACCAAGTAAAACCAGAAAATAACAAGTGTTGGTGAGGATGTAGAAGAATCGGAACCCTTGTTCACTACTGGTGGGAATGTAAAATGGTGCAGCCCCTGTGGGAAACAACATAGCAGTTCTTTAAAAAATTGAAAATAGAATTACCTTATGACCTAGTAATCCCACTTTTGGATATATATCCAAAACAACTGAAAGCAGGGTTTTAAACAGACATTTGTACACCCATATTGTTTTAGCCATGGTTCTCCAGAGAGACAGAACTGATAGGAGACACATGTAGAAAGATACACGAGAAGGGATTTATTAGGGGAATGGGCTCAACTCAATTACAGAGGCTGAGAAGTCCCACCATAGGCCACGTGCAAGATGCAGAGCCAGGAAAGCTGGTCGTGTGGCTCAGTCCCAGTCGGAAGGCCTCAGACCCAGAGAAGCTGATGGTGTAACTCTCAGTCCAAGCCCAAAGACGCAAGAGTCCAAGGGGGTGGTGGCATGAGTTCCGGAGTTCAAAGGTTGGAGAACCTGAAATTCTGACATCCGTGGGCAGGAGAAGAAGGGTGTCTGGCTCCAGAAGAGAAAGCAAGAATTTGCCTTTCCTCTGCCTTTTTGTTCCATCCAGGCCCCCAGCTGATTGGATGGTGCCCGTCCACACTGAGGGTTGATCTTCCTCACTGTGTCCACTAACTCACACACCAATCCCCGCCAGAAACACCCTCGCAGACACACCTGGGGCAGCCCAATCATTCTAATCAAAAGCAAAACCACCTGGGTTTCCCTGCCAGCAGAAGAGGCATGGGCTCAGTGACTACTGAGGCATTGAGAATAATTAATGCTTTACCAGCTCTCTGGGTGTCCCTTAATCCAGTCAAGTTGACACCCAAATCAAGCATCGCACATATTCACAGCAGCGTTACTCACAGTAGCCAAAAGGTGGAAGTAACCTTAGTGTCTATAGATGTATGAATAGATAAACCAAATGTGGTATATACATACAATGGAATATTATTCAGCCTACAAAAGGAAAGAAATTTTGACACATACTACAACATGAATGAAACTTGAGGACATTATGCTAAGTAAGATAAGCCAGCCACAAAAATGCAGATACTATATGATTCCACTTACGTGAGGTACCTAGAAGTGGTCAAATTCTTAGAGACAGACAGCAGAATGGTGGTTGCCAGGGGCTGAGGGGAGGGGAGAATGGAGAGGAGTTATTTAATGGGTACGAAATTTCAGTTTGGGAAGACGAAAAAGTTCTGGAGATGGGTGGTGGTCACGGTTGCACAACAATATGAATGCACTTTAATGCTACTGAACTGTACACTCAAAAGAGGTTAAGATAGTAAGTTTTGTTATGTGTGTTTTACTACAATTAACAATTTTTAAAAATATATATGGTAATAGATCTACTGTCCCAAAGCCTTTGGAACCACAAGAGTATGAGGGAAACACAACAGTGGACCATCCAGGCTAAATGAGCTCTCAGAGACCCCAGCTCTCCTAGGTTGTAACTCTCATCATTTAGTTGGATAAGAAAACTGAAGCTCAGAGAGGCTGAGCGAGCTCCCTGAGGTTGCATAGCAGGTTGGAAGCAGAGTCAGGCTCATACCTTGCCTGTTCTCCTGATTCCACACCTAGTTCCCCAGCCACTGTCCCAAGCGGCTTCTAGAAAATGTTTACCAGGAGCCCCATTTACATCCACACTCATTACTGCTGAACCAAGACCCAGAGGTCTGCAAGCCAGTTGTCCTGGCTTGGTATTAGAGGCCACTTCCCAATATTTCTCTGCATAATCCCAGCATCCTCCATTCCAGCGGGCCCCTGAATATACGGGCCCCTGAATATACGGGCCCCTCATCTCCCTCCGTTTCCTCCCCAGACTTGTTTACATCCCAGGGCTTCCTCCCCATCTGTCACATGCTGCGCTTCCTTCAGCATACCCTCTGCATCCCACAGCTGCCTGCCACACTCCTTTGGGGAGACGGGGCTGTGGGCTCCCAGCCAAGGCCCCGTGGGCGCTCTCAACCAGCAACAGCACACCGCAGGCAAGCACCCAGGAGTGGCCTCAGCTGCCAGCTTCCTGGGAGGAGCCCACTGTCTTTTAAGGAATCTTAACTCTTTTTTGGCCACTGTCTTCCCATGCACCCAGCCCTCCTTCCCGGCACAGATTACAGTCTCCACTTTGACCTTGATCTGATAAGGAGAACCTTTCCCAGTGTCTTCCTTTCTCTCCAAAATGTTGAGAAAGATTGATGATCTTCAGGTCAAAGTTCTTGGTTCTACTGTTTACAGGCTGTGAGACCCCAGGCAATTGAGCCCCCTCTCTGGGCCTCAGTTTCCTCATCTGTAAAATGGAGACACAAGTAATGACTTCACAGTGAGTTTGTGTATGAAATTAGAATGGAATTATTAGGCAAAGTCTCTGAGTCCTAGAAAGGGCTCAATAAATGTGCACAATAAATGTTTCTTCTCCCTTCTTTCATTTCAGTGAACTAGAAAGAGTGTGAGTTTTGACATCAGAAAGTCCTGGGTTTGAATCTTTGGTCCAGCACTTACCAGATGCATGAACTTAGACAAGTTGCTTAAATTCTCTGAATGTGTTTCCTCCTTGGTTAAAACAAATAAAAGTGGGTAACCCCGCATTAAGTTGTTTCAGTGAAGATTATAGGAATCACAGCAGGCCCAGAACCCAGTACAGTGCCCAGCACACAGTAGATGCTCAAACATGCCAGCTAATCCCTCCCACCCTGTGTCCTCTGCACAGGCGAGCTAGGTCAGTACCATGTAAAACACCACAGACCCCACTCAGCCTTCCCCTTCTGTGCCTTCCCTGATGCCACCATTCTGAGTGGATTTCACAGCAGAAATGACTGTTTTTGCAGAAATTGATTGCTTTGAAGCCTGCCAACACAGGCTCTTGTACAGAGAACAGTATCTCTAGGAGAGTCCCCTGGACTCTTGGGGTGGGGAGGGGCCTGCCCTGCCATTGATCCCCTGCCCTAAGTTCCTGAATGGGTCTCTGAAGCAGTGACCCTGTCAAGGGGTCATCTGGTGCTTGGTTCCCTGCAGGGACAAGGGGAGGCAAAGAACACGGCTGTGCACTCAGACAGACCCAGACTGCAGTTCCAGCCCTCGACCCGCTTCCTGTGTGCCCTTGGGTAAATCCCTTCCCCACTCAGATGCAGCTTCCTTACTTTTCAAACAGCAACACAAATGGCAGCCACCTCCAGTCTGAGGTGAGGCTCAGATGGCTCAGCTCATAGAAAATGTCCAGGGCCTGGCATCCCATAGGTATTAATAAATGGTACCAATTACTATTGGCACTTTTATTTAAATCCAGCATCCCTCCATTACTAGCTGTGTGACCATGGGTCATCCCTCAGACATTCTGAGACTCTGTTTCACAACCTGTAAAATGGGGATGAAAATTCTTACCCTACAAGACATTGGGACCTAAAGCACCTTACACAGGGCCTGGCACGTAGTAGGTGCTCAACATATGTGCAGTCCCTTTTCTTCCTTTCTCCCCTCTCCCTCCTGAGGAAGCCTATTATACTCCTGGACACCTTTGAATTGTAGAAAGTTCTAGAATTTCTCCTCATTGGTTCTTGGCCTGTAAAGTAGGAAGGACATCAGGCAGTGGCACTGAGTCACAGAAGCTAAGGCGAGATGGCATTTCCAGAAGGAGGAAATGGTCTCTTGGGTCACATGCCACGGAGAAGTCAAAGGCCACAAGGACAGAGATGAGCCCACGAGGTTTAGCCATATGAAGGTTATTTGTAACCTTGACAAGGCAGAAACCAGACTATAGCGGGCAAGAATGGTGGAGGAGGGCAGGGAGGAGGAGACGGAGCCAGCCTGGGCAGATGATTCATTCAAGTGGAAGGGGGCAGAGAAATCAGAAGACAGCTGGAGGTGGATCTGGGGTCTTTATTTTTCTTTTTGAATTAAATATGGGAGACACTTGCTTTGTTAGCTTCATGGAGATGACAGGATACTGACAGGCAGAGTGGAGTCCAGAGTGCAGCAAGGGCTGGGCCTCTACAGGAGCAGAAATGTGTGCTCCAGGGCGTCTGGGGAGAGTGCTGATGAAAGGCGGGTGTGAGTATCTAAGGGGTTGTAACCCAGAGGCCAGCTGGGGCTCCCTGCTCATGGGGAGAATTGGGTATAACTGGCTCAAGCCCTGCTAATCATAAGCCTACTGCATGGCCTTTGACACTGTCCAGCCCCAGGCTCCTGCTCTGAGGTCTGGACCTTCTGCCCACCTGGCTCGGTCTTTGTTCCTGGAGCATGCCCAGTGCAAAGCCCAGCTCTGTCTCTCCTCCCAAATCCCCAACCACACTAAGCATCTTGAATTTGCTGGCATTAGAGATTTGTGGGGTTGAAGGGAAGAACACCAGTTCTGTTCTATCTTTTGTTCCCCCACTAATCAGGAGGAAGCTGGTCTTGTTTCATGCAAGTGGTTTTCCCTGCATCCCTCCAGATCCCTTCATAATAGCTGGCTCTGTGCTCTCTGGCGTCAGCCTTTGATCCACATGGGCATCTGCCAGACAAACCCTGCACTCTCCCTGAGAAGAATTCTGACGATCAGAAAAGTCTTCCTTGTGTTCCATAGGTATCATCAACACCATTTTACAGATGAAGAAAAGGAGGCTCAGAGAGGTTGTGACTTGGCTGCAAGCCACACAGCCAGGGAGAGATTTGGGCAGCAGAAGCTCCACCTGGGTGTGGCAGTTGAACTGCTGGGCTCTGCAAACAGGCCAGCTGATCCCGGCTCCCCCACTGACCACCTGTGATAGCGCCAAGTCTCCGGACTGTCTGAGTAAATGAGATGACAGCGAAGTCCAGCACATAGTAGGTGCTCAAATGAACGCAGCGGCTGTGCTTATTGGCGGGCTGACGGCACCTGCGGGCACTTCCCCTGCCCGGCCCCACCCCAGTCTTAGCCTTCCCCACTCCACTTTCCCTCCTTCTCTTCTTCCAAAACCAACTCAAAACTTCCCTCCTTGAGGCTGTTCCCCCTGATCCGCCTCACTTGAATCTTGCCTGGCAGCCTGGCGAGGATGGGACAATGGGATTTGGAATTAGTTCTGGGTTAAAGTCTCCTTTCTTCCTTTGCTAGTAATGGGGCTTTAGGCAGGTCCCTCGAAAAGCCTCAGTTTTCTCATCTGCACCATGGGGCAGCATTCTGCAGCCCTCAGGCGTGTTTTCAAAATCAAATGAAACAACAAATGTGAGCAGAGCTTTGCAAGTGGGAAACTAGGGCACGAGCACTGGCTTGTTTCCACCCGTCTTCCTATGCTGCGTCCCCTCCGCGACCTGCAGTATGATTTCTGTTTTCCTTCCTACGTTTCATGCTCTCCTCCTGTGCAGAAACCGGCACTCAGGAACTGATCAGACAGCAGGGGGCGATGGAATGAGCAGGCCGCGTGAAATCCCATACCCAAGCCTGCTGGGTGGGGCACAAGTCCCAGGCTCCCCGGATTCAGAGAGGAAAGCAAACACTGGCTATGGCCACACACCTGTGGGGCGTGCCACAGGGAGCACTTGAACCTAAGCCTTTTGGTACCAGTGTTCTTTGTGCTAACAGAGAAGTCCAGGCACAGCTTTGAGATGATGGAATTTCAGCATCGAGGCAGCCAGGGGGACAGATATTTCAGGGCTCTGCCTCAGCCCCTCCACCAGGCCCGTCATAGTTGCCCAAAGATCCAGCATATTTTTAGTTAAGATTCTGAGCCCAGGAGGGAAGCAGGAAATGATTCATTCTCTCTCTCAGCCAATGTACACAAAGGCACATTATTAATATTTACTCGGGTATTTCTCCAAGGACCACAACAGCAAATCACGAGAGAGAACAGAATGGAAGACGAGCTTCACTAAGTCCGCCGGCTGCCTGTGGGCAGGGCGAGGGGCCGCTGGCCACTCCGCAGGACTCAGCCCCTGCCAGTGTCCAGGCCGCAGGGGTGCCTCATGGCTCATTCTGTCCACCCCACAGAGGGAAGCAGACTCACCCTTGGTGACTCAGGAAGGTCGTGGCAGGGAGGGAACAGAATCTGGGAGTGTGGAGGATGGAAGCAGCATGGGGCTGTGAGCCTCAGGGCCGTCATCTGCAAAATGAGCAAATAAATACTGTCCAGGCAGTTCTGAAGGAAGATGTAAAACGACTACCCACAGCATCTGGCCAAGAGCAGGTGCTCCACAAATAACATCAACATGAGTGCTAACGAGCACATCAGTGCCAGGGCCTGTCCCTTTTCCCAGCCTGCTTTGCGATGGCCCTGGGCGCCCCTTTCAGTGGGAACAGGCCAGGCTCTCCAGGCTGGACTGGGCTAATGAAAACCAGGCTGGAAACGTATCAGTTACTCCGCACAGGAAATACTCCCTCTCCCGTTCCTTTTACGATCACTTTCCCAGGGACCAGGCAAACAGCCCTCCCCAGACCCCTTCCCCAGCTTAGCAGCCACCCCCATCCCTGTCTGTGGCCTGCTCTATGTCACTGCCTGAGGAGGGAGGCCCAGATGCCGCTTTTTCCACCTGGCGGACACCTGCTGACAGCTTCTGTCACTTGGTGGCTGTAATTGCAGCTCCCTCTATCCCCTTTATGTCCTGCTCGGCACAGACTCCCATCTGCCTCTGCCAGGGAGTTTATTAAATAGTTTATTAAATCTCTCTGCCTTTGCTTGCAAACTGTCTCTTTTACAGAAGAAAAAATACTGAGACCCAAAGAGGCAAGGTGAACTTCCTGAACGCCACACAGCTATAAAAAGACTGAGCTGGGAGTTTCTGGGTAACTCCGATTCTGGCCAGCACCCCTGCCCCCGGTCCAGGCCCCTCCCGAGCTCTGGCTGCTTTCTTAGGCTTCGGCATCTGACAGACCAGGTCCTTACACGAACCCCCACCCCCTGCAGCTGAGCAGACTCTGTCCCTGTGACTCAAGGAGCCCTGATGCCCACGAGGAAGAGGAACTTCCTGTGGCCAGAGGGGCCCAGAGCCAGGGGGGCTCTGCCTCAGGGGTCACTGGGCGTCACCATAGGAGGGGCGGGAACCCCTGCAGTGCTGAGGCCCCAGGGCCCCTCACACCTGGGGCTGGGGCAGCCTCCTGGGGCTTCTCCCCTCATTAACCTCTTCCCTGCTGCGTTTCCTCCCTCCTGCTCCAGGTCTCTTCCTCTTCTCCCACACCCCTGCTCCTCGGCCCACTCATTCATCCCACGGGCACCATCTCTTGCCCACTTGTGCCTGTTCATCCCCTCGGCTGGCCACATGGGGGACACCAAGAGGGAGGAGGCTGTGTCCCTGTCCTCAGGGAGCTCCCCGTGTGGCTGGGGCAACAGAATCAGTGACAGCCCCATGGCCAGTGCTGAGATAGCGGAAGAGGTGGGAGGGGCTGGGGAAGCCCAGGGCAGGCCCCCACCCTGGACAGGGGGGCAGGCAGGACGTCTGAGAGGAGGTGGTGTCTGTGCTGAGACCTGAGGGAGAAGCGTGGAAGCCAGGGGAAGGGATTCAGGGGCAGAAGGTTACTGTCCATAGCAGCAGCCTGGCACATGTGACCCTCTGGTGGGGGGGGGGGGCCTGTTGCCCTTGGAAATGACAGGCAGTTCCGAGTGGCCGGGGCAGGGTGGGAAGGGTGGGAAGTGGAGGCGGGAAGGTGCAGAAAGACGGGGCAGGGGTCCGCCAGGGTCACATCCCTCCTCTGGTCTCCCCGGCCCCTCCCTCCCCCCGTGCCCCCCTCCCCGTTTCCCTCCGTTCCCTCCTTCCCTCCCACCCCCCTCCTCTCTCCCCGGGCCCCTCCCCACCCCCAGGCACCCGGCCGTCCCGCCCAGCTGCACTTGCGACGGCGGCAGCGCCACCTTCAGGCCGGAGCCCGCACGGCCGCGGGGTGTGCGCCCCGCAGGAGGGGGACACGGTGCCGGTCCTCCGGCCCTGGACTCGACCGGGCGTCGCCCACCCGGACCGCCGCGCCCCGCCTCACCGCCCGCGGGCTCGGGGCTGGCAGCGCTGCGCCACGCCGCGTGGGGACCCGCCGTCTCTGTCTCCTAATCAGCCCTAATCAGCCGCCAAGCTCTGCTCCCCAAAGGCCCGGGCGCCAGAACTGATGAGTTTAATGACATGACAGAGTCCCTCCCCTTTCGCAGCCTGCCCCGGGGCCCTGAGCGGGCCAGCGACCTTTGCTGTCCTGGGAGAGCGGGCCCCACAGGGTGTCATGCCCACCGTCCAGATGGGGAAATGGGGGCTCAGACGGGGAGTGAGGGGCGAATCACTTAGAGTGACCTGGGAGAGCCTGGCACTTGCTTATTTGTTTGTCCAGTGATCACTCGGGACACCCATACTGTGCCAAACCAGGCTCTGGGACAAGGGACACAGTGATGAAAAAGTGGGGTGGCAGTTTTAGTGCTGGGTGATTGGAGATAGGACATGGGAATGTGCCAATTCCTGCGGGAGCCCAGAGAAGGTGCTGGCAACCCAGGGAGCTTCCAGAAGGGTGGAGGAGGGGAGGTGT
Source organism: Daubentonia madagascariensis (assembly GCA_023783475.1). NCBI lineage: Eukaryota > Metazoa > Chordata > Mammalia > Primates > Daubentoniidae > Daubentonia > Daubentonia madagascariensis. The sequence goes on from JAKFHU010000117.1 coordinate 8,195,012, forward strand.
GAACCGGCTTCACAGAGGAGGTGGCGTCTGAGCTGGTTGGTGCAGGTGGAGTAAGAGTTTGCAGGGGAAGATGATGGGAAGGGCTTTCCAGGCAGGGGGAACACGTGCCCGAAGGCGTGGAGGCTGCGAAGAGCAGAGGCCTTCAGAGGTGGGAGTTCTGTGTGGCTGAGGAAGAGGGGGAAAGGGGAGACAGGCTGGGGTAAGTCAGGGGTCAGACTAGGAAGGCTTTGGGGGCCTCCTTCAGTAGGCATTAGAGAGACAAGGTGTGATGGGGATGATGATATTAACAGCCACAGCGAACGCTTACTGAGGGCATCCTGTCTGCCAGGCACATCCTGAACACTTTGGACGCTTACTTCTTTCATGAATCTTAAGAGGTAGACATGGTTATTACCACCTCTATTTTATAGAGAGAAACAGGCACAAAGAGGTTGAATCTCATGACCCAGATCATTGGTGAGGGCGGGAGAGGCACGGTCTTGGGCTGATGGTGCCATTCGGACACTCACTCGGAAAATGAATACCTGCTTCTGGCTTGCCTACCCATACTTGCTCTCTGCCCTCAGGGAGCCTTAAACACGGGGCTGAAGATCATTCCAGGCTGTGATAAGTAGCTGACCAGGGAGAGGGAGCAAGTGACTGGGGTGTGTGGGCCCAGAGGAGGAGCTCCTCACTCAGGGCTGCACCTCCAGGGACTCACCTTGCAATGCTCCCTCTCTAAGGACCTCCCCCGCCCTCCTGGGCACTGTGGAGGCTGCAAGGGCGAGAGGGTTCCTGATGGCCCACCTCTGGGAAAATGTCCCTGAAGACCCACCTTCCTTTCTGAGTTAGCCCCCTTCTGCCCCAAGCATTGGCTCCTAACCATCCCACTGGGGGACACCTGAGATTAATAGGCCAAAAATAGCAAAGTTTTTGGCTTCCCCTGCCCACCTCCAAGGCCAAGGGGGAGGAAAGGGACAGCTCAGACCCTTGGAAACACAGCACTGACTTCTCTGTCATCATAGGGAAATAAGGAAGAATCTCCTACCATATGCTGTTTGGTTTCCCACAGGTAATCCCCTGTGTACCCATAAAATATTAGACACAGAGAATCTTAGAGCAATAGAGTCTTAGATCCTTAGACTTAGCATCAAATTATAGATTCTAAGACCCTTAGAATCATGGAATGTTAGAAATAGAGGAAATTAAATTTACGAAACCATTAAATTATGGAGTTTTAGAGTTAAACTAAATAATTCTTCTTTAGAATTAAACAAGATCTTAAAAATCTCAGGACCCCAGGATTTTAGAATTTGGAGTTGCAGGGAGCTTGAATATCAACTACTGGCTCCATAACTTACTAGCTGATGCCTTTGAGCATTGGCTTACTTGCTCTGTGCCTTGGTCTCCTTTTTTGTTAAAAGGAAACAATTCTAGTTTGTGTTTAATAGGGTTCCTGTGAAGACGCAATGAATCACTATATGCAGAAAGCTTCACCCAGTGCCAGGCATACCGTAAGCTGTGAGTTGTACTAATACTCTTGTAACTAATCTAGTTCACCTTCCCTTGTAACACAGCTTAACCAGCCACTCATCCTCCACCCACCTAGCTTCTGTGTACACCATCCCACCTCCTAGGAAGAAATCTATTCCTTCTAATATGAGATACTCACTTTCATAGAAAGCAATCTTTTGCCACTCCCAAGCTTGCTCTCCCCATGCTGTCTTCTAGTGATGGAGACTCCCCCTCCTCAATGCCTACACAGCCATGCGGGTGCTCAGCCTCTTCTCCCAGACGGCCTGGTGGATGTGGTGCAATTTGTCTGGAAGCCTCCCACATCCAACTCACCTTTCTTTCCTTTCTCAGCACCCTCTAGCCCCCTCCCAATTCCCAAGTTTCCTAGGAGCTCTTAAATCCTACCTTCCTTAGACAAAAGCTTCATTCATTCTCCTGAGGTCCAAAGGGTTGTGCACTTTGTAAAGGAAGCCTGGAGAAGAAGGCAACATTTAACCTAAAGCTGCAACTTGCTGATGATGGGAGCTCAGGCATCACCCGGGGGCATGCCAAATCACTGGGTTGAAGCAGAGGGAAAGGAGAGTACCCCTAGCCCACAACCACAGCACCCAAGTGGCTGCCCACTTTGCTTGGGTGCTTCCTCCCTCCCCAGAGCTTGGCATCTCCTGAGTGGAAGAACCACAGCCCAGACTGTTGCCCCTGGTGAGGATGCACTAATGGCTGGATACGAGTCCATGATCTTGCTGCAATAATTGAATTTTCAGCACCAGTAGATCCCCAGCTTTGCCTCTGGGGGCTCTAGGAAGGGCAGCAGCAGAGGCATCTGGGGCATCCACAAGGTCCCCCACCACTCCCTGAAGGGCTTTTTCTGGTTGGGCAGAAGAATGAGTCTTGTCCAAAATGGGCTTGCAACTGCTTGCCTTCCCTAAAAGGGACACCTGGGCTGTTTCAGCAGAAAACACTGCTCTGGGGAGACAGAGATGGATAAGTAGAAATTGGCTTATTTCTGGACATTTGGTGAGAAGAGAGTCTGGCTGGTTTTGTGTCTTAAATTATTTCTCTTTTTCCTCCAACTCTCTGCTTCTGATGCCAAGACCAGGTGAGCAGAAGTGGAGTTCACAGGACCAGGCCCAGCAGTCAGCAGAGAGACCCAGCCAGGCCTTGGGCCTCTGTGATGGCCTGGGGCATCAAGCCTAGCCTCAGCGAGGACAAGGAGGGAGCTGGCCCTCAATGATGGGGAAGAAGACACAGGATGGAGGGGGGCCCAAGAAGGGAAACAACAGCCTGTGGTCCAGTCCCCTCTTCTCTCTCCCCACCCCACTTTATGCTGCAGGCATAGTGGCTGGTCCTCACGTCTTTGCACATGCTGTTCCCCTGCCAGGAATGCCCTTCCCCCTTCCAGTAATGACGCCTGCATCCTCCAGCCGTGTGCCCCCTCCTCCATGCAGACTTCTAAGGCTGCTCTCCCCCGACCCCCACTCCTCCCCACCCACCCACCCCAACCATTGCTCTTTTAACACCTCTCCAGCCCCAGATCTCATTTTGGAAGCTCCTTCCTCTACCAGATCAAATGTATCAAGATCCCACATTAAATCATAGTATACATAACTACGTGAGAGCCAAGTAGAGCAGAAAGTGACTAGTTGACGATGTTACAATGTGTAGACATTTAATTAAACATGCATCAATTTCATTGTTGAAGCTTTCTGTTTGTATTTTAATCCCACAACTTTTTTACCTTAAACACGTTCATAGGCCTCTAAGAGCTCTCAGGCCCCCGCACCGTGCCCAGTACGGAGCATCACATGAGAGAACGTGCACCTCCCACTTCCCCTACCCCACCCCCACGGGTGTGACCCAGTGTGTCCTTCAGACCCTGCGCAGTACCCCGTGCTGATGTGGTCATTCTCCATCTGTCAGCATTCTTCACTGGACAAGGCTGGGATCACATCTTGTCATTTCTAGATGTCACTTGCTCAGTCCAAGGCCAGACATAGAGAAGGATCAGTAAAGTTCTTTAGAAAAAAGCAAGTAAGCAAGACCTTCTTCCAGCAGAGCAAGCCTGCAGGAAACAGGATATGTGAGGATCTGGATGTGTGAGTTCAAGAGCACAGGGATGAACTTCTCAAGTCTCACTTCTCAATATACCACACCATAGATCAGAGATTCCTTTCACGTGGACCATGTTTTTTTCCCTACTGAGAGATTGGATAATTGCATATTTACTGAGGCCCTGCTATGAAGCAGGCATTGGCTGAGCAGCAGCCTCTCACTTTCATGGCAGAGTCTTTTTCTCTACATATCTAATGTCCTGGGTGGGGGCCTGAAGGCTGGGCCGGCCCTTAGTCTGCTCTCTGGCCATCTCATCTCTCCTGGTGGGTACTTCCTTTGTCCTCATTCCCTGCAGGAAGCAGATGGGGCAACTCTAGACAGAGCCTCCCACTTCCTCTGCAGGGGGGCAGATGTTTCAGCAGGAGCTTGGCTGGTTAGACCTGGATTTGGATGTACCAAGGTCTCGTTATGTGTGACCCAGAGGGATGACTCCCCATTCCCACCAGCTAACGTCCACAGGCCTTCCAGACCCTTCCTGGCCTGCCCCCACCCACCTCTCCACCCCCATTTCACACCACTGTCCCCCTCACTCACTCCTGTCCAGCCACACCAGCCTTATTGATGCCCCTTGAACATGCCATGCACACACCCACCCCAGGGCCTTTGCACTAGCTGCTCCCTTTGCTGGAAGGCTCTTTCCCCAGACACCCATGTGCATCATTTCCTGACTCCATCTATGTCTCTGAACAAATTTCTCCTCCTCAGAAAGGTCTCCCCTGACCATCCCATCTAAAGGAGCCCCCTTCCTTCCCCTAGGAGACCCCCAGGGTGATTGACTAAAGGTTTGGTGAAGGAGCTTCAGCTTGGGGCAAGTTCACGGGAAAGAAAGCCAGGAGGAAGTGCTGAGAACCTACGGCATGCCAGGCCTTTGACTGGTCAGAGCCACAACTGTGACTTGCTGATCATCACAACAGTCCTTTGAGAGAGGAAGTTATCATCTTCCCCCTTTTATAGGTGAGGAAACTGAGGCTCAGAGAGGCAAAGCAACATGCCCAAAGCCACAGAGTTCGTATGCAACAGAGCCAGCTCCATGTCTGTATCTACCATCCTGGAGATGGGGGTTTGGGAACCTTGGCACTGGAGGCAGTGGCTGATGCCATGGGTGTGGGTGTGACTGTCCAGAGAGAGTGTGACCATTGTAGGGGGCACGTTGATAGTGCATGGGCACAATGTGAGGGTGAGCTGAGAAACCAGCAAAGTAGGTTGAGAGTAATCGCTCAGAGAGGTTGGAGGAAAACTCAGAAATAGAGAGAGAGTGATATGGAGAGAGGGGGGTGGCTAATGGTCAGTGGCGACGGTGGGTCAGTAGTGATAGTGGCAATCAATGGCAGTCAAAGGCAACCCGTGGTGGTCAGCATGGGCGTTAGTCAATGAGGGTCAGTGAGGTTCAACAGTCAATGAGGGTCAGTGAGGTTCAACAGTGATCACAGAGGTGAACGGTAACCGGTGGCAGTCACCCGTGGTCACTAGCCAGTGACAGTCCAGTCAGGGAAGTAGTGATAGGTGCCCCTTGGATGTGATTACCAGTAGATCCCTGGTAACCTTTGCCAGAGCAGCTTCAAGGAGCGGCTGGGGCTGAGGGTGGGGCCTAAGACAGGAGGTGAGGTGGGAAGTGGGGCGGGTGAGCACAGATCTCAGCTGTAACCAACAGGAGGGGGACTGAACTAGGGGAGATGGAATGCATGTCAGGAAGGCGGACTCTATCATCTCCACTAAGTCACCTGCCAAGAAAGTGGGTGACTTCAGGAGAGCCAAGAAAGTCAGGACAGTGGATGGGGGAGGCAGGAGAAAGGGGGTGTGGGGGAGAAATAAATGATTGTAGGGCAGCTAATGTGACACCCCGCCCCACCCTCTGGTAAGACAGGGGCAGGTGGAAAGAATTCAGCATTAGGAGTCAAGGCAACATGGTTGGAGTCTGGTTTCCCCACTTGCTAGCTGTGTGACCTCTCTCAACTTCTCTGAGCCTCCTTTTTCTCATCTGTAAATGGGACCCAAAATGCCCGGACTTACAGCAAAGAGTGACTGTGAGGATCAAATGAGATGACTCACAGTAAGTTCTGACTTTGCGCAATGCCCAGGATGAAATGCTCAAGAACACAGGGTCAAGAACACCTGGATGAGGTGACCTTGGGCCTGAGGCCTCAGTTTCCCCATGTGCAAAATGAAGACTCTGCTTCATGGAGTTATTTTGAAAGAGGCAATGCCTGTAAAGTACTTAGCACAGCACCCAGCATAGGATAAATGCTCAATAAGTGATAAACAGCAGCAGCCATAGTGAATGGGACCCCCTTCCCTCTCTATTCTGGGTGGGTTTTTTCTGCCATCTTCATCTTCCCAGGGTGGGGGCTCAGATCATCTCCATATACTGGGGTCTTAGAGGTGGCAGAGAGCCCAGAAGCCATCCTCTTTACTCTAGCTTTTTCATGGAAAGATGGAGAATCAGGACCAGAGAGGGGCATATGTGTCTGAGGTCACACAGAGTCATGATGGAGCCAAAGTGGGGACTTGGGGACATCTGACTCCAAGGCCAAGGCCACATTCCCCCCAGTTCACTGTGCAGGCTGGGGCCAACGACTTGGGGGCTGGTCTACCCTCCGAAGTGGACCACAGACCCAAACCAATAATGAAGTAGCCATCGTGTGCTGAGTGGTCACTATGCATGAGACCCTGCTGTGTGCTGCATGTCTTTCTTCGTTTCATCCCGTCCACATTCAAGGAGGCAGGAACCATTAGTGTCTGTCTCCTCTTGCAGAAGAGGCAACTGACTAGTGAAAAAATACACACAGGGTACGTGGCTGAGTCAGGATTCCATCCCAGCCAGTTTGGGGCCAGGGCCCACAAGCCGCCCTTGTCCTTTGCGCCCTAGGTCATGATAAAAGGAGGGAAGAGAGCAAGGGGGGAGAAGTTCCTCCCCTGGGGCTCTGGGGGAGATCTGGGCCACATCTGGCCCATGCTGCAGCACATAATGTGGCATCATTTGTTTGGATGACCTGACCCTCTGTCTGAAGCATCATTGCCTGTGCTTGACATGAAAGATGTGCCTTTCTGCCTTACCCCTGAGCAAACCATCTGTCCAGAGAGCCCGGTGTCAATGGAAAAGAAGCCAAACTCTGTAAAATAATTTAAAGAGGTTTATTCTGAGCCAAATTTGAGGACCATGACCCAGTGGCACACCCAAGAAGCCTTGAGCGTGTGGACTCGCTGTGGTTGGGTTACAGTTTGGTTTTATACATTTTAGGGAGATAGGAGCTCCAGGTAAAGTCATAAATCAATATGTGGAAGGCATACATTGGCTTGGCCCGAAAAGGCGGGCCATCTCAAAGAGGGGGAGGGCGGGGGCGGGGCAGGGATACTTACAGGTTATAGGTGGGTTTAAAGATTTTTTTAGTTGACAATTGGCTGAAAGAGTTAGGCTTTATCTAAAAGACCAGAAAGGACAGGTCTGAGCACTCTGGGAGGTCCAGACAAGAGGATCATTCTTAAGGTAAGGATCTGCTAGGCTGTTTGAGTTAAGATGAGGGGGGTCTTCTATCTTTTGGATGATGTTAATGCTATCCCAGAATCAGGTTGGGAAGTAAACCTGCACTATATGTGGTTAACAAAACCCTTTTAGTGAGATTTTATCGTTAGTAGGTGTGAGTCACTAAGCCCCCTTAGAAAGGAAATTGGGCAAAAGAAAAAGATCAGAGTTCAGTCCTCACCGGGGAGGACAAACTGCTCCACAGACAAAGCCGGATGTAGCAAGGGCAGGACAGCAGAGGGGGTAACAACTCCAGACAGACCTGGGCCAGGTCCTAGCACCACCACCTCCTAACTCTGCAAACGTGGGCAAAGCGCTCCCCTCCCCTGAGCCTCGGTTTCTGCATCTGTAAAATGGACACGGTGTCTAACCACCACCTTGTAGTATTGTTGGAGAATGCAAATAAAATAAGACAGAGGAGGAAACTGATGCTCAGAGATGTTACGGCAGGTGCCCAGGGTTCACACAGCTGGTGAGCTATGAAGCCAGGATGCAGGCTTTACTGTCTTCTGTTCTAGTCCTTGCTCCCCCACTTGCCAGCACTGAGGCCAGTGATTTTACTTCTAAGCCTCCGTTTTGTCATCTCCAGAATGGAGGTAATGATACTCTCTTGCAGGTTTTCCTGCGGCGTTTGCGATCTTGTGTTTAAATTGCCTGGTACACAGTAACACCTATGACCTGGTCGTTAAAATGATGGTGATGATGGTGGTGATTACACACGGAGGTTGAATTGAGCAGAATTAGTAGGAAGAAGAGAATTGATTAAGGAAAGACCCTGTCCCCACAAGGAGAATGGATGGGGGCTGATCATCTCCTGATGCTCCCACCCATCGTCCCAGTCCTTCCTGCTGCCCCTCCCACCTGCCTTGTAGAAGAGGCTCCAGGGAGTCTCTGAAGGGGACTTCCGGGGAGAGAGGCTGACTCCCTCTCTGAACATCGGCTGCTGTCCTTACTCCCGCAGGAGGTTTGTCAGTCATCCCAGGCTCGAGGGGGATGACTGGTTCTGCTCTCCCCTGGGGGTGGGGGCTAGAGAGAAGAGGACAGGCAGGGTGGGGTAGGTGTGCTCAGGTGGATGGCAGGTGAGGCTTGGCCTCTCCGGCTTGTTAGTGGGTGACCCCACCGCAGTCCTGCTGTGAGCAGGCTCTTTTCTGATCTAATTAGCATCACTGAGAATTAAACTGCAGAGCCCTGAAGTGAGCCCACTCCCCCAAGAGCATTCCAGAACTAATACTGATTAAATATGAAACGGTTCCTCCCTTCAGGGCCCAGAGTCTAGAAGGCACAAGCCAGAGATGGGAGCTGTAATTACCAGCTCTGATTTTGCAGTGTGCATTTTTAAACAATAGAATAGAATAGAACGAAATGGAATGGAATGGAATAGAATTAGAATAGAATCCAACCCTCCCATCCTGCAGGGAAAAAATAATTCACATTCTAGGTTGTTTCTTCTCTATTTAATGGAACATGAGCTTTTTTATTCTTTACTCCTTCCTAGTCTTATGGTTCCACTTTTTCGTGCAGGTGATTTGCTACGTGACAGGCATATCCTGAGTGCAGGGGTGAAAAATAAACAAGTCAGACAAGACGCCCGCTCTCCTGGGGCTCACAGTCAAGGCAGGATATGGCTCTTTACGAAAAAAATCCCAACAGATCAGTGCAACTGCCCTCGGGACAGGACACGCATGCCACGTGCAGGAGGATAACGAGAGGGACTAACTCTGCCAGGGGAGGGTGGGGGTTGTAGGAGCTGATATTTAAATCAAGACCCAAAAGGCCTTTGCACGTGCTGTTTCTTCTGCTGCATGACCCTCTCCTCCACCTCCTTCAAGTCTCTGCAAAAGTGGCAACATTAACTGCAGTCTCCTGACATGCCTATGCCCTTTTCTGCTTTCTTTGTCTCCTTTGAGCCTGTTACTAGGTAACATACTAAACGCATGTGATCTATATGTTTGCTGCCCATCTCTCCCCATTAGAAGACAAGCTTCTCAAGGCTAGAGATGGTTGTGGTTGTTGCTTTTCTCTGTTGCATCCCCTGCACCTGGCACAGAGCAGGGGCTCATTAAATATGTATTGAGTGAATGAATGACCGTGTTGGTCACTCTAAGGAGCACCGGACCTTATCCTTAGAACAAAAGGAAGCTATCCCAGGCTCTTAAGGAGGTGAGAGACAGCGTCTGGTTTAGAAAGATCTTGTTACATGAAACGAGGAGATGAGAGACTGGGAGGCCCCTCAGGAACGTGCTGATGGAAGTGTGGACCAGTGCTGTGGCCCGGGAGATGTCTGGAAGGGTATGGAAGGAGGATTAAGGAAAATGGATGATACCCAGGAAGTCCTGGGCCTGGGGGGGGGATTGTGGGAACTTGAGAGCAGGAGGTGGGGGTGGATCAAGGGTTAAAGCCCGAGTTCTCAATGCTGGTGACCAGCCAGGAAGGGAGATGGCAGAGTAGTCTCGGGGGCACACAGGGGTTTAGATTTAGACGGGCAGCAACGGAGGAGCCTGTGGTCACCCAGACTCTCACAACAGAGCCCAGTGGTAAGCGATAGGATGAAGACTGAGGCAGAAAGTGGGAGTCAGGGGGAGATGAATGATGTATTAGGCCTCACAGGACGCACAAGCACCCTCCCCGCTGTGCGAGCACCTCCCTGATTCACCAAGAACGAGCGGGGTGAGGACGCATGGATTTGTGATGAGCCCCTGACACATCACCTGGGTATGGATCTCCCAGCCCGGCTGACTTCTGCCCAGGCCCGGCTGTGATGATCTGCCCTGGTCGCCCCCACCCCGTGACAGAGCACACACCCTCAGGCTATCCCTTCCCAGGGGCAGGACCAGGGTGGGGGTGGGGCTCAGCCCCAGCCAGAGGGCTCTGGTTGCCACGGAAACAGGTGGCTGCGAAGGCTGGCCCTGAGCAGAGGCCCCTCAGCCTGGCTCCAGCATCCAGAGCCGGGTCAACCTGAGTCCAAATGGGGCCTCAGCCCCTCGGTTCCTTCATATCATTCCCACTGTGCAGGTGGAAGTGACCCCTCCCCTCTTCAGATCCCCCAGGACAGGTGGCTCAGGCTCCTTCTGGAGCAGCCTGCATCTGCTACCACAGGTCCTGCCCACAGAGGTGAGCACAGCCAAGGTTCAGTTGAGGGCCCCTAGGGTTAGAGACCTCGACCACGTGGGCCAGCCCAGGAGGAGCTCAGGACTCAGCTTTCGAAGGCCAAGAGGGCTCTGGCTCAATCTGCTCCTTCTCTGGGTAGGAGAGCTCAGGCCAGAGGGGACGGGCAGGGCCCTCACAGCACCCAGCTTCAGCCTCTCCCTGGTCTCCAAAGCCATGACCCCGGCCAAGCCACTGGGGCTTCTGCCATCTCCCACCTCCTTCCCAAGCAGGCTGCCTCCGGGTTGGCCATGTCCATCTAGACCAGGGTCTGCCCGCTTCCTGAGTGACAGCCAAGGCTCAGCTGCCATGAGACACAAGCCAACCCCCAACTCCACACCTGCCCTGCCCCGCCCCCTCCCACCCTGCAGCTGAGGGCTGTGACCCCCACCCAACCTGCTGTACACCAAGCCTGGGAGCCCACTATGAGGGAAGGGGGGAATGGGCACTATTTTGTGCATAGTTTGGGCTTTTCAGAGTACCTTTTTGGTGCCCTAAAGGGAGATGACGATGGAGATGCAGGGAGGATCACAGCACCAAGAGTCCTGTGAGCCGGGGCTCAGCATGTAGATGCCACCCCAAGGCCTGTGGGAGTCACTGAAGCATGTTGGGCAGGGAAGCAAATGGGACGATCACTCTGTCTGGGGGCTGGGTTGGTCAATGTGGCTGTCCCAGGATTTGAGCAGCCCAGGGCACGAGAGCCAGTGGAGGCCACAGGCCAGTGATCAAATATTAAAATTCTCAATCCCAACCAGTTAAATCCAGCATGCTCCATTCTCCTGCATGTGCTGGCACATTTTCGTAGTGACCAGGAAAGCCAGGTCTGCACTTGGACCTCTCAAACTCCTCAGCGCTCTGCCTTGCACTGTTCTGGTGTTGGGTGAGCTGGCCCTGGCCATGCTACGGCCTCACTGGCGTGTCATATCCCAGCCTGCGGGTCCATGCTCTGCCAGCACCTTCCCACAAATAGCTGCATGGTTGGGGTCTAAGTGTGGAACCACTGGCACAGAGGAGAGGCCCACCCGGGCCCCAGAAACAGGCTCAGGTCAGTTAGGCAAGGAATTCTGGGTTGGGGGACACAGGGCCGGAGCAGGGCCCACCTTGCCAGGTCTCAGGGTGTGCAGGGTGGATGGATTATAGGGCAGGTGGGGCTGAGGGACCAGGCAGCAAGGCATTGGGACATCTGGGCCAGAGATAACCAGGGTCTGAGACGGGGCAGGGCAGTAGGTGTGGGGAAGGGAGGTTCCAGGGGTTCAGGACATTAAACTGGCAGGCCTGGACAGTGCCCAAGGTATCAGGAGAGGGCACATCAGTGCCTCTTGTTTCTGATTTGGGCAAGCGGGCACTGCAGGGCACAAGGTGGAGAAGTGGTTTGATGGGAAGATGAAGGGTTTTGAACAAGTCTAACAGAAGGAGGCTGTGGGGCCCCCAGATGGCAGTGGCTGCAGGAGCCCCAGATGGAAAGGTCCAGGGGGCAGGGTGGCCTGTCCAGCTCCACACTGTGGGGCAGCACTTAGGACATGCCACCACATCAAAGTCCCTCGATGTGGATCATGGTTCAGGAAAAACTTTGAGAGGAGACGGCAATCTGGACATGGACAGCAGGTGGACCATGGCATGATTGGGCTCACACTGGCACAGGAAAGAGAAGAGGGCCCTGGGGAGAACCAGGGATACCCACCTTGGCTGCACTGTGGCTGAGTCTGCAGAGTTGACTTGCCTCCTGGCTGGACGGTGGACAAGGAGGGGTGGAAGGGAGAGAGCTGGGCCTGCCACCATCACCTTCCATGCATTGACCCTGCCCGCTAGTGATGATGGCCCCATCAGTGTCCTTCCTCTAACCAGTCAGATCTGCACTTCTTCCTTCCTTGGGGAGTATGGAGGACACCAGAGGGGGGTCTGGCATGAGGCAAAGGGCAGAAGTTTTCTCCCCAGCAAAAATGGTCAGACTGTGGTAACTGCTGTAATAGTCTTTTAAACAAAGTCTGCTGGGAATACAGAGGTGAAGGACGTCAATTTCAACTGCGAGATGAAGAAAACCTTGTGTAAGGTCTGCCTTTGACTTAAGAGTTCAATAGGCAAAGATGGGGTTTGGAGAGAGGGAGGGAGGGAAGCACAGAAGACAACATGATGAGGGTGTGTGCCGGGCACAAGTCAGGAACGCTGCAAGGTCCCGGTGTGCTTAGAACAAAGGGTGCAGTGGATAAGGCCGGAGTTAGGGAAAGGGGACCCTGGAGAAGTAGCAAGGGCCCATGGGGGAAGATATAAAGCGGAAAGAGGGACAGAAATAAATGCTCCTCTGTCATCCGTGGCTGGGACAAGCTTCACTGATGGAGGGATGGGTTTAGCATGCGAATCATGAAATCACACACATTAGAATTCTAAGGAGTCTTAGATGAGAAGAATAACAAAATCATAATTTCTTAAAGCCTTAGAATCTTAGGGAATTTTATAATCTTAGGATAATTGAATCATAGAATCTCAGAGCCTTAGGTTTTTAAAACTACAGCAGTTTTGAATCTTAGATTGCTCAAGGGTGTCACACGAGGCCCCCTCCTCCTGACTATGATAATATGCACTCTGTGCTCAGCGCTTTGCACACATTATGTCCTTTTGTCTCCATGACAACCCCAGGAAGTAGGAACTAATATTTTGCTTGATTTTCCAGATGAAGAAACTGAAGCTCAGTGAGGGTAAGTTGGTTGCTGAAGGTCAGATGCCTGCAGGCAGCGTGGCCAGGACTTGGCCCAGACCTCCCAGCCTCTGAAGCTCATGTTCTCAGCCTTGTTGCTAGTTTGCCTCCTGCGAGGCCTCTCTGCTGATGCTCACCCATCCTCTTGCACACCTCCAGTGATGGGGTGCTCATTACCCCTCCCCAGGGCCACCTATCCATCCCAACTTTGGACACCTCTCTTCTTCTCAGAGCATCCACCCATTGGCCCTAAATCTGCCTTGGGAGACCCCATGGAGGCAAACTTCACCCAGGACCCCTGTATGGATAGAAAGCAGAGACAAATGAGCACAAAGCCAGAACACTGGGCGGTGGGGCTGAGGGGTGAATTTATAATTCAGAAGTGCAATTCTCCAACCGTCAGAGTTACGGGGCCTAATGAGATTGGAATCGTAAGTGCTTTGCCTTTAATTCCTTGGCTCTTCTCCCTGGAAACTTATTCTGCAAAATGCGCCGTGTGCCATCCATCCTCCCAGATGGCTTTTTAAGTGAAGTTGTTTGTTAAGTGGGAGAAGAACAGGGAGGGGAGGGGGTGGGGCAGATGGAGCCGCTGCTTCCCCCCAGGGGAGAGGAGAAAAAGTGGGAACAGCACGTGGTGGGGGGCAGGGAGAGCCCCTGTGGTCCCACAGAGCACGGCCTCCCAGGATGGGACCCTCAGGCACAGCTGAGTCCACGTGACCGGGGGCACGATGACAGTCGCTGACAGTGAGCGGGCCCCACCATGTGCCCAGCTCTGGGTGAGCACTGTGGAGTCACCGGCCCAATACAATACCGTGACCACCCTCCGTGACCACCCTCTGTCCCCAGAGGTGAAGCACAGAGAGGTGCAGGTGTTTGCCCAAGGTCACACAGCTGGTGAGCTCTCAGCCAGGGTGTCACACAGTTTCTCACAGACTGTCAGCTGGAGGGACGTTCTCCATCTGCGCAGTGAGCTGGTTGGTGTAGCTCAGTGGTTCCCAAGCCTGATTCTGCATCAGAATCTCCTGGAGGCTCTTCAGCGATGCTGAGGCCTGGGCTGCGCCTCTGGCTGACAGAGTCAGAATCTCTGGGAATGGGATCCAGGTCTCTAAATTTTTCTTAAAGTCCCACTCCAGACAGTACAAACTGCTAGAAAGGATATGGAACAACAGGAACGCTCATTCATTGCTGGTGTGAGTATGAAGTGGTGCAGCCACTTTGGAAGACAGTTGGAAGTTTCTTACAAAGCTAAACATAGTCTTACCATACAATCCAGCAATCACACCCTCAGGTATTTACCCAACTGAATTGAAAACTTACGAACACATAAGAACCTGCGTGTGAATGCTTAGAGAAGCTTTATTCATAATCGCTGAGAACTGAAAGCTACCAAGATATCCTTCAATAGGTAAAAGGATGAATAAACAGTGGCGTCCACACGATGGAATATTACTCAGTGATAAAAAGGAATCAGCAACCAATTCATGCAAACGCATAGATGAATCTTAAATGCCTATTCAAGGGAAAGGAGCTCATTTAGAAGGTCACATTTATATGACATTCTGGGGAAAAAAAGACAAAATTATAAAGAGAGTGAACAGATCAGTGGTTTGCAGGGTTTGTGCAGTGGGGAGGACTGAAGAGGTGAAGTACAGGAGATTTTGGGGAGAAGTAAACTGCTGTGTGTAATACCATAGAGCAGATAAACGACACTGTGCATTTGTCAAAACCCACAGGATTTCATAGCAGGAAGAGTGAACCTTAATGTATGCAGATTTTTAAAATCATTTAGGAGGTCAGGGGATCCCAGGATGTGATGCAGTCTAGGACAAAAGACTCTAACTGTATTACAAATGCGTGGACAACCTCGCAGAAGAAGGGCAGATAAAAGGTGCTGACCTACGTAACTTTGAAAATGAGCAGAGTCTGTAAGGCTAAAGGCAAAAAGAACTCACATAAGCACTGTGCTCTAGCTGATAAATTGTTTCCCGCCGGGGTACAGATTAACAATTTTGAAATCACTACATTTATACACCAGGGATGAACAATTAAGCACATGGATAGCAAGCGGTGAGAGTCAGGTTTCTCACTGCTGGAGCGGGAAGTTACAGACAAACAAGGAGAGGATCTAATACCATTCTCAAAAAGAGAAATGGCAGATTCTAGGACTGGGGCAGGAAATACACAAGATGAGCCTGGTACATTTTTTAGTGCCAGAAAATAAGAGCATACTAAAACAAACAAACAAACAAACAAAAAAACACAATTATGAAAGTATATCAAAGGGACACAGGTGCCAACTGAAAGTGCTCTCAACCAACAAAGCTGGAACAATTGAGCAACAAAATAAAGTAGTATTGGATTATAACCCAAAGTATAAAATAAATATCCATGAGTCCATACCAAAAATGATTAAATAGAAGATAGATAGATGGTAGATAGATAGATAGATAGAAAGGCAAAGACAGATCTCCCTTGCAGAAGAATTCCAAATAATGTATGTAGAATCTGATGCTGCCTCTGTCATTCCTGATACCGATAACTTGTGTTTTCTCTTTCTTTTTTTTCCCCGATCAGTGTGGCTAGAGGTTTATCAATTTTATTGAACTTCTCAAAGAGCCAGCTTTGGCTTCATTGATCTCTATTGCTTTTCTGCACTGATTTTTAGTCTGATACTTTTTTTTTTTTTTTTTTTTTTTTTTTTGGCTACCTACATTGAATTCAATCTGCTTTTCCGTTTCTAGTTTCTTAAGCTAAAAGCTGAGGTCATTGGTTTGAGACTATCAACATTATCAACTAATTCACCTCTAATGCAGGCATTCACTGCTATGAGTTTCTCCTGAGAACTGCTCTGCAGCATCCCACAAATTTTGATATGTTGCATTTTCGTCTTCCTTCGGTGAAACACACCTCCTAATTTCCTCTCTAACAATGGGTCATTTAGAAGAGTGCTATTTTGTTTCAAAATATTTGGAGATTTTTTTTCAGAGATCTTTCTGTTACTAATTTCTCATTCAATTCTGTTGTGGTCAAAGAACGTACTTTGCACCATTTGACTCCTTTAAACTTAGTGAGCTTTGTTTTAAAACCCAGAATGTGGTCTCTCTGGGGACATGTAGATGCACACCTGGAAAGAATGAGCACTCTGCTGTCGCAGGGTGGAGTGCTCTGCAGGTGTCAATTAGGTCGAATTAGTTGATAGAGTCCTCCATATCCTTTATGACTTTCTGTCTACTTGTTCTATCCATTATTGAGAGAGGGGTGTTGAAATCTCTGACTATAATTGTGGATTTGTCTATTTCTCCTTGTAGTTCTATCAGTTTTTGTTTCATATATTTTGAAGTGCTGTTATTAGGTACATAAACATTTAGGATTTTTATGTCTTCCTGATGAATTGACATTGTGGCCTTCTTTATCTCTGGTAATATTGTTTGCTCTGAAACCTACTTTGTCCGGTATTGCTACAGGCACTCCAACTTTCTCTGCCGTATGTGAATTTTACCTTGTTGGGTGCTGGGTCATTTTGTTTTGCTACACATATTCTTGAGCTTTGTTCTTGTCTTAGTTATTCTTGCTGTAACAGAATATCCAAGACTGGGTAATCTGTGAAGAGCAGAGATTTATTTCTTATAGTTCTAGAGGCTTGGCTAGGAAGTCCAAGGTTGAGGGGCTGCGTCTTGTGAGGGCCTTCTTGCTGTGCACACGTGGCAGAAGGCACGCGGATGGGAAAGGACGAGAGAGAGCAGGAGATGAAACTTGCCGCTCCAAGCCCTTTTGTGATCAGCATTGATCCATTCATGAGGTAGGAGCCCTCGTGACCTAGACACATTTTAAAGGCCCCACCTCTCAACACTGCTGCTGTTGCATTGGGAATTAAGTTTCCAACACACGAACTCTGGGGGACACATTCAGACCACAGCAGTTCTATAATGCAGTTAAGTTACTTGAAAATAGTGTGGTCCTTTGGGGACTTGCTTTTAAGATTTCTTAAGTGAGACAAAAGAAGTTCTCAGTCTGGGATTAATTTCTCCCCACGACGGAGGCAACACTGTTCTGTGTCCTCTTCGGGGTTCTTTCTCTGCGCAGCTCTCGCCCTCCGGTACTGTGTTCCCTGAATTCTAGCCGTCTTGGTCTTCTGGACTCTCAGCTCCGTCTCCTCACCTCTGGGACCTCACTGGGCTCCACTGGGCCCCTCTTCCCTGTCCCGTGGCCTGGAAACGCTCTCAGGGCTGTAAGTAGGGAAATCACGGGGCTGACTTCCCATCTGTTTCTCCTCTCTCCTGCATCGCCTGATGTCCAGTGTCTTGTAAATCAATTTCATATACTTTGTCTGTTTTATCGCTGCCTCAGGAGGGCGGGGGAAGCCCATCCCCGTCACTCCATCTTGCCTGCAAGAGGACATCTCCACAGCTGGGACTGAGAACCACTGAGCCACAACAGTTATCACATCGTTCAGATGGGGAAACTGAGGCTGTGAGGTGTGGGCACTGGCAGAAGGTCACACCTCAGACCTGCATCACCCCATCTGCAGGACTCTCATCAGAGCTACGAGATGATTTCTTCTGTCGAAAATCACCAGAGAGCAATGAGGAAATAGAAATCACCGTCACCGCACTTCTGCACCAACCCAGCGTGGGGGCGCACGACCGATTCTGTTTTCCCCTCAGTACCTCACGGTCCTTTGTGTCTTTCTCCCTCCCTCCCTCCTTCCTCAGTGCAGCCCAGCCCGAGGTAGATCACCTGCCACCTCGAGCTGCAGATGGCATCCAGCCTCCCCACCCCACGCCCAGGGCTGCGCCCAGTAAATGAGTGTGAATTATAAAGGAGAAGGGAGAAGTAGGAGCTTGAGAAAGGGGCGGGCTCTCAGACACGGATGCTGCAGGCAGGAGCCACGCCAGCCTCCTCGGAGGCCAGCCTAGCTCCAGGCCCAGCACTATGTTCTCCCAAGTTTCACATTTTAAAAAACCTAGATCTAATTCCAGATATACAAAATTAAATTCTTTCCTCCACTTGCCTCTCCTCCCTTGGGTAGCTGGTGGCTTGTCTAGCTCTCTGGCAGCCTCCAGATGCAGAGGAAGCGAGAACTTCTCCAACCACGGGCAGGAAATGTTAATGTGGGACAGGCATCCACCCTACCCTGGTGCCAGGCTGTGACCCGAGGCTCTAGAGGTGGAGGGAGAACGGAGGACACCACAGCCTGGCTCCTGCTGACTTGGCCTGGGCGCCCCAGAGCTCCCCGCCCATCCCCCAAGCCTGCTGTCCCTGGGATTCCTCTCCCAGAAAAGTCCCCTCATCCCCACCATGGTTCCAAGTTGGGATGCCCTGAGAAGCCCCCTCTCCTTCGTCACCCACCCAAAGTTGAAGTCGTTCCTGCCCTATTCCTTCACCAGATGTACCAAGTGCCCTCTGAGTGTCCACCCTGGACCAGGGACACAGTTGTGACCAGCAGACACATCCAGTCCCTGCCACCACGGAGCTCAGCACCAGCAGGGGAGACAGGACAGGTGAACACCCAGGTGGTGAGGCACAGCTGTGCTGAGGGCTGCACCTGGTGCCGGTGCCGGTGCCGGTGCCGTTGCGGTGCCGGAGGAGCTGCAGAGCAGGGGAGGGGAGGGGAGGCCCCCAACAGGAGGGATGGGAGGGCAAAGGCCCCAGGCAGGCACAGCCGGGGGAGGTGGGTCTCTGCAGAGGGAGGCCCTGGCTGCCCAGCTCAGAGCTGCAGAGTCTCAGGGGACAGAGCTGCCACCCCCAGCTTCACGGTGAGCCCAGGTCTTCCCAGGTAGACTCCCACCTAACTAGACACTGTGACACCATTTCTGTTCCTAAAATAGTTAATTCACAGGCCCAGGTTGGCCCCGTCCATAAGCTGGGATGGCCCTGCCCACAACAGGGACTGGCCCCGCACACAGGAGACTGCGTGTTGATGGCCAGTGTGTGTTGCCCCACTGACCTCCTTCCGCAGACTTCCTTCCCTTCCCCAGCTTCTCCTGCAGCCAAAAGTCCCCCTCAGGCCCCACCCCCCTTGGCCATTGAAGGTCTCCTGAGGGCCCCTAGGGACCAGCTTGTACTTGAAGTTGTATCCAAAAGCGACCCTGCAGCTCTTTGGAGAACAGGCTGCAGGGCACCTCTCAGGACCTCTTTGAGAACAGTGACTCAACCAGGAACCAGGGGTGGGAGGGTTTCCCATCCTTTCCCAACAGAAAATAGCTTGTGCTGCAACCCCTCCCCCAGGGTAGATCTTTGCCTGGGCCTTCAGGGTAAGAGGTTTTTCCTGCTCCACCCAAGTGGTTTAAGGCTTTTGCTTCCAGTGGGAGAGGGGTCTGGGAGGTGGGAGGGTTTTCATACCATGTGCGGCTCGGAGGTGGCTGGCCCAGACCCTTGACCTGTCCCCAGTCTTTCTCCTGAGCACCACGGAAGCAGCTAGTGAATGAATGAACACGACCTCCCCTTGGGGCCGGGGCTCACAGGATTGCTAAACTGTCATGCCAGTGCACACTCAGCCTTTAAAAATTCATTATAGTGTTAGCGGTTTGTTTCTTACCCGCTTTTAGGGCAGCCAGCTCTCCCTCCGGGGTCCTGCCAAAGGTGCAGCAGTTTGCGGTTCTGTGTCTCCCAGAAGATCTTGTCAGCTGTTGGACTTCGGCTCACCTGGCTGCCCTGCAGCCCCAGCCCTCTGATGGGCTCAAGAGAAGTCATGACTTTGTAGATTACTTGGCTGTTTTCCCACTGTTCTCATCGTCTCTCTTGCGTCTTTTCATATCCTTACTAGAGAAATCGATGAGAAGACCAGGAAAGTAAACAGACTGTTAGGAAGCTTGAGCATAAGGCCAGAGACAGCATAAGGATGTGGCAAAACTTTTCATTTAGAAAGGTCACTTTGTCATTTCAGTCTTCAACAAATATTTGTTGAGCACATATTATACGCCGGTCACTGTTCTAGACATTAGAGGAAGTGGAGGCAGGGAGACCAACTGGGAAGCTGTTGTAGTAGATTGATAAAGAGAGACCCAGAGAGGGAGATATAATATACTCAGGTCACACAGTGAATGAGCACAGAGTTGGGACGGGAACCCAGCCCCTGCCACGGGGACGCCTTTCATCCCGAAGTTTGCCGGAAACCCCTGGACATAATCTGATTATCACCCTGCTGGGAAACAGGAGCCACAAGCCAGGGCTCTGTGGCTCCAAAAGACAAGGAAATATAATTTGGGCCCTTGAAATCAGTGAAGACAAAGTAAAAAGAAATGATCGATGCTGGTAAATGTGTGGTGAGACAGGCATTCTCATGCACTGCGGGAAATCTTTTTGGAAGGCAATTAAGTAAGAAAGATCTTGAGCCTTAGAAATGTCAGCGCTCTGATGCAGATTCCACCTCCAGGAATTTGTCCTTAGGAAGTGGTCAGGGATTTGGGCAAGGATTATGCCTAGAGATGTTTACTGCAGCCTGATAATAAGAGTAAAAAACTGTACTTCCCTATCCGTGCAACCATAAAGGATGAAAAAGTAAATTATAGCACCTCAATGAGGGACTATCATGAAGCTATTAACATCTTGTTTTTGAGGAACTTTTAATAATGTGAGAAAATGTTCATGATACAACAGTAAGTAAAAAAAGAAAGGTGAATATACAGTAAGATCTCAATTATAGAAACTATATTGTATATAAATATCTACAATATATGCCTACAGAAAGGCTAGGTATTAATTCTGACTATAACAATATGAAGAGGAAAAACTTTGAGTTGAGCACTTGCTCTGTGCCTGGTACCGTGCAAAGGGCTTTCCATGCGTTAGCTCATTTAACCCCAAAACGGACATATACATAGAAGAAAAGGAGACACAGAGAACTTAAGTGATAATGTCCAGTGTCACAAAGCTGAGAGTCCGAGCTAGGATTTGAACAAGATCTGGAAGACTCTCACCTCTACTGCAGGCCTCTGGGGCTAAAGAGAGAGGCAGGCAGGGTCTTGGACTGACCCACTGCCCCAAGCCCCTGGAGAATCCATGTGCTGTGTCTGGGGAGTCTACGGAGACTCTCCTCACTATCCTGACAAACTGAGGCCAGAACCCCCCTCACCCCCACCCCCAAGCTTGTCCAGGCCCCTCCTCTCTATTTGGCTGCTTCTCCCCCTGCCAAACACACACACAATCCTCTGCATTAATCAATGTGTTTCCCAAAGGGCTGTGCCAACAGCTGGGGGATGCGTGGAGATGGACAGCCCGTGACTGTCTCATGGCCCAGGCCCTGCTTGTTAGAGCTGCTTGCACATCCATCACCTTCAGCGAAAGGCAAACGCCAGGGCGGGAAGATCCAGGAACCATCACTCAAGGTCTCCTCGATATGGGAGGGGGGGAATGGTTCCTTCCCTGATTTGTTGATAAATTTTTCTTTAGTGCATCAGTCTCTGGTGCCCCTGTGCCTCTCCCCACCTAGCCTGGAACTCCTGGGAAATACATGGCCTGTCTGCTCACTCCCATGTGGACAGCAGCCTCGTGAGGCCCCCCTAGATTTCACCCTCCCCTCCCCTGAATGTGCGGATATCTCATCTACCTCTTGTTTTGATGGATCTTGATGTTCTGATCTGAAACGTGGTGCAGCAGCTGAGCTGGGGAGTGAGGCTTCCTGAAGGAGGAGGAGGGGATGGAATAATTCCACCGCGCACAGCCCCGCCACCCAGCCTATCCGCCGCCCTGCCGTCCCTCTCCCCCACCCCCTCCCCCACCTCCCCTCGTGGGGCTTTGAAATGGCTGCTCTAATGGGGGCATGCTGGTGTGTCACTGGCGACAGGCTGCCCAGACCTCCTTCCCAGCAGGATCTCAGACCCAGCCAGGCCCCGCTACTTGTAGCTCTCAGTCTGTACTATAGGCATAGGTGCAGAGAATTTTAATTAATTTTGTGTGTATGTGTATTTTCCTTTACAAAGCATTTTCCTGTCCACTCTCCACATCCCTTCAAGGCCAGGGGATTTATTAGCCCCATTTTATAGATGAGGAAACTGAGGCACAAAGAGGCAAAATGTTTACCACACAAACTTACCCAGCTAGTTAAGTAATGGACATTGGACTCCAACTTGGGTTTGACTGATACAAAGTCACTGGCTTCCCCTGTGTCACGAAAGGGATTCTTGAGAAGCAGACACGGAGATGGGGGTGGGGGGGGTGGGAGAAGATGCTTATGAAGGATGGAAGGGAAGGGGGAGGGAAGGGAAAGGGGAGGGAAGGGAAGGAAGCAGGGCTGGAGGGGAGGAAGTCAGCCTGGTCGGGACCCAGGGAGTGAGTGGCTCGAGTCTCAGCTGTCAGAGTTCACTGGCTTTGGGCAGATCAGCCGGGCAGTTAAGCCCTGTCTCCGCAGCTGGGCAAAAGCCTTTGATTGATGGAGCACCTGGGTGGTGACTTCCTCCTCTACTACACATGTGGATTAAGTTCAAGTTCAAGTTCAAGTGTAAGAGAGCGAGTGCATCCCTAATGTTAACAGGAAGGGCAAACTGTCAGGGCCTCTGAGTGGGCCCCTCCTTGTCTGTCACATGCACCATGGTGCTGCTATCCATTTCCCCATACAGGGGACTCTTAGGCAGAACCTTCTCAAGCATTCTGGTGGCCTACTCTGCCTTCCTCATGGGGAACTTAGAAGAACTTAGTGGGACCAGTGCAGTCCTTGTCACCGTACTGGGACTCAGGGCTACAGCTGATACTCACCGTCTCCCCTGCCTCCACCCACTCTGGATGCAGCTCCCCCTCAGCTACCACTCTGGGGCTTACTCGATGACATGGCCCCGGCCCTCCATTCCCGGTATTCTGAGCCCCTAGTCACCTTGCCCTTCTTGGGAAGAGCCGCTGGACCTGCCTGTGTACAGTCACAGTTTGTCAAAAGAGCATCAAAGGGTGCCCAGTGGGAATCCCCGGCCGGGTTCTGCACACGCTCCTCCCTGCCCCGCTGCTCTGCAGCGGTGCCTCCTGCCAGCCGCCTAGCCCTGGGTATAAGGAGCCCAGGGACCTGGGCAGCCACCCTGGCAAATCAACCAAAGACTCTTACTGTGTTCCCTGGCATATGCATGTCCTCTCTGGGGACCAGGACATCTAACCACGCAGAGCCCAAGTCCCCCAGTGGCTCAGTAGGAGGAGGGTAAGTGGGACCACTTTGGCTTCTGTCATTTCCTATTCTTCTTATGCAGTATAGGGAACACATCCTTATAACGCCTTTGATTAGATGCATATGTTGCACCCTGTCCTCGCAGAGTATTTGTGCTGGGACTTCTGCAGGCCACCCCAACATTCTGTCCAGGTGGCAGCCGCTGGGTAGTACAGTATGTGGCACAAACAGTGGCCCCTTGCTCATGAGCCTGCTCCTGCACCTACTTTACAGGAAAGCAGGTGCCCTGGACTGAAGCATTATTACATGGCACCCCATGCCAGTGGCTCAGACACTCTGTCAACCCCTGAATAGTGGTGCTGGCTAAGGCCTGCAAGCAGGAAAGAAAAAACCCCTTCTGGCAATATATGACTATTCCCATGAGAACAAATGCTGGGCCTTTCCACATGGAAGGGGCCCAATGTAGTCAACCTGTCAGGTAGTCTCCTTGAGGCCTGGTGCCATGGCAGGGGCTCAGCAATGCTCTCTGATGCAGCAGATTGGTTTCAGAAGCAGCAGGAGTAGATCAGCCTTGGGAGGTGGAAGTCCGGGCTGCTGTGCCCATGCACGGCCTCACCTCCACCATCTTCATCCTGCCGGCACTGGGGTGGCCAAGGGCAGAGGCTGATGGTAGCTGTTTGGATCATCTACTTGGTTGTTTAGTGCCTCCCCCTTGGGTGAACATGAACATGTGATACAAAGATTTGAGCAATTATCAGGCACTTACTGTGTTCTAGGAGCTGGGCTATGATCTCTACATCTCGTAGTTCATTTAATATGAGATAGGGGCTCTCACCATCCTCATTTTACAGGTGGGGAAACTGAGGCACAGAAAGGCTCAAGTATTTTGTCCAAGGCTACTCAGCTAAGGAGGAAAAGAGGGTTCAAATGCAGGCATCTGGGTCCACAGCCAGGGCTCTGACCCACAGGGCCACAGGGCTTCTTCTCTGAAAACCCAGAACGGGTCCTGGTCCTGTTCTCTCCCCAGGAGGTACCTCCCACCCAATGCTCCTCAGAAGACAAAAATGGACACAAGATAGGAAGAGGACTCAGTCACCAGCTGTGCACACCCTCCACCATGTAGGGCCAGCCTGGCCCAGGCACCCAGTAGTAAGACTGCCACTAATCCAGCCTTCTGGGGCAGATCCATTGTAGTTGGGAGTGAGTGTAGCCTTGTGGGGTGTATTCACTGAGCATCTACTATGTGCAGCCCCCGTGCTGGGGATTCCTCAGTGAGCAAAGTACATCCTCCCTGCCTTTGAGGGTTCACAGTGGGGCTGGTGGTAAAGTTTTAAGTGACACCCATGGTGGGCCTGTGATGGGGGCCCTGATCTGGCTGGGGGGCCAGGGAGGGCTTCCCGGAGGAGGAGACACTGGAGCAAGACTGGAAACCTGGAAATGCACTCGCTGGAACATGGCAATTGGGACTGGCGGCCTGGGCAAGATGATGGTTAAGATCCCCCAAATCCTGAAAGCCTGGGATTCTGACTCCATATTTCCTAGTTTTAAGGTTCTATTAACTGAAGATTCTAAGACTTGGAGATTTAAGACTCTGGGAGTCAGGACTGCTGGGTCCCCAGGTGCTGGGATTGTCACGGGTGAGCCTTTGCTGCTGGAGAAACACTGGTCAGAACCTGCCTCAGGCCTGGAGCGGGCTCCCCCCGCCCCCCCCCCAGCCAGGGCCATAGCAGGATGTGTATGCAGCTCTTTGTGGCTTAGAGAATGTAAATTTATTCTGCATTTCCAGCGCCAGGCACTCACCTTATCTGCATGTTACAGTCACCAGAATAAATATTAGGAGACAAGTCTGTGGAGATCTTCTCTGTGTACAAGAGTTAAACCCTCCAGCCAGTTAATCCAGGCAGGGATTTCAACAGAAATGCTATTCTTATATTAATTACAAGGAGGAGCTGTGAACTGGGCCTCTGTCCATCTGAGGAGGGGCCCCTGCCTCCTGCTGAAAGGACTGAGAAGGGGCCTTTGTGTGCGGAGCTGAAGGGCTGCGGGATGGGGAGGGAGGGCATCTTCAGCAGTGTGTGCGCACATGGGGCCGTTTGCCACCGAGCAAACGGGGGTCTCTGTGTGAACCGTGGCCTGGGCTCACTCAGGGCTGGTGCGACAGGAGCCTCCCCAGAGGGGTGGGAGGTGGCAGGACTGCCCCAGCATGCGTCACACACTGCACCAGGCACTGGGTGGGCTCCAAAGTCAGACAGATGGGGCCAGACCTTGGCTCCCCAAATCAGCAGCTCAGCACATGACCTTGAAGAAGCCACTTCACCTCCCTGGGACCCAGTTTCTTCAATGTGACTGATGATCCTACCTACCCCACCCACCTGGTGGTTCTGAGGATTAGAGAAAAACACCAGGCATCAGCACATAGTGAGCATCAATCCAGCAACAGCTCTCATGACACGTGCTGGGGACAGGCGCTGCTTGAAGCTCTTTAGGTGGGCTTAATCCTCACCCCAGCCCAGTGTGTGTGGGTGGGGGTACTGTCATTATCCCCATTTCACAGATGAGGAAACTGAGGCACAGAGAAGTTAAGTAACTCACCCAACATCACATAGGTTAAAAAATGGTGCAGGCAGGATTTGCAATCAAGCAGATGAATCCAAAATCTGGGAACTTTAAACATTACATTTACATTTTTCCAACAACCCCCCGGGGGGTGCCCCCTCCGGGGGGTGC
This sequence comes from Daubentonia madagascariensis, assembly GCA_023783475.1. Lineage (NCBI taxonomy): Eukaryota > Metazoa > Chordata > Mammalia > Primates > Daubentoniidae > Daubentonia > Daubentonia madagascariensis. The sequence goes on from JAKFHU010000117.1 coordinate 8,220,788, forward strand.
CCCGGTGTTGGCCACGTTCAGTGCCCGCACGACCGACCTGGCCCTCCTTCTCATTTATCTCTGATGCTCTGGTTACATCAGGCGACAGTGAGATGCGGTTTATGCTGCAGGCCTTTGCCCTCTCCCTGGAGCACCCTCCCCCTGCCTGGTCCATCCAGGAAACTCCTACTCACCCTTCAAGACCCAGGCCAGGCATCATGTTCTCCACGGACAGCCCCCACCCACCCCGGGACCGCACTTAGCAGGTGGGGCAGGCAGGGGAGGGGGCCAGGACTCCGTCCCAGGGCCTGCCGGCCCTCCCTGTTCACTTGCCCCTTCCTTCCACCACATTCACCGAGTTTGGCTCCCACCCTAAGACTCACATTCCGGGAGGGAAGACCAACCCCATGGTATTAGTATCATTACCACCAATATAGGAAATCTACCACTCAGGTAGGTTTTGTAATTTCCTGAGGCCACAGGCCCTGTTAGAAGGGAACAGTCTGGAAACTCTGACCCCAGCAACCGGGAACTCTGAGCCTGCCCAGAGTTAATCTGCCCAAAGGTTACCTTGGGGAGATTATGGGGGGCCTGGAGGCTGTGAAAGTGCCCCTCCCCATCCGTGTCAGTCCCTCCTTCCTGCAGCTGTGAGCACAAGAAACATCCCTCCTCCGTGTCGCATTCCACACCGTTGCCATTTAATCAACAGTCATGTTAATAAATATGAATTGATTGTAAGAGCAGAACTTGAGATTTAAGAGTGATGCACTTTGGCACCAGGTAATTAACTCAAAACAACAGGCAGTAAGTGTGGAGCTGTGTTAGTACAATAACCTGGCAGACATCGTTTAGATTCTTTTTGCCCCTTGACTCTGAGGCTCACTAGTGGCTGTCCAGTTCTTATCGATTAGCAATCTGTGAAAAATTTATGACAAGTTGAAATTAATTGGCCACAGTGAGGGGTGAGTCTGACCCAGGCCAAGGTTCTGGGCTCCTCTGGGGCGAGGCTGGAATGAGGAAAACTCTGTTAAGGCAGCACCCGCCACATGGATGCCCTTGGGGTCTGCTTTTGGGGACAAACCACCCTGTTTAGTGGGCCTGAGATACCATCCTGTCCCTCTCAGCCCCTCCCAGGATCCCCTCCCACCCAGGGAGCACCCGTGCACCCCAACAACCCACAGCAGCCACACAGCCTTTGGGGGCACAGGGGCATCTGAGATGGCAAACCGTCCCCAAGGCAGGGAAAGAGGCCTCAGCTTCTTTCAGGCTTCAGCCCTGAGAAATAAAAGACTAAATATGCACAATTACCCTGGGATTTTGTTAACCTTTAAACTGGCAGGAAGGACGCAAGACCCAGATATGCCAGAGTAAGGGAGCCAGGCCCCTCTGGGCTACACTGGTTTGAACCCGCAGAGGTGCCCAAGTGACCCTGGTCAGCAGCTCAGACTTCCAGGGCCTGAAACAGGGTGGCGGGGCAAACCTCCCCAGGCCAGAGCAGCACTCCCTGCTGCAGTCCTGAAGTGGGGACAGCGCTGTGGTTCTTTAGGTCAGAGACATCTTGGCTTTTCTTGAATATCAGGGAAAACCAAAACACAGGTCATGAAATTGTCAGCTGCACAGCAAGTAAAAAAACAAAACTGAATAGAGCATGAGGAAGACAGGCTGGCGAAGAAAACTGCGTGTTGGGAGGGAATCGTGGCACAGCCTCTCTTAGGCAGGGGGAGTCTTGGGAGAGGAGAAAGGTGAGGGAACTGGGCCAAGCCTCCCTGTCCCCATCTGCACAACAGGACAAGGACATTCCCCTCCGTGGCCGTGAGATTAGAGATGATGGAAACAAAGTGCCCAGACCAGCACTTGGCTGGAAAAGATGCCTGAGTGTCAATGGGCATTATTCTCACCAGAGGCCACGACTGTAGCAGAGTCCCTCCCCAGGGGACCCCAGTCAGGGATAGACTTGACGGGTCACAGAGTCAAAGAAGGAAGGGCTGTCTTGTCAGCACTTCCAAGCACCTCCGTACTCCATCCCCATGTATGCCCAGAGGCTGGGCAGGGCAGGATGCATCCCCCTCCCCTCATCCCTACCCTGGACAAACGAGGAAACCAAGGCTCTGAGGGTGGTGGCGCCCGGCGTCTGGAAGCGTGGGATCTGGGTCAGCACCACTTGCTCCCTGGGACCTGGGCAAATGACTCAACCTCTCAGAACCTATTTCCTCATCTGCAAAGTAGGGATATTCATGGGACCTTAGCTCGTAAGGTTGCTGTGTTGGATTACACTATAAACTGCAAATGTTTATGGATGACTTGACACTGTGCCTGGCACACAGTATGTGGTTCAATAAAGTCAGTTAAAACAGCGATAATGATAACATTAATAATTATTAGTAAAGTGACTCAGCCTCACTTCGGATCCCTGGCCTGTTTGTGGAGTAAACCCGGCACCCCAGGTGATTGCATCAGCCGTTTGCGTGTGTTTTCTGCACCTGCTGCGGCTCTCAGGAATCTTAGATCTTGACGCCATGATCTCAAGTCTACTCTGTTTCATTTCCTAAGATTGATTGGTTTTGCCTGATATTTACACGTTCACAGGTTTGGGAGTCTCCATTCACGTGAAATCATTTCTTTCCACATCTCTTACTCAGATTCCTTGCCAAGGGTCTCCCACACTCAAGTACCAGGGACTATACCATGTTGCTTAAAGAAATTATGGTATGGCTTTTGTTTCCTTAAAAAAATCTGCTAATAAGTCATTGATTTATCTTACTAGAGAGTTGACACTTTCAACTTTAAAAAGGTTAGTCTGGAAAACCTTACAATGAATAGTGCTAATTTCTACCATTTCTTTATTTAGCTCTTACTACGCCCAGCACTGCTCTCATGTGGGGCATCTAGTGGAGAGTGGAGCAGGGAAGTTTCCTGCCCCCAGAAGTTGACACCCTCATGGGGGGACAGGTCATAGGGATTGAAACAGATCTAGAGGTTCATGTGCAAAGGCCCTGAGGTGGGAACAAGCACAGCACATTAGAGGAACTAGAGGAACTGAAAGGAGACCTGGCTGGCTGCAGAGGGTGACCAACAGAGACGTGGCAGGGCCACAGCTCACATGGCCTGGAAGGCCCCAGTCAGGACCCCTGTCTTCCTCCCAAAGTAGAGGGCAACCTTGGAGGGGAAATGCCCGAAGACTAGATGGCCCTGGCCTCGGAGTTGGGGGCAATTCTTGTGGGAACAAGGAGGATGGTCCAGACCTCCGCAGCAGTGACATTAACTGGCCATTAAACCAGACCCCAAAGCCAAGAGCGATGGCCCCCAGACACACCAGTGAGATTCACCGTCCTTATGGTACTTCGGCCACTGGAACCTACTCCTGAGCCCTGCAATGTTATCTATGTGTGAGAAACACTTTTAATGAAACAGAGAAAGGCAAATTGACAAGCCCGGGACTAGGGCAGATGTGGTGTTCCTGCCGGTGTTGGTCTGTCCCTCAGGAATTTCAGTGTGTGTCTGAATTAGGAGGGCGGCGCTCCAACATCGCTGTGCTTCTGCAGGGTGATTTATTACCCCATATGGCCGAGGAGCAGACACGTGCGCGCACGCTCACCCCTCCTAGCAGGGGTGCAGATGCTCAGGAAAGCACAGCCAATTCTGCGAAAGTTCACTGCTGAATCACACCAAATTTCAAACACATTTCCCAGACTGGAATCAGGGAACACTCGTTTGGGAGGTGTTAACTGTTGGCAACGTTATACAGACAGATGATATCAGCCTGATTTTCCTCATTTCATCGAGTGCCTGTGAGAATTACATCACAGGCTGCCATGACCTCAGGTTCAAGTCTGTCCATGGGCCCCATCAGGACAGGGGAAACCCTCATTCACTGGCCTCCGCAGAGCCCTTTCTCCATGGGCTTAATTTCATCACCTTTCATCCCTTCTAATCTCACAATAACCCTTCCTTCTACAAGGTCAGTTTAATCATTCCCATTTTAGAGATGAGAACACTGAGGCTCAGAGAAGTTGGGGAATTTACTCAGGGTCATACAGCCAGGCATGGGTTGAGTCAATGTGTGCTCTGTCAGCCCAGCAACATCAGGACAACTCTGCCCACCCGCACCCCCTCAGATAGAGGCCAGGTCTGCTGGGGTGGACTGAAGGCAGGTATGGTCACCAGAACTGGGTGGTCAGAGTCCAGAGGGGGTGCTATATTGCAGGCGCATCATCTCCCTTTGATCACGGCAGTTCCTCAAGCCCACACTGTATGGGCTAAGGCAGAGCTGAGAGGGCATTGGCTGTGGGTCAGGAGATTGAGTCCTGGTCCCTGTTCTGTCACCAGCTCTCTGTGTGACCTTAGGTCACATCCACACTCTGGGCCTCAGTTTCCCAATTGTACCATAAAGGAGTTTAACTGAATGATCTACCTAGCTCCTCCCTGCCCTGGTGGTCCAACAATCTATGATTCTATACAAGAAAGTCTTGCCCAGATATTTGGAAACAAATGGGCCACGGTCTATGGGTGACTATCTCAGTTTGGGAGGTGAGATAGGATAAAACAATGTCAGCTGGACCGTGAACCATGATTAGAAACCAAAAAGACACAACCTCATGCCGGTACCCGCTGACCTGACAGAAGGATATTTTAGTTCCCAGTGTGAGCAAACCAAGATGCTATGCCAAGACAATAAAAACACAGCCCTCCTGGAATACGTGGAGTTTAGGACTAACTGAGCCAATGCAAAGGAAGGACACCCCTCCTTGATGGGAGAGCCCTGGGCAGGCGGGGGAGGGAGGAGACAGCCTGGGCAAGGGTGGTAGGAGCGGGGGAGCATATAAAGGACAACAATGACAGCAGCTAATATGCACCATGAGCCTCCTGTGCGCCAGCCGCCTCCTCAGAGCTCTCCGTAAAGCAGCAGCCCAGGGCCCAGCACACAGTAGGTGTCCCTGCTGGTTGGACTAATTTACCCAGTGGCCACCCGTGAGGTCTATTTCTGAAGCTGCCGAAAGGGCACCTCCTCTCATACCTGCCGCTTGCAGCCCAGCTCCCAGCGAACTTCTAAGGACGAGATTAGAGGAGAAAGGGGTGAGGAGCCCACGCCCCAGTCACAGCAGCGCTGACAAACGCCTGCCCACGGTGAGCGCCAGGCGGCCCCTTCACACCGCCAAGGGCAGACAGCGCCTTCACATCCTGAATGTGACCATGGTGCGGCGTCTCTGAAAAGCCCAGAATAAATCCTGCCCGCGTGTCCCTGTCCTTCTCAGGCACCTCTCGGACCCCAGCGTGACAACTGCTCTGTTCCATCAAGGTCCAGCTGTTTTAATGGGGACTTTAAATTATTCCCCTGCTGCCAAGAAATGGGTGTCCTGCTGAGACGTGTGTGCTGTGAACAGACACTCCAGAGAGGTTCAAGGTCTGGCAGCTGTTGGCCAATGACCACAAAGTGCCCTCCCTGTCCTTCCATCTCCAGGGAAGTCAGTTTCCAATGACTCAGCAGATATCGCCATGGAGTGCCAGGCCAGGTGCAGGGCTCGGGCACAGAGAGAAAGATTGGTCACCTTCCTGGGCTCGAGGAGTCACGGTCAGATGGGGGAGGCAGCTTCACCCCCAAAGTGCCAGACTAGAGGTCACAGCAATGGCTGCCATTCCGTGAGCACCTGCTGTATACAGCTCTACTTGTTTAGTGCCTACTGTGTGCTGGGCACAAAGCTGGGAGATTCAGAGGTGTTGTCTCTGATCTCACAGTAACCTTTCCTGCTACAAGGTCAGTTTAATCATTCCCATTTTAGAGACGAGAACACTGAGGCTCAGAGAAGTTGGGGAACTTACTCAGGGTCACACAGCCAGGAAGGGGTTGAGTCAATGTGTGCTCTGTCAGGACGGCTCTGCCCACCCGCACCCCCTCAGGTGGAGGCCAGGTCTGCTGGGGTGGATTGAAGGCAGGTATGATCACCTGAACCGGGTGGTCAGAGTCCGGAGGGGGTGCTATATTGCAGGCGCACCGTCTCCCTCTGATCAGGGCAGTTCCTCAAGGCCACCCACGTGAGCCCCGTTTTTGCCCATTCTTCATCCAGGTAGTCTGGCTGGGGCTGAGCCCCTGGCTCCAGGGTTGAGCATATGACTCAGGGCTGACCAATCAGCAATTTCCTCCACCTGGTCATAGTGATTGGCTCAGAATTGGGCACATGACCCAAGCTGGTCCAATCAGGACTAGACCTTGGGTGTTTTTCTGAAAAACTTAGGAGTGCCTAAGTTAGTCAGTATGAACCAGAGTTGCTGGTGGTCATTTTGAAAAGAGCCTGCCTGAGAATGAAGCCAACATATAATTCTGAAAGGTGGAGACACGTGCATGTGTGTGCTCATGTGTGTGCATGTGTGTGCATGTGCACCCCACTCACACTCAATAGGAAACCCAGGAAGGGAGAGAGCATCTTGTTTTGCGCCTGCTGTGTCCTCAGCACTGGAACGCTGCCCGACACAAAGAGGTTGTGATTGCTGGAGCTGCCAGATCAAGACAGGCAGCCCCACACTTCCCTGAACTAGTACCCTTGCTTTCTACCTAGGCTGGTTTGGGTTGAGTTTTACCAGCTCAGTGAGGTCTACTCCTGCACTGTAGCTCCCCATCTCCACACACCTGGGGAACACATGCCTGGCACATAGTAGGTGCTAAGTAATAGATGTGTCATTTGTATCACTTGGCCACTGTCCTTCCTTGGCTTTCTCCGCTTTCCTGAGAGCTCTCCCCACCCCTGGAGCTGCAGAGGGCCTTGGCTGGGACCATCAATCCTGAGCAGCAGCATCTGCTCACTGGGCCCTTAGAGGGGGAAGGCTGGGCTCAGGGAGGTGGTCAGCACTTCTGTGTGGGAGCAGCACCCCTGGGATATATTGGAAGTGGGCTCAGAGCTGCTGGACTGGGGTCTGGGACCCTGCTCTCCTGGCCAGTGGATGCTGGAGTAAAAGCATAATAACAGTAATTCTGCACATGTCCACAGAGCTGAAAAGTGTGTGGACAGGTCCACATGGAGTGAACAAGCTGTCAGAGGAGGCAGGGCTGAAATCCCAGCTCTGCCACATACCAGCCACAGGACCTTGGGCAAGCCACGTCTGGGTCTGGGATTCCTCACTTGCAAAATGGCCCAGCTCACAAGGCTGCTGTGGAGTATAAGCGGGATGTGGATTCAGCTCGGTGGCAGGTGCATAGCAACTGTGCAAGACACAGGGGCATTATCATTATTACTATTATTAGCCCCACTTTGTTCTGCCTGCTGCATCCTGGTCTCGCGGAAGGAGACTGACAGGGGCTGCCTAGAGTTTCAGGAGGAGCAGAGATCCCAGGGTCCCCCTCATCCTGCCAGGGAGCTGACTGCCTGGACATGTATCACAAGGTGGGCCCCAGGAAGCCCAGAAGGACTGGACAATCTGCGGAGAGCACTCAGGGCAGGTCCCCCCAGAGGGGAGCTGGGCACAGAGTGGCCAGAATGTCACCCCTCACATTCCCACTGCACACTGTGCTTTAACAAAACTGTACCTTCATTTCCACCACCATGGAATGCATGCTTGCATGAATGAATTCAAATACAGCATTTTACATGGAGAAAATGGAGTCCCGGAGAAGTCAAGTGATTTGCCCAAGGTCACACAGCCTAGGATGGCAGAGCAGTCTCAAACCTAAGCTTCTGCCACTAAGGCCCATGCTCCTCCCCACCCCACACTGTCCTGCAGAGCAGGGGGCAGGAGTTAGGAAAGGAAGAGGCCAGCATGGGCTGGAGACATCAGGGAGGGCTTTCTGGAGGAGGGGGAGCCCAAGCTGGGCCCTGAGGACAAACTGGAGGGGGGGAGCATGAGGGAGGGAGGTGCAGCCCAGTTCGCTGCCCCCAGACCTTTAGGCCTCTGGATCTGGAATTCTCCATGAAGAGGTTCAAGGTCTTCCTGGGCCAGGCCTCTCCCCACCCAGAACCTCTCCCCAGAGCAGGTGGAGCTGTGTCCAGGTCTGAGTGGGAGGCGGCTCCCAGGTAGGGGGTGGTGGGCAGGGCGGAGCAGGAGCTCCCGGGAACCCTGTTCACTTGGTTTCAGGCCCAGGTGCGCCTTAAGGGAGCAGTGTCCTTGCCCGTGTGCTGTGAGGGGGACGATGGTCTCACAAGCGGCTCTGACGAGGCCGTTAGACCCCATTCCATCAGCTATGGCCCAACAGCCACACAGACAATCCCTGCAAAGAAGCAACAGGCCCTATGATTTCCATTGCAAATTCCCCGTGTGGGCAGCAGCCTGAGAAGTTAAGACTCTCCCTATCGTGTCCACAATTGGGGAAATTAGTCCGTTTCTCTTCCCTGTTCTGCCTCTCAAGCTCATGTTGACAGCCCATTTTCCCATAATGAGTTTGCAGAAGCAAAACAATACTCGGGCATGAAAATACACATCAGCTCAGCTGGCAAGGGGTATTCTTGGTGTGCGGGTGGGGTCCCCGAAGCTGGGACTATTTGGAGAGCCAGATGCCTGCGTGGGTGGGAGAATCATCGATTCTCTGCACAGATCAGCTTTCCAGAGGGAGGCCCAGGAAGCTGAGTCAGTGATTCTTCTACATCTCAAATCCCCGTCCCCTCCCGCCTGCCTTACTCTGACAAGCATTTTCTGATGCCAATTAGGTGAGGACTCTGGGATGAGCACCTGTCTGTGGGGAGACAGGTTCTTGCCCTTTGGGGTCTGTCTGTCTTGGAGAGACAAGTCCACTAACAGAGGGAGACCCTGCAGTGGGACAGCAGTCATCGCCTTATTGATGCAGATTCCTGTGCTAACCCCTACCCACCTCTACCTCCGGGGCCCCATCAGGGAGCCAGACCTCAAGGGCAGGTGGCACCACATCTTGATCTGTCACCTTCCCTCAGCACAGGAAGCTCTAGGATGCATCCCTAGGCCTAGAACATTTATGAACTCATAGCAAAGGCTCATAAATAGGATAGAAAGAAAAAGGGCAGTGCAGGGACTGAGGCCCTTGCTTCAGATGCATAAATAGAACTAGAGGCAGAGAAGAAAATTGGCAATTAATAGGTCGTGGGAGTGAGGACATGAGAAAAGGTTCAATATTAAAAGTGGTCACATGGTGACCTATGACATTTTGCTTAATCAGGAACAAACTACTCTGCACCCTGAGTAGATCTGAGCGCTTTCTGGTGCAGAGCATTCCTTACATGGATGTTTCATGCTGAGCTGAACACGTCCCAGAGAGCGGAAGGCAGGGAAGAATCCCAGCTTCTCGGCTGGGGGAGAGCAGAGGCTCTGTGTGAGGCTGGTGTGAGCATCGTCCCCTCCTCACCAGCCGTGGGAAGGAGGAACACTCAACCTCTCTGCCTGGAAACTCACTCTCTTCCCCCACAACAAGATTCCTCTTCCAGGAAGCCGCTGGACTGCCCCACCCAGTGCCCAGCGTGGAGTTGGACCAGCTGGGTCCTGTGTTCTGGTCCCTCCTGACTCAGAGGCTGGTCCCTGGCCCGTGGGCATCATCTGGAAGCTTGTGGGAAATGCAGAATGCCAGGTCCCACCCCAGACCCAAATCCAAATCTGTACCTTAACAAGTTTCCTGGGTGATCATGCACGGAAGACTTTTCCAGGGGTGGTGACACTCTCAGACACATCTCCAAGGCAGAGAGGGAGGCATTGACCTTGACTGACCTTGAAACATTCCTTGAACTCCCCAGGACTTAGCTTTCTAGTCTATAAAATGGGAATATTTCATTCATTCAACAAATACGCATCAGATACCTGGAGCGTGCCAGTTGTTGTCCTAGGTGCTGGGGACAGAATGGTGGGGACAGTGGTGGGGACAGACCCCTGCTTCCTTGGTGTTCTGTCCAGTGCACAATCATCCTGTGTCCTAGGTTGGGGGGCATGGAGGGATGGACGCGGACACTGGGACATGGAGCCTGTGTGTCAGAGCTCAGTGAACCCCAGCAGGATCTGGAGGCGCTGACTCACCTCCTCCTCTGACTCCCGCCCCAGCCCTGAGGGTTGGTGCTGCTCCTCACTTTAGAGATGAGGAAGCCAAGGCCCAGAGAGGTTAAGTGCATTGCCCAAGGGCACACAGCTAGCCCAGGAGGTCACAGGTCAGATCCTGGCCCTGTGCCCACCCCATGCCCCTGGGCTGCATTTCTGGTCCCAGAGCACCTTCTGCAGCCCTTGGGGTCATGTCTCTGGGGACTAGAGGTGCCTCCCAGGCCATCCCACAGGACCTTGGCACTTGGCCCAGCCAGGCCACCAAGCTCTTCTTCTCCCGACCCTGACCCCTACCTGCTCCATGAGGGCAGAATTGAACACGGCAGGGCCCCTTCTTGGATGTGTGATTTGGCGCCTTTGCCCCACCTCTCTGAGGCCACAGTTCCCTCCCCTGTAAAATGGGGACAGTAACAGTCCCTGACCCCCAGTCCTTGTAGGATGGAGGGAAGTAATTTGCGTGAAGCTGCCCTCTGTCCCCTAAACAGGAAGCTCCTCTGCCCTGCGGCTCCCTCCTTCCCTGGGCACTTCCCAGCCTCCCTCCCTGGTGCCCTCCCCTCCCCCCACGCCCTCCCCACATCCGGCACTGGTTCCTCATCGCTGTCTTTTGTCCTTCGTAGCCCTCTTCACATGACATAGTTACTCTGTTGTTGTTCATTTATTCATTTTGCTTGGCCATTTCCCCAACTGCGTCCAAGAGCCCCGTGACGGCAGGGACCTGTGGGTCTCGTTCCCGGCTGTGTCCCCAAGCTCAGCACAGAGCCTGGCACTCAGAGGAGCTGATAAAGTCCTGCTGCAGGGAGGGCTGAGGAGCGGGGCTGGGCTGCGGCAGTCAGGAGGGGGAGGTGCGTGACCAACAGCCCCACATCCCAGCGCGTCACCCGGGAAGAGCCCATCTCTCCCGGGCAAAGCCCAGGTGGCTGCTGCTGGTCTGGGCATCTCCCCCAGGGGTGCCTCCCCCGAGCGGTGTGCGGGATCCAGGTGCCTTCATCCGGGATGATGTCATGGGCACTCTCGGCCTCCAGGGGCACCAGGGAAGGGGACGTGAGCGAGGGGCAGGTGGCCCAGATGATTAACCGCCTTGGCCAGAGGGGTCCACATCATTTCCACCCACATTCCACTGGCCAGAACAGTCCTGTGGCCCCACCTAGATGCCACAGCGGGGCTGGGCATTGTCATCCCTGGCTGGGCAGCCACTTCCCAGCACCAGCCCTGCACGGCGGAGGGGATGTGAGCCAAGGACAGCACAGGGGCCATCGCTGCCCCTCTGCGGTGGTGATGGACGACTCCCGTCATTCTGGGCCTCTTCCTGAGACCCCTGGGCCAGAGTCCTCTCTCTGGGCCTCTGGCTGACCGGATGCCTGGTCAGGAGAGCAGGCGGAGGGGCTCTGACCCGGGCTGGGCTCCCACACCCAGCTCAGGAGGGAGGAAGATCTGGGCTGTTCGAGCTGATTGTGGTTAAAACCTTCTGTGTCTGCCGGGTTGCTAATTCAGTGCCATCTGCCTGCCTCCCAGCACCAAAGCCCCAGGATAAACAAGTTTTCTTCTGTGATTCTTAAAGTTTTGCCCGGGGGTGGGGGGGTTGAGGGAAGATGAGGGGGGAGGGAGACCTCAGAATCTCTTCATTCCCCGAAGAGGAGGAGGTGCCGACAGCCCCAAGGTGTGGGGGGCTGGAGCGTAATGTGCATCCTGCTCTGAGTGTGATCCACCCCAGTTTACAGGTGAGGAAGCTGAGGCCCAGAGAAATTAAAGAATTTGCTTAAGGTTAAAACTTCCTCCCTGAGAGGTCTTCCAGTGTCAGTCCCTCTTGCTGGAGGAAACTTGTCCCTCTCTACTTCCTTCCGAGGCCCTTCACCCACTTCAGAATTCTTGGAATCAGAAAAACTCAAAATTGAAAAGGAGGTTCAGGGGTGAAGCTGGGGTCAAGGGGGGGTGGAGGAAGGACACAGACTTCGGAGGGGCAGAACTGGGAGTAAAGCCCAGCTCCACCTTGGGCTGGCTCTGTGACCCTGTGGGACCTCACCTTCTCTGCAAAACAGCACCTCTCCGTTCTGACCACCATGGAATGACTAAGTGACACATGGCACACGGGTAACAGATGTCTGCTTCCTTCCACTCAGATGCCTGACTCAGGATTTCAACTACCCCCTCCAAGAACATTGAGCTTCTACTCACACTCCGCCACACAAAGTTTTGCCAGGAAAGAAATCTCTTTACTTTCTAAGGCTCCCTACAAATGTCACTATGATTTGGGTCAAATTTAGTAACCAGGATAAGATTTGGAATTTACATACCAGATCTCAGCTGCCTGGTTTCTGAAGTATAATTGACTTGGGATAAGACCCTAGCTCCATCACCTACCAGCCATGTGTCATTACACTAGTCACTTTACTATGCATAAGCGTCCTTATTTTAAAAAATGGAGATACTAATAGAATCACCCTCATATTTTACTTAAAAATAAAAAAAGCGTAACAGTTTTTAGCTTTAGGCTTGAGACAAAAATATTAAAAATAGCTGAGAGTTATTTTTAACAGCCTTATAGAGGTACAATTGACATACGATAAACTGAACATGTTTAAGTGTACAATTTGATCAGTTTTGACGCATCTATACATCTGTGAAACTATCACCACAATCAAAATAATGAAAATTTGTCATCCCCAAAAGTTTTCTTGTGGTCCTTTGTAATCCCAACCTACAAAAATAATGCCTACCCCACCCCCGATCTACTTTTTATCACTACACATTGGTTTACATTCTCTAGAATTTTATATAACTGGAATCATACCATATGTAATCTATTTTGTCTGGCTTCTTTCACTCAGAATAATTAGTTTTATCCATATTGTTGCCTGTACCAGTAGTTTATTCTTTTTTACTTATGAGTAGTATTCCCTTGTATGGATGTACCACAATTTGTTTATCCATTGATGACTCTGTTGATGAACATATAGGTTGTCTCTAGTTTTGAACTATTACAAACAAAACTGTTCTGAACATTTGTGTACAATTTTCTTCTGACTTCTGTTTTAGCAGCACCTCACAAATTTTTATATGTTGCATTTTAATTTTCATTCAGTTCAAGATACTTCATAATTTCCTTTTGGATTTCTTCTTTGGACCATGGATTATTTAGAAGTGCTAGTTAGTTCCCAAGTATTTGAGTATTTTCTAGATATCTTTCTGTTATTGATTTCTAACTTAATTCTATTATAGTTAGCAAACATATTTTGTATGACTTGAATCCTTTTAAAATTTGGTATTTGTTTTATATAGCCCAGAATATCATCGATCATGGTAGATGTTCTGTGTGTCCTTGAAAAGAATGTGTATTTTGCTGTTGCTGGGTAGAATGCTCTATAAATGCCAATTAAGTTAAGTTTGTTGATAGTATTGTTCAAGTCTTCCATATCCTTATTAATTCTCTATTTGTTCTCTCAGTTATTGAGAGAGGGGTATTACAAATCCAATTGTGATTTGTTTATTTCTCCTTGAAGTTTTACCAGTTTCCTTCATGAATTTGAAACCTCTGTTATCAAGTTTGTAAACATTAGGATTGCTACATCCTCGATAATTTGATACCATTATCATAATTAAATGACCTTCTTTATCCCTGGTAATTTGTTTGCATTGGAGTCTATTTCATTTGTTATTAATAGATATTCCAGCTTTCTTTTGATTAATGTTGCATGGTATATATTTTTCTATCCCTTACTTTTAACCTGTTTCTGTCTTTATATTTAAAGTGGGTTTCTTGTAGGCAGCCTAAAAGGGGTCTTGCTATTTTATCCAATATGACAACCTCTGCCTTTTAATTGGACACATTTAATGTGATTACTGATATGGGTGGGTTTAAATTTACCGTATTTCTATTTATTTTCTATTTCTTTCATCCATTCTTTGTTTCTTTTTCCTTTTTTACTGGCTATTTTTGGATTAATTGGGTGATTTTTATAACTCTATCTCCTTTGTTGGCTTCTTAGTTATAATTCTTTTGTTATTTTGTTCTTTGCCTGGGGGTTTATAGTATACATTTTTAATTTATCATAGCCTACTTTCAAGTGACATTATACTACTTCACATTCAGTATAAGAATAACAGTCCCTGCCAGTCTTTGTGCTGAAGTTGTCATGTATCTACTTCTACATAATTAATAGTAAATAGTCGATTATCTTTTAAAGATATTTAATTGAGAAAAAATATATTTTATATTTACCCATATAGTTATCATTTTCAGAGATTTTTATTCCTAAATGTCTACATCCATATTTCCATCTGGTAACATTTTCCTTCTGCCTGACTCACATTTCTTATGGTACATATTATCTAGTGATGAATTCTTACAGATTCTGTATATCTGAAAACATCTTTATTTTGCCTTCATTTGTGAAAAATATTTTCACTGTCTATAGTCATTTGTTTGCTCTACTGTCACTGGTTTGCATTGTTTCTAATGAGAACGCTGCTGCCTTCCTTGTTTTTGTCTCTCTGTAAGTAATGTATCTTTTTCCTCTGGCTGCTTCTACAATTTTCTCTTTATCATTGGCTTTGAGAAATTTTATTATGATATGCCGTGGTATAGTTTTCTTCATGTTGCTTGTGCTTGAAGTTTGTTGAGCTCTTGGATCTCTGGATTTATAGTAGTCATCAATTTGGAAAAAAATTGGCCATTTACTTTTTCAAATATTTTTCTGATCCCCACCCCCTTTCAGGGACTCCAATTACATGCATAACAAGCAGCTGGGAGTTTCCCTACAGTTCACCAATGCTCTGTTCACCTTTTTATATTATTCTTTTTCTCTGTGTGTTTCATTTTGGATAATCTATATTTCTATGTCATCAACTTAGCCAATCTTGTTTTCTGCAATGTTTAATCTGACATTACAACTATCTAGTATAGTTGTCATCTCATACATGGTAATTTTCATCTCTAGAAGTATAATTTTAGTCTTTTGTGTATCTTCCATGGCTCTAGACTGTTTTTATTGCCCATGTCTGCTAATTATATCATTTATGTCAGTTCTAAATTAGTTTTGATTAATTGATTTTTATACACACAATGTGTAAAGATCTAATTTTGTTATATTAACTGGAAGGAGTAGGAACAGTACTGTAAAGGAACAGAGATTTGGTATGTTATTGAGGTTAAGCTGATATAAATTCAAATTAGAATCTTATAACTTTAGGATGTTAAATGTAATACCCGTAATAACCACAAAGAAAATAGTTATAGGATATACACAAAAGGAAATGAGAACAGAATTTAAACATTTCACTACAAAAAGTCAACTAAACAACATAAAACAGTAATGCAGGAAATGAAGGACAAAAAGGCTATAAGGTATATAGAAAACAAATAGCAAAACAACAGAAGTCCCTCCTTAACAGTAATTACTTTAAATGTAATTGGATTAAACTCTCCAATCAAAAGACAGAGATTGGCAGAATGGATAAAAACACACAATCCAACTATGTGCTATCTACAAGAGAATCACTTTAGATGCAAAGACACAAATAGAGTGGAAGTAAAAGGACAAAAAAAGCTATTCTACAAAAATAGTAACCAAAAGAGAGCAGGGTGGCTACACAAATGTCAGACACAATACACTTTAAGTCAAAAAAGGTTACAAGATACAAAGGACATTATATATTAATTTAAAGGTTCAATACAAGAAAATATAACAATTATGAATATTTACCCACCTTGTGATAGACCATCAAAATATATGAAGCAAAACCTGACAGAGTTGAAGGGAAAAATAGACAGTTCTATAACAATAGTTGGAGACTTCAACACCCCACTCTCAATAATGAATAGAGCAACCAGACAGAAGATAAGTAAAGAAATAGAGGACTTAGCACAATAAACCAACTAGATCTAACAGACACATACAGAACACTCTACCCAACAACAACATACATATTCTTCTCAAGTGCATGTGGGACATTTTCCAGGACAGACTATATGTTAGACCACAAATTAAGTCTCAATCAATCTATTTGAAAATATAGATATCATACAGAGTATCTTCTTCAACACAATGGAATAGAGTTAGAGATCAATAACAGAAGTAAAACTGTTAAAAGTAAAAATTCACAGATTTGTGGAAACTAAACACACTCTTAAACAACTAATGGATCAAAGAAGAAATCACAAGGGAAATTAGAAAATAAAATTAGAGATGAATAAAAATGAAGATACAACATACAAAACTCACAGGATGCAGCAAAAGCAGCACTAAAGGGAAATTTTATAGCTATAAATGCTTACATTAAAAAACAAGAAAGATCTCAAATCAACAACCTAATGTTAAAATTTTAAAAACTAGAAAATGAAGAACAAACTAAACCCAAAGCTGGCAGGAGGACGGAAACAATAAAAATTAGAGCAGAGATAAATGACATAGAGAATGGTAAAATGACAGAGAAAACTCAATAAAACCAAAAGCTGCTTCTTTGAAAGGATTAACAAAATTGACAAATCCTTAGCTAGATGGACTAAGTAAGAGAGAGAGAAGACTCAAATTATTAAAATCAAAAAAGAAAGTGTAGACATTATTACCAATTCTACAGAAATAAAAAGAATTATAAGAGTACTATGAAAGATTTACATCAACAAATTGTATAACCTAGATGTAATAGGCAAATTCCTAAAAACACAAAACCTACCAAGACTAAATCATAAAGAAACAGAAAATCTGAACAGCCCTATAGTAAGAGCTATAGGAAACAGCAAGGTGATTTAATCAGTAGTCAAAAATCTCACAACAAAGAAAAGCCCTGGTCCTGATGGCTTCATGGGTGAATTCTACCAAACCTTTAAAGAACTAATCCCAATCCTTCTCAAACTTTCCCCAAAAAAATGAAGAGCAAGGAACACTTTTTCTAACTATTCTATGAAGCCAGTATTACCCTGATACCAAAGCCGTGTCCAAGAAAAGAAAACTACAGATCAACATCCTTTATGAGCATTGACACAAAAATTCTCAACAAAATACTAGCAAACCAAATTCAGCAGCGTATTAAAAGGATTATACACCACGACCTAGTGAGACTTATTCCTGGAATGCAAGGATGATTCAACATGAGAAAATTTGTCAAAGTAATATACCCCATTAACAAATGAAGGAACAAAACCACATGATCTTTTCAATTGGGAAAAAAAACCACACACATGATCATCTCATGATAAAAAAATACACACCAAACTAGGAATAGGAGAGAACTACCTCAACATAATAAAAGCCATATATTTAAAAACCTGCAGCAAGACATTTCAGTCTTTCAATGATGAAAGACTGAAAGCTTTTCCTTTAAGATCAGGAACAAGACAAGGATGCCCACTTTCACCACTTCTATTCAACATAGTACTGGAAGTTCTACCCAGAGCAATTGGGCAAGAAAAAGAAATAAAAGGCCTGTCAGTTGGAGAGGAAGAAGTAAAATTATCTCTGTTCACAGATATGATCTTATATGCAGAAAACTCTAAAGATTTCACAAATAAATTTTTAGAGCTAATAAATGAATCCAGCAAAGTAGTAGAATACAAAGTCAACACAAATAATCAGTTTTATTTCTATACACTAACAATAAACAATCTGAAAAGGAAATTATGAAAATAATTCCATTTACAATAACATCAAAAAAAATTTTTTAAATACTTAGGAATTAACTTAACCAATGAGGTGAGGACTTGTATGATGAAAACTACAAAACATTGCTGAAAAAAATTTAAGACATAAATGAATGGAAATATATCCCATGTTCACAGATTAGAAGACTTAATATTGTTAAAATGTCAATACTACCCCCAAACAATCTACATATTCAATGCAACCCCTATCAAAATCCCATTGATGTGTTTGGAGAAATAGAAAAGCTCTTCTTAAAATTCATATGGAATCTCAAGGGACCCCAATAGCAAAAACAACCTTGTAAAAGAAGAACAAAGCTGGAGGACTCACACTTCCTGATTTCAAAACATATTACAAAACTATAGTAATCAAAACAGTATGGTACAGGCATAAAGAAAGACATATAGACCATGGAGTAGAATAGAGAGCCCAGAAATAGAGAAGCCTCACGTATATGGTCGAATGATTTTTGACAATGGTGCCAAGACCATTCAATGGGAAAAGAAAAGTCTTCAAAAAATGGTGCTGGGAAAACTGAATATCCACATGGAAAAGGATGAAGTTAGACCCACACCTAATACCGTATACAAAAATTAACTCAAAATGGATCAAGACCTAAATGTAAGACTCAAAACAATAAAACTTTTAGAATAAAACCTATGGCAAAATCTTCATGACATTGGATTTGGCAATGATTTCTTGGATATTACATTAAAGGCATAGCCAACAAAAGAAAAAATATACAAATTGAACTTCATGAAAATTTAAAAATTTTGTGCATTAAAAGACAATATCAACAGAGTAAAAAGGCAACCCATGGGACGGGAGAAAATATTTGCAAGTCATATGTCTGATACGGGATTACTATCTAGAATATATACAGAACTCACAAAACTCAACAACAACAACAACAACAAAAACCAAATAACCAGATTCAAAAATAAGCAAAGGACTTACATATAGATTTCTCCAAAGAAGATATACAAATGGCCAACAAGCACATGAAAAGATGTTCAACATCACTAATCATTAGGGAAATGCAAATCAAAACCACAATGAGATACCACCTCACACCCCTTAGTATGAGGTAGAAAGTAGAATGGGGGCTGCCAGGGCTGAGGGGGAGGAAGGACAGGGAGTTGGTGTTTAATGGGTGCAGAGTTGCAGTTTCATAAGATGAGAAGTGTTATGGAGGTGCTTGCCATGGTTGCACATTACAAATGCACTTAATACCACTGAACTTTATACTGTACTTAAAAATGGTTAAAATGGTAAATTTTATGTTATGTGCATTTTATTTACAAATAAAAAATTATTGTCTCCCAAATGGAGTTCCGGGAACACACACACACATACACACACACACACACACACACAAACGTGTATTTCTAATGATTCCATGGGTAACTCCTGGCTGACCCACAGTCCAGGCTGGCTCAACCAGGGCTGGATATTTGGGCCTCAGATGGAACAGTGGGGAAGGCTGGGGCCTCTCTCCACGTGGTCTCTAATCCTCGAGGAGGCCAGCCTAGCCAATCGTGGCAGTCATAGTCTGGCCCCACGCACAAGCATTTTTCAAGTCCCTGCTTGTATTATGTTATTTATATTATCTTGGCCAAAGCAAGTCACTAGACCAAGCCCAGATTCGAGGTGTGGAGGAGCAGATTTGGTCTCCTGACCAGAGGAGCAGCGCATCACATAACAGAGGCACGTGTCCCAGGTGGGAGGAGCACGCGGGCACGCTGGGTCTACCACACTGCATCTCCCGCTTCACCTGTTTCTACCCTCCCTCCAACTGTCTGCAGCTCAAGTTTCAGGAATGCTCTGGACTTCCACAAAGCCTGCTCCCTCTGCCTGAGTCACTGTTTCCTCAACTTCTCCTGGGAAGCTCTTATGTAGCTTTCAAACTCAGCTCAGGGAATACCTCCCCTGGGAAGCCTTCCCTGACCACCCGCCCACCCCAGACACCCAGCAGGCTGGGCTAAGGCCTCCCCTACATGTCCTTCTCACCCCTCTCACAACACTATCACCTCGTGATGCATGTCTCCCCCTACCCCCCAGCCCCAGCAGGCTGGGAGCCCCTGAGGTCAGGAGCAGCATCTTAAAACCCAAGTGCCCAGCACAGGCAGGGCCTAGAATGAAGGGTTAGCGCAGTAAATGCTCTGGGGGCTGGGAGCAAAGAAGAGATGGAAGCAGGGAGGGGGATAAGTGAATGCATGAGCCTTGGGTGGCAGGGTCGGGGTAATCTGGGGTCAGATGCCAGGCCACTGACCAGGTAGGGCCAGGCCCAGGTCAGGTAGCAACTGCCCAAAGACCCACCACCGCTAGTATAGAACAGCCTGAAGTGGGAGCATATATCCTGGCAGGGGAGCAAAACATTTACTAGCTGATAATGTAGTTAATGACTCCAGGCACAAGTGCTGCCAAGGAGAAGGGCAGGTGCCTGAGATGGATGACAGGCTTGACCAGGCCCAGGCGAAGTCAGGGGAGGGCTCCTTAAGGAGGTGACATTTGATCGGAGACTGAGAGATCAAGGGAGAGAGGACGGGAAAGGTGTGGCAGGTAGCAGGAGCAGCAGGGATGTCCTCTCCTGAGGCGGAGACAGTGGGGCCCCTTTGAGGAGCTGCCACTCAGGGAAGACAGTGGGAGGGCACTGTACAGGGCTGGGAGAGTGGCCCGAACCTGCAGTGGGGCGCAGGCCCTGCTCAGAAATCCTGCACAGCTGGAAGGTATCTGTGGGGAAGGGGGAGGGGCTGAGTCTCAGTCCTAGAGGGCCTGGGGTCTCGAGGGAAGAGCCAGACAGAAGCTCAGATGCTGAAATCAAGATCGATAAGGACAACAGCAAACGCTTGTCTACCACCTACCCTATAGGCCAGGCACGGGGCTCAATGTTCACTCACTTAGTCCTCACAACCCCCCAAAGAGGACCATTATCTTATTGTTTCCATTTAACAGATGAGGAAACTGAGGCACAGAGAGGCTGAACAACTTGACCAAGGCCACACAGCTAAGAAAGTGGTGGAGCTGGGCTTCAAACACAGGTGGCGTCCCTGCAGGGTCTGTGCTCTTACCCCTCACCCGCTCCTGCTTGGTTAAGAGACAGTTATTTAAGAAGCATTCTTTCATCACCTCGTGTATGCAGACACAGCCCTCAGTGCTGAGGACAGGGCAGGGGACGAGAGAGACCTGGTCTTGGTCTCTTGGTGCTGACGCTGCAGCTGGATAAGAAGTAAACAGCAAACGCCTGATAGAGATATGCACCATGATGCAAATAAAGGAGCACAATGTGACAGAGTGATGGTGGGGGGCACGGGAACAGAGTGGGACGAGTGTCTGGATAGTCCCTAGAAGGAGGTGATATTAGTGCTGAGATCTCAATGCCATGAAAGGAGTAGAAAGAAAAGCCTCCCAGGGAGAGGACAGAGCAAGTGCAAAGGCGCTGAGGCAGGAGTGAGGTCTGTGTATTTGAGCGACTGAACAAAGGTCAGTGTGGTGGAAACAGTAAGTGAGGGCAGAGGGCAGAGGGTGGAGATGAGGTCAGAGGAGCAGGCAGGGGCAGATATAGTGACTGTGGGTCTACACATGCTGCCTTCCTCTGGGTGCCATCCCGACCACCCTCCCCCTCCCCTGCTCTGTGCCAGGAGACTGACCTGCACGTCTATATAGATGGCAGCAACAGGGCTCCAGTGCCCTCCTGTGCCCTGGTGCCTCTAGGCTTCTGGAGACCCGAGGGCCACACGTGGCAGAGGCTGTGTCCCTCTCCCGTGGGCCCAACACCACGGGGGCCCTCTCCCTGGCTGCAGCTCTCCGTGGGGTCTGGAAACAGCTTCCTCCTTTGGCCCCTTCAGGACTGGGGTGGAAGCAGCTCCCACTGTGGCAGCCCCAGGTGCCCCACCGCCTGCTGCTGGTTTCCGGTGCACCTGCCACACCCTGGTGAATCCCCCTCCATCGAGCTCCCTTCAGTCACCCCCTCCTATTGGTTGTCTGCTCCCTGCTAAGACCCTGACTGATGCTCCATATTCCCTGATAAGAGATTTCACTTGAGGTGCAATGAGGAAGTCACTAGGGAATTGAAGCAGGGGAGGGACTTACTCTGATTCACCTTTTATGAAGAACCCCCTGGCTGCTGTGGAAATGGATGGGAAGGGAGACAAGAACAGACAGGGGACCATTGCAGGGTCAAGGCAGGTTTAGTAACATTTGGTCCAAGGAGAAGGCAGTGGAGACAGCAGCCAGGCCAGACAGGACAGGTGGCTTCAGCTCCTGAACCCGATGCTCCTGAGCATCTTGTCCAGGGTTCCAAATTCCCCAGTGAAGGGGAACTGCAGGGTGGAGAACCAAGAACCCCGCTGAGGCTGGGCAGGGATGGGGAGCTCAGTGTGGAGGGAGGGGGCCCAGGATTCAAGAAGGAAGGATGGAGAGGGGCACCAGTGGAGCCAGGAGCTGCCCTGGGCCTTGGGCAGAGCGGCCTTGGACAGGGATGCCAGGAAGCGCGTTGGGTCCAGCTCTCCGAGCCTGTATCTGCACAAGGACCACTAAGGCACTAACCCAGCACCTTAGTCCTCACCCTTTCTCCATCTAATGGCCTCAGTCTCCCTATTACTGGGGGGTGACATGGGGCAGGGCAGTGATGTTACTGGTCCTCCATCACCTCCCAGTAAACAGAACCCAACAAAGGTCCCTTGTCCTGCCCTGCCCCCCCACTTCACCCTCCAGCTCTTGAGGGCAGGCAGTGGTGGGGTTGGGACATCTCTGGCTGGTGTGGCAGTCAGGAAGTTTGGGTGTCTTTTTCCAGATTGGCCAGTTTTCGTGTGGAAGAGGGATTAGCCGTGGGATGCTGGGCAAGTTGCTTAATCTCTCTAAGCCTCACTTTTCTCATCTGGGAAATGGGCTACCACCTACTTCACAGGGCTGGTGTGAACCCTCAGTAAGATGACACACGCCAAGGCCGAGTGCCGTGCCTGGCCCTCAGCAGGTGCTCCAAATGGGTGAGCCTGTCCCTACCACGAAGAGCTCAGCACTGACAATTCTAGAACTGAGCATCAGTGTCATTCTGCCTTCAACACTCCCATACTGGCCTCCATTCCCCCATCAGGACAATCGAGGCATCAGGTGGACAGTCAGGCTGGGGGGCCTTATTTCTTTGCTGAGCAACAGCCTCATAGCCCCTATCCCTAACCACTGCACTCCCAGCCCCATGAGCCTGTCAGACACATTCAAGAGATGCTGAAGTTCCCCAGAGCTGTCACAGGAGGAAAGAGCCACCGCTGGTGGAGGACCTGCTGCATCCCTGGCCCTGGGCTCACAGGGGCCTCCAGCACCCTCTTCCTTCTGAGACTGTGTGTGGGCAGGAGGGAGGCAGGAACCTCGAGGACATAAGCTGGACACGCCAGGCCACCCCTGGGAGCAGACACTTACCTGGAGACCCAAGAATAGATCCCACTGGGTACACACGTGAGCGCTGAGCGGTGGCAATTCTCACTCTTCAGCCTGGCAGCACCGGAGAATAATTAGAATCCTTAAAAAGCCCTCATTATTTCTCCCAGAGCCATGGTGCCCTTTGGAAAAAAAGATGTTTCCTGCCAGATCATCCCCTAAAGATGTGTTTGTCACAGGCTATTGTGTAAATCCACGTTTGGCCCATTAAAAAAAAAAAAAAACGTGATTTATCCACTTGACTGGTCCTAACACTCCTTTTCCAAACTCTCAAAATGTGGCTGTTATTAGGAGCCCAGACAGAAGCCATAAAATTCACAGGACAGGCCTGGCTACATCATGCCTGTGGGCTTGGTGCCCCTCACACTGCCCAGGAGAGTCACGGAGGCCAGTGTGGACAGCTGGAGGGGAGGGGGGTCATTCTGCTCAGGAGCAGCAAACCATTCAGAAACATTCAAGGGAGAGAAGCTGGGATGCTAGAGAAAGGCCCAGCTTCAGGCTCATTCATCCCAAGGCTCCCCAGCAACCCTATTGTGTTCACGCCTGTGCAGGGCCTGGGGGTGCAGCAGTTCTGCACCAGGAGCTGATGTTCTGAAGTAGGAAGGAAGGAAGAGACAGGTAAACAACACATCAGCAAGGTCGGTAGGGACAGGTGCTGGGAAGAAATCAAAACAGGGTGACATCACAGAGTCTGACTCCAGGGTGGGGGATAGGCAGTGCCCATCAGATGGAGGGTCTTTCTGAGAAGAAAACACTTGAGCTGAGACCTCAATGGGAGATGCAGGACAGAGCAATTAGTGCTGCCTGGTAGAATCAGGGAAGGACCCAGAGAGGAGACACTTGATCTGCTCTTGGTGATGCTTGGAATTGTACCAGCTAGAAGGGAGGAAGAGTATTCCAGACAGGGAAGGCACAAGAGCAAAGGCGCAGAGCAGTGCAGGTTCACAACATGTTGGGGAAATGTTTATTGTGACTAGAGTAGGCCTGGAAATGTCCTGGGGGCCAGCATATGAAAGACCTCAAACGCTGTGCTAAAGAGATGGGACCCTCTCCTAAGGTGTGGGGGACCCTCTGAAGAGATTACCCTCTATGACTCCTAAGGCCCCTTCCAGCTCTCAATTTCCATGAGCCAGGCTTGCAAAGGTCATCAGCATTAGTTGAATGAAAAATTGAACATTAATAAACTTCTTAAAGTTAATGAAAATAAAATTGAACATTAATAAACTTGTTAGAAATAGATTTAGGGTGTCATGAAGTCCTGGGGTTCACAGAGACCAGAGCTGGTGGGGGAGACCCAGCTCCCTCACGTGGGGACCACACACAGACACAGCCAAGGGCAGGACTTGATTCTCCTCCAAACAGCCTTTCCACTCAGCCCTGCCCACCCAGGGTAAGTGCCAGCAGCACCCAGACCTCCCATTGCTCCTGCCCTGAATCCTCACCCAGCCCCCTGGGGAGCAGTCCCGGAAGACCAGCCCCAAATAACCGGCCCAAACTAGGTCAACCTTCCTCCCCACCTCCTTTACATCGACCCAGCCAATCTGCCCTTTGGGAGCAGCAGGCTCATTTCTCTTCCGGGCTCACTAAACCAGTAGGACCCGAGACTCTCACAGCAGGAGACTGGGGGGGAAAGTTTCCAGAATTTCGGGCCCTTTGATGGAGAAAGTCTGCCTGATGAATAATTGAGACGTCTGCGCTTCCGGAGAACTGCGAAGCACAGTGGAGGTGTCCCAGTTCATCCCGCACAGCAGAGCTTCGCAGCGCTGCAGCGGAGGTGACGTGAAGCTTCTACTTGGAGTAGGGTCTGGAAGGTGGAGGGCTGGGGCTGCCGGGGGGCGCGCATGGGCGCGGGGGGCGCCTGCTCCAGGTGAGCACCAGGCAGGGCTCCACACTCAGACCTGGGCGTGAAGGCCGTTTACATGGTCACAATACAAGGCCAAAAACCCAGCTCATCCTCTCCTCCAAACGGCCAAAGGTCGGAGATGCTACGGCCCAAGAAAGCACCAAAGCACCAGGCGCACAGGCCCCCAGCCAGCGGACCCAGAGGAAAGACGCCTTTCCCCACCCAGCACCCATTCATAAACCCCCAGAGGATGGCCCTGATTGGCCTGGCCTGAGCCGCCTGCCTACTTCTGCACCAATCACAGTAGCCACCTGGACGGGTGTACCATGATTGGTCACTTCTAGGTCACATGCTCACTCCCATGGGGAGGGACGTCGTTGATTGACAGCCCACCCGAAACCACGGCGAGCGAGGCACACACAACCAAGGAAGGAAGGGCTATTGACGGAATGGAGAGAGGAGAGGTGTTGCTGGCACTTGGCCGGGCATCCGAATGCCTTCATGATCCGTCGGGGGCTGCCTGTCCAGCCCCTTCCAGGCACATCCCTCCTGCTCTGCATTCTGTACCTGAATGCTTACGGAGTCCTGAATTCGGAGTGTTGCGCTCTCTCTCACCGTAGCTCCGTGTCTCGCCCACCTTGCCCACTTGCCTTCCCTTCTGCCACCTGCACAGCAGAGCCATCACGGTCTTAGGTGTCACCTCCTCTGGTAAACCTTCAGTCGCACCCCCGGCCTACTGTGCTTGAGCTACCTCTGTTCACAACCCTCCCTCCCCCGAAACCTTGAGAACAGATACTTAATCTTATTCTCCTGTTTTCCTAGTGCCTTGCACATTCCCTGGCACATGGCAGGCATCAATGAATGTCTTTAAAATGACAATTAATTAATTGCAGCTATTGGCAGAACTGATCTTTTGCATATCTGGGAAGGGCACCTGGCCTCCATGTGCTGTGGTTTAACAGGTCTTGGGGAGATGTCCTTGTCCCAAATTATATTCCTAATAGGCATCCTAGAGAAGTCTCTTCCGCTCTCTGACCTTGGTTTCCTCACCTGCAAAATAGGCTCCCTTACCTTTAAGTCTGGTTCCAGTCCTGTAAGTCATGGAAAGGACTGGCCTTGGGAAACAGGGCCAACCTGGGGGCCCTTAGACAGCCAGGAGAGCCTTGGGAGACAGACTTTCTAGGCAGCATAGGGGGCTGGATGAGAAGTTTTCAAGCATATTAATATGAAATTCTGCTGAATTTACAATTTTGCTTATGTTAGATCACTGTCCGATACTTTCAAAATTCAAAAAGGATTCTGAGTCTGGAATTAATCTTTGCATTTTCATGGGGAAATTTAAACCTGTTTTTGGAAGTACAATAAAATCTCACTAGCAGAAACCGGTCATAATTCTGGGCACTTTTGCATTAGCTAGGAGAAAAAATGTCTTGCTAAGCCAATTAATAATATAAACAATACTGGAAGTGTTTTCCCAACTGAAATGAGCACATTGTTTTTGAGCCTCTTATTCACAAATTCATGGGTCCAGAAAGAACCTCAAGATCCTCCAAACTGGTCTCCTCTCTCTCACCCCACTCATGCTGCCTGTACCCAGGTGAGGTTTCAGCAACGTGATAATATGTAATGATAGGTAACAGTTATAAAAGACCTACCGTGTGCTGGGCACTGGGCTAAGCACTTTTAATCCTTGCAATTCTACCTCTGACCTCCTCTCCTATTGCTCCCCCCGCCTTGGTGTGCTCCAGCCACACGAGGCTTTTCTGAGTTCCTAGCTCACCCCCAGCTGGTGTCCACCTCTAGCCCTTTGCACGTGCTGTTCCTCTGCCTGGAGCTCTCTGCCCCCCAATCTCCACATGGCTGGATCCTTCTCCTTGTTCAGGGCTGAGGTCAAATGTTACCTCCTCCGAGAAGCCCTCCCTGATCATTCTATCATGCGTTTCCCTTCTCCTGCCCGCAGCATCCGGCCTTGATCCTGCACGTCACTGTCGGCAGTTGTCTTCACAGCCCTCATCACGCTCTGAAATCAGTCTCGTTACTGATGCTCTTGTTTATTTCCTGCCTCCCCCGCCAGAATGCGAGCTAGTGCGGGGCAGTCCTTGTCAATCTATTCCACAGTGCCCCAGACAGTGATTGGCACGGAGCCGGGACTCTCTAACCATGTGTTCAGCGAGTGGAAGAGTAAATGAATGAATGAATTTCTGTTTCCCCAAACCCTGACCTTGCCCATGGTGCTTTCCAAAAAATGCTTATGAAATTAACAAGTAAATATGTAGGAAGTACAGTAGACCCAAAATAACTCAGAATGTATCATGACCCAGGCATGGGGTTTATCTTCACCCCATCCAACAAGTTTTCCTGAGTCATTTGAAAGGTTGCAAAAGGCCTAGCTGTTCTATTTAAAGGAGTGTCTTGTTTTCTGGACATTTCCAATCATAAATTCAGCAGCTGAAAGGAATTTCAGTGATCACATAAGACCATAAGCTCATTTAACAAATAAAAACATTGAGACTCAGAAAGAGGCGCAAGGACTCAGCAAGATCACACGTGGTGTCAAGAGACGACCCAGGACAAGAAGCCAGCTAGCTCGACCTCATCACATCTGTGACTAAAGCACTCAGGAGGTGTTTCAGAATCTGCCGTCCGACACAAAAATTGGCACAACTTTTCTGAAGGTGCTGTAAGAATAATAATAAAATAATAGTAGTAGTAGCTAAAATGTCTTGAGTGCTTCCTATGGGTTGAACACTTTAATTGGCAAACACTTTAATTTTTCATGACACTAGGGGCTGGGTACTATTAAAAATTCCCATTTTCCAGATGAGGAAACTGAGGCACAGATAGGTGAAGTATTTTGCCTACAGTCACATCATGAACCACTGGTAGAGTGGATGCAGTCCGGCCACGGGCACCAAGAGCATCCTGGGAGCTCCTCCTGAGGAAGTGATCACAGTCCAGGGGGCCATGCGTATGGGAAGTGTCCCTGTGTCTCCCCAGACTTCCCTCTTTACAGGGACTGCCTCCTGGTCCCAGTCAGAGCATTCACGCCTCTGAGTGGCTGGGAATGAAGGGGAGGGAGGAGGCACATTTGTTCAGGCTGAGGGACCTGTTCTGCAGGCAGCCCAAGGACGCCGCCAAGAGAACAGGAAGGATGACAAGGGGACAGGAAGGATGACAAGGGGACAGGAAGGCCGCAGGGGCTGAGAAGGCAAAGCTGTCAAGGCTGCCCATGACAGGAGGGGAGGTGCAAGCCTCGCTGCCCGTCGTGGTCGGGGGTGGGGGCACAGGTTGGAGGAGGACACGAGGGCCCACGCCCCCTCCCCCGTCCCTCGCCCCAGAGCAGGAACACCTTCTGCAGGAGGGCAGGTGTCAGGCCTGCCTGGCTCCATTTACAGGCCCATTAAGAAGCGCCCAAGCTGAGGTCACCGAGACTTCTTCATCCCGTGATTTCTGCTGAATGTTTTTCTCTCTCGCTTTTCTTCCCCCACCCCAAATGTCAGGCAGCTCTTTCCCAGAAGCACTGAATGGAGATAAAGGGGATTGGAGGATAATTTTGTCCCATTTAGAGGTGACCTGGAGACTTGAACGCCGGGCTGAGTTTGAAATCTGTTGCAGAGGCTAAAGATTTTCACTGAGGTGCTTCCTCCGATGTGGCTCAAAAGTTGGGTTGCCAGATTGAGCAAATAAAAATATAAGACAGACTCTCAGTTAGGTTTGAATTTCAGTTAAACAATGAGTCATTTTTTAGTATAAGTATGCCCCATGCAATATTTGGGATAAACTCAGACTAAAAAAAATTATTTGTTGTTTATGTGGTATTCGAATTAACCGGGTGTCCTATATCTTACCTGATAACTGTACCTGGGGGCCAGAGCCAGCGAGAGGAGGCAGGAGTAGGTATGCTCAGCCCCTTCCACTGCAGTCTGAGAAGCATTGCCGCTGTCAACTTTAGATTTGGGGGTTTCCATGCCAGACTCTGTTTGAAAACAAGTATCTGACTTTTAACAATAATATTAAAATGTACAAAAATCATTGTATTAATTATGTGTAAGATCCCTTCAGGCAAGCATCTAGACAAGGGGTCAGCAAACTTTCTCCATAAAGGGCCAGACTGAAATATTTTGAATATTTAATTGTAATTAATTATAATATTTAATTTTAAATATTTAATGAGAGTATTTAATATTTAATTATGATATTTATTTACACATTGTAAATAGCATAGGTTTTGGAGATTACACCATCTCTGTTGAAACTACTCAACTCTGCAACTGTAGTGTGAAAGCAGCCTCACACAATAGGTAAACATACGAGAGTGGCTGGGTTCCAATAAAACCTTATGTACAAAATCAGACTGTGGGGATAGATATGGCCCATGGTTGAGACCTCAGACTGTTGGGCATAGTCAGTGCTGGCTGGGAGGAGCCATATTCTTTCCCCAATGTTCTGTGCACAGGGACAGCTCCCCTTAAGAAGCTGAAAAATCTAACTGGGGACATCTGCATCTCACCTCCTGCCACAGATTTGTGGGGTGACTGTGGAATAGGTTGCCTTTCCCTCCCTGAGTCTCAGAGGCTCCACTTCTAAGATGAAGTGGCTGGAGCCTCAGGATCTTCTCCCAAATCAAATCCAATGACCTGGTTCTACCAGAGAAACGCCTGTCCCCGAGCAGCAGCTGCTTTTCTCCCTCCCTCCTTTCCTTAACTCCCCACTGCCCAGGCAACAGGTGGCAAGATGGAGACACCCCTTACTTATTCTGTCCACTCCCACCCTAAGGAACATATTTTTTTTAATTTCCCGGGACTCCAGACTCTCTGTGACCCTCCACCCCTGCTGCCACCTTAGCCACTTACACGGGCAGAGCGCCAGAGGACAGGAGCACGGGATCCCACCCTGCAGGTAAACAGGTGCTAACTCCTTCAAGAGGCCAAGGGCCCCCCTAACAAGGAACTTGCCCGTAACTGGAAATGTCTTTAACACCCTATGGACGGCTTCCCCTCATCACTCTGTGCCAAAGTTGAAACAGTAAAAGGCATCAATTTCCCAGGACTGAGCTGGGAGGCCAAGGTCAAGGCAGGGAAGGGGTGGGGTGGGGCACGGTTCACAAGGGCGCTTTTACATGAAATTATGGGTGTCGCTCTCTCGGTGGCATTTCTTCTGTGCTGCCACGACAGACGGCTCTCTGAGAAACAGCAGATTTGTATTTCATGAGGACACTTTAGTCAAAAGATCAATGATGCTTCTCGGAACCTGTCTGCCCATCCACGGGGGCAGAAGAGCCTGGTGAGAAGCCTGCAAAGATCCAGCTAAAATTAGGCAGCTGCCGACAGAGGCTGGATTCACAATCACAGCGCATCGATTTCCAAAGTGACCCTGAAACCCAATGACTTTAATTGGCCCCAATGTTCTGCCTTTGCGGACAGGGACCTTTTGTAATGAACTGGCTCCTCTCTGGGGAATGGAGCTATTTGAGGGCGGGCAGAGTGAAGGGGTAAGGGGAGGACTGTCAGGGTGCTGGGGTCTGTACATGCTGCCTGAACCCAGAGCTCTGAGGCTCAAAATGAAAAGTACAGGGCTGCAGGGGGTAAGAAAGAGCCAGCTACTGGACAGCTGACTGACCTCGGCACCAACATCTCTGGCCTCCATATTCCTTGTCTATAAAATGGGTATAACAATGGAACCTCATCGGGGGATGTTCTGAGGATTTGGTGATTTAATTGATGCAGACTGATTGGCAGAGGGCACAAAGGAAACTTTCACAACCTGGTGTTGATGTTTCTTATGAGCACCCCTGAATGTTGGACGCTCCACGCATTTTCCTTGCCTGGTTTCCTTTAAACCTCACAGCAACCTTATGAGGTGTGGTTTCCTTTAAACACAGGAGGGGAGGTTAAACAAATGTTAAAATCCGCTGGGAAATGGCAGATCTGGGTTTCCATCTCATGTATGTCTGATGCCAAAATTCACATCTGTCTTGGCCCATCCTTTCCTGCCTCAGCTCCTCCTCCTCCTCGTCCTCCTCCTCTTCCTTCTCCTTCCCTTCCTCTCCCTCCCCTCTCCCACATCCACCCGGCCAGGCCATCTTCCTACAGCTCCTCCATCTCCTGGGGCCTCACTTCTGCCTGGGCACCATGGCTCAGGGAGAAGAGGACTGGGCTTTGAGCCAGACAGATCAGGATCCAAGTCGCCCTAGCGACTTTCAAGCTCTGTCATCACCATCAATTCATTGAGCCGTTGACTCCCAGTCTCTTGGGATAATTATTTCCACCAAGCCCACCAGGAGTGAATGGGAAGAAAAGCAGCATGGTCACCCTGCTGAAACAGTAAGGCCCTCCCACCCCACCCCCGGTGCAGGCAGAGTGAGAAGCGGGTAGAAGGAGGGAGGTGGGGGTAGGGTCATCACCTCTCACACCCCCATGGTGCCAAATATTTTCACATCTCCCCCATTCTGAGGTGGGACTATCTTCCCGTGCCCCTGTGGGGATAGCAAGTGGGACCTTGTGGCTGGTTCTGGGCAATGAGTTGTGTGGGCAGAAATAATGTGTATCACTCCCCTGTTGAGCATATAATGGCTGGTACAAAACCCACCAGACCTCTCCTCTCCCCAGAAGTGACAGCTGCTCTGTCCCGCAGGGTCCACAGGTGGCCATGATGAGCCAAGCCTCCCCAACCCAGCCCACAGTGGACACGTAGGATTAGCAAGAAATAAATATCTGGTTTTTTTAAGCCACTGTGATTTGGAGGGTGTTTGTTACTGCAGCATAGCCTCACCTATCCTGACTGATGCAGTGCTCAAAACTAGGCACCCTCCGTGGTTGGCTGTTGAATCATGTGCACGAGCTGGCCCTCTGATGCTGCTCCAATAGGTCAGGGATGGGGATGTCAGTGATCAAAGGCCCTGGTATAGCCACTGAGAGGAAGGGACAGTGACATGTGAGTCCCCTTCCCCACTGCAGAGACTGTCCTGATGAACACGGCTCTATGTAACACAATGCAAGTCAAAGCCAAGCCCTTGAACTACAGAGGCTGCCCCCAGCACCGGAGATCAGCCCGTCTGCCCTCAAACGCAGCCCGAAGATGACAAGGAGCTTTGACCTATGGTCTCTGGCCACCAGAAACCAAGACAAGTTTGTTCTCTCTCCTCCATTTCCCCTTCATGAAAGTCAGAGAACTAGCCCTGCTCAAGAGTTCAGAACAAGGGCTCTGGGGTCAGCTATCTTGGCCCAGGCCCAGGTCACTGCCTGGCTGTGTGATGTCAGACAGGTCCCTTTGCCTCACTGAGCTACGTTGTCCTGTGCTGTCAAATGCAGATAATTAAACTTGCCTATCAGGGTTTTTAGGAGGAGTAAATGAGACTGTGTGTGCAGAGGGCTACAGAGAGGGCCCGCACAGGAAAGGACTCCATGTGTGTGAGTCACAGCCAAAAGGATGCCATCCCCTGGGTCAGGGAGGCCAGGACCAAGGATGTGACGGTCCAGCTTTTTAAATATGTATTTTACTTATTTTTGTACTTACTGGAATGATTTCACATGCAGAAAAGTACAGAGAATGAGTAACACAGAAGAGAGGCTCTGGGGTGATATCGTGTAGCTGCAAAGACCACAGACACTGGAGCATGAACCAGGCCAGAGTTGAAGACCCAGCTCTGCCACTTTCTTATCATGTGACTGTGGGCAAACCCCTCTGTGCCTCAATGTCCTCACCTGTAAAATGGGGATAATACAGAACCTTGATTGCAGGGATGTTGTGAAGGTGAAAGAAGTAGTTCCATGCCAGGTGCTGGAAGGGTGCCTGCCTCCTCACCAGATCACAGCAGAGAGCTGTTTTGTGAAGCTGCAGAGGTTAAATCTGCACTGTTCTCACCGGTGACCTGGAGGGTGCCAACAAGGGCATCCCGAGGGGTGGGGAAGGACATAGCCCCTGCCTCATGGAGCCAAGACCCAGCTGCAGCTGTCTCTCTGGCTGTCCTGGGGGAGACACACAAACATGTTCCATGGAGAAAGAGCTAGAATAAAAGAAAAGAGGCAGACAGGAATCAGGTTCCAGCCTACCTGGGGAAGAACTTTGTGAAATCCCTCAGGTGCTCTGGTTCCCAAGCCCACGCTTCCTGGCTTGGCATTCCAGACCTGCAGGCTCAGGCCCCACCTGTCCCACCCTTTGCCCGCTGGCCACTGGGACCCATCTGCAGGGCCCCTCACCTGCACTCATACCTCCTTGCTCTGCCCCTGCAGCCCACCCAACTGAGAAGCCCCTCCCCTCTTGCCCCCACGGCCAGCTCTTACTGATTCTCCAGGAACAAGCTCAGAGAGCCCCCCCGGCCGGATCCACCTCTCCCATCCCTGGAAGGGCTCTATAAGTGTTCACTGTTATTATTTTTAATCTCGCAGTCCAAGGCTCAAATTGAGGCTCTGCCCCATCCTGGCTGTGCACTCTTGGGTGAGTGACTCAGATCCCCAGAAACCTCACCTCACAGGGCTGCTGCAGGGGGGAGGTGAGGTCCTGTGTGTGCAGTGTCCCACCTGGGGCTCAGTCCAGGTGTGGAGCCAGCAACAAGACACCGAGGTCCACCCTGGGAGGACAGCCCACCAGCCTTCCAGGGCCTGAGGAGCGGGCACGAGGCTAGGCATTTACTTGCAAGAGAGATAGTTGGTTATCCTAGAAAGGACGTGGGGGAAGGAAAAAGAAATCACAACCCGCCCGCTCCATTTCGTAAGCAGCATTGATTTGAGGCAGGAGACACTAGTGTTGCAGGTGTATTGATCGATTGGGCCAGGACGGACCTTTCAGGGTGATGTGTGCTGCATACACAGTGGGTTCCGAACCTGCCCTTCTGGCACAGGGATTACAGGGATTAAAGGCGTCCATAAAGCTTGGAAGGATGCCGTTGGCCTCCAGCTGTGTGGGGTGCAGCAGGGTATCCAGGAGTGTCGAAGGCACTGAAGGAAAGACAGTGCTCAGCTTGGCATGCCCTGTGCCCTCATTTCCAGGGAGGGATTCAGGTCATACTCCCTGAATGGAGAGGCCAGCATTGCAGCCAGAGGAGGGAGCAGCCATGAACACAATGAACAAAAATCCCTGCCTGCGTGGAGCTTCTCTTCTGTATACTATTGCAACTTTTTTTACATGCCCCAGCTCCAGAATGTGTATTCTTTGAGGTCAGGGGACGGGTCTGCTTCCCTGGGATACAGCCTTGTGCCTGGCACATAGTAGATGCATACTTGTTTAGTAAATGAAGTTCTTTAGCTCCCATTTGCCCAGAACCTCACACTCTTGGAACATTCAGACTATGAACGTCAGAACTGATGTGGAGGATACTGAGGCCTGGAGGGGGGAAGCGACTCGCCCAAAGCTGCAGAGCAAGGTGTCTGCCTGGCCAGGACTGGAACAGGCCTCTCCCCGCTCCTGCTCACATCCACGCGGCATGTGCAAGGCTGCGGAACAGTGATTTTATTAGAGTGTAAAGACAATTTATTTTCCCCTAAAAATAACTGAAGAATAAATGACTGCAGAAGATACCCAAATGTTTATAAATGTATTAAAACCACGTTATCAGCACATAAAGTGCAGAAGCATAAATGAGAAGAAGTCCAGCCTGCCAAGCAAAGATGGGCCCATTTTGCATGCACGCCCGTGACTGAGCAGACTTAATAGGCGCCGGCCAAACTGAGTGGGAAGTCACGCGCAGGAGGGCAGACGGACCCCTAGAAAATGGGTTTCAGGTGCCGTCACTAGTCCAACTTACCAGCAGGCAGAGCAGAAGACGAAATCTACATTGTCTTATAAAAGTATCAAGCCAGCATCTTTCACAGAAAATCTCAAACTACTTTTACTGTAAGGGGAAAAACAGACCACTTTTCATGTAGAATGTGACAGGTTCTGAGATAGAAAAGAAAATGTTATAGAACGAGAAGAAAAAAAAAGCATATTATTTATTGAGATTCTGCTGTGTCTGACACAGAGATGGGCACTTACCACTCATTTTTTAAATCCACCCACAAACCACATGGAACAGGTATTATTATTCCCAAAGCCCAGTAGGGGCCTGCTCTATAAATATCTGCAGATATCAAACCCCCACTATTTAGCTGGGCCTGTGCAATTCACTCTAGAGCAGAACACAGCCACTCCACCTAATGGTTTCCATCAGTCAAACGTGACAGTGTCTGTTTCAGCAATTACCTATCTGCTCAGCTCCACACCCCAGCGTCTGCTATTTGCTGAGGATGGACCACCAGCTTTGGGCTTCTCCCGCAGGGGTTAGGTGTGTCCTCGAGTCACAGGGCAGAGAGGGCACACTGAGCCTCACCGCTGGCCCCAGCCCATCTGCCCTGCCTTGGAGGAAAGGGTGCTGTGGTTCCATGGAGAGGACACAGGCTTTGAGTCTGCAGATCTGAGTTCAAATCATACCTCTACTCTTTATTCACTGTTTATCCTTCACTAGTCCCTTTCAGTCTCAGTTTTTTTGTCTATAAAAGGGGGTAACACTACCTGACTTGCAGGGCACGTGTGAGGACAAGATGAGATAATGGATACTAAACAATTTGCTTGGTCTTTGGCACTGAATAGATGCTCAATAAATGTTGCTTTTTTCCTCCCCTGATAGGAGGAATAATGCCCCCTCCTAAGATGTCCATGTGCTAATCTCCAGAACCTATGAATATGTTATCTTATAAGGCAAAAGGGCCTTTGCAGATGTGATTAATGTTATGGACCTTGAGATGGGAAATTATCTACTTGGAGTGGGTGGGATGGGCCCATTCTAATTGTATAATCTCTTAGGAGGAGAAGAGGGAGGCAGAGATGAGGTGGCCCAAGACAGAGGAGGGATCCAAAGTGTGAGAGGGACTCAACCTGCCATCGCTGGATTTGAAGATGGAGGAAGGGGGGCGTGAATCAGGGAATGTGAGTGGCCTCTAGAATCTGGGGACACTCGCAGCTGGCAGTCAGCAAGGAAAGGGGACCTCAGTCCTACAATCATGAGGAACTGAATTCTGCCCGCAACCTGAGTGAGCAAGGAACGCAGCCCTGCCATTCCATTATTTTAGCCCTGTGAGGCCTGTAGCAGACTTAGGACCCACAGGACTGGACATAATAAATGTGTGTCGTTTTAAGCGGCTAAGTTTGTGGTGATTTGTTAAAGCAACGATAGAAAATGAACACATCTTTCCCTCTGCCCAAACTCTCAGTGCAAACTATACCCCAGACACAGGGATGTGCTCACCATTTCCCAAACCTGCCCCTGTCCCTAGTGCCTCTGTCCATGCAGATGGCTCAATGCCTCTCCTCCACGGGGAGAACTCTTACTCACCCTTCAAAACCCATCTTGCCATTCACCCACTCTCCCAGGAACTCCAACATGGGTCCATGGGTGCTGGTCCAGGATCAGTCCCAAATGACCAAGGCCTGGCAGTATTTACACTCACTTTTCAGTGTTTTTACAGTCAAATCTTCCACCTTCCTACTTCTCAGAGAATGTGGCCTCTCTTCTTTGAACCTCTGCCCTTCCACCCGGCACCCAGCCCCGCTTGGCCTACTCATGGGCTGGGTTGGCCCACAGGGCCGAGGCCTGCTTTGACCACGTGAGTGAGTTTACTTTGGGCCCTGGGCAGCAGCAGACCCACTGGCCAGCAAGCCTTAGCCACATTCTCTAACTCAGCTTCAGCAGAAATAAAGATGTTTTGCTCTCCACCTGCCTGACTCATGGGTCATTCCTTCACTTGGTTCTTAAAACAGGTGGGAGAATGCAGGTGTTATTCATTACTTCCCTCAAACCCCAACAGTGGTGCCTGATTAGGTATAGAGACAGAACACCATGTGCACTTGCTCCTCACCATCCCCACGTGGTCACCTGCCCCTCATCTGTCCCCTGAACATCACAGGACTTTCAAATGATCTCTGCTGCCAGCGCCTCTCTCCCTGTTCACCTGCACCCACATGACTTTCCAAAATGCAGCAGCCCTGAGCACATTCTCCTGACTAAAATAGGAATGGGCCAATGAGTCCCTGAGGCCCACAGGTTAACAGCAAACCCTGCACCCGGCATTCAAGGCCCCTCCTGCTCTGACTCTTGCAGCTCCCAGCCTCCTAGGTTGCTTCTTCCTAAAGCCTCCCAGCTCCCTGACCACATAACACTCGCTCCCCTGCACCTGGGCCTCTGCACGGCCCCTCGGCGCTCGATGTCCTTCCCCTTCTCTGCCAGGTGACTCTTGCTGGTCCCCTAGGACTCAGCCCAGAGGTGACCCTGCAGAGCTGACCTTGACCTCTGCCCCCACCCCCATTAGGGTAGGGGTGTCCACTCTGCCCCAACAACAACCTTTACCTGTGATGGTCCACAGGCATGAGCCCCTGAGGGCAGGGGGGACTTTCTCCTCTGGATCCCCTCGGGGCCTCACAGCCCAGCCCCAGAACAAGACCCAGCCCTCAACTGTGCATCATGTGTGGAGTCTCAAAGGCATCACAACTGGACATGCACAAGACCAAGATCATGAGCTCCCCCTGCAAACCTGTGCCCTTCTGGGGCTTCTCTTTGCTGGGTGAACTGGACTCTAAAAGCCATCAGTTCACAGACACCAACTGCTTGGCAGCAGCCATGTGCCTATGTCTAGACACTTCTAAAGACCCAGCAAAGGGCAGAAGAGCCACACTGGCTGTGCTGTCCTCGGCCCCTCCAAAACCAACCTATTAGCTCTTTAATTAGGAGCCCAGGGAGCATCCACAAGGGCTGGGACCCAAATCACAGTGGTTATGAATTACTAATCCCCTTCAAAGGCTCTAGTGTCCTCGGCAAACACAGCGCGACAGATCAGAGCCTCCCGCGCCTCCCCCGCCCCTCTCTAGATCAGTAGAAGATCAACCTGGAAATTGGGGGAGCAAGTCAGGGTGAGCCGGAGCGTGCAGGGAGGGCCAGTGCAGATGGTGCATGGAGTGGAGGCCTGTTCTGTGGATAAGGCCACCGCGGCTCGCGGGTCAGTAAGCGCCCTTCGTTGGGCAGTGTTTTACTCCCATGAGCTGCATGTGCCCATCTGTGACACAGATACGGGGAAGAAGCCTCTTTGCCAGCTGTTAAAAGGCCCCACTGGATGGGCACCTACCCCCAGGACGGCCTGCAGACTGGCCGAGCCCAGGGACTGATCCCCGACAGGCCCCGATTTGAATCTGGCTCTGCCATCTCCAAATGGAGTGGCCTTGGGCGAGTCTCCTCACCTCTCAGAGCCTCTGTTTGACACCTGAATTGGCGTGAGTGGGGCTGGAGGGGGCGGGGTAGGAGCTGGGCCTCGCAGGGCCTGGAAAGCAGCTC
Source organism: Daubentonia madagascariensis (assembly GCA_023783475.1). Taxonomy (NCBI): domain Eukaryota; kingdom Metazoa; phylum Chordata; class Mammalia; order Primates; family Daubentoniidae; genus Daubentonia; species Daubentonia madagascariensis. Next base: position 8,258,952 of record JAKFHU010000117.1, read on the forward strand.
AAGGCTTGGGTCTTTGCTTTAGGAGCAGTGGGAGCCTCTGAGGGGCTTTAAACAGCAGGAGGACAGGAGGGTTTTGCATTTCGAACAGATCACTCAGGACCTTTATCTCAGCCCTTGTGTGGGTTGTAGGGACAAAATGGTAAAATGCTGCTGGCAAGTTTAGACCAGTGATGGCTCAGAGCAGCTTCCAGGAAATGGCAGCAAATGTTTTCAGGGTGGAGGTGGGTGGAGTGAGAAGTGGACCAGAGGCTCTGGACAGATGCCTGCAGCCCCGCCCATCACAGCGGTCACGCCCATCATAGCGGAGGCCCCGCCCATCACGGCAGCCCCGCCCATCTCAGCAAGGGCCCTGCCTTAGCGTGGCACCTTACACTCATCTCTTCACTGTGACCTCACAGCACCAGGTGAGGTGGGTGTTATTACCACCTCATTTTACAGGAGGAAAAACTGAGGCTCGGGAAGAAATCAATCCTAGAATGGGAGGGACCTTAGACATCTGCCCTCAAGGCCTATGCCATTCCACAGAAGAGGAAACTGAGGCCCAGAAAAGGGCAGTGGATTGCCCACAGGGAAGTGTCCAGTTCAGTTCCATTCAAGAACACTTAGTAAGCACCAATCCATCATCAGGGAATAGGGTCACAGAAATGAATCAGACATAGGCCTGCCCTGAGAAAGATCCTGTCTCATAACAGGAAGAGGAAGGCAGGAGAAGTCCTAATATTAATTAGGAATTACAATTTACGATGAAATGGGCTGGCTGCAGAAATGGTGCAGAGAGGAGGTGAACTCCATGTAGGCTGGGCAGGGGAAGAGATGGCAGGCCCAGGACTGGAGGCCCAGCTCTTCCCCCCACACAGGTTCTTTCTGTGTCACTCAAGCCTCAGGGGAAGGAGGGGGGTGGGGCAGGGTGGGGCACACCAGGGCCTACAAGCCACGTGGGGATTGTGGCTTTGGTCCAAGAGCAATGAGGAGCCACAGAAGATTTTTAAGCCAAGATGTAATAAGATTGGATCTTAGTTTTCAATATATTACTTGAAACAGGGGAATATAGTAGAAATCTCTTGTTATTTTTCCCTCTGAAAATACATTTTAGATTATCAACCACAAAAATGAAATGCCCTCTAATCCAATCCCCAGACATTTCCTTCTAGGTATTTTACTTACCTACATAGACATATATCAGTTTTATATAACATACACACACATACACATATATACTTTAAAACCTCTCAAATCTATTAACTTTTTCCATGAATACTGCTCAGTGCCTACTATGTGCCAGGCACAGTCCCTGGGGACCCGACAGCGAAGAGGCTGAGGCCCACTCTGCCCAGCCAGGCATGCTGGTGCCCATGGTAACCACGTGCATGCTGGCAGAGCAGAGTAGACGAAGCTTGAACTTCCCAGTGAGACACGCCTGGGACTGGATCCAGGCTGGGCCACACATTGGCTGTGTGAACTTGGGCAGGTTGCTTTATTTCTCTGAGCCTTACATTCCTAACTATTAAGCGAGGATTATAATACCCCCAAACAGATACAGAATGAAATGAAACAGGACAGGCAAAGCCCTGAGAGGTTCTATTAACAGAGGACTCCTCTCTGCTCCCCTGGCTCCCCAAAGGCTGCTGCTGTGGAGTTCCAGCTATGAGTGTCTTTCCACACCATCAGGACATAATGGAAATGTGGAGTGGGTGACTGGGGCAGTCAGTCCCCCCAGCTCACTGTGACCCCATCCCCCATCCTGCTGGGGCCTCCATCTGCCCAGGGTGTGGTGGGAGCCTCCCGCTGGTTTACAGCTGGGCCAGCCACCCTCTGGCTCCCAGTGCTCCTGAGGCCTCAGAGGGAAGAAGCTTGGTTTGGGGGGATGGAGAACTGGGGGCTGGGGGCTGGGCCCTGCCCCACTCAGGACCTGGATCCCAGGGAGAGGACAAGTGTCAGCCTCAGCTGGGAGGGTGTGTGGGCCTGGCTGGGAAGGAGGTGGTATTTCTGCTCCCAGGTTGCACAGGGAACTGGGAATTCCCACTTTCCTGGGGGAAGACAGAGGAGAGAAGGGGTGGTGAGGGGCCTTGGAGCCAGGGCAAGGATAGGGACGGACCTCCCCAGCCACAGCTCCTGTGCAGCCTGGCAGGGCAGCTGGCCCAGCCACTCGTGCCATCTCCTGTGCAGCAGTGGGGATGGAGAGTTCAGGGGGAGCGGGCTGTGTTGCCTCAGGAGGTCCAGGAAGGCTTCTCTGAGGAGGTGCCTCTGAGCTGAGACACTCACAGACTCTTAGGGCTGAATGGGTCTTAGCATTAGCGCCTCCGGTCCAGGTCGCCACCTGTAATCTTCCACGGGCAGGAGGAACACAGCAGGGCAACTCTCGTATTTTACATGGGGTCTTTTCTTTGTGGGGGCCTCAAGTGAAGTCCAGGACCCACTCCTTCTGTCTCTCTCTCTCTCTCCTCTCTCTCTCTCTCTGCCTCTCCCAGTCTTGGCACCTCCCCTCTGCCCCTCACCCCCATCCTCCTTTCCCTCCCTCCTCCTCTCCTTCCCTTCAGTGCCTGGTGTTTATTTCCAGAACCTCAGGATCCTCCGCAAGCCTCTGACATTTGCTCTTTGGAATTAGAATATTCTCTGTTTCTCTTTCCCAGAGCGAGGCTGCTGGGTGAGATTTCCCCAGGCTCTGTACCTGCCCTTCTGGAGCTGAAGCGTGGGGGCAAAGCCGGCATATGTCAGGCCAGCACTGCCTGTGCCAACCAGAGATTATTAGGCACTCAAACAGCGCACCAGGCCCTTCTCATGAATTATCACACTCAACCCATTTAAGAACCCTGTGGGGTTGGTGTCACCATCTGCACATGTCAGATGAGTCAACCGAGGCTTGGGGAGGTTGAATAACGAGTCTGTGCTCTCTCAGCAAGTGAGGGGCAGAGCAGGGATGAAACCCACACCTCCCCGACTCCTAAGTCCATTCCTTTCCTCTGTGCTCTGCCTTCAAGGTTCATGAGTTTTACTGGTACACTAAAGAGTGTGCAGCATTTGGGGAGATAAAGAATTTGGGAGAGGGGCATTCCAGACAGAGGGAACTACAAGAACAAAGGCATAGAGTTAGGAATAACACCTGTCTGAGGGGCCAGTCGGTGGGGATGACGTAGAAGGTTCAAGTCCTGGAAGAGGAAAGGATGTTCCTTTCTCTGCAGTGCTGTGGGCTGCAGAGGCAGACTTGGCTTGTGTGGGTCAAGGCTTTTTGGTTGCAAGTGACAGAAAACCCGGCTCATCCTGGCTAAGCTTAAAAGAATGCATTGGCCCATCTAAGTGAGCAGTCCAAGGTTGGGGCGGGCAGAGGTGGGAGAAGGGGCTGCTCTCAGAAGGAAAATGTCCTGGTCAGTCAATAAGGAGGAGGAGGAGGAAGAGAAGGCAAAGGGACAGATCACATGAATAAGCACATACCAAGAGCTTTCTATATATCAGGCACTGTTCTAAGCATCTTACGTGCACTAACTGATTTATTCTCATAATTCCAGGAAGTACATATTGTTATTATCTTCAGTTTATAAATGAGGAAACTGAGGCTTAGAGAGGTTAAGTAACTCCTTTAGGGCCATGGCCAAGCCAAGATTTGGACCAAGGTAACCTGGCTTCAAGGTTTGAGTCTTAACCACTGCCCTACTCAGCCCTTCTACAGCACTATCAATGGACCCAGTCAAGGTCAGCCTCAACTAGTAGCTGAGTGGCTTCCTGCAGCAGGAGACGACCCTCGAATCTTCCCAAGCCGGGGGCTGTCATGGCCGGAGCTGCTTCATGTGAGGGCGGGTCTTGGGAGCAGGAGGACTGGGTAGTGTCATTGGGAGCCAATAGACAGCCGGCATGGGCAGGGCAGTGGGGAGAAAGGGAAGGGGACCCATGCAAGATGCTTATTAACCTCCCCTTGGCCATTTGCCTTTGCGCTGATTGAACAAGTGGTGAGCATGGGAGCTTACTGGTGACACAGTCTGGCTCTGATGGTGCTCCTGGGTTGGCATCCTCTGCCAGTGCTCCTTGTCCCCACAGGGAAGCAGGCAGGGTGGGCTCCGCATACCCTCCCCATTGTCTAGCTGTGGGAACAGGCCTGGTTGCAGGGAGGGCATCCAGCAGGCTCTGCTCAGGGGGATGGAGAGCTCCCACACTGCCTGCAGCCCTGCCACCGTGTCCTCCCTCCAACAGAGAAGGCCAGCAAAAGACGGGGACTCCCTGGGCGTGCAGCAGGTGTCAGGGACACAGCCTGTCTCCTTAGATTCTGTTCTGGACATTTGGCAGAAAGCTGGCTGGCTCCGGGTAAGATGGACGGGGCTGTTCTTCACAGGGCAACTGACTTTGCCAGAGACAGAAACAGCAAGCCTGCTGCCCCATTCGGGGGCTGAGGGGAAGCAGGGGGCAGAGCCTGGCTCTGGAGGGGGCAAAAGTGACTCTTTTCCACAGCCAGTATGGAGAGCAGCAGTTCAGACCCACTGTCCTTTCCTCATTGTCATCCACCAGGGAACTCCAGGAGGCTCTGATCGCCAAAGACTAAGAAGGGCCACCGACCAAGGGCGTCCCTTTCCTCAGCTCCCACGGGACCAGCTGTGCTGTGCTGCTGGACTTGGCTGTCTTCTCTCATCATGCCTTGCCTCAGCTCAAAACCAATCACCAATGGAATAAAAGATAAACACACCCAGCATTCAAGATTTTCCATGATCTGGCTCCGTTCCACCAGAAGTCCCTCCCAGTTGTCCAGGCTCCAGCCAAATCAAACAACCTACAGTTCATTTGTTTGTTCGTTTTCCCACTCATTCACAAGTATTAATTGAGTGTCTATTATGTGCCAGGCTCTGTCATTGGGGTGTTATGGGCACAGCAGTGAGCAAGACAGGCACAAGTGTCCACCCCCAGTGGAGGAGGCAGATGATACACAAGTAAAAACTGTCCATCATTATAAATCCCTGCTTCTGTGCATTTGCTCCTGCTGTTCCTTTTGACTAATCAGCCTATCTATTGACCTGTGTATCACCTATGTCTGTGGAATTCTGGACACATGACTATAATCAGGGAAACTGAGGCCAAGACCAGACAGAGACACTGTCCAAGTGCTGCTTCTCCTCCTCCTGTGTCCCCATCTCAGCAATGACCCCCAGGCCTAAAACCTATGCATCATCCTTCCTTCCTTCCTTCCACTCTCCCTTGAAGTCAATCGCCAAGGCCTATTGACCCTCGAACTTGAATTCCCCTCCCTTTCTGCCCTGGCTCTGTGCCGTCTCTCCTGGCCCACTGGGCTTACTGCCTTCAGTCTCTCTGTCTCCTATCTAGCCCCACACCGGGAGCCAGATATGACTATATGGTTCTTCTGCTCAAAATCTTTTAATGGCCACCCAGTAAACTCAGGGTGATTCCCAAACTCCCCCACACAGCACCAAGGCCGCCTATAACCCAGCTTCCATTCACATCTCTGACTTCTGACCTTACCTCTCGAGGTCCCCAGTGCACCAGGTTCTCTCCCAGGGCCTCTGCTCATACTGTTTCCTGCACCTGGTGCACCTTCCTCCTTTCCCATGGGCCACTTTCTACTTTCTCAAGACCTTGTGCAGGCCTTCTGGGAAGACTTTCCTAATCCCCAGGTTGGGTTATACCCCCCAGCAGGCACTCACTCATTGCCCCCTCCCCCTCACCTCCAATACTGCTGGTCAGCAGGTGGCTTTCCTCCACACGGTGATTGGGGGACCCAGGCCCCTTCCATCTTGTGGCTCATGGCCCCACCCTCCTCCAAGGCCTCAGATTCTTCCACTGGCAGAGGGGAAAGAGAGTGGAGAAGTCACACCTGCTTCTTAATGACCTTGGCCCCAAAGAGATATGCACATCTCCCAACCCACTGGTGAGAACTGGTCATGTGGCCCAGATGTAAGGGGGGCTGGGAAATGCAGGCCCTGCCTGGGCAGCCCCTTCCCAGCCACACCTCAGCACAGCCCTCACCTCTGTCACCACCTTGCCATCATCACAGCTTCAGTTTGCTTGAGCTGCTGCAACAAGGCACAACGAGCTGGGTGGCCCAGAACAACAGAAATGTATTGTCTCATAGTCTGGAGGCCAGAAGTCCCAAATCGAGATGTCAGCCGGGCCACGCTCCCTCTGAACACACTGGGGAGGGATCTGTTCAGGCCTCACTCCGAAGTTCTGGTAGCCTCAGGTGTTCCCTGGCTTGTAGATGGCCATCTCCTCCCTGTGTGTCCTCACACCATCGTCCCTCCGTATCATCTCTGCATCCAAATGTCCTCTGTTTATAAGGACGGCAGGTACATTGGAGCAGGGCCCACCCTGATGACCTCATTTTAACTCGACCCCTTGGCAAAGGCCCTATTTTCAAATAAGGACACATTCTGAAGTACTGGGGGTTAGGACTTGAGCAAATATTTTTTGGTTGGGGGGCAAATTCAACTCATAACAACTATGGCGTCACTTCGTCAGCAGCACCACGGCCATTTCCACCACCACCGTCGACTACAGCTCCTGGGCCCTGGCGGAGGGTGGGAGGAGGGGTGGTTACGAGTGTAGGTTCGGGCCAGACAGAAGTGGATTCCAGCCCTTCTTGCCTCCGGAAAGGACATCTTCTTTCATCATCTTCCCAGGGGAGGTGATGCCTGCGCAAGGTCTTGAGAAAGCAGGGAGTGGCTGGAGGGAAGGAGGACGTGCCCCCGGCGCAGGAGACAGCAGGCGCAGAGGCCTGGGAGGGAGGCTCTTTCTTCCCTGGAGCAGACCCTGTCCCGGGAAGGGGCAGAGCTGGAAGGAGCTGAGGAAGGACATGAGCTCAGAACAGGGCGTTTCCCACTGCTCTTTGTCAAGGTTTTGAAATGTGACTATCAAAAGGAAAAGAGACTCAACTGAAATGGAAACGCACTCTGATGGGTAAAACAGGGAGGAAATGGAAACCCTGTCTCCTTTCAAGACCTGTCTCACGCAGCTCCTGAAAGGAAAGCTCCCAATAACCGCAGCCGATGCTAATTGACACGACGGAGCTGAGAGAGCGCGGAGCCTGGGGTCCGCTGGGGACGGTGGCCAGTCGCTGTAATCCTCGGCCACTTGGGGGCACGGCCAGAGAAGAGGATCCCACACTGAAAATGGGGGGCCTGGGGGGAGACAGCAGCCCCTCTGGCCACTGACGTGCTGAGCGACCCTGATGAAGTCCCTTTCGGACCCTGAGCCACCATTCCCTCCCCTGCCTCCAGCAGCCACAACCGCGCCCCAGCTTGCCTCCCCTGTCCAGAGGGAAAAGGCCAGGGAGCAGGCCCGGGCTGTGCAGGGAAGAAGAGGCACGGGGGATTTGTCGCCCTTGCAAGGGCCTGGGTGGCAGCCAGAGGTCCCCTTCCCCAGGCGTTGGTTATGTTTGCTGCCTCCCTGCTGAGAGCCCGGCCCTGGGTGAGGCCCGGGGACCCAGTGCTCACCCCTGACACCACTGAGCAGGAAGCAGCTTTCCTCCAGGCAGCAACTCAAAGGATGAGGTGGCCCCTGCCCGCCTCTCAGGAGGTGCGGGTCCACGTGCGCGTCAAAAGGAGAGACTCTGCGATGACTTCAGAGACGCGGAGGGGGACGTGGGAGACTCACAGTCTGGAGGAGTCACTAGTGTGTGCACTTTCTTTGCGTAAGATTGCTCATCTATACCTCACAGCAAACCCACATGATCCTCACTCTGCAGGTGAGGAAACAGAGGCTGGGAGTTAAGGATCATGCCCAAGTCACACAATGGGAAAGTGGCCAGGACTCGAACCCAGACCTCCTGGCTGCAAAGCTGGTGCCTGTTCAGCATCACACTGGAGCTCCCTACAAATGGGCATCTCCCCTCCAGCCTGTATGCTCCTTGGGGGCAGCAGCTCTGCTTCATTCACCTCTGTGTCCCTGTTGCGGTGGTTCCCAAACCCCGGGCCAAGGAACCCCTGCGTCACCCTCCCCTGAGAAGCTCACTAAAGATGCAGGTTCCTGGGCCCTACCCACAGCTCCTGCATCAGCCTCTCTGGGGGTGGGGGCCCAGCATCTGCAGTTTTTTAAAACTTCCCACGGGGGTTATGTCCAAGGACCACTGCCCTAAAACCCTTACTGCCATCCTCTATGTCTTCAGGCCTGTGGGGCAGGCACTGTGCTGGGGCTTTATACAAAGTGAGTCAGTCAAACCTCATGGCTACCCTATGGGGTCCATACTGCTACGTTCCCAGTTTACAGACAAGGAAACTAAGGCTCAGGCTGGTTAAGTAATTTGCCCAGTGTCACCTAGTTAGTAAGCTGGGATTTGGACACAGGTTGCCTGGCTTCAGAGTCCGTGCCTCTAACCTCAGTGCTAATGCTCATACTAACACGCTTCCCATAGTGAGAAGAACAGCAACGGCCAGCACTTACTCAGCACTTAACGTGTGCCAAGTGCTGCACCACGCACCTTGCAGCCTTATCTCACATCTGCTCTGGGCGTCACGTATCACCGTTAATCCCATTTACGTTCAGAGGGGCTAAGTAGCCTGCCCAATGTCACACAGCTGGTACTTTTCAGAGCACAGGTTCAAACCCAGGATCTTCCCATCATATCTCAGTGCTTTCTGTGCTCCTCCCCAGCCATGGATCTCAATGACTCATCACAGACAAAGTGATGTAACATTTCCTGAGCATTTACTAAGTGCCAGGTACATAGCGCTTAGCCCCGCGCCTGACACAGTCGGCACTCAGAACACATCTGTCGATGCGCTCACTTCACATATGTGAACGCATTAAGGCCCAAAGGAGTACCCAAGTGGATCTAGTTTCCATTTTACAAAAAGGGACACTGAGGCTCAGGCAGGGTAGGTGACTTGGAAGAGGCAGGGTCAGGGTTCGACAGGACCAAAGCTGGCCCATGGAACAGCAGCAAGGGCTGTGTAAACAGAGAGGAGGGGTCTCGTGGCTCAGAGCCTCACTGACCAGCGATGGCCCAAGTGGCTTTGCTGAGGCCTAAGGCCAGATGTATCCAGAAAGGCTATTTTAATGCCCTGTGACTGAGCAAGATCCTGTGGCTCAGCCCCGTGTGTGCTCAGAAGCTGTGACTGTGGTGTGTGCTTCAACCATGCTCATCCCCCACACTCCCCTGACCCAGGCTGGTAGCCCCCTCCAGCGGGGCCTGAGTCTCTGCCACAGCATCTCTTTCCAGGCCTCACCTGGCAGTGGCTTCAACACCTCTGGATAGGGGCACTGACCTCTGCCTGTGCTAGGAAGTGCAGTTGATCATAAAGTCCATTCTCCTGGGCTGGACTCCACCTCCTGGAGGTTCCTCTTGAAGGTCCAGGCTTTGCATCTGGGGACAACACAGAACAAGTAGAATCACCCACCCAACAGCTTTCAAATAATGTCAACCACACCAATAGCACCAACACTGACAAACTGGCATTTATTGGGTGCTCACTACCCACCAGGCACCATACAGAAAAACTCACTGCCATCATCTCTTTGAGCCTCTTGACAACCTGGGATTAGGGGCAGTTATCCAATTGTGCAAATGAGGAAACCGAAATTCACAGAAGCTAAAGAGTTTGCCCAAGATCATGCAAAATTGAGCGCTTGGTAAACACTAGCTGATGTTCTCCTCTTCTCCCTTGCCTTCTCTTGATCCTGCTGACACCTTGCTGGGAACCCTTTCTTAATTCTCCTAAAATGAACCAACCAATCCTGAAACTTCATTTGCCCCTAAATTCTCATCACGTGCAATGATGAATGTCATTACTGTATGGCACTTTGAGTTGTGGCTTTATTTACTTGGAGTCTGAGCATCACTACAGATACAAAGGTCATGATTATTTACAAGACCATTGTGATTGTTAAGACAGATTATCAATGAAGTAGGCACAAAGCCGGGAGAAAATAGAGATACCCACATGATTCTGAATTCTCACACTACTGCCACCTCCTGTCCACTTCCCGTTCACAGCCCTCAAAACACATTTTTCTCTGGACGCCCCCTCCCCAACCCTCTGACACAGTTATGGTCAGACCCACCATTTGTGGATGAAGAAACTAACGCCTGGTCAAGAGTGACTAAGATGACTCACCTAGTGAAGGGCAGAGCCCAGAAGTGGACCCAAGTTGTCGGATGTCAAACACAGTGAGCATCTCCCTGTACCATGGTCCTCAGTTGTTCCAAGGATCAATTTGTTTCCTCTCAACTCCAAATATGACCTTCTTTGCTCTGCTTTGGGATACCAAAGCTAGATCCTGTAAACATTTTTCCTTTGCCAGCTGGCTTTATGATAGTTTTTGTCAATGGAAGGTGCTAGAAGGAAACAGCAAGAACACAGCCAGGGGATATGCCTTCACTGCTGCTCCAGAGGTGCTGCCTTCTATGCAGCCTCCAGTAGAAGGCCCAGGAGGCTCACCCAAGGGCCTGCACAGCAAAGCGCAGGCCACTATGTTTCTCACCATCCCGCACGCTGACCCCATGGGACCCCTCCAGATCACACCCTCCAGCAAGTGTCTCCACCATCTGGACCAGCTCCAGAAGAACCCTGCAGCGACTTCCTTTGCCATGGGCAGAAGGTGTGTGCTCCCATGGTAGCCACATCCCCTAAAGAAATCTGAATTTTGGCATTGGTGGGGGAAGTGGCGGGGAGGACTCTTCTAAGCTCTTGCTGTCCTAGCTCGCCCACCCTTAATCCTACAGGTAGGAGACGCTTTCTGTATTTACGATTTCTAGACCCTTTCATATTCTCTATCCTTTTAGTAGTTTACTAGTTAATAATTCTTTATATCAAAATTTTCCTGTTCAAATTTCTAACATAGTTCCTGTCTCCTCATTGGATCCTTACTGGTACCAGAATAGACGCCAGGAGTGGTTTCAGGAGACAGACCTTCAAGGGTGGCATCTTGACCTTGGTTTTTCACACCCTTGGACTTGAGCGCCGTGCTGAGCTCCTTGGTAATGGGAAGTGGGATGCTAGTGATTTATGGCATGCAGGGGGGTCATAATTAATCAAGTTATCACCACGGGTAGATTGTGATGAAGTGCCAACTGAAGCGAGTGCCTTGGAGCACAAGGGCCCCTTCAACAGGACCACTGTGGCAATAATGACAATTTCAAGAACTGCGGTGTGTGATGATGAATCCTCCTGAGTGCACTAAAACAGGTACAGAAAGAAGTGATAAGCTCAGTTCCTTAAACTCTTAGCTCAAATCATTATCTGAGAACCAGAGAGCTTCCATGACAGCCCTAAAAGAATTTTGTATTTTTTATAGCTACAGGACAGATATATGGCTGAAAATCAAATATGATTTAATTGTGTGGATTATAGAATAACAAGGTCAATCGAATTCACTTAAACAATTCCCTCCTCCTCCCTCAAAGAAGAGCAAATGAGAGATGGGAACGGAGGCAGAAACGTCTGGACAATACTCGCAAGAGGGCAGAGGCTCCAACTTCAACGGTCAGAGGGGAAATGAGGAGAGGGAGAGAGTGGTGTCCCCATTACCCCAACTATTCATATAACACCGGTGTGCTCACTGGCCACAGGCCATGGAGAAGATGAGGTGGGCTAAATCTCTTCCCAGGTCCAAGACAGGGGCACCCGCCCCCTCCCCCCCACTGGCGAGAGCTGGAACACAAGGGAAGAGGTGAGACAGGCAGAGTGTCTGCCAGCTCCTGGGAAAACCCACCCCAGGCCTTCCTGGAATGGTTATGAGCAGTTTCCCAAAAGAGAAAGAGCTTCAGCTCTTTGTGCCCTTAAAAGGATTGCTCTTTCTCTTTGTACGTCAAGGCTCAAAGTGCCAAGTTTAATCCAGAGAACACTTTACACTCGGCTGTCAGACAAGAGTGGGGTCAGTAGGGCTAATGGGGACTAATTCCATCCACGCATGTGGTCATGGCCACTGCCAAGGGAGGACTCCAGCAGCCAGAGCCTGTCCAGTGCTCGGCCTTGACAGTAAGAGTTTGAATTGGGTTCATTGCTGCAGCCCATGCTCTGCTCTGGATTTTCTTTCTTACCCCATGGACTGCTGTGAGTCTGGCTCTGATCTGTCCAAATCCACACGTGTGGGACCCCAGGGAACAAAGTCAATTAAGAAACCAAGCCACCAACACTCTGCCCACCCCCACCCCCCGGTGACAGATGCACCTTGAAGGGGGACAGCAAAGAATCACAATGGCCTTGGCAAGTCCCTAGAAGTGGTGGAGGGTCTGGAACACTGCCTGACTGTGGGACCCAAACCTCCATACTCTAATGCCTTCTAAGGCTCCATCAGGCCTGCCTGGGGAGACACGACTTCTCCAGGGCCCACCCTTACTCACCCAACTCCCCTTCACTTTATCTGTTCCAGCCACACTTGCCTCCTAGTTGGGCTGACCTGTCACCCCGGGGCCTTTGCACATACTACTCTTTATGCCTAGAATGCCTTTTTCTCCCCTCTTACCTGAGAAACTCCTATTCATCACTTCCTCAAGAAAGTCTTCCCTGACCACTTCCTGCAGCTGCAACTGTGCATCATTTATGATTGACTTTTCATATTGTGTACTCCTGCTGTAGCCTAAACTCCAGGAGGGCAGGAACCATATCTGATTCTTCTATTGTGTCCCCAGCATCCAGCATAGTGACTCTCACAGAGTGAGTATCCAACAAATATTAAGTGAATGAATGAACAAGGCATTTCAGCAGTAATTACCATAGATGGATGAGGCTCTCCCAACGTAAACATTAACTATCTAAATATTCAGGCGGTCTCACTGTCTTGAGGGATCCCAGAGCTAAGAGGCGACCCAAGACAGCACTTGCACTCTGGGGGATCCGAATGAAGGCAATCTGAGAACCACACATCGGAGTCAAGGTTGAGAAAGATAGTGGGGAAAGGAGGTCTTGTGGGAGGGAGGGGGGTGGAGGGGACAGAATGGACCCTTCTCCTCCCCCCTCACAGCCACCCCAATTCCCAGAAACACTCCTCTCCTCTGCAGTCCTGAGTGCGGGGGGGTCTGCCAGTGTCCCGCTCAATAGACGGTCCCTGTCTTCCTTTAGCAACTAAACCTCAAATTGCAGCTTTGCACATGGCTGCTCAGAACACAGACATTTCCCAGGGCTGGGAAACCTTCACCTCAGCCCGTTCCGGCTGCCTCGAGTTGGACACAGCCAGTCCACAGAGCAGGGGAAGAGGAAGGAAGGGAAATTTCTGGGGCCACTGATGGGGAGGATGGTGATAGCTATCCAGGACCCCACCCATCATACAAGAGAACCCTCCAGGCAGCAGGTTCAGGAACTGAGTCCTCCTTCCTGCAGGACACGCTCTGGCCCTCCTCAGCCTAGTGGTATCATCCAATAAATCCAACGTTTAGATAAAGGGGTAGGGGTGGGGGACTTCAGCAGACATTTTCCTGAAGTCCAACTGCAATAAAAGAGAAAAATGTGGCAGCTCGCTCCAGATAAGCACTGCCAAAGAAGTAATTACCCTATTTCTGGTCCTGAGCGAGGATGCTGGTGGCAGAAGCACCTGCCCAGGTGGTTCATCAACCCAAGATTTATGGACTCCTTAGGAAATGCTCTGTACGAAGTCCCCCCTCTAGTCCATTTCAGACAATGCTATTTAGATTTTGTCAGGATTATTGCTCTTCTCTGCCATCCCTGAGTGGGGGGCAGGTGCCACACTGTGAATATTGATTTGCTGCTGCCAACGCAGAACAAAAATCTCCATAAGTGAGCCAATTGTTCCCAACTTCCCGAAAACTCCCCAGGGCCTTGACCTCCTCCTCCCCATCACTGAGCTACTGGAGTCGCATCAGGCAGAGAGCCCAGCTTTGTGCTTGTAGGGGATAAGGCCATGTCATGTAGAAAGGACCACAAGCCTCAGTTTCCTCATCTGTAAAATGGGAATAAAGGTGTGAGATGATGGGGGCTCTCACTTTCTCTGCTGTTTGAAATCTCTTTTTAAATCAGCGTATATTTCTTCTATATGGAGAAAACTAAGCACAGTAAAAATATAAATAAATAAAATGAAGATGCAAGTAGGCACACCATCAGGTTGCAGTAAGGGTTAAACAAGGGACTGCTCACAGTGCCCACAGCACAGGGCCGGGCACACGCTGAGCACACGGTGCCTGTGACTGCCAGGCCACTCCGCCTGCTGTGGCTGGTGATGGTCTGGCTGCTGCTGCTGGAACTCAGAGTGGCGTGTTGGCCGAGACAGATGCCTGAACGACCTTTTCATGCCATTTCTAGTCCCTGAAATCCCTCTTTGTGAGTCACCCTGGGACTGGCAACCTTTGATGTTAAACCTTCTGGAGGATGGGAGGTGGCTGCAGTCACCCCTTTTCTCCTCCGTGGCCCGATGCCTTCAGTCAGTCACTCACTCACTCACTGACTCATTCATTCATTCAGGCACCAGGAGCATTTATTTAGCACATTATCAGTGTGGCCCCGTCCTCCAGGAGCTCTGTGCCTGGCGGGTGAGGACCACATAGAAACAGAGGAGTCCGGTGCAGTGGGAAGTGCTGGCTGCCAGGACCTGCAAGGTGCTGGGGGAGCTCTGGGTAGGGCTTGTCTGAATCTGCCCCAGGGAGCTGAAGAAAGCCTCACAGAAGTGACATTTAACACAGCGGAGAAGGGCGAGTAGGAGTTTGTCGGGGGATGTGGTGGGAAGGGCATTCCAGCTTGGGGGAACAGCACGTGCAAAGGCTCGGAGGCTTGGGAGCATTTGGCCTGTTCAAGGAGGAGCACGTGGCTGGAATGACTGCAGGATGGGTGCGGTTTAAGGGGTGGGGCAAGAGGTGAGAGATGAGGTGGGGGAGGCCGGTGCCTGGGGTCTCTTCCCCCTGTGTCCCCATGAATGATGCCTGCAGGATTCTTCCCATGTCTGAGTTCAAATCCCAGCTCTGCTCTTGATCCACTATGTGACTCTGGGCCAGTGGCTTCACCTCTCTGAGCCTCAATTTCTTCTGTGATAAAATGAAGACAAGATTAACCACATGAGCTTGTAAAAGGAATAAAGATCTCATTCATTCATCCATTCACTTATTCAGCAAGTGCTTATTGGGTGGCTCCTCTATGCCCAGCTCCATGCTAGACATGGGACCACAGCAGAGGACAACACAGACCTGACCTCACATAACTAACAATCTTGTGAGAGACACAATTGTTAAATAACCACTTATAAATACACGAGGGTGGAATTTGACGAACAAACAGAGGAAACTAAAGAACATGGTGAACAGTGAGAACAGCGGTCTCTCCTTGATTTGGATGGAGGAGGGTGTCAGGGAAGACCACTGTGAGGACGTGACCAAGCCGGGCAGAGGGCCAGGCATGGGGCACTCCAGAGGAGGGACCAGCATGTGTGGGGCCAGGGGAGGCCCAGCCAGGTGCGTTGAAGGAACATCGACTGGGCCAGTGTGGCCAGGGCAGGTGAGCAAGGGGGAGAGACGGGGGGTGGGCAGATGCTGGGTCATGGCGCTGGTGCACGGTGCCAGTGCATAGAGCTGCGGAGAGCGGATGCACCCTAAGGAAGGAGGGCGTCTGTAACCCTGAGCCTGTTACTGCTGCATTTGCTCTGAGCCCTCAACATTCCACGGCTGGTGTGACCTGCTGTTGCTGTGGTGGCAGCTGGTAGTGACTTTAGTGTGACCTCCTGCACATAGCCACACTGGCCTGGCCACAGGGTGAGGAGGCAGCTGTCCAGGGAAAGAGGTGGACTTGCTGCGGGAAGGGGTGTGCTTTCTCCTTAGGGCCCTCCCATCCCATGTGTCCTCTGCCCCAACCCTCTTATTCCCTGCTCCTCGGGGCCCCTCAGGACCCTGGTCAACAAGGAAGCATGGGGGCCAGCTCTGGAGCCAGACAGACCTCCAATGCCAGCGCTGTCTCCTACGAGCCATGAGACTACCCACAATGACATCACCTCTTGGAGCCTCAGTTCCCTCATCTGTAATAACAGTTCCTTCCTCATAGAATCAAATAAGATAAGGCATAGCATTGTGCAGAGTAAACAGGAGGCACTCAATAGTTGGTCACTACTGTTAGTCGTGTATTTAGCTCCACCAGGCCCCTGGCAGGTCCTCCCCCTGGTTGCCTCGTCTCCCCTGCAGCCTCCACTCCCTGACCTGGGCTCCAGGCTCTTGACCTTGCCCTGGAGAATCAGCAGCTTTAGCCAAGCCCCAAGCTCAGCTGCAAGCTCAGCACCTGGTGTGGCGGACACTTGATGCACAGGGTCAGGATCTTGTTGGAACAGCCTCCTCCCTCCTGGTGCCCAGCGCTGCTGCCTTGCCTGGGGCTGGTCCCTCTGCTGCTCAGGTCACCCATCGCAGCCTGCAGCTCTGCTCAAAGTTCCACCCCAAGCCTTAGCCCCACATCTGGGGCCTGCTGCATCCTGAAGCCCCATGCAATGCTGACTGTCACCTGGATACCTCCTCTGAATCCTACCTTTCTGCGTTCTCTGACAGCCTTGTCATTTCATCTGGAGCTTCCCGCGCTTACTGTATTCTGGACTGCAAACAGCCGGTGTCTGGGCTTTAGGAAGCCTGGGTCTTTGCCCTGGGGACTGGGGCTTCTCTTCCCCATCTCACGCCTCCTCCACTCTTGAACTCTTCCTGCTGGCCTGCCCAGTCCTCCCAGAAAAAATGCAAACGATGTGGGGAAGAGGCAGGCTCGGGGGCAAAACATGCCCATGTGGGGGCCCTGCTGATTTCCCGGTTCTTCCCAGTCTCAGAATGAGGCTGTCTCCAGGAAAAAGAAACTGAGAGAAGGTGGTAACAGCCGTAAGTGGTCAACTCAAACTTCAGAAATTTAAAATAAAAAATAAGCACAGGAACATTCACAGTAGCATCGTAAATAAGAAAATACGTAGGAATAAATTTAACAAAAGAAGGGCAAGACTTGTGCACTGAAAACTACAAAACGCTGTTAAGATCAATTAAAGAAGATCTAAATAAATGGAGAGACATTTCATGTCCATGGGCTTTAAGATTCCACATTGTCAAGAGGGCAGTTCTCCCCAGATTGATCTAAGTATTCAAGGCAATCCATATCAAAATCCAAGTAAGCTTTTTTTGGTAGAACTTGACAAACTGACCCTAAAATTTATGTGTATATGGAAATGCAAAGGACCAGGAATAGACCAAACACTTTTGAAAAAGAATAAAGTTGGAGGACTTACACTATCCAACATTAAAACTTACTATAAAGCCATGTTAATCAAGACAGTGCAGCATTGGTGCAAAGGTAGGCGTATAGATCAATGGAAAGGAATGGAGAGTTCAAAAATAATCCCTTAGGTTTATGGTCAATTGATTTTCAACAAAGATACCAGGACATTTATGGTCAATTGATCTTTAACAATGACAGAGGCCATGACAATTCACTGAGGAAAGGACCACTTCATCAACAAATGGTGCTGGGGCAATTGGAAATCCACTTGACCTTAAACCCTCACCTCACAGTATACACAAAAATTAACTCAAAATGGATCAAAGACTTAAATGTAAAAGCCAAAACTATAAAATTTCTAGAGGAAAACAAAGAAGTAAATCTTCATGACCTTGTGTTATGCAAAGAGTTCTTAGAGATGCCACCAAAAGCATGATTCATAAGAAAAAAATCAGTAAATTACTCTATCAGAATTAAAAGCTTTGTTTCAAAGGATATCATTTTAAAAATGAAAAGACAAGCCACAGACTGGGAGGAAATATTTGTAAATCATATATCCGATAAAGGACTTTTATCTAGAATATATCAAGAATACTTACAATTCAATAAGAAGAAGATGAACAACCCAATTAAAAAATGGGCCAAAGACTTGGGCAGACATTTCACCAAAGAAAGCATAGGAATGGCTAAGTAGTTTATAAAAACACGCTCAACTAATGACATTAGTAAATGTAAACTAAAACCATAATGAGATGCTAGTACACACCCACATGATGTCTACAAGTAAAAAAACAAAGACAATAGCAAATGTGATTAAGGATGTGATGAAACAGGAACTCTCCTATATTGCTGGTGGGAATGTAGGAATGTAAAATTATAAAATCACTTTGGGAAAACAGTGTGGCAATTTCTTAAAAAGCTAAACATAAACTTACCATAAGACCCAGCAATTTCACACCAAGGAATCTCCCCAAGAGAAATGAAAATATGTCCACAAAAAAGATTTGTATGTAAGTGTTCATAGCAGCATTATTGATAACAGCCAAAATGTGGAAACAATCCAATGTCCATCAGCTGGTGAGTGGATACACGAATGTGGTATATCCACTCAATGGGATATCTCAGTAAGAATGAATGAACTCTGATGCGTACTACACATGGAGGCACATTGAAAATATTATGCTAGGAGGCCAGATGCAAAAGACTGTGTGTAGGGGGATTCCCTTTATATGAAATGTAAAAAAAAAAAAAGCAAATTTATAGAGACAGACATCAGACTAGTGAATGCCTAGGATGTTGGGAATTGTGGAGGGGTGGGGATGAACTGTAAATGAACACATGGGAATTTGTTGGGTGATAGAAATGGTCACCATTGGACTGTGGTGATGGTTGTACAACTCTATGAGTTTACTCAAAATCATTAAATTGTAGTCTTAAAATGGGAGGATGTTATACTAAATTATACCTCAATAAAAATATTTATTTTTAAAAACTCCACGGGTGTTCCCCACAGAGATGGCCAAATGAGGAAGACATAAGTAACAAACACAGTTCTCTGCCTTCTCCTGCTCTCCCAGCTCTTGATTCCTTCTGAAAAAAGGGGCAGGAGATGGAGGGCAGCCTCTGTGATCTGCACCAGTCTTGGCATGAAGGCAAAAACCCCCTGCTCTCAGGAAAATGGCAAAACTGCATGGCCACGCCCTGTTCCTGCCACCCTCACCTTGCCCCACTTTCCCTCCCCTTATTTTCCACCCCAAACACACCAGCCTTCTTTCAGGATCTTATATGAAATAAAAGGTATATTTGTCTTTTATTCACAGACGGAAGCCTATAGAAAACCCCAAAAATTCTTCAAAAAAAACCCTAGAACTAATAACCAAGTATATCAAGGTCACAGGATACAAGGTCAATATACAAAGTCAATTATTTTCCTACATACCAACAATGAACAATTAGAATTTTAAATATTTTTTTAAAAGATCAAGACCAGCCTGGGCAAAATAGTGAGACCCCTGCCTCTACAAAATTAAAAAAAAATTTTTTCTAATTAGCCAAGTGTGGTGGTGCAGGCCTGTACTCCTAGCTCCTCAGGAGGCTGAGGCAGGAGGATCGCTTGAGCCTAGAAGTTGGAGGTTGCAGTGAGCTATGATTACGCCATAGCACTCTAGCCTGGGCAACAGAGCAAGAGAAACCGTCTCTTAAAAAAAAAAAAAAAAGACCAATAAAATAAATTTTTAATGATCTAAATAGCAAAGATATTTCATGTTCATGGATTGAAAAACTCAATATTGTTAAAAATGCCAGTTTTTCCCGACTTGATGTATAGACTCAATGCAATACCAATAAAAATCCAACAAAATATTCTGTAGATATTAACTGATTTTAAAATTTATATGGAAAGGCAAAGGACCTGGAATAGCCAACACAGTACTGAAAAAGAAGAACAAATTTGGAGGACTTGCACAATCTAATTTTAAAAGTAACTATAAAGCTACAATAATCAAGACAGCAAGAGTTAAACACACAGATCAAGGAGCCAGAATAGACAGCCCAGAAACAGACTCGTACAAATATGATCAACCGATTTTTCACAAAGGAGCAAGGCAATTCAGTGGAGAAAGGATAGCCTTTTCAACAAATGGTACTGGAACAATTGGACTTTTGCAAAAACAATATGCAAAAAACAAAAACAAAAAATAGAACCTAGCCACAGACCTTACATCTTTCACAAAAATTAATTCAAGATTGCTCATAGACCTAAATGTAACATGCAAAACTATAAACTTCTAGAAGAAAATATAGGAAAAAATCTTAGTGACCTTGGATTTTGCAATAAGTTTATAGATACAACACAAAAAGCATGATACATGGAGAAAAATTGACAAGTTGAAGTTTATTAATATTAAAACTTCTGCTGTGAGAAAGATACTGTTAATAAATGATAATATAAGGCAGAGACTGACAGAAAATATTTGCAAAACATATATTTGATAAAGGATTTGTATCCAAAATCTACAAAGCACTCTTAAAATTCAACAGGAAGAAAACAAACAACCCAATTAAAAAATGGTCAAAAGGAACTCCACCAAAAACGATACACAGATGGCAAGTGAGCACGTGAAAAGATGCTCAGCATCATCTGTCATTAAGGAATTGCAAACTAAAACAACAATGAGGTAACGATACATCCCTAATGGCTAAAATCCGCCCCCCAAAAAAATAAAACTGATAATAGTAATTACTGGCAAGGATGTGGAGCCACAAGAACGCTCACTCATTGCTGGTGGGAATGCCAAATGCTTCAGCCACTTTGGAAGACGGGTTGGCAGTTTTTGACAAAGCTAAATATAGTCTTACCATACAATCCAGTAGTCATGCTCCCAGATATTTGCCCAACTGATTTGAAAACTTATGTCTACACAAAAACATTCATACAAATGTTTGCAACAACTTTATTCATAATTGCCAAAAACTGCAAGCAACCAAGATGTCCCTCCATAGGAGAATCGATAAGCAAACTGTGATCCATACAATGGGATACTATTCAGCACTAAAAAAAAAAAGAGCTATCAAGCCCTGTAAAAACATGGATGAATTTTACATACATATTGCCAAGTCAAAAAAGCCTGTCTGAAAAGGCTATATATGCTATGATTCCATTTTTATGCCATTCTGGAAAAGACAAAACTATAGAGATAGATCATTTTCCTCATAATACACACTTACATACCTCAAAGGTACCTCAAACTTAACTTGTCAAAGATGGAATTCCCAGTCTTCCCTTCTACACCTGGTCCTCTGTTGTCGCTGTGTCTGCAGATGGCACCTCTATTCACTCATCCAGTGACCCAAGTTGGAAACTCAGAAGTCACCTTGATACCTCCCTCTCCCTTGCCTCCAACACCCTGCCTCTCACCATGTCCGGATGACACTATCTCCTAAATATCTCTCCAATCTGCCTGTTTTACTGCATTTCTTTGTCCACTCTCCTAAAGCCAGCTCCATCATCTCCTGTCTGCATGACTATATCATGACTGGTGGCCCCGCAGTCTCTCTGGCCACCCCGACTCCAGTGCGTTCCCCATTCATCAGCCATTGTGATGTTGGAAGGGCAGTTCTGGTCATGTCATCCCTCCATGTACATAAGCTTCAGTGACATCTTGTTTCCCTTGAGTCAAAAACAGAGCCCTTTGGCCTCTAAAATCTCACATAGTCCAGCCCCTGCCCGTCTCTCTGGATCAGTTCTCAGCATAATCCCTCTCTCCACCCTGGGCTCGGGACTCATTGGCCTTCCTTCAGTTTCTTGACCGTGCTGTGCTTCATCTCACCACAGGGCCTTTGTGCATGCAGTTCCCTCCTCCACAACCAGTGGTTACTGATGTCTTCACTCCCAACAATCTCAACTACACTCAATGCTCATTGACCAAAACCCACTCTGCTGCAGGAGAATAAATAAATAAAAGGAAAGCTATCACTGCAACACTGCCCCAGGGATTCAGAACCCCCAAACAACATAAGTATAAGCAGGTTTTACAATAAGGAGGACAACTTGAGGATGACATAAGGGCAGGTGTGTGCCTAGTGGGGTTCCTGAAAACCCTAAAAATATGTAGCTCACTCCTCATCTACCTTCTCTAGGTGTACCGGGGACTTGTTTTCATCAATGGATTTTTATAGTAACCTCAAAGACCATCATGTCAGTATGTTAGCCAATGTTTTTCAAAAAGCTCCACTGTTGTGGAATATACCCAGCGGTAGTGGAAGGGGCAGAGTAGTTATTCCCCCTCCCATCTCTCAGCTATGTTTCTGTCTATAGTCAAGCCCCTTTTGACTGCCCCTACAGCCTGGGAGACCAAGGGCATCTCTTCATTCTGAGATGCTGGTTTGATCCGCTTATGAAGCTTAGACTCTTCCTAAATTGCATGTGGCATCAGCTCCCCAGGCAAGTTCTTCTTAAAAGTTTCCTCTGTGAGAGCACTGACAGCATCAGTTTCCTTGTGAACATACACCTTATTCATCTTTGTTCTCCCACAGTGCCAAGCACAGTGCTTGGTTTTTAGTAGTATCTTAGGAAAATGCTGGTTGAATTGGAAAGAATGTGAAACAAATTGAGGACTTTTTTTTAGAGTTGCACTGGAGTGTCAAAGGCAAAAGAAAATACACAGACAAATCTCTAAATTAAATGTTTTATTTAGGAATCATAGAATTGCAAATTGGGGCATGCATACAGACTGGAGTGGTTTTCAGTACATCCAAAGAACAAAGAGAAGGCTGGGAGTTTTATTAGAAAGAGAAATGTTACTTATTGTTTTTCAGGAAAGTGCATTGGCACTAGAGAAGTGTTTGGGAGCTGGCAAGCTCTGGCGAGTAACAGCACTGGGTAAAATTAGTCTTAGAGTCACAGCAGGTCATTTCAGTGGTTACTACATAAAATTGACCTTAGGGTGACAGCAGTCTATTTCAGCAGCTGGGCTTGCAGAAAATTCAATTCTTGGAGCTGGTGCTATGTGCCAAGAATGCTTTTCCTTCCTGGCCTCTTGACTCTGATTTAGTTAGGTATGACAAGAATGACCCAATTCATATAATCAACTTTCACATTTCCCCTTTTGATCAAGATATTTCTTTGTGAAAGCATCGCTGATCAACCATCTTGAAGTCAGGCTTAATTGTCCTTCTGTGCCTAGATGGAGCTGTCCCAGGTTGTCTCTGTCCCACATCAGGGTGGGGAGGTATGGGAATCTATGTCAGGCACCCAGGTCACATTTGAGTAACAAAGAGGCCAGAAGGAAAAATTTTCTCAGGGCAGGTTTGTCTGGAGTCCAGTACTGAATTTCATCTTATTAATCCCATAGGTATTAGTAATCATCTTAAAGCACTGAGCTAACATTATCCTATTGGGAGAACTGGCTTTACAAAGATTAGACAGGCAACAAGAACAGAGCTTAAAGACCATAATATGAAAAATAATTGGCACACAATATTTAGTTTGTACAGTGGTTTTGAACCAAGAGCCCAAGTCTAAGGGCAACCAACTAAACAAATCAAAAGACTATGGGGGAACTGTTGTAGTCATTGACTAGCATTTTATGACTGGGTTGAATTAAAGCAGAGCATGCCAACTCTATAAGATGGACCACTAGCACAATTTTAACAAAAAGTTATGTTAGGGATATTGTCAAAGTTACTCACTAGGTGGATTAAAGGATTTTGGGGAGATCAGTTTCTGTCAAGTGAAAAAGGCAGGCATTAAGAGGGGTTAAGAGTCTCATGATATGGAGTCTTGTTCCAATGTCTTGGGAAAAGCTGTCTACAGCGTGAAAATGTCAACTTCTTGCACTGGTTTGCAGTTTGGATGTCTCTGCTTACGGCATTGGGCAGTTTGGTGAATGCTTTGTGTCTCCCATACATCAGGCATGAGACTTGTTTCTCAAAATTTATCTAGTTTTACTTTATAGGGCTTCAGGAGCAAAGTAGTTCCTGTTTTTAGCAATTTTGTGGAAGAAAGTTGGATTAGAGGAATCTAGAAGAATTCAGGATCTAGTCTGGTCTATAGGTAAGTAACAAGAACTTGAAAACAATGCACAGAGCTACAATCTAATAACAAGTGTATTATAGCTTTTCTTTAAAAACATAATTTTTTCTTTATATATTGACTACATAGGAATGTCAGATTTAACAAAAACCACTTGAGGCTAGAAAGACAAACCAAGGCAGACTTTACATTTTACCTGCAGTATTAAGATTCCTGGGCCTGCCAGGAAATGACAATTTTTATTTACTCACTGTAAGGCTGGGAGCCCTTGAAGTCAGGCATTCCATGCATATTTTAAAATATGACATTTCAGTCAAAGCCGTGGTAATATAACCAGAGTTTTCAATTGTATCCTGCTACACAGAGAGAGCAGATTTGTATTGGACTAGTGTAAATAACCATATTGCCATAAGGATACTCATGAATAGTTTCTGAATTTGGAGGAGTGAAGTAGGGATAAAAAGGAAATGGCTCATCCTTGTTTACAAAAGTATACTTTCCCAAATTGCTGCAAACCATAGATATTTTAAGAGAGAGAATTTTCGTAAATCTAGAAAACAAAACATTTAAATAAAGAACCAATAATGTTTTAAATAAGTCATAAAACATTATCTTTATCAGTTACTTAATCTCATGTAACTAATGTTTGGTCTGCTTGATCTTGATTAGTAGTTTCATGAACCCATCAGTTATTTATTAGAGTTTTGAAAAAATTTTATTTAGTCCATTCTAGGTTATTAGAAACCTGTATTTTAATAGTGTTAGAGTCATTTTCATAAATCTGATTGTAAATGCCTTTAGAGAAGAATTAAAAGCAATAACTGTGCATGACAAAAACTTAGAATAGTCATGATTAAAAATATGATGGAAGTTCATTACAATCAGCAATTGACAAGGAAGTTTAGTTATTTTTGTGACATACAACATAATATCCAGAATTATGACAGATGGCATATTAGATTTCTAAGAGTTTTATATAATTTTGGAACATTTATATCAATAACATTCCCATAAATGTAACTGAAAGAAAATACAGCATCAGTCATCATTTGACAATGTTTTCCATACAATTTATCAAATAAACCTAGTCATTTAATATTTCTACAAGATGAGAGATGCATTCCTTGATGCTCTCCAGCAGCCCAACTGGAAAATCCTGAAGTTAATTCTAGGTCAAAAATATTTAATTTAGAATTTTGATCCTGGGAAAACCTGTAAAAGATGTCAAATGGTTCAAAACACTTGAACAAAACAAGTCATTGTGAAATAATAGTCATTCATCTAACCAGAGTGATACTCAAAAGACTTCAAAATTAATACAGAAAGTTACATGGACTTTAAAAACCTTAACTCAAAGCTCAGTTTTCCTAAGTAATGAAAAACCTAACAAAGATAACACAGGAAATTTAGCTTAATAAAATGTAGTTATTTTTGTTTCTTAGGCTGGTTACCATAAAGGTAAAGAAAAACCTCTTGCAGTGTGTGGTTACTTCTCCTTACTGGAAACCCATTTAGACAACCTGGAAGTCAAACCTGATGAAAAGGTACTTGAATTTAATCAGGCACAGGAAGAATATGCATCTAGGCTTATGGGTGTGCACCATATTACAGAGGAATGTAAACAAGAAAACTAGTACCTTGAGCAAGGGAATATATGGCTCTTAGTAACAGCATGGGAAGTTTCCTGGTTACATGGGACAATTCTGACACATCAAGAAAAGCCAAGAGTACAAAATCAAGTTACACTGGAGTAAAACACTGCCTTTCCAGGCCTGATAAACATTTCAGCATCAGGCCATAACAGCAGAGTCAGAACTAGAGAAAAAAGTTACAGGAGCTGATGAAAAAGTTGGAGGAGAAAGTTATCATCCCAAGCCTTCTCAAGGGAAGAAAGAAAAAGAGCAAAAGGCAATAATGTGTGACCTGCAAATCACACGCAGTGAGACACAGCAAGGTTGAACTCTGAGGTACGAATCTGAGAAGCTTCAAGAGGAAAATTCTACCTTGAGAAATGAAATTACCATTCTGACTGAAAAAGATAACATTTTTAACCCAAAAATAGGGAAATTAAATGGAGTCCGTAAGACAGGGAAAAAAAGCTACAAATAATTAAAAATCAAAACAAAACCTCTTACAATTTTCCTAAGAAAATTTTGTTGTTCTAACATAGGGCACCAAATTTTTAGTATTCTATTAGTGTATTTTTAACATCAAACCTCAATCTTTAGAAAGGCTAATAATTCCCTTTTGATTATAGCCAATATGATCACACACAAAACTTATTTTATAAATGTATCCTTTAGAAACATTATCATGACTCACTCAGATCTTTGATGACATGCTTAGACTTCCTTCTTTGTCCTATACTTTTTTCTAAATAATTAGTCATTTTATTTTAGGATAAAAATTTATCATAAAAGACTTTTTATACAAAATTACTTTTTCTTTTTAAACTTTTTAACCAAAATTCATCTTCATAATGTTCTTTACATGTCTCTCTCCTATTTACTACTTCCTTTTTGTCTTGTTTGTATTTTTTTAAATCCATATTTTGAAACAACTTTTAAATAACCTCCAAATTAGGCAAAATTATTTTACTTTTTAATAAAGAATACATTTTTATGTATCTCTTATAACTTCTGTGTATTAATAGACCCACATATATTTAGTCTTTTTATAAAGTTTAAAAAGCCAAGAAAAAATTCATATTTATGTTCAGAAATTTGTTTTGGTTTTTTAATCTTATTTAGAAATGACCCAGACATTTAACAGTATCTATTATTTAATTTAACATAACTTTAAGATTTTAAATTACATAAAAAGTTCATTTGTAAACATTTATCTTATTTATATTTACCTAATTTGTGGTTAACAATTTCCCTAGAGTGCTTATGAAAAGTGAGCTATTAGACAAAGCTAGTTATCATTTCAAGTTATTTTTCTATTAACTATTTTTATAGCATATGAATAGTAGGTGTTCAGCTAAGTAAGAATCTTAAAGTTAAATATATGGGTATTTTTCTGATAACTCAGAAGATATAGCCTTTTTTATTAAACCAACAATATTAAATTAGCCTTATGTATCTAAGAATTACACAAAGATTGTTCTGTCTTTAGGCTGGGTTTATAGTTTTATGATCTTAAAACGTCTAGCAAAGACAAATATAAAAGTGTGTGACCAGTAAATCCAGGCAAAAATATATGCTGACAATTTTGAAGACATTTCTAATTTTATTTTATCAAAAATTTTAAAACCAGTTTATTTACTTAAGTCATAAGAATTAAAAGGCACTTGGGTTAATTACCATAAATTTTATATGAGCGCTCATTAATTTAAGTGAATCTAAATAGAATTCTTTAAAGAATTTCTAGCTGACTATGCCAGATTTTACCATGTAGATAACACATATAATATATTTACATATGTGTAAACACACCTAAACACATATACATACATGAACAAAAATCTTAAAGCTTTCATTTTAGAATTTTATTCATGAGACAGTAAAACACCCAAACTCACCAGTTTATAAAAGACGGTTGGATCCAAATTCTATTTCTGACAAGATGGATCAAGACTAAACTTTAAGTTCTTTGTTTGTTTGTTTGTTTGTTTGTTTTCTCCTAATAGGTAATCTTATGAAGACTGTGAATCCAACTCTGGGTAAAGCAGTCAGTTACCAACATACTGGATTGCACAAAGAATAGTTAACTGTGAAAATGTGACTGAATTATGTGAGGAGGCCCAAAATATAAGAGTTATTCTAAAAAGGTCTGTACAGTATTGTTTTGGTCTCAATTTCTCATCCTTGATGAAAAGAGTGTTGCCTTTCCTTTTAGTATAGGGAGGGTATCTTTTACACTGGAATTTCATCTTTTAAGAAACAGTAAAAGGGTTAAAGTGATTTTCTTTTGTTATCTGCTGGTTTTCAAGTGTCTTTCTTTAAATAGTAAATGTTAGAATAGCTGAGGAGTTTTGGAAAAAGAGAGTTTAGCTTGGAGAAGGATGAAGAAGAGGAGGTGTGGGAAGGGGAGAGAAAGGCTTTGGAGAGAAAAGTCTCAGCTAGCTTTGAGGCAGTAGTTTGCAACGAGGCAATTTCTGAGTCCTGAGTGTGTTTGGGAGCCTCAAGATACCAATTGAGATATAAGTCCTATTGGGACTGTATGATTTTATAGCTGTGGTCTTTTAGTTTAGTTTTAAGAAAAAGAGACTGTTTGAATGATCCCCATAGTGTTTGAATGTGTCACCAAATGGAGTCCCAGAAGGAGGGGACATTCTTGGCATGCTATAGAACTTTGAGAGCCCATTTGTAAATAAATTTATCTAGGTGATTCAGTTTAATGCTGAATACACAAAAGCCAAATTAAAATCTAAGTGCACAAATGAATCAGCAAATAAAATAAGTACTTACCAAGAAGGATAATAAGCCATCTTCAACAGGAGGAATAAAAAATCCGTTTAACCAGACCTCACAACCAGGATGGGGAAAGACCCCTTCGAACCAAATTCCAAATAAAACCAAACTCAACCAAAAGGAAATGGGAGTTTGATCTGAGAGCGACTAACTGTGGGAAAAAGAGGGGACCATGGAAGCAGGGGGCTCCCGGGGCTTGAGTGTGGGTACCTCATGCCGTAGTTCCAGGGGCCATTGATCTCTCCAAGGTTAGTCTGCTTCAGACCCTGCTTCTGACATCAAGCATGTTGAAGTCAAAATAAAACATAGAGACAAATCTCTAAATTAAATCTTACATTTGGGAATCGCAATTTGAGGCACACACATAGACCAGAGTGGTCTTCGGTATATCAGAAAAACAAAGAGACGGTTGGGAGTTTAATTAGAAAGAGAAATGTTACTTGTGGCTTTGAAATAAAGCTCCTCGGTACTAGAGAATATTTGGGGAGCTGGCAAGCTCTGATTGCTGAGTGACAGAACAGGGTAAACTAGTTTTAGGGTCACAGCAGGTCATTTCAGCACTTACTGAACTGGCCTTAGGGTTACAGTAGGCTGTTGCAGCAACAGGGCTTGTGGAAAATTCAATTTTTGGAGCTGGAGCTGGTCCTATGTGCTCCACGTGCTTTTTCCGCCTGGCCTCTTGACTCTGACTTAGTTGGATGTGACAAGAATGACCCAATTCGTATAATCAATTTTCACAGGAGCATAAAAGAAATGGTTTATAATTCAAAATCATTTTTTGTAGGCCCCTGGAGAATGCACCATTTCAAGGAAGGCTTTGGCAAATCTTTCTGTAAAGTATAGAATTGCTTCCTATTATAAATAGTTCTTACTTACAAGGCTGTTTCACGCACATACTTGTGTGTGTGTCAGAGAGAAAATTATAGGGTAATATATGATTTTTGTAGGAAGAAAAGAAGGGAGGGAGGGAGGGGGAGAGAGAAAGGAAGGAAGCAAAAAAATTGAAGGAAGGGAGGGAGGTAGGGAAGAAGAGAGGGAGGGAGGGAGGGGGAGCGGTTGGATGGAAAAGCCTGGAAATCAGGGAGAGGTCAGGCTGAGATGTATATTTAGGAGCCATAAGCATATGAACAGAATACAGAGGCCACCAGTCTGGTGAGGCACCCAAGGGAGTTAGTGAGGCTGAGGAGGAGAAGATGAGGGAGGAGCCCAGGGACAGCACAAGGCTTACAGGACTAGGAGTCCAGAAGGAATCAGCAAAGGAGATGGAGGAGGAGCAGCGAGGAGGTAGGAGAAAAACCAGGAGGCTGTGGGGTCCCAGGAGCTGAGGAGACAGAGGGTTTCAGAGGGGAGGAGTGAGCAACTACACCCAATACTGATGGACCAAGCATCATTGAAAGCTGACCATTAACCCAACAGGGAGGTCGTTACTGACCCTGCCAAGATCCGTTGTGAGGAGGGTGAGGGGGTGAAATCCAGGTAGAGTGGAGTGAAAAGAAAACAGGAGGAGAGAAATGGAGATAGTAAGTATGATGATTCTTTTGTTTTACTGTAAAAGGAAGCAAACGTAGAAGGAGAGGTTTGATATTGATTTGTTTTTGTTTGGAAGGACCAGAGAATCAATGGTGTGTTTGTACACTAATGGGAAGGATCCAGGGGAGAAGGGAACACTGATGATGAGGTGAGAGGGGAAGGACTCTTAGGAACAAAATGGCCTTGGATAAAGGGATGGAGAATTCATGTGGTCAGAGGGCCTCAACCCAGGAGGAATTTTCAGGAGAATCTCCCAATACACGTGCACATCCTTCCAGGTATTCATACGTGTACAAACGAAGATTATTAGAGTCTTTATCATGCTACTCACATTCTCCAGCAACCTGCTTTTTTTAGTCAAAAACATATCATAGACATTCTCCCAAGTCAGAGCATAGAGGCCAAACTCAATCATTTTAATGGGTGCTTAGTATTAAGTAGCATAGATGTGTCATAATTTAGGTAACCAATCTCTGACTGATGGACATTTAGATTTGTCCAATTTTGCAAGGGCAAATAACATTGCAGTGAAGATCCTTACATAACTTTATATTCATGAGTATTTCAGAATGATCAACCAAGGGTCCCAGCAATTTGAATTTTGATAGACATTCCCCAAATGACCTCCACTAAGGTTACCCTTGTTAAATTAAGTTTAGCCTAAAGCTGCCTCCTTACATATTTTAAGTTTGGCCTAAAGGTTTCTCCGTACCTAAAGAACTGTAGCCTAACTGGACGTGTAAACAGACTAAAACTTACTCCTCTACCAATCACAAAGTTTCCAAGTTTCACAAAGGCAGCCAACTGCTCGAACTGTCAAATAAGGCAAATGTCAAGCTGTAACCAATCCAGCCATTTCTGTACCTCACTTTTGCTTTCTGTATGTCACTTTCCTTTTTCTGTCCTTAAATCCTCTCCCACCACGCACCAGCACCAGCATAGAGTACTCTGAACATACTCTGGTAAATTTGCTAATGGCTCTTTGCTCAATTGAACTCCGTTAAATTTGCTTTGTCTAAAGTTTTCCTTTTAACACCCTAATGATCAACCCACCAGCAGGATGTGAGGGAGGGACCGTGTGAAGAAGTCCAAGCCGAAAGTGGCGTCAGCAACATGACTGAAAAGCCACCGCCCCGGCCCCCTCCTCTCCAGGCTGCAGCAATGTGCTGACCGGGACTGTCAGGCAGAGAACTGGGACAGGGGGAAGGGAGCGGCAGACAGAGGGGCAGGAGCACAGATCTGGGGGCGCTGTGGATGCCCTGGGGCCGGCCTGGCTGGGCGACACCTCGCTGCGGGCCGGGCAGGCGCTCAGCCTCCCACCGCCTGTTCACGACAGCGAAGGCGCCCGCGCGCAGCCACCGCGGTAACAGACATGAAAATGAGCTCGCCAGTGTCGGCGCAGAGACTGCGGGCTGCCCGCTGGCATCGACCTTCCTCTGCTTTCCTACTAGCAGACCCTATTTTGTCGGGGGCCATTTCCCTTCCTCAAAAACTACATTTTTCCCCCCTCGGGGCAGTGGTCATGTGACACAACTGCGGCCAATGAGATGGGAAAACATTACAGTCCCAGGTGCCCCGCTGCAGGTGGTCATGTGACACAGCTCCAGCCAATGAGACGGGAGCAGAGGCTGCTGCGGGGCATTCTGGGAAAGCTCCCTGGACGCCCCGAGCCGGGGAGGGGGCGGGGCTTGGCTGTGTGTCGGCTGCAGCAGGTGCTGAGGTGGCGCGAGGCCACGCTGTGACCTCAGGGCGTCCGCGCACGTGGAGGACGCGAAGGGGAAGTGGAGGAGGAGGTTGGCCCCTCACTCTTGGCAGAGTGCCATTCCTGAGTATAAAGTGGCAGGGGGCAGGGGAGTGGGGACAGGGCAGGACACCGTACTGGATTCTAGGAAACGTGGCCCACTCCCTCTTCACCGCTGGGCAGCGGTGTGTCGGAGCCCGGGTGGTTGAACCTCTCTGAGCCGCCTTGCCTCATCTACAACTGGGGCAACGGTCCCAGTGATGCCAGCCTACCGGGGAGAAAAAAAATGACACAAACTCTTTGAAAGGGTCCGTCCTGGGATAAGGGAGGCTGGGGGCTGGTTTAATCTCTGATGTAACCTTGAGAAGCCCCAACCACTCTCTGGCCCTCAGCCGTCTCATGTTAAAATAGAGTGGATGCTCCTTGCAAAGAATGACATTGTCCAAGGGAGAGAGGTGGTCTGTGTGTAAATAGGCTTTGGGATGATTAATGGTCCCCACCAGGGGCCACGAGGGTCGCAGCTCAGAGCTGGTGCAGCCAGTAAGAACAGTGGCATGGTGGGAGAGCATCAGATTGGGAGCCAGGAGGCCGTCTACCTGGAATACTCTGCCTGCCTCGGAATGCGCCTTCCCCTGGGCCACAGTGTGCCCCCTGTAAAATACAGGGTTTTCACTAAATGACACAAAGCTTCATCATTTCTCATACTCTTGGAATAAACTTTTCTGCTTTCACGGACCCACAGGGAGGTAGGGTAGGGCTGGCAGAGGTTGGGGTCATTTGTGCAATCAGGAGTGTGAAATGTGAAGAGCCACAGATGCTCGGAGAGAAATTGGATGCATCTACTGAGACAGCATCTGCTCACGCGGTGGGGGGTGTGGAAAGGGCCAGATAGGTGGTCAGGAACCCCTTTTCCCCCAGCCCACAGCAAGGTGGACTCTGGCCCATGCAGGCTGCCCTACCTGGTTTGAGCAAGAGAAAGGCTCTCCTTGCAGGGAGTTCACTGTAATTCTACAGCAGCCCTAAGTGGATGGATGCCTGCTGGGATGAGTTCTCACTGGGAAGACCTGGGTCTTTCACTAATCAGCTGTGTGACCTTGAGATGGTCACTTAACCTCTCTGGGTTTCTGTTGTTTTATCTGTAAATGTGAGGGTGTCAGATCAGGTGCTTTTGAAGATCCTTTCAACACTAAAATATAGGATTCTAGATTTAGGATAACAGTAATTACAATCGCATTAGATTATTGGGAAGATGAAATGAGATCAGCCATGCTCCGTGAACATTAGGATTTTCTCTCTCTCTTCTTGATTTTATTTAAAACATTTGCTTTTCTTGTCCTCCACCCTAAGCCCAGAAGAGGATATCTGTGGGCTTTTGCCACCCAGTACCCTTGAACCCTTTTACTGGTAAGGCTAGTCCCAGAATTTCACCCTCCCCTACTCTCAGCCCATCCCTGATTTAGCAGGGTTAACTCTAACCCCAGATTCCAGGATGGTCCCTGACTGGACAAGTCAACCACCACACTCCCTTTCACTGGGCATCCAGATTGGTTCAGGGATAGTGGTGTGACCAGAGGGAGTCAGCCAGGACCTTTGATCAACTATTGGGAAGAGTAGCTCTGTCTTCTCTGCTGGACTCCAGTCTGACCATCAAGAAGGGGGACCTGAGCATGGCCTTGCCTGGGGGAGAGATACTGAAAGATGGAGAAGATCCTGGTGGCGTCATCTGAGCCCCTGCAACAAGGCCCCTCCATCCATCCCTGAGCTCTTCAGTGGCATAAAACCATTAACTCTCTTCTGAGTTCAGGCTGGGTTTTGCTGAGTTTCCTATTGCAGGAAATGAAAGAACCTAATGGCTGCCTCCTCTGCAGCACCCAAGTCTCCAAGCTGAGACCAGCACAAAACTCTGCTGTCTCAGCCTCTCCTCTGGGGTGTGAGTCAGGTTCATCTCTCACTGCCCATTCTCCCCATTTTCTTCCTTCCCTCGGAGGAAGCTGCAGAAACCACCCAGTAATGACATCTCCAAGGGCGAGGACATGTTAGCCCCAGACTCTAATGGACCAAGCAGCTCTGTCACCACCAGACCCAGCATCATACCGTGACTTGGAGGGCTGCTGAGTCAGCGCTGTGCGTTCCTGGCACTAACTTTCCCTCCTCTGGCAGATGTTTGAGCGGGGACACCACTGGTCAGATTTAAAGGGGACTTGGCAAGGGGAGAGGGGGTGCAGCAGGCATCACACAGAACCCTGTAGAGTCAAGGCCCAATCAAGGAAGGGTTTTAGGAATGACCTTGTTCTGCAGATGTGCAGACTAAGCCCAGAGAGGGTGAGTGACTTGCCGCAGGCCACACAGTGGTTTAGACACAGAGCTGGGCTCAGAACCCGGTGTTGCTTCTTGCAAGTCAAGTTGCTCCTTTTACTCTGCAGTCTTACCCTCCAAGGATTAGATCTGTTTCCTTCCCAGGTCCTCCCATGACTTTCTCATCCCTTCTTTATGATCCTTGATAGAGTCAGTCCTGAGCAGCACCCCCATAGGCTCCTTCCTGTCCCAGAGTCTACCCCACACTGAACACCCCAGTTACCACTAGGTCTTCTTGGTGCTTCTCCACCGGCGAGTCCCGCAGCACTGGATGTAGAGGACGTGGCTGGTGCCGCAGCAGCTGCTGCACTCTGGTTCCCGGGGCCTGAGCTGAGCTCTGAGCTCCAGCACTGCTCCTTTCCTCAGCTCTTAGCCCTACTCAGGATCTGCCCCCCTCACCTTTCCTCAGCCCCTGTGGTCGGTGGAGTTCAGCCTACCTGCAAAACACATTGTGTTCTGTCTGTTTTGTTGTGAGAATGCGCAGACCGACCCTCTGGCCCTCGCTCCCCTGCCCCCATCGCTCTAGATGCTGAGACTTGTGTCCTGTCAGCTGTCGGGGGCACTGCCCCTAGAACCCACAGCCATCTGGTCTGTTTGGGCAGGAAAGTCCATTGGCCACATCCCCGAGTCTCACCTCAGGGCCACCACAATGTCGACCCACCCTCCTGCTGCCCAGTGGTGCCCAGGGCCTCCTCAGATGACAGCAGTGGAACAGGCAAGGGCTGGACGCCAGGGAGCCACATCACACCCACCCTGGCTCAGCAGTTGTCTGTGCACCCAGCTCAGGTCACCAGCACTGGCTGATCTGAGCGCCTGCTGTGTGCCAGGCACCAAGCCGAGAGCTTCCCTAGACCCGCCCTATGGCCCTCACAACCACCCTGTCAGGGAAGGTTCATCAGCTCTGCCTTCCAGGTGGGGAAACTGAGGAGCTGAGAGTTAAGTCACTGCCCCAAGGTCACCCACCTGACCCTAAGAAAACTTGAAGGGTCAGAGGAGAAGGGGACGCACATACGTCCCTCCCTCCCACTGCCCCCACCTGTGGAGACGTGGTTTTCAGTAACCTCCAGGTACAACCCCTGCAGTCTTCCTTCCTAACCCTGGCTGTTGTTTACCTGGAATCACCCCATCCATCCCACCGAGCAAATGTCAGAGATCATCTCCTGGAACCAGAGGTCGTGACCATGTGGCTGGCAGACACTGCATGAAAACCCAGCCCTGCTCTCGAGAGGGTCTTGTTCCTCTGACAGTCACTGGGCATTGTGTCTGCAGAGCGGCCTGCTCCGCTTTGGACTTGGCAGCAGTTACACAATGGCTCGTTATCACAGATGATTCATGGAGGTTAGAAGGCTTCGGGTGGAGATCTCGGTGGTGGGACTGCTGGACTCGCGGAAATGCGAGGCCATCGGTTAGCCACTTGGGTAAAACACAGTGACCCTCACGAAATTTTAATTAAACTCTTCCTTGTGTGAATAACTGAGCATGGGACTCGAGCGTGCTGACTTCCTCAGGCCCGCTCTGGAAGGAAAGCTGGAGCGGCCTCTGCGTGGGTGTGGCTCCGCGAGAATCCGCCAACGCCCCAGCCACTGAGGGGCCAAAGGTGAGCCCAGGAGCTGCCCCCATCATCCCTCCTCCAGGGAAATCGGTTTCTCCCCATTTCCCACTCCCAGCAGGCAGGGGCAGGTGAGAGCAGCAGATGGGAAGAAGAGAGAGAAAAGCAAGAGGGGCTGCGGCTGGGGTCTGGAGTCCCCTGACCCTGAGATGTGGATCATGACTCTGCAGCTTGTTAGCTGCGGGAGCTTGAACCTCTTTGAGCTTCACTTTCCTTATCCAAAAATACGAACTAGAACTCCCATCTTTTTAGAAATGGTTATTTTCTCCTGGTCCAGCTCTCCCTGCTCAGCCTACAGCCCTGCTAAGTTGCTCCCCACCCACTCGTCAACCCTCAGCTTATTGACGGTATCGAGGACATCTGACCCACGCCAGACACACTGTCCACTTTTCTTTCCAGGGAATCACCGTGTGGAATGTGGAGACGGTCATGAAGCTGTGGGGAGCCAGCTGGAGGAGCGTGTGGCTCAGGAGCAGAGGCCACCTTCTTGGTATGGCCACAGTGGGTCGGAAGTGAGCAGAGATCCAGCCTGCAGCAAGAAGAAGACCAAAGGGAAACAGAGGTCAGTCATCCTGAGATCCAGCCTGGGAGACAGAGGCAGACCCAGAGACAGACAGGCAGAGTCACAGTCAGTGACTCCCAGGCCCCAGGACGCTTGGCTGTACTTTCTATACTTGGGGTCTGAGAGGGCCCCGAGTCCTTCCACTAAGCCCTTTTTCTACATTGCAGATTCTTGTGTGGGTCTGTGAAACAAGGGTTCTTCTCTGTGGCACATATTAGAAAACTCAACCCAAAGTGTCTTAATCAAAGGGAATTCATTGATTCCCATAATGAAAACTTTCAGGGATAGAACTGGTTTCACATGTGGCTGGAAGAGGCCTCCAGTGATGTCACCAAGACCTGGATTTTCTCCATTTCTCCTTCACACATTGTTTTCATTCTTAGGCTACACCTAAGATGCTGGCAACAGCTGTAGACTATGTACTCCCAGGTGGCAAAGAGCAAGAGTCTCCTTCTCACAAGCCCCAGTAAATGGCCCATCGCATTTCATTGGTTCCTATGCCCTCTCTGAGCCAATTACTATGGCTAGAAAAATACATTGTGCGGATTGGTGTAAGCACTGGTCCCACGGCCCACCACTGAGCTCTGGGTGCAGCTTCACCCACAAACAAGATCAGCACGGCTGCTGTAGCAAGAAGAATACAGGCAAGCGACCTTGTCTTTAGATACCTTCAGATAGATCAAGGGGGAGTGAAATTAAGTCCCTGATGAAATGCATCTGTAGATACTGATGTCTCCTCCTTGCTGCCATGTTGGTAGCTTTCCTGTACATCTCCTTGAGGCTGGGAGTCCAGCCCCTTCTCCTCACCATCCAGTCACTGGGCCTTCTGAGGCCTTTGTCCAGACCTTGCATGTGGCCTTCCCCTGATCTTGACTGCCCTTCCGATGCCCTTGTGTGTTCAGGACTTGAAACGGAGAACAGATTACTGGTTGCCAGGGCTTAGGACGGGTGGGGGCAGAGGGAGGGAGGGACGGAGGTGTGATTATAGAGGTGAGGCAGGAGGGATTCTACTGAGGATGGAACTGTTCCATGACCCTAAGATGTAGATCATGACTCTGCAGCTTCTTAGCTGTGGGATCTTGAACCTCTTTGAGCTTCGCTTTCCTTATCTAAAAAATACGAACTATAACTCCCATCTTTTTAGAAATGTTGGTTATTTTCTCACACGGATGATAAAATTGTATAGTACTAAATACACACACATGCACACAAATGAGTGCAAATAAAAAACTGGGGAAATCTGAATAAGATGGATGGATTGCATCCGTGTCAGTGTCCTGGTTGTAATATTGTCCTGTAGTTTTATAAGATGTTACCACAGGGGGAAACTGTACACAGGATCTCACTGCATTTTCTCCTTTTTTTAATTAAAGTTTTAAATTGTCCTACAGGGATGAAGAGCACCTCCTGGGCTGGGTGCTTGTGGTAGGGTCCTCCTTGCTGGTGTCACCTGGTGTGGTGGCAGAGCTCCAGTTGGATTCAGGGGGTAGAAGGAGCATACCTGGGCCATTTTCTGCTGCTGAGTTGGGGGTAGCAGAAAAACTATGGGCCTGGGTCTCCTTCTCCCGGGTGGGGGGTCTGAGTTGTCCTGCCGCAATGTTGTTCCTCCAGGCCTGGGATCCCCAACCAGTTGCCTTTCTCTTTCCACTTCCCAGAGCGCTGCTCTGATGGCCTCTTGTGTTATTTCCAGAGCTGATAATTGCACTCAGTTGCGGGCAGCAGGGAACAACCTCTTTGTTATTTCTTACAACTGCAGAAAATTCTTCGATTATTTCAAAATAGAAAGGTTAATTTAAATAATCAAATAAATGTACGCCAAGGAAAAAAACCAACAAATTAAATAAGACTAACACCACCAATCTTATTGGGCCATTGTGAAAGTCAGTAAATTAACATATGCAAAGACTTTAACCCATGCCTAACACGCGGGAGGTACATATGGAAATTCATTTCTTCTCCAATAATTTAGGAGTGTTGTATTCCTAAAGATTTTTGCAATTCAGAATATGTTTTTTCATAAAACTCTGTTGTAAACTAGGGTTAGTCAGTGGAAAAGCTATAATGGCTTGTACTACTATTAATAATAACCATGAACAACAATGTTTCTTTGAGAATATGTAGTCCAAACTCCAGGCATAAGGAACACATTCTCCCTTCCATAGGCCACACACAAGAAAGGGGAATAAACTACTTTGGTACGCAGAGCAAAGAGAGCAAAGTGGAATGGAACCAGGTTCTACAGACATAGGAGGACAGGGTCGGGGTCAGGGTCATTGGAGAGCAAGAGCATGGATGTGCCTGGGTTTGCATCAGTTAGAGAGCTGCCAGCAATGGGGAGCTGCTGTGAATACAGATGAAGGCTCACTCGCCAGCCGCCCACCTCCTGCTGTGCAGCCCAGATTCCTAAGTTTCATGGAAAACAATTTTTCCACGGATGGGGAGGTGTGGCTCAGTCTCTTATGCGTGGCCCAGTTCCTAACAGGCCATTAACAGGCCATGGACCAGTACCAGCCATGGCCAGGGGTTTGGGGACCACAGAGTTAGAACACCAGCGGTCCCACCCACTGTTGGCTGGGGCTGTGTGCCAGGAGTCAACACAGAAGACCTGCTGCTGATCATTGAAGGCATCATCCTGCCCCCTTCGGATATATTTGGAGGCCCCGCTGCAGCCATAGCCTCACTCAGGGCTGAACAGGCCCCCAGACATGGTGCATCTCCCCGTCCCACAGGTGCTGGGGCCAGCATAGTGGGGGGGGTGGAGTGTGACACCAGCATTCTAGAGAGGAGAGGGGTGACCGGGGGCTCTGGAGCTGAATAGCCAAGAATGGAGTAGGTCGGGGCCAGAGGAGTCGGCAGACAGCCAGTAGCAGCTCCAGGGTATGGGAGACAGAGGTGGCATCGTGGCCTTTAGCTTTGAGACCCAGCTACACCCAGCCTGGCCTGGGCACCGTCAGTCCCAGGGGACCCCAAGGGATACAACAGGGTGTCCAAGCATCTCTCAGGACCCCCTACCCCTAGTCAGGCACTGCTCCCCACTTAAACCCCTCTCCTTGGCTGTGGGACTCCGCTTTCCTGGGCTTGGATCTCAGTTTCCCCTTAGATTCCACTGGAACAGCCCTCCAGCCCCAGTGCCGTGTCCCACTGACCTGGATGGGATCTGTTCTCTGACCTCAGCCCTGTGAGACAGACCCCTGAGACCAGCCTCAGATCGGGGCCCAGCTAGGCCTGTTCCCTCCCACTCCCTCTCCCCACTTGCCCACACACCCTGGACAGAAGAGTTGAGCCAGTGAGGAGAGCACCTCGTGTCACCTAAAGGCTCCCTCTGCAGCACTGCTTGAGGCAGACAGTGGGGTGGAACAGCTGCCCATGTGGCTGCAGAGCCAGGGAGCACTGGCAGGCCAGGGAATCACACTGGTAGGTTTGCATCCTGCCCTGCCGCTTACCCTCTGTCATTCTGGCAAGTCACTTACCCCTCTCTGAATCCCAGCTTCCTCATCTGGACAGCGGGGGAAAAATACCTCCTTTCCCTTTCCAGAACTCAGTTTCCCCTCCATTAACTGCCAAAAAAAAAAAAAAGGAACACAGTCACAGTCTGTCCATTGGCTTGTTCCTGAATGTGCTCTTGGCTGGAATGTGAGCTCCATAGGGCAGGGCAGAGCCTGTCTTGTCCACCACTGTGTCCCGGTGCCCAGCACGTAGTAAGCCCTCAATAAACACTTGTTAAATAAATGCATGAACAAGACAACCTCTGACAGCCCTTGCCACTCAACACGTGGTCCATGGACCAGCAGCAGCAGTGCTGCCTGGGAGCTTGTCAGAAGCGTCTCAGGGCCCACCCAGCCCTCCTGGATCAGAGCTGCCCCTGCACGAGAGCCCAGGGCAGGCACATCCAGGCCCCAGGAGCCCTGGGGACTCAGCCTCCCCTGCCAGCCCCTGTCCTCCACTTGCGTGTGTCAGGTCATCTCCCTGAGGCTCCACCTCCCCTCCCACCCCTCGCACAGTGGCACCCATTCTCCCTGAGGACTGTGGGGAAGATTAAGTGAGATTGTGGATCCAGTGCACCAGCTCCAGGGAGACACTGGTAAACAGGGCTCTGCCTCCTCTCCCTGGTCCAGCCCCAGGCCGCTACAGGAAGTACATGAGCAGCTCGCTTCTTACCTGGCGGGCTCTGGGATTCACTGTGCAGCCTGGCTGGGAATGCACCTGTCAGAGGGAGCCCTGGACCCTGGCGACCTGCTGCAACCAAATGCCCTTCTCTGGAGACACTCCTCACTGGACAGCTACTGCCTGGCACTGTGGCCCTTTCTAGAGCCCCTGTGGGCCACCCTGGGACCCCTGCGTGCCTCCCTCTAGCCATCCCTTTCCGTAGGGAAGGTCTCCCCCTCCTCGCTGCCAGGCTGGCCCACCTGTGTCACAGCTGTTACCTGCACTCTTGCTGCTGTGCTCTCCTCTTCCTCCCCAGCACCCCCTCGTTGCTCAGATGTCCAGCAGGGCTCACATCTCCCCCGCATGGGCCCTGCCTGTCAAGCTGCCCACTAGTTGTGTGATGGAGGCCCACCCAGCTCTGCTGCTCCAGGGTCTGTGGCAACAGTTTTCTGGGGCTGTCTTCCCCCTCCTCACCTGACCCCTCACTCCACACCAGCCTTGCCCCAGCCCCTGCCTCTCCCCAGGCTCCCAGGCTCACCTGCCCACTTGATTCTCCACTTGGGAATAGTGTTCAATAAGCCCACCCTGAGCAGAAAGCAGAGGGTCTGTGACCAGGATGCAGCACAGAAGCCCCCGCTGGGCCCACTCTCCACCCAAGGGTGGGTTGGGCTGAGGCAGGCCACAGCCACGCCAGATCCATGTGGCCTGGCAGCAGTGTGAGGACACTCTTGTCCTTGGTGGGGCTGGCGTCATGTCAGTCCCAGGAGGGTCTAGTTTGCTGGTTCTGGTGCACAGGGATGTTCTTAGAGATGGTAGAGGACACTGTGGGTGCCCCACCCATGCTCCCGGACACTTGCCCTTCTGGACTCTCCAGCCCCAGTGCAGAATTGGGCACAGGCTGGCCCTCGGCAAATGTTTGACAACTGAGCTCCCTCCTCAGGCCTCTTGTGTGGGGCACAGGTGGACAGGGGACCTAGTCTTGACATCTCCACACAGCCACATTCCCTGGGGATTGGGAACCCTGCACCCCCTTTTGTCCAGTGTCTCTGGAGCTCATTCCTCAGCTGATGGGGCTCAGGAGGGAGGAGGCAGAGGATGGGGGTGGTTAAGGAGAGAGTGGGACCCCTCCCCCCCTCCCTTCTCCAGGCAAAACCATCACCCCCACCCCAGGGGGAGGAGAGTGACTCAGACACCTGTAGAACTTGGGTGGGGACAGGGGCAGGAAATGCCACATCACAGGCAGAGAAAAAGATCTGGGACATAACATTCCCCTTGAGGATGCAAGTGCAGACACTTGTGACAGGATGCTAGTTCAGAGGCACACACACGCTGGCCCTCTTGCCTTTCCGGTCCTGATGTGACAGCCCCTCATCTCCTGTGTAGCATGTGTTTCAAGCACATTGTTTTGTTCCACTTGATAATGTGTAATTCATTTAAGGCTCTCTGATGGTTGTTTCATGTCTCCAAAGAATACTTTTCACAGAAAGATCAATTCCAAGAAAACACTTAGAGCCTGTGGAAGTTGGATCCATTAACAAGTGCTAAGTGGCCAATCTCTCACGCTCACGGAGGGGGCCTGTGATAAGACCAAGGAATGATGAAACTCTGACTGGGCGGCTCTGCCAGGAGCTCTGGAGCGACATTTACAAGGGTTATGAGCCTTTTTCACCCTCTGCCTGAAATTAAAGTTCATTTTGGAGACCAGGGAAGATCAAGAAGGCAGCCAGCCAGCCCTGCACGGTAGACGGAGGGGACACTCCCAGATCTCCCCCTGGAAAAGGGTCTCTGCTCCCCAGAGGCTGCATCTGTGCATCCAGGAGCCCCCACGTCGCGTGGGCCGGTCATCCTCACATGCGCGTGGGTGCGTGAGCAAGGAAACCTGCAGTGCCACCACGGTGCCTTGCTCACTAGGCTGAGAAAGCCGGGGTGGGGGGAGTGGGGACTGTGACTCAGCAGAGATGTCTCTGGAGGAAGAGCCCGAGGGAGACAAGGAGGGGGAGGGACAGACCACTAATTCTCCAAGATAAATGATGGAGTTGGCTCCAAAGACTCAGAGGCTGAGAGGCAGGGACGCCAAGGCCTCATCTGATGAGAGGATCCTTCATTAGAAATAAAACATACTGACGTCACTTCCAGCCACTGGGATCTTATGTGTGCTCGATCCTATGTCAGTTTTTACATGTTTTACCTCATCGAAGCCTCATTATAACCCAATGGGTTAGATGGTACTATGACCCCACTTTACAGATGAGGAAACAGGTTCAGAGAGGGGAAGTCCTTCACCCTGAAACACCCAAATTGCAATTCA
The DNA here is from genome assembly GCA_023783475.1 of Daubentonia madagascariensis. Taxonomy (NCBI): domain Eukaryota; kingdom Metazoa; phylum Chordata; class Mammalia; order Primates; family Daubentoniidae; genus Daubentonia; species Daubentonia madagascariensis. The sequence goes on from JAKFHU010000117.1 coordinate 8,301,252, forward strand.
AATCCAATTCTGTCTGATGCCAAAGCCTGAGCACTTCACTATTACGCTTCCTTCTAACTCCTGCTTGCACACTCCCAAGGATGGGGAGCTCACCACCTTTTGAGATAGCCCATTCCTTCTCTAAACAGACTGTTGGAAAGCCCTTCCTTCAAGGCCACACTGAGGGCATCTACTTCCTCTCCCACATGGCAGCCCTTTCTGTGTTTGAAGGTAATTCTCATCCCTCCAGAGATTTTCCATCCCCGGATCCTACAATCCCTTCAGCATTCCCCATTAGACAGCCTCCAGCCCAACCCGAGTCTGCCATCTCCCTTGCACGCTGTCTGATATAGTTTCTCAGGGAAGGTCTGCCCAGGGCAAGGCCCAGCTGAGGCCCCTGTCTGTCCCAAGGATCCAGCAGGGCCCTGGGCCATTTCTCTTTTTGTGGACCCTTCCCAAATGAGGAGCCATCTGCCCAGACATGGGGTTGGTCATGGACAACCCGGTGAATTCTCTCTTCTTCCTCACCTCGTTCACTCGATTCCTTTAAAAATCTCCCCTCTGAACTGCAGCTGGAGGTCTGAATTATAAGAATTGTTTAATCACTTTATTGAGGTATGACTGACATAAACTGCATGTGTTTAAAATATACAGTTTGATATGTTTTGACCTAAGTATACATCCTCAAAACCATCACCACAATCAAGATAATGAAGGCATATATCACCCCCAAAAGTCTCTTCTTGTTCCTTTGCAATGCCCCTCTCCTGTCCTTCCCTCCCTCCCTCCGCCCCATCTCCATCCCCCCACAACCAGGGATCTGCTGTCGTTATAGTTTGCATTTTCTAGAATTTTATGTAATTGGAATCATAACAAAATGTAGTCTTTTTTGTCTGGTGTCAGTGTGATTACTTTGAGATTCCTTTATATTTTTGCATGTATCAATAGTTATTTTATTGGTAAGTAGTATCTCTTTGTATGTATATATGAAATCTCTGCATCCCTTTACATGGTGATGGACATTTATTTGGGTTGTTTTAGTTTGGGGCTCTTATATTAAATAGTTGACATTGCTGTGAACATTCATGTTCCCCTTGGGTAAATAATGAGGAGAGAAAAGGCTAGATCACATGGTAGATGTTTTAACATTTTAAGAAACTGTTCATCTGTCCTCCAAAGTGGTTGAACCATTTTACATTCCCACCAGCAGTGTATGAGGGTTCCAGTTCCTCCACATCCTGGACAAAACTTGGTGTGATCTATCTTTTTAATTTTAGCCATTCTAACACCTCAGGTGTGTAGAGCTGTCTCATTGTGGTTTTTAATTTGTGTTTCATGCCTAATGATGTTCAGCATCTTTGTATGTACTCACTTATTTGCCATTAGTATATCTTCTTTAATGATGTGTTCAAATCCTTTGCTTATTTTTTATGGGTTGCATGTTTCAAGAGCGCTTTACATACTCTAGATATAAATATTTTATCATATATATGCTTTGAGACTATTTTCTCCCAGTCTATGGCTTGTATTTTAATTCTCTTAACAGTGTCTTTCAAAGAGCAGAAGTTTTTGATTTTTATAAAACCCAATTTATCAATGTTTTCTTTTGTGAATCATGGTTTTGGTGTTATATTTAAGAAAGCTTTGCCTAACCTAAGACAACAAAAATTTTCTCCTCTATTTTACTCTAGAAGTTTTACAATTTTAAGATTTACATTTACGTCTGTGATCCATTTTGAGTTAAGTTTTTATATGGTGTAAGGTATGAATGAACACTCACTTTTTTGCATATGGATATCCAATTGTGCCAGCATCATTTGTTGAAAAAATTCTTTCTCCACTAAATGGCCTTCACACCTTTGTCAAAAATCAGTTGTCCATATATATGTGGGTCTATTTCTGAATGCTCTATTCTGTTCCATAAGAATCTCTTTGTCTACATTTATGCCAATGCCACAGTTTTGATGACACTAACTGTATTCTTTTTTTTGTTTTGGTTATTCTAGGTCTGTTCTAGGCCTTTTGCATTTCCATATGAATCTTAAAATGAGCTTGTAAATTTCAGCTGTTAAGTCAAAAGCTTGTTGGGCTTTTGGTTGGGATTGACTTGAATCTAGTTGTCAATTTGGGGAAAACTGACATTTTATCAATATTAAGTCCTCTGGCCCATGGGCAATATGTATCTCTCCATTTATTCGGGTCTTCTTTAATTTCTCTCAGCAATGTTTTCAATTCAGAGTGTACAGGTCTTACACATCTTTTTCAGATTTATCCCTAAGTATTTCATATTTTTGATGTTGTTATAAATAGTTGTTATTTCAATCTCTGATTGTTCATTACTAGTATGTAGAAATAACAACTGATGGTTCTATATTGATCTTGTATCCTGCAACCTTGCTAAGCTCACTTATTAGTTCTAATAAATTGTAGATCGCTTTGGGTTTTCTACAAAACGTGATGTCTACAACTAAAAGTTTTACTTATTCCATTCCAATATGGATGCCTTTAATATCTTTTTCATTCTTTATTTCATTGGCTAGAACCTTAAGTACAACGTTGAATAGAAGCGGGAGAGCAGATGTCCTTGTCTTGTCCTGATTTTAGGGGTAGAATATTCAGTCTTTCACCGTTAAATATGATGTTAGCTATTGGTTTTTCATAGGTGCTCTTTATCAGTTGGCAGAATTTCCCTTCTATCCCTAGTTTGCTGACAGTTTTTATAAGGAATATAAATAGTGAATAATAGAATGTTAAAACATGTGAAAGATTGATTGGAAAATGGCCACAATACTTCTCGATCTGTATCTGTATCTTGTTGTTTGAAATTTGAGTTCACTGCTCCTCCCATCAAGAGGTGAGGTTTGTTTCCCCAACTCTTGAATCTGGGCTGATCCTGTGACTTGCGTTGGCCCATAAAATATGGCAAAAGTGATGTGCCAGTTCTCAGCTGTTTTTAAATATACTCAGGATTTGTTTTAATCAGGTATTGTAAGACACACAGACACAGAAATGATTGTCATGAAGGAAAAAGTTGATACTCACAGATTCTTAGAAACGGGTGGCGCAGCATGCCATGCAGAGCACACGGAAAGCATCAAGGTCGGTCAGGGGGCAGAAGGAGAAGAGGGAATATATTGGCCCAGAGCCTCCAGTGGGGTTTTCCTAGGAAGGAATGGGCAAGGCATGGTAGGTGTGCTGAGTGAGCTTAGGATTGGATGGTTTGAATAATCTTAGTGGGCTTTGGGACATAGGGGTGGTCCCTAGGTGTCTGGTACCTGGGTCTGGGGTAATTTAGGGCAGGGTATGATGAATATTGGCTTGGTATGTGAGACTTAGATAAAGAAGGTAGTTGGAGGTCTGGGCTCTGGATTGGTTGGCTTGTATATCAAAGATGTGCTCTCGGGGAGGCCTCTGCTATCTCTAGGAAATAGCTAGCCATGGGAGGGGCAGTCTCTCCAGGGTCAAGGCCCTCAATGCCAGAGCATCAAGAATACAGAAAATAAGAATATATAGTCAATACAATTGGCCCAGTAATGCTCTGGCATCATATCAAGGAGTCTTTGAGGTAAGGGTAGTGGAGACTTTTAGAGAGCAGGGCATAAGCTGCCCTAAACTTCATAGAAAACATTTTTATTATGAGAGTAGAAAGCAGACGTATAAGGAGTTCTTATAGGCCAGCCCACAACTGGGTTTTCCATTTACATGGCATTAGCCAAGAAAACATATCTGAAATTTTGATGGTCTCTAACAATATCTTGGTGGAATTGCAAAGTTCTTTAAAAATAAGAATTTAACAAAGAATGTGTTGGTGTATTTCTCAGGTCAAGGTGACAGGTCTAGCAGTTATGTCATAGGAGGGTATGAGCTGATAATTTGGTAAAGTATACATAAAGATTAACAGTATTTGTGTGTAATGAAGGGGAGGGACTGGTTATGGTGGTTATGGTCAGAGAGACAAGTTAGGAAGTCACGGTAGAAAGCTGAAGAACAGTACGAAAGGGCCGTGAGCAGTGGTTAGTCCTCTCCCAGGGAGGAAAGGTTAACTGATTCCAGGTAGATGCCTCCTAAGGAAAGCGATACTCTCCATTAACTTTTAGAATGGTACAGAGAGTGGTAACTTCTACCAGTTTTCCCTTTAGGTGTGGGAGTATAGAGATGTGCTTTTTGGCAAAGAGCAAGGAGTATACTAGAGCCATGGGCTAAGCAGACAGCAAGCTCAGAAACATAACAGAATGCCTAACACCAAAGGAAGAAAGGCAAAAATGTCCTGCGTCCAATTTGTGCCTTAGGAGAGGCAGTCTGTGAGGGTTTTGCTGGGGCAGAGATCTTAGTGTCTGGGGGGAAGTCATCTGAGGTAACAGAATCTCCTGCAGTGAGTTCCTGGGCCAGGGCGATGCCATCTGGGATGTGGGACTTGGGCTATCCTTTCTATGTGGGTACCCACTCAGGTAGATGTGGGTCTCGGCTGGTTGGTTGAAACAAAGGCTTACATGGAGGGTTTGAGCCTCCAGATTATAAACCAATGACATCCCGTGGATGTAGTACTAAGACCAACAGTTGGTAGAGTGGTGTGCAGCTGCTCTGGACAAAGTTTTGCTCTTGTTTTTGGTGGAAGTTTAGGTTTAAACAAGTCCCATATCACATGAGCAGCTGCCCGGCCTGTGGGAGAATCTATGGTTAATGGGACCCTAAAAAGTAGCACTAAGTCCTCCAGCCCTATGGCACAGGACAAAATTGAAAATTTGTAAAGATAGGTTAAGGGCTGGGGCAAGATGAAGACTCATGTAGGGGTCCACATGTTGGACTGGAATTTGAAAATTCCATTATGTCCAAACTTCCCATACCATTATGTCTCTCAACCGAGCAGGTTATCTGGGACCTGTCAGGGACATGAAAGTTCTATAAATGCCTTTCCCGAGGGCCCACGGGTGTGTATTTTGAAAAGTTCAATGTGTGTCTTGGTTGCCATGAGTAATGTCTTTAATTTCTGAGGGAGTAAGGAGAACTGTGGTAAGGCCACGGTGGTGGCCTTAGTATACGCAGAGACATATGGGATTTTGATTTATATTTTGGGTGTCTATGAGGCAAGATATTCCCAGAGTTGTTTTTTTCTTTACCATGAAGGGGAAAAGTTTTAGGCAATGGCCCAACAGTTTATAATAAATGTGAAGATGGAACCACTTGTTAGCCAGGACACCCAGCGCGAAGATGACTGCCCGAAGTTTGGCCAACTGTGTTGCTTCTTGGGTCCCATCCTTTGTCAGAGACATCTGAGCTGAGAGATGGAATACAGCAGCGTCCCTCTGAGCTCTGTCATGTGTGACAGTTAGCAGTGGCACTTCGCGTAATCTACAAACTCCCGTCACCGGTCACTCAGTTAATCCCAAGGGGCCTCCAGGTAGCCAAGGAGTCTGGGGCAGGGGTGAGCTCCTCCAGCACCCTGGCATCTGGGGAGGGGCTGAGGACAGGGGAAGCCACCTCCTCCTGCAGGTGGAATGTGCTGGTTCCATCCTGTCTTAGAGAGGCCTCAGTAGCCAGCCACACTTGTGGGGTGCTGTTTCCATGACCCAAAGCATAATGGGCAGCTGGGTGTGAGGGTCACAGGTCGAGGTCTCTGAGAGCCTCTCTTTTCCAGAGATCCTTGTCTGTAGCCAGGCATTTGTTGTTTTAGTGGTATATAGCAAGAGTCTGAGAGGGGCAGGTTCTTATATTAGAAACCTTTGGGCAACTAGTGGCCAGTATAAGTGCTCCAGAGACTCCAGAAGGCCCAAGAAGAGGTTGCCAAAGTCTCTTTAGTGAAGGAGTCTCTCAGGGCACCAATGGGAGTGCCTGTTGCTTTCAATTTGGAAGTAAAATTTGTAAATGAGGAGTATGTTGCCACCAGAACCCAAAAAGGACTAAAAGATGTTGGACTTATACATCCTTAATAAGTGTCAAATGAGTCGCCTTGAAGGAGAATGTCATCAGTATAATGTCACACCTGTACCCCTGGGGAAAAGGTGGATGCAGCAAAGAGTTTGTCTTCAAAGATTGTGTGTGATGGCAAAGCTGTGGAGGTCCCCTATGGGTAGTGAGGAGAAGGTGTACCATGTCCCCTCCGAGGGGAAGGCAAACTGCAGCTGAGAGGCTGTAGGGAGTACTAAGCAGAACATGTTAGCCAAATCTATAAAAGCAAACTATTTCCTGGCTGTTGACTGGATAGAGTCAGTGATTTTAATAATATTGGATATTGGGTACGGGGACCCTAACGGGTAGGATCCCAGCATTAAGGTCGTGGTAATCCACCATGAGATGCCCTTTATTTTGTCCAAATTTACAAACAAGCAAATTCATCTGTCAAGTGGAGAAGCAGTGGGGATAATCACTCTTTTATTAATTAAGTTTTATATAATAAGTTTTAATCCTCGAAGACCCTATATTAACTGACATTGGGCCATATTAATTATTTTAACTGGGGGAATCCATGGGGGTCCCGTTTTATCAAGCCAATTTGTAAATGCCAAATACTTACTTTTAATTTTAATTTATTACTCATTGTGTTAGAGTATCTATGCCCAATAGGGGCTATTGTAGGGCAAAGGGTGCTATGACCACGGGAAATTTAGGCAAGGCTACAGTTAAAGTGAAGCATATCTATTTCTCTCTATTTTATAGTTAGTTATTTTCCTAAGATTATAGGAGGATACAATGTCTAAAGTTAGTGGGAACACCAGTATAATAATTTGAGCCCCAGTATTTGTTAAGTCCATGAAGTTTTGTCAACTGGTGCATTTTAGCAAATGCTAAAGTTAATTTTGAGCCTAGGTTATAGAGGCACAAAAACCAAACAGTGCCCTTTTTATCTTTTTGTTATATAAATTCTTTCAGTATATAAATTTTGTATGTACTATATATTTGTTCTATGTATGTAATAGTATAGATATATATCATTTGGTATATAAATTTTAGATTTCCAGTTGGGTCAAATTGTGGGCCTTTGTTTAGTTTATCTTATTTAGTTAATTTTTTTTCTTTTCTCTTTTTCCCTAAAGCCATGGTTTTCAGTTTCTGCCCACAGCATAATCAGTCCTTTTCTTTTTTTTTTCTCTTAAACAAAATCTGGTTTCTATCTGTAGACAGGTAGCCATGTTTTCCCCTTTTTTTTTTCCTTCCTGTCTATCCCTGACACCCGGGGCAGTTTGGTTTTTTTTTTTTCTTTTCTTTTTTTCCTTTGGTTGTTTCTGTGGTGAATTCTGAGTGGTCCCGAGTGGCTGTGCCGTGAGCAGTGGACGCCCCCACCAGGGTGTCCCACCCATGTCCAAGGGGCCGGGGTCTACATCCAAGACAGCAGTAGGTGGCGTCAGCTCTAGTTTTCAATTTTTTCTTTTGAGTATGAAGCTCATTGTGTACCAATAAGCAGAAAGCCCACTAGGTGTTTTATGATTTTTATTAAGTGGTATATCTGCAGTTTTGAGTGGAACTGGAAACCTTCCTTTCCTCTTTTATATTAAGCATTGAGCCACTGGTCCCCAGGAATGGGACCTCTTATATCCCACTGGGTAGAATGGAGAACTAGTCATGACAGCAGCAAGCAGACAGCAGCAGAGAAGTTTGCAGCCTGAACAGCAATGCTTGCAGGTGCCAGGATGCCCTCACACTGACTCCACAAAGAGCCCGAGACACACGCACAAGGGTTCAGGCTGAGCACGCTCCCACCACTCCATGGAACAGGCGGAAATTTGACATAGCAAATCTCAGAGGGAACAGGGGAAGTGGTTTATCAAGTGCCCCTGGGAGCATATAATGTCCCAGATGCTAGACACTTTCATCTAAATGACTCAGATGGCTCCATTGCTTGTGGGTGCCACCCAGTCAGTGAATCAGACTCACCCCACAGCACTAGAAGGATCATCATTCCTGGCCCCCTTTGGAGGTACCTTTTCAAGAAACTAATGTAGACAATTACCTAGACACCCCAGGCCCTCCGTCCTGGACCTTTGGCACCCCACCAATGTGGAGAAATATGTTGAGTATCTCCAGGTGCTCAGTCCCAGACACTTGACCCACCAGCCTACACAGCAGCTCCAGGAGAACTCAGCTTTTCAAGTTGGGGAATCATGGAAACACTCAAAAAAAAAAAAAACCACACAACACAGCAGCCATCAAGCCAAAAACACTCCAACAACCAGCTGTGCCTTTGTGGGCAGTGGCTACTGTGTATTGGATCCAGTTAGTAAGCCAAGAGCAGTTTAAGAACGTATCATCTCCATCGAGTGTCAAACCACCCTGCTCACTGTAACAATCGTGTTAAGATGAACCCAAGATTTGTTTTAATCAGGTATGGTAAGACACACAGACACAGAAGTGACCGTCATGGAGGAAGTTGATACTCACAGTTCTCTAGAAACAGGAGGGCCATGCAGGGCCATGCAGAGAAGCACCAGGGTACATTAGGAGACAGGAGGAGAAGAGGAAGAGAATGGCCCAGAGCCTTTATTAGGGTTTTCACAGGAAGCAATGGGTGAGACAGGGTAGGTGTGCTGAGTAAGCTTAGAATTGGATAGTTTGAATAATTTCTGCAGGCTCTAGGCCATAGGGTGGTCCCTAGGTGTCTGGTACCTGGCCCTGGGGTGATTTAGAGCGTGAGGAGTACTGACTTGGTGAATGAGAGTTTGCTAGAGGAGATGGTTTGGGGTGTGGACTCTGGATTGGTTGGTTTATACATCAATGATGTGCTCTCAGCAAAGTCCTTTGCTATCCATAGGAACTAGCTAGCCCTAGGAGGGGCAGGCTTTCCAGGATCAAGGTCCCAAATGCCAGAGTATCAAGAATAGAGAAAATAAGAATATACAGTCAAAATCCCTGCCTCTGCCTCAAAACACCTATGTCCTTTCACCCTTTCTATTGGACCTTTATCTTCATCATGAAGATGAGTGTGGGCTGGCCTGCAGACAGATGAAGCCACATGAAACAGAAATGATTCAACTCCGCTGAGGCCATGCTAAGCATGCCACCTCCCCTCGCCATCCAGCCAATCCACAGGCTGACTACAGGTGCATGAACACACCTAGTCGAGATCGACCAAACCACCCCAGGTGAGCAGAAGCACCCAGTCTCATGCAGACTCCTGAGATAAATAAATGCTTGTTATTTTAAGCCAATAAGTTTGTGGTGGTTTGTTATGCAGCACTAGCTAACTGATACGCAGTATCTCTCTTGCCACAAAGCTGTTGGACTCAATTGCCTTGCAACATTTCATTGAGTATCTTGGGTCTTCCCAATTTTCTTTTTACCACCACTTTGTTCCTAAAATTCCACAGGTGCCTTTCCCATGCCTAGAGAAACCACAGTTGTGTTGTCAGAACCCATTCCCTCCTTGTGGTGCATCCTTTCTTCAAACGCTCAACAAATGTTTAAAGTGTGTCTGTTATCTGTGCCAGGCCCAGAGGAAAAGACCATGAATAAAGTAGACATAGGACCGGCCACCAAAGAACTTACAGGAGATATGAGAATTAAATATATAATTGTAGTGGAATTAAATGTCCCAGAATTTGTACCATTCAACCCCTGAAGTACTCCAACATGCAATTAAGTTGCAGCCTCAGTGCTCAGCCAGAATGCTCAGAGCCCGCTTTGAGAAAAAGCAGGTGCTCACAGTGAGGGTCTCCCACTCAGAGATGAACAGCGAGGCTTGCCCTGCAAGGCGGGGACACCAGTTCCGAGTCACAGGAGTCACCGCAGGGCTGTGCCAGGCCCAGGCCTCTCTGGCTTGTGCTGACGCACAGTGGCAGGGCCTGCCTTTCCACAGGCAAGGCTGAGAAGAGATCATGGGTCTTCACGCCTCCCACCCACAAGATGCATCCTGCCTGAGCCAAATCCAGGAGGGAGAGAGGCCAGCAGCAGATGTTTTCTGATGCCTGTGGTTTTCAGGGGGAAAAAATGCTGTCCAACAGAGCCTATTGCCCTGGACCTTTAAGTCCTTCAGCTTCTGTCCCCGAGAGAAGGCTGGCGTGCCCAACACACCTCCTCCGTGCCACATCTGGACTCTCTCCTGTGCCATTCCCAGCGGCTCTGCCCTGATCCTTCCCACTCTTGCCCGCCCCCAGCCTTTGACTCTCTCCACTGCCCTGGGGTCATTTTCCCCACTCGGATGTGAAGTCTTGGGTTTGGGAGACCATGGCAGGGTCGTCGCTATTCCTTATGGTACATGGCACAGGTTGGGTCCTCAATGAATGTGAGTGGACTCTGGGACTTGGGACTGCCCCTAACTGCTAGGCTGGACCACAGGAAGGTGGTCCACTGCCCCACATTCCACCTGGCCCAGTTCAACCTCTCCCCAAGCGCCAAGTCCAGCAGGACGGGCCAGGAACCCAGCGCAGCATAGGAGGGACCAGTGCTTCCTGAGCTCCCACTGTGTGTGGAGAACTTTATTAGCTCATCTGATCTTCACAGCAAGCCTGTGCGGTGGCAAAACTCATCCCCATTTTGTTGGTGAGGAAGCTGGACTTGGAGCAGCAATGGCCCGGGGCTCACGGCCAGCACGTTCCTGAGCCATATTCGAGTCCAGGTGTGCCCGGCTCTGCAGCCCCGTGATGGGCTTTACACCTCGCGCCTCCCGTGTGGCCATGGAGAGACCTCTGCCCCACGCGGCTGTGATGAAGATACTCCAGAGCCCCGGGGGAGTGGGGGCAGAAGGCTTGAGAGACGGAGCACCAGGAGACAAGGCAGTGTGGGGCCGAGGGAGGAAGCCTCCACCCAGGTCGGCCAGCCTGGGGCTGCCTCAACTCTCCCGCCCACAGGCTGGGTGACCTTGGGCAGGTCCCTTAACTCCTCTGAGCCTCAGTTTCCTCATCTGTAACCTGGGCCCAAAACACCTGTCTGCCCTGGGTTCGGTGAGGGTTGGTGAGTGTAATGCTTGTGACAGCGCCCAGCACAGAGCTAGGCTCAGTGCAGAAGGGCTGGAGCTGAACCTTGTGCCCCATGATGTGGGAAGGCCTGGGGGCTGGGACCCGGGGTCCTGAGCCCGACTCGGACCCCCCTACCCTCCTCCTGCTTCCCAGGCTGAACCCAGCTTCCCTCCCCTTGGACCCAGCAGCGAAGCACCACGTCACACGGGGCTCCACCCTTGGTCATGCGCCTTTCACGGACATTCAAAGGTGCCGCAGTTAATCAGGGCGCCCTCACAGGGTTGGCCATGACCATGGCTCCAGCAACAGCTCCTTTTCTGTCTCCCTCCTTCTCCATCCCTTTCTCCCTCCCTCCCTCCGTGACTCCCCATCCCTTGCACAACAGTTGAGCACGTTTGCAGAGAGCTCCTGGTGGTGGGTGGGGCCCTCTGAGGACTATTGCGCATTCCCTATAATGACGTTCATTAGTCCGTCTGACATCAATATGTCCTCAGGTTAATATGTTTCACTTAATGAGGCATTTATTTTCAGTTAGAAAACTCCTGCAGAAGCATGTTTGCTCCTGATGAGCTGAACAGATTAATACCAGGCCTGAAAATCTGACCAAGAAAATGAATCTAACCAGCTTCTCTTTCTTCTTTAGTTATGGGCTGTGCTTAAATTAATCTGCGTAAAACTGCCCATTTCTTAGAGGAAGAAACAAGATCCTCACTTGGTTCTGTGACGTGTTCTCCATGTGCCTGTTTCCCTCCCCCCAGCCCAGCCCCAGCTCCAAGGATATGAAAAGACCAAAAACCAGCACACGATGGGGGGAGAAAAGTGCCTGAAACAGAGCACAGGAGAGGCGAGAGCATGGAGGGGAAGCTCGTGCAGGGTGGCAGCGACAGGGCGGGGAGTCCAGCTGGCCCGAATCTGCCATTGCCAGCTTGGCAGGGGGTCACTATTGTAGCCCCCGTGCCAGCGGGCACTCCACAGGTATTTGTTGAAATGAGTGCAATAGATGCTCCACAACGGTGACTCTTACTGCTACTCAGGGAATCACATGATCTCAAGAGGGAGAAGATGCCTGATGTCCCGGCCACATCTGGTGGGTGAGCCAGTGTTCAGTGACGCCTGGCCCAAAGGCCAAGGATGACCCAAAGGCCAATTTTCGCCAATGACTTGACCAGTGGACCCTCCCACATCACTCCCTGTGGGCACTTAGAGGGACTGCCAGCCAGAAGCAACGCCAGCCAGCTTGCACCTTCCTTTCCCCCGGGAACGGGCTGCCAGGCCACACCAATTCAGTGCCTTCCCCTGACCAAGTCAGACAGCAGAAGACTCTGCACCCTTTTTGCACCCTGCTTGCTCAACGGCCAAAATTCACTCCAGACAAGTCCAGCCCTGTTTCCGTGGCATTCAGAGTAAAGGGTCGGGGAGCTTGCTGGGGAATTAGGGAGGGTTTTACAGGCAGCCACAGTTGATTTCAAACCCCACTTCTGCTATGGGGATAGCAAACAACAGCAATGATGCTGCTGGTAACTGAGTATCACTGTGCGGGCTGCGTTGCATCCATTATTCCACTGACTCTTCGCAACAGCTCTGCAGAGTAATCCCCGATGTCAGCTCCATTCTAAAGATGAGGACATAGAGGCTAAAAGACACGTGGCTTGTTGACATGGACTGTGAGCTCTATGCCAGGCTCCTGTTTGCACCAGAGCCAGTGTTCCTCACCAATGTGCTCAGCATCCGCCAAAGGCCTCTGTGCCAACCCTAGCTTCAGCCTCATCCCGCTCACCTCCCCAGACCTCTGCTGCTGCAGCTGCTGGAGTCCCAGGCACAGCACCTCTCGGAACCATAAGCCAACCTTCCTAAACATCTGTATCACTCAAAGATTTGGTGGGAGGGTTTTTTCAATGCAAGCAAATACAAATATGTAAGGAATGGAATAAAAATGAACATGACTTTTTTCTAAGATAAGTGATCAATCCTCAAAATGTTCTGTGCTGTGGTGGCTTATTCCTGCCTATGCCCTCAAACTCCCGGAGAGCATTCACTACCCCCTGCCCTGAGAGAGCATGGGGGAAATGTTGCAGGAGCATTGCCCCTAACCTAACCAGCACTCTAAAGATCATCCAAGCCTTCACTGACCCTAACCCCTAGAGGTCAACTTGATCACAGGAGGTGTGATCCATGAGGACATCTGGGGAGGACAGCCCAGGTGGTGGGAGCCACAAGTGCAGGGACATGGAGGTGGGATGAGCCTGGAGTGCTCAAGGGCCAACAGGGAGGCCTAAGTGGCAGGGGCAGAGCGAGGGGGAGCTGGGGAGGTGAGGTCAGAGGAGTCATGGGGGTCTTGGAGATCAGTAAAGAACTCGGGCTTTAATCTGGGGAAGATGGGAGCCACGGAGGGTGTGAGCACAGGAAGACAGTGGTGGCACCGGCATTTTTAAAGGCTCTCTCCTGCTGCTTAGTGGACAGGGGCAAGAGTGGCATCAGGGAGCTGGTTGGGCGGCTCCCGAAATAATCCAGGCAGATGGTGGCTACGATCAGGGCAGCAGCTTAAACAAATATGTATTTTCCGGGGTTGTAGTAAGGGTTATAGATAATGAATAAAAATTAAACAAACAAAAATTGCACAGTGCATGGCACATGATAGTCCCCAAGGAGATGATGGTAACTATTGTTATTATCAGTTCATTGAAAGAATTGATAAATCTGAAATCAAATCTTGCAGCTGCCTGGCCTCATTTCTCTGAGTCCACTAGCTCCACCTAGACTCTTGGAGGGAATTGGAAAGAAAAACAAAACAAACAGGCTGCAAAGAGAAATCACCAATGACATAGTACAGGGGGGAGTCCCTAGGCAAGGTCTTCAAAGCAGTGGAGAAAGGCTTAATTAAGTGATAAACACTCACATTTCACAGATTCACCATGTGCCTAAGTGACACATATCTGACATATTTTTAAGAGAAAGGTAAAGTTTAAAAATTATTTCCTCTTTTTTGGTTCAAAAATTAAACAGAAAGTTGGGAGAGGTGCGCACGCGCACACACACATACACACACACACTTGAATTTTCCCAAATCAAATCCTTTCTTCTGAAAGCAACCTTTTCAATGGGATTTTTAAACCAGATGCAATTACCTCAATAGCATACGGTGTTGACACAGGCACTAGATCAAACGGGCTTTATTTGGAGTGAAACCAGTTTGGATCAGAAAATGTGGCTTTGGGTGGGGTCTAAAAAGAAGATACAGCCACAGGGAAAATTAGCCTCCAGCTTTTCAAAGATGGAGTTCATGCTTGTTGGGTTTTGCTCTTATTGAGGGTATCAGTCAGAAAATTCCCAAACAAGGTGAAACATCTCCCTGGAGCATGGAGAGTAGGAGCCACGTGGAAGCAAGGACAGTCATTGTTCTGGGGCTGGAACTCCAGGGTGGAGCAGCAGCTGATCTTCAGGTAGCTGGGTGACCTTGAGCCCCTTGCTCTCCCTCTCTGTACCTCAGTTTCTCCAGTGTGGAAAATAAGGGGCCAGCTGGTCTCTGATGGTTTTTCTGAATCTAAAATTACAATAAGTGAACCTGGAACCAAGATGAAAGAAGGCAAATGAGCAGGGAGTGGGAAGGAGGAGGGAAGGATAATTCTGAAGGAAAATGCAAAGAACAAACATGAACAAACACAAGAGGAAATGCCACCCTCCATGAGAACGCCGTGATAGCCTTGGGTGACAGGTCAGAGTCTGACAGCTTCACCTGTACCGTCTCAACCTTCCCCATAGTCCCAGGAAGTGGGTATGACTATCCCCATGGCACGAATGTGGCAGCTGAGACTCAGAGAGGTGGCAGGACCTGCCCAAGGTCACGCTGTGAGTCAGAGAAATAAAATAGCAGGAAAAGTAGATTCGGCTGGCTACAGCCCCCAGGGAGGGTCCAGAAGGGAGGCCCCCACCAGATCCACCCGCGCCAACTCCAGAGCTCTTTCCCCCGCTCTCTGGATTTCTCCCAGCCTGCTTGACATTGCCTGGGTGCACTGTCACAGCCTCGATGTGTTCTAATCACCAAGATTGGTGCTAGCACTTTCCAGTCACACAGCTGGATGTGGAGCAATTGGAATCTGAGTTCAGGTTCACTTGACTGTCAAGTTCAGGTACTCTCTGTCCCTTGCCTTTGTCCCTCCCAGTAAATCAGATGCCAAGTTCTATGTGTTCTCTCTGCGTGAAGTGTTCTCTGTCCCTCTCTTCCTCTCAGATCAACTGTCTGTCTTTGATGCACAGGAAGAAAAGCCCAGGCCCTGTCTCCAGCACTAGTCTGTGAGCCCCAGAGGGCAGGACCCACACCTGGTTCATCAAAGACCCCCTCCATGAGAATGGGTCAGCAGTGCACCTGACCTGCAGACCCTAGATGCATGGGAGGCCCTTCCCCCAAGGAAGGCCCCGGAGGGGATAGGCAGGCAGGCAATACCAGGCCCAGCTGGTGTCACCCAGAGTATCTCCAGGACCAGGCCTGGAAGGAGGCAACAGCAGGACCCAGGGCAGAGAGTCCTGCACCAAACCCCAGGGAAGGACAAAACTCCGAGGGAGAACTGAACTGCCAGGAGACCCAAGGCAGCCCAAGGTCCAGGTAAGGTCAAGGGGAGGGCAAATAGCTCAAGGGCAAATCTGTGGACAGGGTGGCCCCCTACATTGCCGGTGGGCATGTAAATTGGAAGAACAACTTTGCAAAACTGTTTAGCAGCACGTGTTGATACTGAACCTGCGTAGAATTCATGACTCAGAAATTCCACTCCTAAATGTCTGCCCGGTAGAAATTCAGCCATATGTTCACCAAAAAGCATGTGCAAGAATTTCACAGCAGCCCTTTTCATAACAGCCCCAAACTGGAAAGTAGTCAAATTTCATCTAGAGTTAGATGGGTAAATAAATAGTTGCATATTCATACAATATACAAACACCACACATCAATAAGAATCAACAGGGTACAGCTTAACACACCCATCTGCGCAAATGACACAAACATAATGTTGAACAAAGTAGAAACGAGACAGTGTGAGTGCATTTGTATAAAGTTCCGGAGCAGGCGCAGGTGATATGTAGTGTTAGAAGTCAGGACGCTGATTACCTGTCCTGACTTGGAGGGACAGTGACAGGCGTGGGCACCAGGGAGTTTCGGGAATACTGGTAACATACCCATTCTTGATCTGGGTGCTGGTCAGTTTCAGAAAGTTCTTCTAACCATGCACTTAGGATTTGTGTACTTTCTTCTGTATAAGTCTCATCATACTTTATGCTATACTAAAAAGTTCACTTTAAAAAAGTTAATCCCTAGGACCCTTTGTATTAAAATGCCCAGAATATGCCAAAGGGCAGGGCTGCAATCACACCAGACAGACACACCCAACACTTTGTGTATGAACGAGTCATTCTTTGTTGAATGATGAAGGGATGAACAGACTGACAACTGGGTAAACTGTTGAATAAATGAGTGAACCAGGAATTAATGAACCAATGAATGGATGAATGAATGAAGTCATGAATGAAAGCACAATCAATGGAGAATAAACCAACGTGTGGAGCAAGGAATAAATTAACACACGATGACTGTGTGAATAAATGAACGAAAGAAGCAGTGAATGAATGAACAAAACTGGTAAAAGAAGCAAATGAATGGATATAAAAACATAAAAAACAGTAAGCAAATGAATAATCGTGCAAATCCATAAACGGGTAAATGGTTCAATGTGTTCTTGCTGATCATAAGGAGGAAGTAATTTACAGAGCAGAAAACTCCCAACCCGGAGGAAAGAGTCTCCACCCAGACATCTGGGGCCCAGGTCCTGGCAAAGCAGCATGTTCCTCTCAGAGAAGGTTCCTAATGTGACTTCAATTTAGATGTACTAAGAATATGATTGAACAAATATCACAAATGCCACTGAGTATGCTGCTCGCTCCCCAGGATTAACTCTGGGTTCTTTGGAAAGAGCTAAATAGAATTGACTACATTGTTTTCCCAATTATGTTGCAGATAATTACCTATTATGTAGCAAAACCCCAGGATGATTTTAATAATCACTATTTAAACAACACATTTTCACCATCTCCCTACAAATTAACCTGTAGGAGGTGTAATTAATGTTGGCGTGGGAAGAAGGCTTGCTGTGTGGCCTGGGAATGAGGGTGAGTTGCAGCTGCTGCTGTGACCACCCTGTGAGCCCCCGAGCCCGGGGATGCTGTGGACAGAGCTTGGGTACAGGGGCTCAAAACACCTGGGTCCGGGACATCAGACAAGTCACTCCCATCTCAGCCTCAGTCACCTCCCTGTTAAACTAGGATGATTTCCCAAATTCCCAAACTCCCTGGGATATTAGGAGATCTCACTGCAGGCCTGGAACAAGGTCACATCAGTCACACACACCCCCCAACCACATCCCCACAGCGAGGGCACATCCCGCATCATGGGGGAACAGTGGGGTCTTCTTGTAATGTGTGCCCCCCAGACTGAAGGTGGGGGCCGAGTCTCACTCTTCAGTGCATTCTCGGCCCCCAGCACAGGGCCTGGCATGTAGCTCAGTGAACACTGGTTGAAAGAATAAATTAACCTTATCATCTATTATGTGTTGCATGAACTGCCTTTATAAACAGAAGGTGGTGCGGTGGACAAATGACCACTCACCACACGCTCTTTTGTCGGCTAGTGGTGATCCAGCTCCCACCTCCCTCCTGCCTGTCAGTCCTTCCAGTTTATTCCATCGGTGTCTGCCTGACTCAGCCCCTCTCCTACGTCCTGTTTGATGCCTCCACCATCTGTGAGCCTAAAGAGTGCAGAAAATCTGTTTGGATTGTGTGTAAAGTAAGTATCAACAGGCTCTGAATGAGGGGCCAAGGGCTCTGCTCTGAGTAAAAGTCCATGAGGAAACAAGGTGTTTCTGGTTCTCCACACTGACCCTGACATGGGGCCAGCATTGACAAGAGATCAGCATGTGGACTGACCTCAAAGTCCAACCCCTGCCCCACAGGGACGACAGGGACCCAGTCCCACAGGGAGGGCCAGGAGAATCCAAGTCCCTTGGCCACAGACTTGATGTACTGCTGCTGTCCACCGTGTGTGCGCCTGTGGTGTGGGGATTTCTGCCTGCTTCCAGAGACAGGGAGAGCTAGACAAGGGCAGTCCCAGGGAGAGGCAGGGCTCCTCCTCTCCAGGGTGCTGTAGTCTTCAAATCGTCCTTGATCGTCATAAGTTGCTCACAGAGGAAGAAGTTCTAGCAAGAAAAGAGAAACAGACAGAGGTGGCTCCTGTGACACAAGATCGGGTTCTTCTACACGATTAAACGTGGATGTTGGATGTGCCATTTCCACCCTGGTAAAGTAGATTCTTCAATTAAGTGATTGGACGTTTCTGGCTACTTTAATGGTATCAGAATCTGGGTTTCTCAGATGTCTGTCCTCAGAAGGGTCCCCTTCTCACCCTATTCTCAATGTCATGGGGTCCCTTTCAGGGACAAAGTCCAGAGAGAGATACTGAGTTGATTAAAGAAGAGCCAACTGGTCCCACAGAAGGGAGGAATGAAGGTGCCATGATTATATTATTTATTATCTGAACTAATTAATAAATGTCATGATTAATATTGATTGAGAGATTTCTGTGTTCCAGGCACTGCTCTGTGTATTAACTTATTTAATCTTCATGATAATCCCATGAGGTAAGTACTATTTTTATCCCCATTTTACAGATGAGAAAACTGAGGCACAGAGGAGTTGAGTTGATTAAAGGAAAGGGAGGCGGGCAGGGTGAGTGTGGACTTGGGAGTCGGACAGCTCAGAGTTCACAGCTCTCTCCCATTTAGTCTCTAACTAGCTGTGAGGCCTTGAACAAGTGGTTGCATGTCTGTAAGCCTCAGCTTCCTCCTCTGTAAAATGGGGAATGTGATATGACTCCTGAAAGGGCGCAGGGTGTCGCAGGGGCTGGAGAGATGAGAAGCCGTCTTCTTCCCTGAGCTCACATCGGTGCCAGTGCCCTCCCAGTTGGCTCTGGGCATTTTCAGGCCTGGGCACACCCAGAGAAGGATGCTGGTTCCTTAGCAAGAGATAAACTAGCTGATCCACCTTCTGGGGGCTGCCCCTGGTCTTTGGACCACAGGGATCTATAATCCCAGTGTCATTTCCAAAGCCCAAGCCCCATCTCAACAGGGAGTGGCAGACACTCAACAACTGCTCTGAAAAATCTTTTTAGCAGAAAAGCTGAGTTCCATAGTCAAGCCCTAAGGAGTGAAATGGCAGGATCATATGGTAGATGCATGTTAACTTTTTTAAAAAACACCAGATTGTTTTCCATAGTTGTTGCATTTTATATTCCAACCAGCAATGTATGAGGAGTCAGTTCTCACCAATACTTGTTATTTTCAGTCTTTTCAATTTTAGCCAGTCTACTGGGTGCATTATGACATCTCATTGTAGCTTTAATTTTCATTTTCTTGATGACTAACAATGTTGAGCATCTCCTCTTGTACTTACTGGCCATTCATATATCTTCTTCTTTGATTACTTTTTAATGAAAAACACATTTGCATCTAAACTGAAATTATATTGTCAACAGTTAATTATCACTTGTCAAACAAGTGTGTGCCCAGATTGTGGGTTTAATTTTCACATGGGTTTGCAAATGCCTCGTTCCTCTTATTTGACAAGGCCTCTCTGAGCAAGAGACATTCATTGTTGGAAATGGTGCTTTTTAAAAAGGAGTTTTAAAAATAAATAGGTCTCCCTGGTGTCTGAGCCAGGGCTCTTTGCAAGTAACAGAAAACCATTCAGTCCAGCTTAAGCAAAGAGAAATTGCGTGTGGAGGAGCATTTTACCAGGCTGGAGAGGATGGGGGATGGTGAGGGCAAGTGACTCATGGAACTTACAGAAGACCCAGCCTCACCATAGCCTGGAACCAGGGCCTGGAATGCCCACTGGGACCCCAGACAGTCACTCACCCACACGCCCTGGCCTGGGCCCGTCTCAGCGTCTCTCTGTGTGCCTGTTTCATTCTCTCTGCACCTTGTTTTCCCTGCTTCTCTGCTTTCACCGGAATGACTGTCCCTATTCCCTTGAAATCATACATTCTTAGGTCAAGGGGAGCAGAGACTGACTTGACAGGTGGCCATTTCCCTGTTTGGCCCCTGACTTGCCAGTGCCCTGGCAAATCCTTAGCCTCACGGATCTGTACCTGCCACCATGGCCAGGTCCTACCTCGCAGGGTTGTACACCATGTGTTGCATGTTGTCTCTGGGCAAGGAGCCAGAGACGGCGGTGTCTGTGCCTGTCAGCTCAGGGCGGTCAGGGGAAGGGCAGCGGCGGTGGCTCAGGGCAGGGGACTCCTGCAGACTGACAGTAGAATGCATTCCTGACTCCTGACTCCTGGGAGGTGAGCGAGGTGGCGCCAGCCAGTCAGGTCAAGTCCACTCCACGTGGTGGGGAGGTGCTGACTCCCTTCTCTCCCCTCTGCCTTATGGGCTCACTATCCCCTGCAGACCAGGCTTCTGAAGCTACCTCTGCCTCCAACCTTGGCCAAGTAGACAAGTGCTGCGTGTAACATTTGCATGTGTGTTCCTGTGTGCATGGAGTATTTGTATGGGTTGTGTCTGTGGGTGTATGGGGGATGTTTGTGTGTATGTGTGTATATATCTGTGTGTGTCTGTGTGTACCTTTGTGTCTGTGTATCTGTGTGTGTGTGTGCACTGCACGTATCTGCACACTTGTACGTACACACGGAGGTTCTGGGTGGAGCCACAGGGGTTCACTGAAGCCCAGGACCCAGCAGAGCCCCGAATCCAGGCCCCAAGCCCCAGTCCAGGGCGCTCTCTGCTGCCCACGCTGTCCCCATTACCATGACCGAGGAGGGTGCTCCACCCCTCCCTGCCCCCGCCCAGACCACCTTCTCTCCAGCCCTGGCTGTACTTGACACAAAGGCCGCTCTAATTTCTAATCACTTCCAGCAATTTGCAAAATGATTTCTTTGGTTCCTGCAAAATGGGCTCCAAAGTCAGCTCTGCTGTGTTTCTCCCGGAGGATCTTTATTAAAATGATGTGGCTGAAAGTGTTGCCTTGTGGTTAAGCAGAAAGAAGGCAAAAAATAATAAAGTATCAGGAGGGGGAGGGAAAATGGAGACAAGAAAGGTGGTGTGTCAGCCGGAGAGTGACCGCAGGGGGTGCGGTGAGAGAGTCCTTTAAGCAAATTTCTTCACTCAGGGTTAGTTCCGCTTATTTGCTAACAGACCAGCCTCACCTTCTCCTGGGATAGGAATGTTTTTCTTTCCTTTTCTCCCTCCAGCTCCAGGGCCCTCAGCCCCACAGCCCCTGCCCGGGGACATGGGGCTGCCACCAGTAGAAAGCTCAGAGGCTGTTTAGTGTAAAACCAGACGTGCTCAGAAGGACTCTCCATTCAGGCTGTGAGCGGAGATGCAGGTCTTGGCCATCAGGGCACAAGGCCAGATTTGCCCAAAGCCCCCAGACACTGGCCGTTCCCGTAGTCCCTCTCGGGACAGGGGACAGGTGTCTTTCCTTGCTTTTTCTCTTGCTTTCAGCCTGGCGCCTTCACACAGATTACTTTCACGGCTTTCATCCTGATTTGATGGGCACCCAGAATTTGGTGCAACCATTTGCTCTGCCCCTGGGAGGTGCCTGGTTCCCTCACGTGTCCCTAAGATGCCACTGGGTGCAGCCACGTGGGGAAGGAGAGCCCTGGGCAGGACAGGGAGGTGCCACTGGCCCTGCCTATCCCCCTGCCACGTGATGCAGCCCGCTGCCTCCCACCTGCATGGGGGTAGTCCTCGTGACTGGTAACCCGGACAACACCTGCATTCTACCAAGTCCCTCGCAGAACCTGTTTCCTGAAGAGTGACTAGGACAGAGGGAATCACAGCCCCCATCCCACAGGCGATTGGCGCAGGAATTGTCACAGCCAGTGCATGGGCAGTGACATGCCTGAGCCCGGAGCCCAGGCACTCAGAGCAGCTTGGCCAGCAGAGCCTCTGTGGAGACTTCCTGGTGGCTCCAGTGACTGCGCCAGGTAAGGAGGGCAAGTGACCTGATCACTCGCGACCACCTACTAACCAGGAGAGTTATTTACTCCATACCTATTAGGCACTGATAGTTCTTATAACATCATACTGTTTTCACCTAACATCTCCTTATAGGAGGCTATTCTAACAGAATAGAAATTTAGAGGAAGATTAAAGAATGGAAATATTTATTGCAGTGTTATTTATGATAGTAAAAAATGAAGCCATCCAAATTATATAAGTAGGAGATTAATTAAATAAATTATAAAACACTGATCACATGGACAACTTCCAAGAATAGATTTAGCTTATTAAGTATGAAATGTCCGATTTCCTTAAGTACTAAGTTTGACAGTTGATATCTCTGACGTTTCACTTTGAAACTTCTTGTTTTCTTTTAATAGTGACAGTACATCCTCATTCTTTCAAACGCATGGTTTGGCTTGTGATTATCTTTCAAAATTTTTTACAGCATTTTTGTGAAACCATGGATAAGTCAAAAATTTGAGTTATTTTCAAATATGAGTTCCATCATGGAACCAATGCAGTGCAGACAGCTCAAAATTTCAAGGAAGTGTTTGGGAAGGATGTGGCTAATGAACACACAGTACGTCGATGGTTTGAGAAGTTCTGTTCTGGTGATTTTAATCTTGAAAATGAGCCACGTGGGTGACCTGAGATCAAGGTGGATAATGATGAGCTAAACACTGTAGTGGAAGCAAATCCATCTCAACCTACGCGTGAATTAGCAGCAAGGGTTGACGTTACTATTCCAACAATATTGGGCCATTTGAAACAAATCGGCAAGGTAAAGAAGCTGGATAGATGGGTACCACATGAATTAAATGAGTGTCAGAAGAGAAAATTACTCGAAGCTTCCCTTTCTTTTCTGTCAAAACATAAAGGAAAACCATTTCTACACCATATTGTTATGTGTGATGAAAAATGGATTCTTTTTGACAATTGTAAGAGTTAAGCACAATTGTTGGATAAAGATGAAGTGTCAAAACACAGTCCAAAATCAAATATGCATCCAAAAAAGCTAATGGTGCCTGTCTGGTGGTCCAGCACTGGTATTAGCCACTACAGCTTCATGAAACCTGGTCAATCAATTACAGCAGATGTCTACTGCAACCAAGTGGACAAACGATGAGGATGCTTGTGATCAAGCAGCTGAGATTGGTCAATAGAGACAGGCCAATGTTCTTGCAAGACAACACTTAACCACATGTTGCACAAATAATGCTGCTCAAACTACAGCAGCTGGACTTGGAAACTCTCTGTCATCCACCATCTTCACCAGACCTTGCACCAACTGGCTACCACTTCTTCCCGGCTTTGGACCACTTCTTGCAAGGACAAATATTCAATTCTCAACAAGTTGTGGGAAACTCCTGTCATGATTTCATTGCCTCTCACTCTCCAGGCTTCTTCGCTGCTGGCACAAACAAGCTACCGTTAAGATGGCAAAACTGTGTTGACAGTTTAGGCACATACTTTGATTAATTGTACTGCTTCTTGTTTGAGATATAATAAACTACAGTTTTGATTCGAAATCAAACATTTCATATTTAATGACCTAATATAATGAGATGGGGAGCTGGTCAGACTGCAGTGACAGGTCAGAAAGCCCCAAACCTGCAACTGCACATGTAGAGGACACAGCTGGATCCACCAAAATCCACTTCTCCTCCCAGGCCCACAGGAGAACGGTGCCCCATGGCCTTCATGTCAGGGTGGCCGTGAGACTTGCGTTGCCAGTGGAGTGAATAGAGGTGGTGCGTGTCCCCTCCAGGTGGGAGCACTTAGAGTCAGAGCTCCATCCCCCACCCGCCCTTCCCTGTCACGGTGACCATAGGAGTGCGTGTTGAGATGTTGACATCCCCGATGGTGGAGCCTCCATCGGTGAGAGTCCCTGGGTGTCTGTGAAGAGACACACCCGCCTTGTTGGCCACAGGGGACAGGTAGCAAGAGTGAGAAGTAACCTTTGTTGTTTGGGGGGTTGCTTGTTGTTGCATCATATCCTCACCTATCCTGACAGTCACACCAGTGTGAAAGCAATTATGAAAATGTATACTTGTATATGAATAAAAAATGGAATAAAGAAAGGTATTAGTAGGTAAAAACTACTATCTTTGGGAGGCAAGCGATCAGATGATTTCTATGCTCTTTTATACAAATGTCTGCACTTGCCAAATGCTTCGCCGTAAGGATGCGTTGCTGTGTTAGGGGGGAAAGATCAGTGTTGTGAACGAGAACACCTAGGCCCCGGCCAAGGCTATCCTCATCCCAGGCTGCGTTTTTCTCTCCCTCATCTCAGACTCCTGGACACTTAGCATCTGTCCTGCCCAATTAGCCCTTTGTTATAGATCATTTTATACTATAATTGTCCACCCTGCGTAATTTAACATGGTCATGTACTGTCTTGTTGCCAAACGTTTAATTTAGTGTCTCTTGGCCTCAGTTTCTTCATCTCAAAGTGTGGTGGCGGCAGAAAGGGAGATCTTTAGAGGCCCCTCAACCCCAACACTCCTTCTGGGCCTGGAATAATCAAAGCTAGCACTGGCTTGGCACTTGCCATGTGCCAGGCTCTGTGCTAAGCACTTTTCATGCATAAGTTCACTTAATTATTTCATCAACCCTATGAAGGAGGCATTGTTGTTATCCACCCCTCCCTTCTATTTTCCAGATGAAGATACTGAAGTTCAGAGAGGTTTAGAAACTTGTCCAATGTCACCCAGCTCAGAAGTGGTGGAGCCAGACTTTGAGCCAGGCAGTCTGCTCCCAGGTCCTGCTCTTCCAGCTATGGTGAGCATCAGGCCTTTTCTCTGCCTAGACCCTATGCCAGGGGCTTGATGCACAAAGGCAGGAGGATGTTTGCCTGCAAGCAGAGTAATAGTAATGATAGTAACAGTGCCAGTCAGTGTGCATCAGGGCTCACGGTGGGCCAGGCATTTAACTCATGTCAGGTCCTGGAGTCCCCACAGTATCCTACACAGACACTGTCACAGTCTCCATGTTAATGATGAGGATCCGAGGCACAGAGAGACCCTGTGTTTTTTCCAGAGTCTCACCCTCACCAAGTGTGCCCTGGAAGTGTCATTTGAACCCAGGAATCTGCCTCCAGCTGATATGCCCTCACGAAATCCTAACAATATCCCTATGGGGTCAGTATTATTGTGCACATTTTACAGAGGGGAAAACCAGTGAGACTCACAGAGGTTGAACCACTTTCCCAGGTCACACACTGAGTGAGTGCTGGAGGCTGAACCTGAACCTGGGCCTGTGGGGTCCAGGCCCATTTTCTTCTCACTGCCTGGGGTGGCGACAGTGACCACTGCCCTCCAGGTACAGGAGTTGCTGCCCACCTGAATGCTTCTGGGGCCAAGAGCCACCAGCCCTGACACAACAGAATGGTAATAACAACAGAATCCTTTACTGAGCCTGTAACATGTGGGGCCACATTTAATCCTGGCCCTACTGCAGAGGTAGATGCTACTACTATCTTCAACTCCACTTGAGGGGTCTGAGCTCAGAGAGGTTAAGTAACCTTCCAGAGGTCTCACAGTGAGGAAGTAGAAGAGCCAGGGCTGAAAACCAGGGTCGGCCAAAGCCTGTGGTCTAACCAGTGGGCCACACTGTGCCTGGGGCTCAGAGACTATTAATAGGGCCTGAGGCTTCTCCACTGGGGTTTGGGATCAGGATATAAAATCCTAGAGGTAAGGCCTCCAGAGATGAAAAGTCAGATGCTGTCCTGGAAGCAGACGGGAGAGAGCAGGTGGGCACTGGGTAGGAAAGGGAGGAGAAGCCTGGAACAGCTTGGGTGGGCTCCATGCAGGGGCCCAGGTGGCACAGGCCAGCTTGAGAGGGGCAGCACCCTCTGCCCACAGAAGCTCGGGATGAGTCAAGTGGTAACTGGCCAGTGCTGTCTGCCAGACAGACACCAGTGAGGTACAGCCGGGGTGACTGGTGGCCTCCTCATCCGGCAAGGCTCTGACTCACTGTGGGGCTTAAATCCAGCAGGAGTTGATGGCCCAACATAATTGTTCTAATTGCCATCGTCACGGCTAATAACATTTTGTGACAGCCGTAAACTCAGAAAGCCCAATGTGGGCCCTAGAGTGGGCCGTGGATGGTTTACTGGATGTAATTTAAAGGGAAATGCTGAGGAAGTAACTGGAAGCCTTGGGGAGATGCAGGTTGGGGGGACTGAGCGTCCACTCCAGGGGCGGAGGCCACAGAGTCCCAGAAGGCTACACTCACCACAGTTGGATGACAAAATGTTATCCTCTTTGAAGATTAGAAATGCAAGACGCAAAGACAGTACAACAGTCAAATCAAAGTGAGTTTCACAAAACAATTAAATAGTTGGATGTTAGAATGGGACAATGTTGGACACTTAGAACATTAGCATCACAGAACCTTGAAAACAGGCTGTGCATGTCCTGGGCTCAGAGAAGCCCAGGCTGTGCGAGGCCAGGGGATCGGTCCAGGCCTGTCTTCCCTTCTACCCCCCCATCTGCCTAACTACCCGTCTCACCTGGGCTGGACGGACACCTCCAAGATCATCCGGACCAGGAGTCTGGCACAGAGGCCCTGGGGGCTGAAGAAGGAGGCGTCAGAGCGAGGTGAGATCCAGGCCTGTCTAGATCCGCCACGCTGCCTCCAAGTCTCTCGGCTCCTGGAATGGTGCCCTGTCGGCACCCTGACCACCGTGGACTGTCATTATTCATCTAACTCCGTCTCCCCAACGAGGCCAAGAGAACAAAAACCCCCTTGCTCCTCTCTGCTTCCCTCACCCTCAGCGTGGGGCCCGCATGTGACCAAGAGATGTGGACATGAGGGTGCAGGGACGTGCTCTCTGGGCAGCTGAGCAGCCCCACCAAGCCTTTGCACACATCGTCCCCAGGTGCCAGCGAGGGCCTGCCTCGCTTCCTTCAGCCCCACTCAGTGTTGCTTGCTCACTGAGGTCTCCCCTGACACCATGTGCCCCTACCCATCACTCTGTCCTGCCCACGTGGGTTGGGACGCCCACGCATGTGCTCATCGCCATCTGTTTGTCGTGTCTTCCCCCCAGAATGCCAGCCCCGTGAGGACGGGGACTTTATTTCTTCACAGATGCAGCCCCCGTGCCCAGTACAGAGCCTGGCACACAGTAGGCATGCAGCAAACTCTTGGGTGACTGATTGCATGGACAAACAGGCCTCAGTTTCCCCATCTGTAAAATGGGGATGCTGCTCTCCATGGTCTTCCAGGTCTCTCCCAGTTCCATCCCCACAAGGCCCCATGACAGCCACCTCCCTGGGGAGCCGGGAGGCCAGGAAGGCTGGAAGGTAGCAATGGGCAGCTCTGCATGGAGGTCAGCAGCAGCGACAGCCAGGGCCTCCCCAGCAGGGCTGGGCGCAAGTATCATGTCCCATTTGGAGCCCAGTCTTCTCTTATGGTGCCAACCAGCAGCCTCAGGAGCGGTTATTAAACTGTGATGTGCCCGTAGGTGTGTGATTGTGGAAGCAGGTTTTCCATATTTTGATAAATCTATAAATATGGAGTGTAATTATCCATCATTAGCATATGCTTACATCCTGCAGAAGTGTGTCCTGCTGCCCAAAGAATGTAAGTTGCCAATTCATGAACAAGATGTAGTGACACCAGCCTGGCTGTTGTGTGTCCCCACCACTAAGGACATGGAATGTGTCTATGCATCGTCCTGGGGAGGAGGGCAGCCAGGACAGTGGTCAAATCTCCCCATGCCACAGGTAGGTCTGGGGCCCTGGAGCACCAGGAGGGGCAGAAAACAGGAGAGAGGAGGGAGGTCAGCCCAGCTGCTGGCCTGGACCCGGGTGATGTCAGCAGGGCAGGGAGGGGTCACCTGGGCACCAGCTTGTGCCAGCTCCACCCCAGCACCCTGCAGTGACCCCCTGGAGCCCCACCTGCCCTCACTCGACCCGGGTTACCTCCCTAACCCTCAGTTTCCTCTGACATAAAATGGGCTGAAAACAGCTCCCTCCTCCTGGGGGGCTGTGAGGGCTGAGTGAGTGAGTGTGGGTGAAGGTGCCACACACGCAGGAAGTGCTCACACCTGTGAACTGACATTCCCGCTGTTGTCACCCCCAGGGTTGCTACAGGGTAGACACCATGGGCCCATTTCACAGATGGGCCTAATTGTTGCAATAGCTGACAGGTGTTAACACCCCCATGCACCAGGCACCAACACACACAACCCCATGTCAACTGCGTGACCTCCCTATGCGACAAGTGCTGTTATGGGCCCTGCTCCACAGGGGAGGAGGTGTGTCCTGGTGAGTCAATAATTTCCCCGATCACACAGCCTGCAGGGGCTGGGGCGCAGAGCAGGGCTTTCTGCCCCCAGGGCCAGGCTTGGCCCCCATCCCGGACACCACACTGCCCGGGACACCTGTCAGCAAACTAACAAGAATGTGGGGGACACTCAGGACTGTGCCCCAGCAGCCCGGCCCTCCTTCCTCACTCACAGAACCCTGGGTTTGTTCTGCAGGGACAGGCTCAGACCTGGGGGCCCTCCAGCTCCTGGAGTGAAGCCAAGGCAAGAACCCCTCCCGCTTCTCCAGAGATTGGTTTAGGGGTGGGCACGTGACCCAGACCAGGTCATTAAAGTGTAAGGGGAAACCTGCTGGTGGAGGGAGTGCTTCTGGGAAATACTTTTCTGCCTCACCCCACAACCCTCTTCTCGACTTGAATGCCGTAGTGTGAGACATGATGTTTGGAGCTGCAGCAGCCACCTTACAACCATGAGGCAATAAGCCAAGGATAAAAAGCCAACACAGCCAAGGATGGTAAAGAGGGAAAAGAAAGTACCTGGGTCTTTGTTGACATCCCTGAGCATCTGACCCAGCTGGAGCCACCTCCCACCAGATGGACGTCTGCTTGGCAAGAACATTTCATGTTCCAATTGTTCAAGCCACTGCTGTTGAGTTTTTTATTACTTGCTGCTCAAAATACCTGAACTGAAGACAGCACCCTACTCTGTGTCAAGCACACAGCTGTTTGTCTACAATGGGTCTCCCTCACCAATCCCTACAGTCTTAGAGGGCAGAAATTGTATCTCATTAATCTCTGTGCCTGCCCTGCCCCAGGAGCTAACACAGGGTGTGGAGCACAGTCAGCCTAATGCCACCTGCTGGGTGACATGAATAAATGATGAGCAAATACACAAAGGAATGGATAAACAAGTGGTGGATGAGCATAATGAATGTGAAAGTGCTTTGTGAAAACTGTGAAGTGCTGAGCCCAAATGCAGGATTAAGATCTGGCAGGTGGACAGCCAAAGGGATGGAAGAGGGTGCAGGCCAGTGGGGAGCAGGGATCAGAGGAAAAGCAGCAGCCCCTCCCCTGCCTGCCTCAGCAGGGACGAGGGCACCATCATCCCCCAGACGTCCCTGCTGTTCGCACAGACTTCAGGTCTGTAAAATCCCGCCTGCCCCCTCGAGCCCCTCCTGTTCTCGCTGGAGTTGACAGCAAAGGGCCTCCCTCCCTTCCCCAAACAGACACTGAAGACAAAGCTTTGTGCTCTGTCATTTTCCCCCTAAAAAATCACTGGGAGAAACCGAATGGCTATCATTATGCCAACTGCAATTCTTTGCTGCGTTATTTTCTAAGAGATGGAGGATGGGGCGCCAGGAGAGGGGGCGGCAGGGAGAAGGGGGAAGAAACTGTTCAGGGTGGACAGGCTCTAAAATTTCAGCCCCAGGTCTCACAGGGAGACTGGATAAAAGGATCATTTCAAATGAATTTTGCCATCAGAGTGAGAGACCTGTCTCCCCCAAAATGCTTTGCTTAACGGTTGGCTTCAACGGGTTTGGCAGAATTCATTTTGTAAGCAGACAAGATCAAGAAACAAAACACACCCGGCCATGAGAACTCCGTTAACCGCTTGACATAATTGTGTTTCATACAGAGTCGGGGTTTTGGCAAAACTGAAGACTCATTATCTTTCTACTGGCATCTCACATTTGTGGTGTCTGAAAAAGGTCCTGTTTGTGGGGGGTTGGCAGGCAGGCAAGGGCCGGCAGGGAGGTGGCCCAGCACCCCCGCCCAGCTCGCCCTGCCCTGCCCCTGCCCTCAGAGTCTGTGGAGGAGGCCGGCCATGGAGAGCCAGGAGCAGACCAGGCCCTGGCCTCAGCCCACACCCCGCCCCCAATCTCTGTGCCACAGGGTAGATTTGGGGGTGGACAGTGACTCCCCTCACCCCCATCCTAGCTGCCTAGGTCAACACCCACCGTGATATGTACACATCCAGCATCACTCCAGCAGGTGGGGGTGTTAAGCGCAGCCACGGGTCCTGCACCAGCCTCCCCGCTGCTGCATCTCCAGGCCTGTTAAACGGGTGATTTACAAGCCTGACACGTGATTTGTATCAACTATACCAAGATCAATTTTAATGCCTCCCCCTGACAAAGATTTTGCACTTGAACAGCCCCTTGCCTTCTGAGAGATCTCAGTGTTCTCTCCTGTCAGGGCTGCATGCTCCCACCTGCCTGCCCTCCTCCTACCACCCTGCCCTCCTCCTACCACCCTGCCCTCCTCCTACCTGCCTGCCCACCTCCTACCACCCTGCCCTCCTCCTACCACCCTGCCCTCCTCCTACCACCCTGCCCTCCTCCTACCTGCCTGCCCACCTCCTACCACCCTGCCCTCCTCCTCCCAGCCTTCTACCTCCTACCTGTTTGTCCACCAACTACCAGCCTGGCCACCTGCTTACCAACATGCACAACAACTAGGAATTCATTCATTCATTTGTTCATTCATCATTGATTATGGAACATGCTGAGATGAATAAAATAAAACTCTTCTTGCCCTCTGGAGGTTTATAACCTGTTTCTGACACTAATGTAGCTGGTCTGAAAGTCGGGATGGAGGAATCGGGTTAGACCACATGAAGAACTTCTGGACGTGAATGAGTTGGGGCTGGGGGAGGGGCGTCACAGCGCAAAGGTCTTGGGCACAGACTCTGCAGGCAATAGGCCTGGGTTGGAGTCCCAGCTCCACTGTTCACAGGCGAGTAACTTATCCTCTCTGAGTTTCAGGTTCCTTGTCTGAAAAGTGGAGATCACAGTGTCTACCCTATAGCACTTGTCAGGGTTCGACAAGACAGAGCATGGGAAGAGCTTAGCTCAGCGCCTGGCACAAGGCAAGCGCTCAGTCAAGAGCAGCCTGTCATCCTTTGGATATAAGAGGGCTTTGGGGAAAGAACCAGGCAGGCCTGGGTTCAAATCCCAACTCTGCTGCTTACTGCCTCATTCAACCTCTCTGAGCCTCAGTTTCCTCATCTGTAAAATGGGGAAAACACAGTCTAGTCCTTGGGATGGGGAGGAACTGGAGAGAGAGGGGATAGAGTCAGGCCCTGGGGGCCAAGCCCAGCACGGCCTGCCATGGCGGTACCTGCCGCCCCTCCTTCCTCCTCCACATGAGCATTGGGTGGAATGACATGTAGGGTGGGGGATGTCTGCAGAGAATCATGTCTGCATCGCAGCCCCAGTTCCCTGCCAAGGGCTGCCTAGTAGTCTCTGGGGACCCCTCTAGTGACACAGAGCTCAGCACCTCCTGGACTGGGCAGCAAGAATCGAAGCACTGACCAGGAGGACGAGCCCAGGAGCCTTAAGCAGCTGCAGCCTCGGCTACGGGGCAGTCTCCAGGCCCAGCCCCCAAAGGGCACAGCCGGCCCAGGGCCACACCCTGAAAGGTGCCCTCAGCATCACAGGAGCAGTTTCCTCAAGGACCGCCAGCTTCTATGGGAGAGAGAGTCTGTGTGCTAGAGAACATAACATAGCAAAATGCTTTAAAAAAAGAAAAAAAAAAAGGAAAGAACCCATTTGTAACTTCTCTTTGAACTGTCTAAAGAGAAAAGTCTGTACTGTAAAGACAGTGGCCCTTTAACTACCGATTCCGGGGGTGGTGTAGCTGTTGGGCTACGGCCATCTGGGCAGAACCTGGGAAGGCTGCGGCCTCAGACACTCAGCAGCCAGGTCCAGGGCCCACAGCGGAGGGGTGGGGGGTAGGGCCTTCTCTGGGAGCTCTGTCCCTCTTGCCATGTGTCTTTGGGAAATCAAGCTCCCACTCTGGGCCCTTAAAGGGTGTGACATAGGGGGTCAGGGGGTAGAAAACACACTGGACAAAAAAGACAAGAAGAAACCTCTCTTCCACCTGGGGAAAGTAGGGAAGGGAAAGGCCTCACTGACCATGACCTTCCCCCACAAACCTGGCTCCCCGGGTCCTAACTGTGCTGGAGGCTTCGCCTTCTGCCAGGAAACTAGAGCCATCCCAACTCTTCCCACTTCCACCAAAGACTCCCCTCAAGTCTCCACTTGGCCTCAGGGACCATCGTACAGGACCTAAATTCACCACCCTCCCTCCCACCTACCGCAGGGCCTTTGCTCACACTGTTCCTGTGGCCTAGAGCACACATCTTCCTCATCTCCCCAGAGTTTCTTCCCCTCACCCCTCCGTTCTTGGTGAGAATGTCTCCTCCTCAGGGAAGCCCCCTGGCATTCCTGACAAGGTCAGACCCTGGCAAAGGCTCCCAGAGCCCGGGGAACCTCATCTTCAGTGCACTGATCCCAGGGAAAGTCCCCAGGTATTTGGTGACCGTCTGAGGCCCCACTGGGCTGTGAGCTGTGGGCTGGGGTATCACCTGTTTCATCCATGTGCTATAGCCCCTGGAACAGTGCCCAGCAAATATGAAGGTGCTCAGTAAATACCAGTGGCAGGAGGGCAAGAAGGGGAGTACGGATGGAGTCAGCTCTGCCCAAAGAAGGGCGACTAAGAAAGGAGCACAGGGGCACACAATGGAAGGAGGGAGGGCCCAGGGGCCTGAGCCACAGCCTGGGGGACTTGGGGACACGTCTGCAGCTAGGAGCCCCTGAGGTCACATCAGGGACACAGGATGTGACTCACTCCGAAACCCCTGAAGGAGGCCTGAGGGACGGCAGCCACAGGAGGGCACTCTCCCCTAGTGCCCCCACTCAAGGCTGCTGTCTGTGGAAGGACCTGCCATTCTGATCATGTCCCTCCCCTGCCCCTCAACCATCCATGGCTCCCCAACACCAGTCTGACAAAGTCCAAACTCAAGTCTGCTGTGATCCTTCCCCTACCTTCCCTGCACCTCCCCTCTTTGTCCCACAGTCCCCAGGCTTCAGGCCCAGCCAGACCAGCCTCTACCCCCAGCCCAAAACTCTCCTCACACTTCCCTACTTGTGCCCTGCTCCCCCCTCCCCCACCCCTTGAAAGCAAGTTCCCTTCCAGGCTCAGCTCAGATGTCACCTCCTCCATGAAGCCTTCTCTGATTCCCTTGGTGCTGACTTGGTTTGTCCCTCCTCTGTTCCCACAACAGCTACGTCTCTCTTAGAGAGCTGGTTTCAGCCTCACCACTAGACCATGAGCTACTCGAGGCGACAGGAGATCGTGTTCTTCTCTCCCTGATGCCCGGTGCACGGCCTGGCACATAGTAGGCACTCAAAATGGGCCGTTTGGATGAATGAGTGAATGAATGAATGAGTGAGTGAATGAATGACTATGACCAGCCTCCGTCCACTCAGGGCCACTGCGTACCAGGCACCGTGCTGAGCATTTCAAGCATCGTCTCATTTACTCGTCCCTACAACCCCCTGTGGGTGTGCTGACATAGGCCCCTATTATGGATGGGGAAACTGAGGCTCCGGGAGGTTGGGTCACTCTCCCAGGGTCCCGCAGGGGGTAAGCCGAGGCAGCAGCACCCTCCCTGCTCACCTCCCTCTGATGCCTCTTGCGCCCCTCCTGAGCTGAGCCCGCGCTTCACAGCCACGTC
Source organism: Daubentonia madagascariensis (assembly GCA_023783475.1). Lineage (NCBI taxonomy): Eukaryota > Metazoa > Chordata > Mammalia > Primates > Daubentoniidae > Daubentonia > Daubentonia madagascariensis. The sequence continues at coordinate 8,334,953 of JAKFHU010000117.1, forward strand.
CAGGCCCACTGACGGCCCCCACCCTCCCGTCATCCGTGGAGACCCCCAGGCCCACGCGGACACTGGCAGTTCCCTCGCCTCAGTCCTGGGAACAATCAGTCACGCGGACACAGGGACACAGGGACACAGGCTGTAGCGTCAGGATCGTGTGTGTATCTCTGAAGAGCGGGGGCCAGGGAGCCATTCAAATCCCAGCGATTCTGGGGAGGGGAGGAGAAAACTCAGACCAAAAGCAGAAGGCGCAAAGAGGAAATAGAGACATGCCAGGGAGATTAACCCACCGCCCAGACGTGAAAGAAATATGTTCAATTATACTTTATTGCGTTTCATTTTAACGTACATGTCGTACTTAGCTGCCTGCAAGCCTCGGATTACCCGGAGAGAAAGCACAATGAAAGACGAGAGAATTAAAAACACGGACAAAAAATGCTCCTGCAATTGGAATCCCAAAGAGAGAGAAAGAAAGTCCAGACTTGAGACAAAGAGGCACTTGGCACCGAGGCCCTCCCAGTGCTGACACCGGGTGTCCGCGCCCACACACACCCCCTGCCAGCCCAGCTGCCCCGAATGGTTGGCATCAGAGAAAGGCCCAGGCCAGGGTGAGGCAACCTGCGGTCCTCCTGGAGCCACCCCACTTGCTGTGTGAGGAGCCTGCACCCAAAGCCCTCCCAGGTCATGGAAGTGGGGAGGGGGCGGGGAGGGGGCTGGGAGGGGGCAAGCAGGGCAGGGGAAACCGGAGACATCCCCTGGGTGTCATAGCCTCAACAGGGCTGCTGGTGAACCCGGGGCAAGGGGGCCTGAGGGTCAGGACAGCCCCCCTTCCTTCCAGCACCTTCTCAGGACACCCCCAAGTACCCTTAGGGGAGGCTCCAGAAATACCCTCTCAGTGCAGCATGATTGGCTCAGTGTGTCTGGTCCCCCAGGGCAGAGTCTTCCACTTTCAGAGACAAGGTCTTGAAGGGAGGGGGCTTCTTGCAGCCTCCAGGTTCCTGGTCACTGAATCTGCCCACCCTGGAGACCAGCCAGAAAACCATGGAGGGTGCACCAGGTGGAGGAGTTGGGAAGGGCCCCACTGCTCAGCAGCCAGCTACTGCGTGTGTGTGTGTGTGTGTGTGTGTGTGTGTGTGAGAGAGACAGAGATACACACAGCCCACACCATAAACACAGAACACACCACGCCACAGCACACCACACACACAACATACACACATACCACACACCATACACATACCAAGCACACTGCATCACACCACACCACACACACATACCACACCATACCATACCACCACGTGACACACCACACACAACACACCACACAAACCACATACCATACACAACACACATACACAACACACAACACACACACTGCCCAGCCGTGGTGCAGGCCAGAGGCCAGATTTCACCTTCTCCACAGGAGTCTCTGCCCCAACCAGTTCAGGTTCAAATTCTTCAGCTTCCTACTGTGTAGCCTCAGAGAAATTGTTCAACCTCTCTGACGGGCAGAGTTCTCACGCGTAAATAGGAAATCTGCCTCAGGATGAAATAAGATAGTGCAGGCAGGGTCTGGCACAGAGGAAGCCCTCAGTAAAGGTGTAGCGCTGGTGGTAGTGGTGGTATCACCAGTTCCGCATCCTTCAAAACACAACTCAGGCATGCTCTCTGGCAGGGCTGCTGACTGAACAACTCTGGGGAGCGCATTCACATCATGGTCCATGAGTGAGTTGTGCAGTGCACAGCCTATGCCACAGTGTGCTGAGACCCTGAATTCTGGGAAGCTTTCCCTGACTTGCCAGGTCTAGTCAGGGCTTCCTCTCTCCTCTGTCGTCCCCTACCCACACCAGACTGTGAATTCTGCCAGGTAGGGGCCTTGTCCTCCCCACTCCTGTGTCCCCAGACCCAGCTTAACCCCTGGTCAACAGCAGGGCAGTCACCAGCAACCATTCCTGCAACTCATGAGTGGCTGAACAGGGATATACATCTAAGTTTAGGCTCCAAATCTCTTAACTGAGGTCCAGAGAGGTTAAGTAACTAAAGTAGTTAAACCCACCCTATTGACATTTGCAAAGCCACATATCTAAGGTGGCCAATTAGACATGGCCTAGCGTCAAAATGTACAATGCTGGCTTCTTATTGCCAAGTGACATACCCGGCAACAACCTTGTCCCCTCCCCCTCCAGGGCTAGCCTGGACTGAGACCTCACAGAGATGCAGCAGGGGCATCTTTCCGAAACATCACAGAGTTCTCTGGAATTGCCAAAATGTAATGGTTTATTTCTTAGGCTATGTCAAAATGTTTCTGGTGTTGCCCAAAATAGCATGTGCCAGACACTCATGCTGTGCCGATCAAGAGAGGAGAAATGGCCCAAAGGTATGATATGAACAGATGTGATAAGCTGCAGCCCACCCCCACCAGCACGGGAGGAGCCTCTCCGAATACAGGAGAGTCTGTGCCTTCTCCAAACCCCCACCAAGAGTCGTGCAGGGGACAGGACTGGGCACCCTCTCACCTCAGGCATTTGGTTCCTAGGATGCTGACCAGGAGGCAAACGTCCCTGGGAGGGGAGGCGTCAGCTCAGACAGCTTTGGGGGCAGCTGGGGCCTCCGCGTGCCAGGCTCTGTGCCAGGCACTGAGCATATAGAGACGCCAGACGCCTGCTGGGGAGCGGGGCATCTCTGCTGAGACCTGCAGGGGGTAAGATGCTAGACTTGGAGGGTGGGGCAAGGACTAATCATAACTGCTCATTCTTGTACCCTTACCACGTGCTGGGCCCTGTTCTAAGCATTTTACTTGTATTAACTCATGATATCTTCACAGTAACCCCTGCGAGGGCGAGGTAGATACTGCCACTCTCCCCATTTCATGAATGAGGACCCTGAGATACGGAAGGGAGCTGCTCATCCTCTGGTAACTGGCGGGGCCAGGATTTGGACCACGAGGCCCTGGTCCCTGCTGTGTACAGGCAGACGGAATAGCAGTAGCAAAGCTCAGAGGCAAGAGCGAGGGCAGGGAGGACTCGGGAAGGTGGCCGCAGTGCAGCCTTGCTCAGAGTGACAGCGTGGGATGCTGAGGGCGAGAGACCAGGCTGAGGAGGGAGGCGCGCCTGCAGGGCCTGACCCCACAGTCAGAGCCTGTGGACACTCCCATACTCACTGCCCCAGGCAGGAGCACGGGGGCAGAGGTTTGCCCACAGCACTCTGTACGCCTGACTCCCCCCACCCCAGGCCTGTGTCATTGTCATATCTGGACCGGCAGCCCCTGGCACAGGGTGGGGGAGTGCAGCATTTGTCCAGCTGGACAGAACAGGGCATTTGCTTTTGCCTGCTCTGCACTCTGCCCAGGGCAGGCACGTGGGGGTTATGGAGACGGTGGGCACTGCCCCGAGTGGCTCTCAGCCCAGCAGGGGACAACTGCAGCAGTCCTAGTGCTGCCACCCACCCTCACGTCTCCAGCTCCCTCATTCCTGACACATGGTATGGTCGCCCTTCCCGCCCCCTATAGAGGCAGATGTGGCCACGTGACTTGCTCTGGCCAATGGGCTATGAGAAGAGGTGGCATGTGTCACTTCTGGGAGGAAGCTTGACACAGTGCTGGAGCTGCATTGTCTGCCCTTTGCTGTGTGATCACGGGAGCCCGGTCGAGGTGAGCAGAGTCCCAAGACCTGCCCTGAGTATGTCAGGCAGAGACGGACCTATTCGTGTGCTGAAGGTGAAGTGGCCCTTTTTCACAGCAGCACAGCCCGGGCCCTCCTGACCAATGCCGCTGCGTGGAACCAGGTCACCTGAGAAGGTGAGCACAGATGTGAAGAGGTAGGAGGAGGGGAGTCCTGCTCCCCAGCCCCCAGCCCCTGACGGACACTGGTCCCTGTGGCACGGGTCACTCAATGCCACCCCAATCACAGGTCTGGGAAGGTCCTGCCAGCCACGGGGGCCAGCTCCAGCCCCTACTCCCTGGGCTCTGACTTACCCAGACCTGGGTCCAGACAGGCACATTCCGTAATAACATGAAGACCACCCAGAGAGCCGCTGGGCCCCTTATTGCTCTGGGTTCACTCATCCACTCAAGGAAGAACCCCACTGGACACCGAGTCTGTGCCATTGAGTGCTGGGCCCCGGGAATGCACTGGGAACAGGACCCATGAGGCCCCTGCCCTCCTGGAGCTCAAGGACTAGTGTGGGCAACAGTGGATACCAGTAAGCGCCCCAAGAACAGAATTCTGGAAGGTGCTGAGAGGGACCAGAGGAACAGCAGGAAGTTGGGGTGAGGGGAACCAAGTCTGTGGGCCGGGCGGGGTGTTCACATTTAAGCTGAGACCCAAAGACGAGACGGGACAGGCCAAGTGAAGCAAGGACAGGAAAAGGCATGCCAGGGGGAGGGACACACGTAGGAAAAGGCCCTATGGCAGGAAAGGGCTTGAGGGGCTGGAGGGAGAGACAGCAGAGAGCAGAGGAGGGGGAGGTGATGGGGAGAGGTGGGCAGGGGTGGACCTCACAGGCCTGGTGGCTGCAGGGAGGAATCTGCACTCGATCCTGGAGCCGAGGAGAAGCCACTGAAGGATCAGGAGGGAAGGAACATAATGATTCACATTCAGAACGTTCTCTGAGCCCAGGGCTTAGCACAGGGCCTGGCATACAGTTGGTGCTCAGTGAAGGCTTGGTGACAGTGACATCACATGAGGGTAGTGGACAGACTGTTTGGGGTAATACTGACTGGCTTGGGCAGTCCACGTGCACAAATGCCCAGCGAGGGGGTGTCCCCTCGAGGACAGGGAGGGGCTTGTGTTCATGGAGCAGCTGCCACCTGCCTGGTGCTAGGCTTGGGCTTCTCACACGTCAGCCCGCGCGTCTTCAGTGATGACCCCAGGAGGAGGGTGCACAGGCGTCCCCAGTGAGGGACTGATGTTATTTTCACAATGAAACAGGCCCACAGTGAAAGGCTAGTTCCCGTGAGACAGGATTCTCATTAAAAAGTGCATCAAGCAATATTTCAATCTGGAAATCAATGGAAGCTCATGGAAAGAATTACTTGCTGCATAATGAGGAAGGACAAGTCGATAGAACTGAGTAAATGGCAGAGGAGGAAACCACAACTCACCCCCTGATTATAGGGTCTGAGGCACCAAATTGATAAAACCATGACATTGAAATATGAGAAAACATGCAACTTCTTAACAAAAGAGACAGAAACCAGCTAATGTGACAATGAACAATACTAGGGGAGCATCAGAGACTGCGGACTCGCCTGGGCACTTTCTAGCCACGTGAGTGATGTAGGAGCACCTCACCCGTGTCCTGAAGTACTCACAGACTCAGAGCTCACTCTCCTGACACCTTCTCTGGCCCAGAGAGTCTTGCCCACCTCTCCACCCTCAATGCATCCACCCCCTCCAGGAAGTCTGCCCTGATTACTCCAGGCCCCACAGTCACCTGACTCCAACCTCAGCCCATCTTCCCCCTAAGCAGCAGGTGGTCACAGAACACCCTGAGCCACGTGCTGACATTTAGTAATGATGTGGGCAGGGGCACGTGTTCGCAGGTAAGAATTTGGACCCTGGAGTCAGGGAGACCGTGTCCACACTCCAGTTTGCTGCGTGGCCTTGGCCAGGAGGATTCACTGGCTGAGCCTCAGTCTCCTCACCTGCGAGGTGGAGTCACAATTCCCACCTCACAGCAGATTCAATGAAATGCTGGATGTAAAGTGTCGTCACGATGCCTGGCATTCAGGTGGTGCTCGAGAAGTGTTGGTCGGTCATGGTTGTCACCGCACTTCACAGTCTAAGAGCCCAGCTGCACCTGTGAGGCTCAAATTCTGTCTCCCACAGAAGGGGACCACGTCTGGCATCTCTACAGCACTTTGAAGTTTGCAGAGCCCATCCACACCTTCATCTTAGGGATGCTCAGGGCAACCCCAGGGAGGCAAGAACGTGTCCGCTGGGGCCAGAATCCCTGGGTTCAAATCCTGTCTCCCCCACATTTCCTAGTTGACCTTGAGTAAGGAATTGCCCCTGTTTAAGTTTTTGTTTTCCCACCTGTGAAACAGGACTAACCGTGATACCTGCCCTGTAGCACTGTTGTGGGGTTTTACATGGAAAGCAGGTCGCATAGTGCCTGGCACGTCAAAATCCCTCAGTCATGCCCGAGATCTTCATCATCCTCCCCATTTTACAGACAGGCTCAGAGAGGGGAAGTGACCTCCCTGTGACCTTGAAGCTGGAGACATTGCTGGGCCAGGACTCAGCTCTGGTGTTTTCACTGGCTCCACAGGGCTCCAGTTCAGGGAGTTGCTTTATCTCCCAGCTTCATCAGCAGGACGTGGGCAGGATCTGGAATCTTCACCCTTGTCCACACTGGCTCAGGGCCAGGCCCACAGATCCTGCCCAGGCAATACCGGCCACCTAGGAGAAGGGGGTCGGCAAAAGTGTCCAATGAGGACTGACCACATGCCCAGCACGGTGCTAAGTGCTTGACATCCTCGTCCCCTTTAATCAAGACAACAACTTTATTCCCACCTCACAGAGGAGCAGACTGAGGCTGAGGAGGCTGAGACACATGTCCAGGATCACATAGATAGTGGCTGTCAGAGTCTACTCTTTAACCCAGACCCGTCTGTGTCCAGGCCCCACATCCCTGCCCCCTACCACGTGCCAAGTGCTGTGGGCTCCCTCCACACACCCACCCCATTTAATCCCACAGCAGTCCTTAGAGGGAAATCTCCTCCCCTCCTATTTCATAGGTGAGGAAACTGAGGCCCAAGGTCCCACAGCAAGCGAGTGGAAGAATCCCATAGAATTCAAACCCAGGGCTATCTGTTGCCAAGTCCATAGCAAAGGTGGTTCCCTCCTCCCTGCCTTCTTCTCAGAGCCTGCAGAGGGACGGATGGTCCCGCTGTGAGGAGGGTGCTGCAGGGACAAGGGGACCAGCTGGGGCTTGCAGGGACGGCAGGCTGGGCATCCAGCCCCCAGGTCTCTGGAGATCTCCCAAGTTCTGCAGTTGCCAGGAACTTTGCAAATCCTTTGCAAATCCGGAGGGCTTAGGGCAGAGCCAGGCTTCTGAGAGCCCTGGAGGGGAGGTGGTGGGGGAAGCTCATTTCCTGGAGTTTATGGCTCATGTTCCTCTTCCCTGTGGCACTTGGAGAGCTACGTGTCTGCATCAAGTCATATCTCTGAGGGCCTAGCAATAAACCCTATGAAGATGGGTTTATCATAAACTCATTATCATCCCTCCCCTGGGTGGGAGGTCACATCAATAACTTCCTGCCCACTACATCCTCATACAGATCGGAGGCAAGGCTGCAAACCTGTTCTAGGAGCTGTAAATCCATCCCCACTTCCCCCTGGAAATCAATTGGAAACTCAATTGCCAAATCCACCCTAACATAAAAACTCTTAACCCCCAAGCATTTTCTAGGCCAGGAAGGGGCTACCTAAGGACACCCCAAGGGGACACCCTCCTGAGTCTCTGACATCTCAGACGGCCTTCTATACAGGCTTCAGGAAGAAGAGCAGAGACCTGCCAGGCTCAGGCCCAGTCAGGGACGCAGAGCAGGTGACAGTGGAAATACCTTTGTTGGGCAGGCTCTGTGATTAGCACCACCCTCTTCTCCTGCTTAGAGGCCCATTCCCCGTGGGCAGAGATACTGTCCATCAAAGGGGAAAAGGTCAGCTCAGAGGGAGCAGGGGTCTCACCCCAGCTTCCACTGTGTGTCAGGCTAGGGACGAGGACCGTGGTCCGGTGGCTCAGTCCAACCTTCAGCCCAAGAGATGAGGCTTTCTCACTGCATCAAATGAGGAGTCACAAACCCAGGTTTTCCTTAGGATACTCTGGCTCTGAATCAAACCAACTAGCATGATCCCCATAAGACGCTCTTACTGGTTTTGAAAACGAGAAAACCTTCACGTGCAGGCAGAGATTGGCAGTCCTGGCATCACAGAAAGGAGGTGACTTTCGCTGTGAGTATTGCAGGGCTCCAACCTCCTCTTGTCTCCTTGGGTTCTAGAACAGAAGAGAACAGGCCATGTGTCTTTGCTGAGTGAAGAGACTGATTGATTTGGATGGATCAGATTTAGAGATGGCACCTAGAACAGGGGATGACCTCTGACCAACTTTCTACAACAGCAATGTTCTCCACCACCAGCAGTGGCAATTTTAAAACACAATCACAAATTCTTTGATTTCTTCCCCCATAGAGAGGTGAGGTCTATGTTCCTTCCCCTTGAACCCGTAAGGGCTGTGATTGCTTTGACCGATAGTGTATGGTGGAAGTCATAGCACTTCCAGGGCTGGGTCCTAAAAGCTGCCATGTTGGAAGTCCGATTACCCCCAGGCTGCCATGCCATGAGGAAGCCCAAGCTACATGGAAAGGCCACAGGTAGTACTCCAGCCAACATCCTCAACCAAGTCCAGCCATCAGACACGTGAGCAAGGAATTCTCTAGATGCTTTCAACACTCAGTTGTTCAAGTACTTCCAGTTATTCAAATCTGGGAAGGCCAGATTTGAATTCTAGCTGAGGCCCCAGACATTATGGAATGGGGACAAAACCATCTCCACTGTGCCTTATCCAAATTCCTAACTCATAGACTCTGGTTGTTAATTTACACCACTAAATTCTGGATGATTTGTTACATAGCAATGGATAGCCAGAATACCAACCTAGGGCACAAAACAATATTCAAAGTGGCTTAAACTGTGAGCCTCCACCTTGAAATTCTCAGGAAGTCTATTTTCTTACCTTTGGAAAGATTACCAATACTGAGTGTTTTAATTAGCCTTTGCTGTGTAACAAATCACCCAAAACTTAGAAACTTAAAAATAACAACAATGTGCTGTTTCTCACAATCCTACAGTTGGCTAGGAGCTTCTCTGCTGGTGTCACCCAGACTTACTCTTGTGCCGCTTTCAGTCTGGCCCAGAAAGTCCAGTCTGGCCTTGCTCACATGGCCAGCAGTTGGCTGTTGGCCAGGAAGGCTCAGCTCTCCACACACCCTCTCATCTCCAACAGACCAGACCAGGTCCTCATGTGGCCATCTTAGAGCAGTGCTCCAAGAGGACAAAAACAAAGCTGCAAGGCTCATGGGACCTACTCCCAGAAGTCATGACATCTCTTCACCTGAATTCTATGGCAAAAGCAAGCCACAAGCCTGCCCAGAGTCAAGGTGAGGGGAAGTAGATGCCATCTGTTGATGAGACAAGGAACAAAGTCATGCTTCACAGGGCATGCATGTCAGGGTGGAAGAAATCTACCACACTGAGGACACACTCAGCAAGGCTATAGGGGGAGAGTGTGGGCTAATGCAGAGAGAGGGGTGCAGGGGCGAGCCTAAACCCCAAGTGGCTTACTCAGTCCCAAGGGGCAAGCAAGCCCAGATGACTGCTGCCTCACCTGCAAGAAAGCAGGCTTGTGCTCTCTGCTGCAAAGCCATTCTCCATGGCCCCTGTGGCTGCCCAGTGTGTCAGGGAGCAGAGGCAGGATGCATCCCTCCTGGTGTTATGTCTATAGTCTGCTTACTTTTTTTTTTTTGTCTTTAATGATGCATTTCATTTATTCTAAGTTGCATATATTTTTACTTTTTTTTTTACTTTTTTTTAAAATTTCAGAATATTACAGGGGTACAAACATTTTGGTTACATAATTTGCTCTTGTACAGTTTGAGTCAAAGTTATAAGTGTGCCCGTCACCCAGATAGTGTGCATTGTACCTGTTAGGTGTGAAGTGCCCATCAATACATGAGTGGATTAATAAAATGTGGTGTAGGTATACCATGGAGTAATACTCAGCCATAAGAAAAAATGGTGAACTAATATCTTTTGTAACAACCTGGATGGAACAGGAAACCATTCTTGTAAGTGGAGCATCTGCAAGAATGGAGAAACAAACACCATGTGTACTCAATACGGTCTGCTTTCTAGTCCCTGCCGGGAGGCTTCTGTGATGGCCAGGTCCTCTTACATGCACAAAGACGGCCCTGCTGAGTACCTGGTGAGGTGTGGGTGGCAAGTGGGCCTGGGGCAGGGTTTGGCTGTCAGGCTGAAAGGATTGCTGAGCTGGAATGAAGGAGGGCGGGTGGAGCCCAGTTCCCAGGGGTAACCCAGGAGGGAGGAGGGAGGGGCGAAGGTAAAAGCGAAAAATGAGCAGAGGGTGGTGTGGGGCTGGGGCATGTTAAGGGAGGGGGTGCCCGCCGCTCCATCAGGAGCTGCCCATGATGGTGTGAGGAGACTCCCCTCCCCCACGCCCCTCCTGGAGAGAGTAGCCCATTGGGAATTGTCTTAGTCCATTTGAGCTGCTCTGACAAAATGCCTTACACTGGGTAATTTATAAACAACAGATATTTATTACTTAAAGTTCTGGAGGCTGGAATGTCCAAGATCAAGGCGCTGGCAGATTCAATGTCTGGTGAGGGCCTGCTCCTCATGCTGTGAAAGGGGTAAACAGGCTCCCTCAAGCCTTTTTCATAAGGGCACTAATCACATTCACAAGGGCTCTGCCCTTGTGACCTAATCACCTCCCAAAGGCCCACCTCTTAATACTATTGCATTGGAGAGTAGATTTCAACATATGGATTTTGGGGGAACACAAACATCAGACCATGGCAGGAATCCACCAGCAAGAGCATGTGAAATGAGTGTTCGTATAAGTCTTACCTAACACCCAAGGGTCTGTGAGTTTGGAGACCAGGATCGGCCCAGCTTTAGTCAGGTACCAAATTTAACCTAAGTCCTAGCGGCCAGGAGCGAGAGAGAGGTCAAGTAGGACCAGGGGAGGCACCACTCTCTCCATGTGGAAGGGGCTGGCGGGCAGGTGCCTTGAGGAGGAGGGGAGCTGGGGAAGCTGCGATCCCCATTTCACAGATGAGGAAATGGAGGCTCACAGAGCACAGGAACTTTCCCAAGGTCACAGAGTGACAAAGCAGCAGAGCTGGGACCTGAACCCAGGCCAGCTGTGCTCTGGAGTCTCTGCTGTAACCACTAGGCAGCAGAGTCTCAGACTGCACTCCAGAGACCCTGCAGAGGTTGGAGGGGAAGCGGGGCCCGGGACACCCAGGAGGGCTGGCACTCTGTCCTGGTGTCCCTCGGCTCTCTCAGAAGGCCCGGATGTGTGAGCACGTCCTGGGTGTGGGGGTTGCAGTAGAGGCATGTCTCAGGCTTCCACGCCTCACAACCAAAGCGAGTGCCAGTAAATCACTCCAAATAAAGGGACTGTTTGCTCAGGAAATCGAGGAGGCAGTAAACAGTTGCCAAAGTAATTAAACACACACGGTGGACGTGCCAGGCTTCCCAATGCTGCCCAGCTGCTCCCACAGAAGCCGCCCCTCCTCAGGGGAGATGAAGCGCCTGGGTTGTTTGTTGAGCAATTGAGAATCAGGAGAATCAAAGAAAAGACAAAGGGATGGAGTAGGGGATAGGGGGCCTTGGAAACCACTGAATATAAACCCTTCGCTGACAGCTGGGGAAACTGAGGCCCAGAGAGGGTGAGAGACCTGTCCATGACACACAGCAGGCTGGAGGCAGAGGTGGGTCTGGGCTGCTCCCAGCATGCAGCACTTGTGTCATTAAAAATAATTTTAAATGAATGAGGGAAATGGCAGGATGAGCTTATTGTAACATCATGATACTAGTAGGAAAAGCCAAAACAACCTAAAATTTCATCTATAGGGAATGAGTTAAATAAATGATGGCAACAAATCCCAGGCAGCCAGTGAAAGGATGAAGAATATCCACGTGGGAAGATCAAATGGAAAGGCAACTCGAAAACAGTGTGTATATATGATTCCATTTTTTAAAAAGAAAGAAAATTTAGAATATACATAAAAGTACATACCATATTATAAGGACTGTGGGCTTTGGCATCACACAGAATGGGGTTTAAACCTCTGCAGTGACAGCTACTAATGGGGTAGCCTTAGGTGGGTCCTCGTCTATGAGCCTCTGTTTGCCCCACTTTAAATGGTAATAACAGTATCTACCTCTTGAGGTTCATGGGGGGGTGGACTGATCTAATGTATCCAAAATGCTTATCACCCCAGATGCAAGAGAATGAATTCATGATTGTTATTTTTGTCATTTTGTGCAGTGTGTCATCTGGGAAGTAGATTTGGAGTGGAGGAAATGTGGTGCTTTTATCTCTTCTTTAAAGAACTTTATTCTTTTCCATTGATCTGTGTCTACCTTTATACCAGTACCATGCTGTTTTGGTTGCTATAGCCTTATGGTGTAATTTGAAGTCTGGTAATGTGATGCCTCCAGATTTGTTCTTTTTGCTTAGGATTGCTTTGGCTATTCAGGCCCTTTTTTGATTCCATATGAAATTTAGGATTGTTCTTTCTAGTTCTGTGAAAAAATGATGTTGGTATTTTGATAGGAATTGCATTGAATCTGTAAATCTTTTGGGGCAGTATGGACATTTTAACAATATTGATTCTTCCAATCCATGAGCATGGGACATTTTTCCATTTGTTTGTGTCATCTGTGATTTCTTTCATCAGTGTTTTGTAGTTCTCCTTGTAGAGATCTTTCACCTCCTTAGTTAAGTATATTCCTAGGTATCTTATTTTCTTTGCAGCTATTGTAAATGGTATTGAGTTCTTGATTTCACTCTCAGCTTGACTGTTATTATTAGTGTATAGAAATGCTACTGATTTTTGTACATTGATTTTATAACCTGAAACTTTACTGAATTTATTTATGAATTCTAGGAGTCTTTTGGAGGAGTCTTTAGGATTTTCTATGTATTAGATCATATCATCAGCAAACAGGGATAGTTTGAACTCTTTTCCAATTTGGTGCCCTTTGTTTCTTTCTCTTGCCTGATTTCTCTGGCTAGGACTTTCAGTACCATGTTGAATAGAAGTGGTGACAGCAGGCACCCTTGCCTTGTTCCAGTGCTTAGGGGGAATGCTTTCAACTTTTTCCCATTCAGTATGATATTGGCTGTGGGTTTGTCATATATAGCTTTTATTATTTTTGAGATATGTTCCTTCTAGGGTTTTTATCATAAAGGGGTGCTGGATATTATCAAATGCTTTCTCTGCATCTACTGAGATGATCATACGATTTTTGTTTTTAATTTTGTTTTTGTGGTGAATCACATTTATTGATTTGCATATGTTGAACTATTCTTGCATCCCTAGGATGAAGTCCACTTGAACATGGTGAATTATCTTATTGATGTACTGTTGGATTCAGTTTGCTAGTATTTCGTCAAGGATTTTTACATCTATATTCATGAGGGATATTGGTCCCTAGCTTTTTTGTTGTTGTATCTTTTCCTGGCTTTGGTATCAGGGTGTACTGGCTTTGTAGAATGATTTAGGCAGGATTCCCTCCTTCTCAATGTTATGGAACAGTTTTAGTAGGATAGATGCCAGTTCTTCTTTGTAGGTCTGATAGAATTTGATCAATGGAACAGAATAGAGAACCCAAAAGTAAAACCATATAGTTACAACCAACTGATTTTTGACAAAGCAGACAACTGGGGAAAGGATGCCCTATTCAATAAATGGTGCTGGGAAAATTGGATAGCCACTTGCAGAAGAATGAAACTGGATTCCTATCTCTCACCATATACAAAAATTATCTCAAGATAGATTAAAGACTTAAATGTAAGACTCAAAGCCATAAAAATTCTAGAAGAAAACATAGGAAAACTCTTCTGGACATTGGTCTAGACAAAGAATTTATGACTAAGGCCTCAAATTCCAATACAGCAACAACAAAAATAAGTAAATGGGACTTAATTAAACTAAAAAGTTTCCACACAACAAAGGAAATAATCAACAAATAGACAACCTACAGAACAGAAGAAAATATTCACAAACTATACATCTGACAAAGGACTAATATCCAGAATCTACAAAGAAGTCAAACAAATCAGCAAGAAAAAAGCAAATAACCCATTCAAAAAGTGGGCAAAAGACATGAACAGATTTTTTTTCAAAAGAAGATATACAAATGGCCAATAAACATGAAAAAATGCTCAATATCACTAATCATCAGGGAAATGTAAATTAAAGCCATAATAAGATACCACCTTATCCCTGTCAGAATGGCTGTTATTAATAAGTCAAAAAATAATAGATATTGGTGTGGATGTGGTGAAAAGGGAATGCTTATACACTGTTGGTGGGAATGTAAATTAGTACAACCTCTAGGGAAAACAGTATGAAGATTCCTCAAAGAACTAAAAGTAGACCTACCATTTGATTCAGAAATATCACTACTGGGTATCTACCCAAAGGAAAAGAAATCATTATATCAAAAAGACACCTGCACCAGAATGTTTTGCAGCACAATTCACAATTGCAAAGATATGGAATCAATCTAAGTGCCCATCAACCAATGAGTGGATAAAGAAAATGTGGTATACATATATACCATGGAGCACTACTCAGCCATAAAAAGGAATGAAATAACATCTTCTTCAGCAACTTGGATGGAACTGGAAACCATTATCCTAAGTGAGGTATCTCAGGAATGGAAAAACAAATACCACGTGTTCTCACTTAAAAGTGGAAGTTAAATGATAGTATATATAGTCATAAAGTGGTGTAATGGACATTGGAAACAAAGGAGGGAGGTGGGTGGGAGGCGAGTAGGGGATAAAAAATTACCCATTGGGTACAATGTACACTATTCTGGTTATGGGTACACTAAAAGCCCTGACTTTAGCATTATACAGTTCATCCATGTAACAAAAAATATTTGTATCCCCAAATCTATTGAAATAAAATTATGATTTTGAAAACTTAAAAACATAAAAAAGAACTTTATTGAGGTATAATTGAAATGCAATAAACTAAACACATTTAAAGGGTAAAATTGGATAAGTTTTCACATAGGTACACACCCATGAAATCATCACTACAATCAAGATAATGAATATGTCCATCACCACCAATAGTTTCCTCCTGTCCCTTGGTAATCCCTCCCTCCTGCTTTCCATTCCCAAGCAAGCGCTGATTTGCTTTTTGTCACTATAGATTGGTTTATATTTCCTAGAATTTAATATAAATGAACTCACACAGTATGTGTGCTTTCTCATCTGGCTCCTTTCACTCAGAGTAATTATTTGGTGGTTTAGCTGCATTGATAAATATATCAACAGTCCATTCCTTTCTATTGCTGAATAGTATTCCATTACAAGATTTACATAAATCTTCTGTCAGATTTATCCCTAAGTATTTTATATGTTATGTCATTGTAAATGGATTTAAATTTCTGATTGCTCATTGCTATTAGGATGATTTTTTTTTAAATAAAATGCCATTTATAACCACTCAAAAAAGAGAAATACTTAGGTGTAAATCAAACAAAACATGTATAGGATTTATATGCTGAAAACTAAAAAATACTGATGAAACAAGTCAAAGAAGATCTAAATAAATAGTGAGACATACCATGTTCATGGAATGGAATACTCAATGTAACAAATATGTCAATTCTCCCCAAACTGGTATACTGTTAAATGCAATTCCTAAATCAAAATCCGAGCAAGTTTTTTTTAGATATGAAGATTATTCTAAAATTTATATGGAAAGGCAAAGGAACTAGAATAACAAACAATTTGGGGAAAAACATAAAGTGGAAGGAATCAATCCACTTGATTTCAACACTTATTATATAGTTACAGCAATCAAGACCATGTGGTACAGGTTGACTATCCCTTATCTGAAATGTTTGAGACCAGATTCTTTTGGATTTTGGACTTTTTCAAATTTTTCAATTACTTACACATACACAATGAGATATCTTGGGGATGGGACCCAAGTCTAAACACAAAATTCATTTATATTTCATGTACACCTTATAATACACATAGTCTGAAGGTAATTTTATACAATATTTTTAATAATCTTGTGCATGCAACAAAGTTTGTGTAAACTGAAAGCAAAGATGTGACTACCTCAGCCACCCATACAGACAATCTGTGATTGTTTGGCATCACCATCATTCCTGACTCTGAATTTATATGCTACCAATAAGCAATAATTTTCTTACAATGATTCACACATAAGTACTTAACAATAAAAAAAAGACATACCATTAATACATGGAAAACATAAAAGTGTTTAGGGTAACTATGCAGCACAGTAGCATCACCAGAATACCTGTATCAGCTGTTAAACAACAGCAACAACCAACAACAGCAAGCTTTCAGTCTCCACCTACAATGCTGTGTTTTAATTCAAAGGTTACTGTTTGCTATTTTTTTTTAGGTGAGAAGAAACATCAGAAGCACTTGAGGGACAAGGAAGTGGGTCTTCTAGGGATGAGGAAGCATTCTATTGGATGGCTTTTCTAAATGTTTCTTCCAGAGTCATCTGCCTCATTAACAATGATTTTTGTCTTAGAAGTCTCTCTTTGATTTTATAAACTGATATGATTTCTTGTTCTGTTATGAATGCATGCTGCTCTAGTCCTTCAATAAGCCCATCACACATTTTCACTATGTCACCTACAGGCACTTTTTCTGTAGTGTTAATAACGTCATCATCATCACTATTATCATGATCACCTTAAAACAGAACCATTTCACCATTGGTCAAAGAATGAACAACTGGAGCCTCTTTATGTTAAAAACTTCCTTGATATCCACTTCTTCCAGCTTACTGACAGACTCTGAATGTATATTTTTTCAACATGTTAGGAAGTCAGACATCATTTTTTTCTCACTTGACATACAGAATCTTTCAAAGTCACCACCTTGTTCATCATCATCACTGAACTCATCAGTGAATTTCTCTGTGGCTTCATGATCAGCAGAAGCTTTATCACCACAAATCGTTAAAAATTTAATGCCATGTCTTTTCTTAAGTTTCTGCAACCAGCCTTTTGAATATTCACAGTTCCCTTCAATTTTCAGTTCATTGTGATAGATCTCTACTTGTTTCATGATCAGCATACCATTAAGTGGCATGTGTTCACTACGAGGCTGACAGATCTGCTCTTTCAATACACGATCGAGATCTTCATTTTTAGCTTTATGCAGTGTTTTTCCATTTTTCATTAACTTCTGTTCATCAGTTTTATCACAGAACTTCAACAGTTTATCCTTCTGTTTCTTCAGGTCATATATGGTGGTCATTTCAACACCATACTCTTCTGTAAGATGTTTCACCCTTACACCACTGTGCAGCTTCTCCAACACTTGACTTTCTGTGCTATAGATAAACATAAATGCTTCCTCTTTTTCTTATCACTGTTATCCATAGGGGTATCTGCAGACCTTTTTGACATTTTCAATATCTTTACATCTAACAACAGAACAGAGAATAAGCAAAAAAACACAGTGAGTAATGCACATAGGCCTTGGTCCCATGGGGCATTGTAAGGAACCTGCTATTGGCATATACAGCCTGCACACGTGCCATTTTATTACCCATTGTGGGAGTGCGTGCATGGAGGAATCTGGGTATGTGCAGAAAACATAATGCAGCTGAAGGCAGATGAGAGGGTCTTTTTTCCCTTGGGATGCTGCATAAACTGTGTGTTGTGCACCTACATTTTGACTGCGATCCATCACATAGGGTCAGGTGTGAAGTTTTCCATTTTGGGAATGTTGTTGCTCAAAAAGCTTAGGCTTTTGCAGCATTTCAGATTTCAGATTTTCAGGTTAGGATGCTCATCCAGGACAGATCTTTTTTCTCACACGCTGTGCACTGCTATATCAAGCCCCTAGGGCAGGGCCTGCAGAACACAGGAGGCACAAAATACTGGTCATTGAAATGAATGCATAGATGAGGCCAAACCTGTGCTGGGTCCTGGGATCACACAGCCTCCAAGGAGCTTTTAAGGAGCACTCAGGAGCCATGGCCTGGGGTGTGCCCCTGAGTCCCCACCCCTCATGGCAGGCCCCCAGGCCCAGGCAGGGGGTGGGCCCCTGCAGACACTGCAAGGGCTCAATGCTGCAACCTGCAGCTCAATTGGTGTGGCTGGGTCTGGTGCAGCTGGGTCAGGAGCTGCTGGCGCTGCAGGAGCACTGACTGGGGAAGCTGCAGGCTGACCCAGGCACCGAGGCCCTGTCAGGGATTGAGGCAAGTATGCTCCTGCTCTGCAAGCCTGTGGGCCCACGTACATGGACCGCCAGGCTGCGTGGCGGTCTGGCCACCTTCCACGGCCCAGGGGACGTGATGTTTTATAAAATTTGTTAATACGGTGAATTATATTGATGATTCTTTAATATATATAGTCTTGTTCTTATTCAGCTTATCCATTTCTTCTTGAGTGAATTTTGGTAGTCTTTGTCTTTTAAGGAATTAGCATCCATTCCATCTAAGTTATTCAATTTATGTGTATAGAGTTATTCATAGTATTTCTGTATTATACTTCTAATGTCTGTGGGCTCAATATTCCCGACATTGGTGGATTTGTTCTCTCTCTCTCTCTCTCTCTCTCTGTCTCTTGCCTGATGAAAAATTTACCAATTTTACTCATCTTTTCCAAGAACCAGCTTTTGGTTTTAATTAATTCTCTGTATTAATTGCCTGTTTTAAATTTCATTGATTTATAATTTTTATTATTTCTTTCCTTCTGTTTGATTCAGTTTTAATTAATTTATTCTTCTTTCTCTAATTTCTCAACATTATTGATATTTAGATCTTTCTTCTTTTCTTATAGATTCATTCAGTGCTATAAATTTCCCTCTAAGCACTGCTTTAGCTGCATCTCACAAATTTTGGTATGTTGTATTTTCATTTTCATTTAGTTCACGATGATTTTTTATTTTCCTTACGACTTCTCCTTTGGTCCATGGGTTATTTAGAAGTGTGTTGCTTAATTTCCAAATATTTGGGAATTTTCCAGACATCTTTCTATTATTAATTTCTACTTTAATTCCATTAAAGTCAGAAAACATACTTTGTATAATTTATGTTCTTTTAAAATTGTTAAGGTTTGTTTTATGACGCTGGGTATGGTCTATCTTGGTGAATGTTCCATGTGCACTTGAGAAGAATGTGTATTCTGCTATTGTTTGGTGGAGTGTTCTATAAATGTCCATTGTATTTAGTTGTTCAAATCTTCTATATCTTTACTGATCTGTGTCAATTGTGGATTAGTTTCAATTGGTTGGTTTTTCTCCTCATTATGAGTCATATTTTTCTGCTTGTTTAATGCCAGGTAATTTTTCACTGGGTACCAGACATTTTGAGTTGTATCTTCTTCGGTGCTGGATATTTTTGCATTCCTGTGCATATTCTTGTGCTTTATTCTGAGATGCAGTTAAGTCACTTTGAAACAGTTTGATCCTTTCAGATTTTGTTTAAGCTTTCTCAGGCAGGCCCAAAGGAATGTTCAGTCTAGGGATAATTATTCCCCCTTCCTGAGACAAGACCCTTATGTGAATTCTACTCAGTGTCACGTGAGTTGTGGGGTTTTCCAGTCTGGCTGATGGGAACAGACACTGTTCCCAGCCCCGTGTGACCGGTGGCACTATTCTCTGGGTGGTATTTTCCCCCAACCATGGGTAGATTCTTCACATGAGTGCCCTGATTAGAACTCAGCTGAGTACTTGAAAGGACCCTCTTTTAAATCTCTCTCTCTGCACAGCTCTCTCCTTTCCAGTACTCTGTCCTGTGAGCTGTAGACTCGTCGGTCCCCTGGCCCGTCAGCTCCACTCTGGGAGTCCACTCTGCTGTCTTCATCCCTCTCCCTGTACTACATACTGCCAAAAACTCTCTCGAAGCAGGAAGCTGGAGAGATCACAGGGCTCATATCATTTATTTCCTGTCTCACAGAGATCACCATCCTTGCCTGATGTCCAGAAAAATCCCTGGAAAGTTTCCAAATATTTGCAAATTAAGCAACACACTTCTAAATAAACCATAGATCAAACAGTTGTTTCATATATTTTGTCCATTTTGTGGCATGAAAAATCCAGTCCCTACAACTACATCTTGGCCAGAAGCAAAGTCACTCATTTTATTCTTTACACACTTTCACATTGTTTACAGTGCACTTGTATTATTTTCTAAATTAAAAAAGAAAGGCGTGCTAATTAGGATCAAGGCAAGGGGAGAGAATAACCCCAAACCAGCAGCTGTGTGCTTTCTGCCGGTCTCTACATCCTTGTGCCTCCGGGGTCGTGGTGCTGGCCATTGCTGGCTACAGCTTCTGGGTATCGTCTGCCAGGCCATCTCCACTCTCATCTCAAGAAAATTGCTTTCCATTTTATGACAGTGATTATGGGGAAGTGCACATGAAATGAGCAAGGTCCTCATAGCACAGCGAGACTGGCCAAGATGTTCCCTTCCTGATAAGGGCTTGGCTGTGGGTGATCGGGGTTCTCTTATTGCTCACACACGCCCTGTGATTTAACATCGTTTTAAAATTTCTCCAGCTGTTGGTGTCTGGGGCTCCAGCCACTTGAAATTGTACAGATAAAAACTTAAACAAAGAACACCGAGACCTTGGCTCCCTGACGTTTTGCCACCAGCTCTGCCAGAGCCCAGCAGGCACGTTAATCACTGGAGTCAATAACAAGATGCTTCAGGGACTGAAATAAAGCGGGGAGAGACGGACAGAGTGCTGCAAAATGGGCTCTTCTTTGAGAGTCACGTGGTTCTCTTGCTGTCACTTTTGGCAGAAGGAGCATCAGGCAGCTTCTGGGAGGCTCCATCCAATTGTGGCAGAAGCAACAAAGCCAGGCCCATCAAGAGGGTATCAGTTCCACACAGCTCCATGGAAACGTAGTGAGCTGTTCTGATGGCCTTTGACCGGCAGGGCACAAGTCAGTTTGGTGAAGCAGAAAACATCAGTAAACTCAGCTGTGTGGTTGGAGTCTGGGGGCTCCAGTCCCAGGCCCTGAGTACCTACTATGTGCCAGGCCAGGCCAGGCCCCAGAGATTCCGCAGCAAACAAGACAGGTGAGGCACCGCCCCTATGGACAGGCACCATCATCACCATCATAAAGAATATCATTGCTTGGTTGTCTGCTATGTGTGCAGCTCTGTGCAAAGTGCTGCACATACATTTTGTTTTGCATTTAATTCTTGCAAACGCCCTCTGAAGTTGAATTTTACAGAAAAGAAAACTGAGGCTCAGAGAAGTTAAGCACGCTGCCCACTCTGAAATATCTTGTAAAAGACAGCATTAGGGTTTGAACCCAGAGCTTCTCTGCCTCCGGGGTGCAACCTCTCTCCTTCTCTAGAACTGGTCAGTGTGGCACTGGGTGAGTTGTTAAACCTTGTACAATTGGCTAAATAATTCCTGCCCTGTGCACACACTTGTGTGATTTCCAACAACTCATCAACTCAAGAGGAGGTTTCCTAATTATTATTTTCCAAGATCCTATGTGTCCCTAATCCTGGCCTTCTCCAGTGTTCATCTTTCTACTCCCACATCACTTACCTTCCCGCTGATTCCTGATCTAATCAGTCAGGCGTGGAGGCCCTGGAATCTCTTGTGCAGGTCCATAGGCTAGGGGAGGGTCCACCTGGGGGCAGGTAGTGACAGCTAGAGGGAGCTCCCTGGGCTTTGTTGTCTGACACCCAAGAGACTAAGCACTGAGCTGGCAAGGTAGGGATCGGGAAGGAAACTGAGTGGGAGAGAGGTTCAACAAGTCCCCAGTGTGGGGGCCTTAGGCCTCAGTATCCTCATCTGTGAAATGGGAACACTACATTCAAAGGGTTTATTTAGTAGTGGGGAGTGATGTGATAATATGAGAAGAAACATGGAGCCCCATCCACAGCTTCTCCTTGCAACAATAAAACAACATGAAGAACCATTTGGAATTTTTACATGCAAATGATAGAAACCCCAATCCGAACTTACTTAAGAAAAAGAAAATTTATCGGGTGCAGTAACTGAAAAGCGTCTGGGGAGTTCCAGTTTCAGACCTGGCTTCATCCAGGGTGTCCCCAGGATCTCCCCAAAACTTAGTTTCTCTCTCTTCCATCTCATTTCCGATTTCTCTGGTCTGGCTGCATCCTCAGACCTGCCCTCCACTGACAGAGACGAGGTGGCTGCCACAGCAACACACCTGTTCTGGAGGTCAAAAGAGCCTTTCCCTACTAAGCTCAGCACAAGTCCTGGGAGTCACTTTGATTTCCTCCATGATTTTTATTATTTTCTTTCTTCCACCCACATTGAATTTAATTTGTTCTTATTTTTCTATTTTCTTAAGGTGGCAGCTACCATCATTTATCTGAGATCTTTCTTCTTTTCTAATATAGGTTTTTCATGCTATAAATTTTCCTCTAAGTGCTGCTTTAGGGACGTCCCACAAATATTGATATGCTTTTCTTTCATTTACATTCTGTTCAAAATACTTTTGGATTGCCCTTTTGATTTTTTTGTCTTTGACCCACAGGTAATTTTCAAAATATATTTTTAATTTCCAAATAGTTGGTGGGTTTTCCTGGGAACTTTCTGATTTTAGTTTCTAACTTAATTCCATTGTGGTCAGAACATACTTCGATAATTTAAATCCTTTTAAATTTATTGCAACTACTTCACAGCTCAGAATAAGATCTGTTCTGAAAATTTTTCAATATGCACTTGAAAATAAGGTATATTTTGCTGTTGTGGGGTGGAGTGTTCTATGAAAATCACCTAGGTCAAGTTGATTAATAGTGTAATTCAAGTCTTCTGTAGTCTTACAAATTTTCTGTACACTTTTTTGTAATCAATTATTGAGAGAGGAATATCGAAATCTCTGACTATAATTGTGAATTTATCTATTTCTCCTTGAGGTTGTATTAGTTTTTGCATTGTGTATTTTTAAACCCTGTTATTAGGGGCATAAAAGATTAGGGGCTTAGGGTTTTTATGTCTCCTTAATGAATTGACCAATTCATCATTATGAAATATACTTCTTTATCCCTTGTTATGTTCTATGCTCTGAGATCTACTTTTTTTTATATTATTAATATGGCCACTCCAGCTTTGTTTTGATTAGTGTTAGCATGGTATATCTCTTTGAGTCTCTTTTACTTTTAAGGCATTTGTTTCTTTATATTTAAGGTACACTTTTCATAGGCAGCATATAGCTGGATCTTGCCTGTTTATCCAATATGATAATCTCTGCCTTTTAATTCAGATGATTAGACCATTTATATTTAATGTAAGTATTAACATAGTTAAGTCTCTTGTCACGTTATTTGTTTTCTATGTTTCTGAACTGCTCATTGTTCTTTTTTCTTTTTCTGCCTTCTTTTGTATTGAGTCTTATGTGTTGGTGTGATTCCATTTTATCTTCTTTATTAACTTATTAGAGCCATCTTCTTGTTTTGTTATGTTAGTGGTTTGTTTTAGGGTTTATAGTATACATCTTTAACCTGTTACAGTCTTCCTTCAAGTGACATGATAGTATTTCATATATAGTATGAAAACCTTACAACAGTATACTTTCTTTTCTCCCTTCCTGGCCTCTGTGCTATTTTTTCTGATACATTTTACTTTTACATGGGTTATAAACCCCACAATGCATCATCATTACTTTTGCTTTATAACCAATTATCTTCTAAAGATTTTTAAATAATAAGAAAAAAGTCTTTTATTATTTACCCATGTAGTTACCTTTTCCTGTGATTTTTGTTCTTCGTGTAAATCCATATTTTCATCTGTTATTATTTCCCTACTGCCTAAAGGACTCCCCTTAATATTTCTTATAGTGTGGGTCTGCTGGTAATGAATTTGTTCAGAACCTGTTACTCGGGGATTTTGCACCTATATACCCAACACCACAATTTCCTAGGAACTGTGCCCTCCAAAAAATTAAAGTGAACCAACATTTCATGTCAACCTTGTGGGGAGACAATATATAAACACCACAGACTCACTAGCCAGAGACTCTTTGGCCTGGTAGTTAAGGTCCTTCTAGACCTGGCTCTGACCATCCCTCATCCCACCCCTCATATACTTACTACTCCCGGACACTCCCTGCTGTTTCCTACTTCCATCCTTTGGCACACTGTGCTTTTGTTCTTCTAAAGATGTCTTTCCCCACCCCATCCAATGGGCAAACTCCTGTTCATCCATCAAAACCCCAAGTAAAGGCCACATTCTCTGAAAAATCTCCCTTGCCCTCTCCCAATCCCTGTAGAGTAAATCATCTTCTTTCTACTGCTTCTGAACCATGTAACTTCTTGTACAGGGGCCATTATCAACTAGATTAGAATTTATTTATTTATATGAATGTCTCTCCCATGCACAGATGTGGAAGGTTGTGAGGAGGCCAATCATACCTTGTCCAAAGCTTGAACAATTAGCTCTCACTGGAACACTGTCGTTTCCATCCCTGGTAAATTGGGAGGCTGGGGAATCATCTAAGCATGTGCCTCCACCACTCCCCTGGTTTGAAGTTTATGCCCCCATGAGATGCAGCAGTCCCCAAGGGCAGAGACTAGAACCCTGTCTTCTACTTCTGCTACACAGAGGTTACTTCCATCTCAGTAGCCTCATTGCCAGCAGAGGTTGGCATTTAGTAGATGTTCAGGAACCAGGAGGTGAAGTGTATCATGGAGCCAGGAAGGGGAGTTTTCTTTGCTTCTGTGTGGAACCCAGCCTTGCCCTGGTAACTAGAGGGTGGGCAGCTCAGGGATCATAAGGACGCTGCCCCCTTGGCATGGACACTGGCATCCCCATCCCTGCTGGGTCACCTCCAGGCACCTCTGGAGGCCTCCTGAGCAGAGATCAGTGCCAGCCAGGAGAGAACAGCACAGTCCCCACCTGGTGACCGTAACTGATGGGTTGGTTTGTGAACCCACGTGAGACACCTCAGGGACTCCCAGCCAGGGCTTTTGCAAGGGACTGCTGTTCCCTCAGATGCAGGAGGGCAGGAGGGCTGCGGAGATCCAGCTTTTCTTGTGACCTGCTGCATTTCTGTGTACAGGCTGTAAGATCTTCAGCTACAGCAGGCGCTGAGCCCAGCAGGCTGCACAAGTTCCCCTATGTGCCCCTCCCAAGTGCCCCCTACAGCCCAGAGTCAAGGTCTATGGTCAGGAAGAAAACCCGGCCCATTTTGGCCCCAATCACATCTCCAGCCCTGGAGCTAGCAGAGCCAGCAATCAGCACCACAGCGGCTGGGTCCCGGCTGTTTGCACAGAAGCCCGCTGCTCTCCACCTACCCAGATCTGTACCTGGGACACGGAGACCTCAGTGCACCCTTGATCTTTGTCTTCTAACAAATCAGCATGTTTTTGCCAGAGCTGAGCAGCATGGAAAGTACAATGTATGCAGGTGTCAGAGGTACAAAAACCAGCCTCTGACTCTGCAGGTTTATTGGTCTCACCCAGGGTCACCCGCTGCCCCCAGGAGTCACCAGGGACTGGCCGTGTGCTGCAAAGCCCTGGGCTTCAGTCTCCAGCACAAACAATGAAGCGCGGTTTTCTCTTTTTTCTTTTCTTTTCCTTGTTTTTTCCCCCTCTTCCTCTCCTTTTTTCCTTCCTTCCTTGCTGCCTATAATCTCTGAGTACAGAGAAACACGATCTCAGGGTGGTGTTGCCTTCCTTAATCAGGACCAAATTCCTTTTTCACAGAGCTCAGAGATGGAGATTTCCAAAGGAAACAGACAAGGAAGATATTGACCATAATTAACATTTCTCTGCTTTGCAGGAAACAGAAATTATTCCAGGGTGTGGATTTCTTTTTAAGGAGCTTTAGCATAGGAGACTCTGGGAGGCCACCCATGGATTAGCAGATACCCCAGCAGGAAAAGCAAGAGTTCAGAGGGAAGGAGGGTTGCCAAGCTGAGACATGAGAGGGTGAGCCTTGAGGCAGGATTAGGGAGCCCCCGGGACAGGGGCAGGAGCCAGCCCAGACCCCCTCTACCAGGACAGGGAGGTAGGGAGGGAGGGAAGAGAGGGAGGGAAAGTGGCACCTGGGTCAATTCTGCCAAGTTTGCTAGACTGTTCCTAGTTTCAGACCTCTCCTGAGTTTCCGTCCCTGCCAAGCCCCATCACGCTGTGTTAGTGCAGATGGTCTCCTCCATCCCAGAGGTGATGAGAGCATCCCTGTGGCCAGAGTAGGGGGCACTTTGGAGGAAAATCAGGAAATGAGGCCGGAACAGGCAGACCCAGTAAGAGGCTGTTACCATCCTTTGGTGAGAGAATTGGTGGCCTGGACAGGAGAGGGACACAGAGACTGTCACGAGGCAGCAGGTGGGATCAGTAAGACTTGGTGACTATGGCACGTGGAATAGGACCCATGTGAGAAATGTGTATGAAGACACCCCCAGGTAAGTGGCAGGGCCCTCATCTAAACACAGACCAGGTTACAAGATGATGTTTCCGAGGCAGAAGTGACAGTCCTCGGTGACTGTCCAGACATGGGGAGGGCTGGGAGAGGAAGAGGAGAGGAGATGTCGTCTTCTTCTCTTGCACATTCTGGCTGGGGTCCCTCTGTTCCACCCTGACGCAATTCACCCTGTGTCCTAACGGCAGGCCTGCCCCTCCCCCTGCCTCTTGGAAGAGCACTGGACTTGGAGTCCAGCAAAAGGACAGAAATCTTTTTGAAATACCATCAGGGACTTAGGATCAGCATCATGCACATGTGACCTGTGAGCCAGACAGGGTCCTGTACTCAGAAGACTTTGAATTTGGTTTAATGCTCTGCTGGTGCCATCTTGAAACCCTTGATAACTTTATCTTTGACCTGTGTTTTGTAAGTGAAGTCCAGTGGACAATGGAGCATATGCATGTGAGCAGAGGAGATCCACGCTATATGTTCCTGCTGTCTCTTGCTGCCCCGCTCGCACGGAGCATTCATGATGCCCCACAAGCTGAGAATTCCAGCAGATCCACGTGTGTGGGAGTTTAGCAAGACTCAGAGTGAACACAAGACAAGAGTGTCACAGCTATGACTACGTAAGTGGCAGTGCTGACCTCCCGAAAGGCCACGCTTTCCATTTGAACCAGCACGATCTTCACATGCAGAAAGAGGCAATGGTATTCTAAGAAACACAAACGACCAAGGAACCTTCAGTTCCTTCCTTACCTGCCTCACTGCGCTGTACAAGACAACACTTGCGCTGCAAATGCTGCCGGAGAGAAAGGAAAAGATAAGGCAACTCAGGGTGTCATGAGCCAAAGGCAGTGCTTGTTGGTAGAATGTGCATCTCAAGAAGTGAAATCAAAGCAGTTGAGTTAATTTTGTGCTGAATTTCTACTCTCTCATAATAATGAAATACCTCCGCATGAACGAGCTATGAAATACAAATTGTATAATTTCAGTGATTCTGTGTGCCATTTAAATGCTTTTATATTTATTTGCATGTAAAACTGGCATTGCCTAACATAAAAATGGCTGGTAAAGTTCATACTAATAATTTAAAGTTCTAATTTTTCTTTACTTAGAACAACATTAAATAGCAAATAAAAAGCACCATGGCAAGAGAGAGACTTCAGAAGAAAGGGAAAAGCTTTACAGTATGTTTAACAGTACTTTTTTCCAGCTTTTTAAACAAGAGCACCACGTAGTCATTTCTCGCTGGGCCCCACAAATTACGTAACTGGTCCTGCAGGGAGAAGGCAGTGCACCTGGCCAGAGCAGGAAGGCCTCTCTGCGTTATGTAACTCCTCAGCCAGCAAGATGTGCTAATTAAGCAGGGAACGCCAGGCAACGTGAGTGAGCGCTGGAGGAAGTTCTAAGTATCTCTCCTCTGAAGGTCAGAGGAGGTGGGTGGCAGCGTCCCATGGGAGAGTGGCCCTGGCCCCACAGAGGGGGAGGTGAAGGCGGAAGGAATTGCAGAGGGGACAGGGAGGCTGAGGTCTGCCTGTGCCCTCCACACCTTACAGCACAGCAAGCCCGGGAGATGGGGACTGTCCCCCCACACCCCCGCCCCGACCGATGAGGAGACAGGGCCCGAGTGGCCCTGGTCACTCAGTGAGGCAACTGGTCCAAGGCCCCGCAGCCAGTGCGGGCAGGGCCGTCCCTCAGGGGCACTGATGGAGGCTCGCCCTGCACCAGCCCTGCGGCCACCATGGGGACAGAGGCTCCGATGCTGCCCTTCAGGCCCCCAGTCCAGTGGGGGACAGACAATGACAGCACTGTGGGATCTGAGGGGGGCACAGGCGGTGTGGGAGCCAGAGGGGCCCTAGCCCAGCCTGGGGGTTCAAGGCGCCCCCCGAGGAGGTGCTGTCTGCACTGGGGCCTGGGGGTGAGCAGGGGTTAATCCTGCCTGCAGGAGGGGGAGGAGGGAGAGGGGAGGGAGGAGGAGAGGCGTGGAGGAGGGGGAAGGAGAAGGGGCAGCGCAGGAGTCGCCAGGTCCAAGGCCCGGGGGCAGGAGGGTGAGGCTTGTTCAGGGAGCTGCAGGCCAGGCGGCCCCTGCTGGGAGACGGACTTGTGGGGGGGTGGGCAGGGGACAGGGGACAAGGCCATGGCCCCCCAGGAGGCCCCCCCAGGGGGTGAGCAGAGCTAGGGGTTAAGAGCAGGGACTCCCAGCTGGGAGACCCTGGGCAGGTCACTGGTCCTCTCTGGTCTGCGTCTCCCCGACACTAAGTGGGAGTGATGACAGCGTCCACTCCCCCTGGGGCAGTGTGAGGGTGAAGGAGCCAATATCTGTAGGTGCCGAGGATGGCACGGGGGTTGGGGGGGGACAGCAGGGCTGTCTGAGTGGGAGCCCGCCTGGCCTGCCTGGCCCCACCCCAGGCACTCTGGCCACGCTGGACTCACCCTGCTGTGAGTGGACCCCAGCAGCTTCCCCACCGTCTCTCATGGGGACAGCAGCCCAGGCTCACAGGGGTGACTCAGCCCCTCCTGACCTCCCCACCCTTCCTGGGCTATAGGTGACAGGACAGAGAACTCACAAGTGACTTCCTGGAGCCCCCCACTGAGCTGCTTTCCTTTCCCTCCCTGCAGAGGAAGCTTCTTAAACTCACTTGTCACATTGACAAGGACGTCCCAAAGGCCCCTCCCCATCCATCCCCTCCCTACCCTGCCTGCCCCTCCCCCTCCTTCATCCACAGCCTCTCCCCAAGGCAAAGGTAGCCCTGGGGTCCCAGAGCAAGGGCTGCCGTGTGTCCCTGGGGAAGTGACTTGTCCTCCTTGAGCCTCAGTTTCCCCATATGTAAAGTGAGGGGCTTGGACAGGGAAATGGAGTTCCCATTGGATGAGCCCTACTGCGTGCTGGACCCTGGCTCATCCACCTCCCCAGAGCCCCAGACACCCAGGATTACTGGTTCTCCTGCTCTGCCCCTCCCCTTTCCCTGGTGACATCAGCAGTCACCGGGCAGAACAGCCGTCCTCACATCACATGCATCACTGCTCAAGGACCTGCTCTGGCTCCCACTGTTGGCTGCCTCAAGCCATCATGCCTCCCCACTCGGCAGCCACCTGTCCCATCCCTCCCCTACAGGAAACTCCAGGCCAAGTGGGTCTTCACTGTGCTCCCAGCACCCTAACCCCACCCTCACCCTGCCTGGGCTTTGCTCCTGCCGCATCTTCTCCCTCCCTTCTCCTCCCCCTTCTGAGGAACTCCTATGCATCCTTCAAAGCCCAGTCTTCATCTCACTAGGGAGGCCTTTTCCAGGCAGAACTAATCACTCCCTCAACTCTGTGCCAGAGCAGCTAGTAGAGAACATGTTCTGAGCACGTAACAGGTGCCAGGCTCTGTCCTCACCTATTATACGTGTCATCTGACTTCATCCTCACCACCGCCCTGTGAGACAGAGGTCGTTATTATCTACTGTACAGATGAGGAGAATGAGGCTCAGAGAGGAGAGGTAACTTGCCTGAGGCCACACAGCCAGAAGCAGCGGAGCACCTACCTTCCCACTTTTTGTAGTTATCCATTTCCCAGCTTGTCTCCCCAACTAGATCGTGCGCAACTCGAGCAGGAGTCGTTCCTGGTCTGCCCCGTGTTTCTGGGGCCTGGTTTGTTCGATAAGCGCATCTGCAGGCGGGTCCCACCCCAGCCTTTGCTCCTACCAGCCCCTGCCTGGGCCCCCGTCCTACTATGTCTGTGAGTCGGTCCCCTGCAGTCTCCACAGCCTGCCTCTTGGGGGGCCTTGGCCGTCCCCAGAATGCTTTCCTGCCTCTTTTCCCAACTGCCTGCCTGGATCTGGGCCCCCATGAGATGCACATTCCCAGGACCCAGGACCTGCCTTTCTTGGCCCCTCCTCAAGGTGCCCGACCCCGAGCTGCACAAGAAAGTGCCCAACACTACAGTGGATTAAATGTGGACTCAGCCCCAGTTTGGGTCAGTGGCAAATCCCACCACCAATATCTGTTGTCCCAGCTGTCCCTGACGTACAAACATCCACGTTTCTCCTGGATGGGGCCAGGGAAGAGCAGAGACTATAGGGTCAACCAGACCTGGATTCAAATACCACTCCTGCCACTTAGCAAGCTGAGTGACCTGGGACAGTCAGTCCATCCTCAGGCACTCAGACTTCCCTCCAGGAAAGTGGGGAGCAAGCGAGGGTTGTTGGGGTACAGAATATGCATGGCCCTGGCACACAGTAGGTGCTCAGCAAACCGCAGCGCCCACCTCTCCCTGACAAAGCCAGGCAAGCTCTGCAAGGTGATCCAGTTCTGAACTAATGACTCTAAGGAGCTTCTGAATGATCCTTGATCAGAGGAGCCTCGACCCCCCAGCCCCACCCTCAGGGGCCCCAGCCGGGCCTTGAGCCCCCCTCAGCCCTGCTTCGCCTAACAAAATCTGCACAGGTTTTCCACAGACACACCTTGTACTCATTACATTGAATAAATCTTCCAGGCTGTTCAAATTTCAAATGAAAAATTCTCCCCCAGAGGAACGGCTGCACTCGGCAAAGGCCACGCGTAAAACACGCTGCGATGGGTGGGGACAGGAGGCGAGGGCTCGATGGGGAAGCAGCTCCTCCATCTCCTTCAGAGAGCGCGTGCTCCCCCAGGGCCCCACTCTCCTCCCCACTGCCTCAGGAATACTAATTTAGGAGCTCCAAGCAGCGCTTCCTCCTACAGCAACAGTGTGCGGTGTCGTCTTTGTCATCGTGTTTACTGAACGCTGCCTCTTTGGGCCCACTGAGTCCTGCACAGGCGAGAGCATTGTTGTTGTCCCCGGTGCAGGGGTGGGGACCTGCAGGCACTGAGAGGTGAAGGGACTCTCCCAGGACCGCACAGCGGTCAGGGGTGGGGCTGGGATTTGAACCCAGGTCTCTCTTACTCTGCGGCCCCTTCTCCTTCCCCCCACCCTCCTGCTCCCTGGGAGCGTGGGAGGATTACAGCAGGAAAGGGGAGCAGGGAAAGCAGCCCAGGCAGAAGCACCCCAGGCTTGGGGTTCGACTCACTCCTTTGCTTGTTGGCATATATTTGCCTGCCAGGGCTCCAGGGCCCTCAAGAACAGGCAATAAAATCAATTAATTAGTGCAACCAACCCGTGAGCACTTTGTTGCAAGATATACTTCACCAAGGTAAAAAATGGAATAGATATTGAAAATGGTCTGTTTCATCACCTCCCGGTTCAGTAGAGCTGACCCTAAATCAGGCTCCACCCCCACCATCAGCACCTTTGGGTCAGAAGTGAAACTCTCAAGGGGAAAGACCTCCCAAGCTCAGTTCTCTGAAGGAACAAATTAGATACAGAGAGAGATGACACGGGCAGACACAGACACAGACACACATATAGATACAGCCAGGCCATGAGCAGAGGATGGAGGACCGGCCTCTGTCCTCTGCAGACTGGCCAGAGGCAGAGCCCTCTCCCAGCTCAGAGCCCATGGATGCTCAGACACCCCCCTCTGGGGTGAAAAGTCTTCCCCAGAAGAGCGACGGCAGGTGGTCTGGCCCGGGTCACACAGACACCACTGAGAGGTGGCTCTGGCCCATTAGTGCCTGGTCCCTGAGTGGCCTGGGAGGAGGAGGAGGGCGGGGATCTGTGGGACTTGAGGCCCAAATGAAGTCATTTGGGTTCTTTAAACTACCGCCCCTTCATGGGCACAGGAGGGATCACAGCTGTTCATAGCGGAGGCCAGAGTCATGGTCACACAAGGACCGGGCAGGGGTCTGTCCACACACTGAAGGAGGGTTGGACATGGGGATGAGCCAGCCTGGATGCGAGGGTGAGCAAACACACTGGGGAGGGGGCACGGGGACCGCAGGGGGATCAGCCCCGCCTGCCTGAGTGAGGGCACAGGTGCTGATGGGGGGGCTTGGGGAGGGAGGGAAGAATGAAGGAACCTGGGGGACAGGGGACAGAGGAAGCCCCCGACTGAGGTCTCACCACTGTCTCCTTCAGTCTGTGCTACTGCCCTGCAGGAGAGCTGTGATCATCAACCCCATCCCGCAGGGGAGGGACATGAGGCACAGAGAGGTTAGGCAACTGGCCCCACGTCACTCAGCTCACAGGGACAGAACTGAGACCCCAGCCCAGACCCTCATGGCCCCACGACATGCCCCCGGCTGCTTCCCCAAATCTGCTGTGGGCTGGTGCCGTGGCCTGGGCATATCAGGGGACTTGGCCTCCTTTATTCCTCAGTTGACATGTGAAGTGAATTTAATAAAATCCAGGTTTTTATGTCAGAGTAAAACCTTGTCAGGTCCTTAAGAAAATTGCTCTATTGTTCCGGTGCCAGGTTTCAGGATCCAGCGTTCCATGTGCTCAGGGCTGGGATTTGGCTGGGAGCAGAGCTCGGTTCTCTGAGGATTGCTTCTGATATGTTTTAGTTCGTTCCTCTTTTCTGCCCCTGCCTAGCCAAAGGGGTCCCAGGAGGCTGGGAGGCTGCCTCAGCCCCAGGCTGAGGCCAGGTGCCAAAGGAGGGGGGGTCTCTACAGGAGGCCCCTTCAACCTCCCGTGGCTCCCAGAGCCCGCACCCCACTGTCCTGGGTGGTGGCAGCCAGGACCCCATGGCCCCCAGATCAGGCCTGCAGCTTCACCCCCCACATCCTGACAATCCAAGTACTCCTGACGTGCTCCCGGCTCCCAGGCCTTTGCACTGGCTGTTTCCTGTACCTGAATGCCCTTCCTTTGTCTTCTCCATCTCAAGAAATCCTGCTCATCCCCCAAGGCCCAAGGATAGAGGGCAGGGAGGGAGCTAATGTGCTTTGCCCTGACCTGTGCCAAGGGCCATGCTGGAGGGTGAGTGCCCTCGGTGAGTCCCAAGGCAGCCCAGCACCAATCACAGAGTGGGCTTCATTCACCCATTTTACAGATGGAGAAACTGAGGCTCCGAGACATTGAGTAACCTGCCCAAAGTCACCCAGTGGTCAGTGGCAGGGCTGGGGTAACTGACCAGCCAGCCCACAGACCAGCCTTGTCCACCCACCCCTGGCTCTGGACATCCTCTCCACCCCCAAGAAGGGGCATCACTCCTTTCTTCATGCCCTCATGACCGAGCACCCTCTTTCATGCACGTTTCCTGTCTGTCTACCTCTACCCTGACTGGTCCCTCCTCCAGGAGAGAAGCAGAATGGCTTCTTCTCTTGCTCATTTTGATGAACTGAAGTGGGTTGAGGTGAGCCGAGTGGCCCCATCCCATTCCGTGTCCTTGACTCTGCCCTAGAGGGAGACAGACCCCTCTGGCCAAGGAGCAAGCTGTGCTTGGCTAGTTAAGCCTCGGTTGGTGTCTGGATCACTTCTTCAAGTGTTCAGTTCCTCGTGGGGGAGGGGCCAGGACAGAGCAGTGGGTAGGGCACGTGGGAACACATTTAGGGTCAGCATCAGCAGCTAGAGCTGCCCCAAAACAGGACAGGGGGCCCTGTGAGGTCCCCATAGTTAATAGTTCAAGTTATTACTCACGGGACAGTGAAGAGAGGCTCTGATTCCAGGGTGTCCGTCTCAACTCATTTCTCTGGCTTGATTGTGTGATTCCAGGGGTCCAACAAGCTGTGGGTGAGGTTCCAAGTCTGCTCCAGAGATCCCTTCATTCTGAGACTCTGGGTCTGTGCGTCCACAAAGGATTCTGTGATCCTAGAGTTCTAGGATTCTGTGAGCAGGACCAGATGCTCAGATTCTGTGATTCAAAGACATTTTATGAAAGTGTCTTTGAGTCTATGAAAGAAGCTCTGATTCCAGGGTTCTCTGCATCGCAGATGTCATGGAAGGGCCTGCGAGATCTGAAACTCTTCTGCCGCGTGAGGGGAGGAAGGTGCCCAGACCCGACCCTCCCACTTCAGCATCTGCAGAAGGAGGACACCGGGCGATGATTTCCAAGCTCCCGTCAGTGTGAAAATGTGGGGTCCTGGTCGCTGGCTCCAGCTCCCCGCTCCCCACTCACCCGTCCCTCCCCACTGTGACCCCACAGGCTGAGAGGGCGAAATGGGCGCTGAAGCCCCAGACAGAGCCCAGGAGCCCAGCCCGGCAGATGTGTCAAGCTGAACACTCTGCTGCTGTTGTCATTTCCCACTGTGTTAATTATGAGGAGTGAGACAGGGACTCGACCTTCGCTGAGTGGAGTTTTCTGGGGCGTCTCCTTCCAAATCAGCAGCTTGGGGACCAGGAGCCACCGTCATGTTGCCTCTGTTTGCTCTTCTGATGGACTCTCCCTGCTCCCCCTGGAGGTCTCATCTCATCGTTGAATCTGCCGTGTTCTCGGTGGCTTTGAGCAGCGCTGTCCTGCCAGGGCCAGTTCGGGTTTCTCTGGGAAGGAATTTGATTCCCTGGCAGGAGGGAAAGGGGAGAACAGGCAGGGAGGGGCTGGAAACCTGGGGGAGGCCGGACCATACCGGGTCTTCCAGAACACCCAGGGTGGCCCCTCCCTACCCCCAACCTCAGCCGCTCCTGAGCAGGAAGGTTGGGGTCCCGGGGCGCCTGCGCAGAGAGGGAACCAGAGCCCAGAGCCAGGCAGACTTGGCCATGGTGGGGGATAAGCTGCTCCCCTGTCACACCCCTGTGCGTTCTCAGCCTACAGTCAAGGACATGGCAGCTCTGAAAGGCTGCTCCCCACCTGGTGGGTGGCTGAGCACAGGCCCTGAGCCAGTCCCCCTCCCACCCTGCCAGCTGCCCTGCTCATGGCGCAAGGAGCATGCCCCTGGTGGGAACAGCCCTAGTGCAGCTCTGCTGAGGATTGGGGTGGCGACCTATCGGCCCCTTCCCCACTGAAAACCACCAGTCACCTCACCCAGAATAACAGTGACACGCTAATAATAATAATAACACACCAATCCCTACTGTCCTGGCTGGGCCAACCCCGTGCCGAGCTCCTGCCAGCACGCCACCCTCCTCGTCTTATCCACCCTCGCCACGACCCTGTGAGCTGCTACCACTCACCCCATGTCACAGATGAGGAAACTGAGGCTCACAGAGGTGCAGTGACCTGCCCAAGGCCCCACGGGCACAGGCAGAGCCAGGGAGCCCCAGCGTCATCACTTTTGTGCTTTTCGCTGCTCCCACTGCCCCCAGCAAAATATCGACACAATCGTCCCTTAAAACTGGCTTGAAATGGGCTCCCTGTTTTCAATTTGCCTCACCCTGAGCAATAATATCCATGAAATCAAGGGTTCAATGCGCTAATTGCTTGTGAGTTTTTTTTCTGATACCCATTAAAATAAATACTTGCCTGGTAAAATATAAAATACAAACCGTTCGATCATGCACAATCCATAGTGACCCCGTACCCCCAGAGTACGACCCGCTCCCTGGGAGGCTGGGAGGAGGTGGGAGGAGGTGGCAACACCGCGGGTGGATGTGGCCTGCCAGGTGGTCCAGCCTCCCCCAGCCCAGGCCAGCCCAGCACCGGTTCCTCTTTCTCCTGGGAGGCACCCCCTCGCCAGCTGCTCCCAGGCTGGGCCTTGGCAAAGGAAACTCTATGGCAGCTGGAGGGGCCTCTGCTGACCACAGGCCCTGGGAGGGAAGACCCCATGGGGGGCACAGGCTGAGGCTGTGATGCCCAGTGGCCCCAAGAATGGAATGTGTGTTGGGGTGCTCACCACATGCCCCTCCCTCCTCCCAAGGGAAGCCCCAGGCACCCAGGAACAGAATTCCAGGTTCTGCTTCACCCCAGGGAGAGAAGCCAGGAAGTGACTTCTGTTCAGGTACCAAGGGTCCTACCAGGAATGAAGACAGGAAACCTCAAGGGAAAATCTGAAAACAAGAAAAGGGAACAGGACCTTCCAGAAAGGCAGCCACATCCTCAACCACCTGCAGCAACCACGAGGGGTGGGGGAAGCAGGCAGAAGAAGCCTCCAGGCGGGAGTGGGGGCTGCAGGGAGTGGGGAGTCCAGATAGGACACCAGCAGGGGAGGGGACCCGAATCCAAGGCTCCTGGAGAGTACATGGGGGAACGAGAGGTCTTCCACTGGGGAAGAGAAGCACCAGGGGCCATGCGGGGCAGACAGGCCCAGGTTCCAGGCCCAGCTCTCCCTCCCCTCTGCAAGACTCTCTTTTCCCTTCTACAAAATGGGACACAACAAAGGTTGCAAGGATGTGATGCTCAGCATGGGATGACCTCAACACGTGTCAGCTGTCAGCCTTGTGTTATTGAACATGTTTACAGGCTGTGGGGAGCAGAGGGTGCAGGTGTATTGTGAGGCCCCAGATTCATTCATTAATTCATTTATTCAACAAGTGCATTTACTGAGTCTGACACCATGCCAGGTGCTGGGTGTGGAGACGGGGCAGAGCAGGGACCATCTGGGAGGCAGAGTTGGGTCCACACTGGGCAATAGTTTACCTGCGTTCACACCCTCCCAGTGGGGCACCTTGGACAGGGCCAGCTTTGCTGGTGCTGGAGTCTTGGGGACATCCACACTGATAAAGCACCTACTGTGCACTGGGCATAGGCCAAAGCATGTCCCATCACTGCACCTTGCCAAGCCTTCCATGGGAGCCTGGGAGGCATCGACCCCACCCACGGACAGGACAAGGAAGAGCAGAGAAGGGGGGACTCACCTGGCACCTCCCTGTGCAGTGCTAGAGTGAGCCTCACACCCAGGCCTGGGCAAAGGGAGGGCAGCCACTCAGAATCCCCCCAGTGCCTCCTGAAATGCCAGTTCCAGGGCACACTACCCATTTGAAGACAGGCTTTCTGGGCTGGGGCCTGGGAATCTGCACTTTAAAGTTCCCCAAGGGATTTTCCAGCAGCAGAGCCCAAGCTGGGGAGCCCATGAAGGAATCCAACCCTCCAAGAGGGTAGCTGGGTGACTTCAAGGGTCTTTTCTAACCTCAACCTTCCCGGGGTCTCTGTAAATCAGGCACCCAGCATGGAACCGGGCACCCATCCCAGCACCATGGACAGCCCAGCTTGCTGGCCACACAGTGACTCGGTAATAACCGGGCCCCATGCCCTGTGCTGCATAAGCTCTTCAGCCCCCTGAGTGCCCTCCAGCTGCCCTCTGGTCCCATGGTCCTGGTGCTGGTGCATCCTCCCAGCCAACCACCTTCACACCACTCCAGACACTCTCTGGACTGTCCCCCGTGGACCTCAAACTCCCTGTTACCATCACAGAATAGGGCAGCCACTTGCATGTCACAAGGTGGGGGGAGGGGACAGAAAGGAGCCACTAGAGCCACCAAACCCTGGAGGGACAACAGGAAGGGAGATGTTCCACCTGTTGTAGGTTTTCCACGAGGGAGGACAGGACAGCTCTTCATTTGGAGGAGACACTGCCTCCTCCTTGAAGCCCTGGTGGGAACCTGTGACCTAAGCCTCAGCCCCTGGGCCCAGACCCAGCGCTGTCGCAACTGTGAAGGTACAATTTCATCTTGAACACCAAGGGCACCTGGCCTGTGCTCTGCGCTTGACACCTGTCACCTCATTTCATAGTCTCCACCCCAGCGAGGGGGGAACTATTCTCCCCATTACCCAGGTGAGCAAACTGAGCCCAGAGCTGCAGCCACATGCCCACAGCCATGTGGCACACAGGGACACAGGCACCCACACCAGGGCTGTGGATTGCAGAGTCCATGCTCTCCGTGGCACCTCAGACACCTCTGCTTGGGTGTCTCTAATATCCGCCCCCCACCACCAGACTAGTAATTTTGTCTCAGAAACAACTATATCCTGATTTGAAGACAAAGGACTTAGCCATTTGCAATAGCAACAAGAGGGGGTAGGAGCATGCCTCCTGGGGTGCCCTTCTGTAGCAGTCAGGCCTTGGCTGCTGCCCCCTGACTGACAGAGTCTAAAAGTACCAAGGCCAGGGAGACCAGAGATGACCCTCACTCAGACATCCCAGAGTCATACATGGAGGATGGCCCAGCCAGAGAGGAGACCACACACCCGTGGTTTGTCCCATGAGCGAGGTCACTGCCCACCTGGGGAGCCTTCGGGAGGAGGAGGTTAAAGGGACCAGATGCTGCTGATGCACCTCAAGTGACAAGGATGAAACCAGCTCTCTCTGACCAGGTCTGAGCTGACCCTAGTGCTGGGGACTGGGGGCCCCTCATTCCTGGAGACTCAGAGCCCCCGGTGCCAGACTCCCCCATACCAGCTCCACGCCTGCCATTCCGGGCCCCGTCCCATTCAAAACACACCACCCCGAAGCCTAAGAGGCCTTCCTGCTCATCTAGTCCAGTCCCTGGGACCCATTTCACAGATGTGGAAACTAAGGCCCAGAAAGAGCCACCAGATAACAGCAAAGAGGGAATGGAAATAACAGGAACTTCTGAAACAACAGGCCTGACTTCAAATTCCAGCCCCAGCTTCAGTGCTCTAGGAAAGTCTTGCACGCCTCTGGGTCTCTTTTAACATCTGCAAAATGTTCGTCTCCTGCCCTCTCTGTGTCTAGCCCAGTGCTCTGCACACATCTGTCTGCCTTAGTTCCTCTATCTGTAAAATGGGTCTGTAAAGACGGATCACTGCAAACTTTAAATTAGAAAATGGATGTAAAGCCCCTAGCACATAGTAGGTACCCAAGAAACAATAGCTCAATAGTGGACCAAGGCTGTCCTGACCCAAATCCCCAGATACTGTATCACCATGAGCAGAGCAGTACCTCCACAAGCCAACACGCCCGATGCCAACCGAGCTTCAGTGGCCGAGCCTTTCAGCCCCGAGGCAGGCCTGAAGAGGAGGCAGGTGTGGCCTCAGTTAGCTAAGAAGCTCCTGTCTCCTCCCGTATTAATTGCATTCACATCTGGAACAGATGGGGAGTTGGGACTTTTCCCCCCATCTTTCACAGAGCTTTGAACCAGGAAATAGCCATGTAATTAAAAGGAGAGAAATGCAAAATAATCCTCTTAGTGGGATTTAACCATCCTCCCTCCATTGTAAATCTATTAATGAACTGTAATCACAAAGACAGACCCTTTATGGAAACCTGGTAGTCAATTCACTATGGGACAAAGAGGTTCCCAAGAGCTGAAGATGATAAGTAGCATATATTAATTAGCTTAATTCTTTATCTATATAAAAATCAAGAAAACAAAAATATTGGCTGCAAAGCAATTTGCCATCTGCCAATAGACTCTGGCTGCTCTGGGGAGATGCTGGTTTCCTTTTTCCTGGGATTTGTTTATAACCTTCCGTTAATCAAACCCAGAGCAGAGAGAGATGTGGGGATTATGCAGAGAGCGTGGATTTCATGAGGACCTAGAGCAGACACGGGAAGAATTGGGATGAGTTAGCGGCAGGAGCTTGGGGTTGAAAGACTCCAAGATGCCAGCCCTGCCTTCCTCGGAGCCTGGCGACAGGGTCCTTTTCAGAATCAGCCCTTCACAGGGGGAGCGTGATCCACAGGAGGGCAGGTGTGTGAGGGAGGCTATTCCAGATGGGGATTCGGTGCAGGTTGGGCTCCCTAGAAGCAGAGCTTGAGACGGAAACCCATGGGGACAGGTGGGACTCAGGGTCGAGCCCCAGCCTGAGCAGATGGGGAGCTCTGGAGCATCTGGTGTGGCACCGCATGGCTGTCCCACATTGGGCAACGGGATGGGTCTTTTGTACCCTGCGTCAGTCAGGTATTAGCTGAAGGTCGCCATGCGGGGAGAGTGTGACCTCACAGCCTTTGGAGGGTGAGTCTGCAGCCAGCTCTCTTCAGCTGAGGTTAATACTCACAGCAGCCAGAGAATGGGTGCCCTGGCCCAGTAAAGAGGATCTAGGTGGAGCCCCAGTTTCCATACCTGTTATGGGTTGAGTCGTGTCCTCCAAAAATTCATATGTTGAAGACCTAATCCCCAATACCTCAGCATGTGACCTCCTTTGGAGATAGGGTCTTTCCAGAGGCAATCGAATTAAAGTGAGGTCTTTGGGGTGGGCCCTAATCCAATAGAACTAATGTCTTTATAAACTAGTGTCCTTATAAAAAGGGGAAACTTGAGCACAGAGACACACATACCAAGAAAATTACCACACGAAGATGAAGTCAGCAATTGTGGTGATGCTTCTACATGCCAAGGAACACCACGGATTGCCAGCAGCCCACTGGAAACCAGGGGTAAGAGAAGGAACAGATTCTTTTCCAGCCCTCAGAAGGAACTAATCCTGCTCACACCCTGATTTAGGACTTCCAGCCTCCAGAACTGCCAGATGATACATTCCGGTTGTTCAGGCCACACGTTTGTGGTACTTTGCGTGGCAGCCCTAGCAAACTCATACAAAGCCCATCTCTGACTCCAGCCATCACCAGCATCTGGTGACTCTGCCCACCCAACATCCAGGCCTCACCTCTGATAAGGCCTCCTTATTTCCCTGAAGAACCACTGCGCAGCCCTCTTGGCCCTTGGGGGTCTTGCAGAAATCACTCCACCCCCAGAAGGAGGGGTGGCCAGAACTCCGGGCCTGGCAATCGGAACCTTCCCCCCCCCACCAGCCTCAGCAATTGATTGGTTCAGGGATGAACACATGACCCAATCTGAGCCAGTGAGGCAAAATTCTGGGACTTTCTGTGGACTTGGAGACCACAGGGTGTGAACGTGGAACTACAGGGCCATGTGGAGGAGAGAGCCCATTCATGTGTGAGGAGACCAGAGCCAAGAGTGGAGAGAGACCTGCTGGCATCATTTAATTAACTATAAGCCTTTCATTTCCCCCATCAGCCTGATTTCTACACATATATTGCATCAAATGTATAATTAAAAGCTGTTTCAGATCAATTTTGGACTTACAGATTTAAAAATTACCAAAAAATAGGTTGATTCAGAATGCAGTCCAGGGTGACACTGAATCAGGAGGTGAGATCATGTTATTAAACCAAATTATAGTGATCATTTATTGAAGGTGAATTATATACTACATGTGCCAGGCATTAATGCATTTGTTTTACATGCATTGCATTAAACGTCACAGCCCTCTCTATGAGGTAGGGCCTATGATCTGCCCATTTTTTCAGTTGAAGAAACTTGTGTTACTTTCAACCAGCCACACTCCTCTACCCTGATCCAAAAACAGACGAAGACAAGGCATGAAAAGAAGTCTACAGACCAATATCCCTCATTTCTTTCTCCTGCCTTCTGTGGTTTACATGAATATTCTTTAGACTTCAATTTTGACTTACCTATACTATTTTTGAGTGTGTCTCTTTGCATAGCATCTTTAGTGGTTGCTCTAGGTCTTATATCACATACACATAACTTAACCCAGTCTACTAATGGTCATCATTTTACCAATTTGAGTGAAGTGTAGAAAATTTACCTCCCTTTACCCTCCCCGCTTATAATATAAATTTCCTAACTATTTCTTCTACATACATTTAGAACCATATCAGACAGTGCTATAGTTTTTGTTTCAACCATCAAACACAACTTAGAAAACTTAAGAATAGAAGAAGTCTATTGGATTTACCTATATTTTTGCTTACTTGTTCTTTCTTCCTTCCGGTGTTCCAAGATTCTTTCTTTTGTTGTTTCTTTTCCATTTGGAGAATTTTTAGCCATTCTTTTAGGGTAAATCTCTGCTAGCAACAAATTATCTTAGTTTTTCTTCATCTGAGAATATCTTGATTTCCTCTTCATTCATGAAGGATATTTTCACTGAATACAGGATTCTGAATTGACAGTTCATTTCTTTTAGCACTTAAAATGCTTAAAGAAAAACTTGATGTGCTTTAAGCACTTAAAAATGTTGCACCCATTCCCTCTAGCTTCTATGGTTTCTGATGAGAAATACTCTGTTATTCTAATATTTTACCCCTGTAGATAAGATGTCATTTCTCTCTCACTGCTTTCAAGATATTTTCTTTGTCTTTAATTGTCAGGATTTGACTATTATGTGTCTTGGTGTGAATTTCTTTGAAATTATCCTGTTTGGGGTTGACTCAGCTTCTTGAATCTAAAGGTTTATGTCTTTTGTCAAATTTGGGAAGTTTTCACCCATTGTTTCTTTGAGTAATTTTTCAGGTTCCACCTCTTTTCTCTTCTCCTTCTGGGACTCTAATGACATAATTGTTAGATCTTTAGCTATAGCCTCATAGGTCCCTGATGCTCTGTTCTCTTTTCCTCCCAATATAGTTTCTCTCTGTTGTTCAGATTGGGTAATTTCTATTGTCCTGTCTTCAAGTTGACAGACTCTTTCCTCTGTCCCCTCCATTTGGCTATTGAACCCATACATTGACTTATTAAATCTTGTTAGTCTATCTTAGTGAATGTTCCATGGGCACTTGAAAATAAATGTGTATTTTTCTGCTTTGGGTAGAGTGTTCTATATATGTCAATTAGATTTTCTTGATAAT
The DNA here is from genome assembly GCA_023783475.1 of Daubentonia madagascariensis. Classification (NCBI taxonomy): domain Eukaryota; kingdom Metazoa; phylum Chordata; class Mammalia; order Primates; family Daubentoniidae; genus Daubentonia; species Daubentonia madagascariensis. The sequence continues at coordinate 8,377,402 of JAKFHU010000117.1, forward strand.
GTTGTTTAAATCTTTATCTTTACTGATTTTCTATTAGTTTTATCAATTGCTGAGAATAGGGTGTTGAAGTGTCCAGATATAATTTTGGATGTGTCTATTGCTCCTTTCATCTTTATCAGTTTTTGCTTCATGTATTTTGGGACTCTATGCTTTGGTACATACACGTTTAGGATTGTTATGTCTTCTTGGTGGGTGGATCCTTTTATCATTATGTGATGTCCCTCTTTCTCTTTAGTAATTTTCTTTGCTGTGAAGTCTATTTTATCAGATATGAATATAGTCCCTCTTGCTTTTCTTATGAACATTTTCATGGTATATCTTATTCCATTCTTTTAATTTCAACCTCCCTATGTTGTTGGATTTGAAGTGAGTTACTTGTACACATCATAAGTTTGGATCATGTGTTTGTTGTTGTTGTTGTCGTCGGGTTGGTTTGTTTTTGGTCCACTCTGCCAATCTCTGTCTTTTCACTGATGCATTTAGACAATTTGCATTTAATTGTTGATATGTTAGAGCTTAAGTCTATGTCTTATTTTTTGTTTTCTGTTTATTTTCTTTGTATCTTATTCCTCTGTATCTCTTTTCATATCTTCTTGTGGATCACCTGAACATTATTTAAGATTCCATATTGATTTATTTACAGTGTTTTTGAGAATATCACTTTGTATAGTTTTATTCCCATTTGCCCTAAGTATTACCATATACACACATAACCCATCACATTTTACTGGTATTGACATTTGAACACTGTGAGTCAAGTGTAGGCACCTTACTCCTGTTTATATCCCTTTATGCTCTTTATAGGTATATAAGTATAATTTCCTAAGTATGATTGTCTAAACTACTTCCTTTACATACATTGACTACCACATTAGATGATGTTTAATTTTTGCTTTGACCAGCAAATACAATTTAAGAAACTCATGAGAAAAAGGATAGTGTGTTCTGTTTATCCCACCCATTCTTACAAGTCTTCATTCTTTCGGAAGTTCCAGCCTGTCTTTCATTTTTGTTTCCCTTCTGTTCAGAGAACTTCCTGTAGCTGTTCTCTAAGGGTACATTTGCTAGCAACAAATTCTCTCCGTTTTTCTTCATCTGAGAATGTCTTTATTTTCCCCTTTATTCTTGAAGGCTATTTTCACCAGATACAGAATTTTCTGTTGACAGTTCTTTTTTCTCTGTACCTGAAGCCTGTTGTGCCACTTAATTTGAACCTCCTTGGTTTCAAAAGAGACACCTGCTGTCATTCCAATAGGTATACCTTAGACGTAACATGTAGTTTCTTTCTGACTGCTTTTAAGATTTTTTTGTTGTTGTCTTTAGTTTTTAGAAGTTTAATTACTATATGGCTTGACATGAATTTCTTTGGGTTTATACTATTTGGGGTTCATTCAGCTTCTTATATCTATAGGTATATGACTGCCACTAAATTTGAGGAGATTTTACGCATTACTTCTTCAAATACTTTTTCAGCCCCCCTCTCTCCTCTCCTTCTGAGACTCCGACAATATGACTGATAGGTATTTTGCTATTGGCCCACAGGTCTCTGTTCTTTTTTATTTTTTTAGCCTATTTTCTCTCTGTGGTTCACATTGGATAACTTCTATGATCTGTCCTCAGCTTCACTGATTCTATCCCCTGTCTTCTCCACTGTCGAGCCACGCATTTTTTATTTTGGTCATTATATGTTTCAGTACCGTAGTTTCCATTCTGTTCTTTTTGATAACTTCCATTTATTTGCTAAGAAGTTTTTTTTTCATTTGCTTCAAGATAATTCATAATTGCTTATTGAATCATTTTTATGATGGCTGCTTTAAAGTTCTTGTCAGATCATTCCAACATTTGATTCATCTCAGTGTTGGCATCTACTGATTATTATCTTTTCTCGTTCAAGTTGTGATTTTCCTGTTCTCAATATGATGAGTGATTTTTTTTTATTGTATTCTGAACATTCTGGATATTATAAGACTCTGGATTCTATTTAATTCTTTTTTTTTTTTTTTTTTTTTTTTTTTTTGCTAGTAGTTGTAGCAAGAAGGCTAGAAACGTATGTACATTCAGCTCCCCTCTGGCCTGCCTGCAAAGATGTGGCACCAACTCTACTCCCTTGTTGCTTCTGAATGGCAGCTTCCCACAGTGCCCTACTGACATGAGGGATGGAGGAAGCTGAGGGCTGACTCCACTTTGCTGCAGGGTAGAGGCAGAAGCTCAGCCTCCCACTGGGCCCTGCTGACACCAACCAGCCCTGCCTCCCACCACCTCATCCCGCTTTATTGATGCTAGGTTGGGGTACAGGCATTTTCTCTCTGGACGCACTGATGATTAACAGTTGGAAGGGAAGTGAAGGTATCCAGTGTAAACAGCCCCGCATTGCATTGCCCATCAAGCCTCTTTGCTGCTAGGTGGGTGGAAGCTCAGCTCACGGCTGGACCTGCTGACACTATCCTGGCGGGGGAATCAGAGCATCTATGCCTGCTTATGTGGGCCAGAAGTGGGAGAGAGTGAAACATCAGCTTCCTGCTCAATTCTGCTAAAAATGCAGGGCAGGAGGAGTGGAGGGAGAGCAATTTTTCTGTTGGTATTTGACTAGAGTAGGGCAGGTTTTGACAAAAAGGTTTTCTGTCATTGGGTCGCCCTTTTCCCAGTCCTTTGGCTAGAGCAACAGGTTTTCTTAGAGCTTTTTAGTCTGTGTCAGCTGGCGGTTCTGGGTTGGGGGCTTCTGCAGCCTCTGTCCAGGATACACGAGAGGCAATGAGGAAAAGTGGGAAACTCACTAACATATCATGCCTCAAGTCCTGAGGTCCCCAGGCAAGTCACCTTTTTTCTCTTTCAGAGTCTTCTGTGCTTATTGTTGTGTTATGGGTTTTTAGTTATAATGGGGAGACATAGGAGGACTGGGGCTACTCCATTTTGGAGGAAACAGAAGTCCTATCCTTTAGACATTTTAATGTCACTCTTGGATAGAAACACAGATGCCCTCCCTAGCCCCCACAGTAGGTCAGGTCCCCATTACATGTTTCCATGGCAACCCATGGGCTTCCTGTGTGGCACAATTAGTTGCTTTTATATATTCGTGTGTACATGTGTATGTATGTCTCGACTAATATTGGATCCCATCCTTCCTCCTTATCAACAGAACCCACGAGGGCTTGAGGACAGTGAGCAGGCCCATGTCCTGTTCACTGCTGTGTCCCCATGAAACAGCAAGATGGGCTGAGAGCACCAGGGTTGGGAGGTGGGGCTCCTTTTGATAGAAGTTCAGAGAGGGCCTCTCTGAAGTGGTGACATTTAGACTGAGACCAGAAAAACAAAACAATGGCACCAGGCAGGTGACACTTTAAGCTTCCCGGGCAGAGGGAACATCAAGTGACAAAGGCAGAGATGAGTTGGGTGCACTCCCAGAGCGGCAAGGAGGCCAGTGGCCAAAGAAGGAGGCAAGGAAATAGATCACGTAGGTCTCCATAGGCCAGTGGAGGAGGACCATGAGAAGCCATTCAGTAAGGATGAGGGGACACAACCTGATTTGGGTTTTAGAAGGATCTCCTGTCTGACGTGATCTGCGTGGACTGCAAGATGCCCAGCAAGGAGAATGAGAGACGGGGTGGGGGGAGTCAGGTTACAGGAGGGGGGTGTGGGGTGGCTGGATTTGGGAATAAAGACTCACCTCCTGCAGGGGGTGTAAGGGGCAGGGTGTGGAGAGCATCTGGCACACAGCAGGGCCCCCATTAGAACTGGCTTCCCCCCTCCCAGCTCAGGGCTTGAGCCCCTCCCAGGAGGCCCCTGCACAGGTTGCTCCAGCTCTGAAGGGGATGCTGTCAGTGGGCTCCCTGCAGGGGCAGATGGTGTTCCTGTACCTTCTGCCTATGACTTCTCGTGACAGGTGCATTGGGGCCCAGCTTTCCTGCCTCAATGAGCTCCAATGCTGGGAGCCTCCAGGAAGCATCTCCCCCAAATCCTCACCTGTAAATCTGGACCACCTCACTCAGGCCAACCTGCCAGCCACTGCCTACTAGAGATCTGGCATGTCACCCAGGGGCTGTAAGTGCGATCCTGTTCTGAATGCACAAGGGGAGCCCGTTGCTTTAGAGACCAGCTCCGAGTGTGGACTCCCCACCGAGAATCGTGAAGGCAAGAGTCGCAGTGCTGGAACTCTAGGCATCATCCCTGCCAGCCCTTCAGCTTTCAGATGGGGAAACTGAGGCTAAAGAGACCAAAGGCCCTGAGGCTCTGCTGTAATCATTAAGGGGAGTGCTCTGGGGTCAGGTAGGTCTTGGGTTCACGTTCTGACTCTGCCACCTCATTGCCAAGATCTCGGGTGCTCCCCCACTCTGTTTCTTCATCTGTTGCCCAATGTGGGCAATGCTGACAGCCAGCACTTACCTCGGGTCAGACATTGTTTTCAGGTCTTTATATTTAATATATGTATGTTCCTCTGTAAATCCTCAGAACCACCCCATGAGGTAGGTACTGTCATTACTCACTCTATTTTACATGTGGAAACTGAGGCACACAGAGCTTATGTAACTTGATAAAGGTCATCCAGCCAGTACATGCAGGGCCAGATCCAAGTCCAGCTGGTTTGTCCTTCAAGTCTGCGGCCCCGGCCCAATTCCACCGTGTCTCCAGTAGGACCTTAAAGGTAACCTTGAAGGTCAACTGACATATGTCCGTAAGGGGCTGAGCACACAGTCAGTGCTCAATTAACACTGGCTAAGGTGTCAGGCACTGCCCTGCACTCTGCGGAAACAGACCAGCCAGACACAGCGCTGGCCCTTGAGGGCTCCCAGTCCATGGGGAGGACGGAGGAGTGAGCTGTCGCCTGTAGTGCAGAGGGCAGAGCCAGGATTGTAGAAGCTCAGGGGCCAGCTGCGGGAGCCCAGGGACAGGGAGTGGAGGTGGCAGAGGAGGAAACAGCGGCTGGCAAAGGCTGGTGGGGAGGAGGACGTGGTAGGTCCGGGGCCCAGAGAGGAGAGGCAGGAGCCATCATAGGCCTAGAGGTCCAGGAGGAGACACAGTGAGTCCTGAAGCGGTTTTTCAGGGTCACTCTGGGCAAGACAGGGATTAGAAGGGGAGGGGTAGAGCCTGGAGCCGGGGAGGCTGCCGGGCCGGGCGAGCTCCTCACACCGCATGGGCTTGGGGGGCTGGCACAGCGAGAGCAAGGGTGCCCCTCGCCTCCCTGTCACTGAGTGCTCTGCACTGGAAAGAGCGATTCTGTGGGCAGACTCTGGAGCTTGCGGGCTGTGGGCGAGCCGGGCACTCCCCCGCCCCTCCATCCCCACCGCATCGCCTCTTCCTCTGGGGCTGTTCCAACACGTCCCACGGGCTGGAGGGGCTGGGGGAAGACTCAGGAGAGACTGCACAGCACCTCATGTGAGCTGAATTTGGAGTGCACAGGTCAGTACACAGGTTAAGTTGAGCTTTTTTCTTGTTTTTTTAGTCACCAGTGATCCATTTGAACTTACAACAACCTCTGGCACGGCGCTGTGGATATGGGTGCAGAGAAGGGAAACGACTTCCTCAAGGTCGGACAGCTGGGAGGTGGCAGAGCCGACCCTAATAACAGCAGCCCACATTTATTGAGCTCCTACTGTGTGCTGGAACCATTACCAGCAGAACAAGGCACTTACTCCTCACAATACCCCTACAAGGGATGGAATATTATTATCCCATTTTACAGACAAAGAAACTGAGGCACAGAGAGGTCAAGGTACTTGCTCAAAGTCACACAGCTACATCCTTCGCACCCTCAGACCCCACTCCTTCCACAGTGAGATGGAACTGGGGTCCTCTGGGAAAGGCCCAAGCCTCCACAGAGGCCCCAGATAACGCCATCTCCCCCCTCCTCACATCACTTGCCCCCAGGAGTTCTGGGATCAATGAGGGCCAGACTGTGGAGCTGGCAGTGCGCTGAGGTGGACACAGGGCCACAATGAGCCATCAGGTGACACCGAGAGACAGGGGGCCAGGGCTGTATGGAAGAGGCCCCTCTTCTGACCCAGAGCCCCATCCCAAACCAGCTCCCCCTTGTCCTCCCTCAGTCTCACACACAGGGCTCCAGTGGTCTGGAGGGGGACAGTCTGTGGTCCTGGGCAAGCAGGAAGCCTGTGGTCACGCCCTTCTGAGGCCATGGGTGTCTGATGGAGACTGTCATGACCTTGCTAGAGAAAGTCCAGCCAGGAGTGGGGACTGGCCAGGCCCATCCAGAGGGTCCCCCTCAGACGCACTATAGAAATGGAGGGCTTACCCATCCCAAGTTCTTCTCCTGGAGGGTCCTGCCTGGGGACACACAGAGGTGGGCTTTCTAGAAGGCCAGAGCAGCTGGCCAGAGGGGACCACCTCTCTAGAATGACCAAGAACTTGGCTCCTCCTCCCCTCTGTTGCCTCCTGTGGGAGCAGATGGCCCCATGGGGGCTGCCTCTGCCAGGGAGAAGGGGCTGGAGGCAGGAGGAGTACATGAGAGTGGCGGATATGCATGGGGTGTGTATGTGCACACAGATGCCATGCACGTGTGCGGTGTGTGCACAGGGTGGATGGAAATGTGAGCATGTGGGACAGTGTCTGAGTACGTGTGAGCATGTGTGTGATTATGTGGGGCAAGTGTGTATCTTGGTCAATTCAGGCTGCTATAACAAATACCACAGACTGGGGGGCTTAAACAACAAACATTTATCTCGCAGTTCTGGAGGCTGGGAACTTTAGGATCAAGCTGTTGGACAATTCAGTGTCTGGTGAGGGCTCTCTTCCTGGTTGGCGGATGGCCGCCTTCTTGCTAGATCTTCACACGTGGAGAGAGATCGTCTCGCTCTTGTCTCTTCTAAGGGCACTAACCCCATTCTGAGTGCTCCACCCTCATGACCCAATTACTTCCCAAAGGCCCCACCTCCAAATACGATCACATTGGAGAATTCAACATATGAACTTGGGGGGAACAAAAACTTTCATTCCACGGTAGTGTGAGAGATTGTGTGTGCATGAGATTGGGTGTGACCCAGGAAAGACAGGAGTGGGGAAACCCAACAGCACTTCCTCTGACCACTCGGGGGGTCCTGTGGGCAGGAGTCAGGGGTCTGGTAAGGGCTGAAGAGGGACCTTGCCAGGGGGGAAGCAGCATGACTTGAATAAGAGCTGGGAGTTCGAGTCTCCAGAAGACCTTGCTGTGTGACCTTGGACATGTCCCTTCACCTCTCTGAGCCTCCATTTAATGGAGATCATTGCAGATTAACATGTGCTTTGTTCGTGGCTGATGTTAATTGTTATCATCTCTGAGGGGGACTTGGGGCCAGGGACAGCCTGACCTCAGCCTGGGAAAAGAGAGGCTAAGAGGGACCTGGGCTGTAGGCAGGAATGAGCTTGTGTGGCCGCACCCCAGGACGCTGGGTGACTCCCTGAAACTCGGAAGCTTGAAAGAAACAGCAGAACAGAGGCTGTCAGTATGGGATGTCACACGCCGAGAAGTGACCCAGGCCGTGACTGGGAATATTTAAATTTGCTAGCAGTTAATGATTTACTCTCGGCTTTGTTCACAGAGGATTTGGAGGAGTTCACGGCAAAAGGCCATTTGGTAAAGTGATAAAATAAACAGAAAAACAAACTTCGGGACCAGGGAACACAAATCAGAGTGGGCAGTCAGGGCCCGGAGACAACAGGGCTCCAGCTGGCAGACCGGAAGCCGAAGGCAGCTCAGAGCATCCCGGCGACCTGGGTAGAAAGGTCACGAGGTCAATGCCTTCAGACCTCGATAAGTTTTTCTGCTGTTATTTAGCTCAATCACAAGTGTTGTAGCGTCTGGGTTGTTTTGTCTTGGGCTTCTGCAGGAGCCCTGGTCATGGGAGCTCCAGGACTCAGAGCCGGGTCTGGGTAGCATTTGAAGCCCTCCACCTGTCCACACTGGGGACAATTCCAGGGGATGGAAGGAAGATCTGACAATCGCTTGTCACCCGTGCTGAGTTTCCTGCAGGTCTCCCGCACCCGCAGTCGAGCAATTAGGTATTTCGCTTTGTATTGTTTCTCTTCCCCGGGAACTGAGAGCTCTGCAAAGCGGGAAAGGTTGTGGATTACGGGCTGTGTGGACTCAGCACCAGCCAGCTGCTTAGCAGATGGACGTACAGGAGCCGATGACCTCAGTTCAGTTCAACACACTTTGATTAGACGGCTGCTCTGTGCCACCAGTGACAGAGCGACTCACACCGGGGCCCGGAGACCAGGGCCTCAGCCTCTGCTGGCGGAGGGCGAGCTCAGGAGGAGGACAGACACTGGTGTCTGTGGGACACCTGCGTGTACACACTCACCATTACTTGCCTTTCACAGCAGTGCCCTGTGGGCAAAATGATAATTAGCCGTGTTTTTCGAGAAACTGGGCCAGGGAAGCGAAACCCTTTCACTCGTTCGTGAGGTAATTTGGGACTGCTCCGGGCACAGGGAGTCCAGTGGTGGGGAAATGGGCAGACATCCTGCTGCATGTGGCTTGTAGGCTGTAGGGGAGAGTGGCATTGAACAAGGACGAGCACAGGTGAATGTGTAATTACTAACTGTGCTAAGTGCTAGAAAGGAAGAGAGTGGGGTCCAGGAGAGAGGACAGAGGGACATAATTTAGTTGATGGGTGGAAGGGACGAGTCAGGGAAGGTTCTACTGAGACCTGAAGGCACAAAGAGAAGAGAAAATTCTGGGTATAGACGATTCCGTGTGCAACGGCCCAAGATGGGGAAACGCTGGGCTTGGTGGGAAAATAGGAGCTCAGTATGGCTGGAGCAGGGAGGAGGAGGGAGGAGGAGGGAGGAGGAGGGAGGAGGAGGAGGGAGGAGGAGGGAGGAGGAGGGAGGAGGAGGGGGGAGGAGGGAGGAGGAGGGGGGAGCAGGGAGGAGCAGAGGCTGGACCACAAGGGGCCACAGGAGCCAGACGAAGACCCATGGACTTTATTCTAAGATAGCCAGGAATGAAGTGAAGGTTTTTAGGCAAGGGAGGCAACAGGATCCGGATTTATCTTTTATAAAAATAATTGCATATAGCTCAAGGGAGACCCAGGCCTGACCCAGGTCTGCCAAACCTCCAAACTCCTGCCCAGCCCACCACACTGTGCTATGCTTCTGTACCCACCAAGCCTCTGTGACCAGCCCCAGGGCTCTGGACCCTCGCCTGTCTCCCTGGGATGGAGACGTGCTGTGTGACCTCGAGCCAATCTCCTGCCTTTGCTGGGCCTCAGTCGTCTGCTCTCCTCCCCTCAATCTGCAGGACTTCCTGTGGAAGGCCATTCGACGGGGTTCTGGTTGATGGGGTGATGTGGGGGCAGTGGAATGGAGGACCCTGAGTGTGCCTGGATGAGGCCTCAGGATGGAACACAAAGGAGGGTCGGGGCCAGGGTCCTGGGACAGGCGTCCAGAGGTCTAGGGCCTGCTCTGCACTCTGCCACTGACTCCCTGTGACTCAGCTTCCCCATCTGTGAAATGGGAATCTGACCTGCTCCACATGTGGATGTTCCCCAGCATGGGAGGCACCCAGGCCCCTCCCTCCCGGCTGCACACTGCCCTCAGCCCAGCCCTGGTGGAAGGACAACAGACACAACTTTGCACACTGCCAGGAGAGACCACCGTGCCTACTCCTACTACCCGTAAGTAGCTCCCCGGCCCCTCCCAGGTGGGACCTCCCACTGCCCTCTCTGTCTGGGCTCGGACTAGTGCACCGGCCTGGCCTAGTGTCAGCCATGTTCTCCATGGCCACCACGGCCTCTGACTTCCCCTCCTGCTCTGTCTCTCCGCTCTGCATCTTCCTCCCCAAGTCATGGTCACTAGCACTGGTTCTGTAGTCAGAGTCATGGGTCAGAGCTGGGTAGGCCTTGTCACCTCCCTGAGCCTCGGTGTCCTCTCCACCACTGGGGCAGCACCTTATGTCCTTGAATTGTCCCTGGTGGTCAGAAGGACAGCCTGACCTCAGACCAAATCCACGTCCAGGACTGTGCTCACCTAGGTCCCATCTGGAGTCCATGCCCGGGTACACTTGTGCCCATGTGTGCACGGGGGCAGGCCGACCTGTCCCACACTAGTGGCTCCGCCCACAGCTCAGGTCCCCACGAGCCTCTTCTCCAGCCAGGCAGCCCCAGCTACGCAGATCCACTTCTTGGTCACTTCTTCTGGGCCAAGCCCTGTATTCAGTTCTTGACACAGAATCCTCATAACAGCCCTGAGAAGCAAGATATTATCACTCCCACTTTCCTGATGGGGAAACTGAGTCTCATGGAGGTTGAGGGACTTGTCAGAGGTCTCCTGGGGTTATAGTCAAGGCCCCCAGCTGACTCCATGGCCTGCCAGTGTTCCTCTGTCTTCTGTCTCTGTCTTCTGTCTCTGTCTTCTGCTCTGCAGGCCTTCCAGAACATTCCTCCTATACCTGTGCTTGTTTCCCCTCCTTTGCAGAGTAGGCCCAGATGGCACCTGGCCAGCCTGGAGGACAGTGGGTCTCTCACCTCCTTCTCCCTGGATCTGCCACTCACACTGTTGTTTCCCAACATGAGCTTTTCCAGCAACTAAACACCATCGACTCACACTGAGCCTCCAGCTCGGTATTTACAGGAATCGCTGACGAGGCACTTCTCCCTCCCTGGTGCTTGTGTGGTTAATTTTTGAAGCTAAATGCAGAACTTTTCAAAGTGTCTGTGTTAAATTCCATCTGCTTAATCTCGCATGGAGATCAGCCAGATGCCAGCAGAGTGCTAGGTGTCCCTCCCGGGTTCTGTTGTCTGGGGATCTGGTTGGTTTGTTTTCGTGGTTCTTCTTCCTAGTAGGCCAGGAGTCCTGGGCAGGAACAGAGCCTTGTGGCACACCACTGGAGACTGCGCTCTAGGCCAGTATCCGCTCTCTGAGGGGTCCTCTTTGGGCTCCATGTTCGGCCAGCCTGGCCGGCTGCCATCTGTCCTGGCCCTGTCTGTCTTCCCTGTGGTTTGCTGTGTCTGGCCTGTCCCTTCCTCCTTCCTCCCTCTCTGTCTCTCTCCTTGGTACTGTCCCTTTAGTTTCTTTCCTCCTCCCCCCGGCCCCACGCCCCTCTTCTCCTCCCCCTCTACATCCCCTCCTCACCTCCCCTCCCTTCTCTCCCGTCCTCCTCCACCTTCCTTCTCCAATACCGGTCAAGTTCACGGCCACAGAGGCTTCTCCTCACCTGCCCGCAAAGCGGTCTTTGACTCTACCGTGGGCCACAGTGAGGGTGATGCCCAGAGCCTGGTGGGTGGGTAGTTGGGTCATCTGCCCTTCCCCTGCCCCAGGCAGCTCTTGAGTCCAGGACAGGCTGACTGGAGTTTGCCTGTCTGGGAAAATCCTTTCTTTGGCTTCTTCATCTCCACAGATGGTCAGTGTCCCTGAGCCCTCATAACCTGGAAGTCCTTTCTCAGGTCTACCCCACATCCTGCATGCTGTAGTGCCAGGCAAGTGAACAGCTCTCTCCTCAGGAGCCTTCCTTGTGATTGGGCCCCTCGGGCTCTTCTCCACCTCGACAGGGGTCCCAAGACATTCCCCTTTGCCTGTTTCTGGCCGTGGATCGTGGCGCTGTCCCCTGCCTCCCCACCTCCTTTTCTCCCTCCCCTTCCTCCAAGATGCTCTGGAGTCACAAACTGCCATCTTCATCCGTGAAGCTGGGCCTGGGGGCCTGGGCCCTGCAAGGGCCTTGCCCAGGGAACTCTCCAGATGCTCTGTCCCTCTGGGGGAGGGACCAGGGCTCTCACCTTCTCCCTCTGCTGCTTCCAGCAACTGGATGGGCTGATGGGGGTGGCACAAAGATGGGCCCTGGTGGGTTTCTGTCCCAAGTCCTCTGTGACTGGTGATGGGCCCAGGCCTGGTGGTCTCTGGGGGGACATGGACATAGGACTGAGAAGCCCAGGTCAGAGCTCAGTCCCTGCCTATGAGAAACTCCTCCTCGGCCGGGGCCGTCACCAGACCCTGTGTCATGAGGGAGGAGTGAGGGGGCTTCGTGCAGCCCATCCCCACTGCTGGAGGAAAACCGATCTCACTATAGGGCTCTGGAGAGGACAGGGGAGAGGACAGTAGAGGTGGGGACATGCTGGGGCTGGGGCTGGGCCAGCTGCCTTCTAGTTTGGGGTACAGTGGTGGTGACTGTCTGCTGTGACACCAAATTAGGCCCAGGGTGACTTTCCTTCCCATTTGCTGAGCCCACAGGCCCAGTGAGAGTTGGAAGCGGGATCCCAGCCTGAGGCCACTGCTGCGCCATCCCTTGCACTCAGCAGAGGTCCCCAGGGCAGGGACCCTGCTAGCCCCTTTGGGGGAGGCAGCAGCTCTCTGGGCTGCTGAGTGAAGGATGGAGGCAGAGCCCCCTCAGCACCCAGAGATGCTTCTAGGCAACTGCCTGCTCCTGGCCTCAAGGCCCCCGACTGCTGGGCCTCCCCACCCACGGGTGCTGTCCGGCCCCGTGAAGTGCCCGTGTCTCCTGTCAACGCCCCCCTGCAGGAAGCCAGTGAACATGACCAAGGCCACTGTCAACTACCACCAGAAGAAGACCCACGTGATGAGTGCCATGGACCAGAGCTTCACAGACCAGAGAACCCTGCAGGAGGATGAGAAGCTGGGCCTGTCCTTCATGGACACCCATGACTACAATTCCTGGGGTGAGTGCCCCACCCTCCTGCCCCTTCCTCATGGCTCTGGAGCTCCCCACATGGGCCGACAGAATCAAGCCTCTCTGGGGCCCCCACATCAAATGAGTTCTGTAACTCCCCTAATGAAAATTTAAGCATCTGCTGTGCTCCTGCTGGGTGCTAGCACTGGCACAGGAAATGCAGAGAAGGCACAGGTAGTATCTTTGTACTGTAGGAGTTTTTAGATAATTGAGGACTTATACTAAGATATGAAAATAATGGGGAATAATTTTCCCTCTATTAAGCACTGCTCTGGCCTCACCTAACAAATATTAAAAACAAGACCCAGCAGAATCAAACTGTTTCCAAGTAACTTAACTATATGCTAGACAAAGCTCAAGATTATTTATATGAATACAAAAATACCTAGCCTCCCACAAGATAAAATAACAATGTCTGACATCTAATCAAAAATTACCAGACATAAAGCATAAAAATGTAACTAATACTAAGGAGAAAAATCATTCAATTGAAACTGATCCAGGATGCAGAGCATGGTCAAAGCTGGGGTGACTGGGAAATCCAAGCTATGTGCAAGAAACTGGAAGGGAGTCTCAGAATCTTCCATCTCCTTTCCCCACTTACCAACCGCTGGTCCAGAATCCACCTTGCTGGGATTTGAATGTCCCCTTCAAAGCTCATGTTGACACTTAATCCCCAGTAGAGCAGTATTAAGAAGTGGGACCTTGGAGAAGTAATTAGGATTAGATGAAGTCATCAGGGTGGGGCCACCATGATGGGACTGGTGGTTTTATAAGAAGAGAAAAAGAGACCTGATCTGGCATACTCCAGCCCCCTCACCACCCTCACCATGAGATGCTCTGTACCTCCGCAGGACTCTGTAGAGAGTCCCCACCAGCAAAAAGGTCCTTCCCACCAGACGCAGCCCCTAGACCTTGGACTTTCCAACCTTCAGAACTGTGAGAACTAAGTTTCTTTCTTTATAAATTACCCAGTCTATGGTAGTCTGTTATAGCAACAGAAAACAAATGAGGACACATCTCTATCCTTTCTTCTCCAGGGTTTACAGACCTAAACTTATGTTGTTTAAGTCTGAAAGCCATGTTAATTTTGACACTGCCTCATTATGCCAGTTTTTTTTACATGGACTTATCAAGCACACTTAGCACCCAGATTTGTATTTTAATACCACTTTCCAACAAAAGGAACCAGGGCTCCTTGGAGAAATGGCTGATTCTAAGACTAGGTTAGAAAATATACAAGATGAGCCTGGAGCATCTTATAGTGACAGGAAGTAAGTAGAAAGTGCTAAACACATACACATACAATGATGGAAAAGTGTCAAAGGAATACAGGAGCCAACTGAAAATCTTCCCAAAGCCAGGGGGAAAAATGAGAAACAAAAGTAATATCATACTATAATCCAAAGTATAAAATAAATATCCATGAGTTCATACTGATTTAAATAAATTATTGACTAAATTAATGGAAGAGAAGAGACAAATCCCCCATGGAGAAGAAATCCAAATAATTTAGGTAGGTGCTTAGCACTCAGGGAGGTGGAGATTAACTTATCCTTAAGGGTGGGCTGCATAAAATAATTTCCTTTTTAAGAGTGCAGTACGGAAAGGGAGGAAAAAGAGCAACTTTATAGTAGAGAAACCTGACAAACACAACCTTAGGCAGGTGATCAAGGTTAACATCATCAGTGATAAGTCGTGTTGATAGCATGTACCCTTAATATGATATGATGAGAATGGCACTTTACCCTCCTCCCCCAAAAAAACTATAACCCCAGTATAATCATGAGAAGAAAATCAGACAATTCTCAATTGAGGTTCAACAAGTGTTGCTGGGACAACTGTATATCCACAGGCAAAAGAATGAATTTGGACCCCTACCTCACCTTATACAAAACTTACTCAAAACGGATCTAAGTTCTAAATGTAGGAGCTGAAACTATAAAACTCTTAGAAGAAAACATAGATATAAATCTTTGTGATCTTGGATTAGGCAATATATTCTTAGATATGATACCTAAGGCACAAGTGATCAAAGAAAAATAGGTAAACTTGACTTCATCACAATTAAAAGCTTTTGTGACTCAACAGACACTCTCAAGAAAGTGAAAAGACAACCCACAAAAGGGGAGAAAATATTTTCAAGTCATATATCTGATAAGGACCTAGGATCCAGAATATATAAACAATTCTTCTTATAACACAACAATAAAAAAGACAAATTTTTAAATGGGCAGAGGATTTGTATAGGCATTTCTCCAAAGAAGATATACAAGTGGCCAATACGCACATTACAAAAATGCTCAACAGCATTAGCCAGAGGGGAAGTTCAAATCAAAAACCACAATAAAATATCACTTCATTTCCACTAGGATCGTTATAATTTTTAAAATGAACAAACAACAAACAAGAGGAAGTGGAGAAACTGGGAGCCTCGTATGTGGCTTTGGGGGTGTAAATGGTTAAAACCACTTTAGGAAAGTTTGACAGTTCCTCGACCAGTTAAACATAGTGTTACCCCACAACCCGGCAACTCCACTCACACACATACACCCAAGAGAACTGAAAACATTTATTCAGATACTTGTGCACCAATGTTCATATTAGTATTATTCATATTAGCCAAGAAGAAGAAACAACTCAGATGTCTACCAAGTGATGAGTAGATAAACAAAATATGGGCTGGCCATACAACTGAATATTACTCAGCCATCAGAAGGAATGAAGACCTCACATCCATTAGGATGGCTACTGTCATTCATAAAATTTTAAAAGCCAAGAAAAATGGCAAGTGTTGGTGAGGATGTGGAAAAATTAGAATCCTTGTGCACTGTTATGGTAGGAATGTAAAATAATGCAACTACCATGAAAAACAGTATGGTGATTCCCCAGAAAATTAAAAATAGAGCTACCATATGATCCAGCAATTCCATGTCTAGGAATATATCAAAAATAATTGAAGATAGAGTCTCAAAGGGACAAATGTACACTTATGTTCACAGCAGCATTATCCACAATAGCCGAGAGGTGGAAGCAACCCAAGTAATCATTAACACATGACTGGATAAACAAAATGTGGCATATACATACAATGGAATATTATGCAGCCTTAAAAATGAAGGAATTTCTGGCTGGGCTCGGTGGCTCATGCCAGTAATCCTAGCACTTTGGGAGGCTGAGGTGGGAGGATTGCTTGAGGCCAGGAGTTGGAGACCAGCTTGAGCAAGAGCGAGACTGTGTCTCTACAAAAAATAGAAAAATTAGCCAGGCGTGGTGGCACACACCTGTAGTCCCAGCTACTTGGGTGGCTGAGGCAGGAGGATTGCTTGAGCCCAGGAGCTGGAGGTTGCAGTGAGCTATGATGACGCCACTGCACTCTAGCCAGGGCGACAGAGGGAGACCCTGTCTCAAAAAAAAAAAAAAAAAAGGAAATTCTGAGACATGCTACAACATGAATGGACTTCGACAGCATTAGGCTAAATGGCATAAGCCAGTCACAAAAAGGCTAATACTATATGATTCCACTTATATGAGGTTTTTAAGAGCAGTTGAATTCACGGAAACAGACAGTAGTAGAATCATGGTTGCCAGGAGCTGGAGAAAGGGGGAAATGAGTTGTTGTTTATAGATACAGAGTTTCAATTTTGCAAGATGCGCATGTTCTGGAGACTGGTTGTGCAACAATGTAAACGTACTTACCACTGCTCAACTGTACCCTTAAAAATGGTTAAGATGATAAATTTTATGTTATATATATTCTATCACAAATGAAAATTTTTAAAAAAAAGAATGAAGTACTGATACCTGCTACAACATGGATGAAGCTTGGAAACTTGTTAAGTGAAAGAAGCCAGTCACAAAAGGCCGTATATTGTATGATCCATTTTATATGAAATGTCCAGAATAAGCAAATCCATAGAAACAGAAAGCAGATTCGTGGCTGCCAGGGGTTGGGGGGAGGAGGGAATGGGGAGTCACTGCTGATGGGTGCTGGGTTTCTTTCTGGGGTGAAAAATGTTCTGGAATTAGATAGCAGTGAGGATGGCACAGCCCTGTGAATATTTTAAAACCACTGAATTGTACATTTTTAAATGGTGACTTTTATGGTGTGTGAATTACATCTCAATTCTTTAAAATCCCAGTTGAGGGACATTCTACAAAATATCTGACCAGTAATCCTCAAAACTGTCAAGTTCATCAAAATAAGAAAAGTCTGAGAGACTGTCACAGCCAAGAGGAAACTCAGGGGACAAGATGACTAAATGGAATATGATATCTTCTATGCAATCTTATAACAGAAAAAGGACATTAGGTAAAAACCAAGGAAATCTGAATCAAGTATAGATTTTAGTTAATAATAAGGTATCAATACTGGCTTATTATTTGTGACAAATGTACCACACTCAGGTAAGATAACAATGGGGAAACTGGGTGTGGGGTGTGTGGGAACTCTCTGTACTATCTTTGCAACCTTTCTGTAAATCTAAATCTATTCTAAAACAAAAAGTGTATTTATTTTAAAAGAAATCAACTTGTGATGTCAAGCAAGTAGTAGCAGGCTGGTGTGAGGAGCTTGCTGGGAATTTTCCAAGCTATTGGAATTCAATTCCCGCTGACTCCGAGGCACTGTCTGGAAAACCCCCAGATCCTCTATGGCCTCTGGGCCCATCCATCCTGAACTCTAGACCCTGCTGGGTACCCATGGATTCCATCCAGATAGTTTGCCAAGTAAGTGGCAGTTTCCTTCATTGCCACAAATACTCCTTTAGCAGGGGAGACAGGGGGACCTTAGGGGACAGCAGGGCCCTGGGGCCAGACAGGCCTTAGTGTGAGTCCTGATACTGCCTCTCCCTCGCTGTGTGATCAGGGAGAGCCCCTCTTCTGGGCTTGGGGTACACGGGGCTGAGAGCAGCATTGTTATTTGTAGTCCTGTCCCCGCAACAGCATCGTGTGTTGTCCTTGGACTCAGTCAGGAAGCCGTCCAGATTTGGCTCTGGCCTCCTGATGTCATCCTGACCAGGTGGTACAGTTTGCTGGTCCTCAGCCCCTGGGAGCTCATCCTGTGCTCATCTTCTCCCCGTTGAGTGCTGCCAAGGAGCTCTGTCACACCTCCTCCTCCACCTGGAGAGCTCTTGGCTGCGCCCTCAGCACAGCTTCCAGGAAAAGCATGAGCAATCCTTTGTCTCCCCAGTCCCCTGTTTTGGAGCTCCTGAGAGTTCTTTGAGCAGGAGAAAATTCTCTCTCTTGAAATATGAGCACATGTTTGGTGAGTTGGCTGCAGCTGCCTCCTTAGAATCATCTCCCCAGTGCTACCTTCCAAGTCCTGGCCCAGATTCCCACACTAAGGCAGATTAAAGACTCTTATCAGCCCTGTCTTCCCTCCATCAGGATTGACAGAGGATTATTATTATTAGAATTGACTGTCAAGTCATTCTGACTTCACAACAGCTAATATCTGTGGGCATTCGCCATGTGCCAACAGTGGACTGGGTACTTTCTATGCATCCTCTCGTGAAATGCTTTTAACAATCACAATACCTCTATTGGACAGTAATGATGTTATCCTCACCTGGCATATGGGAAAACTGAGGTTCAGAAAGGCTTAGTAACCTTCCGAGGATTCACAGCCAGGAAGTGGCGGAACGGGGTTCCAAACTCAAACGTGTCTTAACCCAGAGCCCATGCTCTTAAGCACCGTGTCATACTCGTTCCCTAAAGATGTTTTGTGAAACACACACACAAGAAAGAATCCCTATGATAAAAGAAATTCGGGAGACGCTGACACTTTCTCTTCGTGGAAAGTCTCTGTGTGCGTTAGCGTGTTGGAAGTCCTCAGATGTTCTGCATGTTTGATTTTGTTTAAACCAAAGTGTTCCAAATTCATTATTTAACACATTAACTGCTGTGTGAGTTGTATTTAACTCACACTAGTTTTGAGCCCGGGGCCGCATGAAGCATGTGTAACTCACACGTCTCTTCACCTTGGGAGCCACGAAACTGTTTTCCAAGTTGCCTATAACTCACGCACAGAAAACAATAAAAAATAACAAATTTTTCATTAAATTAGAAAGGATCGTTTTGTTTTCAAAGTTTTTATTCTATTTTCATAATAAAACACCGTGGCCCCATGGAAAAAAAATTTTTTTCTAGTGTGGCAGTCAGTGTGTTAAAATTGAACATTTCTTTTTCTTGTTTATTTTGTAAATGAACTTCTGCTTAGTCATCTTGCATAGCTGCTGTTCCCTGGAACACACTCTGGGAAACACTGCATTGGCAAATCGATTCTTTCCCAGCCTAAGTTGGAGTTTCTGGCCAGGATGGAGCAACTGTGGGCTTTCCTTCCACCATGAGCAACTGGAAAACAAGACAAAGTATATGGAACGACTGTTTTCAGATACTGGGCAACAGGCAGCTCAGGACTGCAATCCCTGAGAATAAAAACAAAACATGGTGAGTCCTTTGATTGCCTGAGTAAGCGTCCCAAGGTGGGTGTGACTGTTTTCCCAACCCCAGGACCTGATCTCCAGGACCAGAGCATATTCTTGGAAATGCTACCTAAACAGCTGGGGAGGGGGTGGGTTTCCGAGGGAGGGGATAGTTTCCCGAGGGTGCGGGTGAGCGGGGCTCCGCAAATCTCTCTCGAATCTCTCAACCTATCCCCATTGGCTGAGGCCCCTGCACAGGCTGACAATAGAAATGCTTGCGCAGGAGAAATGCTCCCATTCAGGTGCCTCTGGAGTTAATCTGGGGGGGGATGGTGGCAGTGGCTACTAATTTCCGGATTTGCTTGTCTTTGAATGAGGGCAATTGCTGGGAGTTGCCAGTGTTCCAGATTGTTCCCTGGAAGAGGGGGAGGGGGAGGAGGGCTGTCATGGGCTCTGCTGAGTGCTGCCCCTTGCAGGCAGCAGGGTGAAGCCTGGCAATGGGGTGAAGTGAGGGTATCACAGCATCACAGCTGGCAGGGCCAGGGGGCCCTCAGGGGTCACCTGACCTGACTGCCCAGTCTACAGATGGGAAACCCCAGGGTCGCACAGGGTGGGCCCAGCTAGGCTGCTTGGCTCCAGTGAACAACCCAGCGTCCTCTGCACTGGCTGTTCTCCCCGCCCCCCTCAGTCCCCGAGTCCATTTGGGGCTCCCCAGGCTGGGGCATGTGTGTGTCAGGAGCCCCTCTGCCTTTCTCTGACTGCAGGAGACCAGCAGGAGCCTTTTTGACCCTGACTATGACCTTCAACCTAATCCCACAGTGACCTGAACTCTGACCTTGAATCTCATCCCCAACCATGAACTTTATTTTAATCCTTATCTGGCCTTGACTTTACCTTCAGGATTTTGACCTTGAACCTTATCCTAATATTTATCTGAATTTTGACCCTATTCATAACCTCATCCTCACTCTATGATTTCTCTGAACTTTGACCTTCTTCCAAACTCCATCACTTCCCTCTCCCCACATCTTGGTTTGGAACACTGGTCTCACTGGTTAAAGGTAAACACAATCACTTTACCTCAGTCCCTGACGTTGGCCCTGACCCCAGCCTTTACCATGCCTGAGCTTCCCCGCCTGCCCACTTTATCCCAGCTGAGGGTTGACCCCCACTCTTCTTCTTTGCAGAGCTGCACTAAAGGCTGTCTGCGTGAAGTAGAGACGCGCTCGGGAGCCCGTGCCCACCTGAGAGTCTTGGGGAAGGGCCTGGAGCCCAGTGGAACAGGTAGGAGGCAATCAGAAGGTCATGTGCGTGTGTGCATGCTTCTGTGTTTAGGCATGTGTGTCATGTGTGTGTGCCTGTGTGAGGGTGGCATTTGCATGTATATGTACATGTGTACATGTGTGTATGATGTGTGCATGCATATATACGTGTCTGTGAGAGGGTGTGTGCAATGGTGTGTGTGAAGGATTGCGGAGGGGCATGTGCCCTGTGCTCTGTGTATGAGTTATGTGTGTATATGTGTGTGTTGGGAGAATTCTCTGTGCTGTGGGCACCATTTTGTGCCAAGCAGGAAGGCCCTGTCTGAGATCACAGCTGGAGGGACCAAGTTGTGGCACTAGGAAGGACTTCCGGACGGTAAGGAGGAAGTACAACAAAGCAGTTGAAAGTACAGGCTTTGAAGTCAGATAAATGTGGGACCACATCCTAATTTGCCTGGGGAGGCCTTAACAATGACCTCTCCGTGCCTCATTTTCATACCTATAAAATAGAGATAGTGGCATCTTTCTTCACAATAACCTTATATGCATAGGTATATTACTGTTCAGTTTTATAGTCAGGGAAAACTGAGGCTGAGAGATACAGTGATGCACCTTCAGTTACACAGCTGAGCCAGGAGGCAAACTCCCGCGTCCAGAGGCTGTCCAGGCTGTGTGCGAATTTGCGCAGGGAGAAGGCACTGAGCTCCAGCCAGCCGTGAAGGGGCCGTCAGACCAGTTGATCTCTAGGGCCCAGAGACACTGATTCCGGAAGGGGGAGAGCAGGCCCAGGAGACAGGGAATTGGGCAGCCGGGTTAATGCCTGTGTTGGTCACTCTCTCGCAGTGGGACAGTGGCCAGGGCCTCTCTTTTTGGACCTTGATTTCTCCACCCACAAGAGAAAGCCAACAGCCCGGCTGGCCTGCCCTGTGAGCCTGTTAGAGGCCCACCAGCCTCACACCTCCCCACCCAGCTCTGCACATGCAGGAGCACAGCATTGCCCAGCTGCCCTGGAACCCTGGCAACAATTGCAGTGTGGACGTCCTGCCTCCTGACTGCCGCCCGCCGGTCCTCATCTCCACCGATGGGGACCCCAACAACTATATCAATGTGGCCCTGACTGCTTTGAGGCTCGGGGACATAGCAACCCTAGGAAAGCCCCAGCCCCATCTGGACTGCAGAAGCAGGGCCAAGGACAATACGGGGGTCCCCCATGTGCCCCTGCCCATCTCCCTGGGGACCAGGCCTGTGGAGGGATTCTCCTCCCTCCAAGGGGCTTCCACTCAGGGCATCAAAGCCAGCACCCCCTCCTCAGTATGCCCATCTGCACCCAGGGGCCTGGAGAGAAGCTGGCTAAGGGTCCTTCCAGTCCTCAGAGCCTCTGAATTGGGAAGATCACATTGGGGCTCCCTGGCCCTGGTGGGAGCCCCTGGTCAGGTGGAGAAGCTCTGGGACAGCCCTGCCCCTCCTGGGGTCCTTGGTGCCTCTGACCCCTGACTCCAGCCACGTGGGTCCTGGTGGTTCAGGAGCCAGGAGGCCCCAATACTCAGATGGCCCTGAATGCATCAGTGAGGGGTCGCCTGGGTCTGTTTGGGGTGGTCAAGTCTGTAGGGGGCCCCATCAGGTACCCAGGCCTGAGTTTTGGAGTCTGGCTGGGCCTGGGCCTGAGGAGCTGCCAATCTGGGAGCCTTCAGAGAGTCCTGGGGAGGGGCAGCTGGTGGATTGGGGAGGGCCCCTCGTTTCTCTGCACTGCCTCTTGCAGGATTCCAAAGGGCAGGTCAAGGTTTAGTCAGCGCCCAAGTCAGGGTCAAGGCCAAGAGAAGCCAGACAAGGGCCTCGGTCCTGGGAGCCTATGCCAGACCCTAGGTCAGGAGGAGGCCAGGGGTCAGGGCAGGGGGTTGGAAAAGAACAGGTCAGGAGAGGGAGGGGACATGTCACAGGGTGGGGCAAGGCAGGTCACCAGGGGAGCCTGGTGTGAGGATCTGACATCCTTTCATCTAAGAGTTTATGGGGCAGTACAACTTCTAGCTCCTTCTACAGAAGCCATCACTTCTCACCGGCCGACCCTTCTGGTGTGCTCCTCCAGGCAGGGTCTGGGTTCCTGGGAGAGTGTCTACTGAGGGGGCAGCAGCCCCTGCCTCCCAGAAGCCTCGGTCCACCAGGGGAAGAAGAGGCCCACAGTGTCGTTAGCGGTAACTCCATGGAGAGGCAGGCTCTTCAGGTTTGCAGATGACAGGCTCCTGGAAGAAAAACGAGTGTTTTGGACCAGGGTGGAAAAGAAAATTCCCGCAGGCCAGAGCCACACACTGAGACTCACACGGTGGGGTTTGAAAAGCAATTGTGAATTAAACATGCGGTGCAAAATAAATCAAGGGCTCAGAGACAGAGGAGGGAGCCAGGCCTTGAGATGGGAGCTGACAGGGAGCTCAGTGTGAACCCACAGAGGTGTGTCCCTCATGTCACCTGTCCCTTTGTTGCTCTGCTCTCCCCACCCCAGGCCAGTCCCTTCCCAGCCAAGGCTCTTCCCATGGGTGTCAAAACCTGGCTAGCTTAATACAAACCACCACCACAATAATAATAATAATAGTAATAATGGTAATTATAAAATTACCTTCCCATCTGAATGTTTACTGAATGCCTACTCTAAACTATGTATTCACGTAATCTCTACCTTCACAACAGCTTGCAAGGTTAATATTATTATTACCTTTTTTTACACAAGAAAAAATTGAGACTCAGGAAAACTAAGTAATGCAGAGCTAGTCAGTGGCAGAGCTGAGATTTGTACCTAATTCTGTCTGACTCCAAAGCCAACACACTTCTGCACACATCCTGCTGCTTTTCAGGCCACATAAATAGAGGTATGGAGTCTAGAAAAAGGAAGGTGAGAGTTCTGTTCAACTGGGAAGCTCAAATCCTCGTGCCATCTGAGGGTCATACCTCAAGAGGGCCATGGATAAGCTAAATCTTACCTAAAGGCAGGACCTCCAGGCTGAGAAGGGCATGGGCACCAGGTCACATTGATTAACTAAGTAATTCAAGGAGTACTTATTAGTATCCTATTAAGTATCAAGCCACCTTCTAAGCACTGGAGTCACAGGGGTGAAGAAAACGGACAAAGTCCCTGCTCTCCTGGAGCTTGCATTCCAGCAGAGGAGACATAATAACCAAGTAAGTATATAACAGGATGGGATAAGTTCTGAAATTTAAAAAAATGGTGAATGGAAGAAGACTAGAGATGAGGGACTGTGCTAAAGCAAGTGGTCAGGGAAGACCTCCCTGAGGAAGCAATGTATGAGCAGAGACCCGAATAAAGGGAAGGAGCGAAGCTTGCCAATAGTTGTTAAGAGAATGCTTCCAACAGGAGGTGCAAAGGCCCTGAGGTAGGAATGAGCATGATGCGCTCGCGGACAGCAGAGAGGCCAGTGTGTCCGAGTAGAGCAAGTAGGGAGACGGGGGCAGGAGATAAGGTGTGAAGAGTTACTGGAAGGAAAATCATTTAGGGTCTGTAGGCCAGGGTAGAGTTTGGATTTTTAGTGTTGGGGACATCCACTGCAGGGTGTTGAGTGGGAGAGTGACATGATCTGATTTGTGTTTTGAGAAGACTTCTGTGGCTGCTGGGTGGAAAGGGAAGCAGAGAAACCAGGGAGGAGGGATCACAGACATCCAGGAGGACCAGGGCGGGGCCAAGGAGGGCGTGAGAAGTGGTCATTCACATGTGGAGTTATTGAGGGGACACAATGCTCATGCTAAAAACGAAGAGGCTCAAGTGGACATGACAGCTGACCTTCAATTTCAGAAGGGCTGGCAAATGGACCAGAAGTTAGGCCCATTCTGCAGTCCCCAAAAGGTCAGAACTAGGATGAATGGGTGAGGCCACAGGAAAGCTGTCTGTGCTGGGCAAAGAGGGAACTGCTTCCTGGTGGAGGTAGGGACCTCCCCACCATTGGAGGTGCACAGCAGAGGTCGACTCACAGGGCCGTGAGGTGTAGTGGACAGAGTTGAGCCTTTGGAATCAGACAAGTCTGAAATCACATCCTCCGTTTTCTGCTTAGTATATGTGCTACCTTGGTCCACTTTATCTTTCTGGGCCTCAGTTTCCTCATCTGTAAATTAGAACCCATGCCTATCTCATTGGATTGTTCAATAGGTATGTAAAGAACCCAGCACTGTGCCTGGCACATAAAAGGTACTCCGTAAGTGGCAGTGATGATGGTGGAGATGCTGGTGCTGGTGGTGATGATGAGGATGAGGATGGTAACAAGAGCGATGAAGATGTTCACAATGGAGAAGTAATATTAAGTTATTTTTGTGGTTGGCAGTGGTTGTTGTGGAAGGAATTTCAGCACCAAGCAGAATAGAACTAAAAGAACACTAAGCTTCTTTTCAGATGCTAAGATTTGATAAGAAAATGCTGTATGGGGTGTCTCACCCTCCCTGTTGACATCATCACCCCCTCTGTTGCCTCTGGGAGTGCTAGAGACAGTGGGTTGGAGACGCTTGGACGGGGAAGCTCTGGCCCGGCTGGTGGACGCGGTGCTGCCCCCGTTCTAGGTAGCTGTGGGAGCTGGGGAGAAAGCGAATGGTCGGCTTGGGGGACGGTCTTACTTCCGTCACCATTTCCTGGTCTCCCACCTGCTATAACTGTCCATCCAGTTATAGCCAGAGATTCCTAGGTCAGAAAGAAACTTAGACATCATTTCATCCGACGCCTCCCATCTCGCAGGTGGAAACCAAAGCCCAGAAGGGGAGGAAGGAAGGGGGGGGTCACAGGTGAAGTCCCGGTGTTCTGGCATCAGTTTCCCTCTCTTGCTACTTCCACAAAGTGGTATCTGCCTGCAGCAATTATCAATGTGTTGCCCCTGAACAGCTGCAAGTTCAGCCTTCAACACCCGATCTATAATAACGGGCTGAATTCCTTTAAGCACTTCTCCTGTGCAGTGAGCGTCTTAAGCTTCCTCAGTAGAGGGCGCGGGATGAACACCACAGGAGGAAGGGTCTTCTGTGGGTTCCTGCAGCTTCACACTCAGCAGTGTAGGTCTGAGGACATCTGTCGATGCTCTGTCTCAGCTGTGTGCCGCAAACACATCCCTCACAGTCAGCCCCACCCTGGCCTGGTGATCACCTTCCCATGGCCCTCTTGACACAGACGCAGACACCTATACCAGCACTCAGATTGCCTGTGCATGCCCACAGGCCCAGGAACTGGCTGTGCCTTGCTGCACCAAGGGTTGTTTTCTGCTTGCCTCGTGACTGCAGACCAGCTCTGGCCTAGGCGAACCTCTGAATGTCTCTGCCAACCGTCTACAACTCCACCTCTTCAACAAGGTCTGAGACATCCTTGGTGAGGGGACCCCTTTCCAAGGTTGGCCTTCCTTGAATACTATATAGAGTTTCCTTTATCTTATAGTTATTATTTTATCATAGTTTAATAATGTTTTATATTACCCGTGCCCTATTTAAATCAATGTACGGTTTCTGTCTCCTGATTAGACCCAAACTAGTACACTACAGACATCTGTGTTCTGGTAAGTGATAGCAACCCTCTTGGCCCAATTGTCCTGACAACCAAACCCCTTTATGCAATGTGAGACTGATCCACATTTATAGGTACACAGCCTAATTATATAGGTCAGCCCCATCTAACTAACTCTTATTTTATAGAGATCTTTTATAGGTCTCTCTGCTCAATTGATCTTGGCAATCCTACTCTCCCTTGCACTAAGAGAAGTTGCTATTTTCGTACCAATTTTATTAAAGTCCCTGTGGATTATCTGGGGTTTTGCTTCTTCTCAGCCATCCTGAAAACAGCCTAATGTATCTGTTAGGAAATGCATTCACCTGATAGAAAGAAGGACCCATAAAATAAGGTCTAAAGCCAGTTAAAGATTTATTTTTCTCTCATCTTAAATAAGTCTGGACAAAGGAAGTCCAGGGCTGCTATGGTAGCTACACACACAAAGTTGTCAAATTCCCAGGTTCCCTCTTTGGTTTTGCTCCACCATCCTCAGTGGTGCATGACTTCATCCTAAAGGTTACTTCATGGTTATATGATGGCTGCTGGAGTTCCAGCCCATGGGAGCTGCATCCCAGGGAGGAAAAAAAGCAGGTAAGGGGAAGGAAAAAGGGACTCTAGCCAACTGAACAAACTCCCATCAAAGAACTTTCCTGGAAACTACACCCACCACCTCCATTCACATTTCAGTGGCCATCCCCATCTGCAAGGAAGGCTTGGGACACAAAGCCACCCACGACAGCACTGGCCTCTTTTTACTAAAGGAGAAGGGGAGACTAGATACTCTCTCAACTGACCACCAGGAGATTTAAATATGGGCAGAGAGAGCCTGACATTGGAGCTCCAACCACAGAACTTCCTCCAGGAAGTCCCCTAAGGGTAGAGGGATCCCTCCTTCATCTGCTTTAAAAATAAGGATAATAAAATAGCAATAGATGCTCCTTGTAAAAATTTTTTAAAACATAAAAAGTAGAAAAGAAAATCAAAATTCCTCTTAATCCCGTCATCCAAAGATTAAAAACTGCTGGCATATTTTGCATAGTTCCTTCTGGAATTTATTTTTCTGGCTATAGATAGAATGTACTTTATATCCAGATCTATATGCTGTTTTTTCTCTCACTATTATTTTATCAGCATTTTCTCAATGTGAATTACTTTTTGACTGTCTGCTTTTTAATGGCTGCACTACAGACCATCTTGTGGTTGTTCCATAACTGTGGTAGCTAATCCCCCCCATAATTAGGCACCTAAATGGTTCCCATCTAAATTAGACCATCATAAATTATGCTGGGATGACCAACACTGCACATAGATCTTTGTGACCATCTCTGATTATTCCCTATGGTAGATTTGTGGTCTCATCAGGCCATCAGGCACCGGCATGTTTAAGGCCTGGGATATATTTTGCACAGTCGCTCTCCCAGACAGCTGGCCTGGGTTCCACCGCCCACGCCGGTCTAAGAGCACCTTCAGTCGGTCTCTGAGCCTCCCTCCCGCTTCTTCAGGATTGTCTCTGACTCAGGCCTCAGCCTCCTCCCCCGGCTCCCTTGGGAAAAACAATGAAAAAGTTTACTTTCTGAAATATCTAATCATGTATTTATCTCTAAGTACTTTAAAAAGTCAACATAATTACTCTAGGCCCATTAAGTTTAATTTGCAGCAAATTATGCATTTAGCGTGAAGTTGGGGGTGCTCTGCTGGATCAGGCAGAGATAGGGTTTGGCTGTTCATAACTGGTGCTGGCGATAACAGCCCAGGCTGATGAAGCAGCATCAGGTCCTTCCAGGGGAAGGGCTTCTTCCCAGGTGGGGCGCCCAGTGCCGTGGACACCACACCCGATGTCCCCTGGGCCTCTCTGCATGCACCTGCGCTGAGCGCTCCCCTGGGGCCTGCTTCCCTGTGCTCCGCCTGGGGGCGCTCTCCAGGGTCCTGGGGGCGCGACCACCCTGGGGGCCAGGCAGCCGGGAGAGCCCGGGGGTCCACAGCCAAGCGCGCCTCTCACCTGTGAGGTTTGGGGCACACAGAGAACTGCCCAGCTCCCCTCCGAGGGGCGAGGTTGAACCATGCCCTCCATGGTCCTTAAATGGTCCCCAGTGGCCTGAGCCCACAGAGCTGCCCACTCTTTCACTCAGCCTTGCTGGCTTCCCTCCCTCCCCACCCTGCCGCCCCTTCCTCACTGTGCCTCCTGGGGTCACCTCCCAAGTAACCCACCTGCTTCGGAGGAACCCACCCTCAGACAGCGTGGATCATTCCGGAGCACAGCAGCTGGGTGGGGTGAGGGGTCTGAGAGATGCTCAGGAGGGGACGGAGTAGGGGGGAGCAGGAGGAAGAGGTCCCCACTGACCCTAGCTGCCTGGCGTGGGCATCCAGTGAATGGTGGCTCCTTCCCTCACTTCCTTACATCTGGTAGGATCCTTGGTAATCCTTCTCACAGCTGTTTTTGATCAAGGCAGGATAGCAATGCTCATGCCCTGTATACTCCCCTCCCACCAAGTGTGTGCTGGGCCTGTGACTTGCTTCTCCCCAACAGAATATGGCAGAATATCCCACAGTGATGGGATGTCACTGCCATGACTGGTTTCTGAGATGTGTGTGTGTGTTATGTGTTATATGTATACATCACATAATATATATACACACACATATATGTCTATATCCCTATATATATCTATCATGCTAGCACACATGAGGAAGAGAAAGACTCTATCTCCACCGTTGGCTTTGGAGACGTAAGCTGCCACCTCGTGAGAGATTCTGTGGAGAGGGCTGCGTGGCAAGGCACTGTGGACAGCCACCATGAACTGAGGCAGCCCCTGGCAGGCAGCCAGCAGGAACACGGGGCCCTTAGTCATGCAGCTATAAGGAGATGAGTTCTGCCAATAATCTGAAGGAGGTGGAAAGCACCTTTCCCCATTCAAGCCTCTCATGACACTGAGCCTTTTGAGACACTCAACAGGGGACCTTCCACCCTGTGCCCAGACTCCTGACCAGTGGAAATTGTAAGATGACAACTGTGTGTTGTTGTAAGCTGCTTCGTTTGTGTGATGAGATTTGTAGCAAGAGACAACTAATACACCAAGAAAGAGCAGTTTTGGCGGAAGTGTGGAGGCGCAAGTTTGATGTGTTGGGTTCCGGGGACCCCTGTCTCATACCATATGCCACAGTTAACTCAAAATAAATCATAGGCCTAAATATAAGAACTAAAACTATAAAGCTTTTATATTAATATGACCTTGGGTTCGGTAAATATTTCACAGATATGACACCAAAAGCATGGCTTATAAAAGAAAAAAATTGATAAATTGAACTTCATCAAAATTGAAAACTTTTGACCTTCAAAAGACACCATTAAGAAAATAAAAAGACAACCCGCAGACTGAGAGAACATTTGTAAATCATATGTCTCATAAGGGACTTATACCAGAATATATAAAGAACTCTTACAATTCAATAATAAGAAATCATATAACCCAATTTAAAATGGGCAAAAGATTTAAATAGAAATTTCTCCAAAGATGATATAAGCCAAAGATATTAAAGAAGATGTTGGTCAAATGGCCAATGAGCACGTGAAAAGCTGCTCAACATTCTTAGTCATTGGGGAAACACAAATTAAAACCACAGTGAGATCCTACTTTGCACCCATTAGAACGGCTATAATCAAAAGATAGCCAATAACAGGTGTTAGCAAGGATGTGAGGATGCAGAGAAACTGAAAAGTCATACATTCCCAATAGGAATGTAAAATGTTATAGCCACTTTGGAAAACAGTTTGGCAGTTTTTAAAAATATTAAACACACACTTACCATACAGCCCAACAATTTTACTCCTAAGTGTATACATAGTCAAGGAAATGAAAACATACGTCCACACAAAATCTTTTACATGAAGGTTCATGGCAGCATTATTCATAATAGCTTAAAACTGGAAACAACCCCAAAGGCCATTGACTGGTGAATGGATGTACAAAATGTGGTATAGCCATGCAGTGGAATACTGCTCAGCCATAAAAGTGAACAAAGTACTGATCACACTACAGCGTGGATGAACCTTAAAACATTATGTTAAGTAAAAAAAAAAAAAAAGCAAGACACAAAAGACCGCATATTACATCATTCCGTTTATATGAAATGGCCAGAAAAGGCCACCCTGTAGAGACAGAAAGGAGGTTAGTGTTTGCCTGGAGCTGGGAGTGGGAGCGGGGGGGGCCTGCAAAGGGGCACAAGAGAGCTCTTTGGAGGGACGGAAATGTTCTTAAAATCATTGTGGTAATGGTTGTCCACCCTGTAAATTTACTAAAAATCATGGAATTGTACTCATATAATGGGTGAATTTTATGGTATCTCTCTGTGCCAGGTTTCTGCACTGACGGGGTGTAAGCCTGAAGTTGGGGGACATCTTACCACTCACTGCTGGAGAAGAGCCTGTTAGGGAACATGGAGTCCAAAGAGGGAGGCGAGATACTCCCGTGGACGAGATTGGAGGACCTGGATCAAGCCAGGCCTGACCTAGTCTTTTCAGTTACGTGAACCAGTAAGTTCCTTTCTGTTTTCTTGCTTGTTTTTATCTTAAGCCAGTTTGGGTCTCTTCCACTTATAACCCAAAGATTCCTGACAAATAGCATAACTCATAATCATTATCTCTGAAGCAGAAACTTTGTATATGGTGGTTTTTTTCATCTCCATAAAAATCCTGTGTGTTAGGCACAGTGACTTCCATTTGTCAGGTGGGAAACTGAGGTGAAACAGGTGAAGTGACTTCTCAAGGCCACTTGGCTAGAAAGTACAGAGCCACAGTTTGAACCCAGCAACGTCATAGCCCACAGCTTGTGCTGGGCCCACTACACTCGGCCACCTCCCCCAACGTAGGGCCTGGCCCGGAATAGATAAATGCCTGGTGACTAGAACTGACTCGGCTGCCCCCAGGACTCCCTCAGAGGAACCAGGGGTGAAGCAGATGTGGTTGTGTGGCCATCCACCTATGAACATGCTTCTGTCCCAGGCACTTGACACCTGCCCTTTCCCAAGGGTACATTATCCCTCCTGACTAGTGTCTGAGGCCCCTCTTGGGCTCCCAGTTCCTCTGCCTCCCAGGCCTCCATCTGAGGCCCAAAGCCTGCTCAGAGGTCTGCCTGAGCCAGCCTGGCAGCCAGGCTCTCTAAGGGACAGTGGGCCCCTGTCCTGCCCATTCCACTGCCAGGTACCAGGTCCTCCTGAGTAGCTCTCCACCCCGTGTCCTGGGCTTACCCTTCCCTCACCTGGTTTTAAGGCTCCAGCCCCACATATCCTGCTGTGATGGTTAATTTTATGTGTCAACTTGAAGGGTGTTTTGGATAATGTTAACATTTGAATCAGTGAACTTTGAGTAAGAAGATTGCCCTCCACAATAGGGTGGGCCTCATCCAATCAGTTGAAGGCCTGAATAGACCAAAAAGACTGGCCTCCTGGAGCAAGAGGAGTTGCTCCCGCAGACGGCCCTCAGGCTTCATCGGTACTATCGGCTCTCCTAGGTCTCCTGCCAACCCACACTAAGACTTTGAACTCACCAGCTTCCACAATCGTGTGAGCCAGTTCCTTAGACTAAATCTCTTTCTGTCTATATACACATTGTCAGTTCTGTTTCTGTGGAGAACGCTGACTAATACACCTTCCCAGACCAACAGCCCAAAGGCCTCGGGGCTGTTCTGATATTCAGCAGATAGCCTCCCAAAGCCCACTCTCGGGGGCCTGGAGACCACATCTTTGCTCAGTTCCTTCCCTGTCCCGTCCTGCTCCTCCCACCCACATAAACCACTTTCTCAAGGATCCTCACCTCAGCTCTGCTCCTGGGAAGCCCAGCCTAAGCTAATCAATAGTGGGAATGGCAGCCTGGGAAGCAGCTGTGAGAGGGAATGGTGGAGACGGAGCTCCAGCACTGGTGGCCGGGGAGCAGTGGCAGCCCCTGGCGTGAGGTAGCAGTGCGATTGTCCAGACATTCACCCGTAGTGAATGGAGAAGGGACCCAGATAGGGTGGGGTGTGCTGGCTGGTGCGGGGTGTCTGGCGCTGAGAAGTGTGGGAGAGAGCAGCTATAAGGAAATCAGAGCTGGGGGCTGTTGCTGAGTGCCACTGATAACACTGAAGACTGAAAAGGTTTGGATCTCTTAATCAGCAATTTGTAGCAAACCGTTCATCAGAGAGCCTACCTGGCCGCGTAAAAGAGACATCCACCCCCTGCAGCCAGAGACCAGGCCCAAGACCTCAGGGTGACAGTGGCAGAGGTTCAAGGAAGGGGAATTGCCTATTAGTCAAGTTTCCTATGCCAAAGTCGAGGCCCTGGTGGGAAATGAGTGTGACCCTGAAACTCAGGGTGGGAAACCAGATGGATGGACTTGAGAGAGCAGATTCCCCTGGACCCTTGAGGCCTGCAGCAGTGGCCCACTCCCCCTTGTTGGGAGAAAAAAGCCCCTTTGCTAGAAGACTACACAGAGTCCTCCGATGAGGAGGGGCTTTACAAAACAATGCTTGCCTGCGTCAGGACCTGCCCAAACATCCCCTTTTGGCCACCGGACTCATAACTAGGCTCAAATCTAATCATAAACCAACTACCTAAGTACTGGGTGGACCCAAGGAAGAGAGAGATTATATATTCAAGCAGGTGCAGGACTTGGCTACATGGACCAGCAGGAGCTAGGAAAGTGGGCCAGAGTGGATCCCGGGGTGCTGGATGAAGGAGGGCAGAATACAGATCTGGCTCAGGGGAAGCACTGATATGGGGACTGTCCTGTGACATGGGTTGAACCCTCTGGGAAGGGCCTGCATATGGGTTTAGTATGCTTCTGGAATGGCTCTCAGAATCTCGGAAAAAGCCAGTTTCAACATTAAATGAAGTTGCAAAGCCAGCCAGTATCTCTGTGGCCGATGGTGGAAAAAGGGGTCAGAAGGCTCTGGAGAGTGTGCGTGCTAGAAAGGGTGCACTACACAAGCCAGAAAACTGCCAATCGGTTGTGTTCCTCAGGGGGGCCTGGAAAATTCTGATGCCTGGGGCACCAGCACCATGGAGAAGCTCCGTGGTGGCTTAGCTGTTCGAGCAAGGGCTGATGTTAGGAAACTGTCCCAGAACAGGGTCCCTGGCAGCTGTGGGAATGGTAGGATCCCAGAACGGCAGACGGCACTTAGCCATCAGAAACAAGCAGCATAATTACTGTAATGGGCAGCAAGGTTGGAATGGAAGCCTCATTAAATCTAAAAACTTTTAAGCTTCAAAGAACACTGGTAAGAGATCAAAAAAGACAAGCCACAGACTAGACAAAAATATCTGCAAATCATATATCTGACGAAAGCCTTGTTTCTAGAATATACAAAGAACCCTTAAAACTCAATAAAAGAAAATAACCCCATTTTCTTAAATGAGCAAAAGACTTAAACAGATGTGGATGGCAAATAAGTGTATGAAATGTCACTCAACATCTTTAGTTATTAGGAAAAAGCAAGTGAGAACCACAATGAGATATTCCTACACACCTATTAGAATGATTAAAATTAAAGAGGGGGCAGTGTCAAATGTGGGTGAGGATGTGCAGCAACCACAACTCCTGTACATCCCAGACAGAAGCATAAAATGGCACAAGCCCTTTGCAATACAGTTTGGCTGTTTCATAGAAAGTCAAACATGCAACCTACCTTATGACCAGCCATTCCACAACTAGGTATTTTCCCAAGAAAAATGAATACATAAGTTCATACAAAGACACGTAAACAAATGTTCATTGCAGCTTTATTTGTGATATCAAAAAACTAGAAACAACCCAAATGTCCATCACCAGAGGAATGGATTAACAACTTATGGTATATCCATGCCATCGATCACTACTTACCAATAAAAAGGAACAAATTATTAATATACACAAGGGCATGGATGAAACTAAAAATCATTAGGCTGAGTGAAAGAAACCAGGCAAAAGAGTACATGCTCTGTAATTCTAAAAAGTGCAAACTACTCCATAGGGACACAAAGCAGACCAGTGATTTCCTGGAGAAACAGGGAGAGAAGAAGGAAAGAAAAAAGGGAAAAGGTAGTGCCGCACATTAAGGCAAATGGCTGTCAACTTGTGGTCCACTGGGACTGTAAGCTCTCTCCTGTGTTGAGCAGAGAACCAGCCTGTCTCAGTGCCTTCCCACACTGTTCTCTCCTGGACTGAGTGTCAGAGACACCAGGCAGGATTTGGTGATGGCAGGGATGAGTAGACCCTTCTCCCCCTCAGGCAGGTCTCTGGGAAGTTATTCCATCTGCCAACCCAGGCCATCCTAGGTAACAAATGGCCTCTCTTCAATGTCAGCTAGAAGACGGGTCTTTCTTAATGTGCTGCAGTATCATTAAAAGAAAAACATTTGCTCCATGGGGCTCCCGATGGCCTTTAGAAACTGCAAGTTAAACACTAACCAGGAAGAACTGCTCAAGCCTTAACCCTCCCCTTCCCAGCACAGGCCAAGGCCTCAGCCAGAGGCTCTGCAAGTCACCGACCTGGACTCCCAGGGAGCCCCAGGTCCTGTTTCCAGGCCCTTCTCAGCCTGGAAAGCAAGTGACTGTGAGAGCAGAGGGACAATGGAGGGCAGAGAAGAGTCCCTGAGGTTCTTGGTCCAGGTGTTTGTAGACGGGTCCCCCTACTACAGGACTGGTTAGAGAGCAGAGCACTTAGAGGCTTGGGTTGGGGGCTGGGTGACTTTAGGCCACTCCCTTAACCTCTCTGTTTCCTACAGGGTGGGGGCTAGATGGGTTCTATCCATCCAGGTAGAGTCTGGTGGTCTTCCCAGAGAGGTGAGGCATATCCCCCCTTCCCACAGGTCCCTACACCAAAGGCTGCTCCCTGCTCAGACCAAACATGGCCAGGTGGGGAGGCCACCTGTGGGGCAGAGGGGGGCAGGTCACCTGGATGAGCTGACAGAGGGGAGGGAGCCCGTGGTACCATGTATCCTCTGGGTGCCAGCTCTGTGCTAGGGCTTCACACACTGAATACCTGTGCCAGCCTTATCACTACCCTGTGAGGGGGGTGCCGTTCCCCCCTCTCCACAGCTGACAACACTGGGGCTCTGAGTGGCAGAGGGACTTGTCCAGGTTGAACCCAGATCTGCCCAATTCCAAACCCCAAACTCTTCCCTGTCAACCACAGGCAGAGAGCACGAGAGAGGGTGTGGCTCACCTTGCCCCCACCTCCCTGCTTGTGCATGTGCAGTATCCCCTCCTCACCTGCCTTCCCCTCCTCTATCCACATCCTACCCAGCCCAAGGCCAGCCTCCTCCAGGAAGTCCTCCCTGATGTCTGACACCCAAACCCTGAGGGTGCCACCCAGCCAGGCCTCTAGTTGTTTGACAGTTTTAGATTTTGCTGCCGTGAGGCCCAGACACAAACATGAGCTCATTTCATTATTTCAGCAGGCTAAGCCATATTTGCTGGGCACTGATTGGAGCCAGGCACCATGGGGGCTGCAGAGGGGACAGGAGCAAACGTCCACTGAGCCCTGCAGATGCCCCTCCTGTGCCCAGGGGAGCATGTGTGGTCCCAGGTAGGCTCCTTGCCCTGTTTGGCAGATGAGGAACTGAGGCCCAGAGAGGGGGAGGAAGCTGCTGAGGGTCACACCATGAGCCAGTGGCTGGGATTCAAACCCGGACTAGTCTCCACAATCCACACCCCTCCCCACATTACCTGCCCCCGAACTCTTTAAACCCCTCTGCTGGGGGCAGGATTGGCCCTTTAGCCTGGAGCCGTCTGGTCACACAGGTGGGGCTCAGCTGCCACAGCCCTGCAGGGAAGAGGGGATCAGGGAGTGGCCAGCAGGGCCCTCAGGCTACCCCTCAACAGCATAAGGTGAGGCAAGTGAAGCTCTCAGGGCCAGGCAGGTGCCAACTCTGCCTCTCAGTGGACAGTCTCAGCCTTCTGTCTACTCTCCAGTCTGTGGCTCCACCTGGGGACTCCAGGCCCCCTGGCTGTATACTTGCTATCCCCTTTCTTCAAATTGTCCCCTGGGCCTGTCTGTAGCCACAGGACCTGGATCAACCTGTCTTTAGGCTTCTGGCTCCAGACACTCTTCGTCCTGCCTTTCTGGGCTGTCCCCGCCAGCTCAATCCTCAGAGAAATCTGAAAGGACCAGCCTGTGGTGGCTGGTCCTGGGCCGTGGGAGGATGTGGGCCTGGCCCTGGGACCGGTGCTGGTTGATAACCCTGTCCCTTAGAGCTAGTGGTGGCTTTTCCTGCAGATCTGTCTCCCCGTGGAAGCAGAGTGTGCATGTGTGTCTGTGTGTGCAGATGGGGGTAGTAAGTCCCTCTCTGTTTTCCCAGGCCTGCATTTTGTCTCTGGGTCCATCCCAGGGCTGCTGGAGTGAGTTTCCAGTTTGATGGTGGACGCTAAGAATGAGCATCAGCTTGTGACCCCACTCTGGGCTGCCCCTGGTCGACTTCAAGTTGAAAGACAGTGAGAAGCAGAGAGAGAGAAAATTAAATCCCAAGATGCCACATCCGGAAAGACTCCCCCAAAAACTGAGTCTAACTCTCTTGTCACAGTGGAGAAACTGACGCTCTCAGCAGGACACACAGGGTGGGGATTGGACGAATAGTTGCAGGATGCAGGAGGGCTAGAGAGAGGAGATGGTGACAGTGTGTGTAAAGTACCCGGCACAGAGGCCAAAGCCCAGGGTCCAAGACTTGGTGCTAAACCCCAGGGGGTGGAGCTGCTGTAGGTCAGGGCTGATCCAGGGCTCAGGAGGTGAGCCTGCAAGTTGGGCCAATCAGCCTCAGCCATGAGGGGTGGGGGACAGCCTGCTGAGGCTGTTTGGGGCAGTGTCTGGCAGGGCTTTGATGGTGACCTACTTCAAGAGATGTAGACCAGTGATGCCTGGGGTGAGTCGGGGCAGAAGGCCAGGTGCCTCCCAGGGTCTCTCTGAAATCCTTGGCCAGCAATTCTACAGTGTTCTTCTAAACACCCTGGTGTTTTGCCAACTGTGGTTTCCTGGAATCGTTCCCCCAACCCTGTTTATGGTAAAAGGGACTCCGTGACTTAGGACATAGACAGCATTAGAGAGAGACCTGAGGGAGGTTTTGTCCAGGAGGCCAGCTCACTGTCCAGTGGGGAAAGCCACACCCTGACCCCCACTCTTCAAGCCACCCTGGGTCTCAACCCCACTGCTCTGACCCTGGGGATGATGGAGCCACTGATCCCACACCCTCCCAGGTGGGGAGCGGAGGGGAGGTGCTCTCCTGCCAACCATGTGATAGTTAAGAGTTTGGGTTTCTGAATCAGACAGACCTGGATTCAACTAGCTTGTGATGTGACCTTTCATGAGTCCCTCTACCACTCAGAGAACAGATGCCATATCTGGGCAGGCCCCATGCTGGTCTCTTGGACACTGGGGCTGTCTTAGAAACCATTCATATTCTCAGAGAAAATAAATCACTCTCCATCTAATTAATCTAATTAGAAGTAATCACGTTGTGGAGATCTGTGCAGCAGCGTGAGTGATTAGGAAAAATTACCTCTCTACAAAGAGTTTAAATTTAATTTTTTTGGTTCTATAATCTAAAAACGAAGTAAAGAAGAGTGGGCTCTCTGTCCCTACCTCTACTGGCTGAGAGTTCTCTGAGGTGGGGGCAGCTGCTCAGAGAGAGGGTCCAGCTACACCAGGGTAGGCAGGGGACACAGCAGACCTGATGAGACAGGCATCCACAAGTCCTGAAAGAGCTGCGCTATCTCAGGACCACCACCCTCACCCTCAGGGATAGCCACAGCCCCACCTGCAGGCCTCCAGCACACCCAAAGTCATACTTATACACACCCACACCCTGAGACAAATGCACACGTCTGTCCTTGAGCTCCAAGGTATTCTTATGTTCTGTACAACAGACCCTCCGTCAAGAGAACCCAGAATTCTTGGGAGCTAGAGATGATGACATCCTCTGTGTGTGTGTGTGCACACACACGCACACCTGTGTGTTGGGGAAGGAGTTGTAGTAACCTCACTGCCTCCTGCCTGTTGGTTTCACTTGGGTAGAACAGCAGGGTAGGTGGCACCATTGGTGGCCTTCACCGTGAGAAGCCTGGACAAGTAGACTGAGGAACACAACTGTGGCAGGGATGCTCCATCCAAAGGGATGACTCCCTGCAAGTGTGGAGTGCCTTAAGGGTCCCTTAAATCACAGTCCTTCCTTCTCCTCCTTCACTGAGAAGTAAGCCCTTGGGTTATTTCAGGACATGGCACCTGTTTGCTGAGAGCAGGTCCCAGTCCAGACCTGCCATTACCCAGGGATGGGTGGGGCCTGGAGACAGGTATTTTTGGCCCAGCTGAGTCGGGCAGAATGGCCCTTCCAGCCACAACCTTTCTCAGCTTATCCCCCAACCTTCTTGGGGACCCTCCTTAGGGCCAGGAACACTGGGAGGAAGGGGACTGCATAAAAGGGTGACAAGCAATGGGTGGAGGTG
Organism: Daubentonia madagascariensis; assembly: GCA_023783475.1. Lineage (NCBI taxonomy): Eukaryota > Metazoa > Chordata > Mammalia > Primates > Daubentoniidae > Daubentonia > Daubentonia madagascariensis. Next base: position 8,415,658 of record JAKFHU010000117.1, read on the forward strand.
CTTCTCTTTGCCAGTTGCCTGCTAGTGGGGGGAAGGAGACCACACTCGTCAGAGCAGCGGGGAGGTTGTAGGGCTCTTCTTCTCCTCCCCAACACCTGCCTTTGGATGTGTTGGGGAAGGACACAGTACTCAGAACCATAAAGTCCAGAGTCCAGAGTCCAGATTTATATACCCTAGAATTAAGAATGTAAAAATCCTAGGCCCCAAAGCTATAGATAATAAAACTTAGAACCACAGAATCTAAAGGTAGAGACCTCATAATCACATAATTCCAAACTCATAGTCACAGAACTTTGATGCGTGGAATCTAGAACACAGAATAAGAGATGCTGAGCCCAGAATTACAGAGCCCAGAGCCCAGAATTATGGCCCCTAGAACACTAGAACCCAGGACTTTTTTTCCCTCTGACGTGTCCTCTCCCTCTTATACCATCTTAAATCTTTCAGAGCCCCACTCCACACTCTTTCCCATAGGAAGCTGCCTAATGCTTTCAGCTCTGGCAGGGCTCTCCTTCCTCTATGCTGTTCAGGTCTCCCTTAGATCCTGTGATTCAGTCCCTGCCTGTCCCCTCCTCCCACTCAGGTCTGATTCCCCTCTACAGCCACACCTCATCCCTGCATTGGGCCTGACCCAGTTCCCTGCTCATGGTAGACACTCAAGGAATGTTTGCAGAGTGGCTTCTTGAATTAACTGTCCCGAACCCCCTCATGTTCCAGAGGACGTGTCTGAAGCCCAGAGAGAAAGCACATTTTCTCCATGAACACACAGTATATTTGGGAAATTCCAGACAAGATCTCAATTCTCTCTATGCCAAGCCTAGGACTCCTTCCCTGCCCCAGGTTGTCTCTGAGGGACTGAAGTGTTCACATATCTTGTTGTCCCTGTTGTTAGGTTCACTCTCAAAAGCCTCAAACATTTAGGAGAAACCACTCAGTCTGGGAGTGGTAGCAATGAGGGTAGGGATGACAGTAGGCTTCCTGGAGGAGGTGGCACCTGAGCTCAGTGGGCATGTGGGAAGCTATGCCAGTCAGAGGACAGGCCCAGAGATACATACTGTGCTCAGAGACTACAGGTGGAGGGTAATTATAGTGACAAAAGGTTGTTAGAGGAGACTTTGCAGGATTTTGTATGCCATCCTAGGCTGTGTAGGCCTTACCTAATGTATATTTTGGATATATTATATGCCTGGAGTGCCTATAGCTCCTTGAGGGTAGGAACTATGTTTTCCTCCCTAAAGCCCAAGGATGAACACAGATTTGATTGAGGTAAGGCCTGGGAATAGTACTGCCGGTCCAAGGCTCAACTGGAGCAGCCCGTAAGGAAAGGACTGAGTGAATGTCACGTCAGACCAGGCAGGTGTTGTCAAGAGTAGCCTGAACCTGGCAGGGGCAAGGGGTGGGGAGGAGAAAGTGAGTGCAGGTCAGGAGAGTGGCCAGAAGGTTCCTGTGTTGCTAATGGGCCGTGTGGGTTTCAGCACCATGGAGAGCTCCCAGAGCAGCTGGCCAGCTCTTCTCTTCCGACTCCTGGGACCACTCCTTGTTCTCCGTCTTCTAGAAGACTTTATCTGGTAGAAAAAGGAAATTTGCTCCTGCAAATCGTGCATTGTTACCAGAAATAAGAAAACGGGATCTGGAGCCACATGACCTGAATTCAAATCCTGGCTCCACCACTTACTATTAATAGTTACATTACCTTGGGCAAGTTTCTTAACTTTTCTATGTCATCTGAGTCTTATCTATCAAATGCCTCACTCCTGGGGGTTTTTGCCCATTGTGTTTTTCCTCAGTCATTGTTATTGAATAGTAACAGCTGTAGTAGTGTTATAATAATAGCAGCCACCATCTATTGAGTATTTACTGTATGCTGGGCATTGGGCTTAGTGATTTAGTAAATTATCTCACTTAATCTTCATGACAGCTTGAAGGGGGTAGTTACTATTATTAGTCTCCTTTTATGGGTAAGGAAACTGAGGCTCAGGAGCAAAGTGGCAAGACCAAGACACTGAATATTAGAAAATGGAGGGCAGTGATCCCTGAGAGAAGGTAGGTGAGACCAATTATTTCCCACCTTAGTGTCTTGAGAGAATTTCCAGGCCATGATGTGGGGAGGAAGATGTGAGTTAAAGAGACAGAACTGAGAAACCAGGAAAAACAAGACAGAGTTCATAGGACAGAGTACCAAAAGGAGAGAGGAGATGAAAATAGAAAAAACACAGATCGGCAGAGGATCGCTCGCAAGTATCCATCCAGCTGAGTACTGATGAGTGTGTACATTTGGAGTTTTTTTTTTTTTTTTTTTTTTGAGACAGGGTCTCACTCTGTCACCCAGGCTAGAGTGCAGTGGCATCATCGTAGCTCACTGCAGCCTCAAACTCCTGGGCTCAAGGGATCTTCTTGCCTCAGCCTCCCAAGTAGCTGGGACTACAGGCGTGCACTACACCCCCTTTTTTTTCTTTTTCTCTTTTTGGTAGAGGCAGGGTCTTGCTATGTTGCTCAGGCTGGTCTTGGACTCCTGGCCTCAAATGATCCTCCTCCCTCAGCCTCCCAAAGTGCTGGGATTACAGGCGTGAGTCACCATGCCTGGCCTGAGGAAACTATTAAACTCTGGAGAAAGGACCACTCAAAAGGATTGAAGGAATGGTGCTTAGCACTCGCACAGGGCTGGAGATAGTGCCTGTTCCCACTGGCCGAACTGGGAAAATCTCATGGTTCACAGGGAATTGAATAAAATATACAGAAGGGTCTTTCTTGCCTAGACAGTGGAAAGCAAATCGCTCTAGATTAAACACTACTTCATTTCTGCCTAACAACTCTTAAAAGCAAGACCTGAAAGGGTCAAACGGCTAACACATAACTTAACTATACCCAAGAATATACCTCAAGAAATTTTATAGAAATACAAAAATATCCAGCATCCAAAAAGGTAGAATTCATAATGCCTAGCATTCATTCAAAAATTAGCAGGTATGCAAAGAAGCAGGAAAATGCAACCCACAATGAGGAGATAAATGAATCAATCAAAACCAAGTCAGAAGTGATGCAAATGATAGAATTAGCAGACAAGGACTTCAAAAGTTATTATAACAGTGTTTTATATGTTTAAAAAGTTTAGTAGAGACATGGAAGATATAAATAAGATCAAATAGAATATTGAGAGGTGAAAACTACAATGTTTCAGATAGACATACATTAGTTGGAGTTGACAGCAGATTAGAAATTTTAGAAGAAAAGATTAATGAACTCGACACCATAATAATAGAAACTATTCAAACTGAAACAGAAAAGAAAAAAAATTTTTTTAATGAACAGAGCAGCAGTGAGCTGTGGGACAAATTCAAACTGTCTAATGTTTATGTATAATTGGAATTCCTGAAGGAGGCAGGGCAGAAAGAATATTTGAAAAATTAATGGCAAAATAATTTCCAAATTTGATGAAAACTATAATCCTACAGATCAAAGGAGCACAACAAAATCCAAGCACAAGAATCATAAATAAAACTACAGCTTTTTGTAGAAATTGACAAATTGATTCTAAAATGCACATGGAAACACAAAGGATCTACAATAGCCAAAATAACCTTGAGGAAGAAAAACAAAGAAGACTAACACTTTGTGATTTCAAGACTTATTATATAACTGTAGTAACTAAGACAGTGAGAGTGTGGTGTTGGCATTAAAAGAAACAAATAGATCGGTGGAACCAAGAGTTCAGGAAGAGTTCTTCACATATATGATTTTTGACAAAAGCACAAAGGCAATTCAGTGGAGAATGGATAGTCCTTTTATCAAGTGGTGCTAAACAACCCAATATCCACATGTAAAAACATAAACTTCAATTCCTACCTCATGCCGTATATCAAAATTAACTCAAAATGGATCATAAATCTAAATGAAAACCTGAATCTATGAAACTTCCATAAGAAAACAAAGGAGAAAAACCTTTGTGATCTTGGGTTAGGCAAATATTTTTTAGATGCGACATCTAAAGCAGGATTCACAAAATAACTAATTGATAAAACAGACTTCATCAAAATTAAAAACTTCTGCTCTTTGGGAGACACTGGTAAGAGAATAAAAACGCAAACCACTGTGTGTGTGTGGTGGGCAGTGAGGGTGGGCTTGTGGCTGGAGTGGGAGGAGGGCAGGGCAGACCCCACGGAGACCAGGCAGGTCTTTAACAGACCACAGAGACACAAAGGTGGCCTGCAGAGGTCCACAGGGGCCAGTAAGAGAAAAGGCTGGACAATAAACATTGTAAAAACAATAAAAAATCTAACTTTGGGCTAATTTTGTGCCCAGCTATGTTCTAAGCACTTTAGAAGTATTATCTCATTAAATTCTCACTATGACACTATGAGGGAGGCACTATTATTACCCCATTTGACAGATGAGGAAACCAAGGCATAGAAAAGTTAGGTGACTTTCTCAAGTCAAAGAGGTGGTACAGGCCAGGCCAAGGATTGAATCCAGCAGCCAGGCTCTCAAGTACACACTTTATTCACCTTCACCCCCCATGGAGCTGGGATATGGTTCCAGGTAATCACAGCTATCCTCTGTGGAAGACCTACTATGTGTCAGGCACTGTGCAGGGGCTTTACTCACCTCCCTTAGCCTGCACAACAACCGAGTGAGGGAGGGACCACCACTCCCACTTTGCAGGTAGGAAGACTGAGGCTAGTCCCATTGTGGTTTATGCCCTTTTTGCAGATGTGGAAATCAAAGCCCAGAGAGTTTAAGGGACCTGCCCATGGTCATACAGTTCCAAAGGTCACACAGCTTGACTGTGGTGGGGCAAGGATTCAAATCCAAGTCTCTGATGGCATCTAAGTCCATCTTCTTCCACCCTACCACACTGTCTACATTGGCTCTTCACTGCATGTGAGTCCCTGTGGCTCCTTCCACCTCTGTTGCCCTCTCTCTGCACCCCCTGCCTGCACTCCACTCCCCATGAAGCCACCAGGCAGGCAGCTCCCTGGGAGAGAGAAACCTCAGAAAATCTCAGCCTTCCACAAGGAAGGCCTAGACAATCCCTCTGGAGAAGCAAACATTTCCCAGCAGAGTGAATCACCTCGGCCTCTTAGTCATAGCAGGTGTAGACGGCCGCCCTCCTTCCCTGGAAGTGTGTAAATCAAACCTTACACCCAGATTCACAGACTCTGCGGGGGCAGAAGTAAGGCAGGAAGCAGGGGGGATGTGCACAGAGAAGAGCAGCAGCCCAAGAGGGGCCTTAGGGCTTCTGGGATGGAGGTGAGGGGCACAGTGTGGCCACTGAGGGACCATTGCCCCACCTGCCACCCCAGGGGATGGGGCCAGAGGCTTCCTGAGGCCCCTCCCAGGCCCAACATCCTATGTCTCCCTGACCTAGTATCTGGGCAGCTGAGCAAAGGATCTGGGCTCAGGGATGGAGGCTGGAGAGGGGGCTTGGAGTCTCCAGCAGCTCTAAGCTAGGCCCTGGGTGGAACATTTGGTGGGGCAGAGGGGGCTGGTGGTAGCAGAGGACAGGATGGGGTGAGTTGCCCAGCAGGAGTCCTGGGCCAGGGCAGCCGGGAGGAAGCCAGAGGGGCAGCACTCAGCACCCTGGGCTGGGAGTCAGGGCCTGGGTCAGTTCTGGGTCTGCTGCTGACTTGCTGTGTGACCTTGGGCAGGTCACATGACCTCTCTGGGCCTCAGTTGCCTCATCTGCAAAGTGGAGATGATTATTCCAATCTTTGATGAAGGGCTGTTGGGAGCACTGACCAAGGCCAAGGAGGGAAGAGCCAGGTGGGAAGGGTGGCCAGGTGCAGAGGGGTCAGGGCCTGCTGGCTGACCAGGGCGGGGCCTGGCCCTGCTCCACCCTCCTCTGCTCTCAGTCTCCTGGTAACCCCTCCCCTGAGAGCCCAGCTGATTGACAGAGGAGGGGCCTTTATGCAAACAAGACTGCTCCTTCCCTCCTCTCCCTTCTTCTTGGGGCCTCGACTTACTGGTTTGAGTTTCCCAGGTGGTGGCTGAGCCTCCTAAAACATTTGATTTATCATCCAAGTGCACGACAGCTCTGGCTGTCTCTCCCCAGGATCCATGCTGCCCCCAGCCCTGTCCTGGTCCTGTGTGCTCCCTGGAAGAATAGCCTTCAGCTTCCTCTTTCTGACCCTCCTCTGCCTACTCCCTGCCCTGCTGACCAGCTGTGTGACTTTGGGTGAGTCAAGTCACCTCTCTGAGCCTCAGTCTCCTCCTCCGTTAAGTGGGGATAAGAATGCAAGAATGCCTACCTCATAGATGTGTCCTGTTTATTTACATATTCTTGTAGTCCTCAAACAAATATTTGCTATTTCTTGGGAGCCTCCTGTGTGCCAGGGCCTGGTCTGGGCACTGAGGCACATGTCGGGGTGGGCAGTGGAGACGAGTCCCTGCTCTCTCAGAGCTTCCGTTGTGGCGGGTTGTCAGGGGGCTGCAGCAAGGAGCTGGCTGGGAAGTCATTGATCAGTGGCCAAGAGCCACGCTAGTGCAGAGTGGATGGGTGACACACCCAAGGTCACACGGTGGGCCAGTGCAGAGCCCAGGCCAGGCTGCCCCAGAGCAGACCTGGGACAAAAGCCTGTGACAGGAACACACCATGTGGATCCTAGACTCCCCCAGGCCAGTGAGGTCACAGCCTCCTACGGGGATGTCTGGTGCCCACTCCAAGCACCAGCCCATGGTGGAGGCTGAGACCTCCTGGTTCCTCGTCTTGTAAGGCTGGCCAAGGGTTCTTGGGCTACACAGGTGAGGGTCACCTGGCCACGTGCATCCCCCTGGAAGAAAAGGCCTCAGCATCCTCTTTCAGAACTCTGTACTCTAGCTCTAAAATGCTCAGCGACTCACCTTGGGACCTGGGGTAGGTGGGAACTGATCCTGTTCTCAGAACCCTCTGGCGGCTCATCAACCACAGCTAGCTACGCAGCCAGCACCTCCCTCCCCACAGATGACAGCAGAATTTCTAATTATTATAATTACCATTTGAAACGTGGCTTTGCTGCCACTAGTAAGTGAAGTGATATTGAGCTCCCCTTCGCCTGTCTCCCTTCAGCTGACATTCGATGGCGAGTTTCATGACACATCCAGAGGTGGTAAGAAGAGGCCCCTGAGGGGGACTTGGTGCAAGAAGGAGTCGGGTAGCGGGGGTGAATGAGGACGTGGAGCCCCTGTGGGGGTGGGGGTCCCTCGTGTGTGCATGAGCATGCAGGGGCAGGGCAGAGAGTAGGGGGGACAGATGATGGCGTGGGGTACCTGGGGAGTGGGTGACGGGGTGCAGGTGCAGGCCTGTCCCCGGGGCCCTGGGGCAGGTAGGCCCATGTGCTTCCTGGTTGTTTCTCACCTCTCCAGGTCTCTCTCTCCTCATCTCCAGCTGGTCACCGCCACTGTTCCTCCGGCGTAGGGCTGCTGTGAGAATTAAGTAAGATGGGCCTGTGCACCCAGGTGAGTGCTCAAGGAGAGTTAGTTATTAGTATTGTGGGCGGTGTGGTGACCACACAGGTGACAGGGTGATAAGGAGTCAGGTCCTGGGGTCCAGGCAGCAGGGCCCAGGCATTAGGTTTGCCTCGGCTAGGACTCAGCTGTCCGCTAAAGAAAGACCCGTCCATCCTCCCAAGAGGCAGTTGGGAGGCTGTGGCCAGCCCAGCCTCTTCTTCCAGCCCCGCATCCCCCAGGGGGAGCTTAGGACCCTCAGAGGGGACCATCAGGCCCCAATGCCAGAGCCACACCGGTGGGAGCCTCAGCCCCAAGGGGGATGGGAAGGCACAGCCATAACCGAGCACCTACTGTGCGCCCAGCACCTGTGCCCGCCCCTGCTCCCATCCTCCCAACAAGCTGCCACTGACCCACTTTGCAGAGGAGGAAACTAAGGCTCAGAGCAGTTGAGTGACTGGCCCGTGGCCACAAGCCGCTGAGTGGCAGCGTGGAGACGTGAGCCTGGGTCTGTCAGAGGACAGCCCTCTCCTTTCCCAGGGTCCCTCCACTGACCACACGGGCTCGGGGCGGGGGGAGACGGTCACTGCCCTCCTCTCAGTGTCAGTCTCCTCCCCCGTCAAATGAGGACAGTTGTCCCCACCCTGGGGCCAGCTGGGGTCTGCACAGAGACAAGGCAGCACATGGTTAAGCTCAGGGCACTGAGCGCAATGGCCTGGGTCCAAATCCTGCCCTCAGCACCTTTGGGCTGCGTGACCTTGAGTAAATTACTTAACAACACAATCTTCTTATCCATAAAGTGGGAAGCTCATAATAAAAGAAGAGATGTCTCGTGCAGGTGTCAGGTAAGTTAGGAGACAGAGAAATTACAGCCGGGCCTCGTGTATGGTAATGTCCAACGAATGGGAGCTATTTTATTATGATGGTGGATAATTATGAAATTTGAGCAGAATAATAGCTGACACGTAGCAATTTGAAGAAAAGATATGATGTTATTGAGTGTTTCATTCAGGACAAGCTTAGTGACTGTCACTGTCCCCGTCACTCCCCACCCTCCCTGCACTGACCTCCCCTGAAGGCCCCCTCTCACAGCCCCCACTACCCCCCGTGCTCAGACCCCACCCACCTCTTCTCAGGACCCGCACTCTGAATCGTGGCAACGTGGAGCCACTTTGGGTCCAATCTGCAGCCCAGCCCTGGTGCATTTCAGATCCCGCCTCCCTCAGACTTATGCTCAGAGGTTGTTGGGTCCCTGCTTCTGCAGCATGTCTGAGCCCACCGGCCCAGCAGCGGCAAGGTTCGCTGCAGCTTCCTCCCCTGGGCTGACTCGTCTTCTACCGCAGAGCCCCCATCAGGAGAGGTGCAGCAGGAGAGGGCGGGTGGGACAGGGCAGGCAGTGCTGGGAATGTGGTAGCAGCCTGGCTCCAAGAAGCCCAGGATGTGTGCCTTAGACTGAAGCATTTAGATGATTGAATTCAGCCCTTCCCTCCATAGTTCAGATTGGGAAACTGCGGCTCAGAGAGGGCAAGAAACTTCCCCAAGTTTACATAATACTATAAATCAATGGCAAAGCAGGGACAACAGCTCAGGTCTCCTGTCTCTTAAGCCAGGGCTCTTTAAACCACTCTGAGAAGGGGAATAAAAGACATGTTTAAGAAAGAACAAACTGCTGTGTGGAAGAGAGGGCTGGAAAGGGAGGACCCTAATGCCAGGGTAAGGAGGTTTAACTTTATTATGTAGGCAACAGGGAGCCACGGATGGTTCTTGAGCAGGATAGTGGCATGACCAGAGTTTGTTTTAGGGAGCTGTCTCTGGACACAGCATGGGGGCACAGTTAGAGATGATGAGTCTGGAGGCAGGGAGACTGGTGGGGAGGCTGGGGTATTGATCCAGGGAGGTAGCGATGAGGCAGGACCATAAAATAATGATGTAACACTAGTGACTGTATATCGAACACTTATGGGGCCCAGGAACCTCACGTGTTTCATTTTATTTAATCTTCAAAACTGCCATAATAATAGTCCCATTTTTTCAGGAAACTGAGGCTCAGAGGTTAAGTTACTCACTGAGAGTACTCAGTCACTACTTAATAGTAACATCTATTAAGTGGCAGACTTCAGGGTTTGAATCCAGCACTGCCTGCTCCACACAGGACCAATGTGTCTGAGACTCCAGCAGTGAGTGGGTGGGAGGGGACACTCCCCCAGAGATCTGAGAGGACAAACTGCCAGGCGAGAGAGGTGGCAGAGTTGAGTAAGACTTGAGAATCAGCCTGGGAGTTTGAGCTTTTCAGGGGATGTTGGAATGGAACCTGAATTTGGGGGAGAAGATCGTGAGCCCATTGGATAGATACGTAATATGAGGCTGAGAAGTCAAGGAGCAATCTCTCCCTACTCTCACTCCCAGGGTCTTCTAATCTGAAACCAAAAAAAGAAATGGTTTTAAATCAATCACTGATGACTCCCAAAATTACATAAGCACTTCTCTGAGTTCCAGACTCCGAGCTTTGTATTAGTCAGGTTAGGCTAGGTTATGTGGTGGTGACAAACATCCCCCAAATCTCAGTGGCTTAAAACCACAAAGGCTCCTTCTTCACTCATGCTACCTGTCCTTGTCGGTTGGCTGGGGCCTCTGACACAGTATCGTCTCTCCAAGACCCAGCCTGATAGATCTGAATGGAGACTGCCGGGCATTCAGGCAGAGAAGAAAACAGGAGCAAGGGGAATCGTGCACAGGTTCTTAAGCTCCCATCTGCACATGCTATTTCCACTCACATTTCATTGGGCAAAGCAAGTCACATGACCTTATCCAAGTTCAAATGGACAGAGAAGTGCTATCCTGCTATGTGTCTGGGAGAATTGGAAAATTCGGTACATGGGACAAGTGTCAACAGCATGTTCGATAGCCCCAGCTGTCCACCCAGGAGGCAGCGCAAACTTTGCAACTCCAAAACAGAACTTCCTCTCCCTCAAACCTCCTTGCCCTAAGCCTGCCCTGTGCCTACAGATGGCACCTCCACTCACCCAGTCAATCAAACTGAGAATCTGAGAGTCGTCCTTGACTCTCCCCTTTTCCCACCACTCCCATCAAATCCATCACCCCGACCTGTTGATTCAGCCTCCATGCTGTATGTGGGTTCCATGTGCTACTTCTACCTGCACCACCCCCACCCAGATCCGGGCTGCCCCCACGCTCACCTGGACACCTGCAGTGGCTCTGGCCAGGTCCCCTGTTCCTTCTTACCGCTTCACACTCCATTACCCACAGCAACAAGTGTGACCTTTCAAAAACATACACAACTTTATCACTCTCCTACTTAAATCCCTCCAGGGGCTTCTGCTGCCCCCAGAATAAACTTCAGAGTCCTCGCCATGGCCATGACACTGTGCGTGAGCTGTCAACTGTCTCCAGCTGACTTCAACAGCCTCACCTCCTCCCATATCCCCTATGCACTGCCACTCGGCCATCCAAGCCTTTGCATCACTCCTAGATGGTGCCAAGGTCTTCGTGTTCACCGGCCCCGTGCCTGGGACGCCCTTCCCTCGGCTCCTGGCAGGACTGCCCCTTCTCACACACAGATCTCAGCCTAAGGTCACCTCCTCGGAGGATCCTTCCCAAAAGTACCCCCACCCCGGCCGCCCCTTACCACAACGTCTTATTTTATTTCCTCCATGACATTCAGCACTTGTGGGAACTATCTTGTTCATTCATTTGTTGGTGTGTTTATTATCAGTGTCCCCCACAAGGAGGCAAGCTCCAGGGGGCAGGACCTTGTCATTTGTGTCCTGCTGCATCCCCAGTGCCCTGCATGGTGCCAGGCACAAAGTGGCGGCTCAAGAGACACTTGTTGAGTGAATCAGTGAATGAGCTGGGCAGGACCCCAGACCTCCTGCCTCCAGAGCTGGGCTCTCCCTGCTGCATGTTTGTTGGGAAGAAGGGGTTTGGTCAGCGGCTGGGCCTGGCCCTGCCTGGTGCCTCCCAGGTAAGGACATAGTAGGGTCTGTCCTCAGGATCCCGGGTGCCTGGTACCAACTGACAAGGACCTTCCCTGTATCCAAGGGGACTGAAAGTCAGCATGCCACCGGCCCCTCTTTCTGGCTCTCTGCCTACACCTTTCTCTCTCCCTTCCATGTGCCAGGTCTGCACAGAGCCAGCCTGACTGCTGGGACTTCAACAGACTCCAGCCCCTAGGCCTGCCAGGAGGCCTGAGAGGACAGGTCCCACGGGGCAGTTTGTCCACTACCTCCAGGGAGGCCTCAGGCTGGGGGGTGGACAGTCTCAACTTCAGGAGACCCCAGTCTGAGGGAAGAGACACACACTGCTCTCTGGAGCCACCTGGGGGAAGAGTCAGAGGCCTGCCCCGAGGAGACCCCGTCTGACTAGAGGGGGAGACAGCCCTGCCTTTTTAGGAACATACAGTCTAATGGGGGAGTCCTAGTCCTCTCTAGGGTCGAGAGCCCTCTGGGAGAGACCAGACACTGCCGAGGAGACAGACGCTGGTCCCTGCAAACTCAGAGACCTGCACTCACGTTGTCCCAACAGACATGCAGGGTGGCCCCTGCCATGGGTAGACAGCCCCCTCCCTGAGGAAGAAGGTCAGCTTGGGTGGTGAGAGGGACCCCGGGGCAGAGCCGCCAAGAGCCACCCTCTCCTCGGAGGTTGCCCCCCCCAACTACCTCCCTGGCCTCACCTCACAACGGATCCTGCAATTGTGGAAACAGAAACTCGGCTAATTTCTTGGGCCCATAAATCGCCCAATGGGGAGGCCAGGTGGGCGGCCCCGCTTCCGCTCCATCACCCACCCTAACGCCTCGTCTGACACTTCCAATTTATTTTTCAATTCCTCTACCATCAGAATGATGATTAAATTTCCAGCGTAAATACCACTTTACCAAACTGAATTAATCACAGTGGGGGGACGGGGGTGGTGAGCAGGCTCCGGCAGCTGGGCCCAGCGCCACAGGCGTTAACCCTTCTGTCCTCACCCCGCAGGAGGCTCTGGGCCGCCCTGGAAGATGCCACTTGGAACCTCTTGGGGGTCACCTACCCCCAGACCCCTTGCCCTTTCAAAACCTTCTCCTGTGGGGTCTGAGGGGGGGTCTTGCCCAAGGTCACTCCCCCATCAGAACAGAGTTGGGGACACCAGCCCCTCGTGCCCAGCCTGGCTCCTCTGACCCTATCAGGACAGGGCGCTCACATCCCAGGACGTGACGGGGGAGCATCCAGGGCTTGGCACTGTCCAGGCCACCTATGGGACCAGCTCCTGCTGGCACGAGGGCGGGGGCACCCAATGATCATGGAGCCTGGGCTGACAGGGGTCCTGGAGGGACCCAGGGAGCAACTTCCCACCCCCATGTCCCCACCAACGCCATCGCCCCTCTCTGCCCAGGCCATTCACTTATCAATCCAACAGAATCTGACCTGCAGTCTCCCCACATCCCCATCTCCCCAACCCCAACCACGGCCCAGCCCCCGCCTGTGTAACCCCCACGGCCCCTTACTGGCCTCCCCATGTCCACACTTGCCCCCATCCAATCCCCAGCCAGCGGCAGTCAAATTGCAAATATTGCCCCAAAATGCAAATGTTGCCCCGTCATTTCCTGCTCAAACCCCCTCTGCTCTCACAGCCCTGCCCTTCAGTGGCCTTGAGGACTACATTGACCCAGCAGTTCTGACCTCATCACTGCCCCTCCCAAACCAGGCTCTGCCTCCCAGGCTCCCATACCTCAGGAACACCCTGTTCCTTCCCCTCAGGCAGTCCCTCCACCTGGAGGGCCCTTGCACCCTTCCTGACCTCAAATCAGATTAGATATCACCTCCTCACAGAACCTTCTCTGACCACCCTCCCCCAATCTAGTTTCTATACACTAAGAATCTCTCTCAAATGCATTTCCTGAGGCTGGCATGGTGGCTCCTAGCACTTTGCGCAGGGGTGGGGGGGGTGTTGCTGATTGCTTGAGGCCAAGAGTTCAAGACCAGCCTGAGCAAGTGTGAGACCCCCGTCTCTACCAAAAATAGAAAAATTAGCCAGGTAAGCTTGAGGTTACAGGGAGGGAGCTTTGATGACATCACTGCACTCTAGTCTGGGCGACAGAGCAAGATTCTTTCTCAAAAAAAAACATGCATTTCCTTTCCTTCAGAACACATAACACGAGTTATAATTATGTGTTTATTTGTGGGTTTGTTTGCGTCACAGGCCCTCAGTGAAGGGGTTTTTGTCTGACTCACCCACTGCTGTAGATGAAGCTCCTAGATGGGGCCTGGAACTCTGCAGGTGCGCGTGCAGACTTTTGAGTGAATGAGTGAGCGAGTGAGTGAGTGACTGGGCTGGACTCTGGAGCTGGAGTGCAGAAGTGGACACAGCCTGGCCCTTGCAGTTCTCATGGTCTTACAGGATGACAAACACATAAACACAATGACAACTCCACAGGGCATAGAGAGGGGAGGACCCAGGGGAGGGGTGGCCAGCCCTGGGGCTACTGGTGAGGGCTTCAGGGAGAACCCCAAACCCAGCTGGGCTCTGAAGGATGAGTAGGAGTTTGCTCAGCACTTAGACCATGGAAGAGCATTCCTGGTAGAGGGAACAGAATGTGTGAAGGCCAGGATTATTTGGGGAATGATGGTTTGAGCAAGGCTGAACTGTAGGGGCTGCATGGGGGTGTGGCCTCCACAATGCTCAAGAGGTTGGCAAGGGCCAGACCTAGAGGGGCCTTGAACACCAAGCTGAGGTATGTAGACTATACACCACTGGTGAAGGAGGGAGGTTTTTGGGAGAACTTTAGGCTGGGATTGAGGGAGACTAAGGTTGGAAGATGAGGGAACAGGACACTGCAGTGCTCTGGACAGAGGTAACAGGGGCCTGGATGGGGCAGGGGGAGGGGACATCTGGGACAGAATCCACATGCCACAATTCTGAGAGGACAGCCTTCTTCTGAGCAGTTCCTTCCCAGCCACAATGAGAGGAAGCCCACCCCACTTGGAAGCAACTAACTCAGCAGTTTGGACAGATCTGTGTTCCTAGAGAGACCGTCAGAGCCGGGGCCTCAAAGCCAGGCAGACCTATGTGACCTGAGCAGCTCACATCGTCCCTCTCACCCAGGGTCAGGTCCACAATAGCCGAGGTGAGCACACCACAGTCCCTGCTGTCTCCAGACACCCAGACAGCTGGGAAGACCAGGCCCAGCAGAAGAACCCTAGGAGGGCAGAGTCAGAGCTCCTGGACCAAGATCAGGGGAGGCTTCTGGAAGGCGGCAGTACGGGAGAGCTATGGCTTCATCTCTCTGTGTCCAGCTGTCCCTGCTCTTCCCAGCCCCATTGCTCAGCTTCAGTCTCTCTGTGCTCTGATGGGAGGGCCGAGGGCTGCAGGCCCTGCTGTGGGATTGGCTCGGAGCCCTCCAAATGAGCCTCCCTAGCTCCCTTGGAGCAGTCTCCCCGTCCCCAGGATGCCCTCCCGTCTCTCCCGGTGTCACCCACACTCCACCACACAGCAGAGCAGCCAGGCGTGGACAGCGAGGAGTAAAGCTGAGCTGAAGACTGGCGAGGCCCTGCAGCAGGCACGGGCCACACTCACACAGCGGCCTGGAAGGCTCAGCGGCTTCTGCAGAAAGCCAGGGCCTCCCTCCACCCCCCCACCCCAATGTCTGTGGGGCAGGGGAGGGCTGGGCCTGAATGGCTGTGTCACCCCAAGCACATGGCTGCCGTTCCTGAGGCCCCGACGCCCTCCCTGCCCACCTTGCCCCGACTGCACCATGTGGGTCGGCCCCTTCGGTAGTCCTCCGCTTCCTCCTCTGCAAGGCTCAGCGATGCCCGTTCTGAGGGGTGAAAAATTACGGAGGACAAATGACAGAGCAGACATGAAAGGGCTTTGCACTCTGTCGGGTGTGTGTCCACATCCGGGGAATCGTCGGTGAGGAGGCAGGACTGGGGTCCAGCAACTCATTCTGATCCCTTTTGTTGCTGGGCAGCCGGATTAGTCCTCCCGTTAGTCACTAATTCACCAAACCATTTAAAAATAATTTATTAAGCACCTACTGTGTGCCGTGCCTTGTGCAAGGGGCTAGGACACTGTGGTGAGCAGAGTCAGAGCCTACTGATGCTTGTGCTTCTGGTGAAGACACTTTAAATAATAATCTTCATAACAACCAGTACCTGGGCACCTACTGTGTGCCAGACAGGTGCTGAGCACTCTAAGGTGAGGTTTCATTTCACCCTCACAACCTTCCCGTGGAGTGGAGGCTTTGACTGATCCTATTTTACAGACAGGAGAGCTGAAGGGAAGAGAGAGAAGGGGCTCGTCCAAAGTCACTCTCAGCTGCTAAGAGACGCAGAGCTGGGACAGATGTGCAGAGAGAGCAGCGTCAGAGCCCATCCCTAGCCCCTGCACCGTTCTGCTGCAGACAGCCGCTACAGGCGCAGCTGAGAAGAAAAACAGTAATAATAGCAAAGATGACAGCAGAACACTAATATTCGGTACTTGCTACTGGAGGGGGAGTACATTTGGAAGGAAATAGTACTTAAAAGCCCTCCTGTCTCCAGGGGCAGGGCCAACTTCCCCAGGGCCTAGACTTCACACCTAACCCTTATTCTAACCCTCACAACAACCCCAGTGGGGAACCAGGAATGTGAGCACTGGCAGGGACCAGATGGCCCAAACCTCACCTCCAGTCTGCAGATGGGGAAACTGAGGCCCAGAGAGGCAAAGAGACATTCTGTGACAGACAAATCTCCAGGGTGGGAGCCAAAGAATCTGCATTTAAACAAGCTCCCCAGGTGATTCTGATGCATCACAGGTGTGGGAACCGCTGGCAGGTAAACTCAGGCTGACCCAGGTTCCACTTCCTGCTATGTCCCTCACCAGCTGCGTGACCTTGGGAAGTGGCTTCACAGCTGAGCGTCACTTTCCCCACCAGCGTAATGAGTGGTTAGGATGTTCAAGACTGTGGATGCAAATACCTAAAACAGTGTTGGCATGGCCGGGAATGGAGAAACGGTGGCTTCCTTCTTGTTACTGGCCCCCGATGATGAGGAAGAGGCCACACTGGCAATGCCCAGCCCCTCAAACACTCTTTGTCCCTGCTCAGGGCCTTTGCACACACAGTTCCCTCTGCCTGGAGTTCCCCTCCCCCCCTCCTCTCTGCCTTGCTATTGCCTTCAGATCTGTCCCCGGGGAACTCTTTCCTGGCCACTCCCTCCCTCCCTCTGTGACCCACTCCCATCCAGCCCCTGTAATTCCCCCTCATACGAGCCCCAGTGGGTAATTGTCTGTCGGGGTGGTCATTTTATTAATGTCCACCCCCCTGCTGGACTCAGGCCTCCAGGAGGGTGGTGGCTGTGTCCATTTCACTGCCCATGGCGACCCAGCCGCAGCACGGCACCTGGAACATAGAAGGTGTTCGGTAAATGTAGGTGGAATGAACGGAGCCAAAGGAGAGGCGAATAAATAAAGAAGCTCCTTAGAGAGAGTGAGTCCTCCAGAGGCACTGCCCCCACCCTGGCCGTGGCCTCAGCAGGAGGGCAGACCCCAACTCCTGCTCCCCCCCACTGCCGCCCCTCCTCCTCCCCACGCGCCCACAGCTGCCGCTGCTGTTGACCGTCTTGCTCAGAAGGAGTTAACGCGCCAAGCTGCCCATGCTTGGCTGAGCCCTGTAATTAGGCCCTGCACAGGGATGAGGTGCTGCTCAGGGGCCTGAGTACTCTGGGGAGAGTCAAAGGGACCCTTTCCCCTCTCAGAGTCACCACGCCCCTCGCCTCCCTTCATCTTCAAAGCAGCCCGGGAGCAGGCTGCTGTCCTACACACGAAGAGGCCCAGGTTCACGCAGCTGTTGGGTGGTGGAGCTGGCCCGAGCTCTGCCAGGTAGCTGAACACAGCTCTGGCTTTCACAGCCCGAGCATTTCCCCCTCCCGGCCTCCCCTGCAGGGAGCTGTGCCGGAACTGCAGTCTGCCTCTCCAACCGTGCAGGTCAGCCCCAGGCCCAGCTCCCTCTACCCTCAGGCCCGCAAAGTGACCTAGGACTACAGAAGATCCCCCAGGAGAGCTGTCGCCCTTGCAAAACCCCTGGAAAGGAGAAGTGACCTCGTATCCCAGTTCCTCTACTTCATGACTTTTCATTAGTTCAGTTACTCACTCACCCGCCCACCCAGCCACCCACCCAGCCACCATTAGATGAGTGTCTACTATGGCCTAGGCACCGGTCAAGGCCCTAAGACACAACAGTGGACAGAAGAGACCCTGTCCCTCCCCTCAGGGAGCTCACGTGGCAATGGAGGGAGATGACAGATGCATAAATGACTGACCAGCTGCATGGCATGCCGGTGGTGATGAGGATGGGGACAAGGGACAATGTGAAGAGGCAGTGCATGACAGCAGGTTGGACAGTGACAGCAGAGATATGGTTGGGAGGAGTGCTCAGAAGAGGTGATGTTTGCGCTGAGACCTGAAGGAAGTGGGAGAACCAGGCTGTCCAGGGGCCCAGGTCGCAGTGTCCTTATTAACAGCGCCTCTTCCTCTCTCCCTTCCTCTCTCCCAAGTACCCCAGTTGGGAGGATGAATTATGTGGTCATCATTGTTAACAGGGTTAAACGAGCTCATGTGCATAAAATCTTAACTCAGGGCCGGGCACACAGTAGGTCCTCAGTACATGATGCCATAATTATCATTACTATTATATTGTCATTATCATCACACTTTGATTGTGATTATGGCGAGCACACAGGTGCTCCCATTCACCTCCTGTTCCAAGGTCTCGGAACCTTCCCAGGGGTGCTGGGGTGCGCGCTGCCTGCCCCGACGGAGCCACCACACCCGGGCTGTTGGGAGGGACGGGCACCCTGAGCTCCCGCTGGGTGAGGAGCTGCGTGGGGGCGACCCCCCCCATCCTTCGGACTCCGCACGCGGCCACTCCTGCGGACAGATCATCACATCAGGAATCTGGGGACGGTCTGGTTAATTACAATTGGCAGTTTTGAAGATGTGTACCGTGTGACGCCCACTCTAGTGACAAAAGATTCCGGCAATTCTGTTTGAACAGCACTTTTCAAGCAACATGTTTTTCATTTGGGCCACTAGGAGAACGGGGACACTGCCTGGGGTGGGCTGACTGGGCGTTTGGCCCCACTCGCGCCCCCTCCTGGCGGGTCTCGGGTGGTGCCGGGGTGCGACAGGGCCAGGATTGGGATCTCTCACCAGGGCTCAGGCGGCACCTGCTGAGAGAGCAGGTTCCCGGACCCGGGGCAATTCACCCACGCACCTGTCACCTCTGCGCTGCTTTTCTCATGGTTTGTGAAGCCACAGAACTGGGTGGGGACTTCACCAAGTTCCACTCCCACCTGCTCCCGTTCCTCCTGTCCCTCCCCCCAGCACACACGGATCTTGGTCTGTTCCTGATGTGACCCAAGCTCCTGGGACAGTGCCTGGCACATAGTAGGGGCTTAAAATGATTGTGTCCTTAACAACAGTGCAGGCACATCGAGTGCTTCCCAGGTGCCGGCACGCGCCGAGCCCTTCACAAGCCCTCACTTAATCCTCACGCCAGTCCCCTGGGTAGTGAGGGGAGAAGCCCCACTGGTGTCTGTCAGTCACAGCTGTGTGCTGGCACCGTTCTCAGCGCTTCAAATGGAGCTACCCGCTTCATCCCCACAAAATCCCATAGTGGGGGGGTATTACTATTAACTTCCATTTCACAGATGACTTTGTCTCTTGACCAGGGTCACGAGGTGCAGAGTGGCAGAGCCAAACCTAGAACCTGGCAGTGTCCTCTGGATGTGCCAGATTCTGACGGCAACCCATTGTGCTGTGTTCTTACCTGCATTTTATAAATGGAAATGGAGGCCTAGATAGGCACCCTGGTTCTCCATCCCTGTGCAGTAAGCCTCTCCAACAGTCACCATTGTACTTTGCTCACGGTTTTCTGGGTCAGGAATTTGGCACGTGGAGCACCACTGTGTCTGCTGCGCGGTGATGGCTCAGCCGGGTGGCTCGCAGGGCTGTCGATGGCAGTGACCATTCAGCGGGGCGTGTGTCTGGGCCTCAGTTCTGGATGGCACTGGCTCCTCAGCTCTCCTCCCGTCGCCCTGCCGGGCCCAAGTCATCTTCTTCACTGATGCAGGGCACCTAGCTAGGATTGGGGGACAGCGCTCTCCCCACACAGTGCCTCCCTTGGCTGCTTGGACTCCTCATAGCCGGACGCTTGGACACGTGGCTCTGGGGCTGGCCTCCCCAGAGGGAGCATTCCAAGGGACAGGAAAGGGCTGCCAGCTATTAAGGCTGGGCCCCGAAACCGGCAGGGCATCACTTCCACCACATTCTGTTGGTCAAAGCAGCCACAGACCATCCCCCCTCCAAGTTGGGGGGAACAAATCACACAGACCACATCCCCTGGAGTCCACATGAATGCTATTTGACAGACCTTACCCAGAGGCGGGTCCCCCACACCCCAGGGTCTTGGCCTCCATCCTACCCCACTCTGTCTTGTCGGTAAAGCCCTGTTCTCCCTGCTCCATGAGCTCCACGTCCCCTCCACACCTTCACGTCAGCCTAGCTGTGTCCTCCAGCTCCAGCTCCCATTGGTGCCCTGTGCTGCCCCCACCTGCTGAGTCCCCAAAGTGGGGTCGGCAGCCACCTGCCCCAGAACGAGAGCTTGTTAACATGAAGATTCTTGGGACCTCCCCAGACCCTGGAACAGGAACCTATGGAGGGTGCCTGGGAATCTGTATTTACCACCACTGGGTTGACTCTGACCCCCCAACATCTGGCACCACTGTTCATTCCTTCCTTCCCCACCTCCCGCAGACCCTCCCCCATACCCCCTGTCTGTGCCAGGCCAGGGCTGACCTCTGCCCCTCACTGCTCTGCTATCCTCACAGCAACACTGTGGCCATGAACGGCCACCACCAGCCTATGGGGGAGTCGGGTGAGGCCCCCAGTGGGAGGGATGTGTCCAGGCTCTGCCCTGGGCTCCTGCCCATCTCTCCCTGCCCCTCCCCTGGACCCCAACCCAGGGCCCCAAGGGCACAGGCGGGCACCTCCTGGGTCACATCGGCTACCCAGGAGGGACTGAGGGGCTGGCCTGCAGCCCCCAACCTCAGGCCTGTGGCTTCAGGGTTCTGCAGTGGCAGGAAGAAATCGGAAGCCCTCCCAGTGTTTGCAACTCAGCTGACCCCAGCAGGGATTCACCGCCTGTCCACACCCCCTGGCTCCATCCTCACCAGTCCTCGATCCACCACAGGACCTATGTCCCCAGCTGACCTGGGGGAGACCCCATCAGGCAGGGCCTGACAGATGACTCTATTTTCTTCCATTACAGTTGCCCGGACCTCACCCCGGGGCTCCAGGTAATTCAGTGAGAGAAAATTAACACCAATATTGGCCTCATAACTTTCCATTACCAGGAGACTGAGGTGTGACAGAAAGTTCTGGAACCCCTGAGTTCAAGGTCCCTGAATAACAACCACATTTATTGAAAGCTGACTTTGTGCCGGGCACACACTGCATCTGCATCGCCCCGCTTAACCCTCACAACAGCCACACGGGGTTTGTTACTCTCATGTGTGGATGAGGAAACTGAGGCACGGAGAGGTTTGGCTCTCGGCCCACAGGCAGGCGGTGGGCTCTGAGCCTCCCACCCTGCGGCGCTGTCCTTGGGCACCTCCTGCTCTGCCGGGCTCTGCAGCCACCTCGAGGCTCCTTGGCGGGGGTCACGGCCCGGGCTGACCAAGAGCAAACACCAGACGTGGGTGTGTCTGTGGCGTGGGCCCTGGCTCTGTGAAAGCTCAAGTGAAGGTCGTTTCAGACGGAGCCACCGAATCAGCCCCCGCGTCCTGTCGTGAACCCTGTAACTTACTCGAAAGATCCTGCTGTACCTACTCTTTTCTAAATTTTGAAGCAGCCATTGGCCAAAAGCAATAAAATTCTGACCTAGAAAAGCTAAAAGGACTTTGAAATTATGAGCCCCGAGCCGTGGCCTGACCCGTGGATGAGGACGAGTGGCCGAGGCAGCAGAGAGGAGAAGACACAGAGAAACTGAGCCACAGTTTCCCCTCCTGCTCACCCCTCCAGGTGTCCATCACCCCCCACGGCGCCCAGAGCCCTGACCTGTGACCTGGAGCAGGGATGAGGTAGGGAGAGGCTGGGCCAGCATCCGAGAGGGCCCCACAAAGGCACACACAGAATGACTACGCCCTTGCTGACTCCCAGCCACCTCCACCCTGGGCGACCTGCAGCCCACAGCACAGGAGTAGGGGGCTGCTGCCAACCCTGCCAGAGTCACGGACCCAGGGCCATGCTTCTCACTATGCCAGGGTTGACAGCACCCTGAATTTTTGGTAGCACACTTGAAGAAGGTATTCAAAGAGTCAGCTGGACACAAAACAATCCAGCTGCTGACCCAGCCACAGTGATGCAGGGTCATGTTCACAGCACCCCCGCCTTGGCGTGTCCGTGGTTCCTCACTACTTTCTTGCCCTCTGCAGTGGGAGTCTCCCCATCCCGCCCCCACCCTGTGCCTTCTTCGGTACTCATATATGGACGTTTCTAGCTGAGGCACAGTTTAGATGGGGCTTCCTGCCTTGTTCCTATATGAGTTTTGAGATGGGTTCACCTTTGGCCCAGGAAGTTCAGGAAGAAGAGGCCACAGGGCTGAGCTTGCAGCCTCTGGCCTACCTTACCTACCCGCCCCGAGGTTCTTTGGGCAAGGTGGGAAAGAGGAGTAGTACCCCGCCTACATCTGCCCATCATGGGGCAGTGGCAGAAAGTGGGAGAGAAAGGCTCTGTGGGGCCCTGCCCCCCATGACCACGGCCCAGTCAGCACTGCGGACTCCAATGAGTCAATCAGCAGCTCCTCCTCCACCGAGGGGTGGGCACGGCCGGGATGGCAGAGGTGAGCAAACAGGAAAGGCCAGGGAAGATTGCCTCCCCCTCCGTCGGTCATATACTGTGGCAGACACTGTCCAGGTCCCATCCGCATCCCGTCAACACTCCCCATCCTAGACCAAGCCACTAGAACACTCCAGCAAAAGCCTGTGACTCTCCATCCGAGGGCTTCCCCTCAGCCTGTGTGCCTGGCAGACAGCCTCCAGCCAAGGCTGGCTGAGGACTTGGAGGACACACCCCAGCCCCCTGGCCCCATTGGTGGGGTAGTTTATGGTATGTTCTGTAATGAATGTCTCCTGGCTTTCCCAGTGTGATGGAGACCCAGTTGCCCACATGGTAACCTGTTCTGTAATGGCTTTGGAGTGCTGACTTTGAACCTTCCCAGCTGTGTGGCCTTAGATGGGTCCCTCACTTTCTAACTTCAGTTTCCTCGTCTGTAAGGAGGCCTACCTGGCAGTTTGCTGGGGAGAGTTGTGACAACAGATGCCAAGTGCTTAGACCAGTGCCTGTGTATGGCATGTGTTCCTTCCAGATGTGCTCTAGTGACCATCCACTCTTTGCCTCCCAGTACCTGTGTCTTCTTATTTCAACAATAGCCCTTGATTTGGGGGAGATCCTCCCTTCCTCCACTCTCAGCCTGTGGTTCCCCGTGGGGCTTCACCCCAGGCCCCTGCTAGTCAGGGTAGTACATTAACTTGGCTGTAGTTATTGGCTCAGGAATGGTCACGTGCCCACAAGAGCCAACAAGGTGCAAAAAAATGCTGGTTGGCAATGCTGGGAGTGAGGCCCACGCTCTTCACCTCTGAAATTGAAACTGAAGGGACAAAAAGGCTGCCCCAGCCATCTTGCCACCACACAGTGTCTGAGGATGGAGCCAACGGGGCAGAAACAGAGCAGACTCTGGGATGAGTAAGACCTGGTGACATAGTTTGAGCTCTTGACCAAGCCATTCCTGAAGTCCCACTCTAACTTTTCAGTCACCCGTGCTAATGCCTCCCCTTTGTGCTGAAGCCAGCTTGATGTGGATTTTCTTCTCATGATTTGCAACTGAAAGCATTGACGCAGGCATTGTTGTGTTGCTATTATTATCATTATGTACCCACAGACCTCAGTTTCCCCATCTGTGCAGCAAAGGAGTTGAGCCTTAAGGCATCCAAGAGTCCAGCTCTGACATGCTGAGATTCTAAGAAACCTGAGGGCCTGGCAAGGCTTGGAGCTCTCAGAGTCATGCAGGGTTTTTTTTTTCTGATTCCCCAGGGATGCTGAGACAGCACACAGTGGGAGGGGTAGTGACACAGACAAGTCAATGGTAGCTTTCGCTCACTCACCTGCTGGGGGATTTGGTTCAGGAAAAGCGGTGCCAGGGGAGGGCAGAAGAGCTTGTTGCTGAGCCCAGGGATTGCTCAAGAACAGGAGGAGGCCATCGTGGTGACAGTGATACCCACAGGCTCACAATCATCTCTCTTGCCTCTTGGTTTTATAAAATTTACTCTTATCTGCTTGAACCTCCCCCATGGCACTGGGCAGGAAGCAGGGCCCAGGAGGAAAGGGCAGCCCAGAGAGGTTAAGTGGCTCCCCCAAGGTCATACAGCCATTAGAGGGCTAAGCCAGGGCTTGAACCCATCTCCACGTGCTCAGTCTCCAGTTTCCCCAGACAGCCCTGCCGCCCCTGACTCAGGTGGTCAAGCATGGCTGAGCTGAAGGGGGACCCCTCTGGCTGACCACACATGCCTGCCTGGGTGGAATCTCCCTGCTGTCACTACAAGACCTCCCAGGGGAGGAGGGGAGGGAGGGTGAGGGGAGTGGCCGTTGCATGCGGCAGCACTGTGGCATCGTGGCCACACAGACCCTGGCTCCACCATTCAGGGCTGTGGGACCAGGGACCTAACCTCACCTGCAAGAGGGACACTAATAAGAGTCCCCATCGCACAGCCTGAGGTGAGGTCAGGGCAGTGCATACCCACAAAGCTGCTCGGGGCGCCTGGCACAGGGGAAGCGCAACGTGGGGGTCTCTGAATAACTTCTTTGCAGAGAGAACACGCTCCAGGTCAGACAGGTCCCTGGAGGGTCTCAGCTCTCAGCTCAGACCTGAGATTTCTGCATTGTCCAGACGGAAAACAGCCTTCTTTTCCCTTGGCCTTTGTATCTGAGCTCACCTCGACCCTCCGTCCTGAGCTCCTCTCTCACTAAGCCTCCTCGTTTCGGTCCTCCCCAGCTGGGCTCTCAGCCTGCCTCTTGCAGGAAGCCCTCCCTGATTCACCTCTGAGCTGCATCCCCCTTCAGCTTCTCTCCAGTGCTCGTGAGCCCTGAGGCCGGGCCTCTAGCTCTGTCTCCACCACCAACCTCCAACCTCTGGGGGGCTCCATGCAAGTCGCTTTCCCTCCCCAGGCCTCAATTTCTTCATCTGACAAATGGGCATGATCATCGTGGCTGAGCATCTCGCAGGACTGTGCTGCAGATTGAATGAATGAGTGGTTGGGTGGGGAACTGCTTTGAAATGCCAGGAGCCAGGTAAGGACTGTGGTTGCCTCAACCCTGATGTGGCTGAGAGTTCTGGCCATTGTGTCCTGGGGGTGGACATGCTCTGAGGTCCAGGCTGCGGGAGCCTCAGGCAGGTCTGGGTGCGGGTCCCGGCTCTTGCACTCAGGAGCTGTGCCACCGTAGGAAGAGCTGAGAGCCTCCAGGGACCTGTCTGTCCTGGAGCGTGTTCTCTCTGCAAAGAAGTTATTCAGAGACCCCCACATTGCACTTCCTGTGAGCCAGGCACCCCTGAGCAGCTTTGTGGGTATGCACTGCCCTGACCTCACCTCAGGCTGTGCAATGGGGACTCTCATTAGTGTCCGTCTTGCAGGTGAGGTTAGGTCACTGGTCACTGGTCCCCAGTCACTTGGCCCCTAGGAGGTGCAGTCCTCACCTGTGCAATGGGGATAGTATGGCACCTGCCTCTCAGGAGAGGTGCAGGGTTAGATGGGAGGAAATAGGTAAAACATACACGGGGGTGGCATAGAGAGATGGTGAGGCAGGGAAGGGCATGGAGCAGAGTAGCATGAACAAAGTGTCTGAGGCTTCCGCAGGCAGCCTGGTCAGCTGTAACCAGAGCTACAGAAAGAGCAGCAGGGCCAGACGGAAGTTGAAGTCAGGGCACGCAGGGCCTCAAATGCCAGGTCAAGGCACCCAAACATGGAGCAGGAAATGGGGAGCCTTGGAAGGCAGCTTCCCAGCACCTTCAGCCCACCCATCCTCTCCCCACTTCTAGGGCGGGGGAGGCAAAGCTGAGGTCAGGGGCTTTGCAAATGCCAAAGGTTTTCATTAAACTAGCCATCTTGTACCCCTGTGTCAGTGCAAACGTCACTTGGCTGTTGAGGTGGTGGTCCGGGGGGAGGGTGGAAATTAGTCATGTGTTTTTCGAGAGTCCTTCCCATCCCGGCTTCCCAGTTCAAGGCAGCCCAAATTTCCACCTCCTAAGGCCTGGGCTGGAGGAGAGACCAGGACCCCAGGCTGCCTGCAAGCAAAAAGGAAGACATCAGGTGTGTTAGAAACTGCCCCGCCTGAACGACCACAGCAGCCTCCTGCCTGGGCTCCACGTTCTTCTCCTCCCCCGCCCCCACCTCCTCCTTCCACCTGGCAGCCAGGGCAGTGTTTTAAAAAATAAATCAGATCTTGTCACTCCCTGGCTTAAAATCCCCCAGTGGCTTCCCACTGCACTTGCAATGAAATCCATACTCCACAGCCCCGTGTGACCAGCCTCCTGCAGGGCTGTCCTCTGCACCCCGTATTTGACCCTCTACTCCAGCCACACCACCCTGCACACTCTCTGCCCCCACAGCCTGGAATGCCGTTCCTACCTCTCTGCCCAGCTTCTTCCCTCACCCTTGGAGTCTCAGCTGAAACAGGGGGTCAGCCCCCACGTACTCTGCACCCTTCCCCTGTTACCACCTCCCTGGCTGGAACAGCTCCCTGAGAGGACAGGGACATCGTCCACTCACCACTGAATATCCAGTGCCCGCAGCAAGAGGGGGGCCGGGTGGTGGGGAGTGTCAGGAAAGAGAGCAGAGGAGGGGCCAAAGAAAAAACACCAAATCTATTCATTTATCTCTTCCTTAGCGACAACCCCCCCAGCCCAGGCTTCTGCAGAGTAAGGGAAGATTTGAGGGCTTCCGGACAGACAGGTGGAGGACACCCTCAGGATCTCGGTCTTTAATACTAAGCCCTCAGGCTCTGGAGTCAGACTGACCAGGTTCAAATCCCTCTTCCGGTTACAAGCTGTGTGACCTTGGGCACAAGACCCAACCTCTCTGTTGGGCTGAGAGCAAGAGGAACACAAGGAAGAGTTTCAGCAGATGGGGGCTGGGTGATATAACTGGGTTTGAGGGGGAATGGATTGGAAGGAGCCAGGCTGGGTCTGAGGAGCCCAGCTGCCACCTGTAGCAACAGTCCAGACCCAGATGGGCTCCTACTAAGCGAGTCTGCAGTAGTGTCAGCTGAGCCGGAGGCTGCTGGGTCCATCTTATCCCAAAGCAAGATGGCAAAGACGGAGGTGGACACCACATGAGTCATGGTGTTCAGGCAGCATTGCAATCCCCTTACATCTTTCCCTCAAAATTAAACATTTGCTGTTCACATAGTATGTCCCGTCTGGGCTCCTCCTCCCCACAACCTTGTGATATCTTCCTGTATTTTGTGCAAAGTTGCAGCCCCATCATATCTTCTTATATTTTGTGCAAAGATATCTCCCACTTTTGTCAAAACACCAGCTTTGCGTTGAGCAAGACACAATCTAACCAAAATAATAAAAAACAATGAATTTTGATTTTGTAAAAATGGCAAATGTATGGAATAAAACACCCAAGCAATGGTAAATAAATATTTCAAAAAAGGGGTGTTCTTATTTGGTGAATCTCATCCTGGGCACCTCTCTGTACACATACACAGAATAGAAGAAGAGACAGATGGATAAGGAAAATAAAATCATATTATGCATGCTATTTGTAATAAAAGGGTATTAGATATAATTTTACTTATTGTGACAGAAGAATTGGAAATTGGGGTGAAACCGAAATAAATATTAACTTCAGATAGGTGTTTCTTCACAAGAGGTTTTTTTTTCCCTAAAAATACTTTTACAATAAAGAAGAAAAAAACTTGCAAAATATTAAGATATTGTGCTCATGCATTTAAAAAACAACTGTATGTTTTGATTTTAAACTGAATGTATTGACTCACTGGTAATAAAGGTTAGGAACTTAGCACACTTATATAGTTTCTTATAACATTATTATTATCTTGCCAGGGTTTATAACATTTCATGATGTTCTGGAAGCACAAATCTCATGGCAGTTTAGGATGGGTTCTGCATTTAAATGAAGCCAGTTCTCAGCCAAAAACCAACCTTACTCCCTGCCTGCCTGCCTTTCTTCCTTTTTATTTTAATTTTTAACCATATCTTTGCCTTTCCTTTGTTCTTTTTTAATTTCAAAGTTTTGTTCATAGTTTTTTGGGCTTTTTTTCCTGGAGAAACTCAGGAATGTTGTATTTCCTGAGCTCTGAATACCTGGAAATGTCTCCATTGCCTTTTACTTGAAAAACAACCTGGTTGGGTGTAAAAACTGGGGGTCATCTTTTCTTTCGCTCAGACCTCTGCAGGCTTGTTCCACTGTCTTCCGGTGTTACAAAGGAGAGGTTTGCATCAGCCTAATTTCCCCCTGCATTGTGCGTACTTTTGACCTGCAGATTCGTGCCTGTTTTTCCAAGACTTTCGTTTTAGTATATCTTTGCGTGTTTTTATATCTCTCGTCCCGTAGAATGTTTATTCATTGGATAACCTTTGTCTGTCTTTTACGCCTATCATCTCTCTAATCTTTAACCAGAAAACCAATGGTCTTTTCTGTTTAATGTTGTGAGACTTTCTATAGCTCATCTACCATGTTCCTTATTGTGGTGTAGCCATACTCATTTTATTTGTTGATGTTTCTAATGTGGTTTTAATCTCTTCTGCTCCCCACCTCTCTATCTATATCTGTCTATATCTATCTACCTACATCTATATAGATAGATAAATCTAGATATAGATATACAGAGAGAGAGAGATTTAATTTTATTCCTACGAACAGCCAGCTTGACTTGCACCCCATGCTGTTATTTTATAAGCATTTATTTCAATGCCCATATTTGAGTCTTTTTAAAGAGACATTGTGTCATCCGAAGCTATTTGAGACTATGAAGAACAATTATTTTTCCCTGTTTCTTTGGGCAGTTCCTCTTGAGGCGTATTTTCTTCATCTGCCTTTGTCTATATCCTCTTTCTCCCTTTTTTGCAGCATCGATGCCAACTTCCTGGGTTGGTTTGGTTTTAAGTCATTTCTGGATGGGGCCAGTTCTCTGGGGGAGGCTAGTGTGGGCAGGGTGGGGAGGACGGCCTCAGGCAGTCGTCAGCCTCCATTTGGGTCTGTCGTCTTAAACACTCTCGCCCCAGCAGTGCTTCCTTTGCCGTGGGAGCACAGCTCCGTGTTTGACAGCCCAGTGGTCAGTGTGGCCCCAGCAAAGCCTCTGGGGTTCTGTGTCCGGGTCTCAGTGCTTTAAGCCAAAGATTCTTGGATAAAGTTTCCAAGTCTGGGAATCTTACTTTGGGATGTGTCCCATAAAGCCTGAAATTTCCTATCTGCAAAACATACCAGGGAGTCTGCAGGGATTCTCAGTTTCCTCTGTGTTCTGGTCTAGGTTTCACAGTATTTGGGAGAAAGGCTTTCAAAGTCTGTGGTTTGGAGCTGCGGTAATTTCTCGTTTCAATAAAAACTAGGAAAAACCTACTTCCCCTAGATCCACTTCTTTGTTTTCTTGTGTTTGGTTGATTTTGAGAGAGCAGTGGGATGCAAATGTCCGCTGCCATCGCTTTTACCCGGAAATGAAACACTTCCTCATTCACACCTCTTTTAATCCTAACACCAGCCCCGGCAAGTGAGCAAGACTGTGTCACCCCGGGCTGGATAGTGGTGGCAGCGGGGCCCACAACTAGAGGACCCAGGACCTGAGCAGAGAACAAGACGGCATGGTCATCTTAGGTAAGAGCAGGTTGTCCTCATAGGCACCCTGCCCCGCCTCCGGGACAAATCCTGATAGGTCAGCCACAGTTCTCGCATGCTTCGGGTTTGGGCATATTTGAGACTTGCATAGGAAGTGCACAGCACTCCCACTGCTGCTTCTGTGGGCACCGCCCAAGCATGGCAGACCACAAATCAATCACGGTACTCTTTTTTTCCCTAAACCTTTTCAAGACTACATTACAGGAAGACACTGCCAACTAACTAACATTGACAACTGAAATGCAACCTATTTGCCACTCCAGTATCAGAGATTCTCCAGTGACGCCAAACATTGACAGAGGAATCAGAAAGACCTGGGTTGAATTTTAGCTCTGCGATTACTTGCAGTGTTGTCGAAAACGTAAGGGGCTTTCAGTCTAGATCCAGTTGCTCAAAGCACAAAGATCCCATTATTGAGACAATGAAGATACCCAAGGAAGAAAGGGATTTTTAATATGACAGACGTCTTGATGGGAGAATGGAAAAAGCTGCCTCAAATTCATCTCTCTGAGTAAGGGATAGCATGGGCTTTTAACATGTGCATTGGGGCAGGTCATGGGAGATGGTGCTTCTTGGCAACAGGAATCTTGCTCAGGGGCCTTTGGAATGTCAACTCCTTTGTTTCACAGAACATCTACCATTCAACTCAAAAGTTCAAGTAGTTATTAATAGTTAAGGGAGAGGATTATATAGGGGTCATTGAAATTTGTTCAACGGGAGCCAGTTAAAGCGGGGTAACCTCAGGCAAGTCTTTACTTCTCTGAGCCTCAACTTTCCCATCTGTAAAATGGGGATCATTGTTATCGCAGGAAGTTATTGAAGAGAATATATGAGACAGCACATGTTAGTCACAGATGCATAAAAAAACACTCCACAACCTAGCAGCTTAAAACAATAAGTGCAATAAGCTCATGAGTCTACAGCGTAGCTGGGGGTTTCTTTTGGTCTAGACAGGCTCAGCTGATCTCAGCTGGACTTGCTCTTCTGTGTGGGGTCAATTGGCAGGTCAGCTGGAGCTGGATGGTCTTAGGTGGCCTTACTCTAATAGATGAGTGGTTAGTTGGCTGTCCTTTGGGGCAATGGGGGTAATTAAGCCATGGGGTCTCGCATCCTCCAGCAGGCTAGCCCAGGCTTGTTCCCATGGCAGCAGTAGGATTCCAAGAGATTGGGTAGAAGCATGCAGGCCTCTTGGGGCCCAGGCTCTGAATTGGTGCACTGTCATTTTCATCCCATCCTATTGGGCAAAGCAAATCACAGCCTGGCCCAGGTACAAGGGGTGGAGAAAGAGACTCCACCACTTGATGGGAAAGGCTACAAAGTCACATCCCAAAGGGCTTGATTCCAGGGAGGGGTGGTACCTTATTCCATTTTGTGTTGCTATAACAGAATACCTGAGCCTGGGTTATTTACAATGAAAAGAAATTTATTTGGCTCATGATTCTGGTGACTGTAAAGTCCAAGATTGGGCAGCCACTTCTGGTGAGGGCCTCAGGCTGCCTCAACTCATGGTAGAAAGCAGAAGGGGAGCTGGCATGTGCAAAGAGATCATATGGCAAGAGAAGACGCAAGAGAGACTGAGGAAACCAGACTCTTTTTAACACTTCCATATTGGGGATCAAATTTCAACGTGAGTTTTGGCAGGGACAAACCATATCCAAATCATAGCATTCCTCCCCTGGCCCCCCAAAACTCATGTCCCTCTCACATGCAAAATACAATCCTTCCATCCCAATAGTCCCAAGAGTCTTAACTTGTTCCAGCATCAACTTAAAAATCCAAAGTCTCATTTAAGACTCCAGGCAAACTCCTTCCAGCTATGAGCCTGTAAAATCAAAAACAAGTTATTTACTTCCAAGATACAGTGGTGAGATAGACATTGGGTAAATATTCCCATTCCAAAAGGGAGAAATTGGCCAAAAGAAGAAAAGTGTAACAGGACGCAAGCCAGTCTGAAACCCAGCAGGGCGGACATTGAATCTTAAAGCTCCAGAATAATCTCCTTTGGCTCCATGTCCTGCATCCTGGGTACACTAGTATGAGGAATGAGCTTCCAAGGCTTGGGGCAGCCCTGCCCCCACGGCTTTACAGGGCACAGCCCATGTGGCTGCTCTAACAGATTGGAGTCAAACGACTGCGGCTTTTCCAGGCCAAAGCTGTATGTTACCAAAAGCTCTATAGTTGGGGGGAAGGGGGTGTTCCCAGCAGCAGCTCTGCTCCCGTGGCTCCACTATGCATGGCCCCTGGTAGGGACTCTTTGTGGAAGCTCCAACCCCACATGTCCGCTTGGCATTATCTTAGTAGAGGCTCTCTGTGGTGGTTCTTCCCCTGTGACAAGTCTCTGCCTGGGCTCCCAGACTTTCTAAAACGTGCTCTAAAATCTAGGTGAAAGCCACCAGGCGTTTATTACTCCTGTATTCTGCATGCCTGCAAAATTAGTACCACATGGACATGGATGCTGCCAAGGCTTACTGCTTGGGCTCTCCAGAGCTGTGGCATGAGTTGCACCTGGGGCTGTTTGAGCCATGACTGCTCCAGCCATAGCAGCCAGGATGTAGGGTAGCTCAGGGCAGTGGTGCCCTGGGCCTGTCCCTGAAACCATTCTGCCCTCCTAGGCCTCTGGGAGGTGGCCTTAAAGACCTTTAGAATGCCTTCAGGGCCTTTTCCCCTTTGTTTTGACTGTTAGCACCTGGCTCCCTTTTAGCTACACTAATCTATTTAGCAAAGAATCTCTAGGCTGCACCCTTGGATTTGTCCCCTGAAAATGCTCCTTCATTCTCTACCACATGGCCAGGCTGTGAATTTTCCAAATATTTCTGCTCTGCTTTTCTTTTCTCTAGTAGTTCGCCTTAAGCAGTTAGAAGTAACTACACAGCTGCCTGAATGCTTTACTGCTTAGAAATTTCTTTTGCCAAATATTCATTACTTTTAAATTTGCCCTTCCACAGAGCCCTAGGGAATAGACACAATGCAGCCAAGTTCTTTGCTATAAGGTAACAAGAATGGCCTTTACTCCAGTTTCCAATAAGATATTCCTCATTTCCATCTGAGACCTCATCAGCATGACCTTTACTGTCCATATTTCTATCAGCATTTTGGTCATAACCACTTAACCAATCTCTAAGAAGTTCCAACTCATCTTCTAAGCCCCCACCAGCATCATCCTTAATGCTCTGTTCACAGAAATACAGTCTTTTTCTAGCCTTCTCCTTCAAACTCTTCCAACCTCCACCCATTACCCAGTTCCAAAGCTGCTTCCACATTTTCAGGTATCTTTATAGTAACACCCCACTCCTGGCACCAATGGTCCATTTTGTGTTGCTGTAACAGAATACCTGAGACTGGGTCATTTATAATGAAAAGAGGTTTATTTGGCTCACGATTCTGGTGGCTGAAAAGTCCAAGATTGGGCAGTTGCATCTGGTCAGGGCCTTAGGCTACTTCAACTCATGGTGAAAGCAGAAGGGGAGCACACGTGTGCAAAAAGATCACATGGCAAGAAAGGAAGCAAGAGAGAGAAACCAAAGCCAGACTCTTTTTAACAACCTGCTCTTAAGGGAACTAATCCATTCCCAAAAGAGAGAGAACTCTCTCACCCCGGTGGGAGGGCACTGATCTATTCATGAGGGATCCACCCCCATGACCCAAACACCTTCCACTAAGCCCCACCTCCCAACACTGCCACATTGGGAATCAAATTCCAACATGAGTTTTGGGGGAGATAAACCACTCCAGACCATAGTAGGTAGAGAATTGTGGCCGCTCTTGCAGTGAGTCTACCACAGTACTTCACACACGAATAGCCACAGTTGATGCTCAATAGCTGGTTTTAGAAATATTAAAAATCCCAAATTGCCTCCTTTTTCTCTTGGTTGATGGAGCTTATAAAGTCTCGGTAGGCTTCATCTTGTGAGTTAACTCCAGTATTGAGCAGGATTGTGAGGTCCACACTTAGTGGGAACAGTGCTGAAACCAATGGACACTGTGTGCCCTGGGTGTGCAATGGGAGGTGGCAAAGTGTGTCACTGAGTGCACCCTGGGCAGTGAGGTGAGACGGTGGAGGAGGATGTGCTGCTGCTCACACACTCCCCACTGTTTCTGGTGGATCACACAGGTTTATGTGAAGAAGGATTTTCTTTTGCCAATATAGCATTTTCTGTCAACGTGATGACAGTCTGGTAGCCCACATTTTTTCACCAAAGCTGACAGAGACCAGGATTAATTGGTGCACTGCGAAGGCCACTGGACATAGCATCAGAAAGCCTGTTTTCTAGGCCCAGGTTCTCACGGACCAGCTGTGCAACCTTGGGCAAGTCTCTCACTTCCTGGGGATAGAGGGTGGTAGGGAAGGGGTGACAGAGAAGGAACGCTGTCCAACCTTGAAAATGGGGTTAGTCCACATGAACGCCGGGATATGAATGAATTAATTAATTTTTCAAAGAGAGGCTGCCACCAACTCAGAATACCTGACACCCCCACACACACGCTCCCTCCCACCCTTCCCAGTTTCCTAAGCAAACCCTAGAAGGTCACTGTCCCCATGGAGTTAATGGGCCTGGACCTGCCTATTAATTTAATGCAAATCCCAGCCTGCCGTATTGTGCGGGAGTTTCTGTTCATCTCAACTCTCTTGGCGACACAATCTGTCCTCGTTTCCACTCCAGTTTCTAATCCCTACAATTTCCATGGTGCTAGTAATTACGGAAAAAAGTCCAAAGCACAGAAATTCTGCATCCTGACTATGAAATTACACACTTTAGTGGCATTTATTAAATTTATTTTGCAGTTACTGAGGAGATTAAACTCACCGTGGGGCTCCAGAGGGCAAAACAAGGACTGATTGTTAGAAGCCACCACGAGGCAGCTTGGAATTCAAAGACAAGAAGCATTTTCTGATGGTCAGAGCTGGTCAGCACCAACTGAGCTGTCCCAGGAGGCAGGGGCGAGGCTGGCAGGGCCCAGGCCTGGTATGGTCACTGTGGGTGTGGGGAGAGCAAGGGCTTTGGGTCAGACTTGGGTTCACTTCCTGACTCCCCACTTCCCAGGGGTTCAGGTGAGTGAGTTCACATTTGTAAGCCTTGTTTCCCCCTGGGTAAGATGGTGACAGCGCACTGACACAGACAGACGCTCTATGGGGGTCATGCTGTTATTTTGTTATTTAGAGGTGGGAGAGGCTCCTCCACTCCCAGTTTCCCCAGGGAGGGATTTCCCCCAGATACCCCTGCCCCCCCGCAAGAGGCAGCAAGTTTGAGGCAGAGCAGGACAAGCTCCCTGGGCCCAGCCTTCTGGCTCTCTCTTGGGAGCCTGGCTGCCCCAGAGCTCACACCTGCCCTGCTCTTCCACTGCCAGAGGGCTTATGGCAACAGCCCCCAAACCCCAACCATGGGGGAACCTGGAGGGTCAGTGCACCTCTGATGGTAGGCCCCTCCCTGTCTGGCCCTGAGGTCCACAGGGGGGTCCACATGCCCACAGGGGTGGGCCCCATCTCCAGCTTTATCAGTGATAAAAGGAGGTTCACTTCCATTCAACATGCCCTGCATCCTGTCAACTGGACTCGGGAAGACTTGGGCCCCCAAACCTCAACATTATTTCCACAAGGGCTGATAGCTTGGCCAGCATCTGGCCTCTGTCCAAGCCCAAGGCATGACGTGAGGAGAAGGATGGGCAGGCTTCTCCGACCCCTGCTGGGGTAGCTGGGAGCCAGTCATGTGCCCAAAGAGGGCAGTGTTGACAGACTGAGCAAGCTTGAAATTAGGTATCTGAGTTTGGGGACAGGGCTCAGCAGAGGGGAAGTGTTGAGAGGCAAACGTGAGGTGGAGGGGTGGGGCAGGTGGGGGCCCAGATGCAATAAGGGCATAACTGCACTGAAACCTGAGTGGAGCCGTGGCCCTGGCCCTTGCTAGATATGCAGCCTTGAGCACGCCACTTAGCCTTCCTAAACTCTAGTTTTGTCCTCTGGAAAATGGGGTCAACAGGGCTTAGTGAGTAGTAAGTAAGGGGGTGTATGCAGAGCAGTGGCTCCGTAGATGCTGGCTGCGGGGCAGCGTGTAGAGTGTGAGAGACATAGAGAGTGTTATGGGCTGAATCGTGTCCCCCCCAAAATTCATATGTTGAAGTCCTAACCCAAGTACCTTAGAATGTAACCATATTTAACTGTAAGTTCTTTTAAGAGGTAATTAAGGTAAAACAAGGTCTTTAGAGCAGGCAGGAAACTTCTCCATATGAGAACAGGAAATTTAAACAGACACACACAGCATAGAGGAAAGACCACATAAAGACACAGCAAGAAGGCGGCCCCCTCTGCAAGCTGAAGAGAGAGGCCTCAGGAGACAACAAACCTGCTGACCCCTTAATCTTGGACTTCCATCCTCCAGAACTGTGAGAAAATAAGTTTCTTTTGTTCAAGCTGCTCAGTCTGTGGCACTTTTTTTTGTGTGTGGCAGCCCAAGCTGACTAGTACAGAGGGCTTCCTGGGTGTGGTGGCCCTGAGCTGGACGTTCACAGTGAGACAGGGACTGAGTCCAGGCAGAGGGAACAGCAAGGCCAAGTGTGTCCAAAATTAGTCAGGCACCTGGAGGATCAGGGCGGGGAGTGGCTGAAGAGGCAAGGAGCTCTGCAGGGGCCCTGAGGTAAACAGCCTCAAACGCCACGCCTCAGAGACTTTAACCTGAGATCTTTAAACTGTCTGTTCCCTGAACTTAATCACTTGATGTATAATAACTCATTTAATCCCAAAAGAAGCCTGGGAGTTTCCCTATTATCTCCATTAACAGATGTGGAAACTGAGGCAGAGAGAGTTCAGGGAAATTACCAAAGGCCACACAGCCATTAAGTGGTGAAAGAGGGATTTGAACTGGGATGCTCAGGTTCTGAAATCCATGTTCCTAGCCACTGTGCTGTTCTTCAGCCGTGGAGGGACAAGGTCAGATTTGATTTTAAAAAGAGTCCTCTGGTGCCCAGTTGTCCTAGTCCATTTCATGTTGCTGTAACAGAATACCCAAGACTAGGTAATTTATAAAGAAAAGAGGTTTACTTAGCTCACAATTCTGGTGACTGGGAAGTCCAAGAGCATGGCGCTGGCATCTGCTTGGCTCCCAATGAAGGCCATGTGCTGCATCAAGACACAGCACAGAAGCGGAAAGGCTAGCGTGCATATGCAAAGGGAAAACAAACAAGAGGAGAAAGCTCACTGCATAACAACCCACTCTCACAGGAACTAATCCAGTCCCTCGAGAACAAGAACTCACTCCCACGAGACAGCATTAATCTGTTCATGAGGGAGCCGCTGTTGTGAGGCAAACACCTCCCATTAGGCCCCACCTCCCAACACTGCCTCAAGGGCAATCAAATTTCAACATGAGTTTCAGAGGGGAAAAATCATATTCAAACCATAGCGGCAGTCTAAAAGGTTGATTTGGTGATACAAAACTTGAGCCTGGAGATAGGTTTGTAAGCAAGTGACCATGGTCTGGTGCAGAATGATGCGGTGGCATTGGCCACATCTACTGGCTCGGGGCTAGCTGTGGAGCATTTGTGTGGCAACCTCTCTTGATTCAAACATCAATGTGTCAAATTCCCAGGTGGACCTTAGATCAAAACTACTGGGGAAAGTGGAAGGGAAGACCCTAAGCAATTGATTAGGGCAGAGACTTCATAAGGTGCAAATGTGCTCCTCAGGAGTGCGGTTGACAAAGATTCAGATTTAGGGCAAATGCTAGAAAAGGCATTATGAGCAGAAGCAGCAGAAACTCTCAGAAGCAAGGACCCGTGGAAACTGAAGACCATGGAACCAGGTAAGAAAGAAGAGAAGAATAGAGACCATTATCCATGTCATAGCTGGATGGAGGGTTTTCACTGGTTGCCTAGTGAGAAAACATTGGAAATTTATATAGAGACTTCAGTCATTCATATACATTTATTTAGCAGCTTCTACATGCTTCGCTATGTGCTGGTGCTACAGTAGTGAACAAGACAGACAAGGTCCCTGTCCGCGTGGAGCTTACGTTCTCGCAGGGTCTCAGCCAGGGTCGGTAATGCTGGCCATCACCGTAGACAAACCCCAAAATCTCAATGGCTTAACACAATAAAAATTTATTTCTTTTCCATCTTGTAGCTACACCGTCTGGAATAGGCAGACCCCGAGGTCACTGCTGCATGGGAAGAGACGGATGGAAGAGTCACATTAGCTCTTGACCACCTCAGCCTGGACACATGCTGCTTCTGCTCACAGTCCATTGGTCAGAACTAGTGGCATGGTGTGAACTCAGCTGCAAGGGAGGCTGGGAAATGCAGGGCTGCACATGGACTATTTGGCAAATAATGTCTTGGCCACAGACTGCATTGAGTGTGATTCAAAGTTTCATTTAACTGGTCTTAAATGTCCCATAGGGTGAACTGTCAACAGCAACCCATCCTTCTCAGGGAATCCTCCAGTCAACATCCTGAAGCCCTGAGTCTTGGTGCTCCTGCAGGTCCTGTGACACACAGGAAGTGAAGGGGCTGGCACCGCAGGACCACAGCCAGGGCTCTGGAGCCCAGAAAGTTCCCACAAAAAAGACGGCTCCTTAGTGAATTTCACCTCAGCAAGGCTTAACTTTTCCTCTGGGTGACAGATAACTTGAATAGCTCCTTTCTCCTGCAAGTGACAGGAAGGGAAAAGAGAAACAAGATGGGGGTGAGGGCCAGAGTCTCCAAGCGGAGCCTCATTAGAGGGAAGGAGCCAGGAGTTAGCTCTGAGTGACGTGTTCGGTGGCAGTGACTGAGTGGCCAGGCTCGGAGCCTGCATTAAATGTGACAGTGAAGCAAACCAAGAGACACAGCTAATTCATCACGTTTCCTCACCTGAGGGGTGCTAGTGTTTCTGGGCGACCAAGGCCACCTTCCCAGGAGGCTTCTGGAACCAGAAAATCAAAGGGCACAGAGCCATGAGCCTGGAAGGGACCCCAGAGCAGTTCCTTCAATTTAACAGTGGCCTGTGCCCCTGCGAAGCTCTCACACTCATTACGTCACTTAATTGCCTCGGGGACCTGTGTGTGTATCGGAGGGGAAGAGAGAAAGTTCTTGTTATCCCCACGGGTCAGGAGAGAAAATTAAGCTCAGGGAGGGTTGCAGCTGGCCTCAGGTCACTCAGCTGGCACGTGGAGGAGTGGGGTGTGGTCTCTGCTAGCTTCCACATCGTCATCCCTCTCCAGGAACAGAGGAGAAGCAACTGGGACTTGATCAGCAACAGCAAACCCTGCTGTGTCCTAAAGAGATGTTTTTCTACTATGTGGTTGATCCCGTCACTGTATCAGTCAGGATAGGCTGGCTCTGCTGCAACAACAGACAACCCCAAACCATCAAAGGTCTGTTCCTCAGGCTTCATGTCCACTGAGGCTCAGCTGAGGCTCTGCCCACTTGGTCTTCATCAGGGACGCAGGCCGACAGAGTGACCACTGTCTGGTACCTTGCCGACACTGTAGGAGATGAACAGAGAGCTCTGGGGGGTCTCACATCAACGGCAAATGCTCCAGCTCAGAACTGGCCTGTGCCACTTTTGCACACAACATATTGGCCAGAATGAGTCGCTCCACTTCTCCCCTCACAACCACAGGGGCTAGGGAGTCAATCCTGCCTTGTGCCAGGAAGGGATGCCAGCAGGAGCACTGAGCAGGAAGTGACAATGACATCCCCAGCCAGCTTTCCAGCATGGGTGATGGGGAGGATGACAGCACCTTTGAGCAAGCCTCACAACCCTGGGGAGGAGCACGGTTGAAGAGAAAGATAAAGACAATGCCTCATAATGCAAAACTGCCTCCTGTGGGCCCTACATACACATAGGTAACATAGAGCCTGTTATCTATGCAACATGTTACATATATATGTGATACTCATATATACAATGTGCATGCACATTGTTTAATTTAAACATCACAACAAATGTATGGGGTAGGTATGGTCACCCCATTTTACAAGTTGACTTGCACATGAACAGTTACGGAGCATCTATTGTGTGCCGAGCTGTGCTCCAGACACCAGGGAAACAGCAGCAAACAAAACTAACCAAAGCTTTGTGCTTATCAGGTTCACACGTTAGTGCAGGGTGTGGATAATAACCAGATGGACAAATGAACATATGACACGATGCTGGAGCAGGACACGTGCCAGGAAAGGAATGACATAGAGGTCTTGAGGGAGCCATGGGAGGCTGTGGGGTGGGACAGAGGGCAGGCCCTGGAGAGGGGACTTCTGAGCAGAGCTGAGTGAGCCCTGTGGGTCTAAGGTGGACCAGCTTCCAGGGCAGAGGGAAGAGCATGTGCCAAGGCCCTGGGGTGAGAACATGCTGGGTGGATGTCCAGGAGGCTGCTGAGGCTGGAGCAGAGTGAGGAGGACGGAGTTAGAGAGGAGGTCAGGGGAATCGGGGACAAGATCAGGCCAAGGCTGATCTGGAGGCTTCAGTAGGGGCCTTAGATTTCATCTGGGGGTGAAGAGACCTGGAAGGTTGAGTGGGGAGTGGGGAGTCATCAGCAGTGTGGCACTGGCACCAGGCAGTTCCAGCCCTGAATGCTGGCTCCACCCCTCAGCAACCAACTTCCACTCTCTGTGCCTCAGTTTCCTCATCCTCGGCGATGATAGTTGCACCTACTTTGTGTGACAACCAATTGAGAAAGAGTGTGCAAGATGCTCAGCAGGGGGCCCTGCACACTGTAAATTCTCAGCACAGGACAGCTCTGGGGCCACCTCTCAAGACCCCATTTCACGTGTCTCACAGTAGCACCCCAGGGGGTTATTAGCTGTTCCTGACCACGTCTTCCCACCTCCTGCCTTCAGAATGATTCCCTTAGAGGCTTAGACCAGCATCCGGCACCACTGAGTGTCACGTAAATGTCACTGTCTGAGGTTGATACAGATAAGGAAGGCTGAGCCCCGAGGTTGTCAAGCACAGCAGCATAGACACTCAGGAGACTGCAGAGGCCAGGCCCACCTGTCACTGCCGACTGGTGCCACACTGTCTGTTAATGCCTCTGTCTCAGGCTGGGGGCCTATGGCGGCCAGGCAGTTCTGAACAGTGGCACATACCTGTTAACAAAAGATCTAAAGAAAAAGTGCACACAGACAAGCCTGAGCTCACAGCTACAGCAGAGTGCGAATGTGAACCCAAGAAAAGAAGGGCTGGTCTAGGCAGAGCAGCTGCCATCAGAGAATGTTCACCAGGAACACTGCAGAGCAAAGATGCCCTTATTGGTTGGTATTAGTTGCCACCCTGAGCCCCAGGGTGCTCCCATCCTGCTCCAGCCCCTCTCCTTGTGTCCTGCCACCTCCTCACAGTCCTGCGCCTCACAAAGTTTCCTGCCCAGCCCTGGCAGCCTCTGTTTTGACTGGTCAGTGCCCTCAGTCTCCTGGTTGATAAATATTTCGAATCTCACCCTGCTAAAGAGATTATTTTTGCCTGCTTGACACCCATTCCTCTTTCTCTGCTATGATGGTTCTTCCATTTTTTTCTCTGGGGACCCACTGCCACACACACACACCCCCCACGTCCTTGTGGTTTGGGTTCCAAGAGGTAGGCGTGTGGCCTTCCTGGCCAATTAAAGCATCCTAGTCCTCTGGCCATAGTAATTGGCTTAGGGATGGGCACATGACTCAGCACCAACAAAGGAAATTCTATCCTGAGGCTTTTTTGGAACTATTGGGCTAATGAAGCTCTATCTTCCACTGGAATTTCGAGGGCCCTCAAGAAACAGCAAGCCTGCCTGGTACAGAAGTGAGAAGAGAAGAGCACAGGCAAGTTACAGAGAGCAAAGGATTCCTGAAGATCCCATTTGAGCATCTGGATCCAGCCATACCTGAAACTCCCCTGGACTTTTCACTTAATAAACCTATAGTTCCCCTTTTGCATCATTGTCCCCATGAAGTAACATGTCTACAGTCACATCCCTGGTCACACACAGGGACATAAACCCAAGTGAAACTGTCTCTAATGGCGATAGTCTTCAAGGAAAGCTGTAAGAGTTGAGGCCAAGGGAAACAAAGTAACAGACTCTGCTCAAGATGCAATTTGCAGAGTCTGAAATCACTCACTGAGGCAATCTAATTTGAGGTGGCCCAAATTGCAGACAATCTCCACAGTTTCCTGGAATCCTCACTGCTCACCTCCCAGGGCCAGTGTGTCCTTGGACCATGACAGTCCTGTTATCAGGCTTGGCAGGACAGAAGCTGTTGGTGCGACTGCCAGGCCAAATAGGCAGTGAGGTATAGCAGAAGAGAATTTCTCTCCTCTCACTTCCTGGGGAGCAGCTCCTCAGCCGCCACCAGGGCTGTCTGATGGGAAGTGGGGGGTGTCCGGGAGGCCGGCAGCTCAGATGGACCCTGGCAGGTAATCATTCCCCAGAGCAGCCAGCGAGTCGTGATTAGCACTCCCAGCTGGAGAAGCAGCAGCCTGGTCGCCACCAGCTCCCTAGGACTCCAGCCTGGAAGTTGTTCGAAGCAGTGCGGGTGTGGCGAGGCCTCGGGTGCTGTGGGGGCCTCTTTCTGTTACAACCCGGGAGCCACCACCAAAAGGCTCTTCTAGGTTGGTCTTTGCTCATGGATTGAGGGTTACAGGTCAAGATTAAGCAGAGGCCA
The DNA here is from genome assembly GCA_023783475.1 of Daubentonia madagascariensis. NCBI lineage: Eukaryota > Metazoa > Chordata > Mammalia > Primates > Daubentoniidae > Daubentonia > Daubentonia madagascariensis. Next base: position 8,457,622 of record JAKFHU010000117.1, read on the forward strand.
TTACCCCTGATGATCCCATCCCCTGTGTCTCCTTCTACACGGGAAGCCCCTGCAGGTGGGGAAATGGCTCATTCACCGTGGCTCCTCTAGGCCTACTCAGGGCCAGCGCCCAGCAGAGGCTCGTTAGGTCCTTGTTGAGTGACTGAATGAAGAAAATGACTTCCACTGAGAACCCTCACTTCACAGGTGGAGAAACTGAGGCCAACAGAAAACTCATAGCTCATTTGCAGTCTGGATTTTGAAACAGCCACCACCAGCTATAAACCAAGAGGGTGGGGTGACCATATGTCCCACTTTGCCTAGGACAGCCCGGTTTTGCCTACCACCCTGGTGTAAACATTAATAGCGCCTCCTTTTGCTCTCAAAACTGTCCTTATTGGGCAATATTTCCAGGGTCACCTCTGGAGAAGAAGGGGAACCACCACTGACTGGTCACCAGCAAATACACGGGGCTCACCTTCCTTCATTTAATCCTCACAACCCCACCTCCGTCCTACATGGCTTTCCCCACTCCCTGGGCTTTCAGGTGTTAAGAGACACTCCATGACAAAGATGTGCCATGGCCAAGTAAGTTTTGGAGAGACTAAACAACAATAAACTGGTTTCCTTGCCATAGACTTTGTCAATGCCCTTAAAATGCTAATATGAGCAGCAAAAATAAAGAAAAGACACTCCCCAGCACCATAACTCTGGAAAGAAGGGATTGGTGTGGGGCAAATCTTTATACTACTTCCCTTTAGTTCATTCCTTTACCCAGACAGGTAGTTTATCCTGCCTCAGAATGTTATTGAGTTAACGCAGGAGCAGGGGAACACACAGAAGCATTTTATAATGCTAAAGAGTAGAAGCTCAAAAGAGATGTCTTTTTGCTCAGTCAAGCAAGGCAAGGTTTATGGTTATGCAGACACGGCCCTAAGCTCAGTGTGGTGTGTGTGGAGGTGAAAGAGTAGCACAAACACAAGAAGGAGACGGATAAAATTGAGCAGGAAAAGGAAATCAGAGGAAACAGAAAACCCCAACCCTGGGGGATTTGTAGACCTCACAGCGAGTCTGGACATAACATAGTGCATGAGACAGAGTTCAAGCCAATGTATTATAAGACGTGAAAGGAGAGGTAACCCCAGAAGCCGGAGGACTTGGGACAGCCCAGCTGGGGACATCTGATGCCTGGATGTTCTGTGATTTGATTCTGAATCTGTAGTGTTACAACGGCAAGTTGGGATTTTGTTCCCAACTTTTCGCTCCCTTTCTGCCTCTGCCATGTGACCCTGCAGAGCACTGGAACAGGCAGGGTATGATCACTCGACCCACTGATCTTGGACTTGGCCATATGACTTGCTTTGACCAAGGGAAGGTGTGTAAAGGGGACAGTTACAGTTCCAAACTAAGGCCTTCAGAAGTAAAGGGGCCCTTGGGAGTAAGAGAGTGTTGGAGAAAAGCACAGGGCAAGGGCAACTTGAGAAAGCCATTTAATAAAGTTGTGCCTGAAGACTGGATCCTACCCCCAAGCCGTGCATGTGTGGAACTGACCCAAAACAGCACACTAAATAAAGGCTTTGAGAACTGAACTACAGTGTAGTGTATCCTGGGAGACACACACATGGGAAATATCCTAATAGTACTACAATGTCTTTGAAAACTGAACTTAAAGTGAAAACACAGCCCAAAGAGGTGCGTCAGGCCCTGTGACCTGGACCTTACAAGGTTGACTGCCTGCTTTTAAAAAAAAAAAAAAAAAATCAGCATTCTCCACAAGATTTTAACAGAACCCAAAGTTTCAAAATGTCCAGGTTATAATCCAAAATTACTCAATATACAAAGAATGAAGAAAATCTCAACAACTTGTACAAGAAAAGACAATCAATAGTTGCCAACCCCAAGACGACAGAAGTGTTGAAATTATAACGTAAGGATTTTAAGTGTTCCGTGAAATAAGGGCAAACACTCTTAAAACAGAAACATAGAAGTTCTCAGCAGAGAAATATAAGCTATTTAAAAAGAAGCAAATGGAAATTTTAGAACTGCAAAAAAGCAATAGCTGAAATTAAAAATTTCACTGGATGGGCTCAATGAAGCAATGGATGTGAAAGAGAAAGAGTCCATGAACTTGAAGACAGATGAAAACAAATGATCCAATCTGAACAACAGATGGGGGAAATGATAAAATAATGAACAGAGCCTTAGGACACAGTGAAAGAATATCAAAAGTCTCATTGTGGGGTCTTTGGAGTCCCAGAAGGACAGGAGAAAGAGATTGGTGCAGAAAAATTATTTGAAGAAATATTTAATAAAAACTTTCCAATGTTGGAGAAGGATGTAATTTTATGGATTCAAGATGGTCATCAAAACCTCAAACAGGAAAACTCAAAGAAAACCAAGCCTACACTTCAAACTACTGAAAACCAAATGAAGAAAAATGAAACAAACAAAGAAAACCCGACAAAGAAAAAAAATCTTGAAAGCAACCATAGAAAACAACACGTTATCTATCAGGGGAAAAGAGTCATACAAATGACCATGGATTTCTACCTGGAATCCATAGAGCCAGAAGACAGTGGAACGTTTTTAAGGTATTAAAAGAAAACAGCTGTCAACCCAGAATTCTATATCTATTAATAGTATTGAAGGCAATGTAAAGACTATCTCAGATGAAGGAAAACTAAGAGAATTTGTCACCAGCAGACCTTCTCTACAAGAAATGCCAAAGGGAGTTCTTCAGAAAGAAGGGAAATGGTACCAGTGAGAAATTGGGGAGCTCAGGAATAAAGGAAGAGCAACAGAACTGATAAACATCTATATAAAAATAATAAACTACTTTTCTCCCTTTGCATCTTTAAAATATGTATTACAATTAAAAACAAAAATTATAACATCATCTGGTGGGGTTTTCAACATATATACAGGCATACCTCATTTTATTGTGCTTTGCTTTATTGTGCTCTGCAGATATTGCATTTTTTTACAAATCGAAGGTTTATGGCAACCCTGCATCAAGCAAGTCTGTTGGTACCATTTTTCCAATAGCATGTGCTCATTTTGTGTCTCTGTGTCACACTTTGGCCATTCTTACAATATTTCAAACTTTTTCATTATTATTATGTCTGTTATGGAGATCTATGATCAGTGATCTTTGATGTTACTATTGTAATTGTTGTGGGGCACAACAAACCACACCCATATAAAATGGCAGACTTAATAAATGTTGTATGTGTTCTGACTGCTCCACCAACTAGCCATTCCCCCATTTCTCCCCCTCTCCTCAGGCCCCCCTATTTCCTGAGACACAACAATATTGAAATTAAGCCAATTAATAACCCTACAATGGCATCTAAGTGTTCAAGTGAAAGGAAGAGTCAATCGACACAGCAAACTGCACTGTTGTCTTATTTTTTTAAATTTCCACAGCCGCCCCAACCTTCAGCAACCACCACCCTGATCATTCAGCAGCCATCAACATGAAAGTAAGACCCTCTACCAGCAAAAAGATTATGACTCACTGAAGGTTCAGATGATCATTAGCATTTTTTAGCAATAAAGTATTTTTTGATTAAGATACATACATTGCTTTTTTAGATATAATGCTATTGCACACTTAATACACTATGGTACAGTATAAACATAATTTTTATATGCACTGGGAAACCAAAAAACTTATGTGACTCACTTTATTTTGATATTCACATTATTGCAGTGGTCTGGAACCAAACCTGCAAAATCTCCAAGGTATGCCAATACATGCAAAATATATGACAACTACCACACAAAGGCGGGAAGATAAAGGAACTAATAGGATTGTAAAGATTTTAAATTTCACTTGAAGGAGCAACATATTAATTTTAAGTAGACTATTAAGTATTCATATTGGTAAGTATGTATATTGTATGTTAAGTATGTATATTGTAATCCCCAAAGAACCACCAAAAAGAAATCTATTCAAAGAGGTATAGTGAAAAGGCCAATATATAAATTAACATAGAATAATGAAAATATTCAAATAATCTAAAAGAAGTCAGGAAAGGGGAAATCAAGGAACAAAAAGAGAGGAGACAAAGTTAAAAATGAATAATAAAATGGTAGTCTTAATTCCATCCATATCAATAATTACATTAAATGTAGATAATCTAAACATACCAATGAAAAGACAGAGATTGCTAGACTGGATTTTTTTTAAAGACCTAACTACATGCTGTCTACAAGAAATCTACTTTTTATACAATTATATAGATAGGTTAAAAGTAAAAATATGTACTAACACTTACAAATACTAGTCAAAACAAAGCTGAAGTAACTATTAATATCAGAAAAAGTCAGTTTCTGAAAAAGGAAAGTTACCACAGATAAAACAAGACATTATATAATGACAAAAGGTCCAATTTACAAAGAATACATAACAATCCTAAATATGTATGGTGCTAACACAGAGCTTCAAAACACCTGAGGCAAAAACTACTATGGAACTCGAAGGAGAAACAAACAAATCCACAGTTATAGTCGAAGACTTCAACACTCCTTTCTCTGTAATTGATAGAACAAGTAAAGTCAGTAAGATAGACCTCAACAACACTACCAACCAATTTGACCTAATTACTACCCAACAACAGCAGAAAACATATTCTTTTTAAGTGTACATGGAAGATTCACCAAAATAGACTATATCCTAGGTCATAAAACAAAGTAATGAATTTTAAGGAATTGAAATCATATAAAGTACATTCTCTGACCGTAATGGGATTAAACTACAAATCAATAACAGAAAGGTATCTGGAAATTTCCAAACTCTTGGAAGTTTAATAACACAATTCTTAATAATCTAGAGATCACAAAAGAATTCTAAAGGTAAATCAGAATATATTTTTAACTTAATGAAAAGTAAAATTAAAACTTGTGGGATGTAGCTAAAGCTGTGCTTGTAGGAAAATTTATGTTAAATGCTTACATTGGGGGAAAATGAAAGATTTCAAAGTAATAATCTGAACTTTCACGTTAAGAAAGTAGAAAATGAAGAACGAAATAAACCTAAAGCAAGCAGAAGGAAGGAAATAATCAGGATAAGAGCAGAAATCAATGAAATTTAAAACAGAAAAACAGTAGAGAAAAACATCAAAACCAAAACTGGGTTCATTAAAAAAATCAATAAAATTGATAAACCTCTAATCAGACTGACCAAGAGAAAAAGGGAGAAGATACAAATTACCAATATCAGAACTGAAAGCAGAGACTTCATTATTGGCCCCACAGACATTAATTGAGAATGAACAAATGCTATGAACAGCTCTATGCCTATAAATTTGCCAACTTAGATCAAATGGATGAATTTCTTGAAAGATACAAACTACCAAAGCTCACTCAAGAAGAAAATCATGGTCTAAATAGCCTTATATCTATTAAGAAATTAAATTCGTAGCTTAAAAAAACCTTCCACAAAGGAAAATTCCAGGCACAGATGGTTTTACTGGCAAATTCTACCAACATTTAAGGGACTTTATAATACCAGTTCTACAGGATCTCTTCCAGAACACAGAAGAAGAGGGAACACTTCCTAACACACTTTATGAGGTCGGTACCATGGTAACAAAACCACAGAGAGACCATATAATAAAAGAAAACTAAAGATTAATACTGCTGTGAACATGCAAAAACCTTCAACAATATATTAGCAAATCAAATTCAAGAATATGTCATAAGAGTAATACATCATGGCCAATTTTCTTTATTCCAGAATGCAAAAATTGATTGAAATTTGAGAATCAACCAATGTAATCCATCATATCAACAGACTAAAAAATAAAAAAATACATGATCATATTAATAGATACAGAAAAGACATTTGACAAAACTCAATATCCGTTCATAATAAATAAGTAAATAAATATATAAATAAATAAAACCTCTTAACAAACTAGGAATAGGAAGGAACTTCTTAACTTGGTAAAGGAAATCTACAGAAAATTTATAGCTAACATCATGCTTAACAGTGGAACACTGAAGGCATTTCTGCTAAGCAAGGGAACAAGGCAAGGATGTCCACTCTCACTACTCTTATTCATCATTATACTAAAAGCCCCAGCCAGTGCAATAATGAGAAAAAAAATTAATACAGATTGGAAAGGAGTAAATAAAACTGTCCCTATTTCCAAGTGACATGACTGTCTATGTAGAAAATCCCAGGTAATCCACAAAGCAGTTCCTAGAGCTAAGAAGTCCTAGCAAGGTCAAAGGATAAAAGATCAACATACAAAAATCTCTGTGCACTACAATGAACAACTGAAAATTAAATTTTAAAAACAATACCACTTACAATAGCTCCAAAAACTAGAAATCCTTAGGTATAAATCTAACAAAATACGTACAGAATCTATACACTAAAAACTCAAAAAAAAAAAACTGATGAAAGAAATCAAAGAAGACTCAAATAAACGGAGAGACATACCGTGTTCATGGATTGGAAGACTCAATACTGTTAATATATTAATTCTCCCCAAATTGATCTATAGATTTAACGCAACCACAATCAAAATTGTAACAAAATATATTGACAGATATAGACAAGCCAATTCTAAAATATATATGGAAAGACAAAGGAACTAGATTAGTCAAAACAATTCTGTGTAATAAAAACCAATTTCTTGAGGACTCAACATTCCTGATTTTAAGACTTACTATAAGGTTACATTACTCAAGACAGTGTAGTATGTGAGTGAATAAACATACAGATGAATGGCACAGAATAAAGAGTCCAAAATAGACCCACAAGAATATGGTAAATTAATTCTTGACAAAGGTGCAAAGGCAATTCAATGAATAAAGGGTTGTCTTTTTAACAAATGATGCTGAGGCAATTAGACATCCACATGCAAAAAAATGAATCTTGCAATGTACCTCACACTTTACATTAAAATTAACTCAAAATGGATCATAGAGTTAAATGTAAAATGTAAGCCTACAAACTTGAAAAGAAAACATAGAAGAAAATCTTTGTGAATTTAAATTTGGCAGAGTTCCTAGATATAACATCAAAAACATGATCCACCAAAGAAAAAAGTTGATAAATTGGACTTCATCAAAATTTAAAACTTTTGCTTTGTTAAAGACACTGGTAAGAGAAAGAAAAGACAAGCTACAGACTGGAAGAAAATATTTGCAAATCACATATCCAGCAAATAACTTGTGTCCAGAATATATAAAGAACTCTCAAAATACAACAACATAAAAACAAATAACCCAGTGAAAAAGCAGATAAAAGATTTGAACAGACACTTCACCAAAGAAGGCATACAAATGGCAAATAAGCACATGAAACACCATTAGTCATTAGGGAAATGTAAATTAAAACCACAATAAAATACCACTACACACCCATTACAATAGCCATTAACTTTCAAAATTGTCAATACTGAGTGCTGACAAGGATGTAGAGCAACAAAACCTCTCATACAGTGCTGATCAGAATGAAAAATGATACAGTCACTTTGGGAAACAGTTTTGCAGTTTCTTATGAAGTTGAACATGCACTTAGCATATATGGTCCTATGCTTGTGTATTTACACTAGAGAAATCAAAACTTAGGTTCACACAAAAACCTGTATATGAGTGTTGAGAACAGCATTATTTACCATTGCCCCAGATGTAAACAACCCCAATATCCTTTAACAGGTGAATGGATTTTTTAAAATCCCGATACATCCATCCAATGGAATACTACTCAGCAATAAAGAGGAACAGACTACTGATGCACACGACGTGGATGAGTATCAAAATAATTATGCTGAGTGAAAGAAGCCAGACTCATAAGGCTATATACTACATGATTCCATTTGTATGACATTCTGGAAAAGGCAAAACTATAGCCATGGAGAACAGACCAGTGGTTGGCAGGGCTCAGAGGCAGGGAAAGAATGTGACTACAAAGGGGCGGCACAGGGAATCTGGGGGGCGATGAAACTGTTCTGTGTCCTGATTCTAGTAGTAGTCACAGGAATTTATGCATGTGTTTAAACTCATAGACCTGTACCAAAAAAATGGTGGATTTTACTGTATTTAAATTTTAAAAAATTTTAAAGATAAAATGAGATCTGAAAAAGAGTCATCAAACGTTCCTGCTCACCCCTCTGGTGCTCCTGTTGTTTGTCAAGGAAGAGCATTCCAGAGAGCCCAGGAGAGCTGCTGGTTCAGGGAGAGACCCAAGACAAAGCCAGAACCCACCCGCACCCTGAAGCAAAGCGGCCTCACTGGCTTTGCAAAATGTGAGCAAGAACGATACACGTTTGCTGTGAGCACATTGAATTTTGAGATTGCTAATTATGTAGCAAAAACCTAATGCAGTTATGCAAGCTGATTGGACCATAGAGTCATCTTCTGGAAAACACTTGTTAGCATCTCTCACAACACAGCATCCCTGAGAACCTGCTGCTCTGGGCAGGGTCGATTATTCTCTCAGAGAAGTGGTAGCTGAGTCCAGGTCAGAATCAGGTCTCCTCGTGGCCAGTGCAGGAATCTTTCCTCCATGGAGTCCAGTGCATGGAGGCCGCCCTCCCCCATCTCCCTGGCTGAGCCCTGGGCCTTGGTGGCCTCAGTGATGCTGGCCAGAGGTGGGCATTTATGGGCTCTGTTCTCTAGGAGCTCATGGCTGAGGGCTCCCCAGGCCCTGCTTGGCCACCTCCCTGCTGTGTGACCTTGGGCAGCAACAACCTCTCTGAGCCTGTGTCTCAACAGCTCTGAAACAGGGACAGTTGTATATAGTGAGGACCAAGTGAGATGAGGCAGGTGGGCACTCGCCACCATGATGCCTGGCAAGTGGCTGCTCTGCACAGGTCTCCTGCTGTTTTACTTATGGTGTTCAGTTTTGTTGTCACAGTCATTCTTGGAGGCAGATCCAGGACAGAGCTTCAGAGCCAGGTGAGGGCTCGTCTGGTTGGGGTCCAGGCAGGATTTATGGAGAAGGCTGAGTCTGACCCAGGCCCTGAAGCACACTGGGCAGGGAATAAAACCTTCCCAGTACTGCCGGTAGAGGGGCCCAGCAGATGGCAAAAGCCTTGCTCTTGAGCTTGGCAGGGAGGGGCCAGGCACAGCCAGGGAACCGATGAAGGTGCCAACATGGCCCAATGTGGGTACATCATTTGTCCTGTGCAGACCGTGACCTCATCCACTGCTCACAGCAGCCCTGTGAGGCAAGTGTCACCTGAGGGGAAACTGAGGCTCTGAGAGGGGAAGTCCAGGTATAAAATTTGATCTTGGGTCTGTTTGCCTCCAAGTTGTGGTCCTTTGATTAAAAAAAAAAAGAATCTAAACATCTGTCCATTCTCACAGAAATCCTGATCCCAAGATGGAATTCATTTGATGCCCACAGTATAATAAAAACCTGGAAATTTCATAAAAATCAAGATCTCGGATTTCTCTTGAAAAAATCAGGGAATTGAGGCCCTGCATTCTAACAGTCCCATGTGGCAGCAATTACTAGGAGCCAAGCTCATCTTCAAGAGCAGCTCAGGTTTTGGGGCCAGATGCCTGGGTGACCTTGGGCAAGTGACATAGTCCCTGCTCCCCAGTGGCACCATCTGTATGATGAGTCTATCACTAGCTCCTACCTGTCAGGGTTGTTCTGAGCAATAAATGAGTTTAACACCAGTGAAGTACTCAGAGCAGGACAGCTCACAGCAAGGGCTGTCTTCGTGACCTCTCCCGCTGGGCACAGTTCCCTCCTCTGCCTACTATTCCCTTTGCCTTCTCCCCTCACTCATTTATGTGACCTGCCACCCCACCTGCCAGCCACTAGAGTTTGTGACCCCAGCACTTCCAGGGAAAGATTTGGGTTGAAAAGGAGCAGGATTCATCTACGGGTCAGAAGTATCCAGGCCAGAATGTTCTTGACACGAGTTCCCAGCTAGATTCCGCCTTCAGTCTGTGTATCGGGACTGCCTGCCTGCATCTGGAATGCTCTCTCCAGCCCGCACACCGATTCACAGGTTGCATGGAGGCTCCCAGAGCCCTGGGATAAGGAGAATGGTCTAAAAAGGGCAGAGGCCCTGGGAGCACCCACCTGTATCCTGGGGTGACATCACCGTGACCATAAGGACAGGCGCCTCACCTCCCACGTCCTGGCACCTGGGGCCTCACCAGGCCAGGGAGGAGGAGGAGCCCCTGCTACACTGTCCTGGAAAACATCTGTCACCACCCACAGGATGGTGTGAACAGGGCACCGGCTCCCATGGACACTGTCAAGTGGAGCCAAGCAGGGGCCTGGGTGGACTTGGAGAGAGATTGATTGATTTTCAGATTATCTCCCAATCCATAGTAGTCAAGGAAGAAAAAAGACCTAAACAATCGTGAAATTAAATCAAATGAGTTTCTGGACTCAGGGCTTCTCGTCCGCCCATGGGCTCCTTCCTCTTTTCCCCGGGGGGGATGATGAACGAGCTCGGTCCCTCTGACCATCCATGAGTCTCTGCAGTCGGCAGAGATTTACTGTGCTCCTCCTCTGTGCCTAACCTTGTGCTCGGAACCTAGGGATGAACAGGACAAAAACCAGCCCTTCCTCTGGGGCTCACTGAGCGGCAGGAATGAGCAATACCTTCCAAGAGCAGTTGCCACCCAGGACTAAGTGCTGTGCTGGGGAAAGCACAGGGCTCCATGGGAACAGCCCAAACAGGCAGGGGGAAGAGGGAGGACTTCCTGGAAGAGGCTGAGCTCTGGAGTTTGAAGACCAGTGAGCCGTGCCAAGGCTGGCCCAGTTAATGGTCGGCTCTGAGCAGCAAGTTATCCTGGGGGACAGCAGCACAGGGTGTGGGGAGGACAGACGGGAGGGTCTGGGTCCTTCAGGTGAGAGGCGACAGAGGGTATGTAAAATTCCTAGCACAAATACACGTGTGCCACTGGGCAGCAATCACACATGGCAGTGACCGACCACCACACACCCAAAAGCACTTCCTCTGCTTCTTTTAGTCCTCCCTCCAGAGCCCCCTCTGTGAGCCCCCAGCTGCCCCCCTTACAGCCACAGCCACTCCCCCAGCTCCTCTGAGCCCCTGTCCACTCTTGTCCTCTTCAAACATACAGTATAGTTTGCTTAATGTGTTCATTGTTTGTGGTTTGTACAAACACATACACACACACACACAGAGGAATGTAAACTCCAGGGCAGCAGGGCCTTGGTTGTGAATATTTGTCCTTTGATGCATCACCAGCACCTAGAATGGTGCCTGGCATACAGTAGGTGCTCAATAAATATTAGCTGACTGAATGAATGACTAGTGATATAGTCACCGTCATCATCATTGCCTACCAGAATTGTGACAGTCCTCCTGGGACCCACGCCTGAGCTCAGCCCAGGAGTGGGCGGTGGTGGGAGGCATTTGCAGCTCCAGCAGGGAGGGGAGAACCAGGCAGGTGGTTTCAGGGCTGGGGACACAACGGGGTTGGGGGAAATGAGTTTCAAAGGGATGCACCTGAGGGAGGGGTGGGGGCGTGTGTGGCCAAGCTGAGAACAGGTGTGTAGCTGATGATCGTGGGGGGTTCAAGGAGGTGCTAGGTCTAAGCAAGTCCCAGAGAAGAAAAGAGGCCATTTGAGCAGGGCCTGGGGCCAGGCCAGGTCATAGATGGGGCCAGGTGGGCCAGTAGGAAACACCCTGCTCCCCTGCGGGGTCCTCACCTGCCCTGTGCCAGGACATGGGGTGCAGGGCTGCCCCCAACCTGCACAGGGGACTCAGGCTCTGGTTTTCTCCTGGCCGCCTTCCCTTCCTGTCATCTCTCTCACCTGGCACAGGTCCGGGCATGAGGGTGGACCAAGGGCAGTGGGCACATCACGTACTGTCCCAGACTCCCCAACTGTCCAGGCCAGCCAGGCCTTTGGGAAACCCTCATGTACCTGCCAGGGTATGCACAGGGAAGCCGAGGCCCATAAAGGGTGAAGAATACCCTGGTCCACACAGCAGGCTGTTTTGCTCCCTCTCCCTTTCCTGCCTCTGCAGAATGGACAGACCCTAGATGGGAGGTCAGGAGGCCCAGGCTGTCATCCTGCTCTGTGTCCCTGCACCCTGTGCCACTGGGCAAGTTGTTACACCAGCCTCAGTTTCCCCATCTGTAAACTGAACCCAAGAGGCCATGTCTTGCTTCCTATGAGCCTGAACAAAGCTGTGCCACCGCCCCTCCCCCAACTTCTGCTCTCACTGGGCAATCACATATCTTTTGAACTGAACAGAACAAAACTCTTGTTTTTTTTCTGCTGGAGGGGAAGAGAATTCAGGTTTACTGAGCAACTCCTAATTGCCAGGCTCTTTCATATACATTCTCTTCTCACAACAGCCCTGGGAAGGTTCCCCATTTCACAGTAAGGAAAACTGAGGCTCGGAGCTATGAAGCAACACAAAGCCAGTGGGTGGCAGAATAGAGATTTGAACCCAGCTCCGTGGAAGGTCAAACTTACTGTCCTTTCTGCACCCATAGACTCAGTGACCCCCTATCCCTGCTTCCATCCCTGCTCTGGGGACAGCCCCAAAGTGAAGTCCAACTCCTTCCTGTCACGCTCAGCCTGGCCCTGCTTGGCCGGCTGACTCAGCCCTTCACTGTGCCGAGCACCCCCTTGCCTTGACTGAGTCCCCACGGCTTGCAGCATCTTTGCAAACAGAGCTCAGGAATCTGCAATTTGGGATCCACTTGCTTTGAACTTCCCTACTCCCCCTTTGAACAGTGCTGCCCGCTGCCCGGGAGCCTCCTGTCTAATAGGGCGGGGGGACTTCTCAGCAGCCCAGGAATCTCAGGGGCTCCTGCCAGCCCTGGGTGCTTCACTCTGCCCTCCTGCCCAGGGTCTCCCCTCATGCGGTGGTCCCGACTGAGAGACAGAGAGGAAGGAGCCCTGGTTTGGGAGTTTGACAATGCGAGGTGTGACCTTGGGCAAGTCAGGTTACTTCCCTGGACTCACTTGCCTCACCTGTAAAATGGGGACTACGTGGCAGGGTTGGTGAGAGGATAAAATGAGAGATTATAGGGAATGTTCCTGGTTCATTTATTCATTCAAATATTCATAGAGCATCTACTGTGAGCCAGGCGCCATTCCAGGCCCTGTGACATGGCCCTGAGCAAAGTGAGCCTCACGGATCTCTAAGTTGGGCAATGCCAGGGACTGTGGCACATGAAGCAGGGTCGAACAAGGGAGTAATGATGGGGCATGGCACTTTAGACAAGGTGGCCAGGAATGGCTTCCCTGAGGAGGTGACAGCTGAGCAAAGATCTGGTGGGCACTCGAACAATGTGAGCTCCCTTCTCCCAACCCCCATTTGTTCTACAGATGGCCGATGCCCCGCTGGACCACCCTGCCCGGTGCATCTCAGCCATGGGGTGGGGGGAGCAGCGGTGAGGGCACAGCCCCTGCAATCCAGCAGGCCCAGGTTCAAATCCTGGATCCGTCCCTACTCGCTGTGTCATCTCGGTGTGGTCCCCTCCCCTTTCTTTTTTTTTTTAAGAGAGGGGTTCTAGCTCTGCTGCCCAGGCTGGAGTGCAGTGGCACAATCATGGCTCACGGCAGCCTCCAACTCCCAGACTCAAACGATCCTCCTGTCTCAGCCTCCTGAGTAGCTGGGACTACAGGCGCATGCCACCATGCCCCAGCTAATTTTTTTCATTTTTTGTAGAGACAGGGGTCTCGCTACGTTGCCCAGCTTTATCTTGAACTCCTGGCCTCAGGCAATCCTCCCACCTCAGTCTCCCAAAATGCTGGGATTACAGATGTGAGCCATGGCACCCAGCCACCTCCCCTCTTTGAGCCTCACTTTCCTCATCTGTAAATGAGGATCATTGTCCTCACCTCCGAAGGTTCCTGGTAGAATTTCTGAGAGCCAGTGCCCAGCTTGACAATGGTAGTGAACGTGGAAGGCCCAGGATTGAGTAGCCCTCCCAGATAGTGCATTTGCAGGGAAATTTGCCTAAGGAGGACCCAGCTGGCTGCTCAGCACCATTTATGGTTGTTTTGCTCTTGCCAGGGGACACATCTCTAAATAACCCAGCTCTGCCACTGACAGGGTTGGACAAGTTACTCTCCATCCTTGATGCTCAGTCTCCCATCAGAGAAATGGGGCCCAGAACACCAAAGACACCTGAACTGCCTACGGCCAACTCTGCAGCGGTGCCTTCAGTCCAGACCCAAGGCAGAGCCTGTCCGCCCAGGAAGTGCTGGGCCCGGAGACTCACAGGTAAGAAAGTAAGAGCTGCCACGCCAGGTCTGGGCCACAGGTAAGCCGAGGTGGGGGCTGAAGGGCATCCTCTGGTGGAGAGACCTGATTAGAGGAGGTTTTGATAAAGAGTAGAGTCCAGAGAACAGGGTCTCCCCTACAGGCACCACAGGCAGCAGCCCCCCAGGGGCTGGGCCAGGAGGCTGACCCAGGCCAGCGCCCACCTACTGGGGGCCGAGGCTCCCTGTTTCCTGGTCTTTTCCCAGAGTGGAAATCCTCTGCTGCCATTGTTCTCATGACACCAGTCACACCTGCTCCATGTGAAAAACTGAACTGGCGGAGGGGTCCCTGGTCTCCTCCCTCCGTGGCAGAGACAGGAATGCTGGGCACCTGCCTCCCCAGCTCGTGCCCCTGGAAATGGAGCACACAGGACTGCTGCCCGGGTTCAAATCCTGGCACCGCCAGTTACTATTGAGCATTCTTTGACCTCAGTTTGCTCATCTGTAAAATGGTATAATGATACTAATACCTACCTTAAAGGGTTGTTGAGAGAATTAAATGGGTTAACATGCTTAGAACAATGTATGTGAAGGTTCAATAAATATTGGCTGTAAGTGCTAAATATAATTTACTCTCTACAAAACAGAATAAAGAAAAGAAAGTAAAATTCTCTCACTACCCTACTACCTGGAGATGGCCACTGCTACACTTGAATTTGGGGGCATATCCTGCCTGACTTTTTTCTGTTCATATAAATATATCTATCTTCTGTTTTCTACAAAAATGTGACCATACTATACATATTATTTTGAAACCATCTTCCACCTCCTAATATATAGATTTACACAATATCTTTGTTTCTTCTCCTGCAATTCTAATTGAAGACCTACTGTGTGCTGGGCCCTCCACTAAGTGAGGGGCAGAACAGTGAATGGGCAGGTCTCTGCTCTGCCCTCAGGCATTCATAGTCCTGTCTATTGGGCCTTTGTTGTGTAAAACTGCTAAGAGTTTATAAAGCACACCATGAGGAAATGCATGTATGACCAACTTTGGGCCCTTCTTAATTTTTTCCATGTGATAAACCCACCAAGTGGGACTGAGTTTCTGGGCCACCAGGTGGATGTGTTTTTAAGGTTCTTAATACATGGAGTCAAATCGCCCTCCAAAGGCTGTGCCAATTTCCCCTCCCAACCACCAGATAGAGTTTTAAAGGATGATCCCAGCTTCTGGTTCACAGGAGGGGGCTACAGAGAGCCATGGCTGAGCTGGGCGGGCTCCAGGGCACGGAGGAGCCAGTGCCGCGGGTTCTCAGGCCTTCACTGGTACATTTTCACCATCGTTGACATTTGCTGAGATGACACGGCCTTGGTGCTAAAGCAGGACCACAGTCTCTAGGAAGACAAGGCAGATCTTTGAGGCTTGCCCCTCACCCCACTGCCGTTCACTCCCCTGGCCTGGCTCCAGCTTGCAGCTGCCAGCCCGGGACAGGACAGTTCAGAACCAGGAGTGCATTTGAATTGAAGGACATTTGAGTTGATCCAGTTTTTGATGACTGTGAACAGAGCTGCTGTAAGCATTCACATACAAGAGTGGAACTGCTGGATCCCATAATAAGTACACATTTAACTTCACAAAAAGCTTCCAGAGCATTTTCCAGAGTGGGTCTACCATTTTGCCTTCCCACCAGCAACATATGGGAGCTGTTCATACATCCTCACCAGTAATTCCACGTCCTTGACAGTACTTGTTGTCGTTAGTATTTTTTATTATAGCCACTCCAATAGGTGTTTAGTGGCATCTCATTGTGGCTTTAATTTGCATTTCCTTAATAGCTAATGGTGTTGAACTTCTTTTCATGTGCTTATTTGCCACCCGTGTATCCTCTTTGGTATCTGTTGTCTATTTTCTAATTGTGTTTTCTTACTGTCGAGTTTTGAGAATGCCTCGTATATTCTAGACAGGAGTCTTTTATTGGATATGTGATCTCATATATTTTCCCCCAGTCTGTGGCTTAACTTTCCATTCCCTTACGAGTGCTTTTTGCGTAGCAAAAGTTTTTAATTTTGATGAACTATAATTTATCAATTTTTTCTTTTATTGTATGGGTCATGCTTTTGGTGTCATGTGTAAAAACACTTTGCCTAAACCCAAATCATAGAGGTTTTCTCCTATGTATTCTTTTAAAAGTTTTATTGCTCATTTTACATTTAGGTCTATGATCCATCTCACATTAATTTTGTTAAAGTGTGATGTTCAGATTGAGGTTTACTTCTCACATATAGGTATCTGACTGCACCAGCACCATTTGCTGGAAAGACTCAGGCAAAGTGTCTAACCTCTCTGGGCCTCAGACTCCTCCTCTGTAGGATGGCGTTGGTAATGACAGCACCTGCTTCACAGGTTCTCCTGTCATCATCTTCCTCTGCTCCCTCCTCATTTGTGAGAAAAATATCCGGTGCTTGACATGTTAGAATTTGTATGTTTTTCACCTGCCATCTGCTTCACAGTAAGTCTGTGAAGAATAAAAGGACAATGTTTATCAAAACGTTCCTGGCATGCAGTAGGTGTGTGGTCTATAGGGAGTGACTGCAGCCAGACAGCAGGGTTCAAATCCCAGCTCTGCGACCCCCTGGCTGTGTGGCCTTGGGGAAGCTATTTAACCTCTCTGGGCCTGAGCTGCTTCACCTGTAGAATAGGGATGAGGAGTAGCACCTATGTAAAGCGTCTGGGACAGGGTGTGGTATACAATGCAAGTGACATGTGCTCATTGTTATTTATGACAACAGCGTACTCAGTAGACACCAGGTTCCCAAGCTCCTACCTGTGGCCAGTGCCTTGGGTGCCAACCTCAATTCCTGCCCATATTGAATAATGTGGGACAAACACTATGAAAAAAGGCAAAGGGGAAAAGGAATTAAAGTTGTGTGTGCAGGATAACACCAGTTAAAAATTGCACACACAGGCATGTGTGCACACTCACACACACACACACACACACACACACACAGAGATAGCAGCTGGCCACCCCAGAATGGCTCAGGCGAATAACCAACTGTGCCTGAATAAATACGTCCCTGCTGCTGCTCATCTGCATGCAGCTGATCACAAATCAGTGTCCCTGCCCCTGTGGCTCACAATGGGGGAAGAGGGGTGAAGCTTCCGTCTTTCCGTCTGTTGTCTCCATCCACTGCATCTGGGTGCACATGGCAGATCCCCCCAAGGGCATCTTCTCCTGCTTTCCCGGTCCCTAGCTTCAGTTGCACTGCTTGGTGGCTGTTAATTTCATTGCAGTACCCCATGCCCCCAACAGTGAATTTTGAGGAGGCCTTATTGCTTTTAAGTCAGACCATCCAAATGAAGCCTCCAAATTTTATGAAAACCTACAGAGCCCTTTTCACCCACTGGGAAGACAGACAGGAACTTGATTTATAGTAATCTACGTAGAAGGAAACTTGAAAGGAAATAGGCCATAATAGTAACAGTAGTGATCTCCAAGGAGTGGGATTATGGGCAACTGCTACTTTCTTCTTTATATTTTTGCTGTTTTCCACAAGAGGTATGCATTACTTTCAGAATCATCCCAAAGCAAACAGGACTAGTTAAAAGCCCACTCTGTGGTTTGTGTTTTCCCCCACCAAGTCACATGCTCTTACCCCCACCCCAGCAATATCCCCCAAGTAACTGTGAACAGGTGCGGCACGTTGTCCTCACCTCGGGGATGTCAGGACTGGGTCAGTGTCAAGACTGTTACCCAAGTAAGGAATTTTCCAGAAAGGCAGGTGTAACATGCATCTTTGCAGCTGGCCCCTTTGCATGTAAGCTCCACTATTCCTGTCCAGAGGACTCTGGGCTTGGCCTAGGAGCAGCTGCAGCTGCAGACCATGATGACTACAACTGGCCACCACCATGGGTGACCACCACGGGCCTGGCTCCCTGCTGGGCCCTTGCCAGACATCTCACTGCATCCTAGACCAACCCTGTGAAGGGGGCATCGTTGGTCCCATTTGACAGATGAGGAAGCTAAGGATCAGACAGGTGAAATGACAGGGCTGAAGTTATATAGCAAGGACATGGTAGAGTCGGGATGCCAACCAGTGGCCCCAAGGCCCGATTTAAGGCTCAGAACACCCCAATTATTTCCATCACCCTTCCCCCCACAAGCCTTCTTCAATAAAACCATCGCCTAAGGTAAAACGTAGCTTTAAGACAAGAGCTCTAGCTTCCCCCAGGTGACCCCCGGCCCCTCATGTGTTGGAGTCCTGGAGCAGCCCAGGGCTAGATCTCAGGGTGCCTGGCACCTCCCCCCTCTCCCGGTGACCACTCAGATTTGGCCTTCACAGGCAGGCAGCCCAGCCCCCAGCTGACCAAGGCTCCCCCAGGCTTATGTGAGAGAGGGTGTTGGGAGGGTGAGGACCCTGTTGCTCCTGTGCATGCAGATGACACCAAGGGCTGAAGGAGGTGGAGCTGGGGTGGGCGTCTCTGAGGACAGCTGGTCAGAGTGCCTAGAGCCTGTTCCCAGCCAAGGCCTCTCAGAGCTATTCCCTCTTTGCCCTCCTGAAGACCACCTTGGGGAAACCAAGGCAGCAACCCCCCACCCTGTGTAACCTCTCTTGTAACCAACCCAGAGAGCAGAGCTGGGGTCCTGACACTTCTAGCAAACCCCATCCCCATATCTCCCTGAAGCCCAGTAAGCAGGGAACGTGGGAGGATGCAGACCACGGGGCTTGCTGGTCCTCGGGCTCTAGGCCCGGGGTTGGGCTTGGGAAGGGTGGAGTGGGGAGGAGGGACAGAGTTTGCACCTTCATGTTGTTGTGGGACACGGGTTGAAAATGAGGCTAATTGTAGCCCCCTCAGATGCTGCTCAACCTTAATGAAATCGAAGCTGCTGCTTCTGTTCAGCTGTGGTTTCTATGCTGGCAGCACCTGGATGGTTATTTCAGCTCCCTGTCCTGCTCTCGTTGAGTTGGGAAAAGGGAGAAAGACCCCTTTCTGACTCTGTCCTAGCATGAGCAAAAACCCTCTGCAGGTGTCAGATGTCCCCAGAGGTTTTGGAAACTAGAACAGATAAAATACATAATAATTTATATTTATGGAGGGACAGGGATTTTTGTTCCCTGGTGTTCTCTTATCTGCTGCCTCATTAAACCTCACCATCACCAGTGTGGGGTAGGGATTATTATCTCCAAGTCAAGGACAAGGAAACTAAGGCTCAGAGGTGACGTGACATGATCAAGTCACATCAGCTGTAGCAGTGCCAACATCTGGCCTAGGCTCAGAGTGACTCTGGTGCCTGCCTTGTTACCCGAAGACACCTGTGGCATTGTCACCTCCTGCGAGACGGGCTGTGTGGGGACCAGAATCCCCTACACACACAGGAAGACTGAGACAAGGCAATGTGGGTGACCCTTCTAAGGTACTGCAGTTCGTTTGCAGCAAGGCTTGTTCTAGAGCCCAGAGCTCCAGCCTTTTAGCTGGAAAGGCATGAAATAAAAACACAGCTGATTTCATCGCACTCTTAGTCCCTGGTTCTCTGTCTTTAGGTTGCTAAAAAATCACCTGGGGGTGGGGAGGGGTGTTTGTTTAAAATTCGGGTTGCCTGGCTCCCCACAGAGATTCTGATTTAGTAGGTATGGGAGTAGGGCCAGGGCATCTGTACTTTATAAACAGGAAATACCCTCCAACCTGGCAATTCCAGCAGATTGTATGCATGAAGACCACCCTTGGAGAAACATTGGCTTAGGGTGGTCCAAGCCCCATCTTAAATATCATACGGACATTTTATAGCACAGTGTTTAAGATCAAAGATTCTGGATCCATCTGCTCTGGGTTCCAGGACCAGCTCCTCCACTCATGCCCTTGGACCCTGGGGGAAGTCACCTAACTGCTCTGTGCCCCGCGTCCCCATCTAAAAGTGAGGATAATAATAGCGCCTCCTTCATGAGGTCCTCGTGAGGAATACCGAGTTAATACAAACAAAGCACTTAAAATAATGC
This sequence comes from Daubentonia madagascariensis, assembly GCA_023783475.1. NCBI lineage: Eukaryota > Metazoa > Chordata > Mammalia > Primates > Daubentoniidae > Daubentonia > Daubentonia madagascariensis. The sequence continues at coordinate 8,477,771 of JAKFHU010000117.1, forward strand.
CTGCACAAAGTGACGCTTTATAATGACAATCCTCCCGACAGCCCCAAAATGTAGAGCTCCTAGGCCCACTCTACAGAGGAGGAAATGTGGCACAGAGGGGTAAAGTAACTTTTACAAGGACACACAACTAATGAATCACAGAGCTGGGACGCAAACGCTCCACCATCTACCTGAAACACAGGGCTCCTAACCATTAGGCCGCCCTGCCCCAGTGGCTCAAGCTCCCTGGCCCTGCCCTTTGCACCTGCACCTGCAGGGCAGTGCCACACAGGAGGGAGTCAGGAGAGATCACCTCAGGCACTGGGCAGAGATTTGCTACCAAGTCATAGAGATCTGCACTGTGCTTCTGCACCTGATTCCAACCAGTGCTGGCCAGAAGCTCCAAACAGCATCCCTTTCTGCCATAGATGCTTCAAGTATCATTGGAACTGTTATAAGGCCAAAAGGTACAGCAGTTTGCACTGCAGCCTGGAATTACTGCAGAGACGTCTGTTCCTATGATTTCCACTCCAATCTGGCAGTTTTATGGATGACCGTGTTGTTGGATCGAAGTTGCACATTCAAATGTGATATATGTTGCCTCCAAAATCCAAAAGGTTTAGCAAGCGTTGTGCCTCCTTTATTGTGATAGGTAGCATAAGGCTTGTCTTTCTGCCTGAAGGAGATATCTCAACATACTTCAGACTATTAAAGCCCCAGAAACTTCACTGAGGTGGCAGACCCCTGAACTTTTGTAGGGTTTACCTCCCATCCTTGAGTTAGCTATTTCCTTCATAACAGACCAGATCAGCATAATGCCATAGTAGACCAGTGTGGTGTTTTGTGGAATGTCAAGGCAGCCAAGATCTCAGTAGACCACAGGATGAGAGATTGCAGGAGACTCATCATACCCCTTAGGCAAGATTACTGTTGGCCCTGCCGGGTAAAAGAAAGCTGCTTCTGGTGGTCCTTACAAAACTGGTATGGAGAAAAAGGCATTAGCCAGGTCAGTACTTACAATTCCAACTGCCAGGGGTCATACTGATTTGCTTCAGTAAAAAAATACGTCTGGGAAAGCAGCTGCGGTTGGAGTAGCCACCTGATTAAGTTTATGACAATCCGCAGTTATCCTCCAAGACCCACCTAACTTCTGAACAGGTCAATTAGATTAGTTAACACCCCGATTTAGAAGCACCCCCACTTCTTTCAAGTGTAGATGGTAGCATTAATCTTTGCAATTCTGCCTCCCTTCAGGGAAGCATCATTTCTAGTTTACTATCTTCCTAGGGAGGGAAAATTCCAGGGACTTCTACTTAGCACTTCCTACCATAATATCATCACCCTATGGGTCAGAGAGCTAAAGTGGGAATTCTACCAGTTGCCATGCATGTCTATCATACTTTCAGAAACTAGGGAAGTGACTGACTTGGCCCTTTGTAAAATGAATTTGAAATATCACTCAATCTATCACTTGGCCATTGGAATCCCCACTTGGATTTGTGGACCATAGTGACATGTTGGGGCCCCAGGATTTAGCATTAATCCATAGCCAGTATCCAGCAATCCCAGAAAGGTCCAGGTATTTTCTTTTCTCCAGCAGACAGTCACTCTCACCCAGCATTGGCAAACTATGGCCTGAGGGCCAAGTCTGACCCTTGGTTTATTTTTGCTTGGGTCATGAACTAAGAATGGTTTTTTATAATTTTAAAGTTTAGTAAAAAAATAAATAAATATCATCTTTGCTGGTCTATATCCCAGGACCAGTCCCAGTACCAATTCTGTATCAGTTAGGATTTAGTCAGAAGATAGAATCACACAGTCATTTTATCAGGTAAGGTTTAACATGAAGAATTATTGCCCAGTAATGAAATTATTAATAATTGCTAAATAAATATAACAGACATAGCCAATATACAGGGCTGAGGCAGAGTACTCAAGGAATAAACAAATTTGAAAGAATTCCTTCTTCCCATGCTAGGATTCAGACCTCACTGGAGAAGATGTGGCTGTAGCCACTGAATAGTGAAGAAGTTCGCTGAGACCCCACAGGCAGAAATAGCCCACTGTTGTGCCAGGCAGACTTGCCAGCAATTTGCTTTCTGGGTGCACCACACCTGGCTCGGAAATCCACCTCCTCTACAAGATGGAGACAACAAGTACCCACAGGGTTGTTGGGAGGGTTATGTGATTCAGTACATGTGAAAGACTTACAACACACGATGTTTTTCTAAGTGTATTAAAGTATAGTTAAGCCCTCAATAAATGATAGCTATCACCATTATTACAGAATCGTCACCATCATCATCATCATTACCATTATCACTGCCACCCCCCTGGGGAGAAAACTGAGCCTTAGAAACAAGATCTGCCTAAGGCCACCCCCAGGACCCAGCAACACTGGAACCAGAGCCCCAGCTTGTCTGGTGCCAAAGACCATGCTCTTTCTATGTATGCCAAGCGAGAAGCTCTTAACCCAGTCTCTGCATTAGGTAAATGGGGAAACTGAGGTTCAGAGAGTGGAAGGGACGTGCCTGGAGTCACACAGCAAGAGAATCAGGCCCAGGCCTCCCACCCTTCTCTAGGCAAAAGCCTGGCGGCAACAGCAATCCTAGTCACCTATGGGAGTGTGAAGCCACTTGGCTAACGTCACCCGCAGCTGCTGTCCCTACCCCTTTCCCCCTCTCCCCTCCTTGTCTAATGTTGATTTAACCTGCGGTTTTATGATCAATCATCTCATAGTAAATCTCTGTTTTAATCTCCCCTTGGGTCGCCCAAGCTGTCTTTTTATTGGGAAATAAATAATGCAGGTAATTTGTGCCACACTGAGGGTGAGCCCTGGGAGCCTGGCAGTGTGGGGAGAAGCTGTACAAGCCTGGAGGAGCCTCAAGGCACCGGAGACAGAGTGAGGTACAAGAATAATTACAAGACGACAGGTGTGTGGGAACGGGTTATGCAAGACAGGAAGCTGTAATAAAATCGGCTTTTTTCCCAAAGCTCTGGGTGAGATTTTAAATGAACGGGATCTGCTCAGGGATGCTGGCTGTGCTTGCAGACGAGAGCTCTTGATTGAAGATCCTGCACTGCCAGTTACAAGCTGAGCCACCTGAGGCCAGCCAGGCCCTCTCTGGCCTCAGCATCCTCATCTGCCTGGCACCTGCCCCCCAGCTAATGAGGGGAAGGTCCAACCAGAGACCCCTGGGCTGATGGCCCCTGAGGAGCCCTGGGGATCAGCCCTGCCCTATCCAGCTTCATCCCTCCCTGACTCTCTAAGGGGAAAGGGCACTGGGGCCTCAGCCCAGCCTGGACCATGATTTGCTGTGTGGCCTTAGACAAGGGTCTTTCCCTCTTGGGGCCTCATCTGTAAAATGGGGGACATGCTGAACACTAATGCTCTTGCCAACGTTCCAGGTTCTGGGATCGGCCCCAGGCTGGCCCACTTAGTGGGAGGAAGGTGTGGAGCTCTGGAGGGAACCTCCCTGCCCAGCTGCCCAGCTGCCCACTGCCTGCACTGCTGCTGCCTCTGTGCCCCTCTGCCTCGTTCCCTTATCCCCAGGGGCCCCAGCTGGCACCATCCTCCTTCCAGCTCCCCAGGTGCCAATGGCAATATTTCAGCGCTTCTCGGCTGGGTGCAGAGAACCGAGTCCCTGCCTCCAGATGGCAATGTGCTCTCCAGCTCCAAGCCCTAAACTTCAACACGTTGAAGATGAAAACCAGAAGCTCTAACTACTTCCCATAGCTGTCCTCCTGCAACCTGGGCTTCAGAAAGTGGTGCCAAATAATAACAACAACAACAACTATGCTGTCAATTACTGAACACTTACCGTCTAAGTGCTGGGCACTGCTTTACACAATTCGCGTGCATTCATTTACCGCTCACGACAAGCCTATGAAAAAGAAACTATTATCCTCACTTTTCAGATGAGGTCAGATGGCTAGTGACAGCCGAGCCAGGACGGGACCAAACACTCTGACTCTTGAATCCCCATAATGACCCATGAGACAGGCCTTATTAGCCCCTATTTCCTGGACTTTTCATGGATTTGCCCCATGAGGCCCCAGAGACAGGCTCCGGGGAAGTTGGCCGAACAGACATTGGTTCCAAAAGAGGACAAGGACTGTCCCCATCAGACCCCCCCCAAGGCCCCCAGAGCAGAGAGTGAACCACACTCAGCACTGGGGAGCCCGGCAGGGGCTGGGCTCGCCCTCCGTGTCCAGGCTGGCTCTGCATCAGGTGGGACGGAACCCACAGCAGCCTGAAGACTCCGTGACCCTGAGAAGGAAAGTCACTGGGATTGACTGCTCGTAATGAAGACAGAGGCAGGGCTCTCTGGGTAAGAGAAAGTTCTGGACTTTGGTCGCGCTCCAGGCGGCTGGAGACAGCTCTGGCTGAGCCCAGGGAAGTCAGATGTCAACTCCTCATCTTTCCTCTCAGAGGGCCGCTCACTGGAGGGACCGCCTTCCTTCCTTGTGCCCAGCCAGTGCCCTAGAGACCTCCCCAACTTGCTTCACAGATTATCCTTGCCTTAAAAATAAAACACACAGAGCTGACTGTAGAGCTGCCAGGGGCTAGCGGGGAGGAGGGGCTGGGGTCAGGCAGGTCTGGGTTACTTAGCAGTGGAAGAACCCGTGGCCTCCAGCAATTCACGTCCCACCTCTGAGCTGCCCTCCTAGTGGTATATGGGAACAATGACCACCTCACAGGCCTCCCAGGATTAAATGTGATCACGTTGCTGGGGCTTTGACAAAGAAAACTGTTCCATCACCTCTTTGCTCTTGATGGAATGTCTTTCCCTGTCCTGGGCGGGAGGGAGGCAGCAGCCAGGGAGAAGGAACAAGAAAACACTTAAGAGTAAAGCACTCAGCGTGCAGAGCTTTGCAACCAGCCTCGCCTCCCAGGTCCAGGTCCAGGTCCAGGTCCAGGCAGGCCCCTCCTGCTGGGTCCTGGCTCTCCACCCTCCTCCCACGCTCAGGGGCTCATACTTCGCTCCTGTGCCTGGGCCAGAGCTAAACAGACACCTGGAGCCACCCAGGGAAGGGCCAGGCGCCCAGGCAGCGGGAAGGAGCCGGGAGAGGGGCCAGAAGCCAGCGGGAAACGGGGGGGGGGGGGGGGGGGGGGGGGGGGGGGGGGGCGGGGGGGGGTGTTGGTGTGTGTGTGTGTGTGAGAGAGAGAGAGAGAGAGACAGAGGGACAGAGACATACACAGCAACACAGACAGAAACACACACACACACACACACACACACACACACACACACACACACACGAGGCTGGCCTGGCCTGTCCGCCCTCCAGCCTGTCCCTGTCCTCTCCCCCTGGGGCGCCCTCGCAGCCCCAGTTTCCTCCGCTGGGGAGCAGACTGCCGCCTCCCAGGGAGATGGAGGTTGAGAGACGAGGCCGGGCCCAAGGGGCAGGCGGTGCAGCCTTCCCGCCCCGCCAGAGCCACCTGCCCGGGCCCCCTCCTGGCCCTGCTCACTGGGGCCCTGGGCCATCGCCTGAGCCCTATGACTTGGCTCCTCCTCGGTGTGTGAGGTGATCCCTGCTCCACAGTGCTCATGAGTCTGCGCACAGTGGGTGCTCAGTAGACGGTGGCTGCCGTTGGTCCCCACACCCTGGCATCAGTGGGCCAGAGGGTCCTGAGGGAAGCACCCAGAGGATCCAGGGGCCACCGGGTGCCTCCCCCGCCTCATCCAGAAAACCAGGACGCCTCCAGTTGTTTATTTCTCGGTAAACACTGTGATGTTTCATTCATGAACTATGCCTTGCCTGAGGCCTCTTGTGAAGCAGAGACCGGGGGTGAGGAACTCAATGACACCCGGGCCTGTGACCCCTGAACTGCTCCCAGGACACTGCTCCCAGGAGGCCGTGTCTGCCCTCAGAGCGGGGGTCCCATCCCGATCCCACAGGTCACAGAGGGGCAGGGACAGTCCTAAGCTGCAGGGACCCACTGCACAGGGAGGCACAGTGCAGTCACCTCAATATACAAACACACGCAGTGGACAGAGCGGGTAACAGTTCACACTTCTCAAAGCAAATCGTAGGTTCACAACGAAGATTTGGTGAACGTGTGAGTGAATGAATGATGGGTAGCCCATTATCCCATTCGCAGATACGACTTTGTTCCCAGAATGACCCTGTGGATTGGGGAGGACGGCTGCTGTTATTTCTACTTTCTGCATAAGGAAACAAAGGCTCAGAGAGGTTAAGCGACCTGGCCAAGGACACACAGCAGCAGCTGGTACTCCTGACTCCCAGGGAGCACTGAGTCCCCCTGTCATTTCACAGACGGGGGGCTCAGAGTCAGGAAGGGAACTGAGGAGCCCAAGGGCACAAGCCAGGGTCACATCAGGGCTGCTAGAACTCACACCCAGGACTTCTGTGACCGGCACAGGCTCAGTCCCTGGACACAAGCTGTCTCCGTCCCTTAGGCCACTCTGTACCTCCTATCCCCTTCTCCTCCCACCCCACAGGCTGCGACAGCCCTTGCCGCAGCCCCAGCCTGTCCTCAGCCTTGGGAGACCAAATGTCTGGAGCTTGCCGGGTGAATGGAGCTATGAGGTCCCTTCAGCCTTTTACAGCCTCCAGCGACGTGCTCTCCTCCTGTGTCCTGTCCCCATCAAAGGTCAGGGGGACAGGGACACCCCACAGATGTTCCACATCATCCCAGAAGTGGGTCACGGCCCCTCCTGACACCAGGACTCCAGATTGCCAAGTCCAGTACTGAAATACCTCTTAGGACACTGCCAGCAGGCCTCGCTGCCAAGCCTCTGCTTACACACCTCCTGTGACGGGGAACTCACTTCCCAAGTCACCCACCACACTGAGACAGCCCTGACTGTTAGAAACCTTTCCTCAGACTCAGCTGAAATCTGTCCCTGTGGCCTCACTGTTCTGCCCTAGATACAATTCCTGGGGCCACACAGGCTGCATCCCTTTTCCCTAGGACAGCTCTTTAAATATTTGAAGGCATGGTCATCGTCACTCACTCATTCATGAAATGTTCCCTTGAAGGTGACCATCAGAGTTCTTTCACCCATCCATCCACTCGTTCATCCATTCACTCATCTTCCTGGGTGCCAGGGCCTGGACTGGCTTCTGGGGCCACAGCTGAGAACCTGCCACAGCCACAGTCCTCCAGGTGCCCCCAGCAGAACAGGGGGAGCGTGAATGCACCTGTGATTGCACACAATGTTTAAGTGCTACGATGGGGGTGCGGTGCCCAGAGAAGCGCCCTGGGGTGGGGAGTGTGCAGGGCAGAGGGAGCAGAGAGTGTCTTATGGCCTGAAGGTGGACAGACTCCTCAGTCCTGGGAACTGAAATGGGAGGGACAGGCTGGGGGCGGGGGGGCGGAGGGAGCAGGATGGTGGGGGGGGGCGGGGGGGCCAGGCCATGCAGGGCTCTGGAAGCTGTGTGTCTCAAGTGACCCTGCACCCCCACTCCCCACCTGGGTTGCCTCTGTGTCCTGGACGGCCCAGAAGCCAGAGCCCCACTTAACCTTGGTGTTCAGAGGTAAACATGAAACCCAAGGACACAGGAGCCAGGAGCAGAGTAGAAAAAAGGCTGCAAGTGACTCGGGAGCCCAGGCCAGGGCCGGGGGACAAAGTGAGCTATTCTGAGCCCCAGCAGAAAAGCCAGGCCCTGGGCCGGGTTTCCTGGGTGCAGAACTGAATCTGGCCTCACTACCGTACACCTCCTCTGAGCCTCAGAGAAGGTTCCCTCCTGTCACTCCCACAGCTATCCTGTGGGGAGGGGATTATTGGCCCTTTTGGGGGCCCTTTTGGAGGCTCAGTGGCTTGTCCTGGTTCATACAGGACTCTGACCCCAGAACTAAGCCTGTGTCCAGAACCCCACTGGGGAGGTGACCAAGGAAGCCAGATGAGAGTGACTGGATGGTCCAGCCCAAGGAAATGCGCTGGTGTCCCGACAAGGGCCACCCTCGGCCCTGCCTTGAGCTCAGCTCTGGGGGCCCTGCCCGGGGCTCACTCCCTAAAGGCCAGGGTCACTGGGGTCAAGGGCTTGGCTCTGTATCAGATAGACCTGGGTTCAAGTCCTGGCCCACTTTTTGCCCCACCCCCACCAGCCAGTGGTCTCCACGGGGCACGGGGCACTGGCTGGAGGCCTGCAGGGCTGGGTAGGAGGGCGGCCCTTCAGTCAGACGCAGAGTTCAAGTCTCAGCTCTGACACTGAGCAGCCATGCCCTGGGAAAACCCCGTAAGCTCCTGAGCCTCAGTGACCTCATCTGTAAAGTGGGGTGATAGTGTACCCCTCATAGGCTGCTTGTGAGGGGCCAGGGACCCACAGGGCAGGTGTAGCAGAGCATTCAGCACAGTAAGTACCCCATCAACATCAGATGAGATACCTCTCCTCACCTCTTAGTTCCCAGGAGGCCCTAAGAATGTCATCAGTGGAAAGAGCCCTTGGGTGATGAATCGGGGACCTGGGCTCTGGTGTTTGCTGTCCCCACCTCACTGTGTGATCCTACCTGAGCCTTGGGTAAAACAGGGCTGGTAGCAGATCCAGGGTCTGCCAGCGCCCTAAAGGGGTCCCTGGGATAGGGAGGGATCTTGGAGGGGTCCCAGAGACCCAGAGCCCAGCAGTGGTTTTGCAGAGGCCTGGACACCCATTTAGCACCTACTGCATGCCAGGAATGGTGCCAGACAGTAAGTCTAGTAATACTGAGCTCAGATCCCAGGCCTGCTGCTGACTTGCTGTGTAGGCTTAGGCAAATTCTTTACCTCTCTGAGCCTCAGTTTTCTCATCTGTGAAATGGGAATATAACATCCACCATATTGGGAAGGTGAGAAATAAATGTTATAATTTATATGGGGGGTGCCTGGCACACAGTGGGAGCTCTAGTCCTGGTCCCCTCATCCCTGACTAGCCTGGTGACCTGGATGACTCCTGAGGTATGATCCACTGAGGGAATTAGCCTCAAGGCTTCCATGCTGCTCCCCGGCAAGCAGCTCAAGATCCAGAACACCGTGTTTTCTCTGTGCACTCCTTACAGGTTGCCAAAGGCTTGCTCTGAGGGCCAGGCTGGGTGGCAGCAGGTGGAGGTGGGTGCAGCTGTCATTAAGAGAAGAGGGAGGGCAGGTAAGGGGTGCCAGGGACAAAGAGACTCCACCCTTCACTGATTCAAGGTGGTGGGGAGGAGGAGGGGGAGGAGGAGAGGAGGAAGCTGATTATTACAGCGAGGATGAGTATATCAGGCACCTACTCTTTGTCAGATGGTGCTTTAAGCACTTTACACATATTAATGCATTTGCTCTTCCCAGAAACTCTAAAAAGTTGGTATCAACATTATCCCCATTTTGTCGGTGAGAAAACTGAGGCACAGAGAGGTTAAGTAACTTACTGGAGGTCATACAGTTGGTAAGTGACAATGTTAAGATTCAGATCAATCCGAGTCCAGAGTCTACATTTCTAGCCACAAAGATGTGGTAGTAATGACAATGGAATAACAGACGCGGGTGCTAAGAGCAGCCAACCATTACCAAGCGTTGACAGTGTGCCAGGAGCTGCTCTAAGCGCTTTATATTACCTCATTTAATGTTCACTATGTTCCTATGAAGAAGGCAATATTTTCCCCCATTTTGCAGATGGGAATCTGAGGCTCAGAGAAGCAGAGTAACTGGCCCGGTGGCTCAGTGCTGGAGCTGGAATTTGAACATAGCTCTGTCAGACTGCAGCATCTGTGTTTAACAACCTTAGACGGCACAGAGTGGATTCAGCAGCCATTCCCAGGAGTCTGGAGGCTTAGGATCTGGGCTCCACTCTGCTCCTCACTCGCTGCGTGACCTTGGGCAAGCTGCTCACACTCTCCGGTCCCTGCCAGCCCTCAGAGTCCAGCCCACCCTTTCAATTGTCACTCCCCCCTTTGTAGATGCCTTCTGGAGCCGCCCCCCTCCTCTGCCCTCCCATAGCCCACATGTCCCTCGAACCCACCATCCAAAACCAACTCCCCAGATACTTCCCCCCACCCACAACCCCGGAAACTGCCTGCCCAAAGCCACTGCTCCCAGGTCCTCAGGTCTTGCGAAGTGTGCCGCCTCCCTTCCAATAACCATAGTAGAAACTGTGGTACCCTCTCCAGGTCCCCGGTCTTCTCTCTCGACCTTCCCACCTTCCCCTCCTATGTGTACAACTCCTGAGCCCAGTCTCCCCCTCAACAGCACAGCGGTCAGAAGCACAGGCTCTGCACAGTCTTGAGAATCTCAGTTCTACCACTTGCTGTGTGACCTCCGACAACTCTCTTTACCTCTCTAAGCCTCAGCAATACATCTACAAATTACGAAAAACAATTGTACCTACATCACGAAGCAGTTGTGAGGATTAAATACGATAAAGCATAAAGCACCTAAGTGGCAGAAATTCTCAGTTAATGGTCGCTGTTAGTGTCTTTATTCTCTGTCTCTCCACATTTCAGCTGCCCCTCCCCTCGTGCAGGATCCAGTCTCATCTCTGTCCTTGCTTAATGAAATGGCCTTCTCCCTAGGTCCCCTGATGAGATGTCCCCCAACCCACCCTTATCCACCTGGCACAGTGCTGGCCACTGACCTCAATCCTCCTGTGCTCCAGGACTTTCTTCCTCAGCCTCTGCCAGGGGCTTTCACTGCAAAGACTTAGCCTGGCATTCAAGGCTCTGCCTCTTCACCCCATTGGCCACCACCTGCCCCTGCAGCACGGCTCCCACCATTGCCCTTATGGTGACCAGTGCTCCAGGCAATCCAAGCTCCTCCACAGCCCCAGAGGGGTTTCCTTCTGTCAGCCCTTTGCTCAGGCTGTTTCCTGGGCTAAGAATGTCCTTGAGTTTATCTGTACATCTCCATATCCCACCTAAACTTCAAGACCCAGCTTGAGTGCCTCCTCCTCCAGGAAGTCTGCTCTGATTTCCCAACTTACTCCTGGGCCCAACTACATTCTCACTGGGTAAGAATTCTCCCTCTGTTTCCCCATGCTAACTTCCAGAACAGTTCCCTAGTCTTTCCTCAGTTAAAGCACATATGAGTCTATTCAAATGTTCAGTTTACATGCAGTATAGTCTCTGCTTTGAAGGTGTGGTGAGTTAGAGATGGCTGCAAATTCTTTGCTATTCCTTCCATCAAAAAGTGAGCACTACATCCCCTCTTCCTGAATGTGAGCTGGCCTGTGACGGCCTTGACCAACTGAGTACACCAGTTCTGAGTCTAGCCTTTAAGGGGTCTGGCAGCTTCAGCCTTGGTCTTTGCAGTTCTGCACCTCCCTGTAAGAGCTCCATCTATCACGATGCTGCCATCTTGTGAGGAAGCTCAAGGCATGTGGAAGATTCTGGAGGAGAAGATGCCCTGTGGGGAGAGAAAGAGAATCAAAGAGCACCAAAATGCCAGACAGTGAAAAAGCCATCTTGGAAAGGATCCTCCAGCCCCAGCGTCACCCCTGGCTGACACCAAGTGGCCCAGCTGAGCCCTTCCCAAGTTCCTGTCCCACAAAATGGTGAGCAAAATAAAATGGTTGTTTTAAGCCACTGAATTCTGCAGTAGTTTGTTATGTAGCAATAAATAACTAGAACAGAATTATCTTCCCTACCCTATTTACCCGAGCAGAGGTCAGCTCCTTCCCACCCTTCAGGTTCTCGGCTCCAACATCACCTCCTCAGGGAAGCCCGCCTCGACCTCCAGGTAAGGTCAGACCCCCGTTCTGTGTGCTTTATCACGCCTTATACTCTTTGTCATGATGTAGTCATCTGTGCATCCTGTGGGTGCTTGAATCATCCCTGACTCCCCCAGTGGACTAGGCCACCCTCTGCATGGCCACCCCTGGCACAAGTGATGGCTCAGTAAACACTCGTTAAGTGACTGAGCAAGTCCGTCCCAACCCCACACGCTGGGCTGGGGCAGGATGGCAACCCCAGCTGGGCTTCCCCAGCACAAGCTCTGATTCCCTCCTGACTACGGGTGGGATTCAAGGGCCTAGGTGACTCTGCCAGCCCTGGTAGGCATTGTCCCCAGCTGTCTACCTCCAATGAGCCCCTGGGGCTGGCCCTCCCCCAAAAGAAGGATAGCTGGGGTGTGGGGGGGGAATAGCTGGGGCGTGTGGCAGGGAATAGCTGGGGGGTGTGGGGGGGAACAGCTGGGGTGTGGGGGGGAATAGCTGGGGTGTGGGGGGGGAACAGCTGGGGTGTGGGGGGGAATAGCTGGGGTGTGGGGGAGGGCTCTGGACCAGAGAGGGAAATGCTGGCATCACCGCCTGCTGCCCACATGACCCCCGCCCACCGCCCAATGTCCCCACAGCCTGTCCTCTGCACCCACCTCCAGGAAGCCTCCTTGGCTCCTTCCTTGACCTCCAGCAGCTCCTCTGACCGGCGTCCACCTGTGGGTCTTCAGCCACACTGGGGCAGCCTTTGAGTCCTGACTCATCCATCTATTTATTGCCCTACGCTATGCACTGAGCTGCTAGTCCTACAGCAGCTAACCTGTTCAACCTTTATAACAGCCCCACTTTACTAATGAGGAAACTGGAGTCAGAGAGGTTAAGTGACTTGCCCAAGGTCACACAGGATGTGGAAGAGGCAGGACCTGTGCTCTGATTCTCTGGCTCTGAGTCCAGTGTTTTTCCCACTACATCCGGATAAGGTGACTCAGGGCCTCCCTTGGATTGTCCCTTCCTTCCCTGTGCACAGCTGAGAGCTGCCTGCCTGCCTGGAAAACAATGTGTCCTTCCTTGGAACTTGAGGCCTTCTGGCCTAAGCCTCCCAGATTTCCAGAAGCAAATATGTGGTGGGAGGACCGAGCAAGTAAGAGAGAGAGAAATTAATCAAGTCATTGAGAAACAGAGACAGAGACATCAAGAAAGTGTTTACGAGGACACAAACAGCAGGCACACCATGTGCGCAGGCACACGTGGAAGGGAAGAGAGAAACACACAGGCGAGGTGAGAGATGGGGCACGAAGATAAGATAACACACTTGAAGAGAAAGGAGAAGAGGGAGGGAAAAAGCAGATTCACACAAGGAAGTCAAAACAAAGAACTAGAAGCACCCAGAGGGAGACAAAGATAGAAAAATACAGAAACAGACTGAAAGATACAAAAACACACGTATATACAAAGACAAAAGGAGCAATTACGAGAGGATATAAATTAGAAAGAGACACAGTCTCGAAAGGACACACTGGCAGGCAGAGGTGGGGAGAGGCAGGAGGGAGATGCAGGCAGAGGATGGAGCAACAAGCTGGGGGAGGTGGAAGAGGCCACAGTGAGACAGAAAGGATGTGGGAAACCAACAAGCACAGAGAAAGAGCCACAGGGAGACACCCGACCTCCCCTCCCCTCCCCTCCCCTCTGCTCCCCTGCCGACTCGCAGCAGCCTGGACTATGAGCCCCGTGAAGTTCGTTCCCCCGAGTCCAGGCGCCCTGGCGCGCTCTGCATTCCACCCGCGTGCCCTCAGCGACACAGAGGCGTGTAGGGATCCGCTGCACTTGGCACAGGTTTCTCCTCCTCCCTCTGAGCTCTGAACCACTCGCCAAGCCCAGGCCTGGAGCTGCTTGGTTCTACCTGCTGACTTCTGGCTGCTGGGGCTGGAGGCAGGCACAACCCACAGCCCCTGCACAGGCATTCTCGGGGTGCCCACCAGGGAGCCCCCACGTGGGAGGCACTCAGTACTGGGTTCAGACGTCCCTTACTGACTGTGTATCTGTGATGAGTCACCTGACCTCCCTAAGCCTCAAGTTCCACCTCTGTGAAATGGGATAATCGTGTCTACCTCACAGGTTAATGAGGAAATCGAAAACAATGCTGGTGAAGCACCTTACACAAAATCTGGCACATTGTAGGTGCTCAATGACTTTTCTCTAATTAGATACGTCTGGAAAACACAGAGACAAAGGCAGAAAGTGAGGTGTAGCCAACAAGACTATGAAGCAAGAGTTAAGGGGCCCTGGGAAAAGAGAGGTCATTCTAGTGGGGTCAGGGGAGACTTTGACGGCTTTTGACCCAGGCCTTAGGATATAGGGAATATCTAAAAGTGAGAGACGGAGACAAGGGAGGGGGAAATCTCTTGGCAGAGGGAATGACATGAGGAAGTCAGGGAGGCAGGGATTGTCTCCAGAGCAGAGACCCACCCAGTCTGGCTGGGGTGTAAGACATGTATGGACGTGGGAGGGACCAACTAATACGACATTCATATTGCATAGATAGGGAAACTGACGCCTAGAAATGTGAAGTGACTTGTCCAAACCCACACAGCTAACAAGTGTCTTACCCAGCATTGGAATCCAGGTCTGGGTGAGTCGGGGATTCTTCCCATTGCCAAGCTGGAGGTCAGCCCTTGCAGGTAAAAACACAGGCCTGGACTGAAGGACTCTGTTCTTCAGAAGTTTGGTGTTTTTCTAACAGCTGAAGTCTAAAAAGTAAGCCTCAGACAGGACAGTAAGTAGCAGCTCCTGACTGCAAGTGTCAATGTCTGCCAAGCCTAAGCTTTGGTTGTAGATGCCACCAGGGTAGGGCAAGGGAGCCACATCGTGCCTGCGGGTTCAAAGGTAGGGCTCTGCCTCTGACTGGGAAAGCCTGCATGAGCCCCTCCCACGTGGGGGCTCCCTGGTGGGCACCCCGAGGATGCTTGTTGAGGGGCTGTGGGTTGTGCCTGCCTCCAGCCCCAGCAGCCAGAAGTCAGCAGGTAGAACCAAGCAGCTCCAGGCCTGGGCTTGGCGAGTGTGAGGTCCTGGAGAATTTCCCATGAGCCTGTGCAAGCTTTCTGGCCTCAGGTAAGAGCTGGGGTTATTAATCTGTGGTTTAAGAATGACAGGATAAGATTCAGGGAGACAAAAACCCCTGAAATTTGGTCAAACATAATTACAAACACACGCTTGTGTATAATTCCTAGTTGTATAACTCTAGTTACATTCCCCGGCACCTTCTAAGGAGGGTGGATGCGGGTAAAGGAGGCCCGGATATGTTTGGCCACACAAGTGAGGTAGGAGAGAGAGCTGGAGCTCCCAAAGTCCACGAACGAAGAAGAACAGAGACAAAGAACAGTGACAGGAGGGGAATGCCACCATTGTCATAAAACGGGTCACAAGGTGTGAAATTGGCGGTGACTTGAGTCAATAATTCCTAGATCTGAGGGAGAAAAAGGGACTCCTGGAAGGTAGCCCAAATTTTATGATTATATGTAGTACACGTCTTCCTAGGGAGAAGATCCATAGTTTTCACCGGATTCTGTGTATTAGGGATCTACCTGTATTAGTCAGAATAGGCTAGAGCTATGCTGTAGTAACAGCCCCAAATCTCACCAGCTACGAGTTTGTCTCTATCTCTTTATCTCTCATAAACTCTCTCTCTGCCAAGCCCCACTGGGGGTCAGGTGACTCTCTGAGGCTGCTGTCCTCTGTGTGCTGGTCTTATCCCTCAACCTTCTCAACACGCTGCCTTCGTGATCCTAAACAAAGAAACAGAGAACGCTGGACGATCTTGCAGGGGCTTTTCTCTACTGCAGCTCAGAAGCTTCCCACATCAAGTCTTCTCATTTTCCACTGGCCAGAACTAACCACATTTTCCACCTAACTGCAAGGGAAACTGGGAGGTGTAGATTCCACGTGCCCAGAAAGGAGAGGAGAACTGAATATTGATGAACACTGCTTTTGACTGGGACCACCCCCCCCAAAAAAAGAAGTTGGGAACATTAGGGTCAGAGTAGTGAGTCCCAAACTCTGGTTTATAGACTAACTTTATCAGCACTATCCTGAACACTTTAGGGAAATGCAGATTCCCAGGCCACCTACTTGGAGAGTTATATTCTGTGGTCCAGGAATCTGGCTTTTTTTATTTTTTTCAGACCGGGTCTCTCTCTGTCACCCGGGCTAGACTGCAGTGGCATCATCATAGCTCACTGCCACCTTGAACTCCTGGGCTCAAGCAATCCTCCTGCCTCAGCCTCCCGAGTAGCTGGGACTGCATGTGTGTGCCACCACTCCCGGCTAATTTTTCTACTTTTTGTAGAGATGGGGTCTCACTCCTGCTCAGGCTAGTCTTGAACTCCTGAGCTCAAGTGACCCTCACACCTCGGCCTCCCAAAGTGCTAGGATGACCAGCGTGAGCCACCACACCTGGCCATGGAATCTGTATTTTTGGCAAGTCTCACAGACAAATGTGCAGAACAAGTTTGGTAACCTCTAGAGTGGAGGGTCCCATCACCACAGGGATAGGAGTTGCCTTAGAGATCATCCTGGGTTAGAATCTGAAAAAAACTTCCACCTACCTTGCTCTCCTCTCTCTACATCCTTCATGCTGCCAGGGTGGAATTGCAAAGCCCTCTGTCAAGGTTCGTGGCAGCCATCACTCAGAATTCCAGAACCCAGGCCTGTGCTTCTCATGCCAACACTAGGAATAGGCCCATTTTCCTGATGGGACAACTGAGGCACAGGATGCTATACTAGATCTGGGATTGCTGGCCCCTCAGTCCATGTCTTGTATAACAAAGAGACAAATGTCTGCCTCTGAATGCCTCAAACTGCATCCCCAGGAGATCTGGTTGCCTGGTATTTTCCAGGGCAGTGGGCCTTTAAGATGCAGGGTGCTTAAAAGTACATCAAACACCCCCCATTATGGCCAGTTCCCTCTTTGCCACTGTTGTTTAATTCCTCCTGCGGAACAAGATTGGAAAGACAGTGCTAATTTAATTTGCCAGAACGAATAAAGCTAAGACAGTAGCAGAGGGCGATGAAGCACTGGGAGCACATAGTTCACATCCCTGAAACCCGGGTTCCTTCCATCACCACTGCCATGCTGGAGCTGATTAAGCCAGAATGATGGCAGTTAATTATTTTCCTCTGTCGCTGAGGAAGGCTGGCTTCTCTGGTAGGACACGCCCGGTAGGCATGAGAGGGGTTGTAAACAGACAAATCAGACTAATAGGAGGACAGAACGGGGGCTTGTGGGTACCTCTGGGGCTCATGGGTCTCCATTATGGCAGAGGGAGGCAGCACTTGGAGAACATGTTATTAGCTAGAGGTTCACCAATCAACCCTGGTGTTTGGAGTCCAGCACTCCTGGAAGACATTTATGGGAGTATGTGATGGTGGGTTCATCAGTAAGCCCAACAGCAGCAGTCTGGCCAGGCTGGGTCCAGAGCACAGGAAGCTGAGTCAATTGTGTTCACAGGGACAACATCACTAGGACCATGGGGGCATCCCTGTGTACAAGAAGGCTTTTCATCAGTGCACACAGGGGTGTTGGAGGCAAGGAGTGGTTTCATGGTGCATATTGGGGTCCTCACTGGTAAGAGGGCATAAGAGTACACTTGGGGTGCTGGTTAAGCCCCTTACACATGGGTACAATGCAGTTAGAGGCACCTGTGTTCAGACAGCCCTGAGTGTAATTCCCAGCCCCATTGCTAACTAGTTGCATGACCTTGGTGAAGTTGCTTTCTCTAAGCCTCAGTGACTTCATCTGTGCAGTGGGAACAGTTACAGTACCCACCTAGAGACAGAGCACCCGGCCCCAGGAAGGGCCCCGTGATCATGAGTTATGATCAGTGTTATTATCATGACAACCACATGCCTTCTCCTGCCTGGGTTCACGTGGGGAGGGGGCCCACTGGGCTGGTTCATCGTACCTCATGGAGAGTTGCATTTACGGCCACAGGGAGAGACCTTCCTGTCACATTCCAGGTGCTGTTCCATCTTCCTTTGTGGCTCAGACAATGAGGACGTGGCGCCTGTCTGGGAGGGAGGGAGTGAAGGTGGAAAGCCTGCCGTGCCTGCAGGGCCGAGAATTTGGACTTTATGCAAAGCCAGAGACCTGCTTTGCTGGAACTGAAAGCAATTTGCAGCAACACAAAGGATGCACGAGAGAGGGAGAGCCAGGCGGGAGGCGGGAGGCTGGGAGAAGAAGGGATGAAACAGGCCCAGAGAAGAGCAATTTAAATGCCGCCAAAGTGGGAACATGTCTGCCAGGGACCCGGGTTTCCATGCACGCGGAATGAAGGATCCACGACGCAGGGGCCTTGCCCGGCTGTTGAGGAAGGGGAACCAAGTCCCCTATGGGTGGGAGACCCGTGGGCTGGGTTTTCATTTCCGTTTTTATGGAGTCCAAAATTAGGACGGCTCGCGTTGGGGCCTAGGATGGAGGCTCCTGGGATGAGGCTCAGGTGGGGACTGGGATCTTACCCAGCGAGGGTGAGGGAGCCGCCAGAGTCACAACCAAAGACGAAGGGGGCTGCAGCTGGGAAGGCATCAGTCAAGGAGTGAATGCTGGCTGCGGGCGGGAGAGTTTCAGGGAGCAGGTGGGACTGAGGACAGCAGGGTGGCTCAGGAGAAGACTCAGGCTAAGACCGAGCAGGGGAGGGTGGGGTGTGGTGCCAGGTTTGTGAGGGGCCCAATAGCTTGAAGGAACAGAAGCCTGGATCTTAGCGCCCGCACCCCAGCGCCAGCTCACCGTGGGACTCTAGGACGCCTTGGGAGACAGGGCAGTCCCGGACTGGGAAGTGTAATAAACTCCGCCGTCCCAGGGCGTCACAGAGAATGGGAAGGGAAACCGCATGGAAGTGACCCAGCCCCATGACCACACACGAGGGCTAGAGAAGGGGAGTGACTTGCCCAGAGTGTCCGTGACAGTTTGGTTCCTCTCAGCAAAGTGACTTGTGCTGGCCCAGAGAACGTGAGTGGGCGCGACGGTTGCCGACTCAGAGCCAGGTTCTTAAAAAGCACCCTGCGTTTCTGCTCTCTCCCTTTCCCTTGTGCCATTTTCAATGAGAAGGACATGTCCTCGGGAGCTGCTGCCCACAGAGGGGGACAGGCACGTGGAGCAGACGGAAACCCAGCCCGAGCCCTGCTCTGGTCACTCCACAGACCCTGAGCAAGAACAGTGAACGCCCGCTGCTGTAAGCTGCGACACAGTAGGTGGTGTTTCACACAGCATCACCACGGCAAGAAACGACAGACAGCCACACCGCAAGGCAGGAATGCAGCTGGACGCGACCCCAGGCAGCCCACAGAGAATAGAGGAGCCTTTCCCTCCCACCACCTCTGTCCCCCGGCCAGGGCATCACGCCCCTGGACAACACTGTAGCTGAGGTCCAGCTCTTAAGAGGCTGTGTGTGGACGCTGCAGCCGGGTGCGCTGCCTCCAGGAGGCACCTGTCACAGCTCATGCTGCCTGGAGGGATGTGCCTCCCACCCCCTCTCCCGCCAGCCCAGCAGCAGGACCCCCTCAGACAAGGCAGAGACACTGCAGTGACCATAATGGTGACAGTGGGAGAACCCCGCAGGTAGTGGGAAGCAGAGCGAGCCCAGGAGGGGGCTGGGCAACAGCCCCAGAGAGTGGGGGAGCCCACGGGCTGTGGCACAGGAAGGAAAGGAGCAGAGTGCCCAGGGGACACTGTGCCCACTCTCTGTAGCAAAGGGCTCCCAGGTGTGGCATGAGCGGAGGGAATTGGACCCTGCCCCACACACACGGCTCTGTGGCCCCAGGCCAGTAACCTCGCTGCTCTGAGCCAGGAAGGGGATAAGAACACCCCCTCCCAGGACAGCAGTGGGGAGTAAGATGACCTGAAATACTGACAAGCCCGGCCCAGTGCCTGACAGACAGACTCCTCCTTGACCACCCGCACGAGGACACCCCAGCGGTCGGAATGGGAGCTCCACACTCACTCATCTGGGACTCGTGTCCTGCCCCACTGCCTCCTGGCTGTGCAACCCTGGGCCTCCCCTTCCCTAAGCCTCAGTTTCCTTTTCTGCAAAATGGGATCGTAATAGCACCTCCCTCCACGTCATGGTGAGGACTCAGAGAGATAATCCTTGGAAAGTGCTGGCACAAGGCCTGGCACACAAGACACACTTGATCAAAGGCAGCGGGCATCACCCTGAGCTGGGAGTCTGCAGGGGCCTTTTAGACAGAGAAGCCCTGGACCCACAGGGGGGTTGTTAACTATCCTTTGCTGTGGGTATCCCTGCCAGAATCCCACGTGGGGGCCACAGCTGTCTCTCTCCTGCCCCCAACACCTTTTCTCTCCCCCTCATCCAGCCTTGACAGGGTGGGTCTGGCTCTATGTAGAAATGGATTTTCAGTTCACATGAAAATCTCACGGAAAACAATAATATCTTCTATCTAACAAATGATGACAGCAAAAACGTATCAGCATCTTCTATTACGCCTTTATGAACAAACAAGCTGTCCCCTTATGTGAAAGGCTCATTAAAAACCACGTGGGAAAAGGTGGCTCCTCCTTTTAAGCCGCATTATGTTCAAAGTAGTTTCCACTCTACCACCTGTGACCTTTTCCCTTTCTTTTCTTTTGAATGACAGCATCATTGCTAGGGACTGAATTGTGTCCCTCAAAAATTCATATATTGCAGCCCCAACCCCCAATGCCATGGTATTTGGAGATGAGGCCTTTGAGAGGTAATTAGACTCTGATGAGGTCATGAGGGTGGGGCCTCATTAGGGGGTTAGTGCCCCTATAAGAAGAGACTCCAAGCCGGGCGTGGTGGCACGTGCCTGTACTCCCAGCTAATCGGGAGGCTGAGGCAGGAGTATCGCTCTCTCTCTCTGTGCCATGTGAGGACATAGCAAGAAGGTGGCCCTCTGCAAGCCAGGAAGAGAGCCCTCACCAGACCCAGACCATGCTGGCACTCTGCTTTGGGACTTCCAGCCTCCAGAACTGTGAGAAAATAAATTTCTGTTGTGTAAGCCACACAGTCTATGGTGTTTTGTTATAGCAGCCCACGCTGACTAAGACATTCATTGTTGTAAAAGATTTGCTAAGAGAAACGAATCTAGGAAATTCATGAACTCCTGACAAGATATGGCTCTTTAAAATAGCATTCCTTTGTGGTGTGAAATACAGTTGAGTGTGAGTGGGTAAACCCAGGCAAGGTCACAGGGCTGTTACAGTGAGGATTGAACTGTTTTGCTGTAGGGCTGTCTGTAATAACCTGCTCCTAACTGGTGCTCATGGCTCACAAACTGCAGGGAAATGGTGGTCTGACTGGGTCTGTCAGCCCTGCAAGGCAGGCAAGTAAGACCCCACCTTTACCCTCTCACCCATACAGCTCCCTTGAGGCCAGTCCCCTTCTCTGGCCCACTCCATCCTTGGGCCTCTGCCCTAACTCTGGTCCTGTCTCTGGACCTCTGTCCTTGGCATTGTGTCTGTGATTCTTGCTCTCCCTCATGGCTTGGTCCAGTCTCTTGGGCCCTTCCAACTGCAGGACTGGGCAGACAGCCTGGCAAGTGAAGAAGGGCTGGATTTCACACCATCCTCTGACCTGGGGCAAGATGGATCCCTGCCCTGGACCCAGACATTAGAGGGCTCTTCTCTGCCCCTCTTCTGGCCATGCCTCTCCTCAAAGGATGAGGAATCTGTGCAGCCAAAGGAATGTGCCCCTTGGAGACTAACCCCCAATTTAGATAATGGTTTGTCTTCCTGAGACCACGGAATTCCCCACCCAGCTAGCCCTAAGCCCACTGCTTAAACCCAGGTGAACCTCTTCCATGGGTCTGTCCTCCTAAGGGTGGCCTGCACTTGGGGTGAACACCTAGGCCTGAGAGGTTGTGGAAGGAGTTTGAACATGTGTGCTGGTATCCACATGCATGTGAGGCCCTCAGGGTCTAGGAAGGGACCTTGGGTAGAAGGAAAAGGGGATGGGCCATAGAAGGGCCAAGGCAGATTCTCCCAGCACCTCCACATCTGGGGTGGGACCTCAGGAGGCCTGAGAACTTTAAACTCACAATTGATCTCCCAAGTTGTTATAAAGTTGTATTTGTCAAGGTAGAAGGATAGACATCTTTTGTTCACCAGCTTGTTAGTTTGATTTATCATTTTAAATATTTAGGAATATGGGTGTCCATTTGTGCTATTGCCCTGGGCCCCTCAAATATCAGGGATAACCCAGAGCACCTACTGGACGTGGGCAATGTGCTCACCCTGGGGTCAGAGAGGAAGAAGCCACCTCCTCCTTGCTTTATTAAGAGTGGAAGGCCGGGGCGGGGGCTCACACCTGTAATCCTAGCACTCTGGGAAGCCAAGGCAGGAGGATCGCTTGAGGCCAGAAGTTCAAGAACAGCCTGAGCAAGAGCAAGACCCCATCTCTACTAAAAATAGAAAAAATTAGCCAGGTGCAGTGTCACACACCTGTAGTCCCAGCTACTCAGGAGGTTGAGCCCAGGAGGATCGCTTGAGCCCAGGAGTTTGAGGTTGCAGTGAGCTACGACGATGTCACTATGCTCCAGCTGGGGCAACAAGAGTACGACTGTCTCCAAAAAAAAAAAAGACTTAAAAAACAAAAAAAGAGTGGAGGTGTCAGGGCGACCTCCCCTGGCCTGGTCTGGTTGAGGGGCAGGCAAAGTCCTCACCCGGTGCAGTGCTCCCCTGCGAGCCCCACTACAGTACCTGTCCTGTCGTGGGTGAGCATTTTATCACACTGTCTGAGAGGGGCACACTCTGCTTAGATGTGTGTTCACTGATGTGCTCTGGCGAGAGCAGGGCCCTCTAAGGAGGTGGCTGGAGAAGGGGGCAGAGCCTCTTCCTGGGTTTATGGGGCTGCATCCCCCTCCTGCACTGTCTCATCTGTTTCTCACAACACCCTGCGGAGGCGGCACCATCACCCTTCTCACTTTCAGATGAGGGCACCTCCATCCTCTGACTGTCAGACCGGGGTCAGCAGGACGTCAGGAGCGTGCACGAAGGGCAGGCTCAGAGGCCAGGGGTGAGGCCAGTGGAGAGGTCCTCAGCCCAGGAGTTTTCACACCCAGCACAGGTCATGGCACAGAGAAAGCATCCCTTGAGGCACGCTGTCAGTGAAGGGATGACCAATCTGCAGAACCAGGGCAGGGAGATCCCCTGGGACCCCTCAGCCTGACCCCTCACCTTCCCCAGCTTCCTTCAGTCACGGGCTTCCTCAACTGTTGCCTCTAGCTTCCAGCATTTAGGGCCTTCTCTCGGTCTCCCAGAGTGCTCCAGGCTCCCACCCACCACAGGGCTTTACACGTGCCCTTCTCTCTGCCTGGGTCACCATCCTGGTCTCCATGGCTCTTTCTCACCTCCTCGGGGTAAGTCAAATCTCTGTATTATTGTGTCTCTTTCAAAGCCTCAGAGCCCCTCCTGCGTGGCACTTGTCCCTGTTGTGATGAATTAAGATGCGGGCAGTGATCCCTTTGGTGCATCCTCCACTGGCTGCAGGCTCCACAGGGGAATCTACAGCACAAATCTGGATGCAGCTCTTGGAGGTCCTCAGGGAGACACAGAAACACGATGGTGCCAGGAGCCAAGGGGGCTGGGAGCAGGGCTGTCAGGGTGAGTCTCAAAGCTGGGTGCTCTGTCCCTCCTGTGATAAGAAGCAGCACTGGCACACCTGGGGCTGTTCTCCAGCGGCCAGAAGACTGCAGAGCTGGTAGTACCTGGGAAGCATGGAGGAGTGATAGCCTTTTGCTCATCCCGATCCCCTTGAGGTCTGACATCTTAAAATTCATAGACTCACAGCATTTCAGGGCTGCAGGGCTTCCCCGAGGCACTTACTGATAACCTGCAGGGGCAGGAATGGATTTATTATCACGTGTGTATTTCAACCATTTACACCATTTACACACACGCTCACGAGGACGTTGTCTTCCCCCACTCAGCTTCTCCCCTTGCCCTGCCCTCTAAACGAGAATATTATCTTTGCAAGATGGTTTCTGATGTGTGTGTGCGTGCGCGTGATGCCAAGTCAGAAGAACGGGCAATGGAGAGTGGGGATAAGGGAGAAATCAGGAAGAATAAATTGCTCTTTCCATATAGCGAAGCTGGGAGGAGGTGAAGGAAACAGGAGACAGAGAACAGCTCTGCAAACACATCGTCCAGGGAGCTTCGGCTTGGGAAAGGCTCCGCAGCTTCCCGATGGTGAGGAACTGGGCCTTTAGCAAGTGTTCTGGGGGTACAAACTGCATCCCTTTTAGTTCTCCTCAGGAAATGGAAGTACAACAGGAATTCCTTCTAAAATGATTATTGGTTACTGGACTGCTTCTTTGGATACAAAAGTGAGTTGGGACAACAGAACCCCAGTTAGAGTCTGGCGGCCCCAGGAGGAAGGAGGCAGACGTCTGGACTTCTCCAGGCAGGGGTGGGGCGGTACGTGCTGCCCCAGTGGCCAGTGCCTGTACAGGGCAGACGCTTAAGGAATAACTGCTGAACAGATGAAGAAAGAGCAACGAAGATGAGTCTCAATTTCCAGGAGCTCATTTCACCGTCAGAGGGTTTGCAGGCCAACAATAATGAACAAAAGACTGTCCCAAGGGGGATAATCAAATCCGCACTTATCAGGAGCCTTACTGAGAATCAGGCAACCCTGGGGTGCATGGGTGTCACCACCCCCATCCCATAGACGAGGAATCAGAGGGGGAAGAGCCTGGCCATGGGCTACACAGCCCCGCAGCCAGGGGTGGGTGCAAACCCCGCCTGCCTGGCTTCACCTCCACGCTCTCTCCACTCCCCAGAGCAGAGGAGGGAGAGGCGCTGTGGCTTTGCGGGACCCGGGCAGGGGTGGGGGGGGGTATCCTGGAAGAGGGACTTTCCAGTGCATGCAGTGTTTCAACATACAGGGGTAGGGGACATGGTCATGGTCATGGTCTTCGGAGGCAAGGGCGTTCCAGGAGGAGGAGGCAGTAGAAGGCACAGCCAGGACATGGGGAAGCCCAGAGTGCCTTTGGGGAACGCAGAGAAGGGGCATCCGATAGGACCAGCGAGGGAGACACAGCTGGATGGGCAGGGCAGGGCTACAGTAGGAAGCAGGAAGTCTCTCCAAGGTCATGGCTTTGCACAGCTCCCCCAGCCAACAGGTGCCAAGTGCAGAGACCTAGTTTAGACCTGTTTTTCCAGCCCCTTCGAACTCTAGTTACTTCCCCTGCTCTATCAGCCCAGGCCAGCTCCCAGCCCTGTCCTAGGGCCTGTCCTCTCCTCTAAGCCCAGATCTGCATATCCAGGTTAGAAAGGCCCCTCCAACTCCATCTGCCCGGCCCTGAGCCCATCACCCACCTAGGCTCCTCAGGCTCCGCCCCTTGATGGTTCCAGCCCAAGTCACAGCTGGGGTCAGTGACAAGAGCAGCTATTTTGAGGCACTCACCCCACCTGCCCACTCTCCAGATTAAAGCCACAGCTTCCTAAAGCACCCATCAGAACAAGTCACGGCCCTGCTAACAGTCACCCCATTAACATCGCCCATGCTCCCCACCTCCCAACACCACCACTGTCGTTCTATTGTTCTCACCGTGGGAGGAAATTAATTTGTGGGCTGTGCCGGTGTGATCTACCACTCCTAAGCCATCCACTGGCTCCCACCATTGGCACAGGATGAGGCTATAAATAGTGACTCCGCCATTCGACCTTCATCATCTGCTCACCCCCAGCCATACCCCCAATGTCCCTGCACTCTCTCCTGGGAATCAGGCCCATGCGTTCCTGCAGGGTATCCACTGGCTGCACCCATCACTCACTCCCGGGGACCCAGCACAGGGCCCTCTCTCTGTCTGTCTGTGCCCAAGTCAGGGCGAGTATGTATGTCAGCTCAGGTCACACTCAACAGCTCTGGGAGGAAGGGAAGGGTTCTAGCTGGTTGGCAGCCACCACCTGCCAGATGCCTGGGTTTCCACCATGAGTGTGGCAAGTCTTGGGGTTCAGCATGGCCCTTGAGAGAGCTTCTGAAATGCAGATTCCCCGTGAAAGGAAATACACCATGTTTTTTCTGTTCTCCAGTTTTCCTCCCAGTCATCTGGGGATTCTGAGCCCTGGATCCTCAGGCCTCTGTCACTGGGGGTCAGGCACTGACCACACGTGACCTGGAGCCCCTTCCTTGACTATTCTGGCCTCGTGTCTGTCCTCGGGGCAAAAAGATGCAAGTGCAAAGATAGGGCAAAAAGCAGCCACGACAGAGGGTGGAGGAGAGGAGTAATAAGACGAGGCCTGCACTTAGCCCAGTGCCCAGCACACAGCAGCTCGACACATGCTGGCTCCTGTTGTCACTGTCATGGCGGCAGCAGATGGTGAAGGGCTCAGCCTCCAGAGTCGGCCTGGCTGGGCTGAAATTTGGGCCCCACTGCTTCCCAGGTATGACTCGGGCAAGCTACCTAACCTTGCTGGGCCTCAGCTTCTGCACCTGTAAAATGGGGATGGTGATAGTGCCCTCCTCACAGGGTTGTTGTGAGGATTAAATGACCTAATATGTGTAAAGTCTGGGCACACAGCACCTCCCCTGCACCTCCACCTGGGCCCTCCCTACCCTATTAATAGCAGCTGTTTGGGAGCCTGTCAGCCTCCCCTGACCCCATGCACCTCGAGGGAAGTGCCTGTGTCTCAGCTAGAGTGACCAACTCATCCCATTGTTCCCTGGCACTGTCCCAGTTTTAGCACTGAGAGCCCTGCATCCCAGGAAACCTCTGTCTTGGACAAACCAGGACGGCTGGTCACCCTAGTCTTCATCTTTGCATCCTTCAGGTTTGTCCATTTGGGTCCCAACTCATGTGTCACCTCCTCAGAGAAGGTGGCCCTGACCCACCACCCAAACAGGCATGTCTCCCTCCTGGTCCCTCTGTCACCTGTCACATGGAGTTATCTCCACGGCCACTATCAGGTGTCTTGTCCATTGATGTCTCCACTGGTTTCCTATCCTCCTCCACCTCGGGAAGGGAAGTTCTCTGGGACCAGGAGTCCCGATGCTCCTCCTCCGCAGGATCCCCACAGGACAGGGCCTGGCACGCAGTCAGTGCTCAGGACATACTTGTCAAATAAAGAAATGTCATCCATTTACTAAGCACCTACTATGTGCCCAGGTACCATCCAAGTCTGAGGACACAATGCTGAGCAGGACAGATTCAACCTCCTGGTAATGGGGACAGCAGGCTGTGCAGGAGAACAGGGCAGTTGAGCATGGGGCAATCAGGACGGCTTCCAGGAGGACGTGGTGTTTCTGCTGTGATTACGACAACAAGCAGGGGTAGCCAGGCCACAAGGAGAGGAAGAGGCTCCAGGCAGAGCCACCAGCCCGTGCCAAGGCTGGGGGAAGACAGCAAGCGCCCAGGTCTGGGGAGGAGAAGGGGTCCAGCAGAGTCAGCATCAATGAAGATCCCAGGAATGGGGCAGCCCAAAGCTGTGAACAGACAGAGCTGTTGCACGCAGGAGGAAGCCAAGGCGCAGAGAGGGTCACGGGCCTGCTCGGGTCACACAGGAGTGGGTGATGGGGTCTGGGCTGGAAGCCACAGCCCGGGCCGCCTCTTTGGCCTGGGGTCTTTCCCCGCATCCTGAGCCGCCCCCACCTCCACCAAGCGGACCCTTTTTCCCTCTTCTCCAGCCACCCCTCTTTCACCTTCCATCCTGGTGGTGAGACCACGTCTAAGGTCCAGCAAAGCGGTAACAATCACGGGATGTGACACAGGTAATGAAACACTCGCTGCCGGGCTGCAGACGCGCCCCTCGCGGCCTTTCCCCAGATGAGCCCCAGGGCGGCTGACTCGGCTCCGGGCCCGGCGCGGACCTGCCCTTTCCCGGCGACCTGGGCCTGGGCTCGTCTTCCCGCCCGCCGGGGCCTCAGCCGGGAAGAGCAGCAGCCCCGCGTGCCCGCAGGGGAGGTGGCGCGGCCCCTGCGCGGGCGCGAACCCACGTCTTCCCGGCCCGGGGCGCCACCCCCGGCCGGCAAGGGGCGCTGTGGCCGCAGCCGTGCGGGTCCCGCCACCCCCTCTAAGCCGCGCCTCGGTGGCTCCGTGCGGACGGGAGCGAGTCCTCGCAGCGCCAAGTTCTCCAGGCCCCGGGACAGGCGCTGCCCGTCCTCTGAGCCCCTCTGGGCGGGGAGGACGCGGCGCTGGGCGGAGACTCGGGTTCGAGTCCCGGGGGGCTGCTTCCCCCCGGACTCCCCTCCCCGTCTGTGCAATGGGGTCCTTGCCCCTGCCTCTCCGCCTTGTGGAAGGGACTCAGACGTGTAAAGGATGCCCCGCTCCCTGTAACCCCCCGCACTGTGCCGCCCGTGCTTCTGTGATTGCTGCTGTCCCTGTTGTCTTCCCCACCGTCTCTGCGCAGGGTCTCCGAGCCCGGGAGCTCATCCTCCCCCTCTGGGCCCTGAGTCCCCTCGACGAGGTTTCATCCACCTTTTCCAGCCTGAGGTTCTTTCTTTTCTGTGTGTTACTCTATCTGGAGCAGTATTTATAATATTTTAGAGATCATCTGGTCCAATTTCCCCATTGCCAATGGGGGAACAGAATCCCAGGAGGTCACTCAGGGACTCAGGTGGGATTAGAGCCCGGGAAGCCCAACGCCAAGGCCAGGGCTCTCTCTACCACTCCAGGCAGCCTCCTTCTCATAGCCTTTCTCTGAGACCCACCCACAGGAGGTCTCCAGGCACAGCTGTGCCCAGATCAGGACAGGATGGGTCCGGGCAGAGCCTCAAGACCTGGCCTTGCCCCTTGGTGGGAGGCTGGGTGGAGCAGTGGTGCAAACAAGCACAGGTTTCTCCACCTGTGAAGTGGGCACAGTAATCCCAGTCTCTTGGAGGTGCCTGAAAGAGACGCTTGCTTAAAATTACCCCAGTCAAGAGACATTGCTTGGCTGAATATGGAAAATTCAGGAATGGGGTTCAGAGGAGCAGGACATGGTGGAGGACATGGTGGTTTTGAGGGAACGGATGAATAAATCACAAGTCATTCGGAGGTGTTTGAAGCTCATCTGCCTTCACTGAACTGATCTTTCTCTCTCTCCCCCTCCTCTAGCTAAGAGTGGGGTGAGGAATAAACAGCAGCTTCCTCTCTCTCTCTCTCTCTCTCACACACACACACACACTTTTCTTCCAGCAAGGAGAAGGGCGGGGGGACTCCTTCCCCATGGCAGCTCCTGGGCACTCTGTAGTTCCTGACAGTTGCAGGCCCAGGCTCCTGGTGCGTCTGGACATGGGACTCTATTTTCTGGCACTAGGAGGAGGTAAATGAAGCCTGGGTGAGGATGGGGTGGTGGGTACTCAGCCCTGGGGGCCTGCCCAGCGACAGCCCCTCCTCTTGAGCTCCCAGCCTCCATTGCTGCTGTAAGACAATCCGTTCTTGACTTGGTAGCCACAGAACCATCCAGCACAGAGCACAGAGCCTGACACAGAGTGACATTCAGAAAATATTGACTGAATGAATTAATGAATTCTAAGATTCTATAATTCTAGGTGTCTAAGACTATGATTCAAAGATTCTATGATTTCGTGATTTGAGAATCTTAAACTACTATTGCTTTTAACCAAGGATCCCAATCTCAGATGCCAACAGAGGCCAGGCAAGGAATGTGTATGAGTGAAATGGGCCAGATGCAAGTACAAATACACATCGTGTGCAAATGGGGCAGGCTGCGAGGGACTGGGGAGCCCACTCTCCATCATGGCCATGGCCCATTCTGAGCCTAGTGTGGCTAGATCTTCCGACTTTTCAGGACAAGGCAGATATATGGATTTTTTTCTTTTTTTTTTTCTCTTTCTCTCTCTCTTTTTTTTTATTAGTAGAATAGCCTCATTTTTAAAGACTGGCATGTTTTGTTTTGTTTCGTTTTGAGACAGAGTCTCACTCTGTTGCCCAGGCTAAAGTGCACTGGCATCATCATGGCTCACTGCAACCTCCAACTCCTGGGCTCAAGTGATCCTCCTGCCTTAGCCTCCTGAGTAGCTGGGACTACAGGCGCGCACCACCATGCCCAGCTAATTTTTTTCATTTTTTGTAGATATGGGATCTCGCTACATTGCTCAGGCCGGTCTCAAACTCCTGGCCTCAAATGATCCTCCCGCCTGGGCCTCCCAAAGTGCTGGGATTACAGGCATGAGCCACTATGCCTGGCCAAGACTGGCATGTTTTTTAAAAAATGACAATAATGGAGGAAATTGAGTGTGGGGTTTCTGGGATCCTCTGGACTTTCTTCACCTTCTCTGCAAATCTAAATCTATTTTAAAATGTAAAATTTGATTAAAGGGGAAAAAAACACCATAAGGGCCAAAGGAAATAGATCAATGAGCTGAATCAGCCCATGGGCAACTGTTTCCAACTCTGTTCTCAGCAGTGGTGAAACTAAGCGCTAAGCACGCAGCCAATGCCTGTGGCCTTGAGGGGCTCAGACACCCACTTCCCAGTCAGGCTGGGGGAGGCGGGGCCCACACCTAGAAGCTGGGGCTGGGGCTGGGGTGAGGGGAGTTCTGGGCAGACGCCTTGCAAGGTCTGTCAGACATCCGAGTGGGGAAGCCAGCAGGCAGCTGATGCATGAGTCAAAGCCCAGGTGAGAGGTGTCAGTTTGGGGTGGTGAGTGTGCAGATGGTACTTCTGTGGGACTGCGTGGTCTCACTTGGGGGACAATGTCAATGGAGAGGAAGTGAGGGTGGAGGACTGAGCCCTGGGCTCTCCCAATTTGAGAGGACAGGAAGAAGAGAAGGATCCAACTAAGGAGACCAAGAAGGACCAGCCAGAGAGGCCAAGGGAAAACCCAGAGAGTGTGCGCCCTGGGCACAAGTGTGGTAAGGTGGGGAACACACTAGATTTCGACATCTCAGGGTCCTCTCTCTTATCAGACTCAGAATGAATTCTGAGATTCCATCATTCTGAGAGTCTGTGACTCCAGCAGTTTAGGGAGAATCATTAAGACCTTGGACTTTAGTGTCTGACAGTCCAAATCCTGATTCTGCCCCTTACTAGCTGTGCCACCCTCTTTAGGCCTCAGTTTCCTATCTGTAAGATGGAGGTAATATAATAACTCCTTTGCCTCGCCTCACAGGCTCCAGATGACGCCTGGTTCATCCCAAGTCAGCACACAGGGTGTAGTTGGGCATAAGTGCTCAGCCCGGTGAAGCAGGGCTCCTGTAGGCCGGCACCTCAGATTGGCACTGAGGGCCTGCCTCTAGCCCCGGCCATGGCCCCGAGCCCTGCCCATTGCTGCCAGCTCTGTGGCTTCTCTGCTTCTCCCTTCCACGCCTTGCTTTCCTTCCGGAGTGTGGCCCTGCCCCTTGATTGCGGCTTGTTTTACGCAGAACTTTTCATTGCAAGGAACAGAACACAAATAGTTTAAGTAAAGGTATGACATAACTGAAAAATTCAGGGCATGGAACTGGCTTCAGACATAGGTGGAGACAAGGGCTCAAACTGTGTCCCCGGGGCTCTATCTTCTTCCTCCCTTCTCTTAGCTCTGCTTCCCTCTGTATTGACCCTCTTGTCAGGAAGGCTTTCTCCTCCTTGCAGGGAAGGTGGCCACCAACCACTCCAGGCTTCAAGGGCCCTTACAACGTGTGATTCTAGAGAAAGAGGAACCGTCTCTCTCCAAGTGTCCACATGTCAATCAGAGGACCAGTTAACAGAAGGGAAGGGTCCTGGACAAAAACCCGAAGTCCTAGATGACCTGATGTGCCTTTTGCCTCACAGGACCCTGGGAGAACAGGCATGTCCCTGATGTGACTGTAGCCCCTCTAAGCCCAGAAGTTGAAAGTGAGGTCAGCAGAGGTAGGGAGGTGCTGCAATAAAGGGCTCAGAAGACTGAGTTAGTGGAAAATTTGAGAAAGCAGGAATCTGCAGCGGGCTCTCTGAGTCAAGTTAGGAAGAGAAGGGAAGACTAGAGGGACTGGAGGCCAGGACTCGACCCCCACCTCAGTGCCTCCGGCCCCCCTGCAAGAGGTAATGCCTCAGGTATTTTCCTGAGCTCCGGTGCAGCCAGGCTCCTACTGTAGCTGCGGGCAGAACGAACACACAACAGGAAGGTGGTACCTTAGAATAACCCAGGAGAGGGGAGGGAAGTATCTATCACACAAGCAAATCACAGGAGGAATCAATCAGCAGGGACCACCAGACAGATGGACCAATCCAGTGAATTCATTTGTTCAGCCAATCACATGTTGAGCACTGCTACAAGCTCTTATTTGGAGACAGGTGGGCCTGGTGGTACCTCCAGGTTCCCAATGACCTTGGGCCTCCTCCAGGCATCACCCCAGCTCCCCCACCAGCAGGCATGTCCTACCCAACATGCAAAGGACAACACTTCCCATGGGAGGGGGAGCCCGTAGAGGACTCCTGCCTGACATTTCAGGGACACATTGATATGCTCGCATCTCCAGGCACCTGATGTCAAATGTTACGATCTTCCTGGGAGAAGTGACAAGTGGAGCAGAGTGAAATTGAATATAGTCGTGAGAGGGGATATGGGTTCCTGTGTAGCCATGGTGACAGCATCCCTCCTAAATTCTCCACTCACCAAAGGGGACACAGGCACCTGGGAGAGAAAGCACCTGTCGGGCCCTCCTGGAAATCCTGCCCCAGACTCTCTGTCTCGGTGGGGCGCAGTGGCTCACCTGTAATTCCAGGACTTTGGGAGGCTGAGGTGGGAGGATCGCTTGAGGCCAGGAGTTCAAGACCAGCCTGAGCAATACCGCAAGACCCTGTCTCTACAATAACTAAGAAAAATTAGCTGGGCATGGTGGCGTGCGCCTGTAGTCCCAGCTACTCAAGAGGCTGAGGCAGGAGTTTCATTTGAGCCCAAGCGTTTGAGGTTGCAGTGAGCTATGATGATGCCACTGCACTCTAGCCTGCACAACAGAGTGAGATCCTGTCTCAAAAAAAAAAAAGGAATCTCTGCCTCATTAGGAGACTGAGGACATTCAACTTTGCGTATTCACTCACTCATTGCGTCTATTTACTTAGCACCTATTCTGTGCCAGACATCATGAACATCACAGGACAGGTCCTCAGAGAGCACACAGTCTAGGAGGGAGACATAAATAAACAAATGAATATAATTTAAAACTGAGATGCTTATTGTGAAATCAGAGAATGAAACAACATGAGGGAGAAGAGAAAGAAGGATTAATTTGGGGAGTCCAGGGAAGGCCTCACTGAGGAAACATTTGAAATGAGACCAGAAGAGTCAGAATGAGCCAGTCAGGTAAATAGGATGGGGAAGAGCTTTTCTGGCGGCAGGAACTGCCTGTGCAAAGGCCCTGAGGCAGGAAGGAGCTTGGGGCATCCTGGGAACAGAGGTCCCAGAGCGGCTGGAGCGAGGCTGGCAACCCACCCAGGACCAGGTCAGGCAGGACCACACAGGCTGTGCCAAGGCCCAGAGGCTTAACAAGGGCAGTAAGGGCCACGGGAGAAGTTTCAGCTGGGTTGTGAGGCCACGGGGCTCATGTATTTAAAGCTCTTCTGTCTGCAGTGCGGAGAGTGGGCTGGGGGAGGAGCAGGGAGCATTTCAGGAAGAGGGAGCAGCTCACAGGCCCATCACTGAAGGCGTGGGTGGACGTGTTCCAGGAACTGCAGGTGCAGGGACCAGGGACGGAGCAGGAGAGGGCATGAGATGAGGGTGGGGATTTGGATGGAGCCAGGCCACAGAGGGCTTCATAGGTCCTGGTTCAGAGTATGGCTTTTAAATGGGGAGAAATGACATGATTCTTTTTTTCTTTGTTTGTGGTTTTTTGTTTTTGTTTTTGAGACAGGGTCTCGCTCTGTTGCCCAAGCTAGAGTGCAGTGGTGTCATCATAGCTCACTGCAACCTCAAACTCCTGGGCTCAAGCGATCCTCCTGCCTCAGCCTCCCGAGTAGCTGGGACTACAGGTGTGAGCCACCATGCCTGGCTAAATTTTCTATTGTTTGTAGAGACACCAGGCTGGTCTTGAACTCCTGGCCTCAGGAGATCCTCCCACCTCGGCCTCTCAGAGTGCAGGGATTACAGGTGTGAGCCACCACACCTGGCCCATGTTTCTTTTAAAAAAAAAAAAGTTCCCATTAAACTCAGCCTCCCTCTGTCTGACACCCACCCCTCACCAAGATGTCAGGAGGAGGCTCAGCTCCTACAGTATGAGGGAAGGAGGTCAGACAGATTAGGGTACCGGCACTGACCTTCCCAGCTGTGTGGCCTTGGGTGGGCTCCTGAACCTCTCTGAGCCTCAGCCCCCTCCTCAGGGAACAGGGCTGAGTCCCTACTCCACAGGGCTTTCGAGAGGGCCCAACGAGCTCAGGTGTGTGGCTCAGGACTCCGTGCTGTCATCCATGTCATTATGAGTCCAATTTCCTCATAGGGGAGGGGGCACCACAACATCCCAGGAGGCAAAAGAGTCCAGAGTTGTCACTTCCATTTTCCAGATAAGAAAACTATGGTCCAGGGAGGAGAAGCGACTCTCCCAAGGGTGGCAGGGGGCGGGCAGTGTCCAGGAGATCGAGAGGCTGAGGATGGAGGAGTGGTTAGAGTTGGTGCTCTCTGGAGCCCCGTGGACATAGGTTCCAAAACCTCATCCCTGCCACTCACCAGCTAGTGCCTGGGTCAGGTGGCCTAACCTCTCTGGGCCTCAGTCACCTATCTGTCAAATGGGCATCATGTCCTCCTACCCCCTGGGGTCCCAGGACTGGACAAGATGGTGCAGGTGAGGGGCTGCGCCATTCCTGGCACCTTCACTTTGATGTTCTGACAATGGGACAATGGTAATTGTGGAATTGGACATTCCCCAGCCTGCAGAGGGTTCAGAGTAACTGAAGCTGCCCCCATGCCCGGTGCCTGGGACTAGGTGGAAATTGCTTCATAAACTGGCAAAAAGGAAGAACATTGGGGTGAGGCCGTGAGGGCACTGACAGCATAATAATCAATTGCTCTCCCCTCTCTGGGAGCAGCTGCCCTGAGCCCCCCACACTTGGCTCCCACTTGGCTCTTGGCACAGAGATAACAACAACAATAATTATAATAATCCCAATTCTCCAGTCCTTCCTCTCGGCAGAGCTGTACCCACACCAGTGGCCGCCCCACCCACCCCCACCTCCCCAGGGAGAGGGATGCTAAAAGCAGAGTCTTTGGGCAGGACATGCAACACAACACACTGTGTGACTCTGAACATGTCCCTTCCCATTCTGGGCCTCAGTTTCCCCATCTGCACCACACACATGTTGACCTAGATACTCACAGGGGTAGAAAGGGTCAGTTAATTTGAGCCACTAAGTTCTATGAGATGTGTGTGTCTGTCCCCTCACCTCCCACTGCCCCTCTGGCCTTATCTTCTTTCCCTTCCCCAACTCACAGAGCTCCGGCCACAGTGACCTCCTGCCATTCCTCAAGGCCTTCGCACCCGCTGTTCCCCCTGCCAGGAACATGCTTCCCTCAACTGAAACCAGGGCTTGTCCCTTTACTTCATTCAAGTCCCTGCTCAGAGGTCCCCTAAAGTATCACCAACTCCAGTCTATCACTCTTGACTCCATAAACTGTGTCCCTCAAAATTCTTATGTTGAAGCTCTAACCTCCAGTACCTCAGAATGTGACTATATTTGGCGACAGGACCTTTAAAGAGGTGATGGAGTTAAAATGAGGACTGGTGTCCTTATGAGAAGAGATTAGGACACACAGACACCAGGGTCATATGCACACAAAGGAAAGACCACCTGAGGACACAACAAAAAGGCAGCCATCTGCTAGCCAAGGAGAGAGCCCTCAAAGGAACCAAACCTGCTGACACCTTGATCTTGGACTTCCAGCCTCCAGAACTGTGAGAAAATAAACTTCTATTGTTTAAGCCACTTACTCTGTGTTGTTGTTATGGCAGCCCTAGCAAACTAATATGCCCCCCAACACTACATTATTTTTCTATATGGCACATATCAGCCCCTGATATTAGTCAAATATTTAGTTGTTTGGTGCCTCCCAAAGCCATACACTTGCATGTGAGCTCCTCAAGGGCAGGGCCTTGGCCTGTTTTGCTTCCTGTTGCATCCCCCAGACCACGGAACAGCACCTGGCATATAGTAGGTCCTCAGTAAATGCAGCAATTGGAGCCAGACATCCCTGATTTCATGGGGTGACCTTGAACTGATCCTTAATCTCTCTGACCACAATGTGTCTTATCTATAAAATGGTCCCAATAATTGTGCCAAACTCACAAGGGGCTTGCAAAGCTACAGTAGGCAAATGCAGGCAAATTGCCTAGCACCATGCCTGGCATGTAGTAAATGCTCCAGAAATAAGAGATATAATTGTTGCGGCTGTTCTTTTAAGTCAATTCATTCATTTATTCCCTCTGCAAACACACACTGACACCTCTTCTGCTGCCAGATGCTGAGGACATAGAAAAATCACTCTGGCTTCTGACCTAGGGATACTCACAGTTTAGTGGAGCAGACAGACCTGGAAATCAATAATGTACAGAGACAAAAAGAGGCTTACTAGGGAGGGCTTCACAGAGGAGGGGGATGTCAGAGCTGGGTCTTGAGGAGTTAGAGCTCACCAGACTGACATGGAGGGAAGGGCATCCAGACAGAAGGAAAGGTAGGTGCAAAAGCAGGGGTGGGCACTTGATGGTGGGCATCTGGCTGAAGTCTGGACCTCTGTGTGGACTGTGAGCTGAGGGCAGCAGGAGCCTGGGAAGGGTTTGCAGCTGGGAGGGACCCAGCCAGCTTTGTGCTGCCGAGGATCATTCTGGGGCAGAGTGGAGGGTGGGCTGGAGGAAACGAGCTTGAGCGCAGAGAGGATGCTCAGCATGTGGAGCTGGGGCATGAGGAAGGCTTGGCTGGAGGGCCAGGGAGGGCACAGATGGTCAGGATGGGCCCAGCTGGGGAAAAGCAGCCAGGCTAGGGGGCTTAAAGAGGAAATGTCTGAGCTGCAGAATGAGGTTTCTTCAAACTCCCAGCTAACTTTGGGGGCTCCCCAACCGGGCAGAGCTTACCTGGCAAGTAGGGCTTGGTGGCTATGTGGTCAGAAAGCTGAGAGGGTCGACTAGGGCATCACACTCACAACTCACAAGGATGTCAGGAGGAATATTCTGTCAACCAGAACCAGGGCAGGAAACCTGACAGGACTAGGTAAGTTTGTTCCCACCGGAAAGCCAAAGGGAAACACATTTGTTTCCATGACACACTTATATTTTCAGAAGACAACGTGCTTGTTTTTTGCACTGAAAAGGCATGAATAGAAAATTCCACCTCCTTCCCCAGGCACTAAAGGATTGAGGAAGTTTCTGTCCCCAGCTCACTGGTGCCTGAAATTCTACCACTGGAGCTCCATTCCTAGGGCTTGAGGCTTTGCCATTTGTTAAAATGCAAACAACTTCACAGAAGTCATGTCTTCAACACAAACTGATTTTCATTAATTCAGCAAATATCTAGAGTTCTATCTCTAAACCAGGCAGTACCTGGAGGCTGGGAATAAAGAGATTAATTAAGACTTGTCCAGAGCCAATCCTTCAAGGAACTGGCAAGTTCTGTGTGGATGGGAGGTGGGCATGCAATAAGGAAACCTGACCATAATGGCGTTGCAAATGATGGTGGTGGGAGCGAGGTGATGTGGGAACCCATAGCAGAGATGCCTCATTTCAAAGCTGCAAAAGGTGAAGCTTGAGCTGGGATGGAAAGGATGAACAGGGTGGGGATCGGGAGCTGAGAATCCCAGCTGGAGCGCACAGCAAGGGCAAATGAATGGAGCCACGGCCAGTATGGGGAGGGGGACCCCACGCCACTCACCCGGCTGGGCCATAAGGCGGGACATGGAGATAGGGCTGCAGCAGCAGGGAGGAGGTTCTCACTGATGGGATCATATCACGATCTCAGGCCATGGCGTCTGCCTCAGCGCTCTGCGGCCCCCCCACCTTCCAAGTCAGCTCTTCCCACCGACACCACGAGACTGACCCTCCTTTGGGAACTACGCGCCCCACTCTCACCACGTGGCCTGAATGCACCACCCACAGCTCCAGGCCTGGATTCTGATTGGCTTAAGCAGTTACTCCATCGCCTCCTGCTGAATGCAGTGATTGGATCAGAGAATAGCACGTGACCCAGCTCAGACCAATGAAAGGTGAGGAGCTGTTTGCTGGGGTTTCTGGGAAGGAGCCGCCCCCTCTTTGGAGGGATCTCCCAGAGGGGACCCGCCCTCTTCTTCTGGTCGCGGTGGAGTGAAGGTGTGACAGGACAGCAATGGCGGCCACACGTGGAGGAGGACAGAGAGGAGACAATGCCAGAGAAAGAAAGCCGGAGCCTGGACCGCGGGCCACAGGGCCCCTGGGTAGACCCACCTGTGCAGTTCTCGGTTAGCTGAGCCGCTACATTCCCGCATTTGTTCAAGCCATTTTATTGTTATTTTCAAGTGAAAAATTCCTAACTGATGCAGCACCGTTTTTCAAGGACAGAATTTGGTAGAGTTGGAGAAAATGAGCAGCCAGCAGGTGTCTAGAACCTCGCCCCCGTGGGGTGTGAGTTGGTCAGCCCCCTTTCCTTTGGATTCCGTCTCCGTGTACACCGAACGCTTCTTATCACAAGTTGAGATCTTGCCCCAGAGAACATCCCCTGACTCCTAACGCTGGCCTGGAACCCGCATAACAAGTCCTGGTCGTGCAGCCCGAGTGTCAGGAGCCCTGGGTTCCGTCCCTACCCCTCGCTGCCAGGCTGTGGGGCCCAGGCTGAGTTACACCTGCTCTGTAGGCCTAGATTTGTGATTCATCCACCAGCCCGTAAGCGGTGAGTTCCCCAAGGGAAGGGGTGGTGTCCAACCCGTCCATGTGGCCGCAGAGCCCAGGAAAGGCCTGGCACAGAGCAGATGTCAACCAGGCTGTTGACCAATCAGTGTGGAAGCTGCACCTTCCCGCTCTACCCTCCCGGGATCAGGGCCCTGTGTGATGCTGACAGGGACAGCTGCAGTTCCATCTGTCCACCCCAAGATTCCCCTGGAGACCCCAGCGCCGTACTAGAGCAGCAGGAAATCTAGGAAGAGGTTTCACATGCAGGCAGCATGGCGGAGACCTCAGCTCAGACACAACCGCTATCTCTGTTGAAGGCTCACTAAGCCACAGTTAGACTGTAGGGTGAGGAAAATCACCCAAAAGCTCAACCCTTTACTCTCCAGCTGCAGCTGATCTGGGCAGTCAAGGTCAGGGACTCCCTCCTCCATCTGCTCATTGGTGTCTGTGGCAGGGGAGGGCTAGGGAGAGCAACGATGAGGAGCCCCTGTCCCAAGACAAGGACCAAAGAGTGAAATCAATGCATGAGGCTTAGCCTAGCTTTATTCCTTAGAAACAGCAGAGCCACTGCTCTGCCCTGTTGGGTAGTGTAGGCTGCACCCCAGGGGTGCTCAATGGGTAAGGACACACGTGTGTCTGTATTCACAGGCAAAAGCAGAGGAGGAAGGGGTGTGGAGACCCACATTCTCCCATAGGGAAAGGAGAGAGTCCAAAGAGCACTGGAGGTGGATCAGGGGCTCAAAGGGACCTGTGTATGTGTAGGGAGTGTGTGGGTGGGGATAATGATCTTCTGTGAGGTGTGCGGGTGGGCAGGGATGAAAGCAGGGGAGGAAAAGGTAGATGATGATATGGAAAAGTTAGGAGCCTGAACAGAAAACCTTGAATTCCAAGTTAATGATCTTGAACTTGCCCACCTTGTGGGCAGTGTACCTCACACCACACACACACACACACACACACACACACACACCCCCAGAGGAATTTTGGCAGTGTGCCCAGAGGTACATGAAGCCATAAGATAGGTATAGGGCATCCTCCCTCTGTGTCAACTTTACTTTAAGATCATGGAAAATGCCTATTATTTTGCATTTTATATTAAAACAATCATGGATATATCATAGAAGGCAAAATATGCATGGATTTGAAATAATAGATTGGAGAATTCAAAGAACTTGTGAGTTTGTGGTCGGGGTCCAGATGAAGCACTGTCTGGATGCACCTCTTGGTAACCTGGTTGTCCCGTGTCCTAATGCTATTAGTGGGAAGCTCCCAGTTTCTCCTTCCTAAACTTGTCAAAATGGAATCTCAGCCTCCTCCAATAGTGGCATGGCAGGGGGAGGGGAGTACTCTGTCCATAGTGCTAAAACTGGATTAACCCATTTCAACAGGTGGGTTCTGACCTTAAAGTTTCTATTCAGTCTCCATCTCTTGGAAGCTGGATGAAGGATGGAGGCTCAGAGAGACCCCAGGAAGCTGAGCACCCCTGAGGGCTGGGGAGTGAATATTCCTATTACCTCTCCTTCGATTCAGAGGACATAATCCTCAGAGCAAGGTAGGTCTGGAGAATAAGAAGGGGGATCTGGAGAAACAAGATTAGGACAATTATTATGAGTATCATTCACAGGTCCCAAGAAAAATATTTTCTTGACTTTGGAGACTTCTTTGTGCTTCCTAAGAACCATTCAGAGTTCTTGAAGGGAGACCTGAAAATAGTCCCTTGGGAAAATAGTCCCAGTAGTCCCAAGGACCTCCTCTTCGTGTGTGTGTGGTTGCTTCTTCCTTCTGTTATGCGTGTGTGTGGCTGACTATGCATGTAATAGACTCTGTGTGTGATGATGCATATCTCATATTAAAACAACTGGCATCTCATAATTCAGTTCCTCAGGAGGGAAAATCTAGGACAAATATTTAGCTGGTATTTTATCCCACTTCAAAAATGTGTGCATCCTGAGTTGTTTCATGTCCACCCACAGCCCTGGAGTTACAGCCACCCAGGTGGTGTCTGCTAAGAGAAAGCTCTGGTATTCATGTGTGGGGGTCGGAGTGCCTGCCTTGGTGGAGGCTGATGGGAAAGCCTGCAAGGACTGCATAGTCCCAGAGAGATGGAAGCCCACAGCTCAGCACATCCAGCCTCTTGGCCTTACAGACATGGTGCTGGCTGTACTTCCTGTCCAACCCATCAGCACTGAAGAAAAGGTCCCCTCACTCCAGGTGCCTATACCCCTCAGTCTTGGACTGCTCTGTCCCCCAATCTTGCTGGGCTTTAGGGGCCTGGGAAGGTCCAGCCCACAGATACGGTGTTGGCCAACTCTGGTGAGTGGTCAGAGCCTTGGCTTCAGGCAGAGCTGGGTTGGAGTCCAGGGTCCACTACACACCCACTGTGGGATTAGGGGCATATTGTTTCACCTGCTGCACTTCATTTGACATCAAACGCCAACCCCAGTGAGTGCCCCAGAGTGGCTGCCCCATCACCGCAGATCCCCCTCTCTGTCTCCCTAATAGGAGACATGACGGTCATTTGCCCATGGTTCTCCATTGACATTTCTTCCTGATTGATCTATTGACATGAAATTTCCCTCTAACTTCCTATATATTAATCAATTCAGCCACCATTAGCACATGAACTGCTGTCCTCACAATAAAAATTTGTTAATTTTTATTTGCATTTCTTTCCATGTGTGGTCTAGGTTTCTATGCTTCTTCAGGCTTCTCTCCGCTTGGACAAATCCACCTGCTCCTCTGCATGAACAAGCTCTCTTATGTTCCAGTGCGATGGGTTTTGCAGCTCCTTACTGAAGGACTCATGAATTTGTAGATTTACAACCCCTGGCCCACTTCTGCTGCCATTCTAGCTACTGCGTATTGAGAGCTTGCTCTGGGCCAGGCATGGTGCTAAGAACCTTGCCAAGATTATCCCTAAGAAATAGGCACTATTCTTATCTCTATTTTACAGATGTGAAAACTGAGGTTTAGAATCATTGCGTAATTAGCCCAAAGTCCCCCACATACTGAGTGGTGGAGCCACCTTTGATCTCAGGTCTTTCTGATTCTAGAGCCCACCGCTTCTGCTTGCATTTTCCTCCTCCAAATGCTCCTATTCCTCCTTCTCTTTGTCCTTCTCCTCTTCCTCCTCCCCTTCCTCCTCTCTTCCTCCCTTCACCCTCCTCTTCTTCCTTCTCAGTCCCTTGTAAAGCTCTTCTTTCTCTCTTTCCCTTCCCCAGCTCTTTGCCCACAGCCCAGCACCTCCAAGGCCCTTTGGACAGGAAGATCTGAGATTCCATGTCACTTGCTGGGACAGCAAGGGGGATATGGCTTCAGAAACACCCCCACACTATGGGGAGGAAGTCCAAGGCCTCCAGACTCACAACCCACCCCAAGATCCCTCCCCTGACTCCAGAGCCACAATGACACATTGGTTTCTCCTTCACTCCTTCTAGCAGCTCAGATGTGGGACTGTCCCTGTCCTCCGCATCACGTTGCTGCTGATGCGTGAGCAATGGTGATGCTATTCCCAGGTTTACTTTCACACAATGTGCCAAGGAAGTGCTTCTGGACCTCACATGATTCTTACAGCATCCCGAGAAGTGGAACATTATGTCCCTTGAATGGGGAAACTGAGGTCGCACAGGCAGTGAGAGGCAAAACCAGCATCAGCTCCCAGGGTCCCTAATTCTCAGGCCAGTGTGTAACAAAATGGCAGGCCCACCTGTGCATCAGTCCAGGCTGTTGGTTGTCTTGTTTTTTATTTTTTTATTTCAGCATGAGTCTCACCCTGCCCTTGGGGAGGGCAGGGGCAGGGCGGAGCTCCCTGGATTCAGGCTCAGAGCCCCAGGTCTGCCACTGACTCAGTGTGTGACCTTGGGCAACCTCTCCTTTGCCTCTGCAGGCCTTGGTTTCCTCATCTGTAAAACAATCTTTCACAGGACCGGGGCGTTGAGCTTCACTCCCAGCAATCTGGCTATGCTCAGGTGTCTCGTCCCCCCAGGGGTTCCAAAGCCAGACGTGGCTACACGACTGCTCGGCCGGGCAGCAGCTGCTTCACTTCCCCAGCAACGATTCTAATTCCTTCTGGAAACTGGATCCATGTGTTTGGGCTGAATAAACTGATTTGTAGAAATCTCCATTTCCTAGGGCTGCTCACATCAGAAGCAGCAGGTGGTTCTTCTGAGGGCTTGAGAATGAGCCCTGGAGTCCAGCAGGGACAAATCCATCCCTCCAAAGTGACATCTGCTGGAAGGCGGCATTGAATTATGTCACCTTATAATAGCGCTTTGCTCCATTCCTATAACCTTTATTTAGCCAGAGTCAGAATCTCCCACCGAGAGGCCCACTTCCCTGGCTGGGGACTTTTCCTGCCAGGAGTGTCCTGGCTGCACCAAGCAGACTGCGCTATGGGGGGTAGAGCGGGGTTGACAGCAGAGTGAGGGGCTCTGGGCCAGGCAGGGGTAGGCAGGGGTAGGACCCTGACGAGAGAGGAGAAGGAAGGCTGGGAAGGGGGGTTGTCCCATGGGACAACTCACTTCACAGGGCCTGTCACCCAGTGTAGGTGGCCCTGGGGACTCATGTCCTCCTTCATCCATTCACTTTCTCACTCCCTCAACAGACATTTCTTGGCCATTGACGTGGCAGGGTGACGTGCCCAGTTAGGGGACACAGAGCTGGGAAGAGATTGCCTTTACCCTTGGGGCTCACAGTCGGGTGCAAGAGACAGAAACTGCATCAGGAAGTGCAATGACAGACATCAGGGAGAGGAGGAGGTGGCATTTAACTCCCTCGGGGGGCAGGTGGGCAGGCACGTGCCCAGGGTGGCTGCCCCAAAAGCAGACCCTGAGACAGGGCTCTGGTGCGGGTAGTTCACCTGGGAGGGGGCTCCGGGGAGCACAAGTGAGGAAGGGGAGCGACGGCGGCAGGCGGGGGGAAGCCCGTGAGGCGCGTATTAAGGACTGGGGCACAGTGACGGTCGCTTCAGGGACTTAGTCCTGCTGGGGACCCTCTGAGGACCTCAGAGTCATGTGGAGAATGCCTCAGAGCCCCCCTCCCAGAGGATGTGTGGGCACTGACCCACCGCCCCTCGAGACATCAACTCCTCCTGCCCCCTGTGCTTCTAACTGGTGCCCGACACACAGACAAGCAAGTTGTGCAGGCGTCGGGGAAAGAGGGAAAGAAAGGCAGGCATCTGAGGCGGGAAGCTGTTGCGTGCTGGGGACGTCTGTAGCCTCAGGACTCAGAGAGCCAAGGGGAGGTGGAGGGGCACCAACGGCATCTGCGACGGCATCTGGCATGGGAGTGGCAGCAGGAACAGTATGTGGGGGGAGGGGAAGAGATGAAAGTGGCTCAAAGGGCCAGAGGATTTCAAGAAAAGAATTTATTTTAAAACTATGTATGGGAGATATTTGAGCAGTATGCAGGGAGGCCTTAGGTGGTGGGATTGACAAAAGGGAGAGAGAGAGAGAGAGACTCACTCAATAGGGACAGCCTCCTGCAAAGGCAGAAAGGAACACACCCAGAGGACAGACACAGACTGGCCTCAACCAGGGGAGGAAAAATTCTGTCCTGAGATGGTTAAGAGTCCTGTTCCTGAGCTGGCTGAGAATAGGTCTGGGAGAGAGGGCAGCACTTGAGGAAGTCAGGATACCTGTTAGGAGCGAAGAAGTTGATGGCTGGGGTTGGGAGAGGGCTTGAGAAGGGTGGAGGATGTGAATCGTCCCTGAAGGTGAGGGGGTCAGCAGACAACAGAAGGTCACAGGAAGGATGGGCGATGCTGGAGCCAGCTTACGCTGGCACGTACCCCTCGGCGATGTTGCCAGTACTCACTGAGTGCAGTTTTCTAAGCGGCTTCCCAGCAGCTCCGAGCAGGAGTTAAGAAAGCAGATGGTTGCATCGGCCAATGGCTGGGGTTTGGTCAGGCAGGGTGGCAAGAGGAGAATGCCGGCCACCTGCAGGCATCACTGGCTTCCCGCCTCCTTTCCCACCCTTGGGCCAGGGAGAAGAACGGGGGAAGGGTTGAATAGACTGTGGCTGGGAGTTGGGTACCTGTGCTCGCATTGAAGACCCACCACTCACTTTCTGCATGACCCTAGGCAAGTCATTCTGCTCTTGGGACCTCTGTTTCTGCTTCCATTAATTCAGGACTTCTTGTCCTCAGCAT
Source organism: Daubentonia madagascariensis (assembly GCA_023783475.1). NCBI lineage: Eukaryota > Metazoa > Chordata > Mammalia > Primates > Daubentoniidae > Daubentonia > Daubentonia madagascariensis. The sequence goes on from JAKFHU010000117.1 coordinate 8,522,294, forward strand.
TACTGACATTGAGGGCCAAACAATTCCTTTTTGGGGGGAGTTGTCCTACGAAGTGTAGGATGCTTAGCAGCATCCTTGGCCTCTACCACTGAGTGCCGGTAGCACACCCCCATTGTGACAACCAAATGTCCCCAGGAGGCAAAATTGCCCCCAGTTAACAAGCACTGTATTAATTGGAATAATAATAATAAAACTGCAACAATAATGATAAGATCTATCTAGCCAACCCACAAGAAGGGTTCTCATAAGGGTCACATAAAATAACGGAAGTTGAGGTGGGGAGAAAGCCTTTGCAGCTCACTAGAGCAGCTTGGATGTGAACAGGCATCTACCACTTCTCCTCAGTTTCCCCACCTGTAAAAGACAGAGGTTTCAGGCTGAGCTGGGCCTGGGACCCAGGCGCCCTGATCCCAAGCCCCAAGCTTCCACCTTTCACAAGGCATGATGGGACGATGCCACATCCCTGTCTTTGTACAGTGACCGAGTTGTTCTCGAGATGGCACTGAAGAGGTAGAGGTGAGGAGAACAAGAGGGAGCCCAAATCTTCAAAGGACTGATGGAGGCCAGGTGCCAGGGTGGCAAGTGCACGAGGAGGGGCCATTCAAGAGACAGGTTACCACACCAGTAACCTGAACATGGAAAATTTAATGTAAAGAACTGTTCATTAGTCAAAGGGGGGTTAACTACTAACAGGGGTAAAAGAGGACTCAAAAGAACACAGGAGTGGCAAATGTATGGGAAATTTACTACCTTCAGAAATGACTGAGGGTGTAGCAGAAGCTGGTCTGTAGAAGTAGCTGCCAGGTGAGGAGAGCCTAGCCTTGGGGGTGCAGCAGAGCTGGTCCCCAGTGGCTGCTGAGGGCAGTGCCACTGGGCAGTGCTCACACTGAATAAGAAAACAGAAGGAGGTCCAAAACCAGCGAAGAAATGCCATCTGCTGATATCACCTTGCAATATCCCTCCAGCGCCCTCTATCGACAGAGACTAACATTGCACCAGCCGGCAAAGAAGAAATGTTTATAGGGTCCAGCTCCAGTATCACAAAGCAGGGCAAAGAAGGGTGGACTTGGAGCTGAGAGACAGCAAGGTGATAACTGTCACAGTCCTTGCCTTTGGCTAATCAGCTTCTATATATACCTTGTACACACTTTTGAATGTCCATTCACAACAACGCAACTCTATGTTTCCACCTAAGAAGATGCAGTTATTCTTTGTACAAATAAGGAAGTTCTTGCCCTTGCCTCAAAATGAGGAGTTACATAGTTCCAACATCATTGTCTCCATTGCTGGCTATATGAAATTCAGTATAGTCACATCGCTTCTTGGCCTTTTGGCTAAGATCAAATGTAGTATCAAATTCAGTATAGTCGCATTGAATGTCCTGTTTCCTAAAGGGTAAATTGCAAAGTTAACCTCCAATAACTTGTATAAAAATAATAATGGGAAGGAGAGAGAAGAAAATAATTAACATAAGTTTATACATATAACAAGCAAAGAGAAAATACAAAAAACTACTATAGCCCTCATTTCTGCAATTAGCCACAAGGCCATAATTTATATCTATGGTTTCCTTCTTCCACTACCCATTCCACATTTACCCCACTCTCAGCTAGAACCACAGGGGTTTTTTACTAGGAAGAGTGAACCAAAACTTCATTCCTGAATGGTATGAGTCCTCAATTGTCCTGCTTTTTGTGGATTGCTGATGTTTTCCATTAACAGTTGGCATGGAAGTACTGCAAGGCACCTCCAGGGAATCCCTGGAGTTCCAGACACAGTCCTCCTTGCCTCCATTATGTAGAAGGAACCCAAGTTCCCCTTGGTAATCAGGACCAATCATTCCATCCAGTAGAAGAACACTTTTTTCTGCCTGTTCTGTGACATAGGACCCCAAGTGGCTAAGGGCAGTCCCCTCCTCCCATTCATTGGAACGAATATTGTGTCCTCTGGTATGTCCCCCACACCCCCCACCTTGGGAACAAAGATATCTAGGCCAGCAGAGCTCAAATTTGCTAAGACAAGAAGCAAAGCTTCTTCAAGTGGATAATTAAGAACAATAGTGAGAAGAGCCTGTGCCAGTTGTCATTTGTTGCTTCTCCGCTCCAAATTCACCCTTCATGGCCTGCTTATGATACTAGGACATTTGTCTCTTGCAAGCTGGCATGATGTTAATCTTTATCAATAGATGGCACTGGCAGGACACTGGACACTATCTGATTCCGGAGCACTTTGCTGCTTCTTGCTCTTGCAGCACTGGGTGGTGTGCAGGAGGTTCAGTGGAGCACACCCCTAGTGATAGCAACAGCACCTCCACATCTGGCTTCCCAAAGGCAATATCTATGGGAGCCCCAGCTCACTTCCATTCGTCTTCCCAATAATGGCTTCCTGTCTCCCCTCCACCCCCAAAACTCTGAGAAGCTTCTTAGCACCCAGTGCCCAGCCAGCTTCCCAGCAAGTTCAACAGCAACCCTCACAGTCAGCTTGAGAATGTCATCAGGACCCCAGCAGACATGCCCACTAACCCCGGCCACCGTTAGACCATCTCTGGTCTGACAACCCAGTGAACTTTTCTGCCATCCGATGTGCTGCAACTACGCCCTCCCAGTGGTCTGAATCCCAGCCGTGGGGGCATCTTCCCTTCCTTCCAAGTTTTATTCCTTGCACAACCTCCTTCAATCTTAGTGCTATTCTTTAGAGTTCTCTTTTATTCTCCATTAGTTTATCTGATATGTTTTCTGTATCCTGATTGAACCTTGATTGACACAGAACCACTCCCGCTTCCACCCCTTGATTAATGGACCCATGTATTCTAACGAGTAGGGAGCTAGCACTATTTAATGGCATCTTATTCAAAACATATATTGCATCCTTCCAGGGTTTGTCTCCCAACTGGCGCCATACCTGAGCCTTCAGTAAGCCATTCCATCTTTTAATTATCCCATCCACTTCCAGGTGATGAGTTATGTGGTAAGACCAGTTAATTCCACGGGAATGAGCCCACTGCTACATTTCCTTTGTTGTGAAGTGAGTTCCTTGAGATGAGACAATTCTGTACAGTATACCTTGATGGTGGGTGAGACATTCTATGAGTACATGGATGGTAGTGTGGACAAAAGCATTACAGTCAGGGACAGCAAATCTGTATCAAGAAAATGATTCCATTTCAATAAGGAAGAATCTCTGTGTCCTACATGATGGGAGACATTCAATGAAATCAACCTGCCACCAGGTAGATGACTGGTCCATCCAGGGAATGGTGCCATATAGTGGGCTCATGTTGGTCTTTTCTTCTGGAAGATTGAGCACCCAAAAGTGACAGTATCTAAGGCAGCCCCTATTAGGGGATGCTCATGTTTTTGAGCCCATGCTTATCCTCCATCCCTGACACTACAGCACTTTATTCATTGGCCTGTTGGACAAGCACAGGGATAGCTGGTAAAGAGGTTAACTGGTAACCACAATGCATGTCATATTGTTCACCTGATTGTTGAAAGCCTCCACTGAAGTGGATGCCCTTTGATAAGCATTCACATGGGACACAAATCTTCACAGTCTATGCCCGTTCTGAGAAGTCCATCCACACACCTCTTCTCCAGAATTCCTTGCCACCAGTCTTCCAATTCTGTTCCTTCTAAGCTCCTGACCACCCAGCCAAACCATACCATTAACAATGGCTCATAAATCAGCATGGATCCATACTTCCGGCCATCTCTCATTCCAGAATGGACAACCAAATATACTGCTTAACATTCTACCCGCTGAGAAGATTTTTCTTCACCACTGTATTTCAAGGTCAACCCTGATGGGGCTGTAATACTGCCGTCTTCTATTTTGGGTGGTGTATTATGCAGCACCACCAATAAACCAGGCTCAAGTTTTCATTCTTTCAGAAGTTCCACTCTACTGGTCATAAACTCCTCAGGAAGCCATGGGGATGACTTCAGGAAGAGGAGGCAATGAGGCGGGAGTTGACATTAAAGGCATTTAAACCACTAACTCATACAACTTACTCATGCCTTGCCAACTTGCCCAAGCAATGTCTCTTTAATTACATTCTCATTTGATGACAGATTGCTTCTGCACAAAGCTAACCTTACAGCTAATTTTGTCAAGAGAATCCTGAATGGGAATCTTAAACTGCCTAGTCACTTGATGTCCCATAGTTAGGCACCCAGTCCCTACCACAGTCCAGTAGCAAGCTGGAAGCTGTATCTCAGAGGAAAAGGTGTTATCTGCATAAAAGAGAATAGATTTAATTTAAAATCCTAGAGGTCTGCACCGTGATTCCCCTTTTGAGGTTTGCCTGAGACTCCATACAGTATTCCTACTTGCTATGGACACTTTGAGAATCACTGGATTTACTGAATCATAAGGACCAGGTGATAGAAGAACTTGTACTGAAGCCTTAACTTGCTGCAGAACCTTCTTTTGCTATGGTCTCCACTCAAAACTGGAAGCCTTACAGGGATTTTATTAAGTCGAAGTAATACATACAAATGTGACATGCATTGCCTCTAATATCCAAAAAGCCTGCCAAGTGCTGTGCCTCTTTTTTCATGGAAGCTAGTGTAACGTCCAGCAACTTGACTTTCACCTTGGAGGGGACAACTCTACACGTTCCAGACCACTGAACCCTCAGAAACCTCACTGAAATAGCAGACCTCTGAAATTGTGTGGGATTTATTTCCCACTCTCTCGTTCACATATGTTGTACTTGCTACTTCCTGTTCATCAGGTACAAACGGCTTGTCATCAAGGTAGTGCCCCAGTGTGATGTTTCACAGAATGTCAAGATGATGACATTATCTGTAGACTATAGAATGGCAGAAAGGAAGAGAACTGACTTAACTCTGAGGTAAGACTGTGAATATTTACTGATGGCCCCTCCAGGTAAAAGCAAACTGTTTTTGGTGGTCCTCATAAATTGGCACAGAGAAAAATGCAGTAAATAGGTCAGCAGCTACATACCAAGTGGTACACTGAATTGGTCCAGTAAAGACACTACACCTGGAACCGCAGCTGCAGTTGGTGTCACCTCCTGATGGAGTGCACAATAATCCAGTCATCCTCCAAAACCCACGCAGCCTCTCTGCACAGGCCAGATAGGCAAGTTAAATGAGGATAGGATAGGAAGCACCACCTCTGCATATTTCAAGCCCTTGTTAATCTCTGAAATTTCCCCAGGGATAGAGAAGGGCTTCCAGTTTACTATCATGGTAGAGGGAGGAAGTTCCAGAAACTTCCATTTAGGCCCTTCCTTCCATAAGGGGTCTCATTCCATGAGTCAGAGACCCAAAATGGGGATTCTTCTAATTACCAAGTATGCCTATTTCGGTTATACATTCAGAAACTGGGGATATGACCGACTGGGCACACTTGGGCTAACTATCTATCACCTGACTACCTAAGTCACCACTTTGAATGGTGGGCCACAGTGGTATTTTGCATCCCCAGGAATTATCATAAATTCAGTAAATGTCTAGTAATCCCCCAAAGGTCTGGGTACTTTTTTTTCCCAAGTGCAGTCACTCTAGTAAATGGCCACAAGTGCCTTTGGAGAAGGCTCGGAGGAAGATTTATGGTACATACTTACAGCGCTGCTGCAGGAACCTTCTTCAAGGGGCCTGGCACCCTCTTAAATCAAGAGGCTCTGATCTGTGAATTAGCTTAAGTCTGGAAACTGGATAAGAGGCCACAACTCTCCAGTATAGTGATTCAAGTCAGGTTTTGGCCACCAGAACTAGAGGTTTGTTTGTTTGTTTGATTGATACAGATCAAGCAATACTCTAGGAGGCTGAACATCTATTTCCTTCCTGGGGACATAAAAATCCTTGTGGGCCAAGGCATTCTGATTACTGATACATTCCTGCTGCTCTTTATGGTAAATGCACCCATCTTGTCTTTGGCTGTTAAGCAATGTCACTTAGCCTCTGCCACTCCAGGATCCTACCATCTCCATGAAATCAGGAAACCCATATAAATGGGGGCATACACTCCACGGTAATATCTGGACTACAAACGTGAACATCCACAGAGTTTCTTAAGGATGTAGGTTCTCCTCTCAATAATATATTTCTCAATACCTTAGTTAAGAAAGTATCTTCTAGGAATTTTCATGGAACATAGTTTGGGGGTGGCTGTGCAGGTCATGCATGATAAATTCATTCCAAAATTCTATCTCCTTAAGCCTTTGGCTTCCTTCTTCCACATTATGCCACGGAAGTTCCAGCATTTCAACTTCATCAAATGTAAGCCATCTTCAAGTCCAAGTTTCAGTCAACCAACCAAGTAAGCTGATAGAGCCAACTCCAGCTGCACAAGTTATCATACTAATACCAAATCCACATCCACAAATTCAGAATGATTATTACCTTTCACCCTTAGAGTCAACCCCCATGTATATTCCCCGGGATTATGTCAAATCTTGCCATTAGCAAAAGCTTGCCTTTCTTCTTCTGTATAAACTCTCTCCTCCAGGGTCATAGTGTGTACCTGACTCCTAAGAGCATGCTGAGATTTGACCCTAGTTATGGATCTAGTGGCAACAAAGGGTGCTTGTGGCATATCTTGAGGATAATGGTCATCCCCTTTCAAGGCATCTGCCCCATACACAGTTATCACAGGGTTTTCAAACAAGGGAAAACTAGTCTCCTCCGATACAAGAGGGAAAGTTATTTCCATCAGCCAGGGAGGCTCAGAGTGCCTCAGGGATTCAAGATTCTCGGTTTCATCTGAGTCCAATCAGATGTCCCTATTGCAAGTTTCAGGATCCCATTCTTCCCTAATTCATACCCAAACGTTCACACACAAAACTTGATGATGCTGTAAATTTAACTGACATTTAAATTCTGCAACCCACACAATTAAATTTTATGTTTGATTTTCAGCAATATCAGCTCTGTGGCTACATGGAATAAGAGATTCTTTTATGGATGACATGGAAGCTCTGTTGTTCTCAAACTATGATTTGAGCTAAGAATTAAATGACCTCAACTTGTCATTTTCTCTCTAGTAAGTGCTCCAGTGCATTCAAGAATCCATCCCACACCCCAGTCCTTACAACCATTACTGATGTAATGATCAAGTGCAGTAGACACTTGCTTCAGTTGGCATTGCATCAAGAGCCATCCCAGGTGACAGCATAATTATAATGCTGTTATGCTGTAGATTATGAGCATCTCATATCCCACTGGCAAGGATCTCAGCATTGTGCCCAAGCCCAAGGGCACATCGAAGCCAATCAAAATCCCATCTTTGAGGGTCTGTCACCTGAGACCACCCCTGCTCCCAATTCTATATCAATTAGGATCCAGTCGGGAGACAGAGCTCACACCCATAATTTGAACATGGAAATTTTAGTGTGAAGAATTTTTATCTAGCGAAAGGTAGTTAATTACTACAAGGGGTAAAAGAGGACTCTATGAGACCCAGAAGTAGCAAGGACAAAAAAGTATGTCTAGGCTCAGGGAAAGTGAATAATGAGGGAAATAAGGACTCAGGAGAAGGTCTTCCCCGGATGCAGACCTCTTCTAGGAGGGAGTGATGACCACAAGAACATGCAGCCTCTAGTGGCTAGGAAACTTGCCAGGGGGTGTGGCCTGGCCTGGTCTATAGAAGTGGCCCTCTGGGTGGGAACATGATCCAAAAGTCCTGAGTAGAGCTGATCTGGAGAAGCAACTTCCAAGCGGCGGGAGGGAGGCCTGGGAGTACATGTGGAGCTGGTCCACATGGGCCACTGAGGGGATGGGCACTGGGCCTTGACTAAGGAGGACCAGAACCTGGAAGGGAAGCGCCGTCCTGCGGCAATCACCTTACAGTGTCCCTCTAGCGCCCTCTCCTGACAAAGCCTAATGTTGCTCCAGCTGGCAAAAGAGAACTGTTTACAGGGTCCAGCTCCAATAACACAAAGCAGGGCAAAGAAGGGTATATTTGGAGCTCAGAGACAATAAACTGATAACTGGCATGGGGGAGGTATGGGGAGGGAGAAGCAGACATATAAGGCAGTTGAGGGTTTAACGGGGAAGAGGCTGGAGGGGCAAGAGTTTCTATGCCTTTTGGAGGTGGGAGGGGGCATGCATGGGCTGGAGCCCTGGAGATTAAACAGCCTCCAGGCCTCTTCAAAGAGAGAATCAGTCCCAGAATAAACACAGCTCAAAAAAGCTACATTGTTCCACTTTCAAATGAACAGAAGATAAAATTCCTGGACAGGTTCCCTCTTCCCACCCCTGGGAGTAAGTAGGAAGTGAGTTGAGATACATTTCATTTTTTCTTGAAAGGCTTTCTCAGCTTCTTAGCTCCTGCTGACTCCTGCTGCCCCCACCATCCCCAGATTCAAGACTTTCAATCATTCATTCAACAGCACTTTCTGCAGGCCTACTAGGTGCCAAACATTGAGTCTGGAAGGCTGTTTGATTGTGGGCTTCAGCTAGGCTTGTTTATGGCTGGCTGTGGCTGAGCCTGGCTTGAGCGAGTATTGAGAGGGGCAGACAGATTCAGGGACAAGAGAAATTTCCAGCAGTCAGTGTGGTTCAGGTTTAGATCTGCCGGTAGTTCTCCAATAATTGTAAGAGCAACGGCTCTGGAGTCAAGTGCTGTGGGTTCTAATCCTGGCTTGGCTCTTTTCTAGCAATTTTAAGCAATTCGCCTCACATCTCTGAGCCTGTTTCCTCATATATTAAATGGTTCTGGTAACATCTACCTCTCAGGATTTCTGAGATTAGGGACAATGTCTGCATTAGGTATAATACAAGAACCTGCCAAGGTAGGTGAGCTGGCCCATCAGACCGAAGCCCAGACCACACCCAAGATTTCACCAGCCTCTGGAAGTAGGTGCTTAGGCCAGGCCTGAGCAGTGTCCCCTTTTGTTACAGAGGGGTGTTGAGCCTGATGCTGCCCTAGTTAGAATGGGCTCCTAGAAAGCACCTAGTCCCACCTCCTCACTGGACAGACCAGGAGACTGAGCCCCAGAGAGGGCAGATGTTTGCTCGGGGCCATACAGCATGGTGGTAGCAGAGCCGGCATTGGAACCTGGCCTCATGGCATTGAGCCATCCAATCATCTGAGGACTAAAAATGATTGTGCTTAAGAGTGTGGGCTTTGGAGCCGGACAGACCTGAGTTTGAGTCCCAGCTCTGCAACTTTCATTCATTCAACGAACACTCATTGGATTTCTGGCCTGTGCTGAGCACTGTGCTCAGTGCAGGGGACTCAGGGGGAAAAAATCCACGTGGCCCTGACTCCTCACTGCCCACAGTCTGGTGGGGAGGCAGCAGACAATCACCCAATGAATGAACAAGCTGACACCCACTGTGGGACAGCACTGAGGGACAGACAGGGCAGCCCTGGGAGCGATGGTGACAGTGGGGACAGCAGGGCCCCTTCGGGGCACTCAGGGAGGGGCTCTGCAGAAGGGGACACCTCAGCCCGGACCTGGACACCAGGAAGGAACCAGCTGTGCGGGACTGGCAAAGGGCATCCAGGCAAAGAGCTCAGAGTGATGGGAGAAGAGTCAAGGCCAGAGTGCGTGAAGGAGGCTGCAGGAGGGACACGGTCAAAGAGGGCACAGCCAGGCCAGGGCAGCCAGGAGTGCAGCTCTCACGCCCAGGGCAACAGGAAGCACTGGGGGTGTGGCCTGTGTTTTTCAGAGCATCACTCTGGTTGCTGCTGTTTGTGTGACACTCGATGGCTCTCTGACCTCAGATGAGTTGCTTATGCTCTGAACCTGTCTCCTTATCTGTAAAGTGGGGACGATCGGCATGCCTACCCCACAGGTGTCATTGGAGCCTGACGTGTGACAATCCACAGAGACACCTGGCAGTGTGGCCCGCGCATATAAGTGCCAAGTGAAGCTTTGCTTTCTCTTGTCCCCACGCCCAGAGCCCTCATCCCCCACCAGGCCATGGCCTGGCTTGAACCTGTTGGTTCTGCCTGTGCCGTGACTCCATGACTTCTGCCCTCAGCCACAGGGTGTCCAGGACAAAGCTAATTAAGCTCCTGCCCATCAGAGATCAGCAGGGGGGGTGGTCAGTGGAGCCCAGGGACAGTGAGTGGCCAGGCCCCACTCTCGACGAAGGCCTTGCAAGTGGCCTTAGCATCCATCGAAGTCACAGCTCCATCTCCTGGGTGCCTGGGATGTACAATGTGTCCCAGTCAGGGGCCAGCATAGAGGTCATAAGAAGTAATAATTGCTTTGGCTGGCTCCTACGGCCAGATTTATTATGGCGTAAAGAAACAATTTAGCTCCTGGCAGTAATAGGCAGCTGGCCCGTCTGCGCTTGTAGAAATCCTTGTTTCTGGGGCTGGGGTGGATGGAGGCTTCTACCCACACCTGCTCGACCCGAGGCCCCAGGCAGAGCCCGGCTGGGCCATTCATCTTCCTGTGCTCCAGGCCACCTTGTTCAAGAGGCCACCACCTCTACACATCGCACAGCATTTGAAAATCGTGCCCAGGCCACATGTTACCCATTTGGTGTTGCATCGAGGACATCCTCAGCCCTTGACCCCACCCAGACAGGCCACAGAGCAGAGCAGTGAAAGACTCAGGCACGGGGGTCAGCCTGGGCGCAGGTTCAAGTCCCGGCTCTGCCATGTAGTGGCCAAGTGACCCTGGGTGAGTGAACTCACCTCCCGGAGCCTCCATCTCCTCATCTCTAAAAAGAAGGGGTGTGACCCCCACTTTAAAGAGTTGCTGGTGGATTAAGTAAGAGATAAGGGTGTAGGGCATGTGAGGCAGTAATAGGGACTAAACAAAGGGGACGATAGCCATTTTTATTATCCAGGGGCTTCAGTGGTATGGTATGGGATGTCCTTTACTGAGGGCCAGTTGTGTCACCAGGGACTGCGCTGGCTCTTTTTAAACATTTCACCTGCAGACCTCACAACCAATCCTGCGAGTGGGTACTGTTAGGGTTACTGTGGGTGGTTAGGGGCTGTGCAAGGTCACCCTGCTGTGGGGTGCAGAGCTGGGGGCGGGACCCCGGCCTGTTGGTCCCAGAGCTATAGCTCCTGCTAGCATGCAGCCTGCCGCCCCAGCTCCTCTGAAAGGCCACACGAGGCCACTGGTCAGCCAGGCAGGCGGGCCCACATTCCCTCCTTCCTTCCCTCCCTTTTGCCAACACCTCCATAGCACCAGCTCCAAGACAAGCCCTGCTGGGCAACAGATAAAACAAGATGAACACAGAAACACTCCCTACCCTTGAGGAGCTTAACACCCAATGGGGCAAAGAGCAGAGCTGCATTCACACTGCCCAGAGCATGCATCCGTCAGCTTTTGGTACGTAACAAATGATCCCACAATTTATTGCCTTAAAAGGAAGAACCCTTGATTATCTCTCCCAATTCTAGGGGTTGGTTGGGCAGTTTCTTGTAAACTTGATCACGCAGCTACACTCACCTGAGAGGTGGGCTGGGCTGGAAGGTCCAAGACGGCCTCTTTCACAGGTCTGGCAGTTGTTATTGACTGTTCATGGGATTGCAGGTTCTCCTCCATGTGCCCTCAAATCATCTGGTAGGCCACACAGGCTCCCTTACACGACAGAGTTCCAGGAAGGCAAAAGTAAAATCTGCAATGTTTCATGAGGCCCAGGATCCAGAAATCACACACCATCACTTCTGCCCCATTCTATTGGTCAAAGCAAGTCATATTCTATTGCTCGGCCAGTATCTGTGACCCTTGTGACCCATCAGGTAAGGCTTAGAGGTCAGTTTAGAATGAGGGTGAGGGTGTCAGTCTGTGCCCTAGCCAAGTGGGATCATGACTGTCCAGTAAATTTTTAACTCAGATTAAAGGATGTTGAATTGTGAGGTCATTAGAATGGATCATATCCTTTGACCAATGGAGAAACTGAGACACAGAAAGTCAGTTCATGTATGAAGAGAATGAGTACATCGTAAAGCCAGCTTTCATATGAAGAAACTTTGGCCCAGAAACAGGATTGTCTTGCCCAAGGGCACATGGCACAGAGCCAGGAGTGACTCAGGTCCCTGCCAGCCAGCTCACTCCTCCTTCCACTCCACCCCCGGAACCGGGGGCTGGGAATGGGCTGGGCTCAGGTAGCTGGACGGTCATCCCCGGCACGGGTGCATCTCTTCCATCTCTGTCTCTGCTGCGTGTTTATAAACCAAGCCCTTTCAGCACTCCTGGCACTGCATAAGGCACTTAATCACTATCTCATCTGATCCTAACAGGATTGTCCCCATTTTTACAGATGAGAAACTGAGGCCCAGAGAGGGCAGCTGACTCACCCCAGGTCTTGCTGCTGGTGGGGCCCATCTGCCTGACACCAAAGCCTGAGTTTCCCACGTGCTCCAGAAAGCGCTAAACCTTGATCCAGGCCCCCAGTGGGATGAGAGGCAGCTTTGTGGTCCTTGGGCATCTCAAGATGAAGCCCACTGCCTGAGGAACTGCTTCAGAGGCCTGGGTGGAGGCAGCAATGGCCAGGGTCCCTTGGAACCAACTCTGTAAGTGGGAGGACCCTGAGCAATGCCTTGGTCCACATCCGTACCACTGTATGGATAAGAAAAACAAGGCCAGACCGGAACCCAGGCCTCGGACCTCCCACTGCACTGGGAGGCTGGTGACAGGCAAGCATGCCCTAGTCAGGCTGGTCAGACACACACAGGGCCACTCTGTGGCATTCAGAGAGCATGTTTATTTACAAAGCGCTTTACAAACATCAGCTTATGCCTCCCCACAGCCCCCTGCGAGGTAGGTCAGTAGTCATATCTACAGTTTACAGATGGGGAAATTGAGGCACGGAATGGGGGTGTGGCCTGTCCCATTTTAAAGAGACCTTCCCACCCACCCATCCAAAAATAACAAAATAAAAAAAGCACTGATCCTCCATCCCAAAATACCCCCTTTTCCTCTGAACTCTAGGGGCTGTGACCAGCTCTGCTCTAGCCCTGCCCCTCCCCACTGGGCAGCCTGACCAGGAGCCACAGGGCCCTCAACCCCAGGGACTGCCATTCAGCCTTGCAGACTGTCACTGGCCCAAGCTGAGCAGGACAGGCCAGCGAGGCCTGAAGGTTAGAGGAAGAGAGGGCTGAAGTGACTTCATTCTGCAGACACCGAGTCAGGTGGGGAAGTCAGATCCCGGTTCAGGCAAGCTCAGAGCACATGGGAAGTGGAGTGGATAGGGATGGAGAGCAAAATATCCCCAGGGCTACAGAGGGCTGTGGGGTGGAGGAGGATGCCACAGTTCCCCTGGGGAGGAGAGTCAATGTGCCCCACTGGCAATTCAGGACAGATCCCAGCCCCCCCAGGACCCTCAGGGGCTGGGCCCGATGGAATTCTAGATGCCAAGCCTCACAGCACTCTCTACCCATGTGCAGAGGGAGCCGAGCTGGGCAGAAACCTTGGCCTGGGACGCTCTGCAGAGCCTCACTCATCTCTGCCCAATGCTATGGAGTCAAGGGGCTTGGGTTGGGTCCCCCAGAACTGGCTGATGCTGAGCCCCTGTCGTTCCACCAGGCAGTGCCAAGACCATCAGCACAGGCCCGCAGGACCCTGTGGAGGTGGGGCTGGGCCACCGTCTTGCTAAGCTCCTCCTGGCCCACAGCCTGCCCATGAGACATAGTGAAAGGCCCTGCCCACAGTGGAAGGGGGCACCAAGATGGCCCAGCGTCCACTCCAGTGCTTGCCCTGTGGGGGCTGAAGTTGGGCAGAGTTGGAGGCACAGATCTTCCTTGCCAATCTGGGACAGTGCGTCTGGCCCTGAGTGTGCAGTGGGTGCCCCAGGCCAGAGGTCCCGCTATCTTGACTCCAGCCCCTCCAGGTACTCCAGGGCCACGTCGTAGCAAAAGTGGTACTGATCCTGAGGAGAGAGAGAGAGAGAAGCCATGAGCCTGACCCCTCCCTAGTATTCGGGTTTGAGAGAGGGAGAGAGAGGGCAAGCATGAGCCCTGGCCCACCCTTAGCGGAAAGGAGGGAAATGGGGGTAACGTTTTGATAACATAAGACTAGAACAAGGCCCAGCGGTGGGGACCAGACATGGGACAGTAAGTGCTGAGGAACCTGGCCAGGCATGGACCGGGAAAGCAGAAGTGGCTGGGCACAGGGACAGGCCCCTCACCATGGTCTCCACCATATTGGGCTTGTAGTTCCGAAGCGTTTTGGCAGCAAAGAAAACATCCACCAGGTTGTGGCAACGGATCATCTCCAAGACTGTCGCACAGGCACAGAAGGTACCGCTCCGTCCGCCCCCATTTCTAAATGAGAGACATAAAAGGTCTGGGAAGAGGCTCGGGAGCCCGAAGATGGGGGCGGGGCCTGGGAACCAAAAGGAAGGAGGGGTGGGGCCAGAGAGCCCAGAGGAGAGGGGCGGGGCCGGGGATGGAGAAAGGTGGGGCAGAGGGCCCAGAGGAGAGGGGCGGGGCCAGGAACGGGGAAGGGAGGGGCAGAGGGCCCAGAGGTGGATGCAGGACCAGAAGTTTAAGGAGGATCAGAGGCTAAGACAGACATCCAACGCCTTATGGCATCTCAGAAGACATACCCTCAAGGAGAAATAGACCAGATTCTGAGGGAAAAGAAGCCAGAAACCAAAAGAAAGACACTGAGAGACAATGACAGCGACAGAGAAGGGCAGGTGAGCAGCAAGCAAATACCCAGAGAGCAAGATGGAACATGAACAATGAGAAGACCAGTCACTGCCCGCAGCACAGACACACAGGCACGCACATACACGCACACGCACACACCGCACACACACCCCTCAAGTCAAACCTGCAGCCTCACACACAGGGAGCCTCCATGCCCTCAGTGCCTCTCCCTCTATTCCATGACTCCCACATGTGGGTGCCTCTTGGGGGATGAGAGAATGACTAGGCCCTCAGCCCCGTTCTCGAGGGGTCTCTCCCACTAGAACCAAAAGCCATGTGGGCCGGGCCCACACTGACTCAGCCCCCCATCCCAGCTTCCAATATGCCCAGCCTGGCACTGGAAAGGCTCAGTAAGTGTGAAAGCATGAAAAAGTGGGGAGCAAAGGAGTGACTGCACCCAGACATGAGTGCATACATGAATTTATGAATGAGGGCATGCACATGAATATATGAATGAATGAATGAATGAAAAAAGCTGTGTGTGTGCACGCATGAACAGAAGACTGAAATTCCATAGCATAAAACGTGTGCTACAGTCTCATGGGGTAAAAAGTTCTGACAAAGGACTCTTTTTAATTGAATTGGCAAAGTCGAACATCACACAGAGGGTACCAGGCACTTGTTCAGGGTTGAGTCTATACCCTGGGAACTGACTGGGTTTCTCCAGGGAAGGCAGGGCCAGTGTTGGCTGGGTGGGCTGAGTCCAGGCCACAGCCATCTGGGAGCCCAGGGGTTCTGGTGCCAGCCTTGAGGCCCTCTCTCAGACTGGACCTCAGACCCTGGCTCCCTGATCCCTCCACCCTCCCTCCAGCCTGCTGGGCACTCACAGGCAATGCACGACGGTGCGCCCATCCCCGTTCTCTGCCTGCCACTTGTCCACCTCGGTCAGCAGGTGTAGGAAGGCTTTCTTGGAGTCAGGCGTGTCCCGGTATGCAGACCAGCGCAGGAACTGGAAGTGCCGCACCAGCAGGTGCCCCTCCTGCAGCTGGGGTCATGCAGCCAGCCAGGGGGATATGAGCACCAGGGTCACAGGGGTCCTGATGACCTCAAGAGGGTCATTAAAGGCTGCCCTGGGCCACCACCCAGGTTCACGCTGGGGCTCTCCAGACCACTCACCCGAGAGATGTTCTGCACCCGGAAGACTCGGGCCACCAAGTCTTCATCTGCTGTGCCCGACACAAACTCCACATCCATGAAGCCATACTGCTGCCGGCCTGGCTCTGGCCAGTACTGCAGGCAGGGCTGGGGGCATGGGCATGGAGGGATGGGAGCTGAGTAGAGCCCGGCAGGGACTCACCCCACAGCCACACCTGCCCCCAGGGCTCCACACCTGCCCTGTGGCTCCCACATACCCTGGCCCACCCACTCACTCCATACTCACCTTCAGCATCCCCCCACTTGCCACCACTCACCCACCAGACTGCAGTGCACACGTGCCCCCATGTGTTCTACACTGACACATTCAGATCAGCCGAGACAAACCCTTCATAGGCAGCGTGCTGACGCCCACTGCCTTGCCCATAGAAAGCTACACCTTAACATACTCGCACACCCTGACAAGAGGCTGCCTTCTTCCAGGGATAGGCCTAGATCACCCCCACTCACCCCAGAACCACCCCCCCCAGCCGCCTTCTCTCCCACTGCCTCTGTCCTTCAGCACCAGCTCACAGAGGTGGGGAATCCCTGATGCTGCAACACAGCTCGGCACCCCCACTCCTGCCCCAGGACCCCTCCATGGAGCCAGGGTCCTAATACACTCCCTCCCAGGCTACAGACTCAAGACAGCGGAGGGACAGAGGAGGGGCAGCATCCCCAATACATACACATATACCTATACACATACACACACGGGTCCCAGGCTTGGCAGCCCGGAGCTGTAGCTTCTAGTCTCAGCTCTGCGTAGAGCCCAAGAAAGGCTCTTCCTTTCTCTGGGCCCCAGTTTCTCCATCTATAAAATGGCCTCCAAGCTCCTCCCAAGTGACACCATGCTCCATCTGCTTCCCTCTCTCACCACAGCCCATGAGGAGAGGACACTACCTTCTTATGGCCTGGGGTCCTGGCAACTCCTTGCATTCAGAACTTTGCACATGCTGTTTCCTCTCCATGGATCACTCTTCCCCCATCTTTTCACCCAGTTAACCCTACCCTTCCTACACATCTCAGCTGAGACACTACCTCCTCCAGAAAGCCCTCCCTGATACATTATCCCCCAGGCTTTCCTGTGTCCCTGTGCCAGCTCCATGATAGCCCCTTTCTCTCTGTGCCTGCTTCCCCCTGTACTATGAGATCTGGGAGGGGCTGTGTCTTCTCCTTCTGTCTGCCCACTGGACACTGCAGAGCCTGACAGGGAGGAGTCCATGGAAAAAGTGAGTTGAATGAAGGAACAAATCAATAACCAGGGCATAATGTCTGTGTGAACCTCCCTCTGGGCCCATCTCCTGCATCTTAGCAAGGGTTGGGAGTCACTCCAGATCTCCACCCAGGGGCTGGAGCCCATTGCCCTGTAGTCCTGGGTCATTTACATCAAGTGCCTGACTCATAAGGAGCCCAGTTAACGAAGCCTTCTCCAGGCAGCCATTGATAAGGTGTCATGCTCATTTTACAGCAAATCTTCCTTGCCCCCGGGCCCAACAGAGAGCTGGGGTAGGAGGGAGCTCTGGAGGGAGTCCAGAGATCAGGGGATGTGGTCAGGTAGGGCTGGAAGGCTGGGCATCTGCATTTCTCAAGAGCTCCAGCCTTGAAAGCCCAAAAAGGAAATGGGGGAGTTGGAGGGGCTGCCCCCAGGCTGTGGCCACCAAGTCAGTGTCTGGCCCAACCTCAGAAGTTACTGTCACCCCCATCCTCTTTGTCCCTGCCATGTACTGAGCGCCTACTACATGCCAGCAGTGCATGCCTCATGATCCTCACAATCACCCCGTAAGAACAGGTCCTGTGATGGTCCCCATTTTACAGAGAAGGAAACTGAAGCTCAAAGAGGTAAATTAACTTACCCTAGAGCAAACAGTCAGAGTTGGATTTCACTCTACCTTGAAGGCCCCCATTATGGGCAGTTTAGTTGAGCAACTGAAACAGCAGAACCTCTGGAAGGAGGTAGCCCAGGGTGGGGAGCACAGCTCTGCCACTCCACAGCTATGTGACCTTGGAGAAGGCGATTCACCTCTTTGGGATTTAATTTTCTTAATTTTCTCACCTGAAGCCTTTACCCCAAGGTCATTATAGGTTGTAAATAAGACTATATGTGCAAAGCAGAGTCCCTGGCTTACAGCAGGTACTCAATAAAGAGCAGCTAGTTTTCTCCAGTCTGATACCCTCGTTTTACAGATGAGGAAACCCAGGCTCTGGGAAGGAGTGTGATTCTCCTAAGATCACACAAATAGGTGGCAGAGTTGAGAACCAACTCTTGACTTTGGGGACCATGGCCTTGAACACACTGAGGCCCTGGGCAGCAGGCAGCCAGGTGGCCTGGCCAGCAGGGCCCTCACCCAGGCAGAGTTGGACTGGTTCAGCTGGTTGAGCATGACGATGGAGGTGCACCCGTAGTCGTAGACCAGCCGCCAGAAGTCAGGCGTGGTGCTCTGCAATGGGTGCAGGGTCACGATGAAGGCCGCGCTCCGAGTGTAGCTCTGTGGGGAAATCAGGATTCAGCAGGACCTGTTCCCAGCCCCAGACATGGGCCAACCCCCCACCACAGGGTGTCTTCCTGCTCTGTCCACCCTGAGCTGGACAGTTGTGTCCCATGGGACCAGGCATCCTCCAGTGGCCCATTTCAGAGGTTGGCTGGCTCACTGAGGACTGAGTTGACAGGGTGAGTCCCAGGCCTCTAGTGCCCAAGGGAACTAAACAGCAAAAGGTTCCCAAATGTGTGGCAACGGGAGCCTGGTCATGGCAGGCAGAAGCTGGCCACCAAGCCTGCTCCTGCCTCAGGGCCTTTGCACCTGCTATTCTACTGCCTAGACCAAACTTCCCAAATGTTTACATGGCTCTCTCCTTTACTTTCTGGTCTTTACTTAATTGTCACCTCCTCAAAGAGGCCCCCCCCTCACCACCTCAGCAAAGATAGCCACACACATATCCAAAATCCACATTAAACACTTCTGTCTGGTTGCAAATTGCTTTTTATAGAAATTTCCAGAGTATGACATTCCATTGTGCGTTTATTTACTGACTGTCCCATTCCATCTCCCAAATTTGAGGTTCAGGAGAGCAGAGATTTGGGGGTATGCCCTGTGCCTAGCACATTGTAGAGGCTCAATAAATATTATGAATAAATAAATCTCTAGGTCCCTTCCAATTCCATGGATGAAGGATCTGGAGCCACAACCCAGGCTCCCCAGGCAGTGACAGGCACTGACTCTGCTCCCTGCTTCCGACCTCATCCTGCCGCATGAGCTGGCACCTGGCCTTCTCCCCATCAGAGCTCCACCCCAGGTTCCCCTGGTGACCTGCTTTGCCCCACCCTGTGCCATGTCCCCCTCCCTCTCCTGAGCTCTTCTCCTCCAATCCCCTTTCCTGACCCCTGGCCTCCTCCTGACCTAGGGGCTGGCACAGGCTTCCAGGACCCTGGCCCTTGTCTGGCTTCTTGGCCTTGACCCTGACTAAACCTTCACCTGCCCTTTGGAATCCTGCAAGGGGCAGTGCAGAGAAATGAGGGGCCCTCCCCAATCCACCAGCTGCCCCTCCCCAGGACTCTCTGAAGGCTCACAGATTGGCAGCTCCTCAGGCCCAGGCCCAGCCAGACTCCAAAACTCAGGCCTGGGCACCCAACAGGACTCCCTGCAGACTCGACCACCCCAAACAGACCCAGCTGGCTCCTCACTGATGCATTCAGGGCCCTGTGAGAATTGGGGCCTCCTGGCTCCTGAACCACCAGGACCCACGTGGCTGGGGTCAGGCGTCAGAGGCACTGAGGACTCCAGGAGGGGCAGGGCACTCCCAGAGCTTCTCCACCTGACGGGCCCATTCCCACCAGGTCCAGGGAGCCCCGACTCAGAGAGTCTCCAGCCCCCCCAGTGTGCAGATGGGCACAGCGAGGCCACGGAGGGGGCTGGGAGGGAGGTCACAGGTTCCTAAGTTTAGTTCAATAGTCTTCCCAGTACCCCATGCCACCTATCCAGGACCCCTGACCCCTCAGCAAGCCAGATGCCCCCAGGTGAGTATATAGGCACACACGTGTGCACACACACACACACTCTCTCACACAAATACTCGTGCGCATACACTCACGCACCCTACCAGGCTGAGTGACAGTGACTGACAGGCCCCCCTCGTCTCTCCCTTCAGTGGCTGGGCCACTCCTCCCCTCAGCTCAGCTCCCACCAGGAAGCCCCCTGGGAAGCAAGGATGGGAGCTCTCCCTATTTAGAGAAACCCCATTATCCCCTGCATTGCCCTGCCAAAGGGCTTTTCACCAGGAACCAGGCCTCAAAAAGCCCATCTCCCTCTTTCCCGCTGTGGGAGAACCTCCCTGCTCCGCATCTCTCGTTTCCACATGGACAGACGCCCAGTGGGGACACGCCCAGCCTTGGTCCACCCACCCTTCGCTCCTCCCACGGCTGAGGGTGCTCAGCTCTGCTCCTTCCTCGCTCTTCCCAGCCAGCCTACCCTCAGAAGGTGTGCACTCTATTTGCTCCTGCTCCCTGCCACACATAAAGGCTTGTCCCTGATGGGGAGGGCAAGTCAGCCTGACAGGCTGACACATCTAAGCTCCATTCTCCAGTTTTATCTGCAACATTTTGATCTCCACCAGCCTGTCTCTTACCTCTCTCTCTCAACCTGTTCCCATGTGGAGGAGGAATGGGGGTAACACCCATAGACTCTCCCCACCTCAGAGGGCTGCGCCTTGGAGTTATTCACCAGGCCCCTCAAGCCCCAGCACCCACCTCCTGCTCTGCTCGTAACACCCGGCAGAGGGGGCAGAGCCCCCTGAGCTGGGAGCAGGCGAAGAGACTCTAAACAGCTCCTGAGCCCTCAGACCACAGCCAGGATGGGGCCAGGAGGCAGGTCCCCCTCGCAGGCCAGGTCCTAGAGCAGGCTCCAGCCCAGTCTCCTCAGGACACGCTCCCCTGGCTCCAGACATCAGGTCTCAAGTCCCGACCCCAAACCCTCAAGGCCTCCCCAGCCAAAGCCCCCTGAATCACTCCTCCTACCCCAGGCTCTGCTGGGCCTGACCCAGGAGACAGCCCTGCCTGAACTCTACCACCCAGACCCCCACTCAGGCCGAGAGTAATACCTAACAGGGGGGTACTAGCCTGAATGCCCTGAATGGAAGATCACTGGGGTAGGAGGGTCACCCCGTGGGACTGTTCCCCAGAATGGGGAGAGGGTCCCCCGACCAGAGCCCTTAGCTCTGCTCCTTTGGCCCCTGGACCTTTCCAGATGCTGCCAGGAGGGGGAGTTCTACAGCCCACCCCACCCCTAAAGCTCTCACGTCAGTCAGAGCCGCGTTGATGTAGTTGTTGGGGTCCCCATCGGTGGAGACAAGGAACGGCAGGCAGCGGTCAGGAGGCAGGACATCCATGCTGCGGTTCTTGTCGCGGTTCCGGGGCAGCAGGGCAATGCTGCACTCCTCCACGTCCAGTGGTGGTGTGACCGAGTTGAGCGTCTACAAGGGTGGGCAGCGGTGGAGGGTCAAGCCCAGTGCTTGCTGGGCCTCCTAAACCCCCATGAGGGAGGATGGGCTGGGTTATGAATCCCATTTTATGGATGGAGAAACTGAGGTCCAGAGACAACGGAGAGAGGGCAGGGACCCAGGCTCCCTGTTGCTAGGCCACGCAGGGCCTGGACAGAGCTCTGGAGACTACAGTCTGCTCCTTACCACCTGTATAAACTTAGACAAGCTACTGTATCTCTTAGCCTCAGTTTCCTCAACTGTAAAATGTGTAAGTAATACACCCACTCCACAGGGCTGCTGGGAGGCTGAAGTGAGATGATGACAAGCAGCAAGCCGAGCCTGGCACACGGGGCACCGTGAGGATGATCACTAGCCCGGCAATGCTTTCATCGAGGCAAGCCCTGAAACCCCATGCCCTCCACAAAGCACAGTCCAGGGACCCGGCAGAGGCGGTCACCCTCCTTGATCACAGCCCTCAAGTCCTGAGCACCTGGCACTAAATCAAGCCAGGGCCTCTGGAGCATCTCCTCCACCCCCATGCCTGCAGACCTCATGCCTCTAGATTCACGGGGTCTCAGGGAATCTTGTTCTTGGGGATTCCTCACAGGGAACCTAAGTCTGTCATGCTCCGCAAAGCCTGACCCCCTCCTCCAGGAATCACGGGCAGCATCTCCCGTGAGATTGCCCTGTGCCGGCTCTGGAGCACCAGGCGCTGGCACGTGCCATCCACTAAGCCCTCACAGGAACCCTAGAGTGGAGAGGACGTCTCGGGTCTCTGCCCGCCTAGTGACAGAACCAGGCCTTGCAGGCATGCAACCAAAGCCAGGGCCAAGCAGTGAGCTCCATCTCTCTGGCCCCAGTGACCGGTTCAGGGATGGGCAAGTGAGAGTCTAGTCTAGGACTTGTTGAGGCTGCTGGGAGCAGCAAGTACCTTCTTCCAGAGTCTCCTGACAGTAGAGATAATGTGAGCCTGGCACTGCTGGGGGCCAGGTTTAGGTCTGAGAATGAAGCCAAAAACAGGAGAGCAGAACCAAGAGTGGAGACAGACCAAGTGTTGGCATCATCACTGGAGCCCCTGGATGCAGCCACAACCGAAGCTGCACCTTCCTCAGACTTTTCAGTTACAAGAGCTGGATTTTTAATCACTCACAATCCAAAGAATCCCAATGAATACAAACACTGTAAAGGAGACAGTAATTCTTTTTCTTCTCTAGGTAACAAAACTGAGGCTTAGAGAGGTAAAGTGACTTGTTCAAAGATGCTCACAGCTCTTAACTAGGTAAGGCAGGATTTGAACCCAGGTTTGTCTAATTCGAAGCCTGGGCTCTTCACCGCTTTGATGCACCATCTCCCTCCACTGTCCTGTCCTTCCTAGTAGCCCAACTCTGTCCCTCCAGCTGTGGTCTCAGTCTGGTCCCTCCCGCTTGGCCCTCAACGACTCCTATAGTACTGATGACCTCCCAACACACACACGCCACCCCTACACACACACACTCGCCACCCCTACACACACACACTCATCCCCACCTGGAACTCTTCCCGCAGCTGGGAGGAATTACTCTGAGGATCAATGCGGATCATCTCCTTGTAGGTGGCCTTGAACTCACTCACAGGGATGGTGGTCTCCCCACACAGGCAGGCCTCCAGGATTGCATCGTGAATGAAGATGTACTGTTCCTGGAACAGGAGACAAGAATATGAGAATGAAGAAGGCACTAGAGGCTGGAGATCTGTGGGGGAGAGAGGGGATAAGCAAGTTCAAGGTTGAGGCGGGGTGCTCTGGGGTGTAGTCCAACCATGTGCCACCACGGACATGCTCACTTGTCTCCTATTTCATCCCTGTAACAGCCCTGTGAGATGCTCTGAGAGGTGAGGGGACAGTCCAAGGTAACGTGTCCAGTGAGGATGCAAACCCAGGGACGTCTTGACTACAGAACCCGTTGTTGTTAGCCTCACCCAACAGAACACAGTGGAGCTGAGTTTGGGAAGACCCTGAGAGGTTGGCAGCCAAGTTCAGGAATGACCCTAGGGAAGGGAAGAGCCTCTGGACACGCTCCACCAGCACTGAGCTCCTTCACAAGAGACTCCTGTCCTAGAGGGACTGGTGGGGACAGGGCCGGGTCCCTGCACCTCAGTCTGGATCATGTTGACGCGCCGGGAGCAGAGGGTCTTCACGCAGTTGTAAATGTCCACGACGCCCTCACACTCTGCCATGTCCAGCATCACATCCAGGACAATGTAGCAACCTGTGCGGCCAGTGCCCGCGCTGGGGAGAAAGTGGCCCCAGGCCATGTCAGAGCCTTGGGGAGGGAGCCCGGGACTATGGAGAAGAAGAGAGGAGAAACTGGCCATATCTACACCACACAGGGGACAGGGACACAGAGATGACCTTCCCTCCCCCAGCAAGGAGAAGCCAAGGAGTAGGCTGCTGGGTGGAAGAGTTCTGGTGAAATATGACAAGGACAGAGCTGGGCATGGGCCTCAGGGAAGGAGAGGAGGGGTGAGGGCAGGGAGAATGCAGAGGTGAAGCCAGCCCACCTTAGCAACTTAGACTAGGGGAGAGGGACAAAAGTGACGCTCAGAGCTAATCCAAGAATGTTCTTTCCTCCCGGATATCACCAGATCTCCTGCACATCCTTCAAAACCCTACACACTCATACCCGTTCACATTCTCATTGGAGCATATCTAACCTTTCCAGGCAGATGTCATTCTTTGAGCTCCCAGAGCAATTTGGGCAGGCTTTTATTAAAACAGTCTTCCTGCCACATGGTCATCGTTGATGTGGCTGTCTCCCTAATGCGACTGGGAGCTCATGAAGAGCTGGGCTGTATTGGGTTCACCTCTGTGATCCTTGTGCTCACACCAGGTTCCACAGAGTTGGGGAGAGTGGACAAAGATGACACCAAGATTTCAGGTTTGAAAGTGGTGGTATCCACATGTTGGCAAAGACCTACGGCAACTGGATATCACATACACTGCTGGTGGGGGCTTAAATTAGCACAACCACCTTGGAAAACTGTTTGGCAGTATTTCCTAAAGCTGAGTGTTCACATAGATAGCAGCTCTACTCCTAAATACATACCCCACAGAAATGAATATATTTCTTGGCCAAAAGACATGCAATCGAATGTCCTTAGCAGCATTATTCATAATAGCTCAAGACTGGAAATAACCCAAATGCCTATCAACAGCAGAATGGACAAATACATTGTCATTTATTCACCCAGTGGAATATGATCCAAAACAGATGAGCCTCACAAACACAAAGTTGAAGGAAAGAAGTCAGACACCAAAGAGCACATGCTGTATGATTCTGTTTATACAAAGTCCAAAAACATGCAAAACTATCTATGGTTCAGAAGTCAGAATAGTGATTGTTCCGGGAGGGGGCAGGAGGGTACAGACCAGAATCGGGCTCAAAGGGGCCTCTGGGTGCTAATGCTCTGTTTCTCAATCTAAGTAGAGCGGTTATTTCACAGGTGTGTTTTGTTTGTGAAAATTCATAGTAATATATATAGTTGTCATTTGTGCACTTTGCTTTTAAGTGTATTATGTATCAAAAAAGTTATATTTTAATAAGACGGTATCTTAAAGAGGACTAAAGAAATCAAAGAGAAGCTGGTATGCGTGGCAGGGCAGGGAGAAGAATAAGTCTGCCATGTGGCATTTGGGGAGCTGGTAAGAATCCAACAGAGGATCCAACTTGTGGGCCCAGGGTACTTGCCAAAGCCACAGTGTTGAAGGTTAGGCTCTCCGGTGAGGAGGGGGGAGGCAGGAAGGACAGGGTTCTGGGTGCCCATTTAAAAGGCAAGAGGAAGATGTAGAGCCAGGGAGGAAGCAAAGCAGAGACAGAAAGGGCAGTTGGGGTCACAGGAGCCACTCAGGGTCTGCAAAGGGTGTGAAGGCCAAGGGGTGGGCGAGGCCCACTGGGTTTGGCCAAGAGAAGGTGAAGTCCTTCCCAGCCCTGGGCCAAAACCTAGCACGCAGCAGGTGTGCAACAAACACGTGCTGAACAGAAGCAGGCGGAACTCGATCGTGCCTGGTGCCTCGCCAACCCCTAAGCCGGCCCCTTCCATGTCTCCAGTACCCCCCTAGCACCTGGGTCAAGGGGGCTCCACAGATCTTAGGGGGCACATGAGGGTGCCAACCTCAGAGCCAAAGTTCAAAGAGTAAAGAGCCTTTCCGGGGTCATTCCCGCCGGTCCTCTGTCTCTAAGCTGGATGAGCCCAGGCCCAGTCCCCCTCACAGACCCTGGACCAACCCCACTCAAGCCCAGTGCCACTGGCCCTCTTCTCCTCGGGACTCCCAGCGCTCCCACCTGCAGTGGATGACAATGGGCCCAGCGCCAGGCGGGGTGGAGGCCTTCACGCGCCGGATAAAGGCCAGCAGCCCCGTGGCATGGTAGGGGACACCATGCTCTGGCCACGCCGTGAAGTGGAACTGGCGGACCTCGTGCCGGGCAGAGTAGCCTCTCTAGGGAGACAACAGTAACAACAGTAAAAGTCACTGGCAGCATCTATTAGACACTTGCTGTGCACCAGGCACTGTGATCTCATTTAATCCCAATGATAAATTCATTGATGAGGTCAGTATTAATGTCCCATTGTACAAGTGAGAAAACTAAGGCTCAAAGAGGAGAAGCCACTTTTCCAGGGTTAGACAAACAGACAACATGCAGGACTTGGACAGGGTCTGCCCGATGCTATTAAACACCCATTTTTGCCACCAGGTTGTTGTAGGAGATCATTTTGCCTCCCTGGGTCTGGTTTAAAGGGGAAAACCAATCCTCCAAGGATTTTACAGAGCAGGTCAAATGGGATCACAGACAGGGCTCACCGGCCAGTCACTAACAATATGGCCTGTAATGCATGACATAACCACTCTGAGCCTCACTTTCTTTATCTGTAAAATGGGCTAATAGTAAACACCTAATCCCACAGAGCTTTCCCAGACTGAAACAACATGTGTAACAGGCTCAGCACCGAGTAGGAGCCAGCACCTGGCAGTTATTGTCATAGTATCCACTGTCTCAACTTTCCCTTAGAGTCACCAGCAGAGACAGTCATGTTCCTGTCCTTCCATGATGCTCCCAGCAGTGACCAGGTAGCTTCTTTGCTGGGGCTGGCAGTGGTACCCTCCTCGCCCCTCCTGCTCCTGCCCCACCCCTCAGGCACCCTCTGCAGGGAACCCGTGACGGAGAGACTCACCCGCTCCAGGGCAAAGGTGCGCACAACATACTCAGCTAGGGTCTCCGTCTTCACCAGCGTGATCTTGATGTCCCCGTACATGTCTGAGTCCTCTGGCCAGTACCGTGAGCATTTCACCTAGAGTACCCACGGGACAGGACTCAGTGGGCTCTTCACTGGCCCCTTGGCCCTCCATGCCCCCCAGCCCACCCCGCAGCCCCACTTACCCTGCCCACCTCGACCAGCTTGGTGATCATGACGATGCTGGAACAGTGTTCCTGCCACACCATGCGCCAGAAGTCATAGACCATCTCCGGCTTCGGCCCTGGGGGTGCAGAGTGTGCCTGCCCCTGAGGCAAGGTTTCTACCCAGGGCCAGCATACCCCGCTGTCCAGCACCACCACGCCAAGCCAGGAGGCTCCCTGCGCCCTGAGGGGGACTTCATGCTCACCCCACATATACCCCACCAACAGCCCACTCATGCCTGCAGGGCCCTGGGTAGGTGCTATCAGGAGAGGGCATGCCTTCAGAGCCCAGTCACCCTGAGCAGGACCCAGGAGGCAGACCTAGAGGGCTAGACCCTCAGTCCACAGCCCAAGTCTCCAGGAGGGATGGACAGATGGACAGTCAGGGGAAAGAGACACAGCCAGACAAACCCAGGCAGCTACCAGACCGAGGCACAATCCACACCCATGAAGACTGAGCCCAGCTAGCCCTTGTGTACACACCACCTTGGAGACAGACAGATGGACCAGGGAGCTATCAGTGGACTGATCACCAACACAAAGAGGGTACCAAGGCAGGTGACCGGATGCCAAGAGACTCAGCCAGAGAGCAGGGAGCAGACAAGCAAACAGAGAAACAGTGAGGCAGATGGGAGACAGATAGGAGCCCAGCAGAGCAGCAGGGAAGGCAGAAAGGCAGGCAGACGCATTCTAGCACATTGCTGGGCACACATGGGCAGAGATGCCAGGTACCTTGAGTAGCTATGAAGTGGTTTGACCTGTGGTAACCCTGGAACAGGAGAAGAGGGCATGGTTAGACCCCAGGGAGCAACCCTCACTCCCTAGACCTCCTGTGCTCTCCTCTCCCAGAAGCAGCACCCCTACCCCTCCAGGGACCTACCCCACCCTCACCCCCATGCCTCCTAACCAGGGTGACCTTGTCCTCCCAGTCCCCAAGGAAGGAAGAATGCAGCTGGGACACTAGTGTCTTGGGTTTAATCCCACCTTTGCTGTATGACCCTAGGGAGGACATGACTCCTTCATGGGCCTAGAGGGTCTCCATCCATAAAGTGGGGGTAGTTATCTGCTTGCAACGAGGCTATTGTTGGGAGACAAAGTCCAGGATGACCCTGCCCTGTTCCCAGAGTCCCAGAAGCTCTAATCAACCCAGACCCCAAACACAGGGTAACCAGAGCTTATCAGCTACCCTAGCCGCCCTCAGGGCAACCAGAATGGACAGCACCCCCTCCCCACTTCCTCAGTCACTCAGAGCTTGGGAGGCCCACATGAAGGCTTCAGGTTGGAAGCATATGAGCACAGGGGTGACTCATGGCCCTTAGATAAAAATCTTTAAAATCAATAATAATAATGATGATGAGCTTTTATAAGACCCTGTTAGGGTCACATACTGTGCTAAGCACTTTACCTGCACCATCCCCCACAAAGCAGGCCAAGGGCTACTTCATCCTCCACCCCCTGAGCCCTCAGGCTGACGACAGGATCCAGCCCCCCCACACCCCACCCCAGGGCCACAGCCACCCTTGAGGTCCTGCCACAGGCCTCATCTTTCTGGGGCACAAGAGCCTACCAGATACCCAGGGCATCGATGCGGGCAGAAAGGGGAAGAAGTACTGCAGGAAACCATCACGCTCAGCCCCCTGCCTCAAGTTCACGCCCTCAGCACAGCTCCCCAGCAACTGCCAGGGTTCAAATTCCAGCTCTGCCTCTTGCCAGCTGTGTGCACTTAGGCAAAAACCCCTCCACTTCTTCACACCTCCATTTTCGTATCTATAAAATGGAATAACTATAGTATTTACCCCCTAGGGCTGTTGTGTGAAGTAAGGAAAGTAACATATGTTCAATGTTTGGCACTGTGTCAAGCACAAGATCAGTACTTAATCAATAGTAGCCATTATTATTACTACTGCTATTTTAAAGCTTGAACAGTATCCCTGAAGATACAAACGGATCAAGTGGATACAAGTGGATGTCAAGAACTGCTGGGGTGGAAGGTGATTTACTACAGGGGTTAGGAAACAGTCTTCGAGTCAGATGGTCCTAGGTCCCTGTCACAGCTCTGCCAAGGAGTAACCGTGTGACTCTGAGCGCTAAGAGGGTGCTTCTCAGCCTTTACTGTGCACACGGATCTCCTGGGGACCTTGTTAAAAGGCAGGTTCGGATTCAGAAGGTCTGGGGTAGGGCCCAGGATGATGCATTTCCAACCAGCTCCCGGGTGGTGCCCATATTGCTGGGCCTCAAAACATACTCTGAGAAGCCAGGCTCTCCACCTCCCTAAGCCTCTGTTCTCCTCGGCAATAAGAGGATAATAGCAAGAGACACACACTCAGAGACTCTGTCGTATACCTACTTACTGTTCCCACGAAAATGACCAAAACATAGTCAAAGTTACTGATAATAATGAAGAGCCTCCCAGACATTCTCAGCCCTCCCCACGGGGAACCTCTCCAGGTCTAGCCTAATTCCCTCCTGCTGTCACTCCAAGCCATTGTCTCTACTTCAAGTCCTCAGCAGAGCCGCTGGGCAACTGGGGTCAGAGGGGGAGGTGCAGGTGGAGGATGGAGGACCCATTAAAGGTGCAGCCAGGGGCTCACCTCCCACCCCCAGCGCTAATCAAGCTGGGAACAGGCTGCCCCACCTACAACCAGTTTGCCTAAGAATCCCACACGAGAGCAGGGGCCTCACCTGCTTCATCCAGCTCTGCCCCCAGTGCCCAGCACAGCGCCAGCACACAAACGCTAGTGCGTAAATAACAGAGGAATGGGACTCAATTAAAATGGATCAATTTGCCCAAGGACCAGCTGGTCTAAAATTCAACTCTATTACAAACATTTCTGCTTCATCCCAGTGTCCTCCTGTTCTTCTGTTGTTTGAAGGTATCTTTTTGGAGAAAGTGTGACACAATGGTCATACAACTGTCACACAACCCTACCTGAAACACGTTTTTAAGCAGATAACCCTCCATATCTGCATATTAACTTTTAAGATATATATGTGTGTGTATTACTGCATAATTATATTACATAAAGGACACAAGGAGAAGTTTAAAATGACCAGATTTTAAAGGAAGATCAGTAGATCACCTTGCATACACCCACATTAGAGACCAGCATTAGAGACCACTGGCCCTCACCCTCCAGGAAGCATGGGCAGGCCCTGGGCGCTTGCTGTGCCCTCGCTGGATCCTGACTGGGTGGAGCGGGGGACTGTGCACCTGCACTGCAGGCAAGACCCCAGGGCATCCTGATGCCCCCCCACAGGGTGAGAACCACGGTCCAGTGTAAGGGTAGAGGGCTAAGGCTGGGTTTGTGGCCCAGTTCTGCCAATTAAAAGCCACGTGGCCCTGAGCAAGTCACTTAACTTTTCTAAGCCTCGATTTTCTCACCTGTCAAATACAGGTCAATATGGTCCCCAACAGGCAGAGTGTGGCAAAGATGAAACGATGTGCCTCAGGTGCCTGACATACAGCAGGTGCTCAGTCAATGGCACTGTTGTTAACTGGCATTTGACCAAGTATTAAGTCAAGTCTTCCAAGGATATTTCTTAAAAGTCTGACGACAATGAACCAAATGGGTTGTCAAGAAAATTGAGAAGTAAAGAACTGGAATGACCTGTATTCATCACCTCCTAGGGGGGCACTGGGACTGAGCACACGCACTGTATTTTGGGAGCCTAATAGTCCCTTTAAATGTGAGAACTTTACAAACCAACTGTTTAGGCACACTCAAAATAAGGGTTACGTCTGGGCTAACCAGTCCTCTCTAGGAGATGTGACTGTGGGAACCTTTTACTTTGTATGTTAGGCATCTCCATGTGGTCTGAAAGTCTGATAATGAACAGTATTTGAGCAATCATAAAAAAGCAAGAAATATATTTTTTAAAGGAAAGAGGAGATAAAATAAGAAAAGACACCCACATAATAGCAAACAATCCCATCAGCCATCAAATACTATGAAAATAATATATATGTATTAAAAATCAAATCAGAGGATCACTAGATGAATTAGGGTGGTTTTTTAATTCTTAAAAGGCCAAAAGATGGCACAATTTTTAAAAATAGAATACGCAAACTGCTCCCCCAAAAAACATTCGAATTAGGGCTGAATTGAGGGCAAAGTGGTTGGGGATGAGTTTCAAGCAAACTTATCACGAGGGGAGTTGAACACTAGGAAACCTGGTTTTCAGGGAACTGACCCAGGGCTATCCAAAGACCTTGACCCCTAAGCAGCAGAGACAGGACCACCCAGGACAGCCTCCCCCACCCTACCCCTCCCAAAGGTCCTGCAGGAGGTGTGGGGTCCTAGTGAGGACTCACTGGGAAGGGTGGGGCTGGGGGACAAAAATGACAGACAGTGAGGGCCAGAGCAAGTACCCCAACACTGCTGCCTGGTCTTGAGGCAGCGGAGGGTGGGAGAGAATTGCTTACAATAGGGACACTGTCGAATCTTCAGCCCTGGGCGGTCCCTGGCCAGGCTGCTGAAATGGACGGTTGGTGCTGGGCACACAAGTAGAGTGGAAGGAGGACAGAGACAGAGAGAGAGAGACAGACAGACAGCCAGAGACTGTAGAGAGTCTGAGATACAGCCAGTCAGACAGACAGGAGGAGGAGGAGGAGGGTAGAGAGATACTTACTTCACGGTTTATCCGAATCTTAATGATTCCAGTGAGGGAACAGTACAAAGCAAAAGAGACAGATATTAGGCCAGAGGCAGATGGAGGTGGACGGAGCACAGGAGTGGCCAGAATGGGCGATGTGAGTGGGCAGGCAGAGCAGAGACGGGCGGGCCAGGCTGGGCTGGGCCAGAGAGAATGGGGAGTGGTGTGTCCCTGCCAGGGCCCAGGAGAAGTCGACTGGGACCTTAACGAGACCGAGGAGAAGCCCACTGTCACTAAAGCTGCCCAAGTGTGTGAGCCCAGGCCCAGCCCTAACCCCAGCCAAGGGACAGGATAGGTGGGGAAGAAGGCAAGGGATTCCGGGCAACACAGGGCAGCACATCTGGCCCCAGGAGGAGGATACGAAGAGGGAGAGGAGAGACCCCCTCCAGCGACCCTGACTACCTCTGCGCCCAGACCCGTGCCTGGGTCCTCCTGGCACCTCAGGCCTTTCTTGTGCTTCTCCCTTCCTGGGCTGTCCTTCCCTCTCCTCTCCACGAAGGCTGCCGTGCCAGTGCTGGCTCTGCCACTAACTTGCTGTACGGCACTGGGAAAGTCATTCCTCTTTTCTGGCCTGTGCTTCCCTATCCAATCTGAAATTATTTCTTCATGTACATGTTTACCTGTATCCCCTACTAGAATATTGTTCAAGGAAAGCAGGGGCCATGCCTGTCTTTTTCACATCTGTATCCCTGGTGCCCAGCACAATGCCTGGCACAAAGAAAGTGCTCGAAATATATTTCACAAATGACCCAATGGTGCTCTCCCAAACTTGGCTTGCTGCAGGGATAGGGGGAGTCTGACCAGGGTCCCTGGGCCCTGTCCCGTCTCCCCCTCACCCACACCTGGGGAGGAGTCTCATCACCTCTTCTTGACACCCAAGCCTAGGCCTCCTGGTTGCCTACCCTGTCTCTGGCCCCTCCCTCTAATCCACCCAGGTCCAACTGCTGCAGTGGGTGGCAGGATAGCCTAATGGTTAGTAGCAAAGGCTTTGTAAACACAGACAGGCTGAGGTTTGAGCCCTTTCTTTACCACTCACTAGCTGTGGGGCCTAGGACAAGTAGCTTCACCTCTCTGAGCCCCAGTTTCCTCATCTGCAAAGTGAGGTCCTGATGCTAACTACCTTGTAGGGTGGTTGTAGGGATTATATAAAATGAGATATTGGGTATAAAGTACTTAGCACAGTGCTTGGCACACAGTACATGCTCAATAAAGGTGCACTATTATTCTTAAAGCACCATTCCAGTCATAGTCAAAACACTTTAACAACTCCCTGGTGCTCCTATGAAAAAAACCCAACTCCTGAGCCTGCCATTAGAGCCTTCACAATCCAGCCCCTCTTCAGCCTACCTCTTCAGTCTCGCAGTGAACTGGGAGAATCCCAGCCTTCAAGCCTCTTGGCCCCTCACGAGAGAGGATCCCTCCTCACCCCTAGGCTTAGCTGTCTGCCTCTTCCCTTCGTTCTGCTTCACTGAAGCCCCCCACCTCTCAGGACAACTCCAGCCTGCAGGAAGCCTTCCTGAACGCTGCCACCCACTCTGTCCTCCCCCTCCTCTGAGCTCCCTGGCGCCAAATGCAGGAAGTGGGATCACTCAAAATTCAGCCATCTGAACCCCCATTTATCCCCTGACAGGTTTCTGCCCTGCCTGGACAGTAAGCCTGGAGCAGGCAGGGCCAGGTCTGCACAAATGACAGGGTAAGGCACTCACGTCTATGTAGTTGGCATTAATGTAGTCAGCATTGGGGTCTCCCAGCATCGGATGGAGTTTCACTCGGTGCCGATCATCTGTAAACACAGAGCAGGAGGACAGGGGCTAAACTGGGGAGACCCGAGTGGGGAGTTGGGGAGGACTTCCTAGAGGCCAGGGGTGGGGCACAAGCAGGGCAGCCAGGAAACCTGGAGGTTCAGGACTGACCAGCAGGCTCTGGACACCACAGGAGGCAGGATAGGCAAGGGGTTAGAGTCTGAAGTCAAGGAAGGCCAAGGGTGTATGCTGCTCAGGCAATTTTAAGAGATGGGGGTCTCACTCTGTTGCCCAGGCTAGAGGGCAGGGGCATGATCATGGCTCATGGCACCCTCAAACTCCTGTCCTCAAGTGATGCTCCTGCCTCAGCCTCCCGAGTAGCTGGGACTACAGGTGCGCACCACTGCACCCGGCATCAGGCAATTATTAGCTGTGTGACCTTGAGCAGGGGTCTTAACCTCCCAAGCCTCAGTTTCCTTATCTGTAAAATGGGGATTATAATAGTGCCCACTGCCAGGGTGATTGAGAGGAACAAGTGAGGGAGTGGGCGTAACGCTCAGCACAGGGCTCGGCATGTGGTGGGCCCCCAGCAAGTGGCTGCCGGCACTAGCACAATCTCTGAGGCTGCCCCAGAGCTCACTCTGCTGTGTGCCCCCTCCTGATTTCCTCCCACCCACTGCCCTGGGCGCAGGCCCTTCCCCAGGACTCACAGGCAGGCATCGGCTCCTGCCGGCTGCCCTTGAGCTTGTCCTTCTTCTTTGTGGCATCCCAGCCTTCAAAGAAGCTCTGCCGGAAGGGAAAGGGGTGGTCAATGGGGAAGGGGGCCCCACTCACAGGACCCCTTCCCCTCAGTGGGGATGATGTGGGCAGGGTGGAGTGGGCCCACGACCAGGACCAGGTTCAGGGCTGAACGTGGGGCCTGAGATAAAGTCATTGTGTGTCCCTTTATCAGCAAGGGACCAGGTTCGAAACCAGGGAGTGTGGGGGAAGAGAAACGAGAAAAGAGGGTCAGAGTTCAGAGACATTTTGGAATAAAGGTCAGGTTTAGAACAGGTCAAATCCAGATCCGAGCTGGGAAGAAGGTAAAGGTGCAGGTCGGATTCAGATTAGGATATGGGTGTGTCAGAGTGCAGACTGGGGTGGGGTGCGATCCCAGTCAGGGTTCAGACAGAGCTTAGGGTGAGAGTCAGGGTCAACGTCAGACTAGGGTTACGTCAAGGTCAGGGTCAGTGTTGGGGTCACACTCAGATTAGGGACAGAATAAGGATCAAGATCAGGATCCAGCTGGACACTGAGATGAGATTCAAGGTCAAATTTCAAATCAGGGTTAACACGACAGTGAGAAACCAGGTCGGTCTGAAATCAGGATGGGGGTCAGGGTCAAGGTACAGAAGGGTTAGGTTGCAGTGGGGACTATCAGAGCAGGGGTCTGGGACTGGGCTGAGGGCAGCCAGGGTCAGTCCACAGCGAGGAGCCACGCAAGGCCCACCGGGGTCCTATTGGACTAGGGCCCTGCGTGCACCTCGTACTCCTGCTTGAAGCCATAGCCCTCGGCCGTCTTCATCTGGTTGATGTGCTGCAGGAGGTCGGCCACACGCACTGCAGGGTGCAGCTGCCCCGTGTGGTACGGGGAGCCCTTCCGGCCACACGGACGCCGTGGAGAGCCCCCCAGGAGGCTGCTGGCCTCAGTGACCCCACCGCTGCGCTGGTCTCCTGCAGCCAGAGAAAGGCAGAGGGGTTCCTGACACACACATGCCCCAGCCTGGGGAGCCCCAGATGGACTCAGGGGCCGAGGGGGGTGGGGAGCACAGCCAATGCAGAGGACGCGGGGTTGTTCACTGGAGCCAAGCAGCCTAGCTGGGCCCACCCTGTGTGACCCTGGGCAAGTCCCTTCCCTCTGCATCTGGGGTTTCCCATCTGTAGACTGGGCAGTCAGGTCAGGTGACCCCGAGGGCACCATGGCCCTCCCAGCTGTGATGCTGTGATACCCTCACTCCACCCTGTGGCCAGACTTCACCCTGCTGCCTGCAAGGGGCAGCACTCAGCAGAGCCCATGACAGCCCTCCTCCCCCTCCCCCTCTTCCAGGGAACAATCTGGAACACTGGCAACTGCCAGCAATTACCCTCATTCAAAGACAAGCAAATCCGGAAATTAGCAGCTACTGCCACCATCCCCCCACCTCCCCCCGCAGATTAACTCCAGGGGCACCTGAATGGGAGCATTTCTCCTGCGCAAGCATTTCCATTGTCAGCCTGTGCAGGGGCCTCAGCCAATGGGGATAGGTCGAGAGAGATTCGCAGAGCCCTGCACACCCTGGGAAACCCACCCCCTCCCCAGCTGTTCTGGTCAGCATTTCCAAGGACATGCCACCCTGGTCCTGGAGATCAGGTCCTGGGATTGGAAAAACAGTCACACCCACCTTGGGACACTCAATCCCACTCACTAAATAGTCATGCGTGGCTTAACGATGGGGATGGAAGCATCCTGAGGAATTTGTTGTTAGGCAATTCCGTAGTTGTGGGAACATCATAGAGTGCACTCACACAAACCTAGATGGCATAGCCTCCTACACACTTAAGCTGCACGGTATAGCCCATTGCCGCTAGGCTACAAACCTGTATAGCATGTTACTATACTGAGTACTGTAAGGCAATTGCAACATAATTAAGTATTTTTGTACCTAAGCATAGCTAAACATAGAAAAGGTACAGTAAAAATACCTTTAATACAGTATAAAAGACAAAAAATAGTACACCTGTTTAGGGCACTTCCCATGACTGGAGCTTGCAGGACTGGAAGTTGTGCTGGTGAGTCAGTGAGTGGGTGGTGAGTGAGTGTGAAGGCCTAGGACGTTATGGCACACTCCTGCAGACTTTATAAACACTGTACACTTAGGCTACACGAAATCTATTTTAAAAATATTTTTTTCTTTCTTCAATAATAAATTAACCTTAGCTTACTATAACTTTTTTACTTTATAAACTTTATTTTTTTAACTTTTTGACTCTTGTAATAACACTTAGCTTAAAACACACATTGTACAGCTATACAAAAAATATTTTCTTTATATCCTTATTCTATATGCTTTTCTCTATTTTTAATTTTACTTTTTTACTTTTTAAACTTTTTTATTGAAAACTAAGGCACAAACATACACGTTAGCCTGGGCCTACACAGGCTCATGGTCATCAATATCACTGTCTTCCACTCCCGTATCTTGTCCCACTAGAAGGTCTTCAGGGGCAGTAACATGCAGTGCCTTATTCTGGAATACCTCCTGAAGGGCCTGCCTGAGGGTGTTTTCCAGTTACCTTTTTTTTTGTAAGTAGGAGTACACTCTAAAATAATGATAAGAAGTATAGTGTAGTAAATATACAAACTGGTAACAGAAATTATCATTATCAAGTGTTATGTATTATACCATACATAATTGTATGTGCTAGACTTTTATATGACTAGAAGCCCAGTAGGTTTGTTTACACCAGCATCACCACAAACATGTGAGTAATGCCTTGCACTACACCATTATGACAACCACAACATCACTAGGCGATAGGAATTTTTCAGTTCCATTATAATCTTACAAGACCACCGCCATATCTGTGGTCCATCATTGACCGAAAGGTGGTTACACAGTGCGTGACTGTACTCAATGTCCTCCTCCTGTCCTGGGGGAGGCTGCAAGGGGCTTATTCAAGTCCAGCCCTCCGCATTTCTCACAGCCATTCTCTGCCCAGGTCTGAGCTAGCAGGGGCTGGTGGGGGACTCTCAGTGGGGCCCAGATGCCTGTCCCCTCCCTTCTCTGTGCCTTTACACATGCTATTCCCTCTACGTCCAAAACCCTTCCTCCCCTGTACTTTTTATGCCTGGTCAACTCATACTCACCCTTCAGGTGTCAGCCAAAATGACCCTCCTTGCGGGGAAGCCTCCTATGGTGCCTGACCTGTAATTTCCACTCCACAACTAACCAGCAGAATGAATGCAGGATCACCAGGACAGAATCCATGACAAGCTCAACTTCCCCAAATTCCATCCAAATCAGGGAGACTGCCCCATTCTGCCTGGGTTCCACCTTCCTGTCCCATGGTGTGAAAATGGCCTCCAGGTAGAAAGTCAGAGCTCACCTCACTTGTTTCTCTGCTGTCAGGAATCTCAGTCCTGAGCTGCCTGTAGTTCAATGTCTGAAAGCCATTGTTTCATGTATTTTATCCGGATTTCTGGTTGGTTACAGCTGGCGGGCAGGCCAAGTACCAGTTATGCCATCGTGGCCAGATGCCCAGACCCTTAATTTTACAGATGGGGAAACTGAGGTCCAAAGAGAGGAGACTGGCCTAATATAATGGTTGCCAAAGTGTGTTCTAGAAAATAATAGGTACACAAGATGATTAAGTGGAATTTCATTAAAAAGGAGAGAGAGGTTGAGGAGGAATTCTATGTCTTAAAAGAGTCTGTGAAACTCCGGTTTAAACAAAAATAAATAGGTGTCTTCCCTATAAGATCTCTTGGGGCTTTCAACGTGTTTGTGTGCACTTTAATTCTCCAAGAGATGAGTGGAAATAGCAACATTTCACAATCATCTTTCACCATGGAGGGCTTCTTTTGTTTGTTTCATGAAACATCCTCAGGGGAACACAGTGTAATGTGGAGACAGAGCGGGAAGCTCTGGAGTCAGACAGGCCTCAGATCAAATCCCAGCTCTGCACGTGACCTTGGGGATGTTACTCTCTCCAAACTTCTGTTTTCACATGTCAAATGAAAGTAAAAAATTGTTACTATCCAATATGATGAAGTAAATATTAAATATGATAATGTATATAAAGCACCCAGCCCAGTGCCTGGCACATAGTGAGAACCTGCAGGTGGCAGCTATTGACATTATTAGTCCTTTCCAGGAAAGGGAAGAATGCCCTGACTCCCAGAAAGCCAGGGCAGCTAGCTGACAAGAGTCTTGGTCCTTCTCTACTGTCCGATCTTGGGTCTAGGACCTGAAAAGCAGCTTGAAAAGACAATTCTAAGAAGCATCTGCAACACACACATAAGACAAGTGCAAAGCTTCCCAGAAGGATTTCTGCTGGCTCAGAAAACTCAGAGAGGGAATTGGTGAGATGCAGGGGCCCCAGGACTGTTTGTGGAAACTGGGCCAACAGCTCCACAGAGAGCTGTCCAGGTGGGAAAAGGAGCAAATGAACCCTCATCCCAGTTCATCCCAGGGATCCTGTAGGGCTGGCAGCTGCCCCACAAGTAGGCACGCAATCAGCTCACAATGGCTGAAGACAAGCAAAAAATCCCACCTGGCTGAGATGTTGGTGGGAAACCAGAGCCGACCTGGGCAGCTTACAGCTGAGCCCAAGAACAACACACAATGCTCTACAAATAAGACCACTGGAAAAGGGTAAGATGACATACCCTCCTTTTCCTGGGCCCAGAGAAGACAGGGCCCTACTCTCCTTGCCCATGAATTCCCCTGTGGGATTTGAGACACACTTCCTACCCCACCCCCTACCCCATCCCCAAGGACAAGCTTGCCCACAGCCAGCAGCCCTGAGAGGGAGGGAGGAAGGAGGGTAAGAACCTCCACCCAGGCCTTCTCCTGGGCTCTTCCCAGCTCCATCACGACCATGGAACATCTTCTGCAGCAACCACTGGACAGCTGATGTTTCATGGGGAGGGCTGAGGTCCAGAGAAAAGAACACTGGGTTTGGAGTCAGAGAGGCCTGAATTCGAATTCTGACTCAAGTTCCTTGACCTCTCCGGGTCTCAGTTTCCTTATCTGGAAATAAGAATCCTCAGACCTCACTCGGGAATGGGCACTTTCCCCGATTCCCACCACCCTCAGATGAAGACAGGCTCCCAGTTATATGATTTGGTAGCACCCTGAACTTTTCCTTCACAGTTTGCAATTAGCAAATAGCTTTCCTAAAGAAACACAGCCTGTAAACACAGTAACCCCATCTAACATATTGAGCGCTCTCATATGCCTGGCACAATCCTTAAGTCATTTAATCCCTCAAATATCCCTATGACATGGGCACTATTATTATCCCCCTTGTGCAAATGAGGAAACTGAGGCCCAGAAGGATTAAGTTACTTGCTCATGAAATGACAGCACTAGGATTCAAACCCAGGCTTGAATCCACCTGACTCTGGGACCCTGTTGTCCGCCCTGCTTTTCTCTGCCTCCTCCTCCCTGGTAAAGGGGCATTTGTGGGGATGGAAGAACCTGGCACTTATTTGACAAACCATTTGGCCAGAACCCACTGGCACCCACGGGGGTCAACGGCTCCAGATGGACAGGGCCCAGAAGGACCTGAGGGTTTTCACAGGCAGGATTGCAGACACAATGGGGGCTCATGCCAACACCTTGGGAAAGTCCCAGCTGGCTTCTGCACACCCGCCTGCCACCATTTACCCGGTGCAGTAAGTCCCTAATTTAAAATTTGCATTTGAAGGATGCATCAAAATCAACATGGCTTTCCATTCTAAACCACAAAAATCTGGCCTCCACTGTTTGGAAAAGAAAAGAAGGAAGTGGAAGCTAGACTAGCAAGTGGAGGGCACAGAAAGAGAGAGCAGGTGCTCAGACTCAGCCCAAGTCTCCTGGATACACCTTGAGCTTCCAGCCGGCACACCACTGCCATGCCCAGTGCCCCTCCCTCCTCACCATCGGTTAAATCCCACCCACCTCACGGAATGGCTGACCACCCTGCCAAAGGGTGTGTCTTCTCAAAACTCTGACAGCCCCGACTGTCCCCACCATCCACGTGGCAATGAGCCTGGTCCCGACCTCCCTGGGTCAGTCTTGACGCCCCAACTAGTCAGTGAGTTCCCTGGGAGAAGAGCCTGTGTTTCCTGCCTCTCTCTCTCTCAACAGGACTCAGCAGCAAAGGCACATGCCCACACCACCCTCACCGCCCACTGTCCCCCACCCACCGGAGGACTCAATCCCTCAGACCTCTCCCTGTTTTCCTAACCACCATGCATTTGCACATGCTGCTCCTCATCCACGCGGGCCCCTTCCTTCCCATCTCTGCTGTCCAAATCCTACCCATTCCTCGAGGCCCAGCATGATGCAGCAGCAACAGCAGTTTGCAGTACAGAAAGGCTTGCAGTTAAAGCCTGGCTCTGCTACTTTCTGGCTGTTTGACCTGGACGAGCGACTTCCCCTCTCTGAGCCTGTTTCCTCGTTTGCAAGATGCAGGGTTGATAACAGCTAACAAGCAGGGTGCAACGGTGTTAAACGGTGAAATTGTAATGAGGGACATCACAAAGAGAACATGCTTAATAAGTGCATGTCAGTGAATTTGAAAACTTACATGAAATGATGAAATTCCTAGACAGACACAACTTGCCAAAAGTGACTTTAAAAAAACAGAAAGCCTGAAGAGCCATTTACTCCTTTAAATAAGTTGAATTAGAAGTTTAAGATCTTCCCATAAAGAAAATGACAGAAAAAGATTGTTTTACAGGTAAATTCCACCAACCTTTCAAGGAGTAATCTAAACTAATCTAACCTTTCCTAATCTTCCATGATAAGGAAAAAAGAGAAGAGACCCCAATGCATTTTAGAAGATTAGCAGAATCTTGACACCAAAAACTAGACAGGGATAGTGCAAAATAGAAAAATTACAGGCCAATACCACTCAGGAAGACAGCTTTAAAATCCTGAACAATAAGTATACGGAATCCAACAATACATCAAAAATATAATACATCATGAGCAAGTTGAATTTATTCCAGAAATTTAAGGGTAATTTTAACATGAAAAAATCTAAAAATGTCACTCATTTCATTAACAGACAAAAGGAAAAAATATAATCACCACAATAACTGCAGAAAAAAGCATTTGGTAACTTGAATGCCCACTTAAATTAAAACCTCTTAGCAAACTATAATAGAAACTAAAGGGAACTTTATTAACCTGATAAAATATTTCTATC
Organism: Daubentonia madagascariensis; assembly: GCA_023783475.1. Lineage (NCBI taxonomy): Eukaryota > Metazoa > Chordata > Mammalia > Primates > Daubentoniidae > Daubentonia > Daubentonia madagascariensis. The sequence continues at coordinate 8,563,266 of JAKFHU010000117.1, forward strand.
AAAAACCCACAGCAAACTTCATTCTTGGTGTTTAAATGTTAGAAGCATTTCTTATAAAGTCAGGAAAACAAGACAAGGATTCCTGCTATCGCCGGAGGAACGTAGTACTGGAGGCCCCAAGCAACGCTAGGCAGAAAAACATGGGCAAAGGGATCAGAAATGGAAAAGAAGAAACAACTCCCGGTATTCGCAGATCCTTTGACTCTACTCAGAAAATCTGAACGATTCCACAAAACAAATTAGAATAAAAGAGTTTGTCAAGGAGTATGACTATAAGATCAATACATATACAAAAAATCAACTGTATTTCTCTACACAAGAAACAGAAATGTAATATTTGATAAGTGTACCATTTGCAATAAAAGTCAAAAATAAAGGACCTGGGGATATAGCTAACATAAGTTTATGGAGAAAATTATTGAAAGACATTCAAGACCTAAATAAATGGGATAACATATATCATGTCCATGGATGGAAAGACAATTTTATGAGATATCCATTCTCTCCAAATTGATCTATAGATTCAATACAAACCCATCCAACAAAGTGTTCCAAGAAACTTGAAAAGATGATTCTAAAATTTGTAAGAAAGAATAAAAAAAAAATAGCCAAGACATCCTTGCTGAAGAACAAAGTTGGGAGTGCTTAATGTTTCAGACTTAGATAGCTACAATAATTAGACAGTGTAGTACTAGCACAGGAATCACCAAATTGAACAATGAAAGAGAACAGGGAGCCAAAAAGCAACCCACATATATGTGGAAATGTGATATATGACCAGGGTGGCACTGCAAATCAGTAGTGAAGCATGAACCATAACAAATGATGCTGGAACAGTTATTCCGGTAGAAAAAATAGAATCTTTAATTCATACCACACACGAAAATCGATTCCAGGTGGATGAAGATTTAAATATGATATGTAAAATATTAAAAGTTTTAGAAAAAAAGTAAAAAATACTTTATGACCTTGGGTAGGGAAGAAATTCTTTAAGAAAACACAAAAAGTAGAAATCACAAAGGAAAAGACTGATGAATTTAACTACATTAAAATAAAAACCTTCTGGAAGACCCTATGAATCCAAAGACCCTATAAATAACCTGGAAAAATGAGCCACAAATGGGGAGAAGATATTTGCAATTCATAAGTGACAAATGATTATTATCCTAAATATATAAAGAACTCCTACAATCACTAAGAAAGGAACAGAAAACCCAATAGAAAATTAGGTGAAAGACATGAACAGGCATTTCGTGGAAAAAGAGACCTGAATGGCCAATAATGACTTGAAAATACGTTCAACCTCATTAGCAATCAGAGAAATGCAAATTAAGACTATAGAGAATTACCATTTTATACAAACTAGTCTGGCAGCAGTGAAGAAGGCTGGCAAATTTTGATCTTGCTGTAGAGCAACAGAAAGTCTTACACACTGCTGCTACAAGTGAAAACAGGCAAAGCCACTTTGGAAAGCCACTTGGCACTGTCTTATTAAGTTGAATACACACGTACTTCATAATCAAGCAAGTCTATTTCCAGAACCTCATATGCAGGTGCATCTAGAGATCCACATAAGAATATCTGCAGCAGCCTCATTCGTGATAACAAGAAAACTAGAAATCAATCAAATGTCCATGGATGGCAGAATGGAGAAGTAAATTGTGATATAGTCATACAATGGAAAACTACACATCAGAGCAAATAAATGAACTATAGCAAAACATCCACATGGGCAAATATTAATAACATGATGTTGAGCTGAAAAGTAGAGTGTGATTTCATTTTTATAAAGCTTGAAAATGAGCAAAACTATACAATGCATTATTTGGGGATATATGCACACATGGTAAAACTACCCCAAAAAAGACAAGAAAATTATAAACACAAATTTCAGAGGAATATCTACATCTAAGAGGGAGGCAGGGATATAGCTAGGGAGAAGCGCCAAGATAAATGTTCTAATTCACCAGTTCAGTTCACTGGTGCTTGCTGTATTATTATGACTTCATGACTTCCATAAACATTACATATTTTCTTTTATACAAATCAACACTAAATAGAATGAAAAGATGTGGGATGAAGCAATTTATGACACACTCCTAGCACGTAACAGCTGATTCGCTATATTCTGTGGATCGAGGCACAGTGCTAAATGATTTATACACATGATCTCATTTAGTCTTTCACACCAGTCCTACCAGAAAAGGTGAACTTTGTTCCCATTTTATACATAAGGAAACAGACATCCAGAGAGGTTAAGTAACTTGCCCCAGGTCACACAGCGAAGAAGGGGATCTGAGAGGCAAGCCCAGGTCTGTGTGTCTCTATATTGGTCCCTCTCAGCCACTGGAACCCCGCCTCTCATACAGCAGGTGCTCAATAAATGGTGAACCTGCTGTGACCCCTCTGTTCACACAGCAGCACTTTGCAACTCCTCCTTGACAACCATCACATTGGACCTCACATTCCTCTTCTGCTAGCAGAGTTCTTTGCAAGCTCCTCCAGTACACAGTACAAAGACACACCTGTGCCTTCTCTGCATTTCCTGTGCCAGTGCTAGCACCCAGCAGAAGCACAATAGATGCCTAAATTTTTGTTAGGGGAGTTACAGAACTCATTTGATGTGGGGGCCCCAGAGAGGCTCGATTCTGTCGGCCCACGTGAGGAACCCCAGAGCCATGAGGAAGGGGCAGGAGGGCTGGGCACTCACCCCGGGAGCTGTAGCCATGGGTGTCCATGAAGGACAGGCCCAGCCGCTCATCCTCCTGCAGGGTGCTCTGGTCCGTGAAGCTCCGGTCCACAGCACTCATCATGTGGGTCTTCTCCTGGCGGTAGTTGACGGTGGCCTTGGTCATGTTCACTGGCTTCCTGCAGGGGGGAGTCGACGGGAGACACGGGCACTGCGCGGGGCTGGACAGTGGTCAGGGGCCCTTGAGGCCAGGAGCAGGCAGCTGCCTAGAAGCATCTCTGGGTGCTGAGAGGGCTCTGCCTCCATCCTTCACTCAGCAGCCCAGAGAGCTGCTGCCTCCCCAAAGGGGCTGGCAGGGTCCCTGCCCTGGGGACCTCTGCTGAGTGCAAGGGATGGCGCAGCAGTGGCCTCGGGCTGGGATCCCGCTTCCAACTCTCACTGGGCCTGTGGGCTCAGGAAGTAGGAAGGAAAGTCACCCTGGGCCTAATTTGGTGTCACAGCAAACACCACCACTGTACCCCAAACTAGGAAGGCAGCTGGCCCAGCCCAGCCCCAGCATGTACCCACCTCCACCCTCCTCTCCTCTGTCTCACTAGAGACCTGCCCTCAGGACTCCTTTTCTCCCACAGTGGGGAGGGACTACACTCCTCCTTCGTGGTGCTCAGCCAGTGCTTGGGAGCTTTCCTCCAGGCACAGGATGAACACCAACCCGGGCTTCTTCTTACTCCCAGAACCCCCAGGGATGGTACCACCATGGACCACCATAGACCTGTAGAAAGATCCCCAGGGGGTCCATTTCCCACCACTGCCCACCAGTCCATCCTGCTGCTGGGGTGAACAAGAGGCCCCCCTCCCTCCAGGCCCAGCTTCACGGATGAGAACAGCAGTTTGTGACTTTGTAGGAACTTGGAGGAAGGGGAGGGAGAAAAGGAGGTGGGGAGGCAGGGGACAGTACCATGATCCACGGCCAGAAACAGGCAAAGGGGAAATGACTTGGGACCCCTGTCGAGGTGGAGAAGAGCCTGAGGGGCCCAATCACAAGGAAGGCTCCTGAGGAGAGAGCTGTTCACCTGCCTGGCACTACAGCATGCAGGATGTGGGGTAGACCTGAGAAAGGACTTCCAGGTTATGAGGGCTCAGGGACAGTGACCATGTGTGGAGACGAGGAAGCCAAAGAAAGGATTTTCCCAGACAGGCAAACTCCAGTCAGCCTGTCCTGGACTCAAGAGCTGCCTGGGGCAGGGGAAGGACAGCATGACCTCTGGATGCCCCTCCTGCCAGGACCAGGATGTCCCTCCTGTGCTAAGAAGGCAGCTGTGTGTCCACACTGGGACCACTGCTGCTGTGCATGGAGGTGGGCACAGTCTCCCCAGCCTGGACAAGAGATGGTACAGCAGGCCCAGACCCCGACTCCCAGCCCCCTCCAGGCTCTGGGCATCGCCCTCTCTGTGGCCTGGGCAGAGCCAAAAACCCCTTTGGGGGCAGGTGAGGAGAAGCCTCTGTGGCTGCGACCATGACCTCCTTGAAGGGAAAAGAGACTTAGGAGGCCACAGGGAAGGAGGAGGGAGCCGAGAGAGAAAGGGACAGTAACAAAGAGAGAGAGGAAGATGGGGAAGGGGACAGAGAGGGAGGGAAGGACAGGCCAGACACAGCAAACCACAGGGAAGACAGACAGGGCCGGGACAGATGGCAGCCGGCCAGGCTGGCCGAACATGGAGCCCAAAGAGGACCCCTCAGTGAGCGGATACTGGCCTAGAGCGCAGTCTCCAGTGGTGTGCCACAAGGCTGTGTTCCTGCCCAGGACTCCTGGCCTACCTGGAAGAAGAACCACGAAAACAAACCAACCGGATCCCCAGAAGACAGAACCCCGGAGGGACACCTAGCACTCTGCTGGCATCCGGCTGATCTCCACACGAGATTAAGCAGATGGAATTTAACACAGACACTTCGAAAAGTTCTCCATTTAGTTTCAAAAATTAACCACAGGTTGGGTGCAATGGTTCATGCCTGTAATCCTAACTCTTTAGGAGACCGAGGCAGGAGGATTACTTGAGGCCAGGAGTTCAAAACCAGCCTGGGCAACACAGCAACACTACATCTCTACAAAAAATTTTTAAAATAAAAAATTAGCTGGGTGTGGTGGCACATGCCTGTAGTCCCAGCCATTTGGTAGACTGAGGCAGGAGAATCACTTGAGCCCAGGAGTTCAAGGTTGCACTGAGCTGTGATAACACCACTGCACTCCAGCCTGGGCAACAGAATGAAATCCTGTTTCTAAAAACAAAAAAACAAAAGAAAGAAAGAAACCACACAAAAATTAACCGCACAAGCTCCAGGGAGGGAGAAGTGCCTCATCAGCAATTCCTGTAAATGCCAAGCTGGAGGCTCAGCATGAGTTGATGGTGTTTAGTTGCTGGAAAAGCTCATGTTGGGAAATAACTGTGAATGGCAGGACCAGGGGGGAGGAGGTAAGAGACCTACTGTCCTCTGGGCTGACCTAATGCCATCTGGGCCTGCTCTGCAAAGGAAGAAAAACAAGTACAGGTATAGGAGAAACATTCTGGGAGGGCTGCAGAGTAGGAGAAGATAGAGACAGAAGACGGAGTAGCAGTGCAGGCCATGGAGTCAGCCAGGGGTCCTGGGTTGTAAACCTAGCTCTGGCACATTCTGCAACCTCTGACAAGTCCCTCAACCTCTCTGAGCCTCAGTTTCCCCATGAGGAAAGTAACAGTGATAATATCCTGCTTCTCAGGGCTGTGGTGAGGATTCTGTGTCAAGAACTGAACACAGGGCTTGGCCAGAAGAAGTGACCAAGAAGTGAGTCTGCAGAGCTGGGGCTGCCTGGCTCGAGAAGAGGCTCATGGGGACCTGAGCTGTGGGCGGAGCTGCCAGTGTGGGACATGGACTCCAGACGGGACCTAGGTGAGCATGGTCCTGGACGTGGATTTGGTCTGAGGTCAGGCCGTCCATCTGACCACCAGGGACAATTCAAGGACATAAGGGGCTGCCCCAGTGGTGGAGAGGACACCGAGGCTCAGGGAGGTGACAAGGCCTACCCAGTTCTGACCCATGACTCTGACTACAGAACCAGCGCTAGTGACCATGACTTGGGGAGGAAGATGCAGAGCGGAGAGACAGAGCAGGAGGGAAAGTCAGAGGCTGTGGTGGCCATGGAGAACGTGGCTGACACTAGGCCAGGCCGGTGCACAAGCCCGAGCCCAGCCAGAGAGGGCGGTGGGAGGTCCCACCTGGGAGGGGCCGGGGAGCTACTTACGGGTAGTAGGAGTAGGCATAGTGGTCTCTCCTGGCAGCGTGCAAAGAGAGAACAGCACAGTTGTGTCTGTGGTCCTTCCACCACAGCCGGGCTGAGGGCAGTGCCCAGCCAGCAGGGCAGGGCCTGGGTGCCTCCCATGCTGGGGAGGGGCCTGGCCAGGGACTGGACAGGTCAGGAGGGCCTTCCTCGTCCCAAGGGCTGGCCAGGCTCAGATACTAAAGACCGGGACCAACAGCCATTCCGGAACCTTCCCTGAGCCTGCTGCTGGAATCAGGAGAAGGTAGGGAAAGGGCCTGGGGGTACACAGAGCTTTCACACACAGTCATTGTATACACATGCACACTCACACCATAAACAGATACACATACAGATACATATACACATACACCCATACACAGAGAAACACACTCTGGTACGCACTCACAAATGCAGACATACACACATGCAGACACATTCAAACACACTGACATACAACCAGATATGTATTCACAAACACACTGACATACAACCGGACATGTATTCACAAACACAATCACAGACATCCCCCCACACACACTCGTACACTCAAAAGTAACTGCTCTCATTCCTGCAGACAACCGCCCACCCTCAGTCCCTGTAGGCCCCTCTGACCCTGAGGAGCCAGCCATTTGCATACACCTCCACCTGGGAGAGAAAGAGTGGCTGGGGACAGGAAGAGGGCAGGATGGAAAAGACTCCAGCTGGATGCCCTGGGCAAGCCTAGGGCCCATGTTCACCCACCCTGACTGCCCCTGGATGTGGGGTCCACTAAAGCAGCCAGGTCACCCCTGCATGGGGTGCCTGAAGCACAGCTTAGGTCAAGAGCCCTACGCTACCGCAAAGCCCACGGTATAGAGCAGGTCTGATTCTGGTTTCACACGTGGGAAGGTGAGTCACAGAGAGTCACGTGCTGCCCCAAGACTCTCTGGGGTCAGTGGTGAGTCCAAAGCAGGCCCTAGGCCTCTGGACGCCTGTCCCAGGACCCTGGCCCCTGACCCTCCTTTGTGCTCCATCCTGAGGCCTCATCCAGGCACTCCCCAGGGTCCTCCATTCAACTGCCCCCACAACACCCCATCAGCTGGGACCCCGTCAAATGGCTTTCCACAGGAAGTCCTGCAGATTGAGGGGAGGAGAGCAGACGACTGAGGCCCAGCAAAGGCAGGAGATTGGCTCAAGGCCACACAGCACGTCTCCATCCCAGGGAGAAAGGGCAGGGTCCAGGGTCCTGGGGCTGGTCGCAGATGCCCCAAAGGGGAGTGGGATGGCTGAAGGAATGGCATATTCTTCCGGTCTCAGCTGAAATGTTATGGCTTCAAAAGGGGCATCCCTGACCACTCTCCCACAATTGCCAACTATATCATGTCTCCTGTGTTCTCTCTGCCCCCCCCACCTAGTTCTTTTCACAATTTGTAATTATCTCATCCATTTGTGCTTTTTCTAATTTAATGCCAGGCTCCCCACTAGCTACAAAGTGTAAAAGGACAGGATCCTTCTCTTTTTGGCCCACCATTAGATCCCCAGGGCCTAGCACAGTACCCAGCACATTACAATCCCTCAATAAATATTTCCCCAAATTGAGTAATCAATAAATGAGTGAAAATAAATGAAACAACTTCACCTCCATGAGCTTCCATTTCCTTCTCTAAAAGAGTGAGGTTAATAATAATCCCCCCATAGGGACTGCTGTGAGGTTTCAGCAGCAGGAAGCCATGTGCTCGGCAGGTGCCAACAAGCAGCTCCTCCTGCCTCCCCACACCTGCTGAGTTGGGGGACCCCACTCCACTGGGCTAGACCGTGGGGACATACAGCCAACAAGACAGAACTTCAAGGAGCTCTTAACGCAGCAGGGAAGACAAACTCTGAGCAATGTACTACAAGCAAGTACACAAAGTGCAGGGAGAAGAAAATGCTGTGGAGAAAGGTGGAACGCGGGGGTCTCTGGAAGCAGAACGAGGGGATCTTGCCTGGCCTGGGGTCACCAGCCTTCCTTCCGGGCCCTGGAATTCCCCTAGGCAGGTGCACGGCAGGTGCATCCAGCCCGACTGTCCACACGGGCAGGGCAAGATGGAGAATCTGAAACCCCCTCCCAGCTGGCCCCTAACTGTTTCCCATAATCCCCCCACCTCCTCCTGCCTCTAACAGGGCTCCACAGCGGGGCGGTAACTGCCCTCCTCGGCAACCTCCTACTCTGCCCATTACAACCACACCCCAAGTTGATCTGAACACCCCCATCCGTGCCAGAGCTGCTCTGTCCTACCCACAATGCAGACTGGCAAAGCCCTGGGGGCACAGGGGCCCTGAAGGTAGGATCCAGAGGGATCACTGAGGTGCTACAGAGTGGGACTGAGTGGCTTTTAGAGGAACTAAGGGGGTGCAGGGGGATTGGGTGGGAGGGGCCTAGAAGACAGGACTGGGATAGCCTGGGTTTATGGAGTAGCAACTGCGTAAAGCAGGGTTTCCTAGCAAGGCCCTGACAGCATTTCTGATCCACCCTCTCCTGGGCCCAACATTCTCTCTGCAGGGGTGGGTGACACCCCCACTCTGCCTATCCTCTCTCCTTGAGGGTTGATTTCTAGGACCTCCAATACTACCTGAAACCCCCTAAAATCTGACCCCTCCTTTATAGCCCCCTCCAGCTTCAGCCCCAGCCCCACTTAGAGTCACCTCTCAAGCCCCCTGCTGGGGAGAAGTCAGGGACTTGCCACTTTGGGGGCACCTCCTGTGTACCCACCTCATCAAGGCCTTTCACATGTGTAGTCGGGCATGTGTTCAAATCAGACCCTGCCACTGATCACACAGAGACATGGGCAAGGTGTTTTCATTACCATTTCTGCATCCATAAAAAGGGAGCCAGACCCGCTTCACAGGTCAGGATCCAAGAAGGAAACATTTTCTAACATAACCCGAGTGCTAGAACAGTGCCTGGCACATAATAGGCACTCAATAACTAACGTAATAACGGATGGTATGTGTAAAGCTCCTGGCACATAGTAATTACTCATGAAATGATGGTTTAAAATGCTCTCTCAGCCGAGCACGGTGGCTCACACCTGTAATCCCAGCACTTTGGGAGCCCAAGGCAGGAGGATCGCTTGAGGCCAGGAGTTCAAGACCAGCTTGGGCAACATAGAGAGATTTCATCTTTACAAAAATTAAGAAAAATTAGCCAGGCATGGCGGTGCATGCCTACAATCCCAGCTAGTTGGGAGGCTGAGGTAGAAGAATCTCTTGAGCCCAGGAGTTTGAGGTTGCAGTGAACCACAATTGCATTACTGTACTCCAGCCTGGGCGAGAGAGCAAGACCTGTCTCTAAAAAGCAAAATAAAATAAAACAAAATATTCTCTCATAAAGCTGTGCAGGCACTAGGGAAGGGAAAAATCAGAGCCTAATACCCTTGATAGGCCATCTCCCCATAGCCCCCCACTCTGGGCACACCCCACCCCTAGTCTCTCTCTCCTGCTGGTGCCTGGCCTCAGGCAAGGTGGCCCTAGCCAGCTCACTCTCATCTTCCTGGATCCTACTTATCTGCTCCCAGCAGCCTAGAGATCCAGTGCCAGCTTACCCATGTGTGCCCAGCCTGGCAGCAGCAGGGGTTCCAGACGCCAGAGCCCAGGTGGGGAGGGGTGGAGCTGGCTCTGCCTCTGGCTCCCTGGGTGACCTTGGGCAGGTCTGCACCCCCTCTGGGCCTCAGCATCCCTATCCCTTAGTTAAGGTGCTTGGACCACAGTGTCCTGGGCTGTCTGGTGGGAATGAGGTGGGGGTGGGCTGGCAAGCAGAGGGGTCCCAGAAGCCCCCATCCTGCTTCCAACCAGAGGTGCTGCTCAGCTGTCATCCACTCCATGTACTGGGCTCCCAGGAGAGGATTTTTTGGTGTTTCGAAGACAGGTTCTGTTGCTTTAAAAAGATTTGAAAACCACTAGACTAGATGGCCTTGAACTACCTGGCAGTTCTCATGTTCTGGGGTTCTCAGCCTCTACAATTCTAAAGTCTGAGATTCTTAGAATCCCAAATCCTGGGTTTCTGAAACTGCAAGATTCTAAGTTATAGATTCTAAGATGTCTTAGAATTCATGCTGTCCTCTGTAAAATGCACTAGGGAACACAACCCACGCAAACACAAGGCTGGACCTTTGAGGTCAGAGGGATAGTAGGAGCAGAAAGGGGGTTTTCTTTCAGTCACAGGATCAGGAGGGCTCCTCAGGGATCCACAGTAACAGGGCCAGGGCACACTGAGCTCAAGAGAGGGTGGGGCCTGGGAAGAGCTGTGGCTCAGGGCCCTGCTCAAGATCAGATGCAGACCCGATGCCCAGGCTGGCAGCCCTCCACACACCCGCCAGGTGGCTGCCCTACCAGCCCCCAGCCACCACTCCTTGGTGCCCACCAGGCCTCTAAGGGGCAGGAGCCGCTGGTGGGCCAGGGCACCAGCCTCACTCACCCTTTGCGGATGATGACAATGATGGCCCCCAGGAGGAGGATGAGGACAGCAAGCCCCCCGGCACAGATGCCCAGGATAAGCCCCATCTCCTCCGATCTCTGGGACACCTCCAGGGGCCGCTTGCTTTCCTTGCAGGCAGCTGGGAGAACAAAGCAGGGCAAAGGATCAGAGGGGAGACAGGGACCATCAAGCCCCTCCTGCAGGGGTCTGTGCCCCAAGGAACAAACTGGCCTGCACAAACACATGCGCACAAAGACAACTACCCCTCATCCTCCACAAGTATGCTGCCTTTCCATCAGCTCTACCTCCTCGCCATCCCTCATAGCTCCTGCACTTCCACATCGGAGTCATCACTTAACACTGCTCCCCTGTCAGAAATAGCTTCCCTCTCTTCTCCACTTTCTCAAGTCCTCCCCAGCCCTCAGTGGAAACGGGAGGGAGAACACCTGGGCCTTCAGACCCACCCTCTTGCCTTCCTGGGAGGTGACAGGGAGAAAGAATTATGGACCTCGGTATGACTAGGGCATCTCAGGATGGGAAACCATCCCCATTCCCTGTCTGGAACAGGGACAATCCCTGCACCACAGGGTCCATGCCGTTTCCACCTTTCTCTCCCACCACAGGAAAGGGGAGCAGATACTGAACCCAGAACAAGCACCCCGTAACCAGCACCCCCAAGGCCCAACCGTAATAGCTACCCTCCACAGGCCTGTCCCAGGCCCCTGCCAGGCCCCTTCTGTGACCACGGGGAGGGCTGAGGAGGGTGGGCCCTGCTGCCAGTCTGGGAGAAGGAGCCCTTGAAGTGGGGCACATGGGGGCCAAGAAGGGAAGCCCTACCTAACGCCAGGCCTGCCCAACCACCCTCCTCTGCTCCCACAGCCCTGGATCCTCAGGATCCGCCTCCCCGGAGCTGGGCAGGTGAGAAATCTGCCACTGAAGAACAAGGGAACCCAGCAGGACTTACCTTTCCTGGCGATGCGGATGCAATTCAGCCGGGTCTCCTGGAGGCATAGATGGGGGTCTCAGCGTGGCTGAAGCCCCGATCTCACCCTCCCCAGGGCAGGAACTTCAGGCAGCGGTTCTTGGGCCTGATCAGGGCTTTGTCTGGTGCGGACTATAGCTAAGGGCACCCCACCCAGCAGGAGGGCCCGGACTCAACCCAGGGGGAAAGGGCGGGGCCTCGGAAATAAGGGCGTGGCCTAGGTCTGGTGGTCCGGTTAGGGAGAAGCCAGGGAAGGAGGGACCGAGGAGGGAGGAGCTTGGAGAATAGGGCGGGGCTTCAGGGAGGAGTGAGATGGGCTCCTCCGGGAAGAGGCGCCTGAGATAGAAGGCAGGGCCTCAGGAAGGGGCAGGGGCTGTACTGGGGGCCTAGGTAGAGAGAAGCCTAGGAAAGGAGGCTTAGGAAGGGGGTAGTATTCTGTGGAGCGGAGCCTGCGGTCAGAAGGGCGGGGCTATGGGAGGGGCCGGGCAGTGTGGGGTAGGGCTATGGGAAGGCGGGGCAATGGGCGTGGTCAAGCAGTGGGGCGTGACTACTAGGAGGGCGGGGCAGTGGGTGGGGCCGGACTGTGGGGGATAGGCACACAGGGGGCGGGGCTATGAGAGGGGCAAGGTTATGGAAGGGGTTAGGCTATGGGAGGGCAGGGCTATGGAAGGATCTGGGTTATAGAGGGGTCGAGGAGTGGGAGGCTGGGGCTATGAGAGGGCGGGGTTATGGGAGCGGCCAGGTTATGGGACGGCAGGGATGTGGCAGGGGCCAGGATATGGAAGGGCGGGGATATGGGAGGGATGAGGCCTGGGGGGGGTGGGTCTCCAGTCTCTGGGGGGGCCACTCCAAAGTGTCCCCAGCGTGCCATCCCCCACCCCCAGCCACCCACACCATGACCCTGGACAGTCCCTCACCCCCTTCAGGTGGCTTGTTGCCTGGAAGTAGATGAGGTAGGCCTTCCTGGGCTCAAGTGGTGGGTTCCAGAAGCCTCGATAGGTCTGGTTGTCACCCACGGTGAAGGGCATGGCCTCAGGCAGACTGCTGGCCGCCAGTTCAGCCCCGAAGTAATGTACCAGGCCTCGGGCCAGTGCCGCATCGAAGGTCAGTGGCACTGGAAAGCAGTCCTGGCCACCTGGCTCCCGCCGCAGCCGCCTTGGCCGCTCCTCCTCCACAATCACCTGGTACACACTGGGAGGGAGGGGAGAGTGCAAGTGATCACAGGAGGTCAGAGGATGGGGAGGGCTTTGGGGTCAAGCCCAACTGAAAACTAATCTCCACTCTGCCCCTTACCAGCTGGGCAAGTCACTTAACCTCCCTGGGGCTCAGTTTCCTCTTCTGTAAAATGGGAGTGATCACAGGACTGTTCCATGAGGTAGATGTGAAAAACAGGCAAATTTAGCAAGCAGCCAGTGCGTTGTCAGCTATCCCTGTTACTGACCAAGGCTGAGAGAACCATGGGCCCTGCTCAATGGAACCAAGCCAGGAGGCCTCACTCTGCCTCTTCAATGAGTCCTGTGTGTGACACAAGACCTGGGAAACCGAAGCCACTCCACAGCTCCCTGCAGCCTCGGCAAACTACAAGGTTACCAGATTCACTCACTCATTCATTAAGAGTTTACTGAGCTCAGATGATGAGCCCTGTGCTAAGCACGTAGGGATCTGGGCTCCTGGAACTGACCTCTCTCTAGTGGAAGGGACAGTCACTTAGCAAATAAGGACACACCTCACACTACATCTCTAGCACCCTCTCAACTCTGAGGGAGTCTCTAGTCTGCAAATTGGAACCCTGTCGTCTCTGTGTCCTGATTGCCCCTGATTTGTGTTCTCTGGTCCCGGCGTCTGTATTTCTGTTTATTTTATCACTTTACTGAACGAGCTTTTGCTGTGAGCTCCTCCAAATCCTCTGTGGAACAAAGCCAAGAGTAAACATGTGAATGCTGACAATTTAAATATTTCCAGTCACAGCCTCAGTCACGTCTCAGCGTGTGACATCCCATACTGACAGCCTCTGCTCTGGGAAGCCGAAATGCCTTTTCCTTGCTCTCCAGATGTTTTTTTGAGGTTCGAAGTTGCAGGGAATCATCTCAGAGTGTTGGTCACCAGCCCATTGCCTGTCACTAGCCCATTATAAACACCAGTCCAAGCCCCTCTCAGCCTCCATTTGCCCAGGCTGAGGTCAGGCCTCTGCCAGCCCTAAATCCCACCAGGAGATAACAAGTAACATTAGCCATAAACAAAATATATCTTAATCTAGAATAAGCCCCATTATGCAAATAAGGAAATGAGGCTCAGGAAGGTAAAGGGACATGCCCAGGATCACACAACCATCCTGCCCCTCCCCTCCCACCATGTCCCACCCCAGTCCCCACTCAACCTTGTTATCATCATCCCTGAGGGACCCTGACCAGTCTGCTCACAGGACCCCTCAAGAGGACAAGGAAGGAAGGGTCTCCCAACTCCTCCCAGATTCAGCTGCACAAGGACCCTAAGGGTCCAGCAAAATGCAAAATGTCCCACAGATGCCCTGACTTTTTCCTGGGTTTCCCCTGAGGGTCTGGGAACCAGCCCAGGACAGGATTTGCAGTGGCAAACACGGGGAAGACAAGGTGGGGGGGGGGAAGAAGTATGGATGGGGAGGTGTGGGACTGCCAAGGGCACCTGGGCAACCTACTACCTTCTTGGGGGGCTGAATAGGACCCTCACACCCCCCCACCTAAAGGCTGTCACCCTCTCCCAGTGCGTGTACCTTTGTGGAAGGAAGGGGTAGACCAGAGGGAAGGCTCTCTGACTTCTAGAAAAGGTATGGGCTTTGCAGACAGATCTGGGTTCCAAATCCCAGCCTTATCACTTACTAGCTGTGGGGCCTTGGGGACAGGTGGTTTAGGCTCTCTGAGTCAGTTTCCTGATATGTAAAATGAAGGTAATAATACCCACTCCACAGGGCTGCCACAAGGATAAAATGACTCCGTGCAGGTAAAGCCCCTAGCACAGTGTCAGGCACACACTTGTATGTATGTGCACACACTTATACAAGCACCCTCATGCTCTCACATACATGCACATTCGTATTTCCCCCCCACACCTCTCTCACACACACACCTCCACACCACATAATGCACACACATCACATGTCTTTATCACAAAAGCACACCCTGGCTCACATCCCACATACACACATACCACACAGACACACACCATCTCGTCTCCAGCACCTTCTCCCCAGCAGATACAGCCACCGAGGCATCAGCAGCCCCAACTTCCTCCAGGGAGAAGGAGGCAGAGAAGCCACGCTCCTGACCACTCCACAGAAACAGCCCTATCTGGCCAGCTGCCCTAGCCTTCTAGAAAGCCCATCCCTGTATCTCCAGGAAAAGAGCTGGGAAGAAATAAGGCCCCCACAGTTTCCCTTCTCCAAGATGTCTGAGGGAAGGTCCTCTAGAGAGGCCTGGACAGTCTCCTTTCCAGGCTGGACACTACCCAAAGACCTCACGCCAGTCACCATCCGAGACCCATGGCCTCAGAGGGGAGTGACTGCAGGCTTCCTGCCTGCCCAGGACCACAGAACATCCCCTTCCAGGCAGTCTCTGGGTGGGAGACTGAGGGAGGACAAGGGTGAGCTGGCCTGGGTTGGGGCTCTGGCCCTGGCCTCCCGCCCCTCCGTCCAGGATTTCCCACCTGATGGGTGCACCGCGGCCCTGTGCTGGCCTCAGCAGCACGGTGATGGTGTTCTCAGACTCGCCAAGGGGTGACGGCATGTCGGCATAATCGAAGCTGGGAGCTGGGGATAGGGGACAGGGACATGAGCATGGAGCTTGGCCGCTGGACCAGGAAGGCCAGGCCTCCAGCCTCCTTGACGAGCGTCCTCAGATCTCTTCCCCTTCAGCCTCTTTGCTGGCCCCTGACCACAGGCACTGACCCCAACCTCAATCTTCTGATTCCACTGACCATAGTCTCTTGACTTCTCTGACTTAATCCTCCCTGACCTCTGACTCCACCCCCTAAATGGCATATGTATCTCAGCAGCGGCCCTCTGTAACCACCCCAGGATGCCTCCTGCTCCCCCTCTGCCCACAGAACCCTGGGATTCCGAGCCACCTCCAAAGGGGCCAGGCCAGGGTCGGGTGGGGCTCACCTGAGATGTTGGTGGTGATCTCAGTGAGTGCTGCCTGGCCAAAGCCTTTGCTTGTGCGGGCGCGCACGGAGAACAGGTAGGTGGTGCCTGGGTGCAGGTTGGAGAAGACATGGTAGGTCTCGTTTCGGAGCTTGGAGATGGTACGTCGTGGGCCCGGCACGTTCACCGCCGGGTCTGACGACTCGATGCTCTGGTAGCTGATCTGGGGGCAGGATGGGCAGGCAGGCAGGCAGGGGGATGGGGCAGGGCATCACCGACCCAGCAGCCTCCCACCCACCATGTTCCAGGGGAGTCAGGGAAGAGGCTGGGCAAAGGGGACCATGAATCCATCAGGCCAAGCTTCTGGACACCTTTGCCTCTCCCTCTTGCCTTCAGGACCCCCTTCCCCATAACCCATAGGGCACAAACCCTGGCCACGGTTGAAGGAACGGTGACAATCACCTGTCTTCCCCATGCACCTCCCTCTCCACACCACTGCAGCAGAGGAAAAGAGGGCTATCCTCTCACCTTCCACCAGGGGCCCCCACGATAATAGGGTCCCACACCCACCTCATACTGAGTGATGAGGCCATTGGGTTCCTGGGGCTCCTCCCACTTGAGGAAGATCATGTCCTCCAGTGGAGTGAACGTCAGGGACTCGGCTGCAATTCCACCAGGCACTGCAAGAGAAAGGCAACAGGGGGCAGGGGAAAGTAGGCTTGGCACCAGATGCCTGGGTTCAAATTCTGGCCTTGCCACTTCCTATCTGGTTCAGTTGGACTACTCAACCTCCCTGAGCCTCAGTTTCCACATCTGTGAAATGGGGATAATATAACCCCTCCCTAACCAGGACTAAATGATGTAATGTATATAAAGCCCCAAAGCAAACACCAGCAATTTCATACGGTTCAACCTATTACTGAGTACTCAAAAAGGGTAGCGGGCATTTTCATCACCGTGCAGTTTGCATTCAACAGAGAAGAATGTTTGAAGGCTCCTATTTTGTTCCAGTTGGGTAGCTTTCAGAAAATACAGACATCTACCAGAGAAATGAAAATAACAACTGTGTTAGGGTATCGGAATTACAGGTAGAGATGTTTTCCTGTC
Source organism: Daubentonia madagascariensis (assembly GCA_023783475.1). Taxonomy (NCBI): domain Eukaryota; kingdom Metazoa; phylum Chordata; class Mammalia; order Primates; family Daubentoniidae; genus Daubentonia; species Daubentonia madagascariensis. The sequence goes on from JAKFHU010000117.1 coordinate 8,579,885, forward strand.
TAAAAATTTCTAATAACATAAACTATATGTTCAATATAGAAAATTTAAATGAGCATAAAGAAAATTAATGGCACCTACAATTGCATCAACCAGGGATAAATATCGTTAACGTTTTAGCATAAACGTTCAGGCATAGTTTGGTTTTGTTTTTGTTTTAATGTATTCTCCTAACAGCAGGCATAGGAATTTTGCCTAGGAAGAGAATGTTCTTTGGGAAAACACCTTGACAAAACATTGTGGGGAAGGTGAAGTCCTCGGACAGGAGGAAACAGAAACCAGGATAACAATCACTGAATGCTAAGCTGCTCTGTGTTAAAACAAACAGTTTACAAGGCAATACCACTATCTACCCATCCATCTACACTGCTACTGAGAGTATAAATTGATACAACCACTGTGGAAAACTATCTGCCTATATCTACTAAAAATGAACACATACCCTATAACCTAGACTTTCTACTCCTAGGCATATCCATCAGAAATGTGTAATATCTACCAAGGAAAAAAAATCTACAAGGATTTTATTTGCAGCATTATTCAAAATGGCCAAAACCTAGAAAGGACCCAAATGCCCAACAACAGTAAATAGGATAAATAAATGTGGTATATTCCCACAATGGACTCTATAGCAATGAGAATGCATTCCCTAGGACTGCACACACAATATGGCTGAGTCTCTCAAGTATGAAGTTGACAGAAGGAAGCCAGTCATACAAAGAATACTCACTGCATGATTCCATTTATATAAAGTCCAAAACCCAGGAAAAATTATTCTATGGTGTTACAGGTTAGGATAATGTTTACCCTCAGGAGGTAGTGACTGGGAGAGGATATAAAGGGGGTGGGGGGTTCTGGTGTGCTGGTAATGTTATTTCTTGGTCTGGGTATGGGTTATCCTGACGTGTCTAGTCTATGTGAATTCATCAAGCTGACCACTTAAGACAAGCACACTTCCTGTAAGTGTTATACTAATACTTTGATGAAAAGTAAAAAATATTAAATAAGAAGCAGTTACTGGAGGAGAAGGGAAGAGAAAGAAGACCAAGCAGCCCAAGTGAGGGCTGGACGGGGTGGGGTGAGGCAGTCACAGTACACCTAGGGGGTGGGGGCAGGGTGCAGAGATCAAGAGACTTTAAGAATGGGGTGGTCTGATGTTCAACTTGAGGCTGTTTACAATGCTTCAGGGTAAACCCATGAGGTCCTCACTCCCACCCCCAACAAATCCTCAGCACAGGGCACACACATTGCTTTGGGTGAGTGGGGGTTTGCGGAAACCAAGGAAGGAGGTGAATTTTTTGTCTGGGCCAATGTTGTGCGGAACCGAAAACTACACACATGGGGCAGCAAGAAAAACTATAAACCTAGGAGCTTAGAAGTACCTGGGGATATGCAGGAATCTGGGGGAAGGCTCTGGACTTGTGCTGGCATTCGAGTATAGCTATTAAGAGTGATATCTGCAAGGCCAGAAGGCCAGGTTGGAAACCTAGATCTGCTACCTATCTACTAGCTATGTGACTTCATCTGTAAAATGGAGAAAGAAATAGTAGCCTACCACATAGGGCTGTCATGGGAATTATATGCAGTAATACATGAAAAGCATTCAGAGTAGTGTTGGACATGTATTAAGTGCTTAGTGTTAGATTGACATATTATATAGAATACTGCACCCAACAGCAACAGAATGCGCTTTTTTTCAAGTACACATCATACATTTACCAAAATTTAACCAAATGTTGGGCCATAAAGCAAGGATCAAATTTCAAAAGACTAAATTTAGAGTCATATATACTGTGACTGCAGTGGAATTAAGCTAGAAACCAACAGAAGAAAGATAATTAGAAAAGTCTCAATTGCTTAGAAATTAAGCAACATAACTCTAAATAACTTCTAAGTCAAAGAAGAAATCATAACAGAAATCAAAAAATATTTTGAATTGAATGATAATGAAGATAGGATATATCAAAACTTGTATGCAGCTAAAGCAGGACTTAGAGGGAAATGTATAGCTTTAAATGCATATATTAGAAATGAAGAATGGCTCAAAATCAATGATCTCAGAAGCTTCCATCTCAAAAAGCTAAAAGAACAGCATACCAAATCCAAAGAAAGTATAAAAAAGGAAAAAAAGAATAAAAAATAAATATACAACAAAGAAAATCAACTAAGCCAACAGTTGGCTCTTTGAAAAGATTAATGAAATTTATACACTCCTTGCAAGAGTGAATGAGAAAAAACAAAACACAATTAACAATATCAAGAATGAAAAAGGTGATATCACTATAGATCATACATATATTAAATAAATATAATAAAGGAATATTACAAACAACTTTATGTCAAGAAATTTAACAATTTAGGTGAAAAGAACAAATTCCTTAAAAAACACAGTCTATCAAAACTGATACAAGAATAGAAAATCTGAATAGTCCAATATCCGTTTTAAAAATTAACACTGTTATTCAAAACCTTGCCACAAAGAAAACTCCAGGCCCAAATGGCTTCACCACTGAATTCTTCCAAACACTTAAGGAAGGAATTACCAAAGTCTTCCAGAGAATAAATATTAGCTATCATTACTTTGTTGTTATAAAGTTGGTTTACTCCTAAGCAAAAAAATTCCCTATATAAATTTCAGCCTCAGACATGGTGTGTCTATGGGAGGCACTCAGGGCCAGGGAAATTGGGGTTGGGACTCTTACCATCCTCATCTGTCTGGAAGGTGACCTCCTTGCCCTCCTTGCGCCCCTCAGGGTTAGTGAGGACGAGCCGCACGTGAACATTCCGATACGGCAGCAGGTTCCTGATGGTATAGCGGCTGGCAGCCTGCTCTGTCTTCACACACTCCCGGATGGTCTGGTTGTGGCTGCTGCCCAGGGTGTAGTGATAGCACAGGGACACAGTGTAAGTGTGGCAACGCGTCACGTTGTAGCCCAGTGGTTCCCACTGCAGGGTCAGCTGGCGGGCCTGGATCTCAGCAAAGGCCAGGCCTTTGGGGGCCCTCATGGGCTCTGGGGAGTCCGGGAAGCAGCGAGAAGAAGGCACAGGAAGTGGGAAGAGAAGAGGAACAGGGAGAGAAAGCATCAGTCAGCTGCCTGGAATCATCCCTCCTTTGCCCCCAAGAGCTCGAGAGACCCCTAGAACATTGAACAGGGAGTAAAAGTACGTGCTGTGGTGTCAGACAGGCCACATTTGAAGCCGGGCGCTGCCACTTTCACTACTGGCTTAATTGCTTCACCTCTCAGAGCCTTAGTTTCTTCAGCTGCCAAATGGAAAAATAATAGGCCTTACCTGACAGGATCATTATGAGGTTTAAGGTAATACATACAAAGCATGCATGACAATGGCTAATACACAATAAGCCCTCACAAATGTTAGCTATGATTGTTTTTAATAGCACAGTTCATCTCCCAATTCAAGACCATCTTGGACTACATAAGGCCAATGTGAATCAACCTGTTGCTCTATTTTTCCTAATTAATTCCAAGCTTGTTCTGAAACAACTTACAGTAATACATATGATACAATACTATATAGAAATCAGGATGATGGGGGAAAAGAAAGTCAAATACTTAAATAAGCCAGAGAATGATAGGGAAATATAACCAGAAAGGCATGCCATTAGGTCCTACGTGGGAGTCTAAAGATAAGGCTCAAATTCAGTGGTGGGTTTCCTTCAAAGTAGAGGAGTGAAAAAAGAAAAAAAAAAATTCAGTGGTGGGTTCCCTGGCTGCCAAAGCAAAAAGGGAAATACAATCTGTTATATAATGCTAGTAGTAATAATGGCAGTTAACATTTCTTGGGGACTTTGTGCCAGGCATTGTTCTAGAGCCTTTAAAATGCTTTATCTCATTTAATCCTTGTTGTAATCCAATGAGACAAGTGCTGTTATTAGCCCTGTCACACAGATGTGGAAACAAAGGCACAAAGAAATTAAGTAACTTGCCCACAGTCACACAGACAGTACATGGTGAAGGATCCAAACTTGGACAGCCTGGCTCCAGAATCCATGCTCTTAACCACCACTACTCTGCCTCCCTCTGAGGAATTCACTATCAAAAAAAAAAAATCACACCAATGCCTCAGGAGAGAGACGGCTACCCCAATGGGAGGGAGGAGCATGTTGTTATGCTTTACAGGCTCTTGATGACTTCATAGGCTAGAAAATTATCCCCATTTTATAAATAAAGAAAGCAAGGCTTCTGAAGTGAAGCCAGGATGGAGCCCAGGGACTCAGCCCTCAGTCCCACATCTGCATTGACCGCTGTGTGATCTTAAACAAATCTCTGGGTCTCAATTTCCATATCTGTAAAATGAGGGAAGAAGCCAAGATTACTTCTAATGATCCTTTTCTCTCTTGTACCCTGATTCTCTGACATGCAGTTACTCTCAAGTCCCTGCAAAGTGTCCCCAATTAGAGGACCCCAGGTTTTTTTTAATGAACAGGTGAGAAAGTACTGCTACAAAGCCTCTAAAGAAGATTAAGTATGACCCTAGCACCATTTTTTACGTGATTAATTTTCTCAGAATCTCCTTTATAAAAAAGACACAAGGGGAAATAGCAGCCCAGGCTGCTCGTAACTTGGGAGTGCATGGGTAACAGTTTCAGACACTGGCCCCAAGTATAGCACAAAACAAGTTTCTGTTTCCACAAGTTTCTGCTTCCCTTTCTTCCCTGGACTACAGGCAAGTGGTGTCTCCAGTCATATGTCAAGCTATCAGAGAGATTTCAGCACCCGCTAGGAACAAGGCCTGCCTCCTGACTGCTCCCTCCCCATACACATGCAGGACCCCCCCCAAGTCCATCCCACATGGACACTGAAGGGCTGGCTGCCACTGCTTACCACAACTTTCGGGCTGTGGGCTGCAAGCCCAGTCACCACACTGATGTTTTCTCTCCCACTCCTGGCCCACAGATATTTTTCTAATTTTTTTTTAACGTAGTTTTGTTTTAAGCCGTCATTCTTGTGTGTTTGGAATAGAGGGGAGATTTAGTGCGTGCTCATTTGCCATCTTGCACAGAGGCCCTCTCTTTATCCTCGACTCTCTGGCTCTGGTCCTGGCTGCCCCATGTGTATTGTCCCAGTGCTTCTATGGGAGCCAAGGTACCCTGCCTTATTTGCACTTGTGAGAGTGGGTCTCTGTTCCCTGCAGCTCTGCTCATACCATCCCCACCCCCTGGAATGCAGCCCCACATTCCTTTCCATCCCTCCAGGCTTGGCACAAGCACTCTGCTTCCTCGCCCTCCTGCAACATTTAGAGGATGGCAGGAAAAGTTCCATGTAACTAGGGACACAAACTGGGTAGAGACTATGGCACACAGGATGGTAGGTGCTCCATCCAAAAAGGGCAGCTACTCCTCAGCTCTAGGTGATTGTTGCCACATAGGACTATAGGCTCAGGGTTGTCAGATCCTCCCATTTTTTAAGAGAAGCCAAAAATTCAGATTTCTATATGAAATCTCCAGATTTGTGAATACTGGCAACCTACTTAAGTTTCTTAAAACCACCTTGAAGGACCAAGCACAGTGGTTCACACCTGTAATCCCAGCACTTTGGGAGGCCAAGGCAGGAGGATTGCTTGAGCCCAGGAGTTCGAGACCAGCCTGAGCAACATAGTGAGACCCTGTCTCTACAAAAAATACAAAAATTAGCCAAGCATGGTGGCACGTGCCTGTAGTCCCAGCTACCAGGGAGGCTGAGTCAGGAAGATCACTTGTGCCCAGGAGTTTGAGGCTGCAGTGAGCTACAATCGGGCCACTGCACTCCAGCCTGGGCAATGGAGCCAGACGCTGTCTCAAAAAAACTAACAAACAACCACTGGTACTCACCATCAAACTGGCACTAACTGATGAACACTTACATCACACAGGGCAAGAACATTCATCTGAAGGCGGGCGGGCGGGAGGGGGGTGGAAGGGATGGGAAAAACTCTCACTGAATGGATGTGGGGAGCACAGTTTGGGGGATGACCACGATTGTGGCTCTGACACAGGCAGAACAGGGGCAATGTGTATGGCCAAAGTGTTGTACCCCCATGATATTCTGAAATTAAAAAAATAAATTAAAAAAAAAAAAACTAACAAACAAAACAAACAAACAAAAAAACCCCCACCACCTTGCAGGACCCAAGATAGCAACTTCTAACTTGGAGGATGAAACTCCCAGCTTCATACTTGGGCATCTAATTCTCCAACAGCTGTGCTACCTCCCATCTACATAGCTAGACTAAAGGGTCTTTGACAAGAAGGCCCACTCCTCTCTTCTCTCCCTCCCTACCCTGATCAAATCTGGGCAGATCCAGGGAGCTCAAATAGTTTGTTGACTACAGACTGATACGTTGATTGAGGGGTGTGAATGCATGAGTCTCTCTGTGTTTCCAAAAACCATCTGGCGCCCAGACACTCTCTTCAGCTGCCAGCACACATTGACAAAACAGAACTTGGGGACCTAAAAGCCCCATCCCTCTAAATTCCATAGGGCTGGAGGCCATTCAGAGATCAGAGGTCAAAATGCACATTAAAACAAGGAGTGTAACAACTAACATCTGCTAAATTAGGTCAAAGTGTGTTGATTTTTATAAGGCTAGTGAGGATGCAACAACCCTGGAAAGTTAAGCTTTTTCTCATAGAAGGAGCTTTGGACTGGGGTCTGGTGGACACAGATTCACATCCTATCTCCAACACTCATTAGTTCTGTGACTTCAGGCAAGTTACTCAACCCCCTTTGAATTAGACATCAGGCTCCTCCACTAAAAAATGGAGATAGTAACACTACTTAGAAGAGCAAGTGTGAGAATGACAGGAGATGATATAAGTTGCCCAGCCTATGGTAATTAATTAATAAACACATGTGCACTTTCATGAGATGCTGGTAGCAGTATAAATTAGTACAATCACTTTTTAAAGCAATATATGTCAAAGCCCTTTCTTCAACCACTCCTATTTTCCTAAAGAAATAACTCAAGGGGGAAGGGGAGAACCATAGCACTAAGTTTTTCAATGTAGTATTATTTATCATGATAGGGATCTGGAAACAAATAGTCCAGCAATACGGGGACACTCAATGGACTTCTACAGTCAATAAACATAATTATAAACAGCATAACACATGTAACAACACCAAGCAAATGAAGCAGCATACGAATGCTTTCTACATCCCAATGACAAGGGTGTAAAATGTGTACTGCAGGCATATGGGCAGATATGTGAAGAAGACAGAAAAATTAAAACAGCTGCTGGGCTAGGATAGTGAGATTTAGAGTGATTATTTTTAAAAATGCCTCCTCCTGATGCTATACTATTGTTTTTACAGTAAATAATACAGTGCAAGGGCAGTTTCATGATATGCTGGAGATGACAACACAGGTGGCCAACAGCAAAACAACTAACTCCCAATCAAGGCGCCTAAGCAGGGGGGGCCACGATGCCAACAAAGAGGAGCGTGTAATTCAGAGGGGCAGGAGGAGGTGTGTGCATCGAGCCTGCCTGGCCCCTGACCCGCTTCCACCCTGGCCAGCCCACGAAGCGTTTAGCAGCGCCTAGCACAAAGTAGGCATTCAGCCCATGATGGCGGCAGCTGCAGTCATGTTGTCGTTCTTGTTAAAAACACTGGATTAGAAATCAGGAGAGTCAAACTTTGGTTCAGATTCTGCTATGGACTCACTGTATAGATTTGTGTAAGAGAGATTTAAATGTTTAAATCTCAGTTTACTCATCTGTAAAATGGGACTAACTGACAGCTTTCACCATGAAACCTGGGTTCTTTGCCCACTATCTGATCACAGGCAAGTCCCTTCCCCTCTCTGGGTTTCAATCTCCCTATCTGTACACTTAAGGAAGTGCAATAGATTCTCCATGGACCCCTGAGCTCTGATTCCTTTTATTCCTTTTATTCCAAGTGGAATAAAACCAGAACTGCCTTTGCAAAGTTAAAAATACCCTAATAATGACAGTTGTCGTTTACTGAGTGGTTACCATGTGTTAGGCACTATGCTTCACTTGCAGTTGCCAGCATTTAACCCGAAACACTGGACGGTCCCAAGGTTCAGGCTTCACAACTCCTCTGTCTTCCATCTACACTTGTTCCCTAAAAATCTAAGGACTAAACCAGAAGTTCTCAACCTCAGCACTATTGACATTTTGGCCTAGAACTAGATAATTCTTTCTCGTTGGGGGCTGTCTGTGCATTGCAGGATGTTTAGCCACTTCCCTGTCCTCTACTCCTTAGATGCCATTAGCACCCCACTGCCACCACCCAGTTATGACAACCAATATGTCTCCAGACACCGCAAAATGTCTCCTGGGAGACAAAATTGCCCCTAGCCCAGAACCACTAGCGTAAAAGATCTCATCCAGTCTCAGGGCTTTAAATACCATCTCTACCATCTCTACACTGACAACTTTCAAATTTATATCTGCAGCCTGAACCTCTTCCCTGAACTCCACACTCATATATCTATCTGCCTGATGGATATCTCCACTTGAACATCTAATAGGTATCTCAAAGTCAACATTTCCAACACAGAACTCCTGATCTATGACACCCCGTCAAACCAGCCCCTACCACAGTCTGCTCCTTCGCAGTAAATGACAACTCCATCTTTCCAACTGTTCAAGCAAAACACCTCGGAGCCATCCTTGACTTCTCTCTATTTCCCTCTCTCTCATTGTATATCCAATCCATCAGCAAATGCAGTCAGCTCTACCTTCAAAATAAACCCAGAACCTGACGACTTCTCATCACAGCCACCCCTTCCACTCCACTCCCAGCTGCCACCACCTCTCAGCTGGATGACTGCAGTGGCCTCCTCATTGGTCTCCCCCTGTGGCACCCCTGCCCACCTAGAGTCTACTCCCCACAAAAGGGCCAGAGTGACCCTTTTAAACAAAAATAGATGATGCTCACTCCTGTTCTCCAAACCCCACAATGGCTCCCCAGCTTACACAGTGTCAAATGACTCTGAGTCCACATCCCAGCTCAACTTCAGCCTCTTCTCCTGCTATCTGCCCCTCAGCCACTAACCCAGTGACGTTGGTCTCCTTTATACTCTTCACACATGCCAAGCACATTCCAGCCTCTGCCTTTGCACTGACTGCTCAGTCTGGCTGGAGTTGTCCTTCCCCAGCAAGCCCCCCAGCTCTCTGCATGGCTCATTCCCTCACCTCCTTCAGGTATCTGCTCCAATATCACCTTCTCGGTTAGAGCAGTGGTCCCCAACCTTTTTGGTACCAAAGACCAGTTTCATGGAAGACAATTTTTCCACGGATGGGGTGGGGGGCAGGGGAGAATGGTGTCAGGATGATTCAAGCACATTACATTTATTATGCAGTCAAACCTCTCTGCTAATGATAATATGTATTTGCAGCCACTCCCCAGTGCTAGCATCACTGCCTCAGCTTCACCTCAGATCATCAGGCATTAGATTCTCATAGGGAGCACACAACCTAGATCCCTCGCATGCACAGTTTATGGTAGGGTTTGTGCTTCTATGAGAATCTAATGCCACCGCTGATCTGACAGGAGGCGGAGCTTATGCGGTGATGCAAGCGATGGGGAGCGGCTGTAAATACAGATGAAGTTTCACTCACTCACCTGCCGCTCACCTCCTGCTGTGCGGCCCAGTTCCTAATAGGCCACGGACTGGTACCGGACTGCAGCCCAGGGATTGGGGACCACAGCGTTAGAGAGTCCCTTGAGCCTTTTATAAATAACAACCCTCCAACCCCCACTCCCTGCTTCAGTCTTCTTCACAGTGCTCATCACCATCTGACAAACACTACAGTCACCCTCGGTGTATGCGGGGCACTGGTTCCAGAACCCCTGTGAATAACCAACTCCTGCATACTCAAGTCCCACAGTAGGTCCTGCAGAACCCACATATATGAAAAGTCAGTCTGCCATATATGTGGGTTTCCCATCCTGTGAATACTGTATTTTGGATCCATGTTTGATTAAAAAAAATATGCACATAACTGGAGCCACTCAGTTCAAACCCATGTTGTCCAAGGGTCAGCTGTCTATTTCACTTGTTTACTTATTTATCATCTGCCTCCTTCCATGCAGAGTTCCATGAGGAACTCTCATGCTGATGGCCTTTGTCTGTCTCAGTACAGTCATATATCCCTAGCAACAACTACAATAGTACCTGGCACATAATAGGAACTCAATAAATATTTGCAGGATGAATCTTCAAGTTAACCCTATATGGTAAATATTATTATTCCCATTTTATAAAACAAGGGGACTGACGCTCAGAGAGGTTAAGTAACCTGACCTAGATCCCTTAGCTAGAAAGCAAATCCCACTAGAACACTCCGACCCATCACCAAAGGGTCTCCCAAACTACAGCATTAAACTGGATTTTAGATGATTCACAGATTGGCTTTTGAAAACACTTAAGAATATTGATTAGCAACAAATAAATAGACCTTGACCTAAACGTCATACCTTATCCAAAACAGATCACAAACTTAAATGTAAAACTACAACACTTTTAGGAAAAAAACAGGAGAAAATCTGTGGGAACTTGGGGTAGGCAAGGAGTTCTTAGACTTGACACCAAAAACATAATTCATAAAGGAGAAATTTTATAAATTGAACCTCATCAAAATTAATAATAGTTGTTCTGTGAAAGCCCATATAAAGAGGATGAAAAGACAAGCTACAAACTGGGAGAAAATGTTTACAAACTACACATGCAACAAATGACTGGTATCTAGAATGTATAAAGAACTCTCAAAACTCCACAGCAATAAAATGAATAATCCAATTAGAAAACGGTCAAAAACATGGACAGACAACTCACCAAAAAGGATATACAGATGGGAAAGAGCACATGAAAAGATGTTCAACATCACTAGGTATTACAGAAATGCAAATTAAGATCATAATGGAATATCACTATACATCTCTCAGAAAGTCTAAAATTAAAAAATAGTGACAACACTAAATGCTGGCAAGGATGCAGAAAACTGGATCACTCATACATTGCTGGTGAGAATGCAAAACAATATAGCCAGCCACTCTGGCAGTTTCTGATAAAACTAAATATGCAATAACCATACAACTCATCGACTGTACTCTTGGGCATTTATCCCAGAAAAAGGAAAACTTGTGTTCCTGCAAAAACCTTTATATGAATGTTCACAGAAGCTTTACTTGTAATAGCCAAAAACTGACACCAGTCCAGAAATCCTTCAACAAGTGAATGGTTAAACAAACTATGGCATTTCCACACCATGGAATACTACTCAGCAATAAAAAGGAATGAACTACTGATATACACAACAACTTGGATAAATCTTCAGGGAATTATGCTAGTAAAAAAAAGCCAATTCCAGTGCCAAAGATAATTCAATGAGGAAAGCATAGTCTTTTCAACAAATGGTGATGGGACAAGATACCCCTAAGAAAAAGAATGAAGATGGGCCCCTACCTCACACCATATACAAAGATTAACTCAAAATGGATCTAGGACCTAAATTTAAGATCTAAAACTATAAAACTCTTAGAAAAAAACATAGGGGTTAATCTTCATGACTTTGGATTAGGCAATGGTTTCTTGAGTATGACATCAAAAGCACAAACAACAAAAGAAAAAAACAGATAAACTGCGCTTCAAAATTGAAAACCTTTGTGCTTCAAAGGTTACCATCAAGAAAGGGAAAAGACAATGCAGGGAATGGGAGAAAATATTTGCACCATATCTGATAAGAGTCTAGTATCTAGAATATATAAAGAACTCTTACAGCTCAATAATAAAAGGACAAATAACCCAACTTAAAAATGGGTTATTTTTAAGGATCTGAATAGACATTTCAACAAAGATATAGAAATAGCCAATAACATGAAAAAATGCTCAACATCATTAGCAATCAGGAAAATGCAAATCAAAATGACAGTGAAGTATCATTTCACACCCACTAAAACAGTTATAATCAGAAGACAGAGCAGGGCACAGTGGCTCACATGTAATCACAGCTACTCAGGAGGATAATGTGGAAAGATTGCTCGAGGCCAGGAGTTCAAGGCTACAGTGAGCCATGATGGCACCACCACACTCCAGCCTAGGTGATGAGACCCCCATATCTAATAAATAAATAATAAGTAAGTGTGTTCCTTAAAAAAAAAGACGTAAGTGTTGACAAGGATGTAGAGAAATTGGAACTCTCATACATTGCTGGTAGGAATGTAAAATGGTACAGCTGCTTTAGAAAATAGTCCAGCAGTTCCTCAAAGGTTAAACACAGAATTACCATATGATATATACGGCATATACCCAAGAGAAATGAAAACATATGTTCACGTGAAAATTTGTACATGAATATTCATAGCAAGACTGTTCATAGTAGCCAAAAAGTGTAAAAACCCAAATTTCCATCAACTAATGAAATATGGTATATTCATGGTACATTTCATCATTTGATGGAAATAAAATATGGTATATTTATTCAACGGGATATTATTTGGTAATAAAAAGGAATGGAGTACTGATACATGCTACAACATGGATAAATCTTGAAAACATCATGCTAATTGGAAGATGCCAGTTATCAAAGACTACATATTGTATGATTCCACTTATATGAAATGTCCATAGAGGCAAATCTGTAGAGATAGAAAGTAGATTAGCGGTTGCTTGGGGCTAGATGTGTGAGAGTGAAAAGGAGGTGGCTGCTACATGGTACAAGGTTTCCTTTTGAGGTGATGAAAATGCTCCAAAATTGATTGTGTTGATGGTTGCATAACTCCGTGAATATAGTAGTCCCCCGCTTCACAGGAGATTTATTCAAAGACCCCCAGTGGATGCCTGAAACCGCAGATAGTACCAAACATTATATAAACAATGTTTTCTCCTATACATACATACCTGTGATAAAGTATAATTTATAAATTAGGCACAGTAAGAGACTAACAACAACAACTAATAATAAAATATAACAATTATAGCAATATACTATAATAAAAGTTAGGTGAATGTGGTGTCTATCTCTCTCTCTCAAAATATCTTAATGTAATTTACTCACCTATTTTTGGACCTTGGTTGACAATGGGTAACTGAAACCACAGAAAGACAAACCACAGATAAGGGGCTACTACTATATACTAAGGACCAATGAATTGTACCCTTTAATGAATGAATTGCATGAGATGTGAATTATACTGCAATGAGGCTGTTACCAAAAAAAAAAAAAGAAGCCAATTCCAAAAGGTTATATATGCTATATATTTATACAACACTTTTGAAGTGACAGAATTTTAGAAATGAAGACAGATTAGTGATTAGCAAGGGCTGGAGGTGGAAGAAGAAGGGGAGGTGAATGTAGTTATAAAACAGCAACATGAAGGGTACTTAAGGTAATTGAACTGTTCAGTATTTTGATTGTAGTGGTGAATATACAAACCTATACATGTGATAAATTGTATAGAACTAAATACACACACAAACAAATACAAGTGAAACTGGGGAAGTGTGAGTAAGATCTGGGGATTGCATCAATGTCAGTATCTTGATTATGATGTTATACTTTAGTCTTGCAAAATGTTCTATTGCAGGTAATAGGTTGAAAGTATACAGGGAATCTCTCTGTATTTTTCTCACAACTGCACGTGAATCTACACTTATCTCAATAAAAATTCCACTAAAAAATTTCTCCTCTGATTTAACAAAGAGTCTCCTCTGATGCAGGTGTACCATTGCTCCTAACAGCTGCTTTACCCTTTTTAAGAAGGAAAAGCAGGCCAGGCATAGTGGCTCACACCTATAATCCCAGCACTTTGGGAGGCGGATGCGGGAGGATTCCTTGAGGCCAGGAGTTCAAAGACCAGCCTGAGCAACAGACAGGAGAATCCAGCTAGAATTTATAACATACTTTTATATGATGGAGTTTAGTTGTTTTATTGTATCTCAATGATATAAAGTAGAATTAAGAACACAGATCTGAAGCCAGCCAGTCAAGGGTTCCAATCCCATCTTGGACACTTACTAGCTGTGTGTTCTTGGGCCAGTCACCTAACATCTCTGTACCTCGGTCACCTCATCTGTAAAACGGGTATGACAAGAGTACCTACATCATGGTGCTGCTGTAAGTTTTAAATCAATAAATATGTTGTGTGTGTACATATACACACACATATATTTAAGTGTCTGACAAAGTACCAGCTATTGTCTTTACCACGACAAGGGTTGAGGAAAAATCACAACATTTTATGAAGTTTTAGAAGCACAGATCCAGGCCATACCCCCTCTTGGAATGTGCCCCTCTGCCCTTTGTTTCCCTGAGCCCATACCCTGGTGTCCAGACCAGGGACTGGGGCCAGGAGGTGGCAGCGGCACCCACCTGCACACTTGGTGCGGCTGACGAGAGGTGGCCCGGGGCGGCCGGTGCCACCGTCTCCGGGACGCGTGAGCAGCACGCTGATCTCGTACTCAGTGTCGGGGTCGAGGTGCCACAGCTTGTAGGTCTGCAGGCTGACGGCGTGCACCTCGGCCCACGGGCCGCGCGCCATGCGGTACTCAATTTCCTTGCGCACAATGGGCCCGTCACCAATGATGGAGTTGGTGTTGAGTTGGATGATGAGGTAGGTGGGGCCGGCACGCAGCAGCTGTGGGGGCGCGATGGGCGTGGGGGGCTCTGCAAGGAAATTGGGGAGAAGAGGAGCTGACGGACGCTGCTGGGAGACCCCAGCCCCCAACTCTGCATCCCACCACGTCCCACTACGCCCAAATTGCCAAGAGCCCTCCTTGTCCTCCCAGACCCTTCCTGCTGCTACCATGCCCTCGACTAGACCCGCTTTCCCACCTCCACTAAATCCCCAGGCCCTAAGAGGCACCCGGCTCCTAAGGCCGAACCTGCCCTCACCCCTCAGCTGCCACCCTCTCCCTCACACCCCCAAAGTCCCCCGAGACCTTGCCTCGTGGGGCTGACCGCACGCCGGCTGGGGTCAACACAGGGGCCACACAGCCAGACCCTGCCTTGCCAGGCTCTCACCTTGACCCTGTACCACAAGCCTGCCACGGACCCTGCCCCCTCTTGCAGTCCCCGCCCATTCTATCAGACCTGTCTGGGGTGAGATGCTGCTCCCTCCACAGGCCCACCCAGGTCAGATCACACCCCTGGCCACACCCTGCCTCCCCTGGCCCCTGGGAGGGTGCGGGTCTCTGCCCTCCCCCGGCATCCTTGCGCTGACCCTTGACGATGAGCTCGGCGAAGTTGGAGACACCCACGCCCCGTGGGGCCTGGGATACACAGCGGTACAGGTCCTGCTCCGCGCGGCCCACAGCGGCCAACGGGAAAGTGGCCAGGAAGCGCCGGTGGCTGATGTGCCGGATACCGGCCGCGGGCACTAGTGCCCCGCTCTGCCGCTGGGGGTAAAGAGGAGTGACAAGGTCAGGGGCGCCAAGGAGGAAGGAGTACTGATCTCGCTCTGACTGGGGCCAAGGCTAGGGGTAATTGTCCTGGGCTGGTTTAGCGACCCTACTGCATAGGGGGGATATGGGGTTCCTGGAGCCATGCACTCTGCCCTGGGGTGATGGGGGACCTAAGAGGGCAGACTTAGCACCCCGCAAAGCAGCCAGGGCCCAGAAGAAGCTACCCACCCCTCCTTGGCCAGGCCCTCCTCCCCCTTCACCTGCAGGAGGAAGCGCTCTGCCTCGGCTGCTCTGCCTGCTGCCATGCACTGGAACGAGGCGTTCTGGCCCGCGTTGACCTCCACGTCGCCCAGGCGGGAGAAGTGCGGGGCCTTTGCTGGGGAATAGACGCACGGAGTGAGCTGGGCCTGCACCCCTTTGGGCAGGGGCCTCAGGCCACCCACACCCCTCACCCTGCGCCCTCGGTAGGCTGGGACTCACCACAGGGGTAGCTGAGAAGCAGGATGTCATCTAAGCCCATGTAGCCCCTGCGGTCTGGGGAAATGAGGGCTTCAAACAGCACCTGGGGGAGGTGTGAGGGCCCTTGTCATACTGATACTCCTGCAGCCCTGCCTGGGACAGGCCCACAAGAACCCCCTTTTAGCTCCACCCCAGCCTCAGCCCCAGCCCCAACCCCATCCTCCTCAACCAGTAGAGCTCAGCCCAGCTCACACTGACCCTCCCTACTAAGCTAGCTAGTTGGGGGTGGGGTGTCAGCACCCAGAGCAAACAAAGTCAAGGCCAGAGCTTCCATCCCAATGCTGGACAGTTACTTCAAGCAGCAAAATTCTTTTTCCAGCCAGACAAGGTTTCCAGGTTGGCACTGTTCCAACTCACCCTTGACCCAGCCATGGGCCATTCCTATTAACAATGACCTCTGATGCTGAACCCAAATAGGCCCCAGACTGACTCCTGGCCTTGACCGTAGATTGCCTCCTGATGCTGAACACAGACTAATTCTAACCTCAGCCACTCACCTACTCTGACTTCAAGCCCACATCCTCCTGCCCCCACCCCCAGACACAGGCTGACCACAGGCTGAACCCAGCCCACCTGATATTCATTGGGCCAGAAGGTGCTGACGGCCAGCTCAGCCTGGTGCCACTGACGGCCGTGGGATCCAGTCATATTCCAGACGGCACTGCCCAGGGGGCCCCCATTAACACGCACGTAGACACCCAGAGTGCCGGGGCTGTGCCCATCCCGGCTGTACAGGAAGTAGCTGAACTGCACACAGTGGGTGTCATTCTCACTCAGGCTCTGGAAGATGACATGCGCCCGCTGGCCTGGGGCATGCTGGGAAGTGTTGACCATCAAGTAGGAGCCTGGAAAGAGAGGAGGAAAAGGCAGGAGCTAAGCAGACCTTAGGAGAGGACCAGGGTCAGGTGGGCAGGAGAGGGGCAGAAACAAAGGACTGCAGGTATTTGGACCCACCGGGAGTCAGGGTTCTGAGTTCAAGTCCCAGCTCTAACTCACTGGTGAGTCCCTTCACTTCCCAGAGTCTGTTTCCCAAAGGAAAGAGTTGGAGCAGCAAAAACCACACAGACCTGACTTTGTCAAAACCCTTGATGGCTCCTCACCAACTACAGGTCACAGTCCAAGCTCATGCCCTGACTGAGCACAGCTTCCCCCATCTTCTCAGCCATCCTTGGAGGCAAGGACTAGGTCACTCATCTCCAAAGTCAAGGGCCTGGCACATGACAAGCCCTCAAAGGCCACCTCTTCCAAAGCCCTCCCTCCACATCCCATCATGGGCTTCTCCCCTGGCCCCTGGATCTTTACCAAAGTGTGTGTCCGTCTCCCACCAGCCTGTGACACCTCAGGGCTCCACTCTGTCAGGGCAGGGCTCTGAACCCAAGCTAAATGAATATGTAGAGCAGAGACTGAATGAAAAGATTCTAACTTCCCTTCCAGCCCCCAGCTCTGAGTCTAAATTCCTGGGATACAAATTCTCTTGACTTCCAACCTGGAGAAAAGTGGCCTGTCCCTTCCCCAGAGATCCAGGTTGTGTACCGGGGGAGTAGGAGTAGACGGGATGCCTCAGGACCTGGCTGGGGGATTATGGCTTCCCTTCTGGGGGGAGAAGGCCCCAGCAGCTGCCAAAGGGACAACTGCAGCCACCCAGCGCTGCCTCCTCCCGGGCTTGGCTGCCAGCCAACACAAGCTCATTCAGATCCCAGCTCCAGGAGGGCTCCCCAGGGACTCTGCTGGAGGGGATCTCATTCATCTCTGTGAGCCAGAGCCTGTGAGGCAGCCCTGGATCAGTCCTGGCAGGGTAGTAGTAAACAAAACTCAGGCCCCTGTCCCCACCCAGGAAGGGGCACATCCCAACCCCCAATACACTCCCTCTTGGCCCATCCCTGCTTCCCCTCTCCTCTCCCTGTGAGCAGCTGTGTGAGTCTTCCTCCCCCTTCCAATCTGACACTTTGTTCTGCCTCCTCCTGCTGCTCCCTCTGCCTCTCTCCTCTCTCACTGCATCCCTCCCCTTCTCTTCCATTTCCTCCCTTTGTCCCTGTCGCTCTCCTGGTCTCTGGTCTCCCTTCTCCTCTCTCCTGCTCTCCCTCTCAGTGTGAATATCCCTCCTTGCTTCTCCCTCCACCCCTAACTCCCTTCCCTAGAATGTGAGCACCAGGAGGGCAGACTGTCCATCTGGCTCACCACCACATCCCCAGGATCTAGCACAAGGCCCACGCTAATTGCTATGTTTCCCTCTCCCCTTTCGCACTGGGGATGTGTCTGCTTGTGTGTGAGAGACAGGTGGCACCCACACAGGGTGGTCGGGACTGTGAGAGATGAATTCAAATCAGCTATCTTGTACCTGAGTGCCAACCGTGTATCAGGCAAAGTCTGGGCCCTGGGCACATGGAGAGGCCCACACAGGGCCCCTGCCACGGTGGGTACCTTTACAAATCATTCTCAGACAAGTCAAACTGTGATACCCACCAGTACTGAGGTCTAACAGGGATCTGAGAGCCCTGCAGAGGCAGAGACAAATGCCCCAGGAAGGGTGCACTGTGAGCAAACTCACAGAAGGGGAGGCAGGGAAGGCAGGGAGTGTGGAGGCCACCTGTGCCAGGCCAGGCCGTGAAGGGCCTCTCTCCTGCTGGCTTCAGGTCCTGGCCCCCACTGAGAAACTTTGCTGCCCCTCACCCTCACCCTTAACAGCAGATGCAATCTCAACTATGCTGAGCAGTAAAGGCCTTGGGCTACTACTGTGATAGAGCAAAGGGGAGGGGGTCTTTAGGCTGTCCAGTTCTGGGGTTCACTCATTTGGTTCTCATACTATCTATGTCCTCTGACACAGTCCTTATCAGTAATAAAGTTGGTAATTTGGCCTTCATCTGCATTATGTTTTTCTTAATTCCCAGTTGATTCTGTACCTAGTAAAGAGGGGTACCTCTCAAATACCTCCAACAATAGCAACTAAACAATTGATACCCTACAAGCCACCCTCTGCACTTTATAGGCATTATTTAATAACCCTGTGAAATGGATCATTGTTCTCCCCACTTTACAGTTAAGTGTGAACTAAAATAAAATCTTAAGCCCCCCAGCTGACTGAATGGACCCCCTCTTGGCCAAGGAGACCCCAGAAATACTATAAAGCTGAGTTACCCACCATGAGAAGGGAGGTCAACATGCCTCATCATGCCCCCCTCCCTTCTTGGAAATATCCTTTGTTACTCATTAACAGGCCTAAGACAAAGCTTAAATCACTTGAGTCTGGGTATATGTCCAGTGCCTTGTCTCTGATTGATAGACTTCCTTATCTTAACTTAAAACATTCCAAGCCTTTAGACAAAGCTTCATTTCCTTAACCAATCACAAATCAAAGAGTCTTTAAACCCACCTGTAACCTGTAACGCCATGCTTTGAGATCTGCCTTTTCAGGCCAAACCAATGTACGCCTTCCATGTATTGATTTATGACTCTATGTGTAATTCCTGTCTCCTTGAAATGTATAGAACCAAACTGTAACCCAACCACGGCAAGACCACTTGCTCAAAGATTCTTGGGCATGGCTCCCCAGGTCATGGTCACACATACTGGGCTCAGAATAAACCTCTTTAAATTATTTTACAGAGTTTGGGTTCTTTTCTGTTGACATAAGACAATGGGGACTCAGAGAAGTTAAGTGATTTGCCCAAGGTCACACAGCTGGTAAAGTGATGGAGCCAGGATTTGAGCCCAGGTCTACATGATTTTGGAATGAGTGTTCTAGGGGCCATCATTAGAGCAAGAGGCCAATACTAGAATCCATGTAATTAGTCTCCTGACTCCCAGTCCAGTGCTCAGGATGCCAAAAGTGCCCCATCCTGAAACAGGGTAGAGCAAGGTTGGAGTTGGGAAGGATCTGGGACTCCCAGGAAGAGGGCAGAGGAAGGAGGATTTTACACACACCTAGCACCAGTGTTACTGCTCTTTCAGCATCTCCAAGTCCTGGGGAGACCAGGTTCAAAGTCTGTCCAGGAGAAGAGAGCCCATGAAGACGGCCTTCCAAAGGTGGAGGACTTAGGAAGACCTGGTAGGAGCAGGGTGGGTCCTGAGCAAGCCGTAAGGGGAGTAATGGCAAGTGGGTTTTAGCTCACAGCTATAAGGGCCTTTGATTACTTGAACCTGCACCCATTTTACAAGTGAAACTACCTGACATGCACAATTAGACAGTGTCCAGAGTGCTCCACATCCAGTGTCATGTATGTCATTACAGATGCAAAAGCAGATGAGGCCCAGAGAGGTTAAGTAATGTGCCCAAGGTCACACAGCAGGTAGGCAGAGATGCCCCTAGAAGGAGACAAAGAGGGAATGGTGATGAAAAGTAGGCTCACCATGGGGCAGGTCCGCAGGGGCCCGGGTGCCAGGGTGGATCCGCACTTGCTCCCACTGGAAGTCATCGTACTGGGCCTGGCTGTACTCGCAGGGCACCGCTGGGTCACTCGTCTCCTCGAAGGTGCAGCCAGCTGTGAGGGTATGGCCTGGTTAGCCCAGGCTAGGGCAGGGCTGCTGGGCAGGACAGCTCCTGGAGAGTAGCCCCCACTCTCCCTTCCTTCTGCCCAGGCCCGCCCTCCCCCTTCCTCTCTTCAGACCCTTCCCTACTGCCCCCTCCCTCTAACAAAACTCTCCCTCCCCCACCCTCTCCCTCTCCCAAGGTCCTCCCTCACTGTCCCCTCCCAATACCAAGACATCCCCACACTGCCCACTCCCCCAGTTCTTCCCAGGGCCCCCACTGCTCAACCACCCACCAAAGACCCTCCTCAATAAAAACTAGTTATGATTGCTACATCACTGGAATCGCACAAAAACCCATGAGATCAGGACTAGAATTATTCCCACTTTATAGACGAGTGAACTAAGGCCCAAAGAGGCTGACTGACTTCCTCAGGGTCACACAGCTCACTAGTGACAGAGGTGGGGTTTGAACCAAGATCTGACTACTGCTCACTGTTCTGCCACCTGCCCCTCCCTCTTCACAGAGAGGACAGAGGGCCCTGGACCTGGCAGGATCATGAATGCCCTAAGCCAGCCTGATCTCCTTAAAAATAACGATAGCCGCCCATGACCTCCTGCCTACAAGCCTGGCACGATGCTAAACAGCGTGAGCGCAGAGTCTCGTTTAGGCCTCACATTCTGAGCCTCATACCACTATTGTTCCTACCTGACAGACGTCAACAGTATTCAGTCATTGCCCAATGTCAGCCAACTTAGGTCACTGCCTGTAGGAACGTGATATGCAAAGGCACAGTCACATGTGGACTAGGCACATGCATGACTAAGAGGAAGCAAATTCCCCTGATTTGCAACAAATGTTAACAGTTTAAATGAGAAAGGGAGGGAGGAAATGAGGAGGGAAATAGATGTGTCTTGTGGTTGGTAATGAGGTCCACACATCTTAGCTAGTTCATCAAAGCCCTGAGTTGGGCACCTAATAAACCTGACACCACTGGTTCAGAAAGGAACTGCAAACTGGGCCCCTGCCTCATTCCCAAACCTTAGTGTTTGGAGTACCACCAGGAGGAGTCGGAAGCATCTGAGACCCAGGAAAATGCCTGAGCAAGCGGCAAGGAGGCAAGTGCTAGTCATGCCAGCCCCTGTCCTGGGCGCCTTCTAGCCACTGGTACTTCCCCCCATTTCATAGATGAGGTGACTGAGGCTCTGAAGGGTGAAGGGACCCGTCCACAGTACCACATGGTAGATCAGTGAGTGGGATTTGGCATCAGACAGAATTGGAATCAAATCTTGACTCTGTAATTTGCCAACCCTTGTGACTGTGGGCAGGTCCCTTCTCTTCCTGAGCCTCAGTTTCCCCATCCACACATGGGGTTGTTGAGGATTCAATGCAATGGTCCACTTAGCACAATGCCTCGCACGTGTAAGCACTCAGGAACTAGCAGCTCTTAATATGTGCTACTTGAGAAAAGAGGCAGGATTTGAACCCAAGTCAGTCAATGCCAAAGTCCTTGCTTCCTACCAGAAAAACCTTCCATAGCAAAAGGAGCAACCCTGAGCTGCTTCCCAAACTCAAAAAGAGGAGGGAGGGGGACCAGAGTAACTGGGGAGTGAGTGCCATGTGCCAGGCACAGTGCTAGGCATTTTCTTTCACATACAGCAAGCGACTTCACTTTTAGGAGGCTCTGTATTGTTTAATCTGTTGTGCAGATCATGTGATGTAGCATAAGGAAACGACACACTCAGCAGAGGCAGGCGCAAAGGGGCTCACCATTGCTGGGGTCTCCCTCTCCTTTCCTTGGACTCCATCAGAGCATGAAATGATCAGATGTGGGTATGAGACTGGCACCAAGCAAATGGCATGAAGTAATAGAACTCTTTCCAGAGCTGGGGCAGGGCTTTGATGAGCTCTTTGCCTCTTTGTTTGAAAAGCCTTGGTCAGCATCATGCCCTATGGCCTGTGGGAGGTGGGTTTTAACCCCATCTCGGCTGGGAGGGCCTCAGCTCTCTAGAAAAAGACACACAGGGCAGCACAGAGAGAGGACATGGCTAGCAGGGATGGTCAGGCAGGACTTCCTGGAGGAAGGGGACAGGTGCCTTCAGCCTGAGCTGGGCCTGCCCCTGAGGGTCTTAGCCAAGGCCTCCCTGAGGTAGAGGGATTGCCAAAAGGGAAGCTCAGGACCTAGAGCCCTGACTGGGGCTCAGGCCCTTCCTGTTCCTTTACGAGTAACAAGGCAGTTGCCCCCGATGTCTCACCTATGACCCTGGAGCGAGCCTGGGAATGCCAGTGCCTTGGCTTCCTCTTGTCCATCCTGAGCCAGGCCATATGACCTGCCAGGTCTCCCAGATCAACTGACCTGGTTGGAGTGACACCCAGACCAAGGTTTCTGCTCAGAGTGACCCCCAGACCATCCAACCTCAGCCAGAATAGCCCCTAGACTGACTGACCCAAGTTGTTGAACCCCAAACAGACTGACCTCAGCCAGATTGGCTCCCAGCTGACTGTCCCTGGCCAGAGTGGCCCCAACCTCATATAGGTGACCCCTAGACTATCTGACTTCAGCCAGAATGACCACCAGATTGACTGACCCCAAACTGGCTGACCCTGGCCAGAGTGACCCCTGACCTATGCCAAATGACCCCTACAACTGACCCCAGCCAGGTGACCTCTTGTGCTGACTGACCCCATCCAGAGAGACCCCTTAACTAGAATGACTCCCTCTCCCTGATCCATGTCCATCTCCAGACCTGTTTCTCCAGGCCAGGCCTAGTTCTAGCCACAGCCCTTAGTGGGTAACATCTCGGGGGCCAGGCTCCCCAAGGAGAGCCCCAGGTCACCCAGGATGGGAACAGCCAGCTCTCCCCGGTGCTAGGAAAAGCCTCCATCACCTCCAGCCTGGGCAGCTCAGGAGCCAGGAGCCCCAGAGCCAAATCGCATTTTCTGCTAGAAACCCAACTCCTGGGGAGGCTGCTAGCCCAAGGGAAAAAACACTAAATCAGACTAAATCAGAGTTCAGAACAGTAGCAGGGAATCCCTCCGGACTCATCGACACAGACATGGGCACAGACATGTACATACACATATCAACACCCCTGTGAGGGGGCTGCCAACTACCACCATGACCACCTGTGCCGGTGAATCCTCATAGCAACTCGGAAAATAGGTACTATTATTATTCCTATTTTACAGATAGAAAGGGGCTCAGAGAGATATAGCTGCTTGCCCAAGGCCACACAGCTATAATTTATAGAAGCTTGGACTTAAACCACCTATCTTCTATTCCAGGAGACTAGGCACAAGCAAAATAAGATCCTGATATTCTTTTGGCCACATGTGTTAACTCAGCTTCGTTCATAGGACCTTTGTTCCCTGATAGTATAAAGCAGGTCCCAGGCTGGCACTATTAGAGGCACAAGGATGATTAAGACCCCATCCTGCTCCCAGGGACCTCCTGGTCTGAGAGAGGGTGAGGGAATGAGACAGAGCAGAGAAGGGTCAAGGCCACAGGAAGGGGTCCAGGTGAGAGGGGAGGACGAGGGGAGGGGCTTCTTGCAGGAGGCTGCATCTGAGCAGAGTCTGGAAGGACAGGCATCATTCTGGCCAGTAGAGATGGGTAGAAGGGCACTCGAGGCAAAGGGCCCCAGCACAGCAAGGGAGGCAGTGAGTAAACACACAGTTTGTCAGAGCACAGAGAGTAGCCCAGATTGGCTGAAGCCATGGCAGATGAGACTGGAGGGAGGGAGGGAGGGGGGTTGAGGCCAGATCATGAAGGGCCTTAAATGCCCAAGTGAGGAGTTCAGCCTTATTTTGAATTGGGGAGCCACAACAGGTATTTGAGGATTCAGATGAGGTAAGTGACACATCCTGTAAGCCATGAGTAAGGCAGGTGGCTTCTCCAGAGAGCACAACAGGATCAGGAGGGAGCTTGGGACCCAGCCACCATGGGGTCCAGAGTCCGATGTCAGGAATGGGTGTGGAAAGGGGCCTCCAGTCGCCATCCTGGATGCAAACAGCACACACTCCAGTAACACTCAGATGCACCACACACACACACACACACACACACACACACACACACACACACACACAGAGCTCCACACTCAAATGTTCACACACACATACTTCCTTTCCCACCTCTTAGTCCAAGCCTTGGGGATACAATCTCAGTTAGGCTAGAAACAGGGAGAAGACCAGGCCTCTCCTTGGGCACCCCATCTCTGGGGAGGCTTCCCTGAGAGGGAGGGTTGAATCAACCTAGGACCCCCACAATCTCCCCCAGCCTCAGCTCAAACTGGCCCAGCTACATTCCTCAGCTAATCTCCCCAATCAGGCAGGCGGTTGCCTGAGCAACCGTCAGCCACAATTTGGGAAGGCAGGGGGATGGTTTAGCCACATCCAATTGGGTTCAAGATGGGGTGATGTAAGGGGCAGAGCAGCCTCTGGAGGAGGCGGGGGGGGGGGGGGGGGGGGGGGGTGTCTCCCTGATGTGAGGGTCTCCACGCCTCCACGTGCATGTTTCCACAGGCAGCTGTGTGTGTGTGTGTGTGTGTGTGTGGACGCACGTGTGTATACATGGCTTCGAGAGTGACAGGACAGCCTGGTACCGAGTTTCAAGTATTCAGCTGGGAGGCAGGGGACATGCATCATATTCCTGCTGAGGCTCCAAGTCCCTTTGTGACTCAGGCAGGTAACTTGCCCTCTCCCAGCTGCTGCTTCCTCACCTAAGAAATGAGAATGGGGATCTCTGAGGTTGCTCCCACCTCTGCAATGCTGACTGCAGACTGCAGTGTGCATCACACTCAGATGCACAACACACACACACACAGCCCCACATTCTGTGTTCACACACACCTACTCCCTTTCCCCTGCGTAGTCCAAGCCTTGGGGGCACAATCTTGGTTGGGCGCCCCATCTCTGGGGTGGCCTCCCAGAGAGGGCGGGTTGAATCCACCCAGGACCCCTACGGGCTCCGCCAGTCACTTGTATGAGTGTGCACATGAGCAAGAATAATCTGAGAAAAGAGAGAGATTCTATGGGGGAGAGGAATGTGAGAGGGAGCATGGGTGTCTGAAAGCAGGGGTCACCAGGCAGGTGCTGTGAAGTTGCAGGTGTGTTACATTTACAAGCAAAGGTACAAGGCCATATTCAATGGTAAGCATGTGTCTCAGGAGGTGGTGAGTGTGTGTGGTGGGGTAGAGGGGAGTTGTGCATATGTATGTGTGTGAGCACCACAAGCATTGTGCACCAGACTTTCCTTTCACCAGACTGTGCCCACTGTGGCTGCAGCTGCCACTGGTGTTTTCTGAAGCCCCAGGTAAATAGAGCCTGTTGGCAATGACAGATTTTTGTGCCCTTTGGTTTGTCCATTGAACATCCAGTTCCCAAGGATGATTCAGGAGAAACAAAACTTCTCCCAATAGATTGCAAATTTAGGGGCTGGGATCTCACCCAACCCCAACCCTGGCCTGGGAAACCCAAATACAACCCCAACAACACTGGTCTATTCCATCTTCCAAAACCGTACCCCTATTCTAGGTAGCACAACCCAACCCTGGAACCAACACTGGCCTCAGCCCTGGACATTCTTGCCTAACCCAGCCCTATGCTCAGTGTTCCATCCCAACTACAGCTCCATCTCAGGCCTGTCTAACTCTCACCTCCTCCCTGCCTGAGGTCAGGGAGTCAGAGACTGCCTCTCATGCCTTTGAATCCCTCCTGCAAGCTCTGTGCATGGCCAATGGTGGCTGGACTTATCGACCCCATGATCCCAGCTAGTCCGACTCCGACCAAGTGCACCCAACTCCAGGACTGTGACTCCAGCCCAGGGGCCTGGCCCAGCCCACCTTGACACTCTCCTTGCCCAGTCAACACATCCAGACCTAGGCCAGGGTTCCCAGAACTGCCCACAGAGCCCTGAAGAACTAATGAGCAACTAATTATGGACAGGGCTGGCAGTAATATGCCCATCTTCTAATCACCCAGGGGTCAGCATGGCTGCAACCAGGGAGATCACCCAGGGTTGGGCCACAGGGAGAGAAAGCTGAGCCGGCACCACCCACAGAAGCCAACACAGAGCCCGGCAACGTCAACATCCTGCCATCTCCACAGAGGAGGGAAGGAAGCCAAATGCAGCAGGGGATCTTACGCCAGACCCGCTCCCCATCTCCCTGATCAATATGCACTGCAAATCCCAGAGTTAGCAGTAGGGCTGCCATATTGGCAGTATAAGGGGAAGGCACAGACCAGGGCTGGATGCCAGACAGGCGAAGGGCCGAGTGGAAGGCTGTGTTGTGCAGAGATACAGTGGGCAGAGTTCACTGATCCCCTGCAGTGCAGATGCCCTGTGTGATATGAAGACATAGTGCAGAGTAGAGGGGCATGGGGCTGTGCACAAACCCATGCAATGCTGAGATCTGTACTTCATAAAGGTACATGGAGAGAGAAGGCTGTGTAGTGCTGCAGTGTGGCATGTTGAGGATACAGTGCAGCAGCTTCCTACTGTACAGAGATGGAATGCAGTTATACAATGCAGGGGAGCAGGGCACATAGTATGCACAGACCCCACTACAGATCAGGTACTGCATGGAAGAACTGGTCAGGGCCATGATGCAGTGTGAAGCAGCCACAGCCATCATAGGCATACCCCTGAGCCGCATGAGGCACTACACACACTGCAGTGCATTCAGTGATACACTGGGCTGGCGCTCAGTGCTACACGATAGGTGTATGGAGGAATGCTAAGGTAGTTAAGTTCAAGCCTCACTAGTTCTTCTTCGTCTCCAGATGCTAGCACAAGGCCCTGCACATAGCAGGATCTTGATGCATTCCCATGGGAAGGGTGTGTCCAGTGTAGCCATGCAGAACAGTACAGAGAGACAAGGAAGAGAAGGATGCAGTACAGTACAGGAGAAACTGGTGGGTACGGCAACCCAGTCCAGAAAACAAGCTCAATACAGTCCCAAGGAGCAGAGTAGGTGCAGGCTCAAGGGCAAGAGTAGGAAGTGGCAAAAAAACGGAGTGTAGTGAAAATGCCATGTGAAACAGTGGATTCAATGCAAGGGCCTTGGGTCCTGAAATCCAGTAGAGTGCACACAACCCAACAGCAAACAGGTACGCTGCAGGGTACAGGCCCTTGGCAGTAACCCTGTGCAATGCACAAATGCAATGCCAGTTACTGTGTAGTGGTGATGCTCGTAAAAACCCAAACCAGTCCTAAATCCCAACAAAGTGGTCCCAAGTCCCAAGACTCCCTGAGCCATGTGCATTGTGGGGCAGAGGTGCACTGCAGGGAGGGCACTCAGTGGAAAGATGTTGCTCACCTGAGGCTGCCAACAGAAACCTGGGAGACAACACCAGCCAACAGACTGGTAATATAGTGAAAGGCTGAGATACCACAAGGGCAGCATTACAACAGCCGTGGTGCAGTGTAAGGGCCAGGCCAGAAGACACACATCCAGTGCAGAGCAGTGAAACAGTGGGACAGAAGTGCCATGTGAAGCACAGGTACACTGTGTTAGTACAATGCAACAGCAGAATGCAGAGGGGGCAGTGCCCAGAAACTCATGAAACACATGCCCAGTGCAATACAGATGCCCATGCAATAATGCAGTGCATTACAGAGCTGCCATGTGATACAAAGATGCAATATTGTGGTAGTATGCCATCTGTTGGCACAGTGCATTGCTGCAACACGAGGAGCTATGCCCAAACCCCAGGAGAGTCCAATGCCCAATGCAATGCAGACTGCCCAGCGAGGTGCTGCAGTGTAGAACATAAATGCTCTATGATGCAAACATGCAATGTGACCATAGAAAGCCATGTGTTGGTCTCAGGCAGTGGTGCAGCGTGAGGGGTTCTGTCTAGAAACCCAGGAGAATCCACCTACCCAGTGCAACACTGACATCCACTAGAGTAACACAGTGTACCAGAGAGCTGCCAAGACACACAGGGCAGGACAGCTGCAGGATGGAGGCACAGTCCAATGGGACAAGGCAGAGGCAGAGCATGCAGAAACTCAGCAGAACCCACACACCTTATGCAATGCAGAATGCCAGTGCAGTGGAGGGCTGAGATGCAGTGCAGTGCAAGGATGCTGGATCCAGGAACCCCAGGAAACACACATCCAGAGAAGGACAGAGCCTGGTGCAGTGCGGTTATGTAGTGTAAGGCAACGACGCAGCACACTGCAAAAGTGTTGTGGGGAGGGCTGTGATGCCTCCCCATGATGCAACACAGGGGAGGGGAACCCAGACCCCTGGAGAACCCTATGCCTACAGCTCTGCCAGGCTGGGCTAGCTCAACCCAGAGGCCTGTCTGAGGCCTCGCTTGCCTTGTCTCTCATCCTCCAACATCTTCCACTCCAGTGACTCTCCAAGGGCACAGGATGAAGCCACTGCCACCCACAGGACAGGCAGTCTAGAGCTGAAAACATTGTCCAGGTATTTATATCTGAACAGGGCCCTGGCATGCTGGCAGGCAAACAATGAATTCAGAGTCTGCTGATAAAGCTTTTGGACAATTAAAGTGCATCCCCTGGTCCCCAGCCCAGGGCAAGGCAGTGTGGGGCAGGACAGAAGAGGGACAGAGAAGCAAACCTATTGGATTAGGCCCTAGCACAGGGTGGGCAGGAAGTGGGAGGAACAGGAGGGAGGTGGTGACAGTTCAGCCAGACTCAGCCACCCTGGCCAGTCACTCCCCCACCCCCCATCCCCACCACCATTATTCCTCGCAGGCCTGGACTTCATCAGAAGCCAAGAACAAACTTTTCTGAGCACACAGGATGCCCGCACACGTACACACTGTAGTCAACACCTACACAGTACTTACTATGTGCAAGACCTGTTCTAAACTAGATATGCACAAATATGAAATATATCCTCACAACAACCCCAAGCAGTGCATCCTATTATTATCCCCATTTCACAAATGAGAACACTAAAGGTTCGAGAGGTCAGTAACTGGCCCAAGTGCCACATGGCTAGGAGTGGTGGAACCAGGATTAGAACAACCCCGATGGTCTGGGCCCTGCACGCACGCTCTTGACCACCACACGCTAGGCACAAACACATATGGACACGTGTGCACAACCACAAGGATACACACACACCCTCATGTAAACACACACACACACACACACACACATTCTGAGCAATGCATTTCCCATTCACTCAGCTGAGACCCACCTGTCCTGTCCGGATAGTTTTCTGATATCTCTCAGCTGTCACCTCTTATCCCTAGCTGTCCCACATCCCCCTGTTCTCTCCATCACCCATGTGTCCACCAACCCTCAGCTGTTCCCCCAGCACCACCTGTCCCCTCACTGCCAGCTGTCCCCTTCCCCAGATTTACCTTCACCACCAGGTACCTCCCACCCCTCAGTTGTCACCCCAGCCGCAGCTGTGATCTTGCCCATCAAATATCCCCACCACCACCCCTTCCCAATACCCCCATCACAATCCCTCCCCACAGCTTCTGCCCTCAAACTCCCAAACCTTAGCCCTTCTAAGCCCCCTTTCTCCTTGTCCCTTCTGAGTCACCATTTGGTCCTGGGGTCTGCACATTGAGAATCTGCCCAAGACCTTATGAGTCATCCAGTAGTAGCATCTTCTGAGTTGTCTACCTCAGGGGTCCTCCTGCAGCCATTCTGCAGGCAACGGCAGCCCCCACCCAGAGCCAGACAAGGAGGCATACCGGCCACCCATCACTGCCCTCAGAGCCCCAGCTCCTGACTCTACCCCCTCCAAGCCTTCCCTATGCACCCAGATGCTCGAACTGATGCAAACACTTAGCAGGCACCTGCCATGGACAGGCCCTGGGAACCAGAGATGACAAAGACACAGCCCAGCCCTGAGGGGGCTCCCAGTCTAGTGGGAAAGGAGACGGAAAACAACAACAGC
Source organism: Daubentonia madagascariensis (assembly GCA_023783475.1). Lineage (NCBI taxonomy): Eukaryota > Metazoa > Chordata > Mammalia > Primates > Daubentoniidae > Daubentonia > Daubentonia madagascariensis. The sequence continues at coordinate 8,610,134 of JAKFHU010000117.1, forward strand.
ACACTATCATACATGCATCATGGGAGAACCTGACCAATTGTGCTGGGAAGGGGTTGGGAAGGCTTCACTGTGCCAGTGACAACGGAGCTGGTCTCTGAAGGCTGAGCAAGTAGGCAGACCCCCACGAGGTGAGAAGGGGGAGGGGCGTTCTTGGCAGAAGGCATAGCATGTGCAAAGGCAGAGAGGTGTGAAGGGACATGTCAGGCTCTGGGATGGGCCATTAGCCTGGTGATCTTGGATAAGAAGATAGACAGGCAGGAACGAGGTCGGGGAGGAGAGGCATACAGTCATACAGTGACACTGCCTTGGAGAGAAAGGGTTGGTCATGCAGGGCCTCGTCTGCTATGTCAGGCTTTAGGTTTTGTCTCCTGGGTGCTAGGGAGCCTTCAGCTTGAGGGAAGGGAGTAGCAGCATCCTATGTATGCCTTAGGAAGGTCATTCAGGTCACAGGGTAGTGAAACATTGGAAAGCAAAAGACTGATGGCAGGATGGAGACCAAGGAGGAGCGGCTGCAATAGTCCAGGCGAGAAATAATGAGTCTGCAGAGAACGGGATGTGGATTCAACAAAATCTTTCTCCACAGCCACTGAGTGATGATCTGTCCAGACCAATCCACTACCTGAGGTGCCCAGGCCTCACACCTTGAGATCAGCACCATCTGTAGAACTTTCTGAGAGGATGGAAATGTTCTCTACCTGCACTGACCAGTGCAATGACAGCCACTAGCAACATGTGACTCTTGAGGACCTGCAATCTGGCTTGTGCAATTGAGGAACTGAATTTTTACTTTCATTAATGTTAACTAATTTAAATTGAATAGCACATGTGACCAAGTGGCCACTGTACTGGAGAATGCAGGTAGAGGTCATTTCCATTACTATAGAAGGTTCTGGTGGATAACAAAGCTCTAGACTGACTAACCATGGAGAAACAGAACCATTGGGGCCTCCTTCCCAGGCTCCTGGCTTTGGGAAGGGAGTACCAGAGGCTGAGCTGGGGACAGCCACCAGCACACTCCCACCCAACACATCCATACCCCATTCCTGGATACATGGACACCCCCATAGAACACCAGGGCACCTCCACACCTAAACATGCAAATAGACACATGGCACGTCATACCCAGACTCACAAACACCTGGATACTTCAACGCGTGGGCACCCTGTTGCTGGATATATAGATACCCACACACTCAGATATCCAGACACATGGGTACCCCTACACCCAGACACCCAAGCACCTGGACAGCCCCACGCCTGGACACAACACAGAGACACTCTGCACTTGAACATCCACTAACCTGAGGACTCCTAGACACCTGGATACACCCACCTCCAGATCCAGAGACACTGGGATATACTCTGCATACCCTGATCCTCCCACACCCAGATACTGAGACGCCACCCATCTGAACAGCTCTGCACCCAACTCCAGGAATTTGACACTTGCATATCCAGACACCCTAGCATCAGGCTCCCCAGGGATCAAAGCACCTGGTCCTGGTTACCTCCTTACTTCAAACTCAGATCCTGCCACACCAGGGTAACCAGATATGGCTAGACACCCTGACAGGCCACATATATGCCATGTGCCTCTGGCTACAATCACTCACACACACATACACTCTCTCGCTCAAACACACCCAACTCTGACTGCCCAGAAGCCAGGATCCCACTCTTGCACACCTCTGCCAGCCTCCCCCAACCCCACCACAAGGGCCACCCAGGAAGCAGGTCGCCTACCTCTTCCCCAGCACACAGCAGCCAGGACAGAGGCTGTGATCCCACCTGCCCACCCCAGGATCCGGGACTGAGGACAGAGAGAGGACCTGCCAGGATGCTGCTGTCCCCTCCTAATGCCCTAAGACAGTGCCCTCCCTCTGCCCTCCCTCCTCCCCAGGTGGCTCAGAAAGACCGTTGAGACTCAATGCCTCACCAACTGTCACAAAGGGCTGAGACTGGGGGCTGGACAGGCCCTGCCAGCTGCTGGGGGTGGAGCTGGGGTCTGGGGAGAGGGGCTTGCAGGCAAGAGACCTGCTCCCTCCAGTCTCTGCCAGGGACTTAATGACCCCAACTCAAAGCTCCAGACGACCCTCTCTACATGGCCTTTCCACAACACAACACCACCCCCCAGGAGAATTTTCCAGACTCCTGGAGGGAAACCCTATTTCTTTAATCTCTACTTTCAGTGGAGTCAGTGCGCCCCCACCTGGCATCTCCAGCTCTGAACTTGACCCTCCTCCACTTCATTCATTCTTTCATGTCACATCCATTTATTCAGACCGGGTGGGCCCGGCCTTGTGCCTGGCACTAAGGACTCAGAGGTGAACTCAATACCCAGTCCCTGTCCTCACAGAGATCAAGGTCTGGTAAGGGAGACAGGACCGATGAACTGTATTTACAATAATTACAATGCTATGTAAAAATCCAATCAACCCCACCCCTGCTCCCTGGGCTAGGACTAGGCATAACCAAGGAAGGCTTCAGGGAGGGGGTGATGTCTAAGCTGAGAGCTGAACAAGTTGCAGGAGTTCACCTGCCGAGAGGTGGAGTTAAGAGAGTTCTGGGGAGAAAGCACAGCTTGTGCAAAGGCCCAGAGAGGAGATGGCGAGCTGTGGGCACTTAGGGGGCTATTGGTAAGGTCAGGCTGGCCAGATCACAGGATGCAAAGGGCAAGTGACACAAAACAAGATGGGCTGGACAGGCAGGCAGGGGCAAGAGTAAGCAAGAGGGCCAAGGGGCAAGGACATAACCCTGAAAGCAAGGGGGAGCCTTCAGAGGGTTTTAAACCCAGGCGTAAAACATGTGTCTTAGGAAGATCCCTTGCACTGTGGAGGGAAGAGGCTGGAGCCTTCCTGCAGGTGAAAGATGGCTGCAGATGGAGACAGGGGACGGATGAGAGAACCTCTGAGGCGGCACATGGGCAGGGCACAACAGGATGCAGGAGGGCAACCTGGAGGAGGGAAAGGGGTGGAGGGAGGAAGGGGGCACAAAGCACCCCCTGCAACTCTGGCTAACCCCACCCTGCATGGAAAGGCCAGCCCACAAGCCCAGCCTAGAAGCTGAAAGCACGGAAGCATGGCGGCATGCCTCCAGCAAGCAGGGTGCCCCGAGCTCTGCACCCCCACCCGGGCCACTCGCTGCTTCCTGCCGAGTCCCCTCCTCCAGCCCCCGAGAGAAAGGAAGGGCGGGATGCCCAGACAAGCCTTTATTGCCCAACCTGAAACCACTGGGCAGCCTCTCCCTCATTCCAGCTGTCCACAACTCCAGCCACCGAAAGGATGAAATGAGCAAGAACACAGCAGAATAAATTACCGCCAGGTTTGCTCCATCAAGAGACATCACGTACCCGCCCTAGCGGGAAACTCAGGAGGCAGTCAGGGAGCTGGGCTGACCCTACCCAGCTTGGGGGCAGGGGGATATCACATCTCTTCTATTAAGGGCTTCTGAATTAAGCTCTAATAGTAACAGCTACCAAGAGGCCAGGAAATTTGGAAGTAAAGTGACTTGCCCAAGGTCAACTGAACACCAAGTGGTAGAGGCAGAATTTGAAGGTTCCCCTGGGTTCAAATCACAGCCTCTGGGGCTTTGTAACAACCCTCAACCCCATCTTTTGTTCCCTGGCACTCACAGATAGAGCCTAGCTTGACAAGGTACTTGGTGTACCACACACTATTATCATAGCCATGAGGCAGAGGAGGAAACTGAGGCATCAAGAACGGGAGTAACTTGCTCTAGGTCTCACTCCCAACCTCAGCCCCTGACAATCCCCCTTGCTAGCAGGAGTTGGGGTACCAGAGTGATAGAGGTGGGGGTGGGGAGCATACACTATCCCCCCAGTTTGATCTCTGGGCAGGGAAGGGAGGCAAAGTCGCTGCAGGACATGAGGAAGGAGTTGGGGTAGGATGGGGAGGGAGGTCGCTTTGGGCGTCCTCTCCGGCACCAGGAGGTCAAAGCTAAATTTGTGCCCCACGGCTCCGGAGCTAAATGGCGAGGCCCAAGTGCAAACCAGGGCCGGGGCGAACCCGGGAGCCATGAGAGCTCCGGCCTGACCGGAGCAGGCAGCGGAGCAGGCAGCGGAGCAGGCAGCGGGGCCGAACTCAATCCTGGGGAGGTCGTCCGTTTTCTGAGGCTGGCAGCTGGCCGGGAGGAGGCGGTTCCGGCACGTGTCTCCGCTCGGATCCCGTCTGGCCTGGGGCGTCTCCCCGTTACTCGGCGCCTGGGGTACCCGGCTGGAGCCGCCCAGCCGGCGGCAGAGGAAATGAGCAAGATGGGGGGGGATGGGGGCGGGGTGGAGGTGTTGGGGGTGTCCCCAGGAGGAGAGGGGAGCCCCGCAACTCCGCTGGAAGGGGCCACGGTCTGGGATCCCAGGCCTCACGGTGGTGTGTGGGGCACGCACACACACACAACCCGGCACACCGTCCATAGCACACACTTGGACGCGCACACGGACACACAGACACAAGCTCTGTATACACGCATGCAGATACACGAACACGCACACACCAAAAGACACCAGCCTCCGAAACACACCCAGAGAGCGCGACCACACAGCAGACAGGAGCGCGGAGACACACGTACACACAGGGCGGTCCCGGCCGGTCGGGAGGCCCCACAAAGTTGCGGACTCGACCAATGGAGCGTCCCAAGGGACCCCGGCGTCCGCGGTGCGTCCTGTGCGCCACGGGAGGGGGCGCCGTCCCGCAGCGGCCAGCCAGGCCCTGCCCGCGCCCCGACGCCGCAGCCCCGTCCGGGGCACAGCCCCCACCCGGTCGCCCTCCGAGCCGCCGCGGCCCGGCCCCGCAGGAGCGCTCGCCCGCCCGCCGCTCGCGAGCCCCCGCTGGCCCGGGCGCCCCGCAGCCCCGGCGCCGCCTCGGATCAGCCGCCCGCCAGCGCCGCGCGGAACTTGCGAAACAACAAACAGCCCGACAGGCCGAAGTCGGCGGCCACGGGCCCCCAGCTCCTCCCTCCCGAGCCTCGGGCCCTGCCCGACCCGGGAGCCCAGGGGGCGCCGCCGCGACAACTTGTTCCGGCCCAGCGCCCCCCACACGCGCGCGCGCGCGCGAGCACACACACACACACACACACACACACGTCCTGCCGCCGCCCCCTCGGGCGGCCCCGGGCCCCAGCACACACTCAACCGCGGCCCAGGCGCGCACCACACTCGCAACATTCCTGGACGCGCAGCCAGCACACACGGACACACTCACACACACTCACATCCGCTCCAGACTCGCTCCCACACACGCATTCCCGGCACACTTGGCATTCACACGGACCCACGCAGCCCCCGCGGCGCACACCACAAACCCCAGACACTCCCACACGTACCCAGCGCACGGACACACACGTTCCGGACCCATGCCCATGCCTTCGCACACATCTCACAAGCACACACCACACACGCTTTCTCGGATCCACACTCACGCGGGATCCACGAAGCACCCCCGACCACATGCATAACACAAACGCACAACCCATTCTCAACACACAAACAGCACTCCCGGCTATGGCATACAAAATGCAAACAAATGCAACACATTAGCAGATACAACTCCGGCCACACAACCAAACTCAGATGCACACACTACACGCATATCACCTACTTGGCCGCACAGACACTACACACTGGCAGACACACAGGAGACGGCACACACCCAGTGCCTCTGTGCACACAACATTCACCCCAACATACTCGCACACACAACACGGCACCTTTTCTTGCACACAGAACTCACGGACACACAACATTCGCAGTCACACAACACCCTGGGCACACAACCGCACATCCTGCACTCAGACACACACAGGGAGCACGCTCATAACGCCTGGCCACCCGACACTCGCACTTTCTTCCGAGCTACGCCACGGGCCCCGGGGCTCGGCGGGGCAAGCTTGGTCCGACCGCCGTGCGCTTACCTGCCGGAGTCTCGGTCTCCGGCGCGCAGAGCTGGAAGGTGAGCGCCAGGACCAGCGCCTGGGCACGGGCCATGGCTGGAGCGCCGCCGCCTGTCCCGGGGCCCGGCGCGGGGGGCGCCGCCGCCGGAGCCCGAGCTGAGCCCGAGGCGAGCCGGAGCCTGAGCGGAGCAGCGCGGCGCGGAGCGGGACTGGCGCCGAGTCCAGAGCGGGAGCCGGAGCGAGCGGGGCGCTGACGTCAGGCCCGGCCGCGCGTTCGGCGGTCTCGCGGCGCCCCCTGCTGGCAGTGGCGGGTGCTGCTGCGGGCCCGGCCGCCCGCCGGCCCGGCGCGCCCCTCCCCCACTCCGCATCCCCGCGGAGGCCCCGATGTCTCTGCGCTCACTGGGTACCAACATTCCAGGCAAGCACACTCATTGCCCATGCCTAGGTCCTTCATAGCGCTCTCAGGGACGGTGACCCAGGGACACACCGCCTCTCTGTCCCATCTGATGCTCGAATCCCTCCTACGTTGGCCAGTCCAAATGTGCGTTCATACATACCTCCAAGAACAGGACACTCATCACGTATCAAAAGCGGTTGCTGGGCCTTTGGAAATGCTGGCATTTAGAAAGTTCTTCATTTTCGTGATGTGAAGTCTGTCTCCCTCACTAACACTCACTGGTCCTACTCTACCCTCTGGCCACACAAGTTAGGTATATTTCGGCCTCTACCCAATACAATCGCTTGCACCATGATCTGCAAGGTAGTTGCCCATTACTATGTAAGACCAAACACCTTCTATGTGTTTTACCCACATGGACTCATTTAATCTTCATCATAACCTTTTTAGGTATGTACTACTATATTCCCATAACACAGTTGAGAAAGTTGAGGCACACAGAGAGAGTGACTTTTCCAAGGTTATACATTTTTATACAGCTGCACCAAGATTTCAATCAAGGTTGTCTGGCTTGAATTGAATAGGGGCTGAGACCTGGAAACCCATTCATTCAACAAATACTTATTAGATACTGATTCAATTATTCAACAATTACTAGGTCAGGTGAGGTGGCTCACACCTACAATCCCAGCAGTTTGGGAGGCCAAGGTGGGATGATCACTTGAGGCCAGGAGTTCAAGACCAGCCTGGGCAACATGGTGAGACCTCATCTCTACAAAAATAAGAAAAATTAGCCAGTTGTAGTGGTGCACACCTGTAGTCCTAGCTACTCAGGAGGCTGAGGCAAGAGGATGGCTTGAGCCCAGGAGTTGGAGGCTGCAGTGAGCTATGATTGCACTACTGCACTCCAGACTGGGCAACAGAGTGAGACTCAAAAAAAAAAAAGAAAATTACTATAGGCCAGGGTGGAGATACAAAATAGACCAAAAAATCAGGCACAGTGGCTCACACCTGTAATCCTAGCACTTTGGGAAGCCAAGGCAGGAGGATTTCTTGAGGCCAGGAGTTCAAGAACAGCCTAAGCAAGAACGAAACCCCATCTCTACAAAAAAAGTAGAAAAATTAGCTGGGCATGGTGGTGGGAATCTGTAGCCCCAGCTACTCTGGACGCTGAGGCAGGAAGATCCCTTGAGCCCAGGAGTTTGATGTTGCAATGAGGTATAATGACACCACTGCACTCTAGCCTGAGCAACACAGTAAGACTCAAAAAAAAAAAAGTCCTACCCCCATGGAGCTTACATTCCAGTGGGAAGACAAAAACAATAGATAACAACAACAACAACAAAAAAGCAAATCCTCTGGTTCATATCCCTTACCACTGTCTCATACACCAGAGAATTTAGGGGGAAAAAACAGTGAGGGGGACAGGGATTGTTGCAGTTTTAAACAGAGGACCTGCTATATGACGTATTCATTATTTGTCCCTATCTCTAGAAATGAGCTCCCTTAGGGACTTTAGGGAAGGACTTCATCTTGTATCCCAGTGCCTGGTATCTGGCATGCAGTTGGTGCTCCGAAAATATTGAATGAATGAATGAATATAGACATTGTCCTTGACTTCATGAAGTTTACTATCTAGCAGGTGATATGTACGTAAACATAGAATCACAATCTGCCATGTGCACTCTGAAGGAAACGGGTGGTGTGCTGTGATAGAGAATGTGGGGGAGGGGCATCTACTTTAGATAAGGTGGTCCAAGAGGGCTTCACTGAGGAGGTGACATGGTGACATTTGAGCTGAGACCTGAAGTATGAGGAGCCAGCCTCATGCAAATCACCAGGGAGGAACATTGCAGGGAGAGGGGACAGCCTGTACAAAGGCAGGAGCTGGTGGGTTTGAGGAGCCACAAGGAGGCCAGGGCAGCTGGAATGGAGTGAGTTGCGGGAAGAGGGGAGCCGGGTGCAGCTGGAGAGGTCGGCAGGGCCTGCAGGTCACACAAGAAACTACGGACAGGGAAGGGGCTTTGGGTTAAACCCTAAGAGCAATGGGAAGCCAATGAAGCATTAGGCAGAAGAGTAATAAGTTCTGATCTCTGATTTGTTTAAAGTCCCCCAAGCAGCTGAGTGGAGAACAGACTGCAGAAGCAGGGAACCCCATAGGCAGATGGGTCAGACAGAGCCTGGGAGTTCAAGGTGTATCTGGGCCCTCCCTGTGCCCTGCCTCCACTCCCAGCTGGCCTCACACCAATGTTGGCACACCCAGAAGCTGCCCTGGGGCAGCTGCCCTTAGCTTTGCTAAGGGTTCCTGGGCTCCCCTCTTCTGAGTGCTGACGAGCTCCAGGCTGAGTTGGGGAAGGGGCCAAAGGAGGCAAAGAATTAAACAGAGAGACAGGCACAGAGCAAGCAGGGACCAGAGGCAGAGAATTAAACAGAGAGACAGGCACAGGAGGAGAGAGGCAGAAACAAGAAAAGAGTGATGAGGAAGAAACCAAGGTAGACAGACGCTGGAGCATAGATGAGCCAGAGAGGCCCACCCAGAAAAAGAGGCTCAAGGAGAGAAAACCAGTGAGCAGAAAAAACAACCAAGGCTGCTGTTTGCAGAGGACTCTTGAGGGAGCCTCATGACAGGAGTTCACCACTGGTCCCATTTTACGGGTGTGGAAACTGAGGCTCAGAGAGCATAAGGCACTTGCCCAAGGTCACACAACTAGTAAATAGTGGACCCAGGACTTGAACTCAGGTCTGACTTATTCCACGTCCCTTTACTCTTTGTGCAGGGAAAGATGGCAGAGACTATGATGGGGGGAGAAAGAAAGTGCAAGCAACAGGTGGACCCATGAAAAGAGAATATTCTGTTTTACTTTAAAAAGACCACAAACTTCTATAATCCTTGAGAGAAGAAGGAAGAAGGAAAGTCCTGGCCTGGAGTGACTGGCCCAAATCTAGGGAAGAGGAGATGACACCACAGACAGTGCCAGGCCATGAGGAAATTCAATTACTTGCAACTCATGGAATATTTATGACACCTCCCCCGTGCCAGACCTCATATTGAGTGCTGGCGTCATGGAGATGAACCACACATGGCCCCATTCTTGCCTGGAGGGGGAAGTGGGCACATAAATAACTAAGACACCATGTGCTAAAGGCCATAAACACCAGTCCAGAGAAAACGCAAAGGCAGCAGCAGTTGACTCAACCTAGGGGTTTGGAAAACAACATCAAAGAAATGATATCTGAACCTGGAGTTTCCCAGGTAGGTAAGGCAGGGAAGAGCATTTTAGGCAGAAGGAGCAGCCTGAATAAAGGCACAGACAAAGAAGTGCTGGGAAAGGTGGGTATCAGGTGTGATTGGATCATAGGCTATGCACAGTCCAACAGTAGAAGATAAAGCTGGAAAGAAAGGGTGGGAGTCAGAGTGCAAAGGGTCTTGAATGCAAGGCCAGGACAATTGGACTTGAACCCCTCAATCAGTGGCTCTCAAACTGTGCCCCTGGGGGAACCCAGATGGCCTGGACTCTAAGTGAGGGCTATTGGGATACACAGGGGAGCAAAGTCCAGACCCAGGGAGGAAGACTTGCTAGATGATTCTTTAGCCTTCCTGGCTGGGCTGCCTAAGAATTCAGAAGAGCCAATTTGGTGGAGAAGATAATGTCAGCAGCTCAATGTCACCTAGGGAATCTTGCAACTTTTGGGGGTTATTTTGTACCTCTCAGCACAAGTAGGCCTGTGTGTTATTGTGAAAATAGGTGAGCAGGACTAGTTATTGTGTGAGTGTGCACATGTGTGTGCTTGCATATAACTGTGGGACCAAGTCTTCCCCCCACCATGGGACACCAACTTTCTCTAATAATAAAAACAAGTACAAACATTTATGGGGCACGTACTGAGCCAGACCCTAGTCTGACTGTTTTATATGTGATATTTCTCATTTAATCTTCACAATAACCCCCTGATAATATTTATCAAATGCTTCCATGTGCCAAGCATTGTACTAAATGCTTCAAGTGAATAATATTTCACTTGATCCTCACAACCACCTAGAAACAGATAACTATTATTCCCTCAATTTTAAGGATAAGGAAATGGAGACACAGAGAGGCCAAGTAACTTGGCCAAAATCAAATGGCTGGAAAATGACAGAGCCAGAACTCAAAGCCGGGTGTGCCCGAGTCCAGCTCCCACACCCTAATCACAGTACTTTGCTGTGCTCTCTTCCTGAGAGGAAAAGCTCTGACATGGCAAGCATCAGGTCAGTAAATCCAGAGAAAGGAACTCTTCCTTATCCTTCAAAGCCCTGGATCAGTGTCTTTCAAAGCTTGTTGCCTGGGCCACCTGCATCAGAACATTCCTGGGAGCTTGTAAGGATGTAGATTCCTGGAACCCCACAAGATTCTAATTCAGTAGGTCTGAGATGGGACCTTGGATTATTTTTATGCACACAGAAGATTTTGAGTCACAGGACTGGCTCCTACAGCACCTCCTCCAAAATCCTAGGCCCTCACCCCCACCCCCATGCCAGTGCACCTCTCTTCTTCAGACTACAGCAGTGCACTCTGGCATGTGCTAACATTCAACTGGGGTTTTAGTTATTTTCATATCTTCCCTATACCAAAAATAAGATCTAGCTTCTTTACAGGGCTACATCTTTTTACAAAGCCCTTCCAGTGTCCCACTTAATCCCTTTCTACACTGAGCATTCTGAGAGGGGCCCCTTCTTGTGATTCCTGCCACATATCTGAACACACTTAGCATTTCTTACAATGGGTTTTCCCCTCCACGATAACATTCTTCTGTTATTTCATCCAACCCTCACAACAATCTGGAAGGAGGCATATTATCCCCATTGTACCGATGAGAAAACAAACTCGGGAGTTTCACTTGCCCAAGGTGGCCAAGCTAAGAAGTGGCAGGGCTAGGATTTAAATCTAAGTCTTCTAACTCCACGCCCAGTAATCCTGCCTCCATATCAGCTGGGTCTGCTTTACCCAGGTGTAGGAAGTAAGCTTTACCTCCCTGTGCTGTTACAGGGTAGTGGGGATTAAATGAGATAATGCCTGAAAGGGCCTGGCTCAGAGAGTACTCAATAAATGGTGGGAAGAAGGGGAAACTGAGGCCAGGGGAGAGTAAATGACTTTCCCCAAATCAAACACCAAACTGCAGGCTGTAGACACAGCTTTAGGCCAGTCCCATACTCTCCTTGCTGGGAGAGCTGCTGTGGCGACCTCGGACCCACCAAACCGCCCTCAGGTCCCTCCGCTGCCCGAACCCAGCCCCCCACGCCGTCTCCCCAGGCGCCACCGCGTGGGCAGCGAAGGAAAGAAATGGCCCTTTAAAAGGAGCGTGGGGCGTGGTCACGCGGCGCGGTGAGACGGGGCGGGGCGCAGGCGCGCGGGCGCGGACAGATGACGTAGCCGGGGCGTCCGGCTCTGTGTTGGCCGAAGGGAGCATGGGGGCCTTCGCCTCGCTCTCTGGGGCGCGAACCCCGGCCAGGCTGCTGCGGGGTGTGTTCCCCGCTTCGGGCCGCCGTGGGCCTGCCGCCTCCTCCTACTCCGCATCCGCCGAGCCCTCCCGGGTCCGGGCGCTCGTCTATGGGCACCACGGGGATCCAGCCAAGGTCGTCGAGTAAGAAACAGCGCCGAAACCGGGAAAGGGGACTAGGGTTCCTGAAGGGGGTTTAAAACCGACTGTGGACTGGGAAGGGAGGGACAGGGTCCGAGAAAGGGGGCAAAGAATGGCAAGACCAAAACTGAAGCCCAGGGCGCTTTTGGTAGCTCAGAAAGTCGCTTCTTTGAGGTAGCTGAAGACCCCAGCGGCACAACTATAAGGGTAATAATGGCTGGCCGACGTCCATTGATCGAGTATTGTGCGTCAGGCAATCCCTTTTTTAAATGAGTGCTCTCATTTAATTGTCACAACAATTTGTGGGGTGTTACTTGATTTATCCCCATTTTGCAGATGAGAAAACTGAGGCATAAGAGAGGTAAAATCATTCACCTGAGGTCACACAGCCAGTAAGTGACACAGTCGGAATTTGAACACACGTCTGATTGACCTGCCTAAGTTATTACCCTCTATTATTTTTTGAACGGAGTTTTCAAAATACTTCTACGTCCATTTGGATCTTCACTTCTCAGTAAAGTAGGTCATAGATCATTGTTTCCGTTTTACAGAGGGCAGGGTACTTGTCCAAAGTGATATAGCCAGTGAGTGATTGGAACAGGGCCTGGAATCCGTGGCTTCTGACTCCTATCTCATGTGAGTTCCCCTTTCCTGCACGGTATGTGCACCTTGACCTAGTTAAAAAGAGCTGTTTTGGAGCCATACCGACCTAAGTATCTGTATTAGGTCAAATACAGGCTTAGCCTCTTAGTAGCTGTTCCATCTTGGGCAAGTCACGCGACCTCCGCAACCTCTCTGAGCCCTCATTACTTTTATGATTATGCCCTCCTCCTAAAATTCTCTTGGATCTTAATTCATGAATTTTGCATGTGCCTGATAAAAAACAGTGTGTGAATTGTCAATCACTATAAATCTGCACATAAGTAAAGGGCTCTTGGGGCTGCTGGAGCGGAGCTAAGGCAAAAGCACAGGTCTGGGAAGCAGAATACTTGGGGTCAAAGCCTTGTCCTAGCTTGTGCTAGCTGTGTGTGTTTGGCAAGTTACTGAAACTCTCTGAGCCTTGGTTTCGTCATCTTTAAAAATGGAGGCAGTGCAAACATAGCTCATAGTGCTAAGATCAGCTAAGATCAATCTAATACTCTCTACCAAAAAGCACCTGCATACTCTCCTGTGGTGCCTTGTTTACAACTCTTTGATTCCCAGCAGATAGTTTAATTGTTTTCCAAGGGATAGGCAAACATGGAATTATTTTAATGGCTAAAATATAGGCTAGATGTTTGACAGGTGGAGAGAATAAGCCTCAGATAAATTTAAGATCACACACCCGGCCTAGCCATATCAACCATTAGAGCAATTGAAAAGAATATTGAGAATACACATCAGTCAATAAATCCCACATTGTATGTTGATCATAGGTGATAAATAAATCAATAAATCATCATGTCAGGGAAGACGTCTCATTAAGGACTGTACTGTAATGAACTGTTAAAGCTCTGATGAGCACTCCTCCATTTCCAGGAATGCACCCCAAATGAGAACAATGGGGTGCCTCTCCCACAGGCTTGTAATTTTATGTGTCTGGTGCAAATGTTAGTTAAATCTAAATCTAATTTCAGTTAAAAAAAAATTGCACCTTTTGTTGAGTTCTACTATGGTGATGAGTATGGTATCTTAGATATTCAGGAACCCTGAGGAAGGCCTGGGAAAGTTAGGCAGCTGAGTACAGTTGCCTTCAGCCTGAATCCTTCCTCTTGGAGAGCCAGGGAAGCTGGGACAGACTGGTCTGTTTGCAGATGCCACTTAGAAAAAAAACCGAGAGCTTCTCTTGTCTCCTTGTGTGGAACCCTCATAATTTCCTTGAAGTTCAAAACATGATACTTCTTCAAAGCATTCTGTTCAACCTTGGCTTCACAGCTAAGTCACCTGTAGTGCTTTTAGAAACTACATTTCATATTCCCAAGGCTCCATCCCTGAGTACTTAGTAGGTCTGGGATGACCTGGAGCGTCTGGTTTTTAAAGCTCTCTGGGTGACTCTGCTGCCCAGGCCAGGGTTGAGAACTATTGCCCTGTGGATACAGATTGTCAGGCAGGTAGTAATTCTCCCTCTGCCCCAGAGAGCAACTTTTCCCTTCTGACCCAGATTCAGGCAACTTTACTTATTTGCATATGGACTGAGGCCAGAGACAGGGATTCTCTTCGTAGTCATGTCTTAGGAGGTTTAGGGCAACCACACTGTCACAGAAACAATCAGGTGTCCTTTACACATCCCGGTGACTGGGTATCTGGGTCAGGTTACACCAGGTAAGGTCACAGAAGTACCCAGAGTCTGAAGAGAGCATTCCCCAAACTGGTATGGTTTGTGATGCTTGTATTGTGGGCCAGAGCTCTGGGAGGAGGAGGGAGGGAACGAGGAACAATCTGCTCAGGTCTGAGAGGTTGCAGAACTCCTCAAAATGAGCCCCCCCGCCCCAGGATCTCCTGTTTTTATGTCAACTTTCTAAATGTCCCTGTTTTCATTCCTGTTGGTCCCCAGACATTCCAGCTGTTCTCTCCTTTGCTAAACCATTTCCCCCGTCCCTTAATTTCTTTCCCTTCCTTCCAAAATGGGATTCCCTAAATCCTATGGGCCTTTTTCATTTAAAGGATTGAACTGATGATCTAAATGAAGTAAGACTGTGCAGGAGAATTACAAACATTCTAGAAATTTCAGAATTCACCATAGCCATTGTCCCTTGTGCAGACTACTGGATTCTCTATCAGATAGTTCCCAAAACCCTGATGTCCTTCTCTTTCCTTTTTTTTCCCTGAAAGTCCCCTCAGATCTTTGCCATTGTCTGGGTCTTATGGTGAAAATAGCTCATTTATTGTATACTTCCTGTGTAGCAAGCATTGGGCTAAGATCTCCACATGTGTTATGGAATTTAAAAATCACAATAATCCAGTTTGGTTATTGTTATTCCCATTTTACAAACAAGGAAACAGGCTTGAGAAGATTGAAAGATTGTCCAAGATCATACAACTAGGATGCCTCTTTATTAAAAGTCCTTGACACAGGGCTGGGATTGGTGGCTTACGCCTGTAATCCCAGCACTTTGGTAGGCTGAAGCAGGAGGATCACTTGAGGCCATCGAGACCAGCCTGGGTAACATAGCAAGACCTTGTCTCTACAAAAAATTTTAAAATTCCCAGGCATAGTGGGGCACGCCTGTGGTCCTAGCTACTTGAGAGGCTCATTACTTGAGCCCAAGAGTTGGAGGTTGCAGTGAGCTATGATCATGCCACTATACTCCTGCCTGGGCAACAGGGCAAGACCCTGTCTCAAAAATATAAATATATAAAAATAAAAGTCTTTGATAAAGACATAGGCCTGAAGAAACAATGACAATCATCTCAATTGTTGTTTGAGAATAAGGTGGAGTCAAAAATTGGGAATAAGGTCAGAAGAGAAAGTGAGATGGCAGGTCATTCAGGCAACCCCAAGTTTCTACTCTATAGGAAGGGCAGCCCTACCCTGGGGAAGATAGAAGAAATTACTCCCTTGTGTCTCCTCTCCTTTTCAGGATCCTGAAGCTTTAGTAAAACAGCATCCTGATCATCATGACTTTCTCACCTGCCTGCTGCTAGTACAAAATGAAACCAAGCTGGAAAACCCGCAGACACATATTCATTCTGTCTTAAGCCAGAAGAAATTTGGGGGAGCAGGTGGTGGGGACCCAGGCTGTGTAGGAAGTATGTTCTCACTGTAGGGCATTGTTTACTCTCAGGGGATTTCTTCTTTTACAGTTGATGTTAGTGTTTAAAACCAAAACTCTGTGTAGGTGACTAAGTTATTAAACCAGAATTATAGCACTTTGAAAATAAAAAATAGCATTTTGGTTTGGTGCTCTGTTGAGAGCTCTTTATTTGGTCATGAATGAAGGGATTGGGAACAGAACTCGTGGATTTAGTAAGTTAGCCAGCCTTTATTCTTTTAGGGCTTACTAAAGTGCAAGCAGTGAGGATGCAGAGATGAATAAATTGTGGTCATTGCCCTCAGGGAACTCACAGTCTAGTCCAGGAAATGGGCCACCACAGTCCAGGGGGTACGTGCTATGATGGGATATGTTCAGAATGCTATGGACACCAGAAGAGGGGTACCTAACCCCCTCGGGCTGGTCATAAAATGCTTTCTGTGAAGATGGGAGGTCTAAGTTGAGTCCACCAGGAGATGGGTGAGCAGTATGTGAGGAGAGAAAGTATAGAAATTTTCCAAGCAGAAGAACCTACATGTGCAGAGACCCAGAGAGAAGAGAAAACATGGTGTATCTGATCAGCTAAGGGGGGTCAGTATGTAGTCTTGTGAGAGAGGTATCTGCTGAAACTAGCTCGGAGGGAACTACCCTGAGGTCACAAGATTCAAACCCAAGCAGATCCCACAACCTGTAACATTCGTACATTACCTTCCATCTGGACTTCACAGTAGCCTGTGGAGTTTAGGGCCAAGCCTTCCTACCCTGGTTTCTTCATTCTTGCCTCTGAAAGTGAAATTTGTCAGGCACACCTCCAAGGAATTGCACAATAGACTGGGGTTTCCCCTCTGCCCAGAGCATGTGGGAGGGGCGCTGCCACCCTGTGCCACTCCAAGTTGTTGTTACTGTCTTGCCCTCTCCTAGCAGCTTCTGCAGCTCTCTGCTATGGTTCCTGGCCTTTCCCACCCTGGGGGAGGCGGAAGGGTCCTCATCTTAGAAGGAGAAGCGGAGATGACACAAGGTTAGACAGTGGCTCGGGATGTTTCACTGGAGACCACCCTCAAGAGCACTGGCCTGGGTTCCAGTCCCACCTCTGCCACTGATTATGGTGGTGAGAAAATCACCACAGTCTACATTCTCCGCAGTTACTCCTTGAGGAAATAAAGGGGGTGACCAAGGTCAGCAGTGGTAGACTCGGGCACACATGCTGACGCCCTCCTCCATGCCACTGACAGACCTTCACAGCTCCCTTCTCTCTTCTGAGGTTCACGCCTCAGAACCTACCCACATCTTTCCCCGTTCTCCCAGACAGCACTGCTCCTGTCAGGACAAGATGAGGCTTCAACATCCTTCTCCACATAAGACTGCAGCCATGGAAACTGTTATTAGACATGAATCCTCTTTGCTCCACCAATTGTCCAGCTCCAACAAGTCTATGAAAGTGAAGCAGGCATCTGACTGCCTGCTCGCCAATGGTTGCTCCAGCAACCTGCAGGGAGCAATTGTGTGGCTCGAAATCTGGGGTCCTAGACACAAGATTTCACCAAGGACCCACTTAGCCCTTGGTCAGTTACATAATCAACAGCTCCCCAACCTCCAGCCAGTCAGGGCCTGCATGGCCATGTTTTTACCTGTCAAAGAGACAAAAGTCCCAGTGACTTTTCGGGAGGCTGAGGCAGGAATATTGCTTGAGTTCAGGAGTTTGAGACTACCCTGGGCAACATAGCAAGACCCTGTCTCTAAAAAAAATAAAAATAAAAATTAGCCATGCGTGGTGGCAGGCACCTGTGGTCCCAGCTACCTGGGAGGCTGAGGTGGGAGGATCGCTTGAGCCCAGGAGTTTGAGGCTGTGGTGAGCCATGATGGTGCCATTGCACTCCAGCCTGGGTGACAGAGGGAGATACCCCCACACAAAAAAAAAAAGACAGGCAGCTGCAGGCAGGGACTCTGTCCCCTGCTGTGGGCCAGGCTTGCTCTCTAGAGATACAAAGAGTTGATCCTCAGCCAACTGAGCGACAAATTCTGCAGCTCCCTTCAAGTGGCGCTTCCCTGGTGTCAGCAGATGTAGAATATTATGGGGCTTGCAAGCTTTCTAATAATCTTATTTGAGGGGAAGCAGGGAGAGGGTTTCTTTGCCAACTCTGAGTAGAAACTTCTAGAAGTTGCCCTAAGGCTCTGATTCCCATCAGTTCAAAATGATTGTGCTAAAGGGCCAAAAGATGAGTCCTGAATGGTGGGAGGGCAGAGAAGCCAGAAGAGGCACAGGGAGGCAGGTGGGTGTGCCTGGCATGGCAAGTGACAGGGAACAAAAGAGCTTTGCTCAGGGAAAGGAGCTCTCCCTGTGAGCCCAGGGGTCCTTTAGATCCCCGCCAGCTCTGGCTGCCACATTCCCTGCTGGGGGCTGAGCCCTTACAAGCTGTGAGCTGAGGAACGTCATTCCCTCACCGTGTCCAGTTGTGCCTTGCTTATTTATTGTTAGTCAAATACCAGAGCGATGTACCCAGTACACCAGGCATTTCACTGAATCACAGAAGGCAGCTTGTTGGTGACTATTGGGACTGCAGACAGACTGGGGAGAGCCACATAAGGTGTCAGTTACCTTCACACAGTGCCCTGTGATGAGATAAACATTCCTGGCTCTCTACTGAGCAGATGAGAAAGTCTCTGGCCAGTGACAATCTCTCCCTGCCTGTTCTTGCTGCTCAAAATGACATTGACCGTTTTAGGTGGTTGAGTAGAAGACGAAAGATAAGTGCAAATGATTGCTAATTAAATGTGGAACTCGGGAGAGATACCGCAGCGGAACTAGCTGGTGCCCACCTTACACAGCAAACATGACTCAGCTAGTCCTCAGGGTACTGGCCTCTTTTTTGCCCCTCTCAAAAGGCTCTTTATTCTGCCTGCTTTTGTCTCCCTTGTACTTCATATGGCAGCACAGGTGTACAGCCTCGGTCTCAAAGGAGCCATTGTGACCTTATCCAGACTGGGATCTGTCAATTGAAGACAGTGGCATCCCTCCGAGTTGCGTGGCGCCGTTACACTCACAGGGGAAAGACGTGAACGGTGCGGGGGAAGCAACTTGAGATCTCGCCAGGCTGTGTCTGGGTGCCTCATTTGTACTCCACAACACAGCCTCTCTTTCCTTTGGTGGGTTTAAAAAAACAAAAAAAAGGAACAGGGAAGAAATTGCTATCATTACACTAGAGTTTTAACTCCTGGAATTCAGATTCCTATTTTCCCTCCTGCCTTAGCAGAATGGTATCCTTGACGACACTGTTAGCGCTGTCTGTGGGAACAGTGTCTGTGGCATTGATGGCATTCCATGGGGTAGGCTGGGGCTGGTCTCCCTGGTAAGACACAGCTGGACCAACGCACCACTCTCCACCCCTGGGCTTGCAGCTTCAACTTCCCATCTCGTAGGCCCACGTCCCTGCTTGGCCCTTCCCGTTCTCCTTGCTGTCCACTTCTGTAAATCTCAACTGGCACAGAGCAGCTAGGCTCCCCAGAAGAAAGAAAAGAGAAGTGGGAGCAGTTTGTAGCCAGTGCATCTTTTCTCAAACTGCTGTTTGGGGGCAGGCTGTGCTGTGAAAATACGGTAGTGCTCCCAGCCTGAATTAAATCTGGAAAGCTCTGATTACGCAAGCCACGTATGGGTTTCTTTACTCAAGGACTTCTCCAAGCCTTTATGACTAATGTGCAGTCAGAATCTTAGAAAGGGGGTTTAGTAGGCAGCGTTTCCCAAATGTATTGGATCCCAGGGAATACCTAATAATATCTCTGAGAAGAATTCAACAGACATAATGTAGCAGATGCCAGCATAGCGTTCAGTAGTGTGAGTGGAGGCTAGCCTAAGATCAAGACTTGCCACTTACTCTTGAGCAAGTTGTTTAACGTCCATGAGCCTCAGTTTCCTCTTCTTTAAATTGGGATGATAATACCCTCCACATAGGCATTTTGAGGACTGAGTAACATCACATATATAAAATGATAAGTATAATTGGAGCTCAGTAAGCCGTCAGTATTAGTTGTCATTTCATTGTCTAGCCAAATCACCCAGAATAAGTTTTCTACTCTCCTAGACCCCACCCACACACAGCTGACTCAACAGCTCTTTATGTCCAACCCTGAGCACCCTCTACTCCGTGTCCATACGGCAGGTCACTTGCGTCCACACTCCAATCTATTCTTCCTTCCTATCTCAACATTCAGTTGTCCAAGCCAGAACCCTGGGAGCCATCAAAGACTTCCCCTCTCTCCTGCCACATGGAGTTGATTACCAAGTGACATCAATGTCACATGAGATTCCAGGTTATCAAATCTTTCTCTCCATTCCCATGGCTCCAATCCAGACCACACCTGTTGCCTGGCCTACTGTCAGGTCAGATTTTCTGCCATCCCCTTTCCGTTTGCCAACGGAAAGCTTTCCGTTCTCCCTCAGTGCACCCAGTAAATGCTTGTTTATTCTTCAAGCCCAACTAAGGTATCATTTCTTCCAAAGACCCTTTTCTAACCCTCTGTTTTCTTCCTCCCACCAGGCTAGACACTCTCAGCCTGCCCCTGTTATATCTCTTCTCCCGGTGTTTCCACGTGGGTTCCCAGACCATCAAGCTCCTGGGCAGGGGATTTAATTTTAATTACTTTTATAGAGACAGGGTCTCACTGTGTTGCCCAGGCTGGAGTGCAGTGGCTCTTCACAGGTGCAGTCATAGCACACTACAGCCTCACACTGCTGGGCTCAAGTGATTCATCTTCCTCAGCCTCCCACAGGCACTCATCACTGCTCCTGGCTTTATTCATCTTTAAACCCCTTGGCATAGTATCTGGCACTTGGACTGTCAATAAATATATGTTGAATTAAATTTACTTGAATTCTCCAAAAAGTTGCTGTCTTCCTTTCAGTGACTCAGTGATTCTGTTCAGAGGTATAGCCAGCTAATTGTCTCAGAGGTTTCCCAGGATATTCCTACCACTGATAACAGCTACCTTTTCTTCAGCATCTACTGTGTATCAGGTACTACATCATAAATGCTTTATGTACATTAACTCGCTTAAGCCTGTGAGCTGGGTTCTAGTGTTATTCCATTTTACAGAGGAGTATTCTGAGGCTTATCTAGCTGATAAACCACCAAGGTAGGATTCAAACCCAGGGCTGCCTCTTTCATTACAAATCCATGCTCTACCTTTCATCTATGAACCACGATCTACCTGTATTCTTATCTTGACCGTGGTCATCTAGACTTTTAAGAAGTGCAGTCTTGCTGCACATTTGATCTGTGTGCCTAGACTGAACTCTCTTAAAGATAATCTCCATTTTTATTTTAGCCCATCTCTCAGGGATATTTTCCTAAACAACCCAGAACCAAGAAGAGCAAGTACAAATAGCTAAGACCCTTTGGTTTGAGCCCCTCCCCTGATTCTCTAAATGACTGGCACTTTTATGCCACATTTTCTCACTAGAGAGAAAAGTTCAATCCCAGACATTTGCTCAGCACTGAGTTAAGACTAAAAGTTCTCTGCCCTCCGCGAGCTCACAGTCTAACGGAGATAGCACGCATGCACGCACGCACACACACGCACGTTCGGACTGTGAAACGAGGTGGTAAGTAAAAAGATCACTGAGTTCAGAGTCTGAAAGACCTGAATCCCAATCCAAATTCATATCTGCAGTTCCAAAATCCAGAAAGCTCTGAAAACTGACAGTTTTTCCATAACTCATTTGGAGGTAAAGTCTGACCTAACATCAGGTTTTTATATGGTCTTAATTCATCTCACTTAGTGTGAATATTCCTACATTTTGCTGCAGAACGTTAATGTGTCTGATCAGAGGTTGCTGCCCCAGCTCTAACTGAGGGTGTAGATAATACATGGTTCTGCACTGTGAGTACGTCTGGCACCAAGAGTTGAAAAGGGATTGTGAAGCTATGTCTTGTCCTGGTTAACTGAAAAGTGAAAAAACTTCATAAACTAAAAAATAATAAACTCATGTGAGATGGTCTCAAATGGTATGATGTATAATTCTGTGTGATGGGAGCACTGAGCAAGTGATTTTTTTTCAGGGCTAGGAAGAAAGTCTAAAGATGTCTCAGGGGAAGTGAAATTTGAGCCAGGTCTTGAAGGGTGAATTTCTCACTTCATGGAGAAGCTATGGAAAATAAATCCTGGGCTGAAGGAAGAGCATATAGAAATTGTGCAGAAAAAAATGTCTTGAAGCCCTTTGAGCACATGGACTTTGTCAGCTTACAGAAAAACTCTGATTATCTGTCAAACTCGGGAGAGAAGCAGTGCGGATAATATAAAGGGGCAGCTAGTCTAAAATCCATTTGCTCTAGGCAGGATTTTTTTTTGGAATTCAGACTTGTACATACGTTCACAGAGAAACATCACTGTCCGGGCTGATGCCTCCCTGCTTAGTCAGGGGGGAGGCTGGGGTGCCCATTGGTGCTCCCTCCCTGTCCCTGTAAGGCTGGTGCAGCCAGGCCAGGCCAGGCCAGTGCTCTCATTTCACTGCCCTCTGCTTGGTCTGGGGTCAGCCCCTTACCAGCTGGCTTCTCTAGCATCAGACTGCCAGGTTCAAATCAGATCAGCCACTTACTACTTTTAATGGCCTTGAGTAAGTTGTTTACCTCTTATGTACCTTTGTTCCTCAGCTGTAAAAGCAGAACAATAGTATGCAAGCTATTGTAGTGCGAAAGCTGGCATGTAAAGCATTTAGCAGTGTGCCTGACTGGTAAGCACTCCCTAAACAGTACTTATCACTATGACAAGGACTTCCCCTCCTCCAGCTATGTATAAATATATACATTCCTTAGTACTTAATCTTATTTTTAAAAGCCCTTTTTTAATTCTTTCTGCCCCTTTGTCATCAGCTCCTTCCGAGTGAACCATTTTCTGTGGAGTTTGTCTATTGGTTTTTTGCTGCTGTGTCTCAGTCACGGTAAGACACGGCCTCCCTTTGACCACGGTCCAATTGGGGGGATTCCCAACTTGAGGTTCCCACATCCTCGGGGATTCTTGTAGGTAGTTGGGTGAATTCCCAAACTACTTTAAGGATGGTGGTGTAGAGCAATGTAAATAAGAGCAGCAGCTTTGAAATTAGATAAGCCCTGTCACTTACTGGTTACCTTACCCTGTATAAGTTGCAGAATCTCTAGGAGCCTCTGTTTCCCACTTGATAGCATGGGAATGTTAATACTTTCCTCACAGAAGTGTTACATCTTAAGTTAGATCATGTTTTTAAAGCCCTTAGCACAGGATCTGGTGTATAATAAATACCTCATAAATTCCTGTCTCCATTATTAGTAGTAGTAGAAAACATTTCTTGAAAATCACGCTTTTTTTTTTTTTTTTTGAGACAGGGTCTCACTTTCTCACCCCAGCTAGAGTGCTGTGGGGTCCTCCTAGCTCACTGCAACCTCACACTCCTGGGCTCAAGTGATCCTCCTGCCTCAGCCTCCCGAGTAGCTGGGACTACAGGCATGTGCCACCACAGCCGGCTAATTTTTTTCTATTTCTAGTTGAGACGGGGGGGGGGGGGGGTCCTCTCTCTTGCTCAGGCTGGTCTCGAACTCCTGACATCAAGCAATCCTCCCGCCTCAGCCTCCCAGAGTGCTAGGATTACAGGCGTGAACCACTGGGTCCAGCTAAAAATCACACTTTTACCCTAAGATCAAGCCTCAGGTATAATTGAAAGGTAGGATTAATGCAGGAAGTGGGTGGAATTACATCAGCTTAGTGTGGTGATACTGTTGCCTTATGCTAAGAACCTCTGGTTGGCAATTATATGTGTCTTCGGTAAGTATAAATGAGGAGAGTTAATAAATACATTTGGGCAGAGAGGAGCATTGCAAGCATGAAGTCTTAGAGGTGTGGAGGAAGAAAAGGAGCCTCTGGTGATTGAAAAGTCATAGGACCCAGGGGTTTGGTACACTGATCAGTGCTATCTGGTTGGCAGGTCTCCTTTTTTAAAAAACCTTTTTTTTTTAATAACGAAAGTAACACATGGACATTATCATTAGGCCTCCCTCAAAGGCCCTCTTGGCAGGTGTTTTGCCCCATTAAGCAAAGTTTTAGTGGGATAAAGACATTGTTACCATGATGTCCAAGGTACCAATGAGCAAAGGGAGTTACCACAGACTTTACGTGGGAAAAACTCGTGGAAGGGATCGAGTCCAAATCACCCTCCCCCCACTCCATTTTACAAATGGAGAAACAGGCCTAGAGCAGAGAAGAGACTTGCCGGCAGTGGCCCAGCTGTTCTATGGTGGAGCTTTATACCCAAGACCTCCAGCTTTCCACCCAGCGTTCTTTCTGACAGACAAGGGTCCTCATCCAGGAGGGACATCACTCGGGGTGAATCACAGCCACCCAGGGAGTTCTTTCTGAACTGTGTAGGCCATCTCTTCATTTCCCCCACCCTCTCTGCAAGTAATGGAAATGTTTCCTCTCCCCGTGTGTGTTAGGGGCAACAAAAACCAAACAGGTGGAGGACAGCAGGCTAGCCCGGGGTCTCTCAGGTGTGCCTGTTCGTAAGTACTACTGGGGTGCCCTCATCTGGAGATTCTGGTTCAGTAGGTCAGAGCTGAGCTTGAGAATCTGTATGAGTGAGCACATTTGGTGATTCTTAAAACCAAGCAAGTTTTGGGAAACACAAGGCTAATCTAGGCCAGCAGAGGTTACCTGTCCCAGAGTGCGCAGTGGGGTTGAGAGGCTAGTAGGGATTATCCACTGGCAGTTAGTGAGAAAGTCAGCCTGTATCCCATGCTAATTTTTTATAGCACCTCTCTTATACCAGAGCCCTAGTTCCTGGGCACACATGGCAGCTCAAAAATGCTGCCTGACCTACTTTGGGGAGATGATTTGAGCAAAAGGTGCCCAGTCTGGCCTGGGTGACATTAACATCTCTCTTTTGGCTTTGTGCTCAGACTGAAGAACCTGGAGCTAGCTGCTGTGGGAGGATCAGACGTCCGTGTGAAGATGCTGGCGGCCCCTATCAATCCATCTGACATAAATATGATCCAAGGTAACCTTGGTTTCTGTGGCTTATGTTAATTGGCTCTTTTGCTCGGCTGCCACCTCGTTTTCATTCCTCCTCAGGTGTGGGTGTGAAATTCCTGTGATTAGCAGCAGCTGTTCTCCAAATGAGCCGGTCTGCAGACTGTGTCAGCCCTCCCTGGCCTCCCTTCTCTGGAATATGAGGTTTTTTGAGAGTTAGGAAGATTGCAGGGGGGAATAAGCCAACCATTGTGAAGTGCCTGCGACATGCTGGGCTCATTTTGTATGTTATCTTTGTATTTTGTATGTATGTTTGTATTTTGTATGTTGATTCTCATAATAACCATGAATGCCAAAGAGTATTATCCCCCTACCTGGACAAGGAAGGTAAGGCTCCCAGGTTCGTTAGGCAGACACCTAGTCAAAGGCAGAGCCAGATCAGGTGTAGGTCTGTCAGAGTCCAGACTCCATGCTCTTTCATGCCCAGACTTCATTGGCTGACCCTTTATGCTCTTCTCCCTCAGGAAACTATGGCCTCCTTCCCAAGCTGCCTGCTGTTGGAGGGAACGAAGGTGTTGGACAGGTGCTGGCAGTGGGCAGCAATGTAACTAGGTTGAAGCCAGGAGACTGGGTGATTCCAGCAAATGCCGGTTTGGGTGAGTTTCTCCAGGTGTCAGCAGCCTTTTCATTCTTCCAGATTCCATTTCACCCACTCTGTAGACATCCACTCATTGGCTCAGTGTAACTAAGCAATGCAGGTTTTATTTATTTATTTTTTTAAAGCAAGTTTGAGTTGGGTCTCTGTAAATTATAACCCAGAAGATCCTACCACTGGGGTGTAGTGGGAACACAAGAGACAAGAGTCCAGTGGGCTCCTCACTTTGCTCTTTGATTTTGGGCAAGGGCTTCACTTCTCAAGCTTCAATTCTTCCTGTATCTATATGTGGATAATGTCTGTCCTGCTTCCCTCTTATAGCTGCTGTGAGGATCTATTTGTATAATGGATATGAGTTGAAGACTGTCAAGTGCTAAAAAACAAACTCACCAATGACTTATTATATGTCAAAGAAAATCCTACTCCTTAGGTTGGCTTTTGCAGGGCCTCACCCCATGTGGCCCCAGTCTACCTTTTTGACTTACTTTCTCACTATGCAATCCTCACCCATATGGAAATCCTCTGCTGAGGATACAAGGGATTTTCCACCATTTCCCAATCTCACCTTTGCGTCTTTGCTCATTTTACTTCCTCCACATGAAATGATTTTTGGCTCATCCCTATCTAATAAAATTCATCCGTCCAATGAAGATTCCTCCATGAGGACTTTTCTGATCCTTCCCCAAGACTGTTTCTCTCTCTCATACATACACATGCACACACAGAGGAGCCAGAAGTGCCCTCTGCTTCCTGTGAATTTGTAGCACTCCCTCTATTATTGGTTATTGGTTTAGAGATTTCTTCAATTAGATAGGAACCTTCTGGATGGCAGGGACTATCTTATTTGTATTTTTTCTTGCACCATATGGCAGGGATTTAGGGATGTAGGGATGCAGAGAATTACAGTTCCAATCAACATGGGCCTGAGGAGATTGGAACATAGGTACATCACCTCCAGAGCAAAGAAACAGAATTCTGCTCTCCTTGTTCAGCTCCCACCCCTACTGGAGGCAAGTATCTGGACTTAATAATAGGCCAGGCGAGGTGGCTTATGCCTGTACTCCCAGCGCTTTGGGAGGATGAGGCAGGAGGATTGCTTGAGCCCAGGAGTTTGAGACCAATCTGCAAGAGTGAGACCCCACCTCTACAAAAAATAGAAAAATTAGCTGGGCATGGTGGCATGTGCTTATAGTCCCAGCTACTCGTGAGGCTCAGGCAGGAGGATCCCTTGAGCCCAGGAGCTTGAGGTTGCAGTGAGATGTGATGACGCCACTGCACTATAGCCTGGGCAACAGAGTGAGACCCTGTGTCAATAAATAAATGAATAAACAATAAGTAGTTGATTGATTTGTGGAACTGGGAAGTATAAGAGAGGGAAAGCTTCAGTCCAGCTGGATCCAGGAACTCAGGGCAATCAGAGCTCCTTCCCTCACTAGTTCTCAGATGGGATCTCCCCACATGGTGATATAATCATAGGAACAGATATTCAGTGGCCACTCTTTGTGCCATGCACCATTCTAAGCACTTTACATATATTAACTCAATTATTCCCACAATGTGAGGTCAATACTTCATTATTCCTATTTTGCAGGTGAGACAACAGTAAATGTAAAGGATAAGCAACTTTCCTGGGGTCACCTAGCCAGTAAGTGGTGGAGCTAGGAATCAAATCCACTCTGATACATACCTCTCATAGATGGCCACCAGCAGCCTGAGGTTTATATCATCCTGAGATGTTCTCAGATGAGTACATCCTCCACAATCATGTCCAGCACAACCATATCCATCCACCAGAATGGCCCTGAGTGGGCCTTGAACCAATCACCTGGAGGATGGGGTTGGGCCACTCCAGTTGTTCTGATTGAGTGTCTTGCCCACCTTTGTGATATAGAGGGTGGGACCTTGTGGTTGACAGCCCCAGAGGTTAGGTAGGAGCACTTCTAGAAAGAAAAAGGTACTAGGCAGGACAAAACAATAACTGCAGTCTACTACAAACTCTTCTGCTTCTCTGAGATCAGGGAAGTTGTCAAGAATGGCTCTACCCTCTCCTACACCCACCTGGCAGTGAGAGAGCCCAGCCATCTGAGCAGGTTGAGAGCTGCAAGGATTTACTAGGTACTGATGCCAGTGCTTTAGGCCAGCCCCTGTGCTGAGTGAAGGTCACACCAAGATGGATCAGACACAGTTCCTGCCCTCTGAGTGCTCTTGGCTGGGATGGGAGGCCAGGCACAGAAAAACAACATTTAATACAACACAATATTACAAGTACTGTAATCACAGGATGGACACAAAGGCGAGAGTGCCCTATCTTGGGAAGCATTAGAAAAGGCTTCCCAGAGAAGTGATGCTTGAACTCAGTCTGGAAGGCCTCCTAGAAGTGCAGCCAGTAGGCTAGGTGAGGAGGGGCTTCCCAGGCAGGGAGCACAGCATGTGTAAAGGTAAGGTGACAAGAGAAGGCATAGCACCATCAGAGAACAGGTAGCTCAGTGTGGCTGGGTCATGGGTGGGAGTGGGAGAGAGGCGAGATGGAGCTGGAGGGGTGGGCAGGGGGTGGGACACGGAGGGCCTGCATCCATAGGCAGAGGGGTCCCAATGGAGAGTTAAGGAGAGGAATGATTTGATCAGATCTGTGAAATGCAGGGAATGGTTTGGAAAGGCGGAGTGTGGAGGCAGGAAGCCAGTGAGGAGGTAGACAGTTCAGCCTTCAGATGACAAAGGTCTGAACAAGACAGTGCCCTAGGTTTGGAGAAGAGGGAGTGGATTCAAGAGAGTAAGGGGACTTGGTAATACTTTCGATTTGGAGAGAAGAATAAAGGACGTCTGCCAGCTTTGCGGGTAATTGTATGTGTGATGGTGTTGGCCAGAACAGGGATTCCTCCCTGGAGAAAAGGTGGGTCTTTTAAGCAGCATTCCAGTTGGAGAGGATGAGGATTTTATCATCGTGAGGACTATAATTAACCCAGTTTATTCAGTAAACATTTTGTGAGCATCTACACCATGCTGGGATCTAGGATACAGCAGTGAACAGACACAGTCTTCTCATGGAGACTGCAGTTTAGTAAGACATTAAACACGTAAGTCCTCAGCTGGCCAGATCTGGTTATTTTTCATGGTACTGAGCTGCCCAGCTGTTACCGTGCCCATAGCCAGCTTTTTCCCACATGCCGCCAGCCCCAGGGGAGACTGGGCCAGAGAGTATGGATAGATCTTTGCCAACTGACTTTCTCATTGGAAAACACTCTAAACCTTCCTGGGGTGGCACAGGGCAGTGGAAAGAGCACTGGCCTGGGAATCAGATGCAGGGTCTCCTTCCAGCTCCTCTGTATAACCTTGTTTAAGTCACAATTATTTTGAGCCTCAGTGTTTTCATCTGTGAAATGGAGCTAACAGTCACTGCCTTGCAAATCTCAACAAACTCTTATGCAGTGCAACTGAGTGAATATATGCAATGATCTTTGCAAATGCTAAACTTCTGTAGGCATTGGATCAGTTGAAAACTTTTTTCTTAAATGGCCAAATAATAAATATTTTAGGCTTTGCAGGCTGTACCATCTTTGTTGTGACTACCCAGCTCTGCCGTTGCAAACAGCCACAGACAATACATAAACAAGTGAGTGTGGCTGTGTTCCAATTAAACTTTATTTACAAAAACAGGTGGTGAACCAGACCTGGCCCATGGGCCATAGTTTGCTGACCCCCACAATAGATGATGGAGGTGGTTATGGGCAGTTGCACGTGAGTGAGAAATGGGAGTCTTCAGAGCTAGGGCCTGGGAATCAGGATCAGTCGAGGAAAGCAACATGCGTTATACACCTACTAGGTACTAGACACAGTTGATAGTCTCTGTACAAATGTCATTTAGTTTAATCTTCACACCATGACATAAGTGTTATTTTCTGCATTTCATAGATCAGGAAAACTGAAACTCAAAAAAGGTGAAGTGATAATTCAAAGTCACACACTAGGGAGTGGCAGAGCCAGTCTCTCCAACTCCAAAGCCTAAGGGTTTCTACTTGAAACCCTGAAAGCCCTTGTCAGTGACCATGGGCACTGCCCCCCTCCCACCCAGACTCTCTTGAGAAGAGGATTAGGGACTGCTAAGCCCCAGAAATCCATGTCAAGGGCTGGATTTCTATTGTCGTGCCATGAGGAGAATTAGAAAACATCCTTGATTTCATGCGTAGAAAGCCCTGTGCTATGCATGTGGCGCAGAGCAGGGTTCAGTAAATGTTAGCTAAGATGAACGTGAGAGATGATTATGAAGATTCGGAGACCAAGCCCAGAGAATGCCAGGGCACCTCCTGGATTCCAGAGGAATCCTTCAACTTCTCAGTCTCTCATTTTCTCAGACACAGACCTACTCTGGGATTGACACAGCCCTTAATAAAGAGTGTTCATGCCTCCCCTCCCCAGTTCCTAGTCCCTAGAGCCCACATTGTTTCCCCCCTCCTGCAGCACAGTTAGTAATTGCCTAGGCTGCCCCCTATTTCCCATAGCTGGACCACATGGTGGCAGGATACTCTTTGAATCCCAGCAACTGGCTAGTGAGTGGGCATACCCAAGAGCTTTGGAAGTGTAGGCCAAGAGCCCCTGAGACACTACAGCCACCAGACACTGAACCAAGAAGGCTCCAAGGAATTTCCCTAAGGTGATATAGTGAGTGCATGGCAGAGCCAAGGCCGGAACATGTCTGACTCCAAGGCCCATCCTTTTCACCCCTTCTTCATACAGGATCCTGCCCACATGAGCGTGGACCTGTCCCTCTCACCTAGTCCTCACCAAATCCTGTTGCCTCTGTCTTCAAAACAAAACTCAAATCCATCTTCTCTTCCTCAACCCCCTGCCAAAGTTCTGGTCTAGACAGCCATCATCTCATACCTGGACCCCTACAAACACCTCCTGATTGGCCTCCCACTTACCACCTGCCCTCCCCACCCCACAGTCTTTTCTATCCAGCAACAAAGTGATTTTTTTTTTTTTCTTTTTGAGACAGGGTCTCACTCTGTTGCCCCAGCTAGAGTGTAGTGGCGTCGTCATAGCTCACTGCAGCCTCAAACTCCTGGGCTCAAGCGATCCTCCTGCCTCAGCCTCCCAAGTAGCTGGGACTACAGGCACGTGCCACCATCCCTGGCTAATTTTTTTATTTCCTGTAGAGACAGAGTCTCACTATTGCCCAGGCTGGTCTCAAATTCCTGGCCTCAGGCGATCCTCCTGCCTTGGCCTCCCAAAGTGCTAGGATTACAGGTGTGAGCCACCACGCCTGGCTGAGTGATCTTAAAGCTTACATCAGATCACCCCAGCTCCTCTTAAAGCTTGTTGGAAGCTTCCCATTCACTAAAATAAGATCTACTCTCCACACCATGATGCTGAGCCCTGTGTTTTCAGACTACAGGTTGTGGCCCATTAGGTAACTCAACCTAGTGGGTTGCAAATAGCTTTTTTTTTTTTAACTAAAATTGAGCAGAGAGTAAAAAATAGAGTATATCACACCTGGTATGGGTAAATATTATTCTATCAAATGTAGGCTTCTGTTACATGTATATTCATATATGTATATGTTAGTGATCGACATGGAACTCATGGTTACCTTGGGTCAGGATACTCAAAGTCTAACACTCATCTGACCCTGCCATGTCAGCCACGTCTCAAGCCACTCTTCCCATCACTCTCTGCCCTCCCATGTGGATTCTTCCAGTCCTGTTCTCATATCTGTCCTGCCTCCGAGTCTTTGCCTGTGCTTCTTCCTCTGCGTGGGATGCTCTTTGTGTGCTCCTTGAGTGGTTAGCATTTCTATCCTTTCACTCTTAGCCCATCACCCCCTCAGAGGAGCCATTCTTGACTCCTGTCTAAAGTAATTTTCGGTCAATTGTCCCACACAATATAGGTGAGAATTAAAAAAAAAAGAAAAGGGAAAAGAAAGTAATTCTTGGCCAGGCATGGGAGCTCATGCCTGTAATCCCACTGCTCTAGGAGGCTGAGGCAGGAGGGTGGCTTGAGGCCAGGAGTTCGAGACCAGCCTGGGCAACATAGTGAGACCCCATCTCTAAAAAAAAAAAAAAAATTTTTTTTAATTAGCTGGGCGTGGTGGCACATGCCTGTAGTTCTAGCTACTTGGGAGGCTGAGGTAGGAGGATCACTTGAGCCCAGGAATTCGAGACTGCAGTGAGCTATGATCATGCCACTGCACTCCAGCCTGGGCAACAGAGTGAGACCCTGTCTCTGAAAAATAAAAATTTTAAAAAATAAAGTAAACCTCTTACTGTTACTGTCTCCTTATAACTTATAATTACTGTATCTGCTTGTTTATTTTTCACCTGTTCTGCTCCACTAGAATGAAAGTAAGAAACGAGTCTGTGTTGTTCAAGTGCTTGGCCAGAGTAGGCACAGGATGTAAGGGGCAGCCCAGATACCCTAGTTCTAGCTCCAGCTCTACCCAGATCAGCCAGGGGACTTTGGGCAAGTCACTGCCTCAGTTTCCTCCCCTGTTACATGAGGAGTTCAAACAGGATACTTGATAGGGACCCTCTCAGTGTTAACATTCTGTGATTCTTTTGTCTGGAACTAGAATGTGGGATGGGGCTTTATGGTCATTTCTTTCCAGCTTAGTTTTTTGATTTCCCGTATCTCATCTGACTTGTGCGACAGCTCCTGGAGGAGGTGAGTCAGGCTGTTCTTGCCACTATCATGTACATATTAGAGCAACTTCTACTTTCATGCATTCTTCCATACTACCACCTAAGTCACCCTGCCCTGGATGAGAAGAATGAGGGCTGCGCAGGGCAAAGGGGGCTTTCTCAGTTTCTCCTGCCTTGGTGGTGATGTTACTGAGTAGTTTGCCTCCAGAGTGCAGTAGTATGAGGTCATGAGCCACCCGCACTGTGAAAGTAGCTAAATCTAATGGTGATTCAGAGAGGCAACCTTTTCTGAACCGCCCTTACCACACTTGTTAAATGGGAGTAACAACCTACCTTATATAATTATCATGAGAACTCAAAGACACAAAAAGGGACTTCTAGGGTTTTTTTTTCCTCTAAACATTACTCAGAGTCTGCTGTCCTAGATGCCCATCCACCGAGGAGGGTGAACTGGGATTGGGTGTGCAGGAGGGTCCCTCCTCGTGATGCTGGCCTCATCCCCTGACTCAGGAACCTGGCGGACTGAGGCTGTGTTCAGCGAGGAAGCACTGATTGGAGTTCCAAGTGACATCCCTCTTCAGAGTGCTGCCACCCTGAGTGTCAATCCCTGCACGGCCTACAGGATGTTGGTGGACTTCGAACAGCTGCAGCCAGGTAGGAACCTGCAAGTGGGGGAGCAGACCCTGGTCTCCCAACTGGGGTGCAGCCCAAATCCTGACCCTGAGGCCATGGGAACTTGCCAGTGAGGGGTCTGCGGGTGGTGACAGGCCCCTAACCTGGGTGAGTGTGGTGTTGTAGCTTTCACTTAGAAAGATATTAGATTGATTCCTAGAAAACACACTGAAACCTCATGAGGAGTACGCTCTTAAAAACTGCTAAGGGGTCACATTCCCTAGAGCTTGGGATGGAATTCTGTCACTCAGCAAAAATGCATTGAGCTATGCTAAGCTCTGGGGATACAAAGCCAGACAAGACAGGCACAGCCTCTGTGTTTTCAGTAAAATGCTGAACTTAGTGTTAATAATTCCACTCAGCATTTACATAGTTCACATAAGTGCCTTCCCAGGCATTATCCCCATTGAGTGCATTGAATCTTCAAAGCAGTGCAGTGAGGTCGCCATCAGCATTGGTTAAAAGTTCAAGCTCTAGGCAAACAACCTAGGTCTGACCTCAGGCTTTACCTTTCACTACCTGTGAAATCACCTCTCACATCATCAGATTTTTTGTTCTGTAAAATGGAGAATAAAGAACTCCGAGGTTCCTGAAATGCTGCAGTGTAGCACGTAGCACAGTGCCTAGCATACAGTGCAGCTGCTTTTATTATTCTTCCTTTTTATAAGTGGGGAAACTGAGGTCCAGAGAGGTAAACTATTTGCATGAGATCACTCAGCAAATAAATAACAAAGCCAGGTGTTTTTTGGGGGGCTCCCCTGAAAGCAGAGCCTGAGAGCAGGACTGGGGGCAGACAGTTCGTTTGGGCAGTGATCCCAGGAAGCAGGAGTGAGCAAGTAGGGAGAGCGAGACAGATGGAGCCACAGCCCATGAAGGCTGGGTACTGTGCTGGGCAACTATTGCTCAGTCCTGCTGGGGGCCCTCTGAATATCCTCATCTAACCCACTGCAGAATTAACCCATAAACGACAGGAGGCTAGGCCAGTTTTCCACCGACTCTCATCCCCCATTGCTTGAAGGTTGCCCCAAGGGGCATTGACCTCCTGGGCTTCCCCTGTACACTATGCATATCCATGAGCCGGCAGGGGCTGTAGAAATCACCTAAGCTACCTCTCCCTTGCCAGCGAGGAAACTGAGGCCAAGAGCTGTTGGAATATGATGAAATTGGGTGACCAGCCACTGCGCAAGGCCAGGCCAAAAGCGTATCCCAGCTTCCCACAAAGGGAAACACGGGTTCTCCCTGCTGTGGCAGAGGGGTCCTGGGAGCCTTAGGTGGAGAAGGCCAGCAGGTGTGACTAGGGACCTTTGCTGGAGTCCTAGTGCAGCAGACACTTTGGTCGCCTGCATCTCATCCCTGTAAGCCACCTCTGATTTGGGCGGCAGCTGTGGTAGACAGATCTGGGCGTTCTGACGCCGCCCACCGTAAGTGTCCACTGTGCATCTCTCTGCTTTTCTGCCTCAGCGCTGATGTGGCATGAGTTAGATCAGTGTTAAACAAACTTAGGATCTTGACTCATAGTAAGAATTACATTTTACATTGTAATCCACTATATACATATATGAAGAGATATATATAATTGAAACCAAAGTTTCTTGGAACAATATTTACCCTTACTATGTGTGATGATGAACTGTTATTTTTTATTATATTCTCCTCAATTTTAACTTTTAAAAAAGGCTGCTTGCAACTTACTAGATTAAGTCATAATCCACTAATGGGTGACATTCTGTATGCTGACCCCTGACGAAGGAAAATGGTCATTCTTCTTTAAGGAAGTCCTCTGTCTCTAGTTCCGGCCCATTGTGCAATCCCTGCTGCCTCTCAAAATAACTTTGAAATAGCATTTCAAAGTTAACAGAGCACTTTCCTGGACGCAATGCATTTATTTCACTCTCATAAGGGGCTCCCTGGTCAATGCTCCTAGGACTCCCATTTTATGTGGAGGAAACTGAAGTTCAAAAAGGTCGCGATTTGCCCTGTCTCATTTAGTTACAATCATTAGTGAAGCTGGGACTCACACCCAGGTCCTTCTCGTTCCAGAGCCCACATTTTTCCCAACATGCCACACTGCCTTCCCCATTGGCTGATTCCAAAGCTGAACCTGGGCTTTGACCATAAAACTGTTAATAAGACCCTGTTTCAGGGGCTGCCAGTTTCTCCAGTGTGACTCTAATACCATGTCAAGGCAGTGCCCCTTTATTAAACACTACAGAGGGGAATAAGGTATGCCCTTCCCCTCAAGAAGCTGCAAGCTATTGATAGAAATGGACCTATATACAAGCAAGTATGAGACAGGGCAGGCCATGGTATATACATTAATAGAGATGCCCACAGGGTGCTGTGGGTGCGTGTAGAGGGAAGAATCCAGGAAGCGTCATAAAGGAAGGCACACTTGAGCTGTGCTCCAAAGGATATATAGGATTTCAAAAGGAAAGAAGAGAGAAGGAGGAAAACCTTGGAAACCAAGGAAATAACCTAAGCAGAGACTTGAGGACATAAAAGTTGGGAGGATGATGAAGGATATAAAACCTTTTACACAGCAGGGTCTAAATTATATCCACGGCAGTTGCTGAGTCACCAAGTCCTGGGAGGCATCGTGAGTGTTGTGGAAGTTTGGGAGGCACCAGGGGAACGGTGAGCAACAGTGCAAGGTCTGAGACAGCTCAGCAGCCAGGGCCTCGGGCCCTTTTGAGCCTGAGGACTCCCATCTCTTGCCCTATAATAGGATCCCAGTCCAGGAACCCTTGACGCTTACAGAGCTACAGGGCTTGACTTGGGTCTCTTCCTGGCCCCACAGGGGATTCTGTCATCCAGAATGCATCCAACAGTGGAGTGGGACAAGCAGTCATCCAGATCGCAGCAGCCTTGGGCCTGAGAACCATCAACGTGGTCCGAGACAGGTGCGTGGGGAGTCTGCTCCCGGACTGCGACTTGGGCCTTCCCGCCTTGCACCCCGCGGTGCCCACGTGGCCACCAGATGGCGCCCTTGCATAGGCGTAGACTGGCCGCCTTTGCAGTTGGCGGACAGTTGGCAGCTGAGACGGATGAGTCAGCCCCGAGGAGTGCAGTCCAGGTGGCTTTAGGCTGTAGGATGAGTGAACCTGAAATATAGAGAGAACAGGAAGGAGGTGGAGCTGCCCTTACTGAACAGCTAAAAGTTTTCAAGACTCTTGACTTGTGACAACCCCCTGTTTTCAAAACCATAGTTGCTGCTTGGGAATGCTTGGCAC
Organism: Daubentonia madagascariensis; assembly: GCA_023783475.1. Taxonomy (NCBI): domain Eukaryota; kingdom Metazoa; phylum Chordata; class Mammalia; order Primates; family Daubentoniidae; genus Daubentonia; species Daubentonia madagascariensis. The sequence continues at coordinate 8,645,962 of JAKFHU010000117.1, forward strand.
TGTGTTATTCTTTCTGTGGACTGTCCGACGCAAGGCCCTTTCTTTTTCCCTTGCGTTTGTGTGGTACTCTGAAGTGCACCAAATATAGATGTGAAGGAGGGGGCGGGTTCGTCAAGTTTCAGAGAGAGGAAGCGACTTGCTCGTGAAGACACAGCAAGTCAGGAGCAGATTTCACTTCCTCACATATGCTCTTTCCATCATGTCATCCAGTTCCTTTAAGCCTCGTTCCACGAATGGCCGTGTCTGTCATGGATGTCCCGTCTCAATAGGAGAATCGATAGTCGCTTCAGTTCCCTATCCCCTCAGTGTGCTAACAAAAATTATTCTGTTTGCCTTAGCCAAAGAGGCCAGAGCCACTCCTGGGCTAGAGTGTTTGCACAACACTCTGAAGAGCCCCTTAAAAAGAGGGGGTAAAGGAAGTGGAGTTTGTCGCTTCAGTAGAAGGAATCAGGAAGCAAAACGACTTCTCCCTGGGCACAGATGGTTTCTGGCGTCCTTGAGCTGGCAGGGGCTGTGGGAACCACCCAGTCTAGCTCTCTCGTGCTTGTGATGAAACTACTAGAGCCTGATGAAATTAGGTGGCGATCCCTGCTCAAGACCTGGCTTAAACCCAATCCCAGCTTCATGCAAAAAGAAACGTGGGTTTTCACAGCTATGGCTAGAGGTCCTGGGAGCCTTTGGTGGAGAAAGCCAGCAGGTGGGACTAGGGACCTTTGATTGTGTTTGGTTTCCAGACCTGACATCCAGAAACTGACCGAAAGACTGAAGAATCTGGGGGCTGAGCACGTCATCACAGAGGAGGAGCTAAGAAGGCCTGAAATGAAAAATGTCTTTAAGGTACCTAGGAGGCTGGGCGCAGTGGCTCATGCCTATAATCCTAGCACTTTGGGAGGCTGAGGCAGGACAATCGCTTGAGGTTAGGAGTTCAAGACCAGCCTGAGCAAGAGAGACACCCCATCTCTAAATATATATATATACATATATATATATAATTAAAATTAAAATTAAAAAAAATAAAGTACCTAGGAAGAGGGGCATTTCCCCTCCAGTCCGTGCCCATCTCCCTGAAGAAAGTAGACTTCAATTAAAAAAGCTGGGGGCTGGGCACAGTGGCTCACACCTGTAATCCTAGCACTCTGGGAGGCCAAGACAGGAGGATCACTTGAGGTCAGGAGTTTGAGACCAGCCTGAGCAACATAGCGAGACCCTGTCTCTACAAAAAATAGAAAAATTAGCTGGGCATGATGGCATACACCTGTAGTCCCAGCTACTCAGGAGGCTGAGGCAGGAGGATCACTTGAGCCCAGGAGTCTGAGGTTGCAGTGAGCCATGATGATGCCACTGCATTCTAGCCCAGGTGACAGAGCGAGACTCTGTTTAAAAAAAAAGAAAAAAAGAAAGCTGAAACCTGACCCCATCATTCCTCTCTGAAAACCTCCCTCTCCTCTTCTTGGACAGGTAAAGCCCATTCCCCTTAGCCAGGGGCAGCATCAAGTGCCCAGATGCTGTGAAGGAGGCAGGATAAACAGTTTAGGAAACCCTGTATGATTTGCTGTGTTAAACATTTGTAGTGTCACAGTGGGTGTGACTCTTAGAGCTAGGAGAGGACCTGGGGAAAGAGAGGCACAGAGAGGGAAGAGAAAGAAAAGAAGTAACGTTTCCTAAGCACTTGCCTTACGTTTTGTCTGATAATCCCCACAAAAGCTCTACAAAGGAGTTGTTATCTGTTTTATAAATGAGGAAACTAAGACTCAGAAAAGGTAAAGGACTTGACCAAGTCCATATAGTTATAAATGGTAGAGTCAGAGCTGGCCTCAGATTTCTCTGAACTCAAAGCCTTTTAACCTTCCAAAACATCCACCCCTCCCCACCCCACCCCACCCACCCCCTAACACACTGAGTAAGTGACCAAATCCTTACAGTCTCAGCCTGTTTGCACTGAACAATCTGGAAGGATCAAAGACATGTACTCACTCAAGAACACATGCCCCTTACAAACTCTGAAGCAGTAGATCAGCACTACTTATTATTATTACTAAACTGAGTCAGTCATAAGTACTAAGAAGAGGCACACTTAGGGAGCTGAAATCCATGAAAACGGAACACAAATGCTCTTTGCCTGTTCTTTCCCAGAGGAGCTGAATTTTGAACCAAGTTCTAAAATGGACAATAGGAAAGCCCCTTCCTGGGCAGAGAAGAAAACGAGTTTGAAGGCATAGGCATCCCAGTTTCTTCACTCCCTCCTTCTAACACAGCACTTGGGCCAGGGAAGTACCATTTGTAGCAAGCTTCAGACCCCATGTGCAGAGTGGTGCCTCCCTCACTGCAGGTTCCTTATTTTCCAGGACATGCCCCAGCCACGACTTGCTCTCAACTGTGTTGGCGGGAAAAGCTCCACAGAGCTGCTGCGGCAGTTAGCGTAAGTCCCTCGGCCCTGCAGGTCCAGCTCGCTGGAGTTCTCCAGGTCTTTAGCTGGGAGGATCATCAAGTGACCAAGTCCCAGTGGCCAATGCAAGCCAAAGCCAGGTCAGCACAACGTTGAGTAGGAACAAAGTCATCTAGCTATCTGGGCACTTATTTCTCAGCCTCCTCCTTTGTAGACAACCTAGAGGTCTGTCCAGCTTTATTTTTCCATGGGACCCCAGAAGTAGACTGCTAAAGCTCTCTGCAATAGGGAAATGGTCAAGGATTCATAACCTAGGGCATCCTAAAAAGTTGCTTAATCCTAGCTTATTAGCTTTTAAAATTTGTATTAGCTTTTAAAAATAGATTCTAATTTTAGAGGTAATATGCGTGTTACAAAACATTTTGAAAGCATGTAAAAGTACAAAGGAAAACTTCAGCATAAAAATCACCTATCATCCCACCACTAAGGGAGATAAGCACTGTTGATAATGTTAACAATACATACCTTCTGTTCTTTCCTTTAATATAAACTTCTTGAGCTTGAGGGTGGCCTGAAAAGATACTTCCCCACTAAAGCAGCAGTCCCTCAACAGCATTGATTCAGATAACACATATTTGCCAGCACTCACTAGCTACCAGGTGCAGAGATGGCTGGGACACCGAGGTACCCTCTGAGAACTCACAGGCTAGACCTCCAGATGAGTCATGTGGCCAAAGAGCTGTCGTGAGAATCACTGAGCATTTACCATGTGCCAGACCATATGCAATGCTTGACTTACCCCTCCCACAACCTCTAGACATGTGGTACTAGTTCGGTCTCCATTTTATACTTAAAGAAAACAAGGCCCAGAGAGGGTAAGTATTTGGCCCAAGGTCTAGTCAGCAGGAGAGTCAGGCTTGACCCGAGTTTGCCTGACTCCAGAGCACACCTCTTCAGCCCTACATCAGGCAGCCTCTGGGGCAGACTGCGACCCCAGTGTCACAGTATGATGGGATGAAGCATTGTGCAGTGGTTATGTATGTAGGCATTAGAGTCAGAATGGCTGGGTTCAAGCCCTAGCTCTGCTACTTACTAGCTGTGGACCTATGAAAAGTTAGGTAATACATGAAAAACGATCCAGGCCTCAGTCTCTTCATCTGTAAAATGGGGGTGATATAAATCCTTTCTGCCTCTGAAGGTTAATCTGGGGAACACTAAGATGATCTACAAATGAGGGATAGGCTTCAGCTTTCTCATCTGCAAGATGAGGATATTAAAAGTGCTCCCTTGGGGTTGCTATGAGGCTTCACGGAGACAATGCATGTAAAATGCTTGTAACTGTGCCTGGCACATAGTGGACACTCAATAAATGTTAATGAGTCTGATTAGACCAAGTGCAGTGGGAACACAGAGGAGAGAGGGCCTGACTCCCAGGAGCTACTTTCTGGAGCAGGTGGCAGTTGAGGGGCACTTAAGGCCAAACCACCCAGCAGCCTCAGCGGCAGTTACCTGCCCCACATAGCAGCTTCTTTCACTTGGTAGTTTCCAAAGTCTTCCTTATGTTGTCCTAAAATGTGCCTGAGGTCATCTTTGATCAACAGACTCTTAAAAGAGCCAGGGAGTGGGAAGGGGAAACAGGTTAAGTCAAGCATGTGAAGTCTAGTTTTTTAGCTTCTAAAAATTCTATTAGCCTCACTCCTGTTAGACTGCTGGGGGGGTGGGGGGGGAACATCAGAGAGTAGGTACTAACAAGTCACCCCTCTGTGGTGAGAGGACACTCATTGTCCCGTACACTGTCCACATCATGCCTATCTGTAGAACTATTTCATTGCGTTGATCCTCAGAATGAACAGATGAGGTCTGGTCTGTTTTCAGTGCATTGTCCAAGGTCCACGTTCCTATAAGTGGGAGAAGAGCCAGGGCTGAACTCAGGTCTTGAGCACTTCTCTGTACAGTGTGTTTCTTTGGAACACTTAAAGCCTGGCTGGGTGGGTTAGATCAGTGGGTTCCCAACCCTGGCTGAACATCCAAGTCATCTGGAGGGTGTGTGGGGCATGGTGTGTGTTGTTTTTAATATATGTTCTTGCCTCCTGATCCATTAGGTCTGGGGTTAGGCCTAGGAATCTGTATTTTTGAGCCCTTCCCAGGGATTCTGAAAGCAAGGTTTAGGACTCAGGGTTGGAATAGAAGCACTATGACAGGTTCAAGAAGGGCTCTGTCTCTGTGCCCCCTCTTTGTTCTCTTTGGACTCCTCAGGCCTGGAGGAACCATGGTGACCTATGGGGGGATGGCCAAGCAGCCCGTCGTAGCCTCTGTGGTAAGCTGGTGGGGGAGGCATGCCTGGAGACAGGGGCCAGACACCTCAGCTGTGTAAACTCAGGCGATGCCCTCGGGGGGAGTCTATGTTCTTAAGTGGTGCCTGAAGTTCTTGCCCTCAGAGCCTAGTATGTCCTTCTTGTGTCCACAGAGCCTGCTCATTTTTAAGGATCTCAAACTTCGGGGCTTTTGGTTGTCCCAGTGGAAGAAGGACCACAGTCCAGGTGAGTGGATGGCCCCAATGCCAAGGGTCACAGGAGAGGGCAGTGCCTAAGAATGGCTGCAGAAGTGACTAGCTACTCTGAGCCCTTGAGAGGTGACTGGGTCCCCAGCCCCACAACAGGATCCAGGAAAACAGCTGCAGTCAGCAAATAGTTATTGGACTAAACTGGGTTAGTCCTTGGGGACACAATATTGAACAAAACAGACACTGCCCCTATCCTGAGGAGCTGAGAGTGGGGAAGACAGCCAGGTGAAAAGGACAGACTCTAGAGCCAGCCTGCCTGGGTTCAAATCCTGCCTCCACCATTCCTGAGTAGAGGTTCTGCCCAGCCTCAGTGGTGGACCCCTGGGCAAGTTGCTTAATCTCTGCCTCAGTTTGAACATTGTAAGTTTAAACTCTTGTTAGCCCTGTTTGACAGAGAAGGAAATTGAGGTTCAGAGTGGTTAAGTAGCTTGCCCAAAGTCACCCCCACTTAGGGAGCAATGCAGCCAGGATGTGAACAGACAGTCTCTCTGACTCCAGAACCTGAGTCGAGACACTGTGCTTCCTCTCCTGGCTCCCCGGAGTGTGACCCCCCACCTGAGAGTGAAGAGCCACATGGAGCTATCCACGTGAAGGGGAGGAGAGTGCTAGCATAAATGGCGGGAAACATAGCCCCTACAAAAGCCTATCGCAGGCAGTGAGCACGACTCTCCAAGCACCCAGCTGGTTCCCCGTGACCTGGAGCGTCAGGTCTGAACTGGCACTGGGAAGCTGGACAGGTGGTTGGGACCAGATTACACATTTAAAGCATTCAAACTCTATCTTAAAGGCAATTGAGGAGCCATTGAAGTGTTTTAAACAGGAAATGTGATTAGATTTGCAGGTTGAATGAATTTATATCTAGGAAGAAACACTTCTCAGCCAAGGCCTTCACTTCTCATCTTCCCATACCATATTGCGTCCTTAGCAGGAGGAAGTTGGTGGCCTCAAGTTGTGGGGTTCTGGGAGTCCTGGGCTCTCAGGGAGAACTCCTTTCCCTGAGCAAAGCTCATCTGTTCCACATCAGTTGGCCTGGCAGGCACACCCACCTCCCTCCCTGTGCCTCTTCTGGCTTCCCTGCCTCAAAGTAATCATGCTCCTCCCACCATTCAGTGCTCCTGGCTACACCCCAGTCAGGTTCTGTGGGCCTGAGCCATCTCTGCTTGCCTGCCCATCAGCTCCTAGGGCCATTCCCCTTGCTCCTCTGGCCCCACCCTGGCCCTCACTGTCCTGAACACAGTCAGGGACCATGCTGCCTCCACAGGCACCCTATCCTTGGCAAAGCCAGGGCTCTCAAGGCTTTATGGGAGCTCAGTGCCCACTCCTGCCCATAGGGCAGCCGCGTGCTGTCTCACCATGCCTCAGCGGCTATTCCCCTGCCTGACTTCCTCCAATCTCCCGCAGACCAGTTCAAGGAGCTGATCCTCACACTTTGTGATCTCATCTGCCAAGGGCAGCTCACAGGCCCCACCTGCGCTGAGGTCCCCCTGCAGGACTACCAGCGTGCCTTGGAAGCCTCCATGAAGCCCTTTGCGTCTTCAAAGCAGATTCTCACCATGTGATCATCCCAGAGGAGCCAGAGTGAAGTGGAGGTGGGTCAGCAGGACTGGTTACAGGCCCCTCAGTCAGGGCCCAACCCTCCCCCACACTGCTCCTCCCCCACTGCCTTTTCCTGTTAGAAGGAGTGTGTATGCAGGCAGCCACGGCTTTCCCCAGGGCCAGCCTTAGGGTACCTAATAAAGTCTGAACTTCCTAAAAATAAAAAAATTAAAAATAGAAGTCACCCCTGTCAAAGAGGACTATCACTGTGCACCTGCCATCTTACAGCACTAAGAAGCTCCCTCCCTGCTTTTCCTTGTTTTCTTCCCCCAGCAGTCATTTCCTGACCACCCTGAAAGCAAAGCCTGGCTGGGCACTGGCAGGTGCAAAAGCCAGTAAGTGGCAGTCCCTGCCCTCAAGCAGTACAGGCCCACAGAGGAGAATCTCATAGAAAGGAAGGTTTGACTCATTTCTCAGGTAGTGTGCAGCTCAGTCCAGGGAATGGGGAAGATCAGCTGCAAAGAAGAGTGACTGCCAGGGCGAGGTCATCAAAGTGCTGAGGAACTGAGGACGTGGGGTCTCAGGTGGCCGGACCACCCTCATGGAACTTCCATTCTAACTGGACCAGCAGTTCTCAACCAGAGGCAGTTTTACCCCCGGGGATATTTGACAATGTCTGGGGACGTTATTTTTGGTTGTCACAACTTGGAGAGGGGCTTGCTACTGGCATCTAGTGGGCAGAAGTCAGTGGTGCTGTTAAACATTCTGCAGTGCACAGAACAGCCTCCCACAACAAAGAATTATCCAGCCCAAATGTTCACGGTGCCACTACCAAGAAACTCTGCATTAAACAAACCTACAGCAATTACATGGTGATTAGTGCTGTAGAGGAGACATGTGGGAGGTACTCCGAGAGCATTACTAAGGCCTTGCCCTAGGCCTAGGCCTGGGGAAGGCTTCCTTGAGGTGAAGTTTGAAGGTGGGCCCTGGCAAATGAGTGGGCTTTATTCAGAGAGAAGAGTTTGACATTGTATGACTTTTTGGTGTTTGCTTCATGATCCACTTGCCCAAAGCCAAGAACAGAGACTTTGGGATATCTCCCTTATCACCTGGCCCTCATTCAGGGAGTATTTATTGAGTGCCCAGTGTGTGCCCAAAGCTGGGACACCAATGAACGATGTGCTTCTGGTCCTCAAGTTGCTTAGCCTAGTGCAAGAGACAAACCATTACAGTATAATGGTGAGGTCACTGATACTGAGGTGTTCAGAGGGTCATGGCAGGACACAGGGGCCCCAGCTCTGCCTGAGGGTGTCAAGATAGGATTCCTAGAGGAAGTATTGTCCACAGCAAATCTTGAAAACCGAGAAGGAAAATGTGTACCAGCAAAGCCAACAGCAAGAGTGAGAGTTTGGAGGTGAATGTAGCTGCTGCCTTAGACATGGAGGGAATGTGAGAACTGAGGTGAGCTGTGGGCAGGGGTCAGATCACAAACAGCTACAAAGGAAGTCTGACTTACCCTGAAGCCCTGGGGAGGCACTGAGAGATTTTAAGCAGTGGAGTGATATGGAAAAACTGGCTCTGGAAGGTTTGATTACATGCAAGTGTGTACACAGACTCCCCGCATAATCATCTTGCCTTTGGCAGCATCTTGTGTTTTCTCTGGAGAAAAGGACTCAGGTTCAGCCTGGGGCTGAGAAAGATTGGCAGTACCCTCTGGGTAAAATTTGCCACCTTGTACACCTGGGCTCGGGATCAGCCCCAACTCCTTCCTGATCTCCTATCCTCTATCCTCCAGGTTAGTGGGACAGGTGATTTGTACAGATGGTCAATGTGGGCAAGTGAAAACAGCCTAAGAGGGAGAGGAGGCTGCCCCAAGGCTACAGGAGTAGAAGTTAAGATTAGGTTCTTCCAGGGAAATCCACAGGTTGGAGGTTAAAGAGAGTGATGGACCTATGGCCATGGTGAAGGAGCAGGCACCTGGCACTAACTCCAAGAGGAGGCAGGCAGGAGGGAAGAAGGTTCATAACACCATGTTTAGAGATCTCATGGAGTAATACACAAAATGTCCTGAGAATTGTGAAGGTAATTATTCATTGCACCTTTAGGGGTCTGGAGGTGACATTTGGGCTGGACTTTAAAGGATGATTATAATTTACTCAGGAAAGGGAGTCAAGCATTACAGACTAAGAGACTAGATTAAGCAAAGTTATAGAGACAGGACATTGATGTCAGAACCTTCTCATTTTCCCCAAATATCCATTCTCTTCCTTAAAATTAAAGTCTGTGACTTTTAGGTGAGCAGGTGGTAGGCTGGAGTAAACACAATGTTTCCTTGCATCCCTTGCAGCTAACAAGGTCTGCCCTACATTATGTAAGCAGAGGTGTTAAGTGTCAGTTTGTTAGGAACCTCTTTAATATATAGCTGGCATTCATCCTGTAACTTTTTCTTCCCCTTCCACCTTCCACCTGGCTGGGATACAGACAGGAATCCTGGAGTTTGTACAGCCGTCTTTGACCATGTTAAAAATGGGACAGCAGCAAGATCAAAACCTTGCTCCCTGACACCCAGAGCCCCAACTGCCTGCCTCAGGACTACTCAGGACTAGTTTTATGTGAGAAATAAACTGCTTATTTAAGCCCCTAATATTTGGGGTTTCACTGAACCTAATCCTAAGTGATACAAATTCATTGATTAACTTATATTGAAATCAAGTCAATCAATCTGAAGCTGAGAAAGTGAGTTGTGGCAGTTTATGATTCCCAGCTAAGGAATCTGGACTTTATCCTGTTGGCAGCAGGGAACAAAAAATTTCTAAGCCAGAAGATCAGAACTGTGTTTTGGAAAAATCCCTCTGGCAACAGGTTAGGGGACAATTTGGAGGAGGGAGGCACTAAAGAAAGAGAAATCAGAGACTACCAGCCTCTGAATTTCAGATACGTAAACCCACTCCCTTCCTCTAAATTTCAAAGACCAGTTAGGGGTTGTGGACATTTAAGAGGCCAGCACAGGTAAAGGAAACTGAGACAAAGCATAATGTCAAAAGAGAATCTGACTTAAAATCATCTCTTCTATTCTTTACAAGTGCAGGAGATTGTTTTTAATTTTCAGACTGAATAATCTCTGTGAAGTTGTGACAGCTCTTCTGGCCCAATAAGTAAACAATATCTTTTTTAAGTGGCTAAAGGAGGAACCCTTGGCTCTAGGAAATTAAAGGAAGACAAACAGGCATTACTTCCTAAATCAAAACTTGAGCACACCTGAAGCCCTGAGGCTTCATGACTCTGCTGTCTCTCCATGGCCTCTTCTGGGACCACCCACCTTGTGACTACCTACAGCCGTTGCCATAATATTCATGAATGTCTTGTGTCTTGGGAGATGAGGTAATTAAGCTTGCTTTCCTCAGGGGAAGACTGAGGCCCAGAAGAAAAAGGTTCTTACATTAACCTGTGTGTGCTAGTCATTGCTGTCCTTGTGCATGAAAACTCTCGGCAACACCTGCCAGCTCCATGCTTACTGGCAGGTGCCACGGGTACTGGGTCCAGCCACAGCAGCTAAAAATGGTGGAGAAGAGAGGCTCAGTCCTGACACAGCAGCTCCCTGCATCTGAAGGCAGGAACATTCCTGGGAAGACAGCAGGGCTTGCCTCAAGCTAAGTGGGAAGGAGACATTGGCGCCTTCTGAAAGGGAAGAAAGAAGGTTATGCCCATAACCCTTTGCAGTATACAAGCATTTTCAAATGCATCTTCATTTGATTTTTACAACTTTCCTATATCGTTGAGATGTCAGTATCACCACTTTACGGAAGAAGAAACTGCTGAGAGAGGTGAAATGAGCTGTTCTAGATCACACAGCAGGTGGCAGAGCTGGTTTTAGAAGCCAGGTCCCCTGACCCTGTCTGGCCACCAAACCAGACAGTCCCAATTCTTTTGGCCCCATAGTTGGCCTTGGAGCTCCCTCTCTCCTCAGGACTTCTTGATATTGTTCTAGACATGTGAACTGTCATTGACATGTCAACCGGAAGAATTCAAATTTCCCTGAGTCTGTCTCTCATGAAAAAAAAAAGGAGAATCAAGAGGCCATTGAAGTAATACAGGTAAGAGATCATTCATTTATCCATTCAATAAATATTTTAAACACTCATTATGTGAAAGGCACTGTTGTAGATACTAGGGATACAATAGGAGACAAAAAACATGGCCCCTGATACCAGCAAGCTTACATTCTAGTGGAGGAGAAAGACAGTAAATAAATAAACAAGGTAATTGCAGACTATATAGTAAGTGCTGTGAAATATCATGATGACAGAGGCTACTTGAGATAAGGTGGGCAAGGAAGGCCTGAATAAGAAGGAGCCAGCCATATTCCAAGCCGAGGGGGCAGCACATATAAAAGTCCTGATGTGTCAACAGTATGAGGCCTCAACTAGGTCGAGAAGTGGATGAATTTGTGAATATTTAGAAAGAAGAATCAAAAGAATAAATGTGATGGTTGAAGGTTAACTTTGGCACCTTGCTGGATGGAGGTGCCACTCCCTGAGTTAGGGAATTCAAGAGGAGGAGCAGATTTTGGAGACAGGCATTTCCCCTCTGTGAGGCTCTCCTTCCTATCTGTACAATAGGCTGATCAGACCATATAACCACCAAGGTTAGTGTTAGTTCTTAAGAACGTTATGATCCTCACACCTTAGTGAATTCCAAATGGATTAAAGATTGCAATAGGGAGTGTATGTTCAGGGCAACTTGATTCTATACTCCTGGGTGGCTGTCCTCAAGGTTTGGGCTCCAATAAACTCTGTACTCATTCACTTAAAAAAAAAAAAGACTGCAATATAAAAATAAGCCTTAAAAGCAACAGAACAAACCATGGGAGATTTTTTATTCCAGAATTTTATGGGGGTACATACATTTTGGTTACATAATTTGCTTTTGACAGTTTAAGTTGAAGTTATGAGTGTGCCCTTCAGTCATTTAGTGTGCATTGTACCCATTAGGTGTGAATTTACCCAACCCCTCCTCCCCCTGCCAAGATTTTTTTCTTTAAAGCTGAGTGAGGGGCTGGGCATGCTGGCTCACATCTGTAATCCCAGCATTTTGAGAGGCTGAATCGGGAGGATCGCTTGAGGCTAGGAGTTCGGAGTTCGAGACCAACCTGAGCAATAGTGAGACCCTGTCTCTACAAAAAATTTTAAAAATTAGCCAGGCGTGGTAGCTCATGCTTGTAGTCACAGCTACTCAGGAGGCTAAGGCAGGAGGATCACTTGAGCCCAGGAGTTGGAGGCTGCAGTGAGCTATGATAACACCACTGCACTCTAGCTCAGGTAACAGAGTGAGACCCTGTCTCAAAAAACAAACAAACAAACAAAAAACAAAAAAAGCTGAGGAAAGCCTTTCAAACTACAATGCAAAATCCAGATTCAAAGAAAAATAAAGGATGGATAAATTCGATCCCATAAATATCTAATGGTTTTGCATGGCAAAAAACACTCTAGAGCCTAGGCAAAGTCAAAAGTCAAACAACAAACTGGGAAAAAATATTTGCAACTCATTTGATAAAGATCTGATTTTCCTAATATATAGTAAGCTATGAATCAATAAGAAAAATGGGCAAAGGATATTAACACAGAAAGGAAAACATATCTTAAACATATGAAGAGAGGTTCACTCCACTCAAAATAAAGTATTTACAAATTAAACCACCTGGAGATACCATTTTTCACCTATCAGATTGACAAAGATCAAAAAGTTTGATAACACGATGTTGATGAGGATATGGGGAGACACACTTAGGCAGCATTGAGTAATATCTATCAAAACTACAATAGAGCCTACATACATGTATATACAAGTTCCTTCTCTGCAGCTGTTGCAATAACAAAATGTTGGAACCAATCTCAATTTAGATTACTGTGTATAAAATGGTATATTATAAGCCATAAAAATAGTCCTGAGGAAGCTCCTTTTGTGTGGAATGATTTTCAAAATATATTAAGTACAGAACTTTATGTATAGTATCCTACTATTTGCTTTATATGGATAAAGTTAACCTCTGGAAGGACATTTAACACATTGACTGCCACACAAGAAAAAAAAAATTTTTCCTTGGGGCCATGGTGTTTTATTACGAAAATAGAATAAAAACTTCGAAAACAAAATGATCCTTTCTAATTTAATGAAAAATTTGTTATTTTTTTATTGTTTTCTGGGCGTGAGTTATATGCAACTTTAAAAGTAGTTCACACGGCTGGCAAGGTAGAGACGTGTGACTTACATATTCTTCACGAGGCCCCGGGCTCAAAACTAGGGTGAGTTAAATACAACTCACATGGCAGTTAATGTGTTAAGAAACTGCCTCTGGGGAGGGAAACTAAGAGGCTGTAGGACAGAGAAGGGAAGACCTTTCACTGTGTATCATTTGAACCTTGAATTATCCTTTCCTAATATAATTTAAAAAAATAAAAACAAGCAAACAAACAAAACCCCTTTGCGGTTCTGGGTAAACTGAGTTAGAAGGGAACCAGTATTAATTGAGCTCCTACTCTGTTCCAGACACTGTTCCAAGCACTTCCACATACACTAGCCCATTTAGTTTACCCTGGTACTCCACTGAGGTGGGTATAAATTATTCTAATTTTACAGATTAGAAAATGAGTTAGATTGGTCAAGTAATCTACTCACGCCTAGTCTAGCTCCAAAGCTCCAGCCTTCTCCACTTCTCACACTGCTTCTATTTAAGCATAGCGTCCTATCTTAAAAATAATACTTGTATCATTTATTGACCGCTTAACGATGTGCTGAAACAGTACTAAGTGCTTTATGTACCTATTCTCATATAATTCTCAAGACAACTCCAGAAGGTAGGAATTACTATCCCCTTTTACAGAGAAGATAAAGGAGGCCAAAGGCATCGCGTGTAGCAAGCGCAAGGTCACGGGTACATAAACGTTTGGAACCCAGGTTTAACTCCAAAGCTCCTGCAGTAAAATCGAAACCACACCCGGTTCAAAGGACAAAAGCAGGAACGCTTGCTGGGCGCCGACAGGCGCGGGCACTTCCGGCGGGAGGGGAGAGAGAGGCCGCGAAAGGCGACCTCGCGAGAGGACGTGCCGCAGCACCGCCTATCGAGCATCTGGCCCCGCCCCGCGCAGGCGCGCCCCCGGGCGCGCCCCGCCCCCAGCCCTGGCCAGGCGGGAAGCGAACGCGCGCTCCCTCCCGTTACACTCCGCGTAAGGGAAGGGCGGGGGAAGCGGAGGCGCGCGCTCGCGAGCTACGTGCTCGCGTACGTCGCCCGGGTTCGGCTGCGTCCGTCCCGCCGCCCGCCCGTTGCCGCCGCCGCCGCCGCGCTCTCGCTTTGCCGGCCGCCGCCTAAGGGGGGCTGGGGCCGGGGCCAGCCACCACCGCCGTTGCCGGGATGCCGCGGGTGTACATCGGCCGCCTGAGCTACCAGGCCCGGGAGCGCGATGTGGAGCGCTTCTTTAAGGGCTATGGAAAGATCCTGGAAGTGGATCTGAAGAACGGGTGAGGAGGGCGGAAAAGGGGCCGGCCGGGTGGGGACAGAGCCCCAGAGGTGGCGAGGAGGCTGCGGGGACGGGAGAGGGACGCCTGCCCCGCGCGGAACAGCTACCGGCCTGGTCTGGATCCGCCATAGTGGCGGCGCCTCGGGGGCGCGGGTAGGCCCCAGTTCTCACTGCGCCTGCGCGGGTGGGGGTGGTGGAGGGATAATGGAAGCGACGGAGAGGATCTGAGTGGGACCGGGAGAAGGAAAACCCGAGTGGGGTTGGGGCACCGGGCGGGGGACACGGCTCCAGGGCGACCGGGAGGCCTGGGTTTTCCCTTTGCAGGCCCTGGACTGAGGCCTGGTTTGTCTCCGGGTAGAGACCGACCTTTCCCGCTCTTGAGGGCTGCGGGAAATAAACAGGATTTCCTGCTCTCTTTTCGCCTCTTCCCCAGTCTGATGGATCAGTCACAACGCGTCTTTCCTGGGAACGGGAGCGCTGGAAGGGGCCCATTTTAGACTTGCCATGTGCCACACTCTTTTGGGCGGGAGACTTTAGTTTGAGTAGTCTAGTGACAGTTTCGAAAGTATCGTCTTGCCATGTTGAAAACCTTCACCGTTCCCTCTGCAAGGGTAAATTAAAGTCTTAACTCTTTATCTTTAAGACTCCGTGCAGAGTTTCCATGCTGTGGTTTCCGTTCTCCAACTTGCCAAAAAATTGCTTTGCTGTTGTACAAATTTTTAGAGAGTAGTGGCCACCCTGGCTAATATCTCCGTCAACTAGTTAATGCAGATGGAAACACACGTCTCCAAATTACTAACTTACTGCCTCCCCGGTCTGTTACTTGTAGTCCTAATCTCCTTTGGCAAAACAGGGCCAGCAGGAGCTACAACCTAGAGAAAACAAATGAGGAATCAGGCCTTGAGAAAATACTGGACGGGGAAAACTGGAAACCGGGAAATGTTCGGTAGAGCTTAGATGGCATGGATATAAAATTAAAAGGACTAAGGACAACATTTTAGGGGACTAAACCTTGGATGTTAGAGGAACCCTTGGCTTTTAAAAATAAAATCCCTCTACTTTGCAACAGGTCTGACATAGCTACAGCTTACTCCCCAGTGGAATACTAGCAACTGACACTTGAGATTTGGAAGATACCAAGTATAAGTTGCACATTTGAGAAAAATTGGTAGCTACCATATTCTCAAATTATTGTTTAGGTTTAAAAAGCCATTTCCAATTGATCATTAGGAATAATCACCCTTTCTGAGGATATTGTCTATAAAGTGCTTATTAAGAATATTGATTTCTTTTAGAGTAAAAGGCTTAGAAAATTACTCATTTTTTACAATAGAACTTTCAGTTCTTAAGGAATAAGTGGGGGGGGGTGTTACTGTGCTACATATGTGTGAGAGAGTTAATATTCCAGTGTTTTTCAGAGCCCAGCTAAGTTGACAGAATAACTTTTATGGGAAAAGCATGGGTTTTGAAGTCATACAGGCCTGTGTCAAACTCTGGCTCTACCATTTACATCTATGGACAAGTTACTTTACTTCTCTGAACCTGTTCCCTCATTCACATGGAAAAGGAAGATTAGAGATAATAAATGTGAGGCATTTGGCTTATAGCAGTAAGTGGTAGCTGTAAGCAAAGGGATTTGACCATAATCATTAGGAGACAGCTTGTTAGTGTTTGATAACACTAAGCATATTTGGTGAGGTCTTTTCTAAGGTTACTCAAGTGATAGTAAGCAGGAAATGATGTGAGTGTTAATGGGGAAACTGGTTAGTCAACCAAATGTATCCATAGACCACCACCAAGATGCCTGCCACTGTGCTAGATAGAATTGGGGGAGGAGGCAGGAAAACAAGTTCTGTTCTTAACATAAATTAAGCATTATGACATGTGCATTTTGAATTAAATGCTTGCTCTCTTTGAACTCAAAACAAGTAAAGCTTAGAATGGTTTGCTTGAAAAGATTTGTTTGAAATGGGTTTTGAAGAATGGATTGAGCAGGGCTTGAAATGAAGAGAGTATCTGGCCATATTATATGTCGTAATTGATAATGACTACAAGTTCCAATAAGGAGCATTTGTGAGAAATAATCTAGCTTGGATTGAGCCTTATGAATGATATAGAAATTTAACAACATAAACCAGAAGCAACAGTTATTAAGATTTTACACTAAAAATCAAAATCAACAGGTAGGAATTCAAAGCCTCTGAAGGGAAGAATTGAGCAACCCAGGAAATGATGAGATAAGAGTAGGAGAGATCCTTCTGGGACCCTAAATACCTGGGTCTCTTTTAAGGAACTGTTCATTTTTACAGTTATGCTGCTCAACCATTATATGTGTGAAATCTGTCATTGAAAGTCAAGGTTGAAATGAGGAAAGGGAAGTCATTATAGGGATTTGAAGACAGGTGTGACAATCACTAAACAGCACAAAATAATGACCTGGCATCATTCAGGAATCATTGCAGAGGAAAATGATTTCTGGGAAGAGGACCAATGGTAAAGATGTATTTCAAGCAGGAATTGACTGGACTATATGGCAAAAATGCAAGGAAGTCTGAAAGGAAGGAATAGGTTCAAACGGAAAAGGTGGCACAATATAGCTATATATGTAAGCTCATAGTCCTGAAACTGAGGATAGTGGGTCTCCCTACTGAGAAGCATCTTTGAACATATCTAGATTGTGATTAATAGTAATTGAAACTCAAAAGCAGATTTTGGATGGATAGGGCTTCGAAGAATTGCTGGAGTTCAAATTTGTAGAAGTGAGATGTATCAATAGAAATGTTAGGCTGATGGGTTTGGGGTAAAGTTTAGGATTAATTAAATAAGGTGTAAAATACTTGCATAATAGAAAGATGACCAAGTGAGGAAGAACGTGAGCTCTCCAAGGGAGATTTAGTGTCCAAGAAAGGATTCTGTGGACCCTCTTGGGATTTGGAGAAGGGGTTGGTATGCAGTTGTTCATTACATGCCATTTTATTGTACCAGGCAACCCTAATCTAGATTGCCTCTGTTCTGGAGAATTTCTAGAAAGATGGTTCAGTTTGGGGCCACAAACATGATGTTAGACCTCCCAGGATATAGACCATTACAAATCCCATTAGGGTCTCTTTCGTTCCTACTTGCTGCTTAAATTTCAGCAAGAGCCACTCTGAGGTGGAGCAAGGAGGGAATCCTAGGTGTGTGTCCAGGAAGCAACAATATTAGCAGCACCTGTTTATAGCCTTTTAACTCTGGTAACTTTTGCTGGCTTTAATTGTATATGGATTCTGTGGGTTTTCTTTTTATTAATAAACCACCTCATGTAAAGTGTAGAAGGTTTTTTTTTTTAATGAACACTGGTTTCTTTTTTGCCATAAAATCTAGTGGTTTCATAGATCTTTATATCTTAATTTTTCCATATTTTAGTTAATGAATAAAACTTATCACATTGTAAGATTATTTTAACTATTTTACCTGAAAGATAAATCCCAAATTGTTGAGGGTTTTATTTTTTTTTTTTTAGTTGGTTAAATCTTTAATTAAAACTTTCAAGAGAAACTCTGAAACTGTAAATTTTAGAATCTGTGTTTCGTATTACAGTGAAATCATGAATAGCCAAAATTTTCAGAGGGTGTTGGGGCCTATTTAATTGGATTTTCATGATATTAATTATTACCAGGAAATTTTTGTTTTCACCTTTGTTTAAAATTTCTTCAAGTAGAATGCACCTTAATTTTTTAAATACATAGTTTAAGACACAGTGAGTCGAGTTTTGTTCTGTGTGTCCCTAATCACTGGGGAGCATTGTTAGGCCTGAGATACTAGGAGAAATCTGCCAGCCCCAGAACCTACCTAGGGATTTTCTCTTTTGGACTGCTGAATCCTTGATGGGAGCTTGTTTTTTAATTTGTCTTTTCCTTTAAAGGGGGGATAAAGGAAGTATAGTTTAATGTTCCAGGTCATTGGTTCCTGGTTAGTTGAGCTGTTAGTGTGTTCTTAATCATGTGCGAGATTACCTTCACCCAACACCAAGTGGCAGATAAGTGCTTTATCATTTTTATGCTAATGCTATAACTAATGGGTGACAGGAATAACAGAAAAAGCAAACACTTTCCGTTTGGGAACTCTGCCTCCTTTTTGCCCATAAACTGTTCCGCTAGCCTCAGAAATAATGTCCCATTTGAACCCGCACGTACCAAGCATTTGAATCTATGTTAAGAAAAGGAAGACATTTGGTTCAGGATTAATTTTATGGTTATCTAAGAAGAGATTAAACAAAACAAAAAGTTTTGTTTAACGTTTGAACAACTCCTTATACATAAAGACCTATTCTTAATTTGTTTTTTAACATTTCAAAGTAGCACATATTTATGATTATAAAAATTTTACTTGTCTATTATAAATTTTTTTAATATAGAGAAGGACAAAAAATAATGCAGACATGATACCGTCTGCATTTTGGGTTTTAATATTTTTGCCTTTTTCCACATCCACGTGCATGTATGTGCACACTCGCTCTGTCTCTCTCTTTGGTTGTGCATATATAATACTAGCGAATATCCCTTACATAAATCTTTGTACACATTTCTTATTACCTTAGGGCAAATTCCTGAAAGTGGATTTTTGGAGTCAAAGTATATATACTTTTTAAGGATTTTGCTATTGGTTTCTGTTACCCTCTAGGATTTATTTGTATTTTCACCTGCCGTGTTTAAGAGTTCCTATTTTTCTGAACTCTCTGCTACCCTTTATTCTAATTTTTAAAATAATATTATTTATCTATTTATTTATTTATTTTGTAGAGACAGGGTCTCACTCTCTTGCCCAGACTGATCTTGAACTCCTCATCTTAACACATTAACTGCCATATGAGTTGTATTTAACTCACGCTAGTTTTGAGCCCGGGGCCTTGTGAAGTATATGTAACTTACACGTCTCTTCACCTTGGGAGCCTCTTCACCTTGGGAGCCGTGTGAACTATTTTTCAAGTTGCATATGACTTACACACAGAAAACAAAAAATAAATTTTTCATTAAATTAGAAAGGATCATTTTGTTTTTGAAGTTTTTGTTCTATTTTCGTAACAAAACACAGTAGCCACAAGGAAAAAATTTTTTCTAGTGTGACAGTCAATGTGTTAAATGATCCTCCCACCTCCGCCTCCCAAAGTGCTGGGATTATAGGTGTGAGCCACCATGCCCACCCTAAATAATATTTTTAAAATTAAAATGTGTAAAATTAGCCTGTAATACTAGCACTCTGGGAGGCCAAGGCAGGAGGATCGGCTTGAACTCAGGAGTTCAAGACCAGCCTGAGCAAGAGTAAGACCCCCCCATCTCTACAAAAAATAGAAAAATTAGCCACGGGTGGTGGCACACACCTGTAGTCCCAGCTACTTTGGGAGGCTGAGGCAGGAGAATCGCCTGAGCCCAGGAGTTAGTGGTTACACTGAGCTTTGATGAGGCCACTGCACTCCAGCCTGGGTGGCAGAGCGAGACCTTGTCTCAAAAGAAAAATAAATTACATACGAGGTCATTTTGTGGCATTTAAGGCTCTTCCATTTAGCCTACTGAGCATAACAGAGTCAAGAACTTTTTTAAAAGATAACTTTTTGACTGATTAGAGAATACATGTAGGTTCATTGTATTAATAAATTAGATAATATGAAAAGCATAAAGTAAAAGAGAAATATCACTAAGTATTCTTGTAACATAGGTTGTCTTCTGTGCAATTTTATGTCTTTTTGTATTTAATTTATCTCATGTATATTTTCTGTTACATCAAAATCTTCCATAACATTTTAATAGCTTCATTAGAATCCATTATATGTCTGTATCCTAATTTACCCAACCATTCCTCCTAGCTTGTCCTTTAATTGTTATCCTTGCTGTTATAAATAACCCTGTGTTGGATGCAAACTTTATTTGCATTTTTATTGTTTCTTTAGGACAGATCCCATGAAATAAAATTCATGTGTTGCAGCAGAAATGAACATAGTTAAGGCTGTCAATGCATACAACCACATAACTTTGCAGAAAAGCTGCACCAGTTACACTTATACCAGCAGTGTATGAGCACGCCCTTGTGGTGGCTACCTCACCAGCATTGAGCACCTGTATTGTTTAAAATCCTTGCTAATTTAGCAAGTGAAAATGGTCTCATGTTTTAATCAGGAAGTTTTTCTTGAATGAATGATAAATAATAATAAATGGGACTCTGAATTAAGTAACATCCTATCATTGTTTTATTAGTAGTGTGACTATTATAAATGTGATCAAATTGTTTTTGTACTGAAGTCCCTTGTTGAAGTCAGCCTACTCCCAAAAAATTTATTATTTTACTTTTTTTCCCTAAGACATGGATAATTTAAATTTTTTCTGTCATTTTGAAGAAGAAGTCAAGCCAAGAGACAATACTATATTGAGATTTTGACCAAATGTTACTAGCATAAATTGCCTTGGTTCAAGACCCCCCCCCACACACACACACACACTCCTTCGTCCTGGTTTTCCTGTCAGTTTGTGGTATGAATAACCATCATTTGTAATTATTTGACGAAGTCATTTTAAACCCCCATTCCTCAGTTTAATATCTTGCTCCTCCCTCATTGGGGTATTGTATGAATAAAAGGGCCATGTGAGGTATTTGTCCCTTTTTAAAAGATAGGCAGAGGATGTAAACTGGATGTAAAATGTGATTTGGGTTTCCAGTATTTCTGGATGCTTCCAGGTAACCTGAACAGGAGATTATACTTTGAGTTCCTCAGAAGAAAGGTGCTCCAAGCATCTGAGAGAATACTGTTGGGGGTGGTATTTATAAATTTGTAAGCTAACACTGAAATCTTAAAACTTAAGAAAATATTGATGCATTTGTATGATTTATTTTTCAACTGAGTATATCAAAGTGCTTTGCAAACAGGTGTTGTTCCTAATTTGTGCTGATGGGGAAATTAAGGCATGGGGCAATTAAATGACTGGCCCAAGGTTACAAAATGAGTTACTGACAACTCTGGAAACTGAAGAATTTTTTTTATTCACATACTAGATACAGCTTGGGCAGTGGCAGTCAAAGCTTCTCTCATGCTGTTTCCTTCCAGATGGTTTGGTCTTGTCCTTTTGGGACTTGCCTCCAGTGGTGAGAGGTAGTTCAGGTTTCCTAGCCTGTTCATCGTTTTAGTCTCTGCAGAGGCTTACGACCAGCTGACAAGTTACTGCCAAAAGTGAGACAGATGGAAATTTTTATGATGGTGTCCCTGGACAGAGACTGCTTGTGATTCTCTTCCTCAGGCTACTCTTTGAAGAGCTGCAAGGTGGTGTCAGCTTTGTCATGGCTGGCTGGGGTAGGATTTGTACAAGTAAATGTTCTCTGTCCTTTTGTCATTCCTAGGGCCATCTGGTCTTTAAACCTGAAGATCAGGGATCAGATTATGCCCTGAATTTGCATGCCTGTATTTTGAGGAAATGCCCTGGTGTTGAGGTGAAAGTCTCCCGGACTAGAGGTCTCTGAGCTGCAGGTGATACTGGAAGAAGCACTTAAAAGACCCTTGTTATTTCTCCAACAGGTCCTCAGCCATGTCTTTAGACCTGTGTGCCCAGCGGGGGCCTTCACTAACAGAGACCTCCAAGACCTAGAGAGCCTGGGGTGGGGGATGGGGTGAGGGGGTGGACTGGGCTGGAGGAGGGAGGTTTGAATTCAGCCTTGAATGAAGGGGGTGAGCAGGAGATTCAGACAAGGGAGTCAGGAACCACAGACCAGAACATTGACTTGAGAAAATTGTTCATGTGGTTGAAATGAAGCTGTTGATCCATTAATTTTAAAAGAATTTGGAAAATTCATCAAAGTATTTAATGGCCAATTTCAAGGGAAGGGTATCCCCAAGAAATATGTGGGGAATGACATCTTTAACCAAAAATAAAAATGAAAAATAAACAGACTGCAGCCCAGGGACTGGGGCAGTTAGGAGGGACATAGTCCCTCATACAGCTGAGGTGGTCCCAGATGTGTAACCTTTCTGAGGCTTTAAAACCTGGCAACCTGTTCATTGTATTGTTTTAGAGGTAAGTATGAACTGGTTTTGTTTGTAGCTTTGGTGTGGAATGAAGTAGTGCTGTGTGCTGAGTGTAAACCTTTATTTCATTAAGTAAAAGTAACAGATGTGGTAATTCTATTTTATATCCCAAGAGTTTTATTCTAAATTGGCAATATGACTTTCATCTCTTTAGTTTTTTCAAATTGGGTTTGTTTGTTTGTTTTTTGAAACAAGGTCTTGCTCTGTTATCCAGGCTAGAGTCCAGTGGCATCATCATAGCTCACTGCAACCTCAAACTCCTGGGCTCAAGGGATCCTCCCAAGTAGCTGGGACCACAGGCACAAGCTTGGCTAATTTTTCTATTTTTTGTAGAGACGGGGTCTTACTGTGTTGCTCAGGCTGGTCTCTAACTCCTGGCCTCAAGTGATCTCCCACCTCTCCCTCCCAAAGTGCTAGGATTACAGGTGTGAGCCACCACACCTGGCCTCAAATTGTTTTCAGTTTGTGATTGAGTCTTCGTGAACTATAGCTATGTTGGGATTTCTGTTAGGGTAGTTTGATCCACAAACTATTTGCAGGTATGTTGCTTTCTGGGTAGTCCCATTTTATAGGATAGGAATATGGTGGCAGCCTAGTAAAAGTGAAATCTCTTAGCAAACTTACTAAGTTTTGGATGGTTGAAACAGGTTGGCAGATAGGGTCATAGAACAGTTACAAAGAAAGTATAAGACTACATGTAAATTTGATGCAGATTCCTCTCTACCTCCTATTCTGCAGGGATTTTGTTTTATTGCTTACTTTTTAAGATAATGATTGTTTCCATTCTGTTTTCCTCACCTCAGTATGTGAATACGTGTTCCTTTAGAGATGAGCTGACATCTACAATGTAGACTCAATACCATGCGCTTGAGTTTGATTATTTCTTCATAATCAGAGGTTTTTTTCAACAAATGGTTTACTTTGTCAGGAGGATCACAAGTTTAATTTTCCCACTAATATATTTGTGGCCTCGTTGCTGAGATATAGGTTTCTTAATGATTTATTACCTTTTTTTCCTCTGTCTTCCTAGACTGGTGTTAAAATTTTGATTGTAGGTTTGGTTCCATTAGTAGAGAATAAATGTTCACGACTTACTGGTATTAGCACACAGCAGATGCAGAAATGCTATGTCCTTGCCATTGAATATTTTTCGTAAGATGCTAATATTCATGTGGGCGTTTGTCTTCCACACTATAGCACATAATTTAATGAAACTGATTTTCTGTGCTCCTACAGCTTGTGGTCTGATGGACCACTTCTTTCCATTGGTGTATAGGAGGCAGTAGAACGTTGTGGCAGAATGTAGGTTTTAGGTTAGGACCTGGGTTTTGAAGAATCCCAGGTGTTTGGGGGTAGTGTTAGCAAGTTATTAGACTGCTCTAACTTGGTTTCTTCATCTGTGAGATAGCAGTAAACCTCAGAGTTGTGAAAATTGAATGGATATAATGTGTGTAAAGCACTTAGCATAATGCATGATACATAGTAAGGCATTCAAAAAAATAGGAGTAGTTATCATTACAAAGGAATTTGAAGAAGCCAAGAGTCCTAGTGGGCTAGAGTAATTATGTTAACAATAATTTGGAGTTAATCAAAATTAAAGCAGATCTTAGATGCTTATCTACAAAATACTTTTTTGGTTGCTACTATAATCCTTGTATAGTTGGAAGTCTGTAAACTTTCTAGTATTCTTTTATTTCTGGCCCATTTCCCCCCCACCACCACCATTCATGCTGATATTTATAATTCTTGGTCCCAGTCACCATTCCTTGTGAAACTAATTAAATGCATTCTTGAATACATAATATTGTCAATATCCATTCACATCCACCATGTCTAGGTCCAACTCTCCATTTTCTCTATGCTGGTCTAATTTTTGCCAAGCCTTAGAACCAAAGACAGACTCTAGGGGTTGATGTGGGACCTCCAGAATGGGGATTGCACAGAATAATCTTATTTTTCCTCTATTCTTCTAGTCTGTTATGTTCTGAACCCACACATGTTTTCGGAAGGACCAGATGGCTGACACTGGCTAATGGGAACCAAAAGACAAGAGTGAAAGTAACGTGGTTGTCACATACCCCCAGCTTAGAGGTGCTTCACCCTGCCCTGGGATAAATTTCTTTTTTTCTCTGGAGACTTCACCCCACTATATCACAAAACTTTACTACAGCCTGGCTTATCTGAGATTAGGATCCTTAAGTGAAACAGCAGCATTTGTTGAATGAAAAAGATTATACTCAAGACTGTGGGAGAGAAGGAGAAGCAGCTGCTTTTAAAAGGCAGTGGAACCTTATGGTTTAAAGCTGGGGGTTTAGAGTCATAGGTCTGGGTTCAAATCTAGCTCTACCACTTATGAGCTCCTTGACAATGAGCAAGTTGTTTAGCCTCTCCAGCCTTAATTTCTCATAGTAAAATGGGAACAATAATAAATAATACATTATTCACATTTCATTCATGAAGAATGAATGAAATGTTATGGATAAATTATTTACTATGTACCAGGCACTATGGTAAATACCCAACAGAGATATTAGTCTTTGTGAGTATTATTAAAGAGCTCATAATCAAATGAAAAGATTAGCACAAAGAAACAAACAAGGCTTAAAAAGCCACAAAAACATTGCCATGTATAACATAAAATTGAATAAAAGTGCTAAAGCTAAAGAAAGTGCTAAAATAATTGGACTTAGGCAGTTTTCTGGGGCTTCACGAAAGAAATCATTTTCAAGCATGTGGAAGAAGATTGCTGTAATTCAACTGTGTAGTCAGGGTGCTCCTGGTTTAGAGAATGACATAAGCAAAGATATTTAGGAATCATTATAAACCTCCAAGCAAAAGAATGATTTAGCAGCTGACTTTCTCTGCTACAATGTAGAGACAAGTTGACTAAGTAAAAATAGCTATAACCTAAAATTATGTAAATCAATCAGAAAGGTAGAGACAGTCCGAAGGCCCAGCAAAATGAGGAAACTGTAGCACTTAGCAGTAGACCCAGTGAGCGACCAGAGAGTAGTAGTCAAAAGTGATTACAAGGTCATTGGGAATGAACGGTCAGGGGATCCGGAAGAGAGAAATCATGAGGTAGGTTTTCTTCTTTGAAGGTGGGGAAAGATCAAGTGCAGACTGAGCTGTGGCCAACGTTTGCAGACCAGGAATCCACACTAGCTCTAATCAGAGAGCTCTTGGTGTGCGGGAACTGCCAGTTTGCCGACGTGAAAAGAGCCCCAGGCTGGGTAATGGTGAGCCCTGAAGTCGCACCCCAGCTCTGCCACTCAGTGAGCACGGGTAAGTCATCCACCCTCTCCGGGTGGCCTTGATGGCCCTCCCTCCTCTGAGACTGAAAGACAGGGAGGCCAGAATGCCCAGAGCAGCCTCCTTCCTGGCTCAGGATAGGAAAGGATCTCAGGAACCTACTTCATGTGGTAGCAGCTTCTCCTTGTGGGTTATAAACAACCCTGTTACCGGGAAAGTCAAATTGCAACCATAATCACTGATCCCAAGCAGTAAATGTGACATTGGTTAATTCTACTGTGAGGGCCTGACCACTGGTTCCCTGGAATGTTGCACACCTTTGGAATCAGGGCAGTTACACTGTTCTCATTCACAAGCTTTTTCTCTGAGTTGGCCTCATCTGAGAGCTAGAGTTGGTTGCAGAAGTGTCTTTCTATAGTTTTCCAAGCACTTTATGCAGACAGCAAGAATTACTGATTTTTATTACTGTCCTGTCCATGTGTCCTAACTTTTTTCACCTCATAAGACCAAGTTGGCTGAAGCATGGGACCAACACTGAGTGCTTTGAAAGAAAGCTGTTTGATTCCTGTTCACTGAATGCCATTTCTTTCAGGGTAGATTTAAGGGCTCTGCCCTTAAAGTACAGTGCTACTGACTCTAGATTGAGGGCTCAAGCCACCCCGTGGGTTAACTTCAACAGATGAAAATTTTTCCTTGGCTACAGCAACATCCCTAATCCTGACCAGCCATGGAGAGGTTCGGTTCTTACAAGGAAAATGAGTGAATGTGGGAATGGCTCACCACATTGGGAAAACAAAACTCACATCCTGCTGATGGTTGGCTGAGGACTGTCATGTCCACATACAAAGAAAAGCATGTGGCACAGTTTTAGGACAAAGGTGAGCAGAGATCCACCGTGGAAAGGGGCACATTTTTCTTATAGAGAGATCATCCAAGGCATGCCCCTCGGTAAGCAGTGTTGGTGGGTGACCGTAGTCACACGCATGGAGGCTTGCTTTCCCTTACTCCTTATATCCACTCCCCAGCAGTTTCTGGTACTAAGCACCTCTTTAGCTAGCCCCTGCCCATTTAGCCATTGATCAGCTTATTTCTAGAGCAAGTCATACACCTCGTTTTTCAGAGAGGACTTTTCTCCAGCCTCCCTGTTCAGTGAAGATGTTTGGAAGACAGAGGTGACTAAGCCATGCTGAAAAGGGTGAGAGAACTCTATGTCCTCATCAGTAGAAAGTACAGAGAGAAGGGCTGGCGTAGTGGTATTTGGGACCATTGGTCTAGGCTATTAGGATCAGAGAAAGCCTGTTTTAGTAACAATATGAGCTCAGATGGTGTTTCTTGGGTAAAGAAGTGTGGTTAACATTTCTAAAATTGAAGCCTTCAATAAAAAACTGAGCGGGGCGTAGTGGCACACTCTTGCAGTCTCAGCTACTGGGGAGGCTGAGGCAGGAGGACTACTTGAGCCCAGGAGTTTGAGGTTGCAGTGAGCTATGATGACACCACTGCATGCTAGCCAGGTGACAGAGTGAGACCCTGTCTCAAAAAAAAAAAAAAAAAAAAGTAGTAGTCGTCTTGGAGTACCTTAGTTTAAAACACATTATTCCAGTTCTACCTTTTCAGAGTTGTGGCTGATAGCCTGAGCAGGACATTAATTAGCTGTTGAATGAGGAAGACAAGAGCATTGACAACGGGGTGAGAATGGACTAAAGTTTAGAACAGCCCACATGATTCAATGTGGCTTTTGTTTGTGGTGTCCAGATACCTGTCTATACTTGTAAAAATCATGGTGCCTACTTTTGTTAGAGGGAAAGACGATAGCAACTTCCCCTTATTCTTTTCACTCAATTTGTCAGGATAGAATGTGACCAGAAGAAAACAGTTTGGGGAAAGGCAGTACAGGTTATCTGAAATGCTTGGGACCAGAAGTGTTTGGGATTTGGGGGAATTTTCTTTTTTTTCTTTCTTTCTTTCTTTTTTTTTTTTTGATTTTGGAATATATGCATTATACTTACCAGTTGAGCATTGCTAATACAAAAATCCAAAATGCTCCAGTAAGCATTTCCTTTGAGTGTCATGTTGGTGCTCAGAAAGTTTCAGATTTTGGATTTCCAGATTAGGAGTACTTAAACTGTAGGAGAGAAACGTTGAAGAAAGGAGTTTTTTCTCTTAATTGAAGAGTATTATATATTGAATAGTAAGGCCACACTTTTTATTCTTTCATGTACATAGGGGAGAAAGATGGAAAGGTGTGGCATCTGAGAGTAAGATGAGGTGGATTGGAGGGCTGTTTGTGTTTTTGTCAATCCCTGCTATGGTTAGGTTTTTAAAATTTGTCTTAGATTCCTTCTCCTGAATTCCTTTATTCTCTTCATTCTTGTATTAGGATTGTTGAAAGATGTTCTTTGTTTTTAATAGAGCAGAAGAAGGGTGTCTGCAGTTAGAGAAATTTATCTGTTGCGTTGTGTTTTGTGAAGCTTAGTCACAGGTTACACCAGAGATATGTATATATATCATTCATACACACGCATGCATGTAGTATATATACACGCATGTGTGTATTTTATATCCCTCCTTACTTTGGCAAAAGATTCAAAAGGAGAATACTTTCTGAGAGAAGAGATTGGTTTCATGTTATTTTCTGCAAAGCACAAAGGAAATATTAAGATTGACTTTAAAAGACTCCCCAGTGTTGGTTACCAGGAAGAGCTTTACTTTGTTGAAGGCACTAAAATTTAATTCAGGGACAGTTAAAATGTTTAAATAAAACTAGAATTGGGATCATACATAGTTTTAAAAGGTATTATAGATGATAAAAATTAAATTTAACCCTATTCATCTGTTGCTGTTGTATACCTCTGGTGGGACCATCTTGTTCAAGACATGCCAAATTTTAGAATTTAAATGATCCATTGTTAAGCCAAAGGAGTACTAATGTTAACGTTTATCTATTGTACTTTTGATGTTAGGAAAAACCTCAGAGATACGTAGTATAGCTCCCTCATTTCATGAATAAACTAAGACCCATAGAAATAAAATGATTTAAATACCATGTTCAGAATTGGTTTATAGCAGAACCAGGAAAAGAACCCAGGCCAGTTCTTGCTGCTCCAATCTTAATAGTTATGAGTTTCAGCTCTGGTATCAAACCACAGGCTTTGAATGCCAGCTATGTTTTGTTTGTTTGTTTGTTTGTTTTGTTTTTTGGCAAGTTATGCATAAAAAACTCTATGCCTTAGTTTCTTCATCTGTAAAACAGATAATAGCACCTGGCTCTCAGGTGCTATGAATATTAAGCAAGATACCATTGCCTAGTATACAAAGAGTAGTCAGTCAATGTTAGGTAACATTTTATTGTTATTAGCTAGTCTTCCTGCCTTATTTGGGGGACCCATAACTTCTGCTTATTGAATGAAATAAAGTTATCCTTCAATTAAAGCATATCTAAATAAACGGTAATTTGGTAGATACAAACAACCACATTGTTCTGGCCTTTGCTTTACTCTTCAGAACAGGAGTCCCTATCAGGTATGGTTTGTTGTATGGGAGGATATTTGTTTTGATCTTTGAAACCACCCCCTGCCCCCACCACCCAGCATGTCTGTGGCAGAGAGAAATGACTGGACTTTGAAATGAAAATGTTCCAAATTGATTTTGTGGCTTTTCACAGAAGAGTAGCCAAAATTTTCCTGTAAAATAAACTTGATCCTCACGTCAACTAACTTAATAAGTGACTTGGATACCCCAAAAATATGGCTACTAAGTGACCTACTTGTTGGAACTTTTTAGAAGTAAATATTAGGGAAGGATTGTAGGGGTCATTTTCCTGTAATATCACAAATTGTCCCCTACAACTCAGGCAAGAGTTTTATTGGCAAGATGTGCCTTGCTTCAGCCTCAGCTTGCTGGTCTGTCTGGGCATAATTTTTATATTTAAATTATTTTGCCTCCGCTGAATAGATCATTGCTTTCCCTGAAAGGTCAGGGTAAGTTCTGCTTGTAAGCTTTGGAACATAATGAACAATAGCAGGATGATTTTGAGTCTGGGAGAATGTATTCCCACATAGGTCTGACAGAAGCATCATTTGCCATCAGCAGTCACTGGGATTTCTATCTCAGTTGACCTGCAGAGCTTAGGGTCTTACATTCTGTGACCCCCGAGTAGTTGTGAACCTTAACTATTTTGAAGGAAGACAGTTTGCATTTTCCTGTGATTTGTTTAATCCTCAGGAGTCAGTGTTGTCCTGAGATCAAACTAGATCAATTCTGGTCATTGAACAGTGCTGAGCCAGCGGGTGACTCTTAGGGGAGCAGGAGCCATTCCTGTCGTGTCCATGCCAAATGTCCCCTCTTCTCCTTGTCTGCTTGGCATCACACTCTTACATGATGCCAAGAGCAGTGGTGCTGTGAGCAAAGTAGACTCAGGGCTGGTCTTGACAACCAAATTAAGGAAGGCCCTTTTTTTTTTGATCTATTAAGAGATAAACCAAAGTAGAAAGTAGTTAGATTTGGTTTTTATTTGCTTTTTTTTTTAATGTTGTGTCTGAAATAGTGGTATAATTTTCCTGATGATCCATTCTACCTAGCTAGGAAAGGAAAAAGCAGCTACAATATATTATCTATTATAGATTTTTAGTGACTGTAAAGCACTTTTGAGCATAATAAGTTAATGATTTGAAGAGGCTTTACTTGCCTTGACAAATACAACAGCTTGTTCAAAATCATTCTTATTAAATTTCTCAGTAATTCCAGCCTATGGAAGTGTGAAACCGTGTTTTTTTAAAGACTTCACAGTCCATAAACTGAGCCAGGTGGCTTCTAAATTGTGTTACTGCAAAAACACTTCCCATTAAATAACTGGGTCTGTCTGTCATTTTTTAAATGGAGTTTAGATTCAATGCCATTCAGACATTTCAGCATGAAGAACCCTCCAAAATTGTTACCTGCGTGTTGTAACCTAGGACATTATCACCTTGAGAGACTCTTGTATGAAAGGAACTCTTTAGTAAAGGAAAAATTCAACAATTCTGAATTCTGTCACTTATTTCACATGTTGCTGAGTATAGTTGCTGAAGAAACTGGAATTGTTTTTTGTCAGCAGGCTGGATGAACCTCTGGCAAGTCTTATAACTTGTTTTTAGTGTTAGTATGTTTAAATGCAGAGAACAGTAGTCAGTGTTTGCCTGTGTACACAGCCTTGTTAAAGTTTAAAGAAATTTCTTATAACTTTCCTTTGTAATTAGGTATGATCGATAAGATGGTTTTGGTTTTTACATAGGCAGTGATCACAAAGCTAGACTTTTCACAGCTGTTAGTCAAACTAAATGTTTCTTGATAACAGTTTACAGGGCATTTGTTTAAACTTGCTTATAACTATCTTACAAATTTTACGCTTTAGTTTTATAAATTGTACTGTTTAATAGGCATTAATAGGATTTGGGGGGGTTGTTTTCTTTCGGATATATGTTAAACCACCAAACCTCTTTGCTGGGAAATTCTTAGCAATACCACATAGAGAAGTTTGCATAGTTGTATTCAGATTTTAGAGAATTTTAGACTATCTGGAAATGAATTTGGAATCTCACAGGGAAGTAAATAGCTGCAGTTTTTTTTCCTTTCACAGAGGAGATTTAAGATAGTGTGATTTTTACCTAGTATGTTATTCTGAACATGATTTGACAATTAATACACAGTGCCTGAATGTAGGTCTAATTGTTCTTGGGGAACAAAAGAAGTGTTCTCTGTATATCTAGCCAGCCTCCTACTAAAAAGATAGGAGTCTGCCTTGAGAGGTCTCCCTTCCTCTTGCAGTGCCTGCTGGCACAAAGCAAAGTGGTTTCAGCTAAAGAGAAGAGAAAGCTGATCCTTAGTTTGCACAACCCACCTAACCTTTGCTAAGCATGAAACCTCATTGTTTCTCTTTAATGTTAGTGAAGCTAGATGTCAAAATGGTGCCAACCAGGATTTTGTTTGCTTTCTTCTAGATACGGTTTTGTGGAGTTTGATGATCTGCGTGATGCAGATGATGCTGTTTATGAACTGAATGGCAAAGACCTTTGTGGTGAGCGAGTAATTGTTGAGCATGCCCGAGGCCCACGTCGAGATGGCAGTTACGGTTCTGGACGCAGTAAGCATTTAAAGGGCATATTTGTATCAATGACATGCTTTTCTTATTAAATGTTAATTTTTAAAGTAATTAATTGTTACATTTAAATGCATTGATGTTTAAGCCATTTGTTTTATAAATTATGTATCTTTTTAAATGTAGAATTGCAAATAAACATATTTGATAATATTTAATTTTAATATAATTAATGACATAAATTTCTTGTTTTAATACTTTATAAATATGTTTAATGATGTGTGTTTGTGTTGTTGTTTTTTTTCCTCTGTGATGCAATTGTTTAACATAGATTTAACAAAGACCTCAATGTTTTAATTAAAAGAATCCTTTGAGGCTAAGATGACTGCCTGTTCCATTTGCTGACCTTGGGTTACCTTTCCATGCGTGGCTCTTTGAACCATTGTGGCCCTTGGCTGACCAAAAACAGGAAGCCATGTGACGACCGCAACCTTTCCCCATTAGACCTGGGTGGTGAGGATCCCAAGGGTTAGACACAGATGAGATTAAACTGAAATAGGTGCCTGAAAATCTTTTTTTCATATAAAATATTCACAAAAACTTTAATCACTGTGAGTAACACCAGTAACTGATTTAGTAATTTGGTTACTTATTTCTAAATTGTTAATAGTTTTTAATTTATGCATGTTAATCTTAAATATAAATATTAATGAATATGTATACTTAAAACTCTGTAAATTAAATTTTTATGTTTAACTGATTGCCTTTTTTAAAATCTAGTTTAGAATTAAGGGTGGGAATAGAGTTGATATATGTGCTATTGTTTGGGGGGGGGTAAAAGGTATATTTAAGGGGAATATGTGCTGTGTCGTTTTTTCCTTTTCCTCCACTGAAGTAATCTTATGTATTTGAACCTTCCAAAGGTGGATATGGATATAGAAGAAGTGGCCGAGATAAATATGGCCCTCCTACCCGCACAGAGTACAGACTTATTGTGGAGAATTTGTCAAGTCGGTGCAGCTGGCAAGACCTAAAGGTTTGGGCCCCATTAACTTTCTGGGGTAAGATTGGGCAGGAGTTAAGGTTGAGAAACAGGTAAATTTATGCAGGCCCAGGCATACACAGAATATAATGGTGATATATATTTGAAAGCCTTCACAGAGCATTTGGAAATTTTCCAGTTAAAGGTTCCATAGGAGTACAAAATACATCAGAATTTCACTCCTACTATACATTATGGGACCATTAATCTAAGGACAAATCATATGTTATATGAAATTTTCCTCTATAGAGAGCATTAAATGAAGATGCCAGTGTAGTTTCTCACCAATGAAAGAGAAGGTTGGAACCACCAGAGTTTCTTTGAGCATTAGCTATAACAGGCAAATTTATCTTAGCTTCCATTGTGGGCCCTCATTGGTGAAATTGACAATCTGACCTGTGTTCTTTCATAAGGTTTATTTATTTGTTTTTTTGTGGAATATTTGTACTGAATTTTTGGTGTCAAAGAATTAAGGTGCAGTGCTGTGTTTACCATCCAGTGTACTCCAGCTCTTTTTTTGAGAACAGTGTTGGTTTTAAGTATCAATAGGGAAGAAAAACTTACTGCTGAGTAGTATCATAACCTGGATGGTCTTGGGAGGACAAATGAAAGGATGTTCCGTTTTCTATCTCATTATTCTTTTTTTTGCTCCGTTATTAAGAATAGTTAGGAATCCTTTACAATCATGTAGTTCTAACTGGAAGCCCGCCCGTGCGCTCGCGCTCTCTCTGCCCCCTCCCTCTCCTCCACCCCCCTTTCTTTTTTTCCTTTTTAAAATTTGCTCCCAGCAACCTTCAGATGAGATCCAGAAAAAATTAACTCACACAGTTGGTTTTAGCAGACAAGCTGGGACCAGGACTCCTGACTCCCAGTCTGGTGTTTGTTCTAGTGCATTGTGCTAGTTGTCAGCATTACAACGGACCTTTACTGAAGGTCTGCCAGCAAGATTGTGCTAGCTGGAGGAATGACTCCAGTATTCTGAGCGTTAGAGATTGAACATTCTGTGTAGAAACTGGAAAGCTACTCTGTTCGTGAGTAGAAAATACCAGCTCTTCATGTAGTATCACTAAATCTAGTATGAAATTAATTTCTTAGAAAAGTTTTTAATTTTTTGGTTAAAATGGAGCCTAGTCAACATTCTTAGTTGGCTTTATATTTCTGTACCTTGGGGCAGTTTCACTCTTGGGAAATGAGAGTAATAGATAATAGAGCAGATTTCCTAGCTCTGGAACCCGTTTGCCTGGATTGAGTCCCAGCTCTGCTGCTTCTCAGTTTTGTGACCATAGCAAGTCACTTACCTCTTGTGCCTCATATTCCTCAAGCATAAAATGGGGTTAATTTTAATTTCTACTCAAGGTTATGGAGAGAGTTGAGTGAATTTTTATATTAAAAGCCTAGAACAGTTCCTGGCACAATGAATATTATCTGTTAATCAAGGAAATGCAAGAATAAAACAAATTTAGGTGCTATTGTTTTAAAAATATGTGAATGCATAATGCCCAATGACGATGGCATTGAGATGAAAATGATGCAGTGCACTGTTGTGGCACTGAGAATTGGTAGTTCTGCCCACAGTGAGGGCAGTGCTAAGGATTCGGGATCTGGAGTCTTACTGCTTATGCTCAGACCCTGCTCATTCACTTACTGCCTGAAGGACTTTGAGCGGTTTACTTAACATCTCTGTATTTCACTTTCCACGTGTGTAAAATGAGGGTACTGATTGGATCTACCTCATGTGGTTGTCACTAGGACTGAATTAATTAAAAACCCATCATACAATAAACATTCAGTACGTTAACTGCTGTGATTACTAATTGAAAGTATGGCAGTGTAAAACATAGTGACGTTCTTCAAGCCCTTTTACCAGAATTATCATATGTCTCAGTTTGCCAGGGCAGTCCCAGTCTTGGCCTATGAATAGATCCTCATGCATTCTCACATGTATCCCAACTTGGATGGCTCCCTGCCTTTTTCCCAGAACCCCCACTCCTGCAAATAATTCAAGTAAATAAATTTTTATATAGAGATGTTCTTTGCTGGATTATGAATAATAGCAAAAGACTGCATATAACTTAAAAATCTCAACAATAGGTAAATCCTCAGAAAAAGTACTAGGCACACTAGTTATGAAGATTGTGTAAGTTAAGACATGTAAGCATGTTTATGATGCAGTGAGCAAAGAAATATTAATAGTATAAAATGGCATGTGTTCAGTGTAACTTTGTAAAGTATGGACAGCAAAGTAATACACAAAAATGAACTCTTGAATATTCATGTACTTACTCCAGAAGTGATCTACAGAGTATATATTATATATAAGGAAATGTGGGGAAATTAGCAATAAGCCCAAAATTTTAAATTTTATCCAAATTTCATTATCTTTTTCAAACACTAAGCATATCTCCCCTTACTTATATGTCACTTTAGCATTTATCCAGCACATTATTTGTATTCTCTCATTGGATCATATGAAGTCCTCACAGAGAATGAGGAGAGAGGCTTGTAGCAGGAGTACACAAAGAGATGTGGGCTTACCACTTACAAGCCAGAGCTGGACAGTACCTCCTGCTGCCTTTCAGACCTTTAACTTGTTTTTAAGAGATAGTATAACAACAATTTGAAATAAAATGTGGGGGCTAATTTCATAATTCTTTTATGGGGTTGTGTACATTTTACTTTGGATATTTTATCAATAGCTATAATTTTTTGGGGCAGGGGTGGGGAACAGGGTCTCGTTCTGTCACCTGGGCTACTGGAGTGCAAGAGTGTAGTGGTGTAATCATAGTTCACTGTAACCTCAAACTCCTGGGTTCAAGCGATCCTCCTGCCTCAGCCTCCCAAGTAGCTGGGACTACAGGCATGCGTCACCATGCCCAGCTAATTTTTAAAATTTTTTTATAGAGACAAGGTATCACTATTGCCCAGGCGTGAACCACTGTGCCTGGCCTCTATACATGTTTTCAGACATGGATTTATAATGAAATGTAAAAGACTTAAATGTAATGACGTGTGTTTCTATAAACAAAAAATTTAGGCCGAGGTCAGAGGATTGCTTGAGCCCAGGAGTTGAAGGCTACAGTGAGCTATGATTGCACTGCTGCACTGCAGCCTGGGTGACAGAGGGAGACCCCATCTCTTTAAAAAAAAAACACACGCGCGCACAAAGAATTTGCCACTATAAAATTTAGAAAATGATAGTTAACTAAAAATTTTATATTTACAGAAAACGTTATTTAAAGGAACAATGTAATATTATGTGTCTACCACCTACCTAATGCCTGGTGCTTTGAAGAACTTCAGTAAATGGTTGGTGGGTAGATGGAAATATTTAAGAATAAATTTTTTTCTGAGGAAAGCTGGCATTTCTTAATGGAAACGAAAAGCTTTCTCTAGGATGATTATTTTAGCAAAATGTGTCAATGTATTCAGGGATTTTTTTTTTATTTAGGACTATATGCGTCAGGCAGGAGAAGTGACTTATGCAGATGCTCACAAAGGACGCAAAAATGAAGGGGTGATTGAATTTGTATCTTATTCTGATATGAAAAGAGCTTTGGAAAAGTTGGATGGAACTGAAGTCAATGGCAGAAAAATCAGATTAGTTGAAGACAAGCCAGGTTCCAGACGACGCCGATCCTACTCTAGGAGCCGGAGCCATTCAAGGTACGGTTGATGTCTTTTATGAGTTGGAGCTCACCGTAAGTTCATTAATGAGCACATAGATGATTCGTTTGTGTTCCCCTGTTGAGTTCTCAGTAACATGAATCCATCTGGTTCAATAACTCAGAACTTTGAACTGAACATTTATTTGTAGAACTCTTGAACTGTTATGTCATGAGAACAAATAGAAGTAAAGTCCTTTCTTTGAGGCAGGAATCAGTGGCCTATCATATTTCTTCTTGGGGCCTGAAGATCATACCCTGGGTTGATGGCACACATGGCCACTGGTCTCTTAGGTACTCTCCCAGGTACACTAGCTACTCAAGAGTGGCGACTTGGTCTTATTTGCAGCGGCTCTGCAAACAGACCAGGCACTGGGCAAAGCATATGAAGGAAATGCAAACAGCACAACTAGTCTGGAGAGTTAGCAATGGCTTACCTAATGACATATTATAGAAGGTGAACCCTAAAGGATAAGTCAGATGGTATGTAGAGAGAAAAGTGCCCTTCTAGCAGAAAAGGGCATATTTGAAGGCCTGGGGGCAGGAGAGAGTTTCCCAGAGTAGAGAGGCTAATATAGGAAGGGAACAGGAGGAGAGTAGCTTGAGATAAGGCAGAGAAGGACTCTGAGGCTTGGGCCAGGGCAAGGATGGAAGAGTAGTGGGAAGTCGTTGGAGACTTTTAAGCTTTTCAGGTTTTGCTGTTTTGTTTTTTAACTTTTTATTATGGAAATTTCCACTACACAAAGCATTAGCGAAAATCAGTTACTAAGCTCTGAATCCCATTACACTTATCATCCTTCTAGCTTCAATAATTTTATCGTTTCATCACCCCTCCTGCTACATTGTTTTAAAGCAAGTCTAGGCATCCTGTCATTCCTCCTGTAACTACTTCAGTCTGTATCTCTAATATTTTAAATAAAACCATAACATCATAGCAAAATTAGCTGTAACTCCATACTATCATTTAATACCCAGTTTGTATTCAAATTTTCCCAATTGTCTCAAATATATTTTTTTCAGTTGGTTTGTTCATATTAGGCTCTCACATAGGAATCACATTGCAGTCAGATGACATGTTTCTTAGTTTTTTTAATCACTGCCACATCCCACTTTACTCTCTTTTTATTTTCCATTCATTTAATTGTTGAGTAAACAGGGTCATCTCTTGTGAAGATTTTCCCATAGCTTAGATTTTGCTGACTGCATCCTTGTAGTGTTTAACACATAACCTTTATCCTGTTTCCTATAAACTCATAGTTAGATCTTGAGGCATTAGAGAAAGGGCAGGATTTTAGCAGGATGACTTCATCAGTGGTGCTTTATGCTTCCTGTTGCTCCACTGGTGTGATGTCTGGATGTCCCACTTTGAGTGATGGTAACATGGCTTGGAGCGTTCAGGGAAAGTTATCAGCCTGAGCCATCCTCACTTTACTAACTTTCAGAGCATTAAATATGCCCTACCAGCCTCCAAAGATGGTGATAAAGGTGGTTTTGCTTAGTGTCATCTTAAATGAATTCTTGGGTGTTTGTATGTTTGATGTTTCCTCTGTTAACATCATAATTTCATGCTCAGACTATTCTATCTTTGGTCATTGGGAGCTCTTCAGATTGGCTCCTGTGTCTTCAGTCTTTAGTATCTTTGTTTTTGTTTGATTTTTATGTGAATGCACTTTACTCTTTCCCCATATCGTTTATTATTTTCAAACATAAAAGTTGAACATGAACACCCATGTACCCTCCTTTTGCCTTTAACAGTTAGCATTTTGCCTTTCTCTCTCTCTCCCCCCCCCCGCCCATTTGTATGCACGTATATGTTTTTATACAGACATACTATACATTAATTTTGCTGTAGCACTGAAAGTAGGCTGCAAAAATTATGACATTTTGCCCCTAAATACTTCAGCATTTGTCTCCAAGAATGAAGGTAACCACAGTTCTGTTTTATCACCTAATGTCCAGGCCATATTCATATTTCCCCAGTTGCTCCATGGATGTCTTTATAGCTGTTTTTTTCCTGACCAGGATCTAATCCAGTCATGTATTATAAGGGGTTTTTGGGCCTCTTTAGTCTGCAGCAGTCCCCTCCCTCTTATTCCCCATGACGTTTATTTTTCTTGACTTTTTTAATGCTGTCCCACATTTTATATTTATCTGTTTCTTATTGATATCATTGAACTTGTACCTTATCCCCTGAACTTCTGTAAACTGGAAGTTAGGTCTGGAGGGGTGTGATTAAGTTGCAGCTTAAACATTTTTAGCAGGAGTCTTTCTTAGGCAGTGGTGCCCATGAGGCTTTAAAAGTTTCCCTCTTTCTGTCATGATGAGATGTCCTAGGCCCATCTTATGCATTTCCCTGCCCTTCCCTGAAATCAGTGATTTCCCCAAGGAGCCCTTGTTGCTTTTGGTAGAAAATAAGTGTCTATAGTCTGGGCTTATTAAAGATTTTTTAAAGCTTGGAGTGTCTGTCTTTCTAAAACAGCTCTCTAGTTGCAGTGAGGTACATAGATAGTAAAGTGCAAAAGTATATACAGAAAGGCTCATTGGGAAATTGTTGTGGTACCAGAGGAGAGATGGTGTGAGGCTTGCCCAGGGAGGCAGCTGCTAAGGTGGATAGACCAGGAGGGTTTAGGAGGCAGTATCATCAGTATATAAAGGAATGACGGAAAGAGAGAGGAGTCAAGGATGTCTGTGGTTTCTAGTATGTGGCATTGGTGGAAATAAGGAATCCAGCAAAAGGAGCAGGTTGGGGGTTTAGGATTGGAGGTGGTGAGAGATTCAGGCAACCATCCAGGTAGAATGTTTGCAGGTGATTGCATCTCTGGGGCTAGAGCACAAGAGAGAGTTTGTGCCTGGACACAGCCAGTACTAGTACTGTACATATTTTTTGATTGACAGAATGTCTTGGTTGACTCTAATAAGCTATCCCTTTGTCAGCAAGTATTAAAAACAATGTTTTCTGCCCCTAGGTCTCGCTCTCGAAGCAGACATTCCCGTAAGAGCAGAAGCCGAAGTGGCAGCAGCAAAAGCAGTCATTCTAAGAGTAGATCCCGATCCAGGTGAGCCTTCCCTGGTGTAAGTGGAGGAGGGCAGCAGGAAGCACCTGTGCCCTGTCTCGCTTTGAATTTAATCATGTGACCAGTCTTCCCTCAGCCCAACTTTTCCAGCTCCAGATTGGAATTGTGGGGGGTTCAGAAAGCAATCCTCAGCCAGTGCCAGCCGTGCATTATGTTGGGGGGCTGTACTCCACACACACCCTCTTTGGTCTTTTCATCTCCTGATTAGCATGAAGTTGCACAGGACTCAGACAACATCCCATGTCTCCTCAGGTCGGGCTCCCACTCCCGGAGCAAGAGCCGTAGCCGCAGCCAGAGCCGGAGTCGGAGCAAGAAGGAGAAAAGCAGAAGCCCCAGCAAGGACAACAAGAGCCGCAGCCGCAGCCGCAGTGCGGGCAAGAGCCGCAGCAAGAGCAAAGACCAAGCTGAAGAGAAGATCCAGAACAATGACAGCGCTGGGAAGTCCAAGAGCCGGAGTCCCAGTAGGCATAAAAGTAAAAGCAAGAGTCGGAGCAGGAGTCAGGAGAGGAGAGCCGAGGAGGAGAAGCGAGGGAGCGTGAGCAGGAGCCGGAGCCAGGAGAAGGGCCTCCTCAAGAGTCGCAGCCACAGCCGCAGCAGAGGGGGCAGCAGGAGCCGCAGCCGCAGCAAGAGCAAGGACAAGAGCAAGGGCAGGAAGAGAAGCAGGGAGGAGAGCCGCAGCCGCAGCCGCAGCCGCAGCAAGAGCGAGAGGAGCAGAAAGCGAGGCAACAAGCGAGACAGCAAGGCAGGCAGCAGCAGCAAGAAGAAGAAGAAGGAAGACACTGACCGCTCCCAGTCCCGGTCGCCGTCCCGCTCAGTGTCAAAGGAGCGGGAACACGCCAAGTCTGAGTCTGGCCAGAGAGAAGGCCGAGGGGAGAGTGAGGATGCTGGCACCAATCAGGAGACCCGGTCTAGGTCAAGATCAAATTCCAAATCGAAACCAAACCTTCCATCAGAATCACGCTCCAGATCAAAGTCAGCTTCAAAAACCCGATCTCGGTCCAAGTCTCGATCCAGGTCTGCTTCCAGATCGCCCTCCCGGTCTAGATCTAGGTCCCACTCAAGGTCCTAACTGGCTACAACCACAGCTGGAACTACCCAAGAAGTCTTTTTTGTACATGTTTGGTAGCCGTAGCACAAGTGATTGAAGTAGAACATGTCACTGCTGTACATTTTTAACTCCCCTAATGGTGTGTCTATAATTGTTAAATCTAAGTGCTTCCTCTCAGTAAAGCCTCCTGGCACCAGGCCTTCCTGCTCGACTGAAAAAAAAATTTCTCTTTGAAAACTCCCTTTACTCATGGCCCACAGTAGAATATCCAAAACGCCTTGGCTTTCAGGCCTGGCCTTTCCTACGGGGAGCTCAGTACCTGGACGGCGCTAAGGCTGGAATGATGACATAGGTAGGTATGGTGAGTTCAACCATTTTTGCTCTTGAATTGATGCCCTTTGATGTATGCCATTTAGTGAAAGTGCTAAGTCTTAAGTTTCTTACCACTTTGGTTTCATATTTTTGGACTTAACAAAGTTGTGAATAGCACAGTCGAGGAAAATTGATACCTGCAGTAACCCATAGGAAATAAACTGTAGAGTTCCATATTCTGGTATTGTGATTATATTGTTTTATATTAAAAAAGAAAATAAAAGAATTTTTTTTAATTTTATTTTTCCCCGTCTTGCAAAGTATAGTGACCCCTGTTTCCATTAAATTTGAATAAAGACTATTTTTGCTTGACAAAATTTCATGGTGTTTGAATCAAAGTTGCATTTCCTGATACATCTTGATATGTCTTTTCGTAGCATGTGTAATGGCTGTTTTGTTCCTTGGGATCACCCGTAGTAAGGAGCCAACACTTTTCCTGAAGGATTTTTCTCACCCAGCAGAATAAAAGCACATTTCCCATTTATGATCCTTCCTCTCTTAAGAAGCTTATGGCCAAGCTGTTGAGAAATGAACCAGTTTGGAAACTTGGAGCATTACCAGATGAGTGAGTTCTTCATGAATATACAGTTCGTTCTTCTGTATTGTTCGCTGAACCTGCCGTGAATCTACACGGTCATCATCTCATTGCAGTAGGATCTAAATTAATTGAAAACCAGGGGGAAAAACTATGCAGGATTACCTTTGTCCCAGTCATTCTTGCACTACTTGTTTGGCCTAGCCCTGTAGGAGGTACCAGCTCTTGAGGAACTGTTGAGGGGCATCAAAGTAGGGAAGAAGATAGAGGGCCTTCATTACATGCTGCAGAAAGCTGGGGAAGAGAGAGAGCCGCTTCTCAGGTTGCTGCTTATTTACAGCAACTGCCCTGTCACCTCCTACAGACCAAACCCTGTAAGATGCAGTAGGAATACAAAAGAAGAGTGTTTCTTGCCTTCCTGGAGCTTGTGATCTGGTTGCAAATGATGAATACCATGAGGGCAAAGTGGGCATTCAGAGAAGAAGTTAGAACTTCATCTGGGACCAGAGACAGTACCTCAGCTGAATCTTCGGGGGTGTGAGTGTGGGGGGCATTCCTGTTGAAAGAAACATCTGTGAGTAAAGCCATGGAGTTGGGAAAGCATGAGGCAGTAATGCCCAGGGAACGTGGATTTTGATAATGGGGTATTAGAGAAGGCAAGTTTAGCAAGATTTAGGTCATAGAGGGCCTTAAATACCAGGGGGAGAAATTTGGCCTGTGTCCTATAAGCACTGAGGAACACTGAAAGTACTTACACAGGAGGCATGCAGGGAATAGAGTTGTTTCTGGACCTGACAGCGTGAAGGATTGGGTGTAGGAAAACCAGCCATTCAGGGCATGCAGTACCAGGTGATGTGGGGCCTGAGCAAGGCAGTGATGGGGGAGCAGGAGAGAAGAGGTCTGAGGCTTGGCAGGTAGCCTGGGAAAGGAGCTATCAGAGATGGTCCCAAGATGAGGCAGCATCTCCGAGGAGTAGGGAAGATGTAGCCTTCTGATTTCAAGATTGTTCTTTTCTAAGCACCAAAGGAGGCAAGAAAAGCTTCATCTTTCTCTGCAGCACCCCTTTTATTTAATAATAGGATCTGTTCTATAAAATTTGGATTCCGTCAAAAGGCTACACT
Source organism: Daubentonia madagascariensis (assembly GCA_023783475.1). Taxonomy (NCBI): domain Eukaryota; kingdom Metazoa; phylum Chordata; class Mammalia; order Primates; family Daubentoniidae; genus Daubentonia; species Daubentonia madagascariensis. The sequence continues at coordinate 8,688,187 of JAKFHU010000117.1, forward strand.
CAAGAATCCCTAAGGCCACGTGTGGCCCCAGGGCCACAGGTTCCTCACCCCCTTGAAAGGAATTCCCACTACTTCAGAGGATCTCATGTGCATCTCCAGTGGTGACAAGAATTCATTATTCCCTAATTTTATCCCTGTAAGGATGGGAACATTTCTTTGGGCTTTTTTTTTTTCTTTCACAAATTTAATATTTTTCAAGCCCAACTTTTGAAAATTCACCATAATTCTACTCTAACATAATTCCTTATTTTTCCGAATTCCAGTCCAAGCTTTTGTGTCTATTCATTCATTATTTTTTTTTTTTTTCCCCCTTAGAGACAGGGTCTTGCTCTGTCGCCAGTCTGGACTGCAGTGGTGCAGTCGTAGCTCACTGTAACCTCGAACTCTTGGGCTCAAGCCATCCTCCTGCCTCAAAGTTATATTTGTGTAATTTAATAAACTTTGTCATTTAACATGAGCATTGGGAAGTTCTTGCTTAAATGTTTTAAGGCACATTTATTCTAACCAAGTGAGTTTAGCACAATGATCCTTAAGTATAATGGTATGGTAATTCCATGTGTATGTAGAAAGGATCCCCAGTCATGTTTTTCCCAGTGATTTTTAAATCCATTTATATTAGATGGTGAATGAAGAGGATAAAGAAATCAACAAGATGGAAGCAATCACGTTGAGTTCCAAATGTGCACCTGAGATAACATGTACTTTCATGTACATTTTTCATCTTCTCACAATAACACCCTGGGATCAGTGTTGGGCCCAACTGCAGATGAAGAGAGTATAGCACAATGTCCACCCACCCCCAACAACATTAGGTTAACATTTGGAGTGCCCTTTGTAGGCCAAGTACTGTTCTTAGCACTGGGAATACAGTATGGAGAAGGCAGGCCCTCTTCTCACGGAACATAACGTGTTACCTGTATGACTGGGGTCATAGGGCTTGGTTCATGATGGTATCAGTGACTGCAAGTGACTCTTTTGCTACCCCTTAGACAAAGGTTTCTAAATACAGTGCTTACTCTGGACCACACTGTGTGCCCTAGACAACAGTTGAGCCAGAGGATGACCTTAACATTTGAGGCTAAAGTTAGGTAATGCCAGCCCTTCCTCTCTTACCCACCCACAGTCCAATGGAAGAAAGACCATTGGAGGAAACTGAAAAAGCTTCACTTCATTGAGAAACGAAGAAGGCCTAAGTGTGATCCATTTGCCTACCAGCACCCACTATGAGGTAGGAGCTTTTATGTACATTATTACATAATCCCACTTTAAAAGAGGAAGACAGGCCAGGCTCACGCCTATAATCCTAGCACTCTGGGAGGCTGAGGCGGGAGGATCGCTTGAGCTCAGGAGTTCGAGACCAGCCTGAGCAAGAGTGAGACCCCCATCTCTACCAAAAATAGAAAAAATTAGCCAGGCATGGTGGGTGGTGCACGCCTGCAGTCCCAGCTACTCAGGAGGCTGAGGCAGAAGGATTGCTTGAGCCCAGGAGTTTGAGGTTGCAGGGATCTGTGACAATGCCACTGCACTCTACCCAGGGTGACAGCAAGACTCTGCCTCAAAAAAAAATAAGAGAGGAAGACAAAACCTCAGAGAGGTGGAGTGATTTAACCAACATAGCACAGCTAGTGACAAAGCTAGAATTCATCTCTAGATTTCTCTGGTTCTCCTCCCTTGTAAAATTTCATCATTTGTGATACACCTATTAGGAAGAGAAGTAATACAAGTGAGTTGTTAATGTCTAAGATTTGAACCCCAATTAAAGTCAAGCAAGATTTCTATAGGACTGAATCTGCTTTTCTTCAAGAAAAATTGCTAAGTTGCAGCAGGACAACACTAGCCCACTCACTGCTGGGAATATATTTTAATTGCTCCATCATTTCATCAAGACCCAAAGGCTTGCCTGGGAGCACCCATGTGGCCAAGCCCAGGTCATCTCACATCCTGGATGCCAAAGAGTGAAGAGAAGAAGGTTGGCTAGCTTTAGTTTCTACAGTGGAAAACAGTGCATTAATGTGCACAATTACAGAATTTCCCCAAAATAGGAAGCAGCCAAAGAAATACAAAGGATACCCTTTTGGATGCTCAAAATCCACAATGCCCTTCTCCTCACATTTAACCACCTCCCCTCAAAAAAATGCAAGACCAAGGGCAACAAATAAAAAATAAATGTGGGTTGGTCCGAGTGCAGTGGTGTTTACAACTAATTGATCACAACCAGTTACAGATTCCTTTGTTCCTTCTCCACGCCCACTGCTTCACTTGACCAGCCTAAAAAAAAAAAAGGAAAAGAAAAAAAATTGAAAAAATAAATGTGGCAGATATGAAATTATCTCAGTAATCACTTTAAATGTCAATGGTGTAAATAATTAGATTGTCAGTGGATTTTAAAAAAGCAAGACCCAACTATACATTGTCTATAAGAAACCACTTTAAATATAAACACACAGACTAAAAGTAAAGGGCTAGAGACAGACATACCATGGTAACACTAATCAAAAAGCTACTAGCTGGACATGGTGGCTTGCACACCTGCAGTCCCAGCTAGGAGTCTGAAGCAGGAGGATCTCTTGAGCCCAGGAGTTCAAGTCCAACCCAGGCAATGTATTGAGACCCCATCTCTAAAAAAGAAGGCAGCTGGGCACTGTGGCTCATGCCTGTAATCCCAACACTTTAAGAGGCCAAGACAGGGGGATCATTTAACGCCAGGAATTTGAGACCAATCTGGGCAACATAGTGAGACCCCCATCTCTACAAAAAAAAAAAAAAAATTTTTTTTTTTTAAATTAGCGGGTCGTCATGGCATGCACCTGTAGTCCTAGCTACTAGGGAAGCTGAGGTGGGAGAATTGCTTGAGCCCTGGAGTTTGAGGTTGCAGTGAGCTATGATCACACCACTGCACTCTAGCCTGGGCGACAGAACAAGATCTTTTCTCTTAAAAACAAAAAAAGAAAAAGCCTGAGTAGCAATATTAATTCCAGACAAAACCAAATTCAAAGGAAGGAAGATTATCAGGGATAAAGAAGGGTATTATAATTATACTTAATGATAAAGGGGTCAATTCTCCAAAAGATACAAAAATCTTTAATATGTATGCACCTACAGCAAAGCTTCAAATACATGAGGCAAAAACTGATAGACTGCAAGGAGAAAGACACAAATAGACTGTTACAATTGGTGACTTCAGCACCCCATATCAGTAATCAACAGATCCAGCAGGCAGGAAATCAGTAAGGACATAGTTGAACTGAACAGTGCCATCAACCAACTCGGTCTAATTGACATTTATAAAATACTTCCTCCAACAGCAGCAGAATACACATTTTTCTCCAGCTTACATGGAACATTCACCAGGATAAACAACATTCTGGCTCACAAAACGCACCTTAACAAATTTAACAGAATAGAAATCATGCAAACTATGTTCTCGGACTACGATGGAATTAAATTAGAAATCAATAACAGAAAAATAGCTGGAAAATCCCAAAGTATTTGGAGATTAAGCAACATGCTTTCAAAGAAGTCTCAAGAGAAATTAAATAACTTATCAAAATTGGTGGGATGCAGCAAAGGCAGTGCTAAGAGGGAAATTTATATCTGAATGCACATATTAGAAAAGAAGTTCTAAAATCTAAGCTTTTACTTTAGGAAACTAGAAAAAGAGCAATTAAATTCAAAGTAAACGGCAGGAAATAAAGAAAAATTAAAGCAGAAATAAATGAAATTAGGAAATCAAGAGAGAAAATCAACAAAACCAAAAGTTGGTTCTTTGAAAAGATTAATAAAATTGATAAACTTCTAGCCAGGCTAATGAATTAAAAAAAGACACAAATTACTAATATCAAATGAAATATGGGCTATTGCTACTGAACCCATGGCCAGTATAGGATAGTAAAGGAATATTATGAACAATTCTATCCCCACAAGTTTGATAACCCATATGAAATGGACCAATTCCTTGAAAGATGCAATCTACCAAAACTACGGGAGAAATAGATCATTTGAATATATATATTTTAGTGAATCAATAATTAATAACCTTCTAAAACAGAAAGCACCAGGCCCAGATGGGTTCACTGGTGAATTCTACCAAACATTTTATGAAGAAATTATACCAATTCTTTACAATATATTCCAGAAAATAGAAGCAGAGGGAATACTTCCCAACTAATTCTATGAGGCTGGCATTACCCCAATGCCAAAACAAGCAAAGACATTATAAGAAAGGAAAACTACAGATGACCATCTCTCATGGATATCGATACAAAAATCCTCAGCAAAATATTAGCAAATAGAATCCAATGGTGTATAAAAAGATTATGCAGCACAACCAAATGGGATTTATTTCAGGTGCAAAACTAGTTCAATATTCAAAAACCAGTTCATGGACTTTATCACATAAATAGGCTAAAGAAGAAAAAATATATGATTCTATCAATAGATGCACAAAAAACATTTAACAAAATCCAACACCTGTTCATGATACAAACTCTCCATGAACTATTAATAGAAATAGAGGGGAACTTCCTCAACTTGATAAAGAAATCTACAAAAAACTACAGCTAACATCATATTTAATATTAAGAAACCAGATGCTTTCCGCCTAAGATCAGAAACAAGGCAAGGATGTCCTTTTAACCCTTCTATTCAACATCATACTGGAAGTTCTAGCTAATGCAATAAGATAAGAAAAGGATTCAGATTTATATTTAGTATTTTTTTTAAAAAGATAAGAAAAGGAAAAAAATGGTGTACAGATTGGGAAGGAAGAAATAAAACTGTTCACAGATGACCTGATCATCTTTGCAGAGAATCACGAATAATCAACAGAAAAACTGGAACTATTAATTACAGTAAGTTTGCAGGATACAAGGTTAATATACAAAAGTCAATTGTTTTCCTATGTGCCAGAAATGAACAATTAGAATTTGAAATTTTTTAAAAATCATTTTCATTAGCACCCAAAAAAAGGGATTTCAAAAGGGATTGCTAACTAAGTATTTCAAAAATACTTAGTTATAAATCTTACAAAATATGTACAAGCTTATCTATAAGGAAAACTACAAAACTCTAATGACAGAAATCAAAGATCCAAATAAGTGGAGAGATATTTCATGTTCATGGATGGGAAGACTCAATAGTGTTAAGATGTCCATTCTTTCCAACTTGAACTATAGAGTCAATACAATCCCAATCAGAATCCCAGCAAGTTATTTTGTGGCTGTCAACAAACTGATTTTAAAGTTTATATGGAAAGGCAAAAAACCCAGCATAGCCAACACAACATTGAAGGAGAAGAACAAAGTCAGATTTCAAGATTCACTATAAAGCTCCAGTAATTGAGACAAAGTTGTTTTGACTAAATAACGGACACATAGATCAACGGAACAGAATAGAGAGCCCAGAAATAGGGCCACATGAATAGTCAGTGGATCTTGACAAAGGCATAAAGGCAACTCAATGGAGAAAGGAAAATCCCTTCAACAAACAGTGCAGGAGCAACTGACATCCACATGCAGAAAAATGAATCTAGACACAGATCTTACACCTTTACAAAAACTAACTCAAAATGGATCATAGACCTAAATGTAAAATGCAAAACTATAAAACTGTTAGAGGATAACACAGGAGAAAAATTTAGGTGACCTTGGGTTTGGTTATGACTTTTTAGATATAATACCAATAGTATAATCCATGAAAGAAAAATTGATAAGTTGGACTTCATTAAAATATAAATTTCTACTCTGTGAAAGACACTGTTAAAAGTGAAAAGACAAGCCACAGACTGGGAAAAAACATTTGCAAAACACATAGTTATAAAGAACTTGTTTCCAAAATATACAACTCTTAAAACTCAACAACTAAAAAAATACCAATCTAAAAATGGGCCAAAGATCTGAACAGACACCTCGCCAAAAAAAGATATACAGATGGCAAATAATCATATGAAAAGATGCTCAACATCACGTCATTAGTGAACTCCAAATTAAAACAGTGAATACCACTACACACCTGTTAGAATGGCTAAAATCCAAAACACCACACCAAATGCCAGCAAGGATGTGGAACAACAGGAATTCCAACTCATTACTGGTGGGAATGCAAAATGGTATGGCCACTTTGGAAGACGGTTTGGCAGTTTCTTACAAAGATAAATATATTCTTACCATCCAGCAATTGTTCTTGGTATTTACCTAAATGAGTTGAAAATTTATGTCCACACAAAAACCTGCATGCAAACATTTATAGCAGCTATAGCAGCTTTATTCATAATTGTCAAAGCTTGGAAGCAAACCAGGAGCGTGGTGGCACACGCCTGTAGTCCCAGCTACTCCAGAGGCTGAGGAGAGAGGATTGCTTGAGGCCAGGAGTTCAAGGCTGCAGGACCCTATGATCATGACTGTGAATAACCACTGCACTCCAGCCTGAGCAACACATTGAGACCTAGTCTCTAAAGTAAATAAATAAATAATAAAAACTTGGAAGCAACCAAGATGTCCTTCAGTTGATGAACAGATGAGTGTATTAAAAAAATGCAGTACAACCATGCGATGGAATATTATTCAGCAGTAAGAAGAAATGAACTATAGAGCCACGAAACAATATGTATGGAGGAAACAAGTGAATATTGCTAAACGAAAGAAGCCAGTCTGAAAAAGCTATGTACTATATGATTCCATATGACTCTCTGGAAAAAGCAAAACTATGGAGACAGTAAAAAAAATCAGTGGTTGCCAGAGGCTCAGGGAGAGGGAAGAGAGGATGGCTAGATGGAGCACAGGGGACTTTTTGAGCAGTGAAACCACTCTGCGTGCCACCGTAATGGTGGATGCATATCACTGCACATCTGCCGAGACCCACAGAATGTACAACACAGAGTGAACCCTACTGTAAACTGTGGACTTTAGTTAATAATGTCGGTATTAGCTCATCAATTATGACAAATGTACCACATTAATACAAGATGTTAATAATAGAGGACTCTGGTTCGAGTTGGTGTCTGGAAAAATAAAAAATAAAAATAAAAATAAAAGTAAAAACTAACAGAGGAGAGGGGAGGGGAGCAGAGGGGAAGAGGGCGTAGGGAACTCTACTTTCCGCTCAAGTTTTCACCAAATATATAAAGCCTATTAATTTTTCTTTAAGTGCAGGGAGTCAACCTAATGTCTCCCCAGTTTTTCTACAACCTTGCTCAAGTAATTCCCACCCTCCTAGTCCTTTTAGTAACCCCATTTTGATATTCTGCAACCTATATACTAAATTAGGGGGTGGCAAACTGCAGCCTGTGGGCCAAATCCAGCCTGTTGCCTATTTTTACATGGTCCTTGAGCTAAGAATAGTTTTTACATTTTTAAATGGTTGAAAAAATCAAAAGAATATTTCATAACATGTGAGTTATACAAAATTCAAATGTTGGTGTCCGCTACTGGCACACAGCCATGCTCCTTTGTTTATGAATTGTCTATGGCAGTGAAGTGGGGTTATTTCAACAGAGCCTAAAATATTTACTATGTGGATCTTTACAGAAAATGTTCCCTGTACCAAATGGTAAATTTAACCACAAACTATATACAGTAATGAGGAAAAAGAAAAAAGAAGGACAATTATTTAAAATATATAAATTGATGCATGACACATCCAAAAAGGGCATACAGTAGAGGCTATGGTCCTATTTCATTACAATCAGTCAGGGGCCTTGGCTAATTTAATTATTCCTCCGTGGGTAAATTTTAATGACATACATAAATACCTCACTGAAGCTGATTTTTAAATAAGAAGGAAGAAGTTCTGCAGGGTACTTGTTACCAAGCTACAGAACAATCACTTTGTTCCCAGTGTGTGGAGACCTCTTTTTATTCTCGGTGGAAGCTGGAGGACCTACTTGGACAATGAGCAAGAGTTAAGGCAATTCCAGACGGCCAGGAAGAATGCGGGTGGTCAGGCCTTGGCCAGAAGATTCCAAATGGCTGATCTAGTTCCCTCAGTTTCAGTAAAAGGGTGAAGGCACTGCCTCCCCCAAGAAGCATGCAATGAGGGACTCCACCACAGTAACCATGGGAGGCTGGGAGAAGGGCAAACATTGCCAGATGTCAGCTACACATCTGCAAAATTTTGTGTCACATCATGAGGATTTGAAGATGAACCAAACTTGGAAGGAACTTGTCTTCACAAAGCCTCAGCTCCTTACAGAGTTTTATTTTTCATGCTAAAATCCAAATAAACTTAAAATTAATCCATGCTTGGTGCAGGGACACCAGCTATATAAGGCAAAAATCCCAGGATCTGAAATGCAGTATGCTTCATTTCACCACAAAACCACAAGGCAAGTCAGAGAGAAGCAAACCCAACAGTTGCACCTCTTGGTATAGACCTGCCACGACAGACACCAAATGACACCTATAAGGACATGCTCAGCAGCCCTGATAGCCAAAACTAAAAACAACCCAAAGTTTCAATAGTAGAATGGATAAGTTGTGATATATTTATATACCAAAGTACTCTGTAGCAATGGAAATGAACAAACTACAGGCATGTGAAGCAATATGGATGAATTTTCAAACATGAAGAAGGCAGACACAAATGAGTACAAACTCCAATTCCACACATAAAAATTTTTAAAACAGGCATAACTAAACTACAGCTGTTTTAAACAACTAAACTGTAGAATTAGAATCAGAATAGTGTGTACTTTTGGACAGAGGGAAGAGGTGGCATCTGGAAAGGGATGTGCAGGGGAACTTCTGGGAGTGCTGGCAGTGTCCTGTTTCTTGCCTGGTGGGGATCATCTGGGCATTTGCTTCATGACTGTTTAGTGAGGTGTATTATATTAACAATAAAAGTCTTCCAAAAGGCAAGTAGAGATTTAATCAGATCCCATTATAATCTAAATTCACTTTTTCTATAATTCTAAATTGATAGAATATTTGTCTTTCATTCATACTTTCCAGGAAACTCTGGTGTTTCTTAGAGAGTCTATTAAGACCCTGGGGATATTCTTAAAGAAATGCAAGTTAGAACAACCCCACAGTATCGCAATACACCTGGTATCTATTAGGAAACCTGGTGCAGCCAGACTGTGACTGTGAACTTGAGCTCCCACACTGCTGGTGCGGGCAGCTGGAAATCACAGGCAGAAGCTGGCTACTATTCCACTCCTGGGCATTTATCCTGGGGTGACAATGCAAAGAAAGGAGCTCCAAGTACAAAGGTGTTTATACTGGTATTATTTATAACTGCAAGAAAAGTGGAAACCACCCAAGCCTGTTAACAGGGCACTCTCGTAAATCCCCTCGGGCACCATTCGGCAGGCACCGGAGCTGATGCTTAGCCATTCCTCCCCCTGCCTCCCTGAATTTATTCCTGACCACATACATCAGCGACTACAATGCAGACCCCCCCAAAAAAAACTGTCATTTAGCTACCATTAAAGTTGACTGTAGATTCTTTCAGTGATCTTTTTATTCACTTTATTTTTTTCCCCTCAAGCATCTCTTGGCAGGAGAATTAGCAAAGAGGTTTAAAAAGTCTCTTGGGGCATCATCGGTGTTTCTTCCAAATCAGAAATTTTAGCTGGATGCAATAATGTCGCAGAAGCACAGAGAGCACCGCAGGCAGAGTGTATCAGCTTAATGATTGGAGGGGCTGGTGTCTCTGTGAAGAAAATCTTCAAGGACCTCCAACCATTCGAGAACATTTTCTCTGAATCCTTTTGGTTATCTCTCCTTACTGTAATGTGGTTAGGAACTTAAAGTTTCTTTAAAAATATCTGTAGGAGACCAGGTGAATGATCTAATACTGACTGTGCACCTACTATGCACTACTATGCACCAGGCACGGTGCAGGGAGTTTTACACATCAAGTTACTTAGTCCTCACAACACCCCTGTAAGGATGGTGTGTTGGCCACATTTTATAGATGAGGACATGAGAGATTCTAGGAGTGTGTGACTATCTCTACTTTCTTGCTGTGTGACCTTGGATAAATTACTTAAACTCTCTGGGCCATTGCTTCTTCATCTGTAAAATGGGGATAATTCATACCTTCATCTCCCAACTCTGCATGGGGAAGGCTTTGGAGCCAGACAGACTTGGCCTGGAGTCCTGATGCTGCCCTATACTATGTGACTTGGGGTGGGGGGTCATGTTACCCTGAGCCTGGAAGCAGACGCTTTGTGCAGGGCTGGCTTAGAGGGAGTGCTCAGTTAGTGGGTGGCAACTCCCGTCTGCTCCCACCTGCCCAAGTGCCTTTCCTGCCCCTTCAAAGCTCACCCACACTAGCTCCTCCACTGGGGCTATGTCCTGCAGTCCCCAGCTCCCTCCTCAGAGCCTTGACATTGAGGAAAGAGGCACTCCTTGGGGACCCCACTGCAGCCCACTGTGTCTTTGGTCTCCTCATCTGTAAAATGAGCAGCAAAGCTGCCTTGCTGTGTGTGCATTGGGTGCTGTGCCTCTAAAGGGGGGTCCCCAATCCCATTCTCTCTGTTTGGTCTGCACACTCAGGGGAGAGGGAACAGCCAGGAGCATCTCCAACCAGGCCAGAGAGCTGCTGCCCACTGGGTCTTGTGACAGAGTAGCCACCCCTCCTCCCATAGATATGGAAGGGAAATATTGACAGTGGGGAATATGTAACAGAAGGAATGGCCTGAAAAAATGGCAAAAATGTTTTCTGTCCTTTAAAACTCCCCCCCCCCCACCCCTTTCTGGGAACTGTGGCCTGGCCTGCATCCCTGAGGCAGGGAGAAGCTCTTTTGTTCTTTGTGTTACATGCACCAGTCCCCTAGGTGGGCCCAGGTAGGTGGGGATCACAGGTTTTGTCTTTGGCAGAGATGGGATGATTAGAATCATTAAGGACAATAGCCTAGAACTGAGGGCCCTCCTTTTAAAACTCTGTATTTCTGCTTATGTGCAGGAAATTTGGATTTTGAGACAAGAGTCTGCCATTTTTCCTCCTTTGCCAGCAAAGTAATAAACTTCTCTTTGCTTCCCCTCAAACTACTTGTTCTCGCACTTCTGATGTGGCCTCGAGGGCAAGTTTCAGTAACAGTCTGGCCTCCCAGCCTCTGGAGTGAAGGAAGGGGTAGGGGTGATTGCAGGTGAGGGGCTCCCTGGGGCGCCTGTCCCCTTTGCAATGCTGAAATGGTCATCACGAATTTCAAAGGACATGTGGCCTGTCTGATGAAGCAAATTTCTACAGGCCTGGGCTGGATGCCCACACTAGGGACCAGGCCAGGCAAGCTTGGGGGTGTGGAGGGGTACAACAGAGCCTGGGGCAACTACTCCAGGGCCAGAATTTGGGCTTAGACTCAGGCAGTCTCGGGTTGGGGACTGGCTGGGTCACTTACCTACTGGGTAAGTCATTTTGTGTCTCTGAGCTTCAGGGTCCTTGTCTATCAGGCAGGGATGAGGGTAGTGCTGCTCTCACTGTGCCGTTAGAGGATTTTAGGGGACCTCGTTTGAGCAGCATCTCGCTGGGTAAATCTCACAGGCGGGTAAATCCGACCGGACCTCCCACGGCCCTGGGGCTTGGTGCCATGCGGTTTAGCCACAACGCTTCGTGTCCTCCTCCTTCCCGCACCCCGACCTCCCCAAGGGGACTCCTTTCTGCCGTAGGCACGGGAGATCATCCATGAGGCCCGAAGGCCAGGGGCCCTAGGTCCTGGAGGAAGGGTCACCGCCTGCGAAGTCGGCGGAGGGCAGATGCGGCGCAGCGGCGGGCGCGGGGGCGCGGCCTCGCCGCTAGAGGGCGTCCCGGGCCCTCGGAGGAGCCCCGCCGCCGTCCCGCCTGCGTCCCTGCGGCCCCAGGGCTCGCTCCTGCCCGCCTGCCAGCCCTGCGCACAGCCCCGCGCACAGCCCCCTGGAACTGGGGCCTGCCCTGGAGGACTCTCACCTTGAATCCCACGGAGGTCCAGCCTCTGCTTTCCCTCCCAGGGACGGGAGCTCAGAGCCTCATCAGCAGTGTGATTTGTCACGAAATGGGGGTGCCACACCCCATGGCAGACTCCTAGCTGTCTCCCAGTATCCACTTCCCAGCCTCCCTTGGAGCTAGGTGTGGCCACGTGACTTGGTTCTGACAAGGGGCATCGGGATGTGTGCGTTGGGTGCTGTGCCTTTAAAAGGGGGTTCCAATCCCCATTCTTTCTGGTTGGTCTGCAGACTCAGGGGAGGGGGAACAGCGAGGAGCATCCTCAACCACAAGGGCAAGGCGAGTGCCACACCTTAGGGATGGCAGAGCACCCTGCACGGCAAATGCTCCAGCTGTAAAGCAAAGGTGAAATATGCTTCTATCTTGGCTAAGCAAGTCACCGCTGTCCTGAAATTCTGCTCTGGCAACATCAGCCAGGCCCATTGTTCTGTGACTGAAATAAAACAATCATCCAATTAGCTACTATTTAACAAGTGCTCACTAGTGCCAGGTGTATTAGTCAGCTTTCAGTGGGTTGTGCTGCAGTGACAAATTATTCTAATCACAGTGGTTTGCAACTAACATAGATTTCTTGTTGGTGTTACATGTTGCCACTGTGGGTTGCCTGTAGCCCTGCTTCCCTCTAAGCACACCTTTCTGCACAATAGTGCTGTCTTCCTAATTTATAGTGGAGGGGGAGGGAAACAGACAGATATTCTCAAAAATATGCAATTTTCTCACCTGAGGTTTTTCTTACCCCATGGTTCCTACTGTGGCCTGTCAGCTATGAGCACTCCCAGAGGGATGACAGAGAAGGAGATCTTCACAGGGACCCTCCAGCCTCAGTCCCTTGCTGGACACACAGGTTGTGCCCCCAGTCACACCTCCAGCCAGCAGCCCTGCTCCAAGCCCTCGACAGATCACCCGACTCCCAAGGTCCAGCCCCTCTCCTCCCAAGGCTGGCAGTCACTTGTAGGGACCTGTCACCCCTTCCAGGCTTTGGAAAGAATCTGCATTTCCAGCCCTTACTCTTTTAGACTTCCTGACCCTGTCCCTTCCCACTAGTCCCCAGCTGATTGGATCAGAGACAGATGCCTGATCCCAGCTGAGCCAGTTGGAACATTCAAGAATTTGAGGCCGGTGCGGTGGCTCACACCTGTAACCCTCCCCACTCTGGGAGGCTGAGGTGGGAGGATCGCTTGAGGTCAGGAGTTTAAGACCAGCCTGAGCAAGAGGGAGACCCCCGTCTCTCCTAAAAATAGAAAAATTAGCCAGGTGTTGTGCTGCGTGCCTGTAGTCCCAGCTACTTGGGAGGCTGAGGCAGGAGGATTGCTTGAGCCCAGGACTTTGAGGTTGCTGTGAGCTAGGCTGACACCACAGTACTCCAGCACAGGCGACAGAGTGAAACTCTGTCCCCCCAAAAAAAAGAATTTGAAAAAGTTCACAGAGATGAGGTGGAACATCAGAGCTAACTTAATAGAAGTGGAAATAATAAAAATGACAATAATGGCAGCTAAGGGTTACTGGACACTTCTGGGCAGGGCTCGGTGAGCTCCAGATGGTAAGAATGCTGACACAGGTAACTGGCTTGTAGTCTGATGAGAAAACAGGCTCACAGAAGTGAAATGACTGCCCTGAGGTTATTTGGGCATGACTCCCCAAGGAGTCAGTAGCTGCTTCCTCAGCTTTTGGTGGACAAGTCTCTTCACCCTAACCTCTGAATATATATATATATATTTTTTTTTTTTTTGAGATGGGGTCTTGCTCTGTTGTCCAGGCTGGAGGGCAGTGGCACCATCATAGCTCACTGCAGCCTCAAACTTCTGGGCTCAAACGATCCTCCTGCCTCAGCTTCCTGAGTGGCTGGGACTACAGGCCCGTGTCACCATGCCCAGCTAATTTTTGTATTTTTTTGTAGAGACAGGGTCTCACTATGTTGCCCAGGCTGATCTCAAACTCCTGGCCTCAAGTGAACCTCCTGCCTTGGCCTCCCAAAATGCTGGGATTACAGGCATGAGCCACCACTCCGGACCTCAATCTCACATATTATAGGTGAGGAAACTGATGGGAAAGCACCACCTGAAGGCCAGAAAAACCACAGCACCACTGTGTTCTGTGTTTGCTGCCTCCCGGGGCTAAGGGGTTCAATCCTCCTGACAGCCCTTTGAAGTTGTCACTACCATTGTCCCTATTGTGTAGAGGAGGAAACAGAGGTATAATGACGTGACTTTCCTACAGTCATGGGGTGGGGGGCTATGGGAGGGACTGTAACATCGTTAAAATCTACTTCTGGGCTGGGCACACTGGCTCACGCCTGTAATCCCAGCACTTTGGGAGGCCAAGGCAGGAGGATCACTCAAGGCCAGGAGTTTGAGACCAGCCTAGGCAATGTAGCAAGACCCTGTCTCTACAAAAAATAGAAAAATCAGCTGGGCATCGTGGCATGCACCTGTAGTCCCAGCTACTGGGGAGGCTGAGGCAGGAGGATCGCTTGAGCCCAGGAGTTTGAGGTTGCAGTGAGCTATGGTGACACCACTGCATTCCAGCCTGGGCAACAGAGTGAAACACTGTCTTAAAAAACAACAACAACAACTATTTCCAACCCTGGCTGGACCATTGACCAGCCACATGACCACTGGCCAGCCTGGACCTCGCTGAAGCTCAGTTTCCGCATGTGTGACACAGGCGAGAGCATGCGCACTCAAGTAAAGTGTGTAAAGGACCTGGTAGCCAGGGGCAGCTTGGTGAGATGGTGACATTCCTACTGTTACCCCTCTGCCTAAGGACTCAGGCGGGAGGTAGCATTGCCCTGGCCCCCAGGAGGCTCTCATTTCCCTGATTTTTCTGGCATCACCCAGGCTCTGCCTCCATCTCTTTTCTGGGCTTCAAAAAGCAGTGGAGGCCAGGTGCAGTGGCTCACGCCTGTAATCCTAGCACTTTGGGAGGCCAAGGCAGGGGGATCACTTGAGGCCAGGAGTTCGAGACCAGCCTGAGCAAGAGCAAGATCCTGTCTCTACAAAAAGTAGAAAAATTAGCTGGGTGTGGTGGTACGTGCCTGTAGTCCCAGCCACTCAGGAGGCTGAGGGAGGAGGATAGTTTGAGCCCAAGAGTTTGAGGTTGTGGGCAACAGAGCAAGACCCTGTCTCAATCAATCAATCAAAGCAATGGAGATGGGGAGCTCATTCTCCCCAGGGCTTCGCCAGTAGCCCAGAGACATTCAGTAAGGAGCCCATAGTCACCCAGCTCAGAGATCTCATGGGATAGGAGATGGATTTGGGGTTCACATCCCAGGACCATTGCCCTCTAAGGATCTGAGCCCCAGATGGGACCCTGTGACTGTGGGACTTGAAGCCCACAGGTCTGCCATTCACTAGCTGGGTTACCTTGGTCAAGCTGCTGCCCCTCTCTGGTCATTGATTTCTGCCCTTATAAAATGGGGCACTGGGATCTGGATCTTACCTGCCAATCACCTCATTGAATTTGCACACCGGTCCTACCTGCGAAGGACATATTACAGAGGCAGGAGAGCTGAGAAGTTCTGAGACTGGCCCAAAGTCACCCAGCAAATGACTGAGCAGCGTAACAAAAACCAAGGCCTAGACCATGCTCTCCCCTCTGAACTCCAGCTCTGAATTCATTCCTTCATTCATTCATTCATTTTCAGAGACAGGATCTCACTATGTTGCCTGGGCTGGAGTAGAGTGGCTATGCACAGGCCCGATCATAGTGCACCATAGTCTCAAACTCCTGGGCTCAAGTGATCCTCCCGCCTCAGCCTCTGAGTAGCTGGGACTATAGGGGTGGCGAACCACCACACCAGCTCTGAAGTCTTAGTGGAGGCTGTGGCCTCTCTGGAAAGAAGCTGCAAGGCACAGTGTGTGGAGGCCCACACTGGCACTGGGCTATGTCCTCTCAGTGCACTCCCAGGCCACCCTGGAATCAAGGACTGGAGCTCAGGCAGGAAATCCAAGGGAGCCCAGACAGGGCTGGCCTGGTTCCAAAAGTAGAGATGACAGAAGATGAATTTTCAGGCCCTGCTGTTCTGTGGCCTGGGGTGGGGCTGCGACATGTGGGAGGTGACAGCCACTCCTTCCCCAGGGTAGCTTCTGGAGAGGACAGGGAGCCTCAGGTTGTCAGGAGCCTCAGGGTCACTGTGTCAGGTTCCTTGCCTCCACAGAGAAGCTTGGGGGAGAAATGGTCATCACCCAGGTCCCCAGGGGACATCTTATCCAGGACCCTCTGGGTTCAGAAGTGAAGGAGTCCAGGTCACACAGAGGCCAGGGCAGATTGGGGAGGGATCCAGGCTTCCCAGGGGATATCAGGGTCCCAATATCCAGGCCACTGGCTACCCACACATCTGCACATCCACAGGACAAACCAAGCAGACCTGGGGAGGTCTCTCTGCAGAGAGAGAGGACACCAATCAGTCTGGCTTGTCTGTGGGCAGGTCTCTTTGGCTCTTCCCAGCCACTTCTGTAAACTAGGCATAACATTGACCCTCCCCCCCAGAGCTCTCAAGAGAATTAAACAGGGTTCTATCTGGGAAAGGGGGCCCTTCCCTGCCCTGCCACCCTAAACAACCCCAGTGAGGTTTCTAGGGCCCCAAACACAGCCCTCTGTACCTGAAACCCCATGGTCAGAGGAGGGAGAGGCTGTTTGCTGGCACCCACTTTGTGCCAGGCACTGAACATGTGTACTCTTACTTATCCTTCAAAACAAACCTGGGAACTAAGTATTATTCCTTCCTTATATTCCTCAGAGAGCTGAGTCCTTTCTCCCTGCTGTGTGGACCAGGGCCCCAGGGGTGGAGGATAGGAAGGGGTTCAGGGGTGGGGAGAGACACCCACCTTGCACACATTCCTCCAACACAGAGGGCCAGTAGTGGGCAGACACTGTGCCAGGCACAGGGCTCCAGGGCTGAGCAAGACACACAGACCCAGTCCTGCCCCTCATCGCCAGTGGGGACACAGACAGGAAACAGACTCCACTTCCAAACAATGATTTCAGCTCACCTGTGCACAGGGAAGCTCATGGTGTCCTGAGGGTGTAGAATGGAAGGGCAGAGGAGGGGCCAACCTGGTCTGGGGGCTGAGAGAAGGCCCAGGGGTCTGAAGGATGAGTAGGAGGCAGCAAGAGGATGACAGGGGAGGGGGTGTTCCTGACAGAGAGCAAATAACTTGGCGAGCCCCAAGGGACTGTGAGAGGGCCAGGGGCCAGTTTGTAGAGACAAGAAGAGATTTTAAACTGTTTGCACAACACTGGGGAGTCATTGATGGTTTTAGGTAGGGAGTGGCAGGTTCAGACTCAGTGTAGAAAGATGCTTGGTGCCTGTCTGCAGACAGCGAGGAAGGCAGGAAGCAGCGAGACCATTTGGGCTCCATGCAAGAGATAGTGATGGCCTGGGCCAGACCTGTGGCCTGGGCAGGAGGACAGTGGCCCACAAGGAAGGGAGAACGTGGCTAATTTGCGAGGAAAAGAGCAGGGTCCCCAGGACTTGATGGATTGGATGGAAGGGGGAGAGGAAAGGGGTTAAGGTGACCACTGTGCTTGGGTGGACAGTGGGGCCCCTCACAGGGAGGGGGAGACAGGGAGGAGCAGGAATAAGGGACGACCAAGGGGCCCAGGGAGGTGTCGCTGCTGAAAGTGAAGCTTGGCTCTTGGGCCCAGGCAAAAGAAGCCCCAACTCTGGGGAAGGCAGAGGGCAGGGAGGGAGGAAAGCCAAGCCCGGAGAGTGAGGGGCGCCCAGAGCAGACAGGAGGAGCAGGTGGTGACAGCAAGGACAGGGACACTGTCCAGGCTTTGGCCCCCAGAATTGGTGTCCCCAGGAAGAGCAGTGAGCCAAGAGGGGTCAGGTGTGGGAGGGAAAGTGTGAGGGCGCAGGTGGGGTCGGTGGGGGGTGGGGAAGGAGGAGGCAAGAGGCGGGAGGAGGCCGCAGCCTCAGCGGAGCGCGGGCAGCCGCAGGGCCGAGGGGGCGCTCGTCGGAGCTCAGTGCTCCGGCGCCGCCAGTCCGACGGGGGAGGCAGGAGGGCGGCCCGGGAGCCCCGGCTCGGCCTCGCCCGTGCGTCCTCCTGCGGGCCGCGGTGCCCTCACGGTGCACCGGAGGAGGCTCCGCCCCGGAGGTGGCCGGGGTCCCTCCCGAGGATGCCGGGTCCCGGGGCTGGGCGAGGGGCTCCCGAGAGCGCTGTCGCATCCCCAGTTTCCTCGGCAGAGCCGGAGGGTGGGAGCCGGGGTTCGAGGGCTGCGCGGCGCGGCTCCGCCCCGCGTAGGGGAGTGGTCCCGGCCCGCCACTGCCTCGCGTCCCCCTCCCGGCCCCCGGCGCACAGCCGGGTCTCATTACCGCCCCTCCCCCTGCCTGCGCCCCGCGAGCCGGGGGTCCCCGCCGCCGGGGGAAGGGCGGGCTATGGTCTACCCCGGGCCGGAAATTCTTCCCGAGGGGCCCGGGCGCGGAACCGGACGTGGCCCGCACCACCCCTCCTCCTCCGGGCCCGCCCCCCGCATCATGGAAACTGGGCGGCGGCCCGACCCCCGGCTCGCTCGCTCCGCATTCTTGCTCCAGGGCGGGCGGGGCTCGAAGGCCGGGCCGCCCCAGTCAGGCCGGTCGGCGGGGGCGCCGCGGCCCTCAGGACGCTCCTCCTTGCTTGGGACCAGCGCCGCTTCCCGGCCGCAGACTGGGCGCCCTTCTTGGGGGGCCCGCCGGGACGTGTCGCATTCCCTCCGCCCGGGGGCCGCCCCTGTCCCGCGACTGCGTTCCCGGGGGGCTGGCGGGGCTGCGGGACTCGCGCTCAGCGCCGGGTGTTCGCCCCTAAGCATGTGGCGAGGCAGACGGCGTTGTGCCCATTGTACGGATGCAGGCGGCGAGGTGCAGACCGAGGAGGCGCCGCTTGCGGGAAGCTCCCCGGGCGCCCGGAATGAGGAGCTCTGCGAGGCGGGGGAGGGTGTGCACGTTTCGGGTCCTCAGTCTGCAGGCTCAGGCCGCGGGGCTGGGCGGGGAGTTCTCGGTCCTGCGGTCTCAGTTTCCCCACGAAGGAAGGGGGCGCCCTCCGGGGCTTCTGCAAACGATGTAAGCTGCGGGGGGAGTGGGGATGGCAGGACTCGGGTCCCCAGAGGCTCGGAGTCTCCAGGCGCGCACACAGCGCTTACCTGCCACCCTCAGACCTGAGTTGCCGCCTTTTTGCAGCGGAGGGGCCGGGCCCTGCGCGGCTCGGGCGGTCCCGGGGACTCCCAGGGGCGGGGCGGGGCGGGGCCCGAATCCGGGGCGACCAGGCGGCGCGGGGAGCCTCGGCGCGCACTCACGCGCGGACCGGCCGAGCTAGGTGAGCCGGGCTGGGGTCCAAGGGTTTGCTCCCGACTTTCCCTAACTTTTGCTCGGCCCCTCCCTCGGTACGGGCCCCTGAGGGCGGGAGCCCGGTCCTCCCTTTCCCCCTGGCCGGAGTGTGGACGCGGTCGGTGGCGGGAGAACCCCAGAGTACAGGGGACAAGGCCCCGAGCAACTTCCCGCGACCTGGACGGTCGGGCTGTGTCTCCAAGTTTTCGCCTGCTTGGGGTCCCCGGCGTCGACTCACGCCCTCCAGAGTCTCGGGGTCTCTGAGCATGTCTCCATCTCTTTGCTCTGTATGTTTTGGTCTCCCTCACTGCCGGGGCCCTGGGGTGACATTCCTGGAGTTGGGGCTGGGGCGCCAGCTCTGCCTTGAGGCGGTGGTCACTGTTGTTTCGGGCTGGGGACGTACTCAGGGATAAGGAGAGAACGGACTTTGCCTCCTCCCAGGACGCTCCCGTGGCTGTGCCAAGAGGCGCCCGGTGCCCAAGGCGAGGGCCCGGGAGCCCGGCGTCGGCCCTGGTGGAGCCCCCGCCTCCAGCGGCGGTGTGACTCCGGCGGGCTCCTCGGCCTCTCTGGCCGCAGTTCCCCGTGTGAAACCAGGCTTTGGACGCGGTAGACGCTGCGGCTCCAGGCTAGGCCCCGGGCCGTGGGCGCGCTGTCTCAGCGGAGCAGGGATGGGCGTCCTGCTTTGAGCTTCGGGGCGTGGGTGGGGTAGTAAAGCCTCCTGCCTGCGGCCTCGGCCACGGGTCCCAGCCTTGCAGCTGTTCAGAAACCAGACGGGGGAAGAGGACGCACTGCTGGACAGCGAGGTCCTAACCCTCCGCCCCCGCGGCCCGGGCGCCTGGGCTGGGGCCGCGTTTCCTCCCCCGTCCTCCCTTTCGTGGGGGCCACACCACACGCAGCCCGGCTACCCCTGCCCCGGCCGCGGTCCAGGCCGCAGGCCGGGCGCGACCAGCAGCGGGAGGGGCTTCAGCGGTGTGGCCCCGACCCTGGGGCGGCCCGAGGCACAGGGGCGGTGCTGCTGTGGCCCGGACGCGGGCCACTGAGGCCTCGGGCGGAGGAGGCCGGAAAGGAGGCCAGGCGGCGGGAAAGGGGGATGATTCATCTGGAGGATCCCGAATCGGAAACGCCGCAACCTGGGAACAGCCTTGCCCGGGCCGACGGGAGAGCGGGGAGGGGAGTCCGTCCGGCGAGGCCCTGCGCCCTGCACCGGCAGCCCCCCGTCTCCTGCCCTGGCCCGAGCCCGGCCGCTGGGGGAGGGAGAGGCCTCTTTCGCGCGGAGTTGAAAGAAATCCTGGACAAAGTCCGGCGCTGCCTCCTCTCCTCCTCTCCTCCTCTGACTGACTGGTCTTGGTCAGAGCGGTCTTCCTGGAGTCTAGCTCAAGTCTCTCCTGCTGCATCTTCAGTGCTGACCGAGGTCTGGAAGGAGGGGTCGGGCAGGGAGAGGCTGGAGTCGGTGACATCCCCTCCTTCCTTCCCACGCTGCGGTATGTAAAGCGCAGTAGGGGGGAGGGGGGCCCGCGAGCGACCCCTGCGGACTAGGGGGGCCTGAGCGCCCCTCCCTCCTTTAGTACCGTGAGGCCACGTGCGGGGGTGGGGTCGAGCCCCGGCCGTACTTACCCGGGAGACGCCGCTGCCTGGGGCCCCACGCTTCCCGAGGCCCGGGACCCGCGCGGGGTAGCAAAGAGGGCGCAGGCGGCCGGAGCCCCGCAGCCGGGGATACGCCAGGCAGCAGCCCGCGCCCCCCTCCCTGCTCTCCACCCGCAGGCCGGGCCAACTCCGGCTGTGCCGCGCGTCCCTGGCTCGGAGCTCCGCTGCGGAAAACCCGAGCGTTGGAGGCTCCCCGCCTCGCAGCCCGGGAAAATCCGGGGGTGGCCGCCAGGGATCTCCAAGCGGCCTGCGCGAGGCGGCCCGAGCTTCCTTCCCGGATTTGGGCCCCGAGCCTGGCGCCCCGAACCTAGGTCTGTCCGTCCAGTCCCTGCCAACCATCTTCTCTCCGCAGAGCGCCCAGACGACGGCGAGATGACGTCTGGGAGCCCCGGAGACTGCGGAGAAGTGCGGAGGAGCCCCGAGGGCCGCGTCTCTCGCCTGGGCCGCCGCCTGGGCCGTCGCCGGCGCCCGCGCTCCCCGCCAGAGCCTCTGCGGGTGCGGGCGCGGCTGCGGCTGCGCTCGCCGTCGGGGGCGTTCGCAGCGCTGGGGGCGCTTGTGGTACTGGTGGGCATGGGCATCGCAGTGGCCGGCTACTGGCCGCACCGAGCTGGGGCTCCGGGGCCCCGGGCCGCCAATGCCAGCTCACCCCCCGTGAGCGAGCTGCGACGCGAGGGGCGCGGCGCGGGCCGGGGTCATGGCCCGCACGAGCGGCTGCGGCTCCTTGGGCCGGTGATCATGGGCGTCGGCCTCTTTGTGTTCATCTGCGCCAACACGCTGCTGTATGAGAACCGAGACATGGAGACAAGACGGCTCCGCCAGGGGGTGCTGCGGGCCCAGGCGCTCCGGCCCCCCGACGGCCCCACCTGGGAATGCGCTCTCCTTCCCAGCCCCGGCCCGAGGACTCCCCGAGCTGTAGGTTGCGCGGAGCCAGAAATCTGGGACCTGTCCCCACGTCGGGGTTCCTCACCCGTCCCATCAGTGCGGAGTCTGCGTTCAGAGCCTGCTAATCCTCGCTTGGGGTTACCTGCCCTGCTCAACAGCTACCCCCTGAAGGGCCCCGGGCTGCCCCCACCTTGGGGTCCACAGACCCAGACTGGCCACGTGATCATCACCGTGCAGCCCAGTGGTTCCTGCATTGAACATTCCAAGTCTCTGGATCTGGGCCTTGGGGAGCTCCTCCTTGGGGGCACAGCAGCTCAGGACTGTGCTCACCGAAGCTGGCCACGACTGGACCGCCTCAGTCTGGGGGGGTATGCCAAATTGGGAGGAGGGGACTTGGGGGGCCGGGTCTGAGGAGCGGAGGGACAGCCTGCAATGAGGCTGCAGCATGGACCATGGTAATAGGATCAGAGGACCAGGAGTCCCAATGTCTAGTAGATGCTTCAGTCACATCCCAGGCTGGGGATGGATGCTCTGACCACGGCAGCTGCCGAGGCATCCTGACCTGCATGTGGGCAGAGAAGTGCCAACCGCATTACGGTCCAGTGAGCTGGAGAGGGTATGTTTCAGTGTGGAGAGTGGAGACTAGCATGGCTCGGCCTCAGGAATTTCTTCAGCTTCCGTATGTGGCCTTAGCCCTGAGGGGGGCTGGAGGTCCAGGCCAAGGTGATTTGGAGATGCACCTGGTGTCTTGGCAAACCCCAAATGGTGGGCAAGGACCCCTAAGACTTGGAGGTAGGTTGGGATGTTACAGTTGGGGCAGGTTCCCTCCAAGGTGGCACAGGTGATGGAGTTTGGGCCTCTGGGAAGATGGGCAATGGAGTGGAGTTGAGACCCTCCACTGCCATCAGGGATGGGGACTGAGCCTTTAACTCCCAGCACCTCAATCCCTTTCTTCCCTCAGCCATGTGGGGGTATATCCCATTAGGGCTACACGACTGCCACTGCCTTCGTAGGAGGGCTGGCTCCTCCCCAAACAGGTCTGAGAAGCCCCTTTCTCTCCTTACTTTATCGTGGCCTGTGCTGCAAAATTTCCCTCCATTTGGCAAAAAGCATTTGCCAGTTTCTCCGAAATCCCTTTATACAATGTTGAAGCTGTATTTTGGCCAACGTGGGTAGCTTACTCTAGATGATAGCTTGAGTTTAGGTCACCCCCACCCATGTTTCATTGTTCCCAAGTTGCTGGTAGGAGAAGAGAAATTTAAAAGTAGATCAATCCTCACAGTTAGTCTTTTTTTTTTTTTAAGTTTATTGAAAAATGCAACACAGGAAGCAAGACCACTCACCAGCCACTACAGCCACCTCTCTTACTACAAAAGGCCAAAACAGCAGCCCTAACTATTGTCTATTTAATCTAAGGATTTTGCCAATTTGATTCTGCTGCCATAGTTCCTATTTTGTCAAGAAATGTAAACTACTCAATATGATTCATAATTTTTAAAAAATTTACAAAGCTCCTTCATTTTTGTCACCAAAATAATACATTTGAGAGATTTGTAAAAACCACCAGCCTGGGGCTGAGATCCTGGGCAGAGATTTCCCATGAGCATCAACGGGGGTGGTCAGGCTACAGCTCTTCTTCCATGTCCAAGGTGGACTGTTGTCTCCTCACCCCCAGCCACCCAGCTTCCCCAACACAGTGATGGGCCTGGGGAGGGTCCAGGCAAAGTTGCCCTGACAGGTCCCTGCAGTTAGGCTCCCTGAGCCCTCGACTTACGAATACAGGCCTTGCCTTGTGGGTGGGTGCCAGAGACCTCATGTGGCTTGGAGCAAATTTTTATTTCTCAAGTGAAATAAAACTGCAGTAAGAGTTGTTACTGTGGTGTGTCTGAGTCACTTTAGGAAAATTGTTGCCAAGTTTCTGACCCTGGAAATATAACTCTCCTCCCCCGCTTCACCGTTTCTATCTGGACAGAGTCTATTTTCTTCACACACACAACTGCAGAAAGAAAAAAATCCAAACAGTCGCCAAATCCCAAGACTATTGCCAGAGATGGAGGAAAGGGGAAGAGGCCTGGAAGGACACCCATCTTGCTGGGCTTATCCAAATCACGGCTTCTCGGAGCTGGCCGAATTACAGACAAGGAAGCAGAGAGAGAAGTGAGTTGGTAACAGAGCTGAGGGAAAGTTTAGGCCCCCCCCCATTCATGGTCCTGTGCTGTGAAAGCTGCCACACTGATCCGGATAGCACAGAATATTCGGTATGCTAAATTTTTAAATGGCTGCACTGTGCCTTCTTCCTTTCCCCCATCTGCTTCATTCCACAGGTTTCAGCTTTGGGAGCCCTAAGAGCTCTGCTTTGTTCCTGAGATAGGACAACCTCCTTTCTCCCAGGTCTGTTCCATATCCCACCTTTGCTCTTCCCTTCCCTTCTGTTGGTGGTAACAGTCTCACCTGAGTACCAAAAGAAAAATGCACACACCCGAAATCAGTTCAAACCAGCTGAGTTTATCTACACCAAACAAAAGTCACCTAGTAGAGACTCTGGACATGTGCCGCTGGCTCCCAGTGTCAGGAACAGAGATTTAGACTTTTCTCTTGCTCATTGCCCTTGAGCCCC
Source organism: Daubentonia madagascariensis (assembly GCA_023783475.1). Taxonomy (NCBI): domain Eukaryota; kingdom Metazoa; phylum Chordata; class Mammalia; order Primates; family Daubentoniidae; genus Daubentonia; species Daubentonia madagascariensis. The sequence goes on from JAKFHU010000117.1 coordinate 8,712,552, forward strand.
GAGGGGACTGGTCTATGACCCACTGTCCATCTCATGAAATTCACTTCTAGCTTAGAATTAGGATTCTAAGCCTCCAGGCAGATCTGTTTGTGGGAAGCAAGTTGGAACATGAGAGAAGCCCTATTAAATAAAATGCCCCCAAATCCTTACAAGGAATCAGGGACATCAGTCCTCATTTTCAAAACCAAAACCAAAACCAAAAAAAAAAAAAAAAAGAAAGAAAGAAGGAAAGAAAGAAGAAACTAAGTTCAAAACCCACCACAAAATCAAGCCTACAAAACCTGACAGACCTCAGATGGTGAGTGGAAGTGGCACTGGGGCTTGTGCCCCTTGTCATGTGGTGTCTTGTGGGGAGGATGCCCTAAAAGCCAATTCCCTTGCTCCAGAAGGGTGTCCTTCTGTTCCAAGAAGAAAGGTCAAAGAATACAACCTCCTCTCTGAGCCATATTCCTTAATCATCCGGGATGAAAGAAAGAGGCCCAGGGATGGTCACCTGGAAATACTTCTTAGGATCCGATTGAGGTAAACGCCACCATTCCTCTATGTTAAATGCACACTCCCAGAACTAGAAAACCTTATTTTAAAAACCTCATTAACTTTCCTTCCCCAAATCACCACTAAAAATGTTCCATTAGAGCTTTTGGCCAAAAGTGCCTACTTTCTCGTGAGTTTTGATCTCCTGAGATGGGAGCTAGGGAAGCACTTAGAGCCACTGCTTGTGATTCCGTAAGAGGGCAGATGGAGAGGTGAAGGCCACGGATATGGTCAAACATTCACAGTATCAGATACAACCGAAGCAACTTCTGAGGTCTTTGACCCAAAGAAGCTCCAAAAAGAAAGAACAGGAGGAAGGACAAACAATATTACATTCTTAGCAGAGGTCTCTGCCTTACCAAAACCACCCTCAACAAAGGGACAGGGACATTTTTCTGGGGTCTGTGGGTCAGGGCAGTTGCCCTGCCTAACATTCTGGTAAAGTCCCATCATTGGCTCTGAAAAAGAAGTGGTTCATAAAGTTTCTGCTGTCATCCAAAGGGTATAAAACTAGGGGAAGAGCATGGAAATTCCACTGAGCTGGCTTTGCCTCCAACACAGCTGACAGTCTTTGGAGGATTTCCTGAAGAATTCTGTGGACCCTGTCAGTATTGGGGTTGGAAATAAATAGGCAGAGGCTAGACTGAAGGGGTCACAAACCACCCTGTGAAAAACCAAAAACTCTTTTAAAACAGTCCATAGAGTGAAAAGTTGAAGAATTTCTGATATCACAATATAGAAAAAGATCTTCAAAAGGATCAGTGATATCTAGAAGAATCTCTTGGTATAAACTCCAAATAGAAAATAAAATTAATTTTCTGGTGGTTTAGAATAATCTTGAAAGTCTCAAGTCTATTGCAGATTAGCTTCTTTATCATTTTGCTGGTTTCTCTTGGATGGGAGAAGGGCAGGGAGTTGGGGGTAGGATAGTTCCTAGAGGAAAGAAAGAAGGAAAATTTTAAACCCTGCAAAGGAGAAAGCATCCCAGTCTCATTGCCAAGTTCTTGTGGCCATAAGTGACAATCAGGACCTGAATGGCTTCTTTAAGTCATTTGTAAACTATTTAGGCATGAATTTATCTGGACCCCTGGCTCCCAAAAAGCAGCTTCCCTGCTTCTAACTCTCTAGTCTGGCCGCAGAACTTCACCCATTCCCCCTTTCCCTCCCCAACCTGCCCATCTCCAGACAGCCTGGCCCTGCTCTTGTTTTTTCTCCTCCCCTAGCCCTCCCAGATTCTGCTGACAGATACCTGTGACAGCAGAGAACAGAGCAGCAGAGAGAAGGGAGGGAGAAAGTGCACTGGAGAAGCAGGAGATGTGTGAAAACTCAGGAGGTGGGTGGGGGTTTCCATCCAAGTTTCAGGTCCCTCCCCTCACCCAACACTGCTGGCACTGCTAAGGGCAAGACGACACAAATGACCTGGCTGCTTTAGTTGGAGCCAAATACTTAATGATCTCCTATCTTTTCCTCATCAGCCTCTACTCTGACTTTATTTCCTAAAGTCCCAGTGTGGACACCTCCTTGGGGAGATAAGCTCCTGGAGTGCCCAGGGCTTCTGTCCAGAGCTGTCTCAGGCTAGGACAGTGGCATCCTCACCCCTAGCAGGAACACCCTCTACCTGAGCTCAGTCCTCAGGAATCTCGGTCTCCTGATGGACGACCACCTTGGTCACTGACATGTCTGGGTGCTGCTCCTTCGCCTCCTTGATGGCTTGTACGAGGACCTACAACAGACAGAAACAAAGCCCATCAGGCCAAAGCAGCCTGGCTGGTGAAGGCAGGCAGGGGTCATAGGACATCATATTTCTCTGATATCCTAACAAGTTCAGTCCTGTCTGCAGTACCAGGGCAGCTTTCAGCTAACCCAAGCTGCTAGATAATTACCTTGCCCGCTCTATCCTGCACAGGGAGGCTCCTGGACTGATAACACAGAGACAGGGAAGGTTAGAGCTATCTTCAAGGAATCAGAGAGGGACTTCAGGGGTGACAGCTGCACCTATCTGGGTGGGTCTGAGAGGATTCACTCTAGAAGTGAATCTAAAGGTCAAAACAAAATCTGTGTTCAACACAGGGTAACCAGGAAGTTCAGGACAGAAGAGGAAAGTAAAGAAGCATGCTACAGAAAGGAAGAGAGGTCTTTGGCTAAAGCAGAAGAAAGGAAGGAAGAGGGGAGGCCGATTACATGCCACATGCTAGCCTAAGCACATTATTTATTATTTACTTAATCTTTACAACAACTCAGTGAATTAGGATAGTATCATTATTCCATTTTATAGATGAGGAAACTGAAGTTCAGTGGTTAAATAAAATGCTTATTGTTTTACAGCTAGTAAGTCATGCAATACGGATTTTCTCTCAAGTCTATCAGACTCCTCTTTACCACACTGTTTTTTTAGTTTCTGAAGGGCCCCTGTTTGAGCATCTGGAGGAGTTTTGACTATTACAGAAAAGCTAAAAAGAGCAGAGGGAAAGTCAAAGGAGAGCAATGATACCACTCTCCTTGGGCTGCAAGTCTCTGAGCCGCACACTCCCTATCAAAAAGGACCCCAGGTAGAACTGACCAGCTGACTGCTCACCCTGGCTCTCAAGAACCATCACTAGGAGGGATAAGGGAAGAAGGAAAATTCCTCTTCTGGTCTCTTGGCTCCATGACAGGAATTCTTGGAACTGCCACCCCTATGGGCCCCTGTTTATCCTCCCAGATCGTGTTTGCCAGGCCCATATGCTTATACTTCAGGCCCAGCTCAAGCCCTCCCCTTGGTGACTCTGCCTATGCCCACCCCTCTATGAAAGCCTGCACCACACTGCTTCTCCTTCACGGTCTTTTTTTTTTTTTTTTGAGACAGAGTCTCACTCTGTCACCCAGGCTAGAGAGCAGTGGCTTTGTCGTAGCTCACTGCAACCTCACACTCCTGGGCTCAAGCGATCCTCCTGCTTCAGCCTCCCAAGTAACTAGGACTCAGGCAACGCCCCACCCCAGCTAATTTTTTTTTTAGTAGAGATGGAGTCTCGCTCTTGCTCAGGCTGGTCTTGAACTCCTGAGCTCAAGCGATCCTCCTGCCTCAGCCTCCCAGAGTACTAGGATTACAGGCGTGAGCCACCGCACCCGGCCCACCCTTAAAGTGCCTCCCTGCCCAGGCAGAGTTCACCATATCTTATCCCTTCCATGTACCCTCAGTACCTAGGAGAACTGAAGGACACTGGAGAATCTGAGCTATCAACTGTGTTTGTCCTTTTGTCACAACAACCCTGGAAGAAAACTGTGACCATCTTTATTTTACAGATGGTGAAACTGAGCTCAGAGAAGTCATATAAGTTGCTCAAGGGCACACAACCAGTAAGTTGCAAAGTCAGGATTCAACCCAGGTCTGTCTCACTCCAAACACCAAACCCCTTCCATCCCATTGCTTTTGCTGTCTAGGGCAGATGGAGCACACAATAGGGGCTCAGATCACCCTAGACTGGGCAGGTGGGTGCAGGCTGGTAATACAGCAGGATCCACTGAGCAGGGCAAACAGGCTGTAAGGTCTCCCACTCGGGCTTTGCAGTCTTGTTTCTGGGACCCTGAGCCCAGTATTCTCAGCTGTAAGTCTCAACCCTGCTACCAAGGGAACCACCAGCACTGCAGCTCAGTTTTTCTTTTTTAAAAGACACTCAGCATATCAGCATAAAGGCCACAGAATTATTGCTCTAGCAATCCTGTCAATGATTCCAGAAGCATTTGCATGCAGTCTTTTCCACCCCCTCTTCTTTGCAGCTTTACTGTTCTAACCTCACCCAGCAGAGAATTGGGAACATTAATCCTGACCTTATTATTTGGTAATTGCTTGTAGCACACAATTAGCACCTAATTAACATAAAAACATAGAATTTTAGCACTCAGAAGGGCCCAGAAATTATCTAGATCAACCCACTCTCTTTTAGGAGAGGAAAAAAATCAGAGGTAAAGTGATTTGCCCAAGGTCACACAGCACGTTAGTGACAGATCTAGGACAGAAAGCAAGTTTCAAGTCTCTTGGTGTCTTGTCCATCACACTGTGGGCCCTTCTGAGTGCTAAATTTTAGCACTGTCTGCTGTGTCCCAGATTGTCTCCCCAGCTGTTACAGCCCTTTGAGGTGGGGATCACACTTTCCCTTCGTTTTGATATCATCTAGCACATGTTTAGGCACACTATACCTCCTGAATAACAACAGCTCCATTTACTTGAGGCCCACCATGTGCCACAAGCCATACTCCTGGCATCTCACTTGATCCTCACAACAACCCTGAGAGGAAAACACTATCATCCCCATGTTACGGGTGAGGAAACGGAGGCCCAGAGAGTTAAGAGCTAGAATATAGTAAGAATCAGCATTCGAACTCAAGTGTTTGAGTCCAAAGCCCATGTTCTTTCCATTACACTTCCTGGCTTCCTCAATCTGTGGCACCCAACCCACAGGCCTCAGTATCTTGATTCCCTTTGTCCTCCTCTCAATTAAGAGCTAGAGCAGCGGAAGAGGCATTTTGGAGATGAAGATAGCAGAGGTATCCTTTGCAAGCAAACTCCTGTATCCATCAATCTTCCTGCCCAGGGACCCCTCCCATGCCCACAATCTCCTCAGCGTTCCCACCTGGTCATGGTCAATATCAGCATCTCCTGTGATCACAATTCTCTTCTCAATCCGCGTCTCTGAAATCCCACCTTTTACAGTCTGGAAATAAAGGGCAGAGGTCATATGAGATCAGCAATGTAACAAAAAAGAAAAAGTAACAGCAAAGATTATTCTGAAAGCTCCACTCCAAATTTTAGCCTGCTGCTGAGTACTGCACAGGGCAGTTTTCCTACCCACTTGTCCAAAATCTTGGCTAGACATAAAAAGAGCACACCTCTACTCCCTTGGATTGCTAAAGTCTTTATAAAGTTAAACAGAAAGTCACAGTTCTCTGTTTATTTACTTTCTCTTTTTTCTTCCTCCCGAACACCACAGGAATTCAGCAAGTAAACAAAATAGGTGTTTCCCTGCTCGTCTCCTATACATTTTTATTTGATCATTTTCAGGAGAAAAAAAAATCAGAAGACTATGAATAAATATGACACACAGCCTGAAATTGGGCTCCTGTATTTTAAAGCATTTTTCATATTATTGATGTCAAAAGATTCTCAAATAATCTCCTGAGGGTGGGTAGCTTTCCCTTCCTGACAGATGAGGAAAACCAATGTCTAGACACATTAAGTAGCTGGCTTTCAGTCATCTGTGTGTTGAAGACAGAGCTTGGTCAAGAACCTGGATTTCTTACCTATAAAAAAATGCATTTTCCTCTAGTGCTATAGCAAACATGGATTGCCTCTGATTTTCTGAGGTTAGTTCCAATATTAGATATTTAATCCCTCTTGCTTCCCACAAACCATATTCTGATAATTCTAATGTTTCAGCATCTAAACTATAGTTCCCATGGCCTTGTCCCTGGACATGACATATAAATTCTCTGTCAGACACAGAGTTCTGATTTTTGGCTTGGAAGTATATAGTTGCATAATACTACCAACAATACCTGCCCCTTAAGCTGACTTTTTAAATTTACTGCCACATCCAGATAGGGGACTCACTGTCCAGAGAGACAGATAGATGTGTAAAGAGTAGAACCACACATGACTTTATGAGACTATGATGTAGGCAGGGATACTCTCAGGGTCTCCCTAGGTTTCTTGCTGGGGAAAGCAGCAGGGACTTTCCATCTGGGACTCAGATTAATTTGGTTCAATAGAGATGCAGCTGAAAACCTCTGTTTACAGACTGGGGTCCCTCTTGCAGAGAGGTGGCAGCAAGCACAACATGCCACTGGATTCCATAAGGAGGTTTTAGCTTGTCTGTTACCTTGGTAATCTGAGTTGTGGTGGTGCTGCTTGTGGTCTCGGATGTGATAGTCTGAGCTGTCAGCAAAACTCCTGGGTCCAAGTCCCCATTGCCGTCGTCAGTCTGCAGAAGAAAGCACAGTTCATCATCGTGCCTCTCAGGAAAACTTGTGGACAAATGTTGCAGGCTGCAGGTTGCTCTTCAGCTGTACATTCTGATGCAAAAATCTCATTCCTTTATGGTAACCTCTTAATAAATAAAATAAATCCCCTGGGAACAGAGCTCCTTCTAAAAAAGTTGGATGGGAACAGTTTCCTTAGCATTAGGTCAGTGACAGGAGACAGATCAGAAAGAGGCAGGAGTGTAGCCACGTTCAACAAGAGTGACCATAGCTACACACGTGCACAGCATTTTATAGTTCACAAATACCTTTCAAAACATTATTGATGCTCATACCAGCCCTGTGAAAGGGAAGAGATTTATTAGCACCCCTGTTAAGAAAAAACAGGCTCAGAAAGGTGAATGATTTGCCCTAGGACTCAAAACTAGTAAATGGCAGTTGTTCTCTCTACAGATCTGTTGTTTACACACCATCCATGGCAGGAAAGGTGTAAACTCTTGGTTGCTAAGGCACGGGTAGGTTCTGAATCACAGGGTAGAATTTTCCAGAAAGAACTGGATAAGGTCCTTACTGGGATTTAAGGGGCTAAGGAATCTCAGGCTATCTCTTTAAAGATTGAGATAAGAGACTGGAGCAAATGAGGTAGAAATATGTCCCTTAAAGGGAGAGTGGGAAGAAATATGCAAAATATGTCTTAATATGACATTTCTGACAAGAAAACTATTATTGAAAGGGATCCTTTGTATTAGGAGGGGTTTTAAAGTATTTAAAATGCCGGGCTACACAACTAATCTATATAGACAACAAGGGCTGGGCTACTTGTTTCTCCAGAGCTCACTATATGGTGACCAAAACAACATATTATGACCAGGCTGAGAAACAATGTTAGCAAAAAGGAAGAGAGATGGTTGGCAGGGGCCATACTCAGCCTGACAAACAGTTGTCAGCAACCATTTGGGCTGTTAGTATACTTAGAACTGCTGATAACTCCACAACCAAGATGGAAACAAACTGGACTAGGAGGATGGAGTCTGCCTATTACAATATGCTTTTCAGCCTATTATACAATATCTGGTACTGCTATTGTACACAGCCTCAGAGAGGCATTTAGAGAATTGCAATATTTTCATCAAGAACTCTTCAGCAAAAAATGTGTTAGATTACAAATATCTTTCTCTGCCTCTTTCTGTAAAGTCGCTTGTATTATAAATAGAGACCTCCAATATTTTTATGAGCAGGAACACATTTCACTGAGCCAGAACTGTGAGATATTAGGGCGCAGGGCAGGAGGAGGAAAAGAGCATTAGGAAGGAGCAGAGTCCTTGGCTAGGTTCCCCACCAGGTAGGAATCTGGACAAAACCAAAGAGAGGGAACATGATTATGCTACCTAAGTCTTGAACACATGCTACCATCATACCAGGTATATTATTAGCTAGTTCACTAAAATTTTCTTCAGCCAAGACCATTTATCTACTTCAGATTCAGACTCAACTAATATTTATTGCAATTCTACTATGCCAAGCACATAATTCAACTGTTACCTCAATTATGTCTCTCAATATCTGAAGTTGATGCTTATAATTTGTCCGAAGTTCTGTCTAACAGGTGTTTGAACTAGGACTTAGGGCAAGAAACTTCTTGTTTGAAGACTGGGGTTTGGATCCCAGCTCAGTAACCTGTGGGAACTTGGGCAAGTCATTCTGACTTCTCTGAGCTTTAGTTTTCTCATTTATAAAAGGCAAAACTGTAATATGCGCTCTGCCTACACTGTAGCACTGTTGTGAAGATGAAAAGAAACTATAGAAATAAAAGTACTTTATAAATTGTTATAAGAATGTAAGTTTGCATGCCAGGAGGGCTAAACCTTTTTGAAGAGCTCCTCCTCTATAAACCTGTGCCTATCTTTATCCACATCCCATGCACTCCCTTCTACTCTCCTTTCTGTCTCTGAAGAAAGTGGAAGACGGAGGAGACACTATTATGGATTCCTATGTAGACTCTTCCCACATGGGGCTTCTTTCCCTTGATCCTCTAACCAATGTTTCCTCAAAATGGCACTGTGACTTTGAGTAGTTGCTTATAAAGTTAAACATTCATTTATCCCATGACCCAGCAATTGCACTCATAGGTGTTTACTCAAGACAAGTGAAATATCCACAAAAAGATTTGTACATGAATGTTCATAGCAGCTTTATTAATATTTTCCCCAAGCCGGAATTAATCCCAGTTTTTAAACTGGAATTATCCATCAACAAATGAAAGGATAAACAAATTGTGGTATATTCATACAGTGGAATACTATTCTGTAATGAAAAGGAGTGAATTACTGATTCACATAATATGGATGAATCTAAAAAACATTATGTTCAGAAAGAAGCCAGACACAAAAGTATACTACTATATACTTCTATTTACATGAAGTCCAAAAACAGGCAAAACTAAGCTGTAGTGATAGAAATCAGAGCAGTGGCTGCCTAGAGGGGTAGAAACCAAATGGAAAAGGCTATGCAGGAAGTTTCAGGAATAATGGAAATGTTTTGTATCCTAAATGTGTCTTGGTTACACAGGTGTAGACATTTGTCAAAACCAATCAAATTGAACCCTTAAATCTGTGCATTTCACTGTATGTAAACTTTACGTCAAACACACACACGTACACAAATAAAAAACCCGATTCTATGGGTGGGTGCAATTTATGCCCTATAATCCCAGGGCTCTGGGAAGCAGGAGGATCGCTTGAGCCCAGGAGTTCAAGGTTACAGTGAGCTGTGATCGCACTCCTGCACTCCAGCCTGGGTGACAGAATGAGACCCTGTCTCTAAAAACAATAAAAATTAAAAAAAACTCTACTCTGGCTCCCCATTTCCTCTTATCACGTTTCCCAAAGTGTGAGGATTGTGAATGAATAAAAAAATGCTACTTGGGCTTACAATACAATAAAAACAAAAGCACAAATAGTTCTAGTAAATAAATAACAACAATCGCAAATTAATGTCTAGTGCTTATTATGTGCCAGGCACTTTGGGAACATTTTATGTGCATTAAGTCATTTATTCTTCACAAGAACCCTATGAAGTAGAACTATGTAGCCACATTTTTAAAAAGAGGAAACTGAGGCACAGAACCATTTAGTAACTTGACTGCACACTAGTTAGTGATGGAGCAAGTATGAACCCAGGAAATCTGACTCTGAAATCAACACTCTTCCCCACTATCTAACATCAATAATAAAAAGCAATTTGCACCTTGGCTATCTTAAGCCTGGTTAAAATGAAATAAAGACAGATGTTTGACAATGTAATATAATAATAGCTACCATGTGCCAGGCAAACACTATCCTTATTTCAATAACTCTATAAAGGTTATTGAAGTTTTTCAGAAGAGAAAACTAATGCTCAAAGAGGTTAAGTGATTTGCCCAAGGTCACAAAACTAGCAAGTGTTGGAATTAAGAGCCAAGTCTCTCTAACTCCAAAGCCTGTGTGCTTTGTCTAGCACATCATGCTACCTTTTTATTTCTCTTACATGTTAGGATATTTTTAAATTACTGCTTCCTTTTCCCTTTTTTGTAGGGGTTACACTCGAACCACACAGGCTTCTATGGGCAGTATGGCTCTAACTTTTACAACAATTTATTCTGAGCCATTAAAAAATTTTTTTTGATATGTCTATGCTACAAAATTCAAAAACTTCATAATGTTGTACAGTGAAAAGTCATTCTTCCTCCCACTCCTGACCAAAGTCCCGCAGTCCCAGTTCCCTCATGTAGTGAGGCTACTACACATGTTGCTGTTTGGAGCACCCATTCAGAGATAGTGTATTGATATACAAGCCTATACACACACAGCTTTTACATACACACCTGTTTATATATCCCTTTTCCCTTCCATAAACAGTAGCATATTATTCACCCCATAGTGCACCATACTTGTTCACTTACCAATTTATTACATAGATTGTTCCCATCAGAAGCTTTTTTTTTTTTTTTTTTTTCTTTTTCCCTTGTCCTAATGTTTAGAACAGAAGCTTTTTTTAATGGTCACACAGAATTACCTTAAGTGGATGTACCATAATTTATTTAACCAGCTCCCTACTGGTGGACATTTAGGTTGTTTCCACGGTACTGACAACTCAAAGGGATTCCCACCCATATGCAAGTAGTTCTTTCCTACATCCTCTGGCTAATAGTGTGCACAATCTTAAAGTAATTTCCTATTCCTTTATTTTTCAGTCTCTTTCACTGCCAAGTCCTACTCACTCATTTCTCTCTCTTGACCGACGTATCTCCTTCTTCTCATTTCCTCAGGCTACACTTCAGTTCTATAAGACTCTCCCCAGACCTGCCCCAGTCATATTTCTGTCTCTAGGCCTCTCCCTACTTTAATATATTCAACACACAGCTTTAGGAATCATCTTCCAAAATTATTGCTTTATTTCATTTTTAAAATTTATTTACTTATTTTTAGAGATAGGTTCTCATTATGTTGCCCAGGCTGGAATGCAGTGGCTATTCACAGGTGCAGTCACAGCTCACTACAGCCTCAAAGTCCTGGGCTCAAGCAATCTCTCGCCTCAGCCTCCTGAATAGCTGGGACTATAGGCTCGTGCCATCTCGCCTGCCTCATTGCTTCAATGATGCCACTTTATTACCACAGCTAAGAAACTTTAAGCAACCTCTCATTTACCAAACTCAAATTCCACATTCTGGGCCACAAGAGGGCAGGGGGAGCAAACTGACACTAACTGAATGTCTATGAATGTGCCAAGTGCTTTCTGGACATCATTTCACCTAATCCTTCTCCAAACCTTGCAGTGGTAGGTAGTATTACTCCCATTTTACAGCCAAGGAAACTCTTAGATTAGCAATTTGTCCAAGGTTTTCTAGCTAGTACAGTACCTACCTCCTGGCTGAGCTAAGATACAAATTCTGTTTTTCTAATCGCAAAACACATGGTTTTATTTTTGGTTTTTTTTTTTTAGAGACAGGGTCTTGCTCTGTCACCCAGGCTAGAGTGCAGTGGCACAATCATGGCTCACTGTAACCTTGAACTCCTGGGCTCAAGTGATCCTCCTGCTTCAGCCTTCTGAGTAGCTACCACACCTGACTATTAAAACATTTTTTGTAGAGATGGGGGTCTTGCTATGTTGCCCAGGCTAGCCTTGAACTCCTGGCCTTAACTGATCTTCTGGCCCTGGCCTCCCAAAGTGCTAGGATTACAGGCATGAGCCACTGCATCCAGCCACAAAGCACATGCTTTTCAATTGCCAGCCTACACTGTTTCCTAAATGGCGGTAACATCATCTAGCTCATGGTGATATGAAGATTAACTGAAAGGAGTTATGTGAAAGCACCCAGCCCAAGCTTCACATGGCTGCCTCCTTCCCATCATTCAGGCCTCAGCCAAAATGTTACCTCCTCAGAGAGGAATTCCCTGACTATCCTAGCCCCAAAGAAGCAACTTTTCATGTAATCCCATATTGTGTAACTATTTACCTCATTTCAGTTTCTTTGTAGCATTTACCACTGTCCGAAACTTATTTATATACTTGTTTATGTGTTTTATTGCCTGTCTCTCCTTACCAGAATGTAAGTTCCAGACAGTAGGGACTATATCTACCTTGTACACTGCTTTGGCTTAATATATAAATGCTCAATAAATATTTGTTGGAGGAATGAATTAACAGCTCATTTTATAGAGGGAATAGATTTTCTTACCTTTGGCTTCTCTGAATTAAAAAAAGAAAAATAATTCAACATAAATCAACTCTAGCCCATTAAAATTACCAAAAATGAAAGAGAAATTTTACTAAAATTAGGATGTAAAAAAATTTTAAATACTTAAATCCTCATAACATCACCATGAGGTAGATACTAACATGGGCAGGGGAGATCAAGGCTCTCAGTTAGTAAATGGAAGAACCAGAACCTGAACTCAGGTTATTTGACCCAAAACCCATGTTCTTAACCATTACATTAGACTGGTTTCCCCAAGTGAATCGAGTGGATTATAAGCAATTAGATCCAAGACAATTTTGCTTTTAATAGTTTGGGACATCCTTAGATCAATAATCTCTTCTAAAAAGAACTGCCCCAGAAAAACCTGGCATTATTTGTAGCAAATAACTAGAAACCCTGTGAAGAAAGAAGGTTATTCACTGTGTTTACTTTAGTCTTTGGCTCTGAAGAATCAAACCGTGTCCTACCTGGGCAGCCTCATAAGTGATGGTCTTGGTCTCAGTGTGGACAATAGGAACGTCCTTGGTTGGGATTTCACTTGTCCCAGCGCTGGCAGTATCTGTGATAGTGACAGTTTGAGTCTTCACCAAGGGAGGCTGTGAAGCAGTAAAGAAACAGTTACTAGAGTCTTTCTGAAGGCTGTGGAGAAGTAATCTTCTGACATTGATCTGATCAAAGTGTAAGCCTTAATCAAGCAAAGGGCTAGCTCAATCTCCAAAGGTGCCCGAGACTTGGACAGTATTCCAAAGTAGCTCTGACAAGGCGTCAAATCATGAGGGATATTAAAAAGCAGCATTAAAGTAATCACTTTCATAAGCTTAATGGAAAGCTGTAAGATCAGAGAGTTACGATTGGTGATATAAAACACTTCAGACTGACCTTCAGAATTTGAATATAAAACTATTTGCCAAATACCAATCACTTTCATTTGTCCTTGTGACTGTACCATTATAATTAAGAAAATCAGCCACATTTCCTCCACTAAGTACAAGTGGTACGTGAAACAGCAATGGCACTGGAATGCATTACCCTGGAATTCATTAACTTCTTTCAAATCAATGTCAGACATTCACTTTGGAGTTACTGAGAAGAAACAGCATTTGGAAAATTGGAAAGAAAAAAATCAGTTCTACCACCACCTGGTGATTAATCTCAGAATTTTAGAATGAACATTAGTGGAATATCAAAGGCCTTTTTGTCCATCTGCTCACCTTCCCCAAGACTATAAATCACCCTTAAACTACCATTTGATTGTGATAAAGTTAAGTAGCCATTCACCTTAGCATAGGAAATTAGTGTCTATGATCCTGGAAGCTCCTGTGAGTGGAGTCAGTGGGAGTGGTGAGCTGCATGATGTAGCCGCAGTATATAAATTATTATTGGGGGCCTGAGATCTCATTAAAAAATCAGTTTCCCCTCTAATTAAGAGTATTTGAACTTTTTGAGAATGGTCTCAGAACACTGGAGGCTCCTCACCATAGAAGTCTCCGAAATTCACCTCTTTCCATAGCCCACACTTGAGCAAGGAAAAGATGAACATACATATGCCAGCTTCATAAACACAAATAGGTGGAGTTTACTCCTAGGAGTTTTGTTAAGTCATCAGGGGAGAAAGCATTTCCAGCCATGGAGTTAATTCCTCTGAACGAACTTCTTCATAGTAATCAAAGGCTTTAATTTTACTCTGTGATTTTGAAAAAAGCAGAGAGGCCACTACCCTCACCACACCACTACTACCTCCTCCACAGGACAGATCTGGCCCTCTGCCAAAGAGAGTCATTAGACCTGCATCAAATCAGTTACTACCTGGAAACTTCGAATGAGGGTGGGGAACTGGTTACCCACACGAGAGTCAAGAAATGATCCATTTTGTTTTCCAAGTAGCTCTCCTGGTTCTTCACTATTCTCTGACTTTTTTTCACCAAGTTGCAGCTGACAGGAAGCTGGTGTTACTGAGAACTTTAAGGCACTGGCCTGTTCCTCCACTCCTATACATTCCCTATTTGGGCCTCTTGGCATCTCCTTAATATCAAGATAGCCAGCTGCCCCCTGTTCCTTCTCTTCTGTCTCCTTGCTGCTTATGGAGAGGGAGCCAAAGGCAAAGCTTTGTGGAGACTCCGACGGGCTGGGCATCTGGCTCTTACTAGGAACTACTGATTGCTTGGGGCCCTCCCGTTCAGGGTCTGGGTTAGTAGATGGCCCCTTTGTCACGACAGCCACCTCCTCTGTGCGAATGCCATTTATACTCTACAAACGAATGAACACATACAAAAGCAAGAAGATTAGGAATATGTAGGGGAATATAGTGAACTCTGAGAATCAATATGATTTTTAAGAAACTTCAAACATATTAATACTAATATAAACCAAGCATCTTAGCTGCTAAGGTGGTTAAAAGTAAGAACTGCTCTTCACTGCACATAGTAGCAGCTTAAGCAATTCCAACCTCATTTGAGTCATATTTCTATAACATTGTTAATCTGAGAAATAATTTCAATGCACCTCACACAGTACTCAGCATTTTGTAATCCATGGTCTTCCTTGTATAACATATTCTCTTCAAAAAACAAAAAACAAAAAACATATTCTCTTCATACTTACAGGAGTTACTTTGCCATTTCTAAATACCTAATTTATTACTATGCATGGGATGCAGTGCAATTTATGAGTCAATCAAAACATACTCTTGAGGAGCCTGATAAGGTTGAAAAATGTTCACTGTCGCCAAGCCATCTGTATTCTCACACTAGGCCCTCAGGGAGAAGCTAAAATCTAGATTAGTTGCCAGGGAGACAGAAGTTGAGTACATTCAGCATAAACTTACTCCAATTATTGTCATGGCATCAAACATATCAAAAATAGTGAAATGTTTCTTTGTAAACAGAATAAAAATGACCCAGCAGCTGAGATGTATTTCTTCACAGATGAATGACAAACTCCGAGAGAAATAAATCCTGGAAACACAGAGAGTTCCCTCCTGGGCTAAATGCCTCACACAACAGGAAAAATAGTTCTAAAACAAGTACAGTTGGCACTCCGTATGTGTGGATTCCCTCATTGTGGATTCAACCAACTATGGATCGAAAATACTCAGGACGGGTGCAGTGGCTCATGCCTGTAATCCTAGCACTTTGGGAGGCTGAGGTTGCAAGATCCCGTGAGGCCAGGAGTTTGAGACCAGCCTGGGCAACATAGCAAGACCCTGTCTCTACAAAAAATTAAAAAATCAGCTGGGTATGGTGGCGTGCGCCTGTAGTCCCAGCTACTCGAGAGGCTGAGGCAGGAGGATCTCTTGAGCTCAGGAGTTTGAGGCTATAGTGAGCTGTGATCTTGTCACTGCACTCCAGACTGGGTGACAGAGTGAGACCCTGTCTTGAAAGAATGGAAGGAAGGAAGGAAGGAAGAAAGATTGATTGCATCTGTATTGAATATGTACAGACTTTTTTCTTGTCATTATTCCCTAAACAATATAACAACTATTTATATAGCATTTATATTGTATTAGGTATTATAAGTAATCTATAGATGATTTAAAGTATATGGGAGGATATACATAGGTTACACGCAAATACTATGCCATTTTATATCAGGGACTTGAGCATTCACAGATTTTGGTATCCAGGGAAGGTCCTGGAATCAATCTTCCACAGATACCAAAGGATGACTGTACATCAAAGAGAATATGGATGAGAAGATACCATTACAGTAGATGGACCTATTCCTAAAGTTAAAAGAAAGGTGCTCTAGGTGGAAAAAGGGAAGAAGGAATTCACACTAGTAGGAAAGGAATATGAGTCATTTGAAAAATGAATAACCTAACAGAAGCCAAATGTCCTAGCAAGTAACATCTACATGTGCTCACCAGAAAGCTGTAAATAAGCCATTTAGGCCTAAAATCTTGGTCAGATCATTTGACCATATTACATACCACATAGAAACTTAATAACAGAAAGGGACTCTTTTAAGAAGGTGATCCTGGAGTAAATGACATAGCTTGGACCAGCTTACACATTTTAGTACTCAAATCATGTTTTATGTATAAGAAAATCATTGCTGCTCCTTAACTTGTAAACCAGCCTCCACTGTGATGAATATAAACCAGTGCTCTACTAAGGAAAGGAAAGACACACTGCATTCAGGAACTTCAGGCCAGCTTCACTCCCAAGCCATCTTGAAATATGCAACTC
This sequence comes from Daubentonia madagascariensis, assembly GCA_023783475.1. Lineage (NCBI taxonomy): Eukaryota > Metazoa > Chordata > Mammalia > Primates > Daubentoniidae > Daubentonia > Daubentonia madagascariensis. Next base: position 8,728,965 of record JAKFHU010000117.1, read on the forward strand.
AAGAGCACCTCAAACTGGCACCAGCTAAATTCATACTAGCCAGATCTTTCATTGGCTGATTATGAATATGACTTAGGACATGAGAGATGGAATTGAGAGACTGACAACAAGGCTGTCTGTGTCTGCAAATGTATCTGAGATATATAAAATATTCTTGCCAAGAGTATATATGAATTTCCTCTTATTTCAAATGAGAATACTTGGTTTGACTCATAGGGTTCTAAGGATCAAATACAATAACATACTGTATGTGAAAATACTTCATAAATTATTTTTTAAATAAATTTTTACATTTGATTGATTAATTGAGATAGGGTTTCGCTCTGTTGCCCAGGTTAGAGTGCAGTGGTGTCATCATAGCTCACTGTAACTTCAAACTCCTGGGCTCAAACGGAGCCTCCCACTTCAACCTCCCAAGTAGCGAGGACTACAGGTGCATGCCACCACACCCGGCTAATTTTTAAAAATTTTTTTGTAGAGATGGGGGTCTTACTATGTTGCTCAGGCTGGTCTCAAATGCCTGGCCTCCCAAAGTTCTGGGATTATAAGTGTGAGCCATCATGTCTGGCCACACTTTGTAAATTCTAAATTCTACCATACCAATTCACTTAAATTTAACCAACCAATTAGCAGAGCACCTATACTATGCTAGTGCCTGGGGAACACGAGAATGAATTTGTTGTTATATTGTTAACATGCTGTACTACTTTCCAGGGCACTTATCTCACCACCTGAGTCACACAAGTTGCTATAGAGTCGTCCAAAAATAGATCAGCTGTTAAACAAACAGGCTTTCTCAAATTACTATATGCTAACCCTAGCATTGTGAATAGCATATCCAAACCCATTCACATGGAGAGGAACTTCAAGGCTTCTCCAAATAATTTTGTTACAACTGAGAAGGCTGATTAATAATCAGGAAAATACCTAAGATAATCAAGTAAGGGCCAATTTTGTGCCAGTCAGTTCAAGAGATAAGTGATGGTCTGTCATTAAGAAGCTGTTGGTGAATTAAACATCGCCAACACCACCTGACCCAAAGTTGTCTACTGCTGAGTAAAATTAGATAGATCAGTCTTTTTTTTCAAAGCATGTATAGAGGGAACCAAGGATAAAAGCTGAAGCCACAGTAATTTCAACCCAACAAATATTTACTGAGCACCTAATATGTATTAATTATTAGAGATAAAGGGAAAACTGTTAATAGTTGGGTTGGATTACCATTTATCTCTCTCACATATGGTCAAATCAACCTCTCTAGTTGGCTCTGTTGTCTAGCTCTCTTGGACAACATAGGCAACTATTTGCTGAACATCCTCCCAGGCATGTAGAATTTAACATGCCCCAAACTAAACTTATCTCTGCTGCTGCCTGGGCCTCCCCCACTAACTTCCTCCATCATTTCTACTATATTGGTAGATGGCACCATCATCCATCCAGTCTTCCAGGCCATAATCCTAAGGGTCACCTTCAATGCCTTCCTTACACTCATCTGCCATCCCCCAGAGATTATATCATCAAGTCATTTTTATTCTACTTTATTATTTCTCGACTCTGTCTGCTTGTCTCTGTTCCCACATTTACTACCTTTTTTCAAGCTCTTATAATGCCTCACTCAGATCACTATGAATGCCCTCAACAGTTTTTTTCTTTCCTTTCTTCCTTCCTCCCTTCTTATCTCAAACCTTCCTTGAATGTATCCTTATTCTGCTGCTAAAGTATTTATTTCTAAAATGAAACATTGCAAATTCCATTTTCCAGTCTAAAACCTTTCAGTGGTTCTTCATTGCCTTCTGGTTTAAGTCCAGAACCTTTAGTAAGACAGAAAATACCTCAAAATTTGACACCTACCTCTCTCTCCAGCTTAATCTTGCTACATCTTCACAAATATCCTTTTCACCATTAATTCAAAACTATTTGCATTTCTTAGAAAAGAACATGCTTTCTTTTGCCTCTGTGCCTTTGTAAATACTGTTCCTTCTGCCTAGAAGTCCATGCTTAGCTCAAGTGTCAGTTCTTCTAGAAGTTTTCCCTTGCCTGCCTAAAGTATGTTTAAATACCACTCCTCTTTTGCTTTCATTGTACCCTGTCATTACTGATATAGTCATCTGTCTTTTCCATTGGACTATGAGCTCCTTGGGAGATAAGGACTTACTAAGTCTTATGGTACATAATAGACATTCAGTAAAAACTTCAAAGGTATATTAAATAAATCCAGGTGACCTGAGAATATCTCCTTTGTAGTTGCTTAGAAAGAACATAAACTGTGGCTCACTTGACCGGACCCATTGTCTAATCTAGCATTTTATCTCCTCCATCAGTAAAATAAGAAGAAAACTATTAATAATATTTTTGCGTGTTCATCATGTGCCAGGTACTATGCTAATCACTTTAGCATGTTTTATCAATTCTTTACAACCTCACTATAAAGTAGTCATTATCTGTATTTTATAGATGAATAAACGGAGAGGTTAAGCAACTTAGAGCTAGTAAGTGATGATGCTAGGGTTTAGACTCAGTTCTATCGCCCATCTTCTTCCCATGGCACCAGAAGTTATTTCAGGTAGGACCAAAGGACAGGTCCTATTATGCTCAAAAGAATACATACTAAACCTGACTCTAACTTTGAGAGGTACAAAAATTGTCCAATGTCCTCTTAACAGAGTCTGTTCTTAGTGGCTGGCACTATATTTTTAAATATTAAGAAGGTGGCTGAAAAACCAGAAGAAAAGACTCTGGCCAGAAGAAGATATAAAGTCTCTATGACATAAGACACCCAGAATTTGGCATATAATATCAGTGCAGAATTTTAACTGACAGTGTTGTTGTCTTTGGCTATGACTATCAGCAAGGGCCATTGGATTATATAAGACTGTACAATTGCATATACCCAATTAGCCTGGAAACTTTACAGGGATCTTCCCAGAGATATAAACTGATATATGGCTGTGTCTGAACCCATCCAGTGACAAAAAAGCAAAACTAAGACTTAATGTGATTTAATTGTGTTAATCTAGATGTTGCTTACCTGAACTGATGAGGGATCTATAAGAAGAAAGATGCTACAATAGAAAGACCAGCTGCCTACAGAAGGTACTGCAATAATATCTAGTTGGTTTCAAGAATATGAAAAGGAGGAATATTCAACAAATAATTGAACAGAAACATTATTTCAAGATTCTCAATTCCATTTAAAAAGTCAATGGCTCCTGCTAAGTATGATAATTCAGTATTTTCTTTGTTTTGGAGAAGAAAACAAGGGATTTTTTCTAAAGGCTTTCTCCTAAAAACTATTTACTCAAGGGGATTATGTCTCAGGATCATCAAATCCTGTGTATATGCCTTTATGAATTATAAATTGCCCCTTTCTTGAGTTAGGGATCCCAGATATCATTAAGAACAGGATATAGGTGTTTCACAGGTATTTTGTCGCCACTCTATTAAATGCAATTCAGAGATTTTTTCCTTTTAGGTTATTTTTTGAAAGTAAGGGATTTACATATTTGAAGAGGCTATCAAAAAACCACAGGCCAGGTGTGGTGGCTCACACTTGTAATCCCAGCACTTTGGTAGGCCAACGCGAGAGGATTGCTCACAACCAGGAATTTGAGACCAGCCTGGGCAACATAGTGAAACCTCGTCTCTATAAAAATAAAAAAAAAATTTGCCAGGCATGGTGGCACATGCCTGTAGTCCTAGCCACTCAAGAGGCTGAGGCAGGAGGAGGATCACTTCAGCCCGAGAGTTCAAGGTTACAGTGAGCTATGACAGCACCACTGCACTCCAGCCTGGGGGACAGAGTGAGACCCTGTCTCAAAAGAAAAAAAGAACTAGTTATGCTTACAAGACTATCTTATCTCTAAGAGATCACAGTGAAAATATATACTGAAAATCTTTCTAAAATTTTGCTACACAAGCAAGGGACAAATAACTTTTTTCTGGAGAACCTATGTATTAATAGTAATTTTACCCACACACATTTAAGTTACTTCTTCCTTATTTAGTGAGACTGATTTTACCTTTGAGTGGCAACAGAAAAATAACTCCTTTCTCTGTTAAGAAGAATCAAAAAACCTGCTATTATCTCATTTTATCTTTCTATATATATATTAAAATCCTAGGTAGGCAGATAAAAACCAAGTTAAGAACAGTAACCGCATTGCTAAGCATGCCATGTGATTTTAGGGAAGCATTTTCATCTGAGGACCATGATAGATGTTGAAATGAGGGAAGAAGGCAAAAATGATAACTTCAAAGACTAACCCCTCCTTCTTGATAATGGGCTATATTTTATTTCTTATCCATTTAAAAATTATATTTTCCTATGTGTGTAGTGACACACATGAAAAAGATCTTAAGGTATACTAAAACATTAATAATTTTGAGATTGCAAGTCATTTGTTTTTTTCTTTGTGGTTTTTCTCTATTTCCTAAACTTTCTAAAATGAATATATTACTTTTGTAATAAAAAATTATGCGGTCTGTAAAACCTAAAGAGTCTGGTAACAATTTATGAAGAAAGTGCTGATAAATCCTTAATGTCCTCCAAGACTTTAAAAACAGTTAAAAATAAACTGTAATAGGTTCCTAAAAGAAGAAAAGGAAAGAATTTTAAGAAACATCAGTAACTGGTAAATAGTATAAAAATTCTCTTTTATGATATTAATTTAGAATATAATATTGAACCTTGGTAATTTAGTGAGTTGGTTTTTAAAGTCAAAGTCAATGATGATGGACTTAAATATTTGGTGGAAAAGAAAAAGCTCAACTTTAAGTTGTAGCTTCATTGTGTTTTATTTAATGTTTTCTGATTTAGAGGTGGCAGGGATATTCTCAGGAATGTGAATTAAAAATGTGGTTGTATCTGTGACTTAATTCCTTAGTAGGTTTTCTTCTCAGATGCCTGCCTCTGAAACAGTGAAGACACTCAAAGGAAATAATCAGTCTCTTGCCAAAGTCACAATAGCAATTGGGAATATAAAATACTAAAGATCAAAGTATCCCAAAACTTGATCTGAACAGTAACTTTAGATTAGTGATATATATACAATAGATCAACACTACCACACTTCACATCCAGAATGATTTATATTTCTTAAAATACTACTTTTTGCAAAGAAACACAAACTAAAACAATAAAGACATCTAGTCCCTACATGGAAGTAAATGCTTCTCTAACACCTGAAGTGGGCCACGATATGGATTTAACTAAAATTGGTCTTCCTTTCAGTTTTCATTAGCAAGTTCTCAACCAGGTCCTCATTATATTTTATACATCACCAGCCAGAATTTTGAAGAAACTGTGATAAAAGACAAGAATAAAAATAGGTACACATGAGGATATTTAATAAATATTCCTGAGCCAAGATCCTCAGGAAGAACACTGAATTGGGCCATTTTTAATGGTTAGTTTTGGAATATATAATGTCTGTTAAGAAAGAAAATAGGGAGAATATTTCTGATTATTCACAAAATTTACAAACATTTTAAAGTGTAATAGATTTATTGCTGTTTCTAAGCCTCAAAGCTGATCTTTCTATATTGTTATTACCCACACACTTGCTTCCTGAAATTACTAAATTTTCCTCAAAAAGAGAGTATGAGATTTAGCATATTACCTCTCTAGTAACTTTATGCAATGTAATCCCCAATTCACCATATCTATTAAACTACCATTGGTTTTCACATTCTCTTCATTTTATTTTGCCGTTCTGTCAAGTAAAATGAGACTTAAGACTGGCCTTGTAAGTACTGCTTAATGGTATGATCAACTCTGTAATGTCACCATCATCTTTGCAATGACTTTGTGGCTTGTTGAAATGCAAATATCTCAGGGAAAGTTAATACGTTAAACTTTATCAATGTTTCTATACATCAGGAAAAAGGGATTCATTAGACTTTTAAAATAAGATTTGTATAGATTTTAAAAAATAAGTTTTGACAAGAAAAAGGGAGTGAACAGGGGTAGCAGTGGGATTGGGGGGTGAGGGGTGCACAGACACACATACACCCACAGATCACATTACCCTTGCTTTGCAAACCCAGTAAGAAATGCTTTGCACTGCAAATGCCCACAGAACAGCAGGAATCGAGGTTATCTTGCTAAGCACAGAAGGCAGATACCCAGCAGAAGAGTCCAGCTCCTGGTTCTTAACTGAAGTAAACAATAAATATTACAGTCACTTAAATTATCAACAATGAATTTAAATAATATCCCCAGATGGTCTGCAACATGCAAACTAAAAAATGTAGAATCCAATCCTGATAAGATCAGTTAATTGCGAGTGCTTTGTTTCTATATTCTTTTCTTTCACAAAACGTGACAAGGTTATATTTCAGCAAAGAATAGCTTTAAGTGCCTAGGGAAAAAGCTCTAACAAGCAAAACATATGTCTTTATACATTAATTTAATATAAATAATAGTAATCTCCTTCCTATTTTGAAAAATTATTAGTATCAGTATTTCTCTTAGTTGTATAATAATCAGTAAGAACATTAACCTGGTGATTTTTTAAAAAAATTTAAGTTAAAACAAATGCTTTTAAATGGGCACTTGCAATAAAAGATAAATCAGATGTGGTAATGGCTTCTTTTGCAAAAGCCATGTGTAAACAGCACATAAAGATGACAAGTCAAGCAGTAGTAGCCCATTCTTCAGCCAAAAAAGGAAACAAATGAAGAAAGAAGAACAAAATTACCAAAAGGAAAAATATCCCCTGGTCCCCCACCCCCAAAAGCTTGATAAATAAAGTTTTGGTACATTTTCAGTGGAAAATTCAGGCCACTAGTGGTTTAAAAAAAGGACATTAGAATCACAGACACTCAAGATGGGGATAAACTAACAACAGAGTAACCATGTGGCTAGAAAACGATGATTTAAAAATTCTCTTTCCTCGCTAGTGAGCCATTCTTTATCATGGAATACATTTCTTTTCATTCTGATTTTTCTCTCTTGGATATACCCTCCTTTTTTTTTCTTTTTTAAAGTTTATATGCTTTTGGTCCCCAGCTAGAAATACATCCTTGTAGTGCCCACTAGCATTTCCATGAAACTTAGAGTCATTTTCATGGTTCACTGCTACTCTCTCATATATAAAGATTATATCTGGATAAAATATGGATAAAGGAGCTTATTCAAGATGTTGGCTAGAGTTGTTCACTAGATGTTTATTAGATTTGATAAAATTGCTTATTATAAGAAAAAAACTCTAAAATGCAGCCTTTCCCAAATGACAGCAAATGAAATTTGCCAATGACAATTATCCTTCAAACATAGTTTATATAATTTCCTAAATAGTGCTGTTATTAGATTATCCCCAGAATAGGTGAATGTAAAAGCAAACAACTTCAAAATCCATGCCTGATGCAAAATTTTAACTATTAGGCAATAGAAAATTTTGCTTTTACACTGCACTCACCAGCAAGGACTCCACAATCAAATGAGTGTTCTCAAACCTGAACAGATCTATAGAAGTGGAAGTGCTTGAGCAAATATTAAAGGTTATACTAAATATGTCTAAGAGACCAGGAACCTTTGGTGGTCAGTTTTATTTCATTATACTATGAAAGGTCGGGGTAGAGGTATGGAGATGGAGAGAAGGAGCTATAACCAGTACAACAACTCTGATCATTTAGGATGGAACAAACTTAAATTTGTTTGGCAGGATTTCACAGAAGTCCCAGTTCCAAAAGTGATTAAAGTCATAATAACCACTTCAGAAAAACATTATGCTTCAATTTGGTATCTAGAAAATAGTTACCTTGATTCTACAGAACCAAATACAACAGAAAACTATTTTTAGATACTAACTAGCTATATCTTCTCTTTCTGAAAAATCCTATAGTAAGGAAAATGGCTTTCTGTGTTAACATTTTTCAACAAACTCCTAAAAGAAATGTGGCTTTGGAGAACTACTTCAAAGTTTTTATATTACTCAGATCACAGGGTACATACTTTGAGCTAGTAAATAGACCACTCTAAAATGTGAAGTGTTAGTTTTAAGTAATCACTTGGATAATACAATAAAATTTAGAACTATGAGATTAAGATAAGAGAAGGTTTACCCAAGGTGAAGTAAGAGATAAAGCAATACACCTTCTGTTAACTCCATGTTACAGGAACAAGCTCTCCTCACACCCACATATCCACACCCACTCCATTCTTTACTCTTCAATATGATCAGAGTGGCAATACTGTATAGTTAATAACTACTAATTTGTACAATACTTTAAAAAAACCCACAAAAGACAAATTCACCATATTAAAATGCTTCTAACAGATGTGACAATTACAGGTACTGTAGTGATTTATTAAATTGGTTAGAAAAAAATTATTTTTTAAAACTTGGTATAAATAGTCAAATGACTTCCAAGCTGATTTAAAACAATATTCTGAGAACTGAACACACACCAATAGGTTGTCTCTTTCTTAGGACTAAGCAAAAGATAATTACTGGGCCACAGAGAATAGTAAATATATGGAAAAACAGAAGTTTTCTAGAAGACTGGCTGACAGCCATCTCTTGCTGATCAGCTGAAGCAGAGGTTCCTTTTTTGCAGGTAAGGGGTGTCTACATACAGCATTACTGGCTCCTATTTCCTTAAGGATTAGTAGTAACCAGAATCAGATTTCCAATAAGATTTATTTATAAGTTTACATATTAACAGAGCAAATAATATGAGAAAAATCTCAAAGAAAATGTTCTAAAAGAGAAGTTCTTTAGCAGATTTCTTTAGGCTTAAATATCGTGCTGAATTGTTAATGAATAAACAACTTACTCAGCCAAGTATCAGAGCTGAAGAATCCTGGACAAGGGAACTGAAAGGAACATGGTTTTAGGGATTTATTAGAAAGCACTTCCCCAGGCTAATTACAGATCAAGGAATCCTTCAGCATACAACCAGGTCAAATAGGGAACAAAGACACTTCCAAAAGAAGGTAACTTTATTTTATTCTGACTTATTGGTAAATCCTGCCCAAACAGGCTGTGAATTAGGGAATTCCCCTTAGAGAAATATCCTTATTTTGAAAGTAATAATTAGAAAGAAGGACCCTTCTAAAATGCTTTCCTTAGATATTCAATCTTAAATTTACGCAACTGCTCAAAACCCTAAGGTGTACCAAAAGCTCAGCGTAAAAATCATTGTACTTTCTTTAACATGTTCATTACATATCTCTAAAACTTGACTAAAGAGAAGGTGAATTTGGGAACTGTTTCTTTATTCCTTAGGGGAAAATGGAGGCAGATGCTTAAAAACCAAACCAAACAAAACAAAGGGGGTAGCTGGGATCATCACTGAATATAAGACCAGTTAATGCAGAGACATTTGGAAAACTGGCAGAGACAGGGTGCTGTGGTGGTGGTTACAGTACATATTTTAGATTACAGTTCAGGTGTACCCTGACTGCCTGATAACTAGAAACTAATGCCTTAGTCTTTTGTTTTCCATTGCTAATCATAAACAAAACAAAAAATACTGAATGAAGATGCTAAGTACACAACTGCAGCTCTTCAAAACAGTACAAAGGCAGAAAATGTAATTAATCACTTTTTTGGTCCATTATCAGGGGTCAGCAAATTATGGCCAGCAGGCCAAATCCCACCCTGTCCTTGTTTTTGTATGGCTATGAGCTAAGAATGGTTTTACATTTTTAAATGGTTGGGAAAAAAAAATAGAATAATATTTAGTGACACATAAAAATTATATGAAATTCAAAGTACAGTGTCCATAAATAAAGTTTGATTGGAACATAGTCATGCTCATTTGTTTCACTCTACAATGGCAAAGTTGAGTAATTGTGACAGACTATATGGCCTGCATAGCCTAAGATATTTATTATTTGGCCCTTTACAGAAAAAGTTTGCCTATCCCTGATCTACAAGATATACAAAAGCCACGAGAGTTTGATATATTTGGTGTTTTTATATCATGTAAAACACAAGAAAAATGTATCAAATTGCTCTCTACAATGTATTTTAGATAAACACAAATGTTCTCTTTATGACATCACACTCCAGATGAGTTTATACATACAGACATACACCCCAGTCTTGACAATATGTTCTAGCGTGAAAATAGTTGAAAATATTACCTGTGGTAGATGGATAAGAGCTTTTAATTGAACCACATTACAAGACATTAACAATAGAGATTGACACCTACCATAGAGGTATACATAGATACCTTGAATAAACCATACTACAGGATCAATAAGACAGAGAGTGGCTTCTGGGCTATATATGGGCTTTCTTGGTTACTGATTGGGCATACGGTAGTTTATTTGGCACAAAGTTATATCCCAATACAAGAGATTCTATTTGAAAAGTTAAAGTTTATCCATTGCCATCTGTGATTAATCATTTAATTCAGTTTAACAAATATTAATTCATTGTTATATATAAGGCAATGTGGTAGCTGGGGTACAAAGGTGATAGACGGGTAAACAAAAATGAACAAAACAAGGCCTCTCACCTTTGAGAATCTCACAGTTTTCAGGAGAAACTAAAAGAGATATTAATAAATGCTTCAAATATTTAATATCACTTCTTCTGGTGGGGTTCTAAATCATAATCAGAATGTTAAACATAACGTAAGTTTCCATAATTTTATCATACCACAGTGGTATAAATCAAATCAGTTGGGGGCACTCAAGTATGTAAAGGTTAGTCAGACTGTCAGAGAAGGTAAGCAAACTTAGAATGCAGGCTCTGGTATGTACTTCCTCCAAATACAATAGTGATACTATCTTGTCAACAGATTCTAGGTTACATAAAATTTCCAAAGCTACAAAACTATGGCACCCCTAGTCTTATCTAAAAAAAAAAGTTACAAATGCATATGTTATCCATGAAGAAGCTGGGAATACCAGAAACTTCAAAATCTTTTAGAGAGAGAAAGTCAACGTGTAGGGACATAAAGCTGAAAAAATGGTAGGGAAGAAACTGGTGGGCAATAGAGCCAGAAAGAGAAAGCTGATAAAACAAAAAAAGCTAGAAAAAGAAAGGAATCAAAAGCAGAAGAGGCCTAAAAAAAAAAAGAAAAAAAAAGAAGAAAGCAGGACATGCTAGGAGAAAGACAGGGCAAGAACTGTGACTAATTCCAACATGAAAGTTACCTTTTAAGTGTGTGAAGAATTATAATGTAAAAGAAGATAGAACATTCTTTAAAATACCTTTATTCAGGATCAATAAGTGAAAGCTATAGGGAAAAAGATTTTGACTTAATATAAGAACAATTTATATACAAACCCAGAGCTGTCCAAAGATGTAATGTGTTATCTTGGAAGCTATTTAAGCACAGCCTGTAAGACTGGTCTCTAAATGTCTCTAAATCTCTAAATGATATTGTAGAGAAGAGTCAGGCATTGGAGGGGAGAGGAGTTGGATTAGGATCCTATCCAATCCTAAAATTCTGATAATGCTGCCTCTTTGCATCCCTGCAATGCACCACAGAGTGCCTTGCTGGTGGGTGATGAATAAAGGAATGGATAACAGTAACCATGTTTTTCCCTTAAATCTTTTTCTCTATGTTTTGCTCAGATAGGATCCTATATCTACTACACAAAGACTTTTCTTTAAAGAGATAGTAGAGATGAAAATGAGAGGCTGAACTGCCTTTATTGATTTGGGGACCAGAAAAGATAGTCGGGGCCTGTGCGTTGGTTCACACATGTAATCTCAGCACTTTGGGAAGCCAAGGCAGAAAGATCGCTTGAGGACAGGAGTTTGAGACCAGCCTGGGCACCAAGCAAGATCTTGTCTTTACAAAAAAATAGAAAAAATTAGCTGGGCGTGGTGAGCACATCTGTAGTCCCAGCTACTCGGGAAGCTGAGGCAGAAGGTTTGCTTGAGTCCAGGAGTTTGAGGTTGCAGTGAGCTATGATGATGCCACTGCACTCCAGCCTGGGCAACAGAGCAAGACCCTGTCTCAAAAAAAAAAAAAAATAGTTGGGACTCTATGCCATCCCCTATCTTTTAATCTTTGAAGTGCCAGATTTATTCTATTATTTACCCAAAACAGGATTCTGACTACGATAAAGGGGAGGACACTGCTGTCTGCTAGGATATCAATCACAAAGGATTAAAAACATATTCCTAAACATGTTTCCTCAACAATGTCATCTATATATTTAGGTAGGTTATTACTAAGTTATTTAGCTTTTAGCTTATATTTCTGATCTGTGGGAATAAACTACTTTCTCTTCTTTTTGTCTTTCAAGTTCTAGCATGATAGGAGTTTTGTTTACCAAATGAAACCCCCCATGAATTTATAATTGTTGATCACAGCTACCATTCTTCCTCTTCTAGCCTAACTTTATATAGCTTCCTAACTCTAACACCGTATCTCCTTAACCATTTCAGGTGCTCTTTCTTAGGCCTGCACCAATGTGTTTCTTTTTGTGTCACATTTTGCTGTAGTTAAAAGGAGATCCTAAGACATGAGGGGTAACAGCAGCAGAAATGAGAGCAGTCTATTGATACTAACCACTATGGTGCAAAGGAGGCAGATACAGTAATCCCCCATGCCACGCAAAATAGAGAATGAAGAGTTGTCTCAGTTTCTAGTACCAAAATTACAAACAACAGGGGTAATTTGAATGTAATGAAAAAAGAGAATCTTCTATGTATAATAAAAACAGTATCAGCTGGGCACGCTGGCTCATGCCTGTAATCCCAGCATTTTGGGAGGATCATTCAAGGCCAGGAGTTCAAGGCTACAGTGAGCTATGATCACGCCACAGTACTCCAGCCTGGGCGAAAGAGCATGACTCCGTCTCTTAAAAAAAAAAAACAAGCAACAATATAATAGTCTTTCTCAAAGCTGTAGAGAATGCTGTAAAGAAGTATGGAATTTTATAATGTCTATGAAGAGGAATAAAGGGGAAGGCAACTCTGTAGAGTAGTTCTATATTACTCTACTATATTCAAAACCCTTGGCAAAAAAACAAAAAAAGCAACAATGAGAACCTGTCTCATATTATTTCTGACCTTTCTGTTTTCCTTTTGTAAATACATGACCACTGGGTAAAACACAAGTATAAATTTTGATCAATAATACCTTCTAAAATATAAATGAGCCTCTAATGCCTCATGTGTCCTATATCCTTATCTATAGGAAGTATTATAGAAATGACTTAGGAAAGCAGGAGAAAGTGAATTGGCTTATATCCAAAGAAATTTCAGAGAAAAATTTATAATAATATTTAGTAGAAAGAAATATACTAGGTTCTAGGAAGACAACTGGAAATCTACTCCTCAGATAATCTCCAGTCTAATCTTAATCAACAGAATCAATAACTTGTTCTCTCAAAACATTTACCGAAGTAAACAAGTAGTAAAATTAACCCATGCAAACTGAATTTCCTTCATATTCCAAAAGGTATTAGCATATAAGAAAATGGCTAAAAGATAGGTCCAAAATATAGATACTTGATTTACTTTCCAGTATGATCCACTCTAAGCACATCATTTGAATAAGATGAATTTATTAAGAGTAGGATGAATTTGGAAAGACATGTTTAACTTTAGTAGTTTTAAATTCCTGGTCAAATACCAATAAGGAGTAGGTGGAAATAAACACTGCTATTTAATTGCTTACTTTCAAATAAAAAATTCCAAGCAGTTAATGTGTGTTAATTTCCATCTTCCTAGCCCCCAAAAGATCAAGAATTGAACAACAACCAGAGTCTCTGGTTCCTGGAATATGTTACAGATTCATTCTCATGAGGTAGGTTTGTCTCCATGATACTAGGTGGAAATCTGGGCACCAAATAGTTAAGTGAAGTTCTCAGAGTCACCTTAGAAATGAATAATGGCAAAACCAAGGCAAAAATCCAAGACTTTATACTGGTCTGTATTGATACTTTTAGTCTAAGTTATTTTTTACTTATCAATCGCCATTAAGAAGCTGAACCAGGGTAAAGCCAATATGTATTTGGATCTGCCTCTGGTACTGAGAATGGAATGAGGTGGGGGAAGGAAACCAAAACTATTTACAGCTTTATGTTACAAACATTGGCAGCATTCACTTTAGGTTATACAAAGCTGGAATGTCCAATATATTTCCCCTGATAACTGTGATAGGTATCTTTTGAGCCTGCATTGGTCAGCTTTGTCCACTACAGGGTGTGGCCATTCTCCTCTCAACCATTCGTACCCTACTGACAGAAGAAATAGCCTCTCCTTTGAGCATCTGTAAGGATCTCTGTGGACTCTTGCTGCACTTCAGAAAACCGAAAAGTATCACTGGCTTACTAAACTTTTAATGGACTTGGAATAACTCCAATACAAAGAAAACAAAATTCAGGGTGAAGTTTACAATAATAATTAATAAAAAGCTATGTACAAGGATGAAAACTGGAAATTCAGGAAATGTAATCTCAAAACAGTTACAAAAGCATCAATAAAATTCTAAGATTATTTCCTTTTTAATCCCTTAAAAAAGATTTAAAATAATCTAATCAATGCCATAGTTTCCTTTGTTATTTCTTTTTTTTTTTAAATAAATGAATAGCTCATACTCAAGTGTTTGCTATTTCATTAAGGAAAAACTCTTGTCACAGATAAAGGGGAGTACTTATGATGATCACTTTCTGTGTTAGAGAATAGCTTTGCAATATTTCAGGTTGATTTGAGGTCTCTCTTTTCTTTTTATGAGTGAATCAATAAATATGCTTATTATATTACAAAATATTTGTTATGAATAATAGACATAGCCTGTGACATGAAAGATGTATATGCACACCAGATTTTAAAATTTAACCCAGTCCTTGCTTCTTTTCCCATTTTTTTGGAAAGCGTGTAATGACAGAGTAGCAGTTTTCAGGAAAAACCAGAGAATTATTTCTATGTGTCTCCAGAGACAATAGGACAATACTGGTGGCTGCTGAAAGACAAAGATTCTTGGCTTTACTGTTCTCTTTTTTTGCTCTAAGAGGGCTTCTTCTCAAAAACAAAGTCTTGTTTAGAAGTTTCATCAACTGAAAAGCACTGCAGAGTAAAATGAAATTCAGTAATCTCAGTTTGATAACCTTATAAAACCCAGATTTCAAAACAAATATTTGAGACATTAACCAAATCGTCCACACTGGTACATTCAAGTGCCATAAAAAGCAAGCTACATGCAAAGTTTCATTAATATTGAGGTAAAAAATGACAGGTTAGCCATCCAAGTTGTGTTCTGAAGAGAGAGAGTACTCATATTTACTTCAGGGAAGTCTTATAAATCAACATGCAAACAGAGGACACATAATTGTCACAACAGAACTTTAGCTCACAAGGCCATTGATTAAAAACAATTGATTTCAACATAAGTGCAAGAACAAACAGGTCTGAAGGGTATCAAGAAAACAAAGTATATCAATATATATTTAAAGTTTATCATAATGGCTAAATATTGCTTCTAGCAATATAATTACTTAAGCCATAAAGAATAAACACAGTATTTTAATTCAGAGAAGGGTTTGTTTTTGTACAGGTCTTGAATAAATCTGTATTTCAGGACGTTTAAAGATAGGTAGAGCAGTCTGGGAAATTCAGCCCTGGCTGGAGGCAAAGGGGCACCAGCACCATTTTCCTTAAACCATATCAACACTCTATTTATGAAAAGATGGCATTTAACCTTGGAAGATCTCTTCTATACATTAGGCAGGATAAAGTCATCTGTCCCTGCACAGCTCAGAAATAGTTATAAAAAGGCCACAGAAGTCAAAAGCCCTTTTCCAGAAAAGGCCTTTGTATATACTGGTTTGATATCCTAAGAAAAGGAGTGGTTATGGATTTGTAGACTAAAACGTTATCATTTTAAGGCTTTTGAAAGGTTAGCAAGTTGAATTTTTTTCTTAAACTACAGAGCTCATGCCACACAAATGACTACAGAAGATTAGGAAAATATGCCATCAAATGTTTCTAGAGAGTATCCTGGTTTGTGTGAGAAATTGGATAGGAGGGCATAGCAACAGTTAACAATAAGAACATGCAGGATAAAAGAGTTAAAGCTTTTGGGAAAAGTACCAACCTATCACACGCTTAAATCTGATTTATTTAAATTTCAGTGCAGAAAAGCTGGCTTGGGCAATCCATTGCTACTCCTTTGTACCCCACAATACATACTCTACAAAGAGTAACATTTTATTGACAGAAAAATGATCACAAGAGCTTCCCTAGGACAGTGAACTATCAAGATCAGAAGGCATCATACAGGATGATAACACAGTTGAAGCCAAGGACAAAAGTTCAATGGTTTTTTTAGTCTTGACATTTTAGACAAGCACCCTGTTTTCTGATCACAGAAAGACCAACCACCAAACAGCCAATACAAGGACCACGAGAAAAGACATCATGAAAGGAATACGAGGAGATGGAAAAGTACTAAAGTAGAGGTGGCACTTTTTGAGAGACTTGTGATCCTCAGGGATTGGAATAGAAACCTTGGGAAGAATTTCTTCATTTTCTTGCTGGGGCAAGGCTCTTTCTGTAGATGTCTCTTGCCTTTTAATTTTCTCTTCATCCTGTACTAACAGAGCACGTTCCTGTGTCTGCTTTCACGGTAGAAGATCAAGAAAGACAGAATAAGATGAACAAAATGACAGATGGAAAATGCTCAAAAATGATACTTGGGGATGTGCAAAGTATTTGGAAAGATTTTTGGACACTCTTTATTTTAGCTTTATTTTATTTTCACAATTTATCCTAGCAAAGTTTCTATAATACAGCAGAGTGATCGATAGGTAATTTTTTGAATGAATGAACATTAGAACTCCTGAAAGTTCAAGGAATCACTGGCTTTCCTTAGTTACATTATTTATTCCTCCTTTGAGGATATTCACATATGAATTTGGGGTTACTTTTTATTGCTTTGGTACTGCCAATCACCAATTTGGCAATGCCAATAATGAAGCATTCTTCTTGCCATCAGAAAAGTTATTTTTATTAAAAATACAATGGCAGAATATAAAAAGTAATCCTCATATCCCTTCATATAGACTTAAAAAACTGCAACAGTTCATTCAGTATGGTAATTAGCTTTTGCTTAAGGAAATAAAAATTTTAACCTTATACATTTTAAAGATTGAGAAAGAAAAACAAAAAGTATAAAAGTTTATAATGTGCCTCCAAGGTCTACCAAAAGAAAAGAAAGAAAAAGAAAAAAACCCACAAGATCTCAACAATTGCAAACACTCTCCCCAAATCATTATTAAAAATAATAATAATAACGACCATCACCAAGGTTTATACATTAAGCAAATACTTTTGACACTTTTAAGGAAAGTTTTTTTTTCCCCAATTGTCCAACTGAGAAGTTTTTCTCTATAATTTCTGTACTCTGTTATCCATGTCAAGGCGGATGTTATCTATGAAAGGAAAAATTTGGCTCTAAGTTCTCTCAGTTGAGCCAGCCTTCTCTGATCAGTTTGGATGTTCAACACTGGTTCTTTGCACACCCCTAAGTGATATGTATCAGGGAGAAAGTAGCTAGGGGACTGGTCAGCAAAAAAGAAAAAAGAAAAAGAAAGGATGCAAAATTACAATGATTTTTAAAAGAAAATAAAGGGGGAGAAGAAAGACAACATAAAAAGAATAGGGCATAATTAAATTCATTTTCTCTCTGAATACATATTTACATCTTCATGCAGCTTTTCAACCAGCCATGCGCCGAAATAAGCAAATTGAAAGCTGCAAAAGCTGCAGTAGTGAAAGTGTTATGAGTTAGGCCAAAAGGCTGTGGGTGTGAATTTACTAGTATAGCCAAAAGAAAAAAAAATTATTTAGCAGCTGTTGTTCAGTTCTGGGGGGATTATCTGCTTGATGCCATGACAAGAGCAAATTCTGATTGAGAAGCACAAATCATAACAGCAGCTTTACCTCTGGCCCACCAACCTTTCTTTCCGAGGGAAGGATAGAGGCTTTCTTCACCTGGTCATACACAAATTATATAAAATTCAGTTGCCTTGCAATGCAACACCAATGCTGTCAAAGGCAGAAGAGGTATTCCCAGAGAACAGAAAGATTATCCTAATTATTAAAGAAAAAGTAAGATATGCCAGAAAGGGGAATTATCCCAATATAAAAGGTCACTCACAGTACAGTTCTTATTTATTCCACCATTTATTTAGAGGGATAATAGCATAGAGCTAAAATTGTGCAAGTACTCCCCAGGGATCTAGTTGAGTTTACAAAAAATCATTTCTTTAACGTATAGAGAATGACATCACCACTCCTAAAACTGGCCCTGAGATGATTTCTGAAGGATTTCTATTAAAAGACATAAGATATTTTCTGGAAATGGAGACCAATTCAAATTTACCCAACCTCATCCAAGAGAGTACCAAGTAACTTTTTCAAAGTAGTTGAACGACTTTTGTCACTCGCACAGAGTCAAAAAGAAAATGAGAAAATACACAGTTATGGTTTGTAGATAGGGTTAACCAGGCAAGATAGCAACAAGGCATTTTCTCACGGAGTCATAGACTTAAGAATTTTAGAGTTAGCAAGGACCTTAAAGACCATCTACTCCATAAACTGAGGCCCAAGAAGATAAATTATTTGTTCAGAATTGTTCAGTTAGGCTTTGATTAGCCAGACCCTCTCAATCAAATCAAGCCACAATCAGTACTACTAGACCCATTATGACCCTTATTATTAGGGACACATCAAAATGAAATATCTGACTGACCATGAAATAACCCCAGAAAGTGGGGTTTATTGTGTCAGTTCAGGGTACACGCTTTAGATTTAGAACACAAAACTACTGTCCATTTGTATCAGAAAATGGAGGCTTAAAGGACAGTAAGTAGGAACAACAGCATCCTATCATCCCTGGTAACTCTATTAAGCCGCTCATCATTCAGACATTCTCCAGCCTTACTTGTGAAACTGATTCAACCCTGGAGAACTGTTAGCCAATTTTAACCACACTTTGAAAAACACAAAAAGTACCCTTTGTGAACCAACTTTTATCACCTTCTCCAGTTCCAGAAACTAAACAATAATTTGGATAGTTTACCATGAATTTGGAAAATTTTTTTAAAAACCAGTTTTTTAATTAAGACATCACTTTACCTTTCTTAATTAGAACTGCTATTGTTTTTGGGGAAAAACAAGCACATGACTTATCATTACAATCACTCACTGAGTCATTGCAACTATTATTTATATAAATATTTAACCTGTACTGGCTAAAGATGAAGACTTTTTGGATATATGCTCAAGGTAACTTTCAATTTCATTTTCATTAAACAGATTTATTTATCTACATGTAGGATTTCTAAAACAGGTAATGATAACAATAATAGAAAAAGAACAGCCTCTGAAAGATATCTCTGTCCTCTAATTGTGACTGTCTTACTAAACAGTGTATTAAAAGTTTGATGTGATACATAAAGATAAAATAAAACATCAATAGTTTACCTAAAATCAAAATACACTCATTAATACTTGGTGTTCTGTATTCTCTGGCTTAGGGGCCTTCTTGGTTTAATATGTAATTGTGAGCAACCATTCCAGATATTTCTAAGTTGTGCAAATGTTCAAAGAAAGTTTTAAAAAATGGTAATCCCTTCCAATTTTGACCTTACTAAATTTAGTGAACTTTCTGGTCATTAAAGGCATAGTTTGAACACAAACAAAGCTCTACTGGCTTATGGTCAATTTATAAACGCACATTAGCCAGAAGCATGCAGCTACAGAGACAGTTCTCAGAGCCTAATCATGTACTGGTAACTCCAAATGGCTCCCATAATTGGACTGGGTAGCCTACATGACTTAAAAAATAAATGTTTCATTATGAATGCCTTAAAGCTAAAATTAATCTGTCAGGCATCAAAGCCAAATCTCAGCTCTAAGCTTTCTCTCAAGTACAGAATACTAATATACAAAAACATTTATTCCATTCCTTCTCACAATTGGTCATGTCAGACAAAGTACTCACTCCTTCTCCTGTGGGGATTTGTCCATTGATGTTAAGAGTTCGGAAGGGGGAGTGAGTGGATAAACGTTTATCCCATTCGCTAGGCCGTGGTTCTGGTACAGATTCCATGAAGTTCTTTTTTAGCTCACTGATGCTGGCATGATGCTTTTTGATCTCTTCTTGACTCTTGTCTAAATCCTACAGTTGAAAGGACAAAGGTGCAAAACAATAAATAACCAGGACAAAAAACACACCAAGGGCAACCCATCAGAGACTGGGCACTGGTAGAAAACACACCACATCCAGGATATATGTTACAAATCCATTAATTGCATTCTAATTGTAAATATACACACGGCATATTTGCTTGCTTTTTTTTTTAAATGAAGTGCTTTTCTTGGAAGCAGTGAAGCATCACAACACCACAGTCCTGAGCAGTTACATAACCCCTAAAGAGCTCACCCCTTAATTTTATAATAATTCTTCCCATTATGACATAGCACCAGATCTCTAACTCCTCATCCCAAGAAGGTAACCCCACAACTTAATTAGCCTCAGCTTGATAGGAACTGATTTAGGCTCAGCTCAGCAGGATGGAGATAGCAATAAAGAAAGTGTTAAATGATGGACAATATGAAAGATTCAACTTGCACCATTGGCTGTCTTGTCTTGGTGAGTTACAAACATATAGTAGCCCTCCTATTTTTACCTGGAGATAGTTTTGCTTCTCTATTACTAGGTGGCTGTTTTTGCTTTTGATAAACAGGAATAGCCCTTTTTTAATATAAAAATTCATTACTGAAATTGCTAGTTAAAGCATCAAGAGCAGGTTGTTACCACCTCTGAAAAATCACTCAAGAGTACACAATATAATGGCTTTTTTTGGGTCAATACTATTCACACGAACTAAAAGCTTTATGCTTTCTAGCTTCTAACAGCTTCACTTCATCCCTTAGTACAATTCAAACTAGGAACTTCTTCCACTAACCTTCAATGGATTAGGAGTTAACAAGAGTTTAAATAACTTATATACCTTCTTGACAATTTAAAATAATTCAACTGTTCCAGCATATTTGAATACTGGGCAACTAGAAGTAGGGACAAGCTCTTAAAGGGGATATTCCAGGG